>MU269988.1:7819387-10253078 GCA_021432705.1 Caranx ignobilis
TGTGAGCAGCTCCTTCAAAGAATGGTTTGACTCCCAATTTGAATATTTTTAGAACAAGATTATCTGGTGCTTCACAGTTGCTGAAAAGTTCTGCAGGGAAACTAGAACTTTGCGAAGCAGAACTATAGTTTTTATTTTTGTCTTACCATTTGTGCACATGCAACTTTGAACTTTACATTTTTACAATTGCAATCCTGTGTTTCTTTATCTATTTAGCAAAGAAGCTACCGAAGAACGAGGCTCAGGGTGGAGCTGGACAAGGTGGACGGACCCGGACTGGAGTGGATCTACAAGAAGCTGCCCCTCAGGGCCGCAGCAGCCAGTGCTGTGGCGGTGGCAATTAGCAAGTACAAAACAATGAACTTAGTGAGCGAGCCCTGAACATTGTTTTATGGACAGCACGTAGCTAAAAAAACAAACAAAAAAAAAAACAGAGAGGCAGGAAAGAGCAGAGCCACTCGCCACTCCTGCACTTAAACTGAGATTACAGATGAGATTATCTGGATCCTCTTTGATTAAAAGGAACGTTTTTTAAAAAAGAATCATAAGCTAGAGGGAATAACAAAGATCCCTCACTACTTCTCTTCTGTCTTTCCCCACTGTATCTATCTACCTCCCTGATTCCCTTCAAACCTATGTCTCCAGTTGATTGAAATCTGTCTTAAATGATCTTTTTTGAGGGGTGATATTGAGGTTGTTTGACATTTTCCCTGATTGTTTGAGTGTGTTTTTATGTTATGTGCGGTGCGGTCCAAAATCTGAGACCACCTTCCCTTTTAAATGAACAAAGAAGTGATGATCTCAGATTTTGGGCCTTACTGTACATGTATGTGTGTATAGTATATATGCACACACGCATATATATATATTGACAGTTGTTTATTTTTCTACTCCTGTCAGTTCCTTCTACATTCTTCGTCTTATGAAAGATACAAATGCCCAAATCTTGATAATGCTGAAATTGTAAAAGGCAGAGAAATGAATCTTTTTTGTCCTGTTGCAGTTAAGATCACAGCATTAAGTTCTTCTCCTGAGGGACCTGAACATGACGCAGTTATAACGAAAGCTCCAGACAGGCTCTTTGAAGCTGGTCACGATTTAATAGGCTACACATCTGAAGTGTGTTTTCTGAACTGTGCAACAAATGCAGTTGTTTGCATTCGTTGCGTATTCATATGTGTGACACCAGAGAGCTGTTAGCCTTTTTTAAACAAAATGTGAGAATAACTTGTAAATCTAAAAAGTAATAAATGACATGCAAGATTACTTTCGTTTGGAGTCATTTTGCAGTGTGTGGTCTGGCATTGGCAGAATGATGCTCTGATGAATGTTTCCTTTTGGATGATGAATTGATGTGTCATGTTCTCACTAATAGATTTCCTTACTTATGACATCATATGGCAACAAAAGGTTGAAGTATTTAGTGATGAGAAAATTCAAGCAGTCCTGTAATTTCTTTTCACCTTTTTGCTCTCTAATAACAAGAGAATGTGTGTTTTCTCTAAATGTGGCTCCCACGAGGTGCAGTAAATCAGTAGTCGGCCGGTTGTCAGGTTAAGGTGTCCCTGTGCTTCCTCCTCAAGGCCATTCTTCAGTATTCCTATGGTGTCCTGTAATTGTATATTTTGTATTGGATGTTTTATAAATTTGTAGTTACACAAAGATCTATCCTGGACTAAATACAGTGACCTGGGACAGATGTTCATCTCTGTCTGAGGGGTAACTTATAAAGCATTGTTAATGATGGGAGCACTTCCTAAATTCAGTTACTACTAAATCGAAGTCTAAAATCTAAGTCCAGTCTAAAATGTTCATTTTCCAACATCAGTACACAGTTTCAACCAGTAGGAGGCAGCAGCACACTTAAATCCAGATACAAAAAGAATCTCAAACTGCTCTGCTTAGACATTTCATTTACAAGTAGCAAAAAAAAAAGTATAAGTGCTGGAAAGAACTAGTCATAACAGGATTTAGTGTCTTGAAGAAATTTAGTCACAGGTCTGTGTTTGCATTTGTATGAAGGTGGACAGTATGTAGACTGACATGCAGAAAACCATCAGTGACAAAGTGGAGGAAAAAAGAAGCTTCCTTGCAGAGAAATTATACAGTAGTGGTGTTGCCTCATTTGTGTTCACCTGATTATTCTACAGCTCATTTTAGAGCAGGGTTTCTCTGGGTTAATGCAGGAGTTCACTTTATTGTGATGAACAGTGCCCTTTTAATAGAGGTGCCTGAAGCTCTTTGTGGTTTTAAGTAGATGAAGGAACTGGATAATGTATTAGATGGCGTTCATTCAAGGGACGTGGTGTGTAAAGGTTTCAAAAAATGTACTTGTAGCAGCAGTATGAGCATTTGAGAGCCACGTGTAGCAAATATTCAATATTTTATGTGCATATTGTACATATTATTGCAACTTGCAAAACCTGATAAAGTCTAATACAATAAATTAAAGTAATATGTTCAGTTTTTGTTGGAACTCTTTTAGAGGGTTGTTGTTGTTGTTGTTGTTGTTTACCTTAATTGTCATTCTGGAGGCTGTAGTCAGTTGAGTTGTATTGCATTACACTGAATAAAATAGAATATAATGCCTTGATTTGTCATTGCACAACCATACAACAAAATTTAGCGTGTCTCCTCAGTGACATATACTATTGAAATAATAAGAGGTTAAATAAATGTGAACCAGATAGATGAAATATTTTTTGACCACCTCATTATATCAATACACTGTTTTGTGTGATCAGTGATAGTAGTAGGAGTCCCAGCCAGCTGCAGTGCAAAAAAAAGCCATTAATATCAAAGAGATTTTTATGCTACAGTCTTTTTTGATCTGCTATGACTGAATATTAACAGATCCTATATTTCAGAGCAACAAATAAGCCCTTAAGCATCCCTCTGAATATGAGTTACATCCACATATAAGGCAGGAATTATAATTACAGGAAACACTAATGAAGGAACATGTCTTTGTGTTACATGTGCAGGTACTAAAAATGATGCGACTGGCCCCCTCTCTTGGTCTGACCCCTCCATAAAGATGTAAAAATATACAGTATATAACCTGTAAGCATTTCTGTACTGGAAATAGTGTAAGCTGGCTTTGAAGCTGACAGACCTGCTATTATGGTTTTGCTGCCTTGGACCTCACATTAAATCCGCATTTAAAGCCATTTCAACACACACACTCTCTCTCGCCTCAGAGACAGGCAGCATCTCTGCCAAAAGCAGAAGGCCGCTCTGTTCACAGTAAATGATTTCTCATTTGTTGAGCTGTCAGTCAAGATGTGTTCTGTCAAAAAGGAAACTCATTTCATACTTGGCCTCTGCAAATCATAATAGTGTGAGAGCTGGACTGAAATTGACTGTGTTTAGAGCTGGAGATTTGCAGAATGAAGGAGACGTGCCCTGAAAAGAAGTGCAGTCACAAACCTTTTACACATCCTCGTTTTGTTCCAGTGATATTTATTGTGTCTCCTTTTCGTACAACAAATGAAACAGGTAACATGGCCAAAACCTGTAAAACGTCTGGTTGTCATAACAACAAGGATTTTTCGGATTAGCCTCAGAAGTATAAATTTGTGTTTGCTTGAGGAATCGTTGGCCCAATTTAATAGCATAAGCCCAGTTCAAAAACACAGAAAAACAGTCAAATATTTTCAAAGGCCTGCTCTGATGGATTCCTTCTATCTTCCAGGACAGAAAGAAATGTCATTAAATACCAAGGGCACAGGGACACGGTATCTGGACTGCATTCTGTGGAGCAGTTTGAGATTTCTGCTGATAGCGATAGCATGTGTGATGTGGTACAATAATTTTCTCTTATCTAAAATGAAACATCTAACTGTGTCGCCACAGGATGGGATGGTATGCTAGTGCAAAATGAGCCATCCACACTAAGGCACAATGAGCATGTTGCTGCTGAAAGGGTAGTGATTTCTGTTTTTGTTTGTTTGTTTGTTTGTTTGTTTTAATATCTTGCAGCATGTTGCATGTTTGTGCTGGGCGTGCTTAACATTCACACGGTCAGTGATACATTTACACATCCACTGATTATTTCAAGTCAAGCAGTTGGAGGTGTTTGTTCCAGTTGAATACTGGGGACACAATGTTTACATGGTTCCTGATGCAGAGAAGTTAAAAAAAAAAAAAAAAAAAAATTAAAAACGATTTATCATTTATTTTCTTGCTCAGACGAGAATGATGAGAAGACTGATACCACCTTTACATCTATAAAACAAAGCTGAAGCTAGGTTGGCAGCTTGCTAACGTCACCTAGGCAAAAACAGGAGGAAATGTTTAGCATGCTAACAGAAACCACAAGGTCCAACACCACTAAACCTCTCTGTTTGACATTTTATATCTCCCATGTTCACTCTTTACAGAATTAAAGTATACTGTAAAAACAGCATTTTTGAGCAGTTACGTGTTGGTCTATTTCTTGGCATTTACTTCCTGGAGTCTCTCACATGGCAGCTGCAACCCAGCCAAGAAATAGCCCTCACACAACCCACGTACCCACATCCAAACATGGCATTTACACTTTGGTTTTTGTATTAATTGAACAAGTGTGATAATAGTATGTTTAACTGTGCTAGTTGGGTGGATTTGATTTACTGAACAGAGCCAGGCTAACAGCTTCTCCCCGTTTACAGCAATGCTAGGATTTGCTAACTGGTTAAAAACTGTTGAAATATCAATTTTAGACAGTAAGCTTGAATTATTATCTTTTGAACCAGTATTAAAATGCATCAGTTTTTTATCACCTTTCTGGGCCCTTTCAGAAAATGTATTTGTTTAGCCTTGGCTCACACTGGAAGATCGTCTGCTTATGATTTTCACGACCACAAACAAATCCTTATCTTTAAAGAACAATCTCTATAATGTGATCTATAAAATCAGGATCTATAACATTTGGAAAACTAATATATTGATGATCCTGGCCATGTCTTTAAATAGCTGTGTATCAAGCATGCACTGTCTTCCTTTTAGTGTTTTCTCTTCAGGGTGTCATCAGGAACTGAGCGCCATAACTGAGGACACTCAAGTGGACTTCAGTGGCATTGTTACTCAAGGACAAGGGTGGAGGCGGGGGGTGACAGAGCAATGACGTAAGTTTGCTCAGAACACATTCAGACACTTTTCTGGAGCTTTTCAGTGTCATTTGTTCAGCCTGCCTACAAGTAAATTTTTAGGGCTGTGCATCCAGACTGTCCCCCGTCTGTCCATGTATAATGTTTGTTCACATTCCTCCTCAGTGTAAGAAAGAAGTGAAGTAATGCATGTTAAATGAGTCCAGACACATGGCATATCTGGCCTAGACATGAGTGTTTTCCAAAGTAAATGAATATATAAATAAGGTTGTTCAAAGTCACACTGACAAATAAGTCATAGTTTGAATAGTACGAAAAATAAACAACCTTTAACATCATATAATTTAAATATATATATAGCACTTAATTTGACATTGTTGAACCCAGTGGTGTTTTCTGACTGGTTAGATATACATTTATGAAAACAGGCAAATTTACACAATGACAAGAAATAAAAACACTCACACTGGTCAAACATCCTACACAAGAGATCTGTACTTTTAAAGGACTCTTTAAGGGTCTTGGGTTACTTCAAGGGCATACTTTGTCTGGTGATTTTCCACAACATTACATCTATAATACTGATTCCATAAAGAGATACATACATACAGATACACATTTTGAACACCATATGCATCCAGACCACAAATCAGTGAGAGAACATGACTTCTGACAGTTCACTCACATTTAATCAGATATCAGATAAATATTACAACTGATTTCTTCAAGGCCATGACTGATTTTTATTATTGTTTTAATATCTCTCCAAAAGCCAGATATTGGATACTTGATTTCATTTTTACATGACACGTAAAAATGACAATAAAGGAATCAAATTTTAATTTTGGAGAAAGATCAAAAGTCTTTTTAAAATGTCCTTTTCATTTTCTGACAGAGAGCAGAGAGAGGGTGTAATTTTTCTATCTGGCAGCTTAATAGTTGATGAATGATGAATGTTTTACCTCCCTGATATTACGCCACATCGTGTGAGTCACATGTCATTAATGCCAAGAACGGGAAATTGCTTTTGTTATCTGAGTTATAGATGATCAAAACACCGTAGTGGACTAATTACTAGACCAACGAGAGTCAATGTGAGTCAGAAGTTGGGTATTGTAGTCACTTATAAATATTCTTTTCTACTGAGCATTACACTGTTTCAGGTGTGGACTACTGTCATGGCTTCAGGTTTACAGTAACACTGCCCTTCACCTCTTGCTCTCTCCTTTTTAAAAGAACCACTTGCGTCCTTCAAGGTACCATCTCAATCAGACGTTAAAGGCAGGATGAATTCAGTTAAGTACAAGACAAAAAAAAATCACGTTGCCATAGTAACCACGTTAAACTGAGACGTGTGGCTCTAGAGAGAGCAGCGGCGTTCTTGATAATTCTGGGACCAGAGGAATAAAAATGTCCTCTAATGAAAGCACTCGAGATGATGATGGAGCCGAGCTCTGGTATTAGCTGCTGTGAACATACTGATTGGAAATGGAGCAACCAAATGCACTGTACCCTGTAAATCCTAATCCAACTTTAACAACGGGAGGCTGATTCCCCGACTGTGGGAGTATCCAGTTTGAGCTAGCTTTGTGTGTGTGTGTGCGTGCACATGTGTGTATAGCTGTTTATTTGTGTGTTATTTTTTTCTTTTGTATCTACACACATGAGCAGAAGCATCAAGAGCACTTGATGATCTGTGATATCTTACACCCTTGTCTCTGCTTGTATGTGCATACTAGCACATGTGCACCTTTATTTTTAGGGTGGGTGCCTTGTGGCAAGGTCAAGCAGGGTGCCAGAGGACTTCTAGGCGAAGGACATAGCTCAAACTCCAAGTATGTTTCCAGCATGCATCCATCAGTATCTGGATGACAGCTGAGCCAAAACACACACCACCAGGTTGGCCACAGCACACGCAGGCATGTGCCCGAGTCACTGTACTCTCAAATTCATCCGCAGGCATCTGCGTTTGAACGTGGCCCAACAATGTTAATGAGGGGGTCTGAAAGGGGGGTGGGATTGGGGAATGATGGCTGGTGATAGGCCCTACAGCAAACAAACAGGGCCTAAAGGTGGGGGGGACTTGACATGTCAAAGTGATACAACATTTTCCTTTGACCCCCTTCACCAATTCATCTTACTCCAAGGGGCTCTGATGTTGAAGTTGGCTTTTAATAATAGAACTGCTCACACATACATTAGCATTGTTTCAAGGTTGTAAAAATGCCAGTAGGTGTTTCACAAAGACTTTCTCTGGGTAAAATAATACAGCAGCCATCATCCAGGGATCCAGTCTACAGCCTCCTCTTGCCTCTGGAAACAGCATTTCTGATGCCTAGAAATGAACCCTGTTGATGTCATTGGGTTTGTCTCAGCTTGGCCTTTGGGTTCACACATTTAAAACACAAAGCCTGTATTACAAAGGCATGAAATTTGAAAGACACTTTTACTAGGAAGGGAAAACCATAATCGGGACCAAAGTAGGAGATGCCTCTCCCTCTTTCTCTATGTTCTTTCACTTCTTACTGTTGAAAGAAGTCTCCCATCTTTGTAGCAGAGTCACAATTATCTGAAAACACATTTGAGATAAATGCCAGGATACTGCAGAAGAGAAATGACTAATAGATGTTCATCATCAAAGGCAATGAGAAGTTAATGTCCCATTCAATTCATTTTGTGTTCAGAATCTTTTATGAAAAATGTTTGTTTATATTACCTGTTAATGTTGGAAAGATCTAGCTGATAACATTTGATGTTGATATAGATATTGCAGCCAAGGTAAAACCTTCCTTTAGGTCCCCTTATATGGAGATTTAAACTGCACGAGTATGCTTTAAGTGGTTATTACACCTGTTGTTTGTTTGTGATTCAGCAGGCTTACGCGACATGTACTGAACCTCTTTGGACCCAACTTGGTGGAGGGATGTGCCATTCAGTTTCACTCTCAATCTGGCAAAGGAACAAATGAGGGTATTTACTTTTTTTTTTTGTTTTTTTGTTTAACTTTCCTTATCAATGGTAGACAGGACATTTTTCAACTCTGAACTGACCTTCTGGGGTTTTTTTCATCGAGACATGTTTGTGGTCCTGCACTTTGCTGAGTTGTAGTATCATAACTTCTCCTGTTAGGAAATTCTTTAAATTCTCATCACTACAACAGATGTATTTTACAATACTGTCACTCATCAACAGTGTGGATGAAGGAAGAGTTAAAAGTTTGTGATATATACATTATTTAACACTTAATTATCTACCCACATACGTGGCCATGTTAAGGCCTCCTGTGTTAAACTATACTATTCCTTTAACATTGTTAGGAATATGGTTTCTATATGAGGACATTTTTATTTACAATAATAAAGGTTTAAAAATATCAAACAAACCACTTATCCTGGTTGGCAGTTCATCACCTTGTGCTATTAATTTAAATTTGTTTATTTTAACATAAGAAATAGAAATGGACTTAAAAGCCACCATGCAGCCTCATTTCTATTCTCATCGTTGCTGTGACTCAACTGCAGCCCCCCCCCCCCCCCCACACCACACACACACACACACACACGCACAAAGTTAGGGATGTTCATTTAAAAAAAAAAAAGGATTTTCAAACACTCTCACAGCTTCAGCTCTGTTTACAACACCGGCAGATTAGTCCTTTTACCTCTCTCTCTCTCTCTCTGTCTGTCTGTCTGTCTCTCTCTCTCTCTCTCTCTCTGTCTGTCTGTCTGTCTGTCTCTCTCTCTCTCTCTCTCTCTCTCTCTCTCTCTCTCTCTCTCTCTCTCTCTCTCTCTCATCCTCGCGCGCAGTGATTTGGCATCCCTGTCGGCGGCGGCGGTGGCACAGCGCGCGCACATTACCCCGCGTGGCTTATCTTTTCCTGACTCGCTCGCGGGACCAGAACGCCTGCAGCTGAGCTCGCGCTGTAATCAGTGACAGCTGGAAATGGACAGCAACAACGGAGGAGCCGTGAAACCGTCTTACGCAGGTAGGACAAACGTCTTCTCATTTCTACACGTCGGAGCAGTTTGTGTGTAATTTTAGACACAGGTGGACTGCGCTTGTCTCTCGACCAGACCTGTCTCTTTTTTATTAAGGTTAAAAAAATAATAATAATAAGTTGTTTTGGCTTGATCAGTGTCAAACTAGGAAATACAAGGCTACATGTGTTCACTGACTAGTGGGCTACACACACATACACACACACACACACACACACACACACACACACACACACACACATTTTGTCTTAACTTTTCTCATAACCTATAACCTACTTTGTGTTGTGATACAGCTGTAGCTACTTTTAAACATGAGTAGCCTAACATGTGGTCACCTGTGGTTATTGCCCATTTGTGCAAAAGCCTGAACAAGATGGAACCCAAAAATGAATAAAAACAAAGGCTAATGGTGTCCTTTAAAGCTAACTCTTTAAATTTTACTGCTTAGTGTAGTGAAAGTTGCAGATGCAAAAACAAGTTAGCAGTGTAATGCTGTTTGTCTTGCCAATCTATTTTTTTTATTTTTGTCATAAAAATGCCTAGGACCTATTGCATGGAAAACACTTCAGAGTCATAGTGACAGGTCTGACTCCATTCAGCTGTTGCAGTAATATGTGGATTCTGAACTGCTTTGCACCGAGGCTAGGAGCTTGATGTGTCAAGGCTGTGTGAAGATTTGGAGACCAAAACACACCTAAGGTGATACTGCCAAGTCCAAGTTGTATTTTTAAAAGGTTTTTGAAATTGTTAAAACTTTATGAGAAGTAAAATCACTATTGCGACTGCAGGCATGTGCTCAGTCGTCATCGTTTACTACCCTGACTGCCAAAGTTATAAATCAGTGGACGTAATAATCTGTGATCCTGTTAATGGAGGTCAAAGGTATTAAGTTGGCTAAGTGGGTAAGTGAATGGAGTAGTTTTTTAAACCCTGGAGTTTAAGGATCTGTTAGCTGCCCACATGAATCCCAGTCAGGGTGTGACTGCCAGGATGTGTGTGCATGTCGACAGATGCTTATGTGTGTCAGTGGGGGAGTTATTTTCTGTGCGACTGTACAAGTACACACATAGATACTCCCCCACACCCCCAGTATACAGCATTTTAACTAAAACACTTCTTATGTGTCAGTACTGTTTGGCATATTTCAGGTGGGTGTGTGTACCTGCCTATAGCCTGCAATAGATGAGTGTCTCATGCAGTCATTGTCAGTCGTTGCCATGACGTATGCAGCTGCTTCTCAATTGAGGCGTAGAAGACCCACTTAAACACTGAGAACTGGCCAAATCATCATCTTCTGCATCCTCTTTAAATGACCTTGCTCTCCTTCGTCCCCCCTCTGCGTCAGCTTCAAACCTAAATGGCTCCAAATGACGCCCGCCTGCCTGCCAAACACCGTCGCACCGCAGAAGAGATGTTCTTTCCAACTGCATGCAAGCAGTCATTTTCACTGTGAACAAAAGGTCCTTGATTCATCAAATCCTGCACCTCCTACTACCCACTCCCCAGAGTGATGCTGTAATTTTCACTAGCACTCCTCCAGTGTGAGGCTGGGAGAGTTTGTAGATTTTATTTTTTTTTTAGTACCTAGTGTGATTCTGTTGGGCTCTTAGGTGTGTACACAGCTGGACTCGCACTCTGGCTAAAATTCACAAAGTAGAGAAACAGGTATAAAAAGGTAAATACTCAGACTCAGCTATGATTAAAGCATAAAACTTGATGGTTTTGAGGCTGTTTTTTTCAATAATGACAGTCTCAACATTCATCAAATTGTCAAAAAAGCTATGTCAGAGACTAAATAAAATGGGCAGTTTCACCCCACCAGGGCTAAATAACCTGAGAGGTCAAGTTAGCTCATAACTTTCACATGCGGATAACAAAAGTTAGCAAAGTTTGGCAAACGGTTGGCCCTTGCAAGTTGTAGATAAATTTGCCAATAGTAAAGAGTTCTTACGTGCTCATGCATCGTTCTGATAAATTCTGTTGAAATGACTGAAAGTATTATTTTCATTGCGGTTTGCATGTTGTAACTTTGGTCAAACAGACTCCAGGCCAGTACATATCTTCACTTCCCTCCATGGGCTGGCGCAAGGTCTGAGCTCAGATTTATGTTTGTGTATGTTTTCCCCACACAGGGGTCCTCAGCGGTGAGTTCTGCCACAGTTTGAACAGCGGGGTTGGTATTGTTTAACCTTGTAGGTCTTTGTGTGTCTTCATTGCAAAATGTGAACATGTACACCTGTAGCAAGAACTATCACAGAGGCAGTTTCATCTGGTCATGACACCACAAATTTTGTCATTACATTAATGTGTAGCTTCAGATGTAGATTCAAATGAAAACCAAGTTCGGAGACGGGTGTGGTCTGACCCATTTGAACTGAATACACATAATGTAGAAATGACTAGAGAAGATCTTGCAGCTGGATTACAGTAACTGCAATGAGTGTCAACATGTTAGGCCTTAATTTTTATCACAACAACACAACTATGATGTTTTGTGGGTTTATCTAAAGGTGGTGACAAAATCTGCTACAGACACAGACATCAAACCAGTGCTAAATTAGCCAGTACTGCCTCTGTGGTTGTTGGTAGCTGCTGTATTCCTGTGTCAAGGACCACATTTCCCATGATGACACCCACACAAAGACACACAGACTCACAAGGTGAAAACAATACCAGCCACACTGTCGCAGCTGGTAATAATGTAGTAATGACTACTCTGTACTCACGGGTCAACATGCCGACGGGCTGCGTGGATGGTATGATCCCATCACAGGATGATCTCTCTTTGTTATTGTCATCTAATTCCTTGTCTCCTAGTCCTGACGTCTCCAGCCTGTCTGTGGCTCTCATTCCCACAGAAGAAGTGAATCTTATAAAACTGGTCACAAATGCAATTTAAACAATCAGGAATTGTAGTTTGTGGCAAACATTGCTCAAGGGGAAGGAAATAGCTGCAGATTTAATGAGAATTTAAAGCGTGTCATCATAACCTACAGTGTTCATCATAATGAAGGTGGTTTGAGTTCAGACATGTTAGGATGTGTAAAATTAACTCTGCGTCAGAGGTACAAGTGTAAGGCTTTCCCTTCATTTCTTTTGATGTCCTCCTGCAGCAGGCCCAGCACCTCTCTATTTTCCTTCATGTTCACATTATGGACTTTTATCATCAGCCACAAAATCAAGCAGCAACCCACATCCCTCACCATCCTGCACCTGACAATAGGTCACATTCACAGATTACTTCTATCCCAAATATTGGTGATGAAGTTGAGTGACCAGCCTATCTTTTTCCTCCCTCTCTAACTTTCTCCCCCTCCTCAGGGTGCTCTCCTCTGTACTTTGGCATTTGGCTGCTGCCGTCTGTCTCAGTAAAAACCATCAGCTGTGAAATTGAGAATAATCATGTGGAACGAGATTGGGATGGGAGCAGCTTGAGCTCCAGCCCTTCACTGTCAATGGACTTGTGGCTCCTGCTGATAAAGTCCACCAAGGATTGAACAATCAACCACAAAACATTTTTTTTGTTGACATGTGAGAAATATTACTTTTTGTCACAGGCATGACCAAGCAAAGATTGCACCCACCGCTCTCATTGTTTTTGTATGAGGGCACAAGTCGTCGAGCTTAGACAACCATATAGATCCTTTGTTCCATGCTAACATAAACAGTAAGCATACCAGACCTTCATCATCATCATAGTTACTACAATAAACACGCAGTTAAGTCAGCTACAGATGAAAGAAATGACATTTTGCACGGGAAACGAACAGTCCTGTGTTTTGCTGATCCTCATCCGAACACAAACGTTGTTGCCCTTTATACTATAGCATGTGACTTCCTCATTTGCTCCCATCATAATTACTATGGCTGCTCCCGCAGCTGACCAATGGGTCTTTTTTATTTTATTTCTTTTCACAGGAAGACAGTCTTTCAATAATTAGTCAGAGTTGTGTCTGCGCTATGTTATCCTAGCATAGGCATATCCTGTTGGGACTCCCAAATGCAATTCAGCTGTAGCAGGGTGTGGCGTCCCTAATGTGTTTTTACGATGAATTCCCTGGAAATATTCAGGATTGACCTGGTCAGCTGGATCACTTCTCAGGATTTGGTTCTGCACGTAGTCACAGAGAAACATCCTCGTATGCTAAATGGAAATATTATCCAACAATGAAACAAATACATTTTTATAAAAGCGCTTATTAGATAAAAAGATGTCAAGTGATCACTCAAATGTCAATTGAAATAACATTTTAGCACTATTATAGCCTAGTCCTTGAAACAATAATCTAACTGAATGCTCAGAATTAAATCTGTTAAAAGAGTGGACTGTCAGGTTTAATTATCAAACATAGCCTCTTTATTTGTGTCTGTTCTTTTCCTTCCCGCCTAATGAAAATTGAAGGTCACAGGTTGTTAGTGCTGAAAAAATCACATGGTGGTTTCCACAATCACACATCAAGTGATGTCTTCAAAATACAGACCAGGCCACTGCAGGAATAACATAATGTGATGTAATACAGATAAATGTTCATGTGGCTTAAAACTAGCGTCATATTGTAATTGCTTGTTGATTTACTTCCAGTTTAATTCAGCACCGTGTTATCCTGCAGCAGCTGTCCTCTTTCAAAAAAATATCTATAACATTAAAACATGGTCAGTCCTATTTTATGAGGGTATCTCTCAGCTGTGTGACTGTTTCCCTGAGGATGGACTATACTCTGGGTGGGGTTAGAAGAACAGCATTGGATCAGAAATCCACTGCTGTTCAGAAAGCATATTTGAGATATTTACCTCTTTTGCCGTAAATTGCTTTCATACACATATGGCTGATAGCAGCGTTATTTTCCAGCCTCTTAAAGGTGCAGATGGAAGTACCACCTGCTCTGTGTCATCGAGGACCACAGGTCTTAAATCAGTCTAGGTGGTCCACCAATAGCATTAGCCTACGACGCTCCTCTCACTGTTGTAGTCTGCTGTAGGATTCATTTCTCTGTTTGACTTAAAGAAATAATATTTCACTATTTATTATGTTGTTTTCAGGCGTAAAAAGGGTGTTTTATGTGGTGTGTATATATATATATATATATATATATATATAAAATCTGAATCAAGTTTTATCTTAGAAAATATGTATGCATTATGCCTTTGCTTTTTGACGAGTAGGGGTGCAACTGATTATTTTCTCAATGAATTGGTTGATCTACAAAACAGAAAATGGTTAAAATCCTCATTGCATCATTGACTTCAAATTGTTTTTGATTTTTTTTATTGAATTAATCTCAGACCAACAATCTAAGCACCAAATATATTCAGTGTAAAACAATGTAAAAGCAGAAAATCCTCATTTCTGAGAAGCCTTAAATAAATTGTTATTTTAATCAGTTACACAAACAGCAGATTGATTCTGTCAGTCGACTGATTGTCAGCTCTGTTGGGCAGTATTTCTTATTTCATGCAAAATATACACAAAGAGCAGTGATGTAAAATGTAGGCAAGAGAAGGACTGTCTTCATGCGTTCACCACAGTTCGCTACAGCAGCCATTTTCTGCCCAGGATTTTATCGTTACACCCCCTGCCTGTGTTGTTAACACACATTCTCTCTGCCGACAGTAGCAGGGAGAAAAAAAAAAAAGACGAAGAAAGACGAGAAATGTTTAGACAAAACGCTTCTCTTTTCTTCCCGTGCATCTATTATCAGGACTAATTTGAATTGGACCCGCGGCGAAATTTACGTACCACGGTCATCCTCACTGGAAGCTTCCACCAGTAAATTGCATGTGCAGCATACACCTTATCACAACAGACTCACAACAGATTGCTCTTCCCAAACACCCCACAGCCCTCCACCCTCCTCTGAGCTTGCCTCTCCCCAGACACACTGAAATGGATTTCTGCTTAAGTCTCCCATCAAAGATGTAATGGCTCTCGGGCTGTGTCATTACAAGTCAGATGACACTCTCCTTCACTGTGGCAGCTTAAACCTGCCTCTGGACTGATAACTGTGATCTTTATTTGGCTGCTTAGAGGTGAAGACAGCGCAAAGCCACCTCCCCGACGCTCTCATGACCCCCCCCCCCCGTCAACACAACGCTGTCAGCTGGAGCTCAGGGTGGAGAAAACAATCCTTCAAGGTGCCGTGAAAATGTCAAAATGCCCACAAAAAAGATCAATAGATGACATGTAATGACACAAGATGAGCTGGTCAATACGAGGCCATAATAAACAAGAAAACTGGAGAGGGACAGGCAGTCAGTCTATAAGACACAGTCAAATGTTTGGTTACACCCACAGTAAGTAGTTTTCTCAGCTTATGTATCACTACACTGACAGCATGAATCATCCACCCTGAGGTTGGATCATCAGGGAAAAACATAAAAGTATTTGTGTAAGATTGCGTTCTTCAGAATCCACCTTAAGATCAAACAACAACATTAAAACTGACTGTAAGGAAAAATACACAGAAACAGTTATTCTTGCAAAGTACAAACTTAACACACGCACACACAAAAAACCTTATTTCCTCTCACACAAGCAGGCTGTTGTGTGTGTTTTAAAAAGGGCCTCCTGTCATCATGTCATGTAATATCAACACACAGGGTGCTAAAATACACACTATACGCATAGCACAGAGAGTCCCTTGATTTCTCCACCTCCCGTCCTTTTTTTTTTTTTTTTGAAAGCAAACGTGCAGTTGCCTGTCAAATGCCAGTCACATACAGCTGCCACAGTATTTCCAAAATGCTGCTGCTGGCTGGTGAATTAAGCAGCATGTGTCACGTTTAGCTGCATTTATTAACACAAACACACATTTAGAAACGCAAATGAGATTTTTGTTGGATCACATGTCAGTGAGCCACGCAGGATTTTTCATGGGTGCAGAAAGGGCTCTTTGAGTCCTCGTCGTATATGGACAGAGAAATGGACAGGCACCTTGTGGGCTGTGTGGGAAGTTGAATTTTTGTACGGACCATTACCTCTCCACTCCTCTGTGGCTGGATTGCAGGTACAGATTCAACACAGCAGGCAGCAGTGCGAAAATATTTCTCTTTGTGTGTGTTTGTGTGTGTAATGCATATAGATTTGTACACCCACCTACCTGTGTGTGTGCAGTTCTGGATCTGACGTGCAGCCACAAAGAAAATGGCCAACCATCTTTTCCGAACAATTTCCTGAGGGAAACCCTGGAAATTCACAGAGGAACAGATTCAGTTCTTGTTACTAATGCTGTTTCCGTTATCTTACATCGACATTTCACTCAGAGAATCAAATCCTCAGCTGGAAATCTGGGAGAATCTCCTGAATTCAACTCACAATTTCTTGGTCATGATTCAGTTTAGTATTGATTCTTAATTCACTGAATTGAAATGTCAGCTATACTACATTCATGCTCTTGCCCGACAGTAATGCAGTAGGAAACTTAAGGTAGCTAAGGTAGCTAAATGCTGTCATGTTAGCACCAGTTACACTGAATGTTATTTACAGTGGTGTAGGGACCAGAGTTGTGTGAAGTTTTGTAACCTGCTGCAGTGTGCGTGATGACTTTTTGTGACATACAGCCATCACAAAATACTTCACCTTCATATTGCAAAGCTCCTGATTTTGCTGTAAATTACCAAATCCGAAATGAAGATGAACTGCAATGCAGTGAGTGTTACAATGCCTATCACTAAACCAGAGCTGCTGTCCATTCTGTAGTTTTTATACAAATGAAGGGATGGGACACGTGGACAGGGTGTTGATGGTGACGAGTTGTCTCCCATTAAATACTTCCCTCCCTTTGGGATGCTTAGAGCTTGTTGACACCATTTTATACAATGGTTCACCTATCGACATACATATGAAGACAAGCTCATTTATCTATATATAGATGCATACTTCAGGCTAATGGTGCTAATTAGAAGATGTATTTAATTTCCCTCAGACACAGAGAGAGAGAAAATAGTCCTTATGCCCTACAGTTAAACTAGATTCAGTCACACAGCGTACAGCTGATGAAATTGGAAACCTCTTTTGTAGAGAGGAGGAAAAGGAGCATTTTTTTTTTTTTTTTTGGCATCAGATAACTTTACTCTGCTCTGTTGTGTCACGCAGCCTTTTATTCTGTAATAATTTTGCTTTGTTCTTCCATTAAATGGGGTTATATTCTCTCTAATGACCATTACTGCTGAACACAAAGACCAGCCAAGCAGGCCAAATTAAATAGTTGTTAATTGAAGGAGCCATTATGGCGAGATGCTGCTGCTTCTATAGTGCCATCTGACTCGAATCCCCAGCTGAATCACAGGGCGCTGATGGTGAAGCCCCTGGACTGTTCTGTCCAGCTGACACGATAGGATCATGGGTCAACTGACTAAAATGTCTTGCCCAATTTCTTATTCCAGCATTTTCATGTTCATGATGGCTCACTGTGACACAAAGATCTCATTTATTAACAAGGCTTGATTATAAATGTCGCTGATGTTTTCCATGTTCTTGCGTAGTGTAATATGAATTAACAGTGTAATGTTTGTCTGCTACTATGTAGATGTCTGTGGAGCTTTTCAATCATGACTCTGTGCTACCATAGCTTGGCTCAATATCAGAATTACAACAGGAAATGTTTATGCCTTTGTACAGAGGAGTGTAAGGTGGTGTCATAAATTACTTTATTTTTCAGTTATATGAGTTATATGACAACTACACAGCATCCCAGGTATCATTACCAAGTAAAAGTTAGGTCACTAGTCTGGCCTTGGTCATGTTTTGATTCATGTCTTGAATCAAAACCTCAGTCATGTTTATTTTCAACTAATATCCACCAGGAAATAGTGAAATAGAGGAAACACTGTTAACATTAATATTCACAGTTTGTTACATATTCAAATTGGTGACTAGTAGTGATGAAGCTAGAGAAGAGAGTTACCAAACTCTGCAGTCTGAGGTTCCCTTAAGCTATCTGTGATTGTATTAACATCTTTCATCCTATTGTCGTCATATTACAGCCTGTAGCTGTGCTGTTTTGTCTCCCCTGCTGTTGTTTCCAGATGCAGGCAGCTGTTGGTGCATTAGTTACCGCATGACATGAGCTTGTGACCAAGTTACTCAAGTAAGTCTATACGTTTGGTCATCATGAGGGTTAATGTTAACTCAAATGTAAATGGAAATTTGTAGTCTGTGGTTTTTAATCAGTGGTAATTTCACCCAGTTGGTTCCGTAAACATCTTTTGTGCCAAATTACTATCTTCATCAGAATGAATCATCGTCATGATGCTATTTGGATAAAACTCTTTTCTTGTACTCGCGCTGGTAATGTTGTGATTCAAACTGATTTAACAAACTGGCGTATTTGATGGAAAAGCTTTTCAGGTGCTATTTCTTGCCCTGCTGCCATAAGGAGCCGGCAAGATAATTCAGGCAATTAAACCCATTTTACCTGGGGAGTGCAGCTAATTAAAAGTCCATCCAATTTAGCCTGTTAGGTTTCCAATAGGAGTCAGCACAGATAAGAACTCACAGGATGGATGATTAGAGGAACTGGAGCGAGAGACAGAGCAGCGATCTTATCAACAGTCATCTGTCAATGTTGGGATGATTTGCACCAGAAATAAAACGCCATTGAATTTCTTAACCATTGTGATTAGATACCTCAGAGGTTCTCACTGCATTGAAAAGTAATTTAATCTAAAGTTTGTTTGGGTAATTGCTAATGCAGGTTGGCAGACGCACATCTTTTCTAGTATAACCAACCATAGAATAGGTATCAATATGTTTCACAATAATGGTTTTAATTTAAGATTATGAGGTGAAGGGCAGTTTGTTAGCCAGTCAGTGTGTAAGTTATTTCCATGTTTGGGGAAACCCAGTCAAAGTAAAATATTTTCTCTGAGTTACGTATAAGCTGCACCATATTAAATATGAAAAAACAACAATGGATACGACATAAAGTTTCTTGGTGATGTAGGAGATTATTTGACTGATTGACCTGTTATTATATGATGATGTTGCTACAAGAGTTGTAATATTGATCGTAAACACAACTGTAAGTACAGGTAATAGTCTATTGAAATAATCATTTAGGTTATTTATTAAGCAAAAATGACAAATATTCATGAGTTCCAGTTATGTCCAATGTGTCGATTTGACATTTGACATTTTATTGACTATACATTAATGAAGTGATTATTACTTATAATAAATATAGTGGTCAGGTGCAGGATGTGAGAATGTGACGGCTTCTGTGCAGTTTGTAAGATCTAAATTCCTGCGTTTTGTTTTCCTCGCCTGGAGAAAAACATTGAGTGACTATGCTGCGAACAGTCATATATATTTTAAGTATCTCCAGTTGTTCTTTGCTCACTCTGTGCCATCCGTTTAAAAAAAAAAAAAAAAAATGGAAATGAAAACTACAATCGCTACACAGGGGTCTCAGCTCCACACAATATATATTTATCAACTGATGCGCTAGACATGGCCTAGACAAATGACATGGAAAAGCACCCTGAACACATCTCTTAGTCATCCACATTAGTCATCCCTGCCCCCATACTTCCCTCCTCCCACCTCCTGCTATCACTCCACATGGAAAGCATACGTTTCCCCTCCAAATGGAAGGATTTTCTGCTTGGCATGCCATCATTTAGCATAAACATATTTAACATTTTGCTGAAGTTCTTGAAACAGTGTGAATATAACTTGGTGCCAGAGCTTAAAAAAATGGAGAGGCAGGCTGAGATAAGGTGCACGTCACTGTGACTGAAAAAGTCACCTTGCATCAGTCTGTATTATCAGTGTCATGCAGTTACTGATCTCAATGGGGGGGGGGCACAAAGCCCAAAGGGAGAATAGGCAGAAATCGTACTCACCATCAGGGTCCTATGTAAACGCATTTACACACTTGTGTCAAGGCCCAGAGAGTTAAATAGACCCTAGTTCATGTTCTTCAAATAGATCGTAGAGTTGTTTTCAATGCCAGGTTTGTATCCAAGGTTGTTTTTCTGAATTTATATAATGAAGAATAACAACACACTTACCTTGACAGGTAAATATTGGCAGGCTGGCAGTAGTTGTAGATTGGAAATCTAAAATGTGGAAAAACCATTCAACAAGATATATTTAAAGAAGATGGGTTTATCCAGCCTGACTTTTTGTAACAGAAAATCTTTGAATAATGACCTCGTCATCTTCATAAATATCACTTGGAGCTGTTTTTGTGCAGTCCCAGAGGATAATTCATCATTATGGACTGTCCAGTTTGTGTGCATATACAACCTGCTGTTGGTTTACCTGCCTTGAAGGGCGCATTGTAATGTGTTTGCAGTCTCCAGCATACCTCTCCTTTTCTTATGGTAAACATTTAAAATCCATTTAAAATTTTTACTTTTAACCCTAACCCTAATTTCAGACTTCACAAAGGTCAAGTTTAGAAGAATCACATTAAAGAAACAAGAAAATCTTCTGCAGAGGAAACTAAGTGAACTGGCCACAGTCAATTGACACTGAGTTAATTAAATAACTCCTAAATAAGGTTGAAATGACTGCAGTGCAACTAACTTGTATTTTCTACGATCCAACAGTAACAACAGCATTTGTACTTGGTTGTCTCTCCTGACCTGTTTGTGTATTGGAGAATCATGAGGACAATTAGTAAAATGAATTAAGTATTCTTGACTGCTCAGATAGCAAATAATAGGCTTTGAATTTCACCATCAACATGCAGTTTAAATATGAACCAACCACTGAGGACCTATAGCTCGAGAAAAGCCTACATTATATAACATGACAGTGACACTTAAAGTACAGAAACCGTGTGAATTCCTCAATCTACCAGTGTTCAGTTCTTTGTCGTTGGATAGCATAGAAAGCATAATAGCTTGATTTTCACTGACATATACCACATCCTGCATAGATTCACACATTTTGTTGGCATCACTTAGCCGTGAAAATTCTTGCAATAAGCTGCTGTTTGTTGAATGTATCTAAAACTATTAAAGAGAATTTGGGTCAAGTGTTGTTTTGAGCGTGGAAGGAAGGAAGAGGAGGATTACAGCTGACTGCAGGTCGATCCCTTCAACAGCCCACATCTCCCTGTCAGAAAAGCAGCACAGTTGTCCCCACTAATCCATCTCATTGTAATCAGCATTCTCACCATATTTGTATGTCCCTAAACCTGCCTGTAAGGTCTTTGAAACCTGCTATATTTAGTCCATTTAAACTGTATGCTGACATGCAGTTTGTTGAGGACTAGGCAATGATATCTTGAATTCGGTCATCAAAACATTGATTATATAGCAAAAACTCACTTTTATTTGCTTTGGTATTTGCAAAATTATCATTGTGTATATAATTCAAAATGAAACCTAGAGTCCTGCTTATTGTCGCAGCAAAAATAAGAAATATCAGTTGGTTTCAAGAAATATTTTGACATTATTGACATTATTTAGATGAGAAAAATCAATAGTATGCTCACTCATGTTCAATATAAAGTGTCCAAAATGTAGACATCTGGTTAATAGTCCAACACATACTCATAAGCTCATGTAAAACAGCATACTGTCCTTTTTCCATTGGTCAATTAATTGAGATATAGTATGTTGTTAAGCTAATCTAATAGACTGTACCCTTGTATTTACCAGACAGACTGAGTTAATGTAATTTCAAAATCAACAAAGCGATAAGCAGTCTTCTCTGAATGTCAAACTACTCTCAAACTGAGCATATTACATAAAATAGTATTTTGAAGTACACGTTGAATGAATTATTTGGTTCACCAAGAAGTATTGGTTTAAATGCTGCACAGTTAATTTCTAAACTACAGTCGTTCGTGCTCAGGTCACATTTGCCACAGTCCCCACAGCAGCCTTAAGGTCGTCCCAGATGGCCGATGACAGATGCCCACAATTGCTGTCGCCCTTGGTTGGAGAGCGGTCTCTCCCTCCAGATAAAAAAAAGATGTCCTTCCCAAGTTTCCCCCAATGTCCCAGTTTTCCAATTTGGCCTACCCTGATTTTTGCTCATAGTTTCCCTCATCATCTGTCCATCTAGTGTTGAGGTCAGTCTACCTACTGTCTTTCAGTTCAGTTCAGTTTTACTGAGCTCCTCGGCCCCATTTAGTTTTTCTTGACATCCTCTCCTCTCCTCTCCTCTCCTCTCCTCTCCTCTCCTCTCCTCTCCTCTCCTCTCCTCTCCTCTCCTCTCCTCTCCTCTCCTCTCCTCTCCTCTCCTCTCCTCTCCTCTCCTCTCCTACTGCACCATTTTTCGTCCTTGGCTTGATCCCATGTCCTCTGATATTTTTTTTATATCCCAGAGCTGAATGCTTACCAAGGGTTTTAGCCACAATGAGGTGTCCACTCTTTTATCCCTTGTGTCCCGTCACTGGGTGGAAAAAATCACTGAATATGAAATGCAATGAAATAATAACCTCCTTATAAAGAACTCTGCATTACAATCATGGCCCATACCATTATCATTTATTTTTAGTTTTTTTTTGTTTGTTTTGTTTTTACATGATTTGAACCATTTTAAATACATTACATTACTGCCCAGAAAGAATGCAGGGCTTTTTAACCTATTGCAAAGTCAAAAGGTAGGAGACATGAGGATATCAAATAAAGGTCCCTAGCACAACTCAAACCATTCATGTTTACATGAAGTCACTGTTGACTTATATTCAATTTTTTGTAATCAATGTTGAAACAATGTTTGAAATTTGAGACACAGTCAGGTCTGCTTTGTATTGTCCTCAGTGTTGTGTCAAGTACATTACCATGCAATGATGATGAAGCTGACGATGAAATATAAACAGATTTACAAATTTCAAGTCTTGTGATTTTCACATCATGAAAAATGAGGATGAGTGATATAGAGTCTATAATGTCTGTATAATAAATGAGCTCATGCATTAACCCTCTGGGAACAGCACCATGATGACACATAGAAGTTCTGCGGTGAGTCTCTTCTGTCTCATTACAACAGGAAACTCAGGCTGTCAGCTCGGCCTTCAGTTTCACTGACTCCACCTGGGTGAAGGAGATTACATTTTGTTGGACCTTACCTCAGCAATGGACCACAATCCTGAATGTGAATGTGTCAAGGCTTTTTGCTTAAGGCGAGATTAAGTGCAAGGCCAGGGATTTATTTTAAAAGAGCATGGCAACTGGGTTTCTCCGATTATGAAACAATTTGTGCCAAGATGTCATACATCATTTCATTGTGCCCTGATTGCTCCCAGTTTTGTCCACTGCTATAATAATATAAGAAAATAGCAGTGACAGTGGGATAATTGAAAATATGCTCTTTTGTAAAGCACTGTAATCATGTGGATATAGGCTGTAAGATTATTTTCATTATTGGCTCACCTGCAGATTAGTTTTTCATTTGATTGACTGATCATTTTGTGTACAAAAGGCAACTATGAATAATGATTGTTCATTTTTTGCCTTTGGAATGAGGCTTTCAGAAGGAAGATGCGTCTCCAGTGTCAAGGTTAAAGGTCAGACAGGGACATGAGCATCCACAATCTGTTCCTTCGTAAGATGTTACACTTTGTGACATCACACACAACTGTTTGTAGACAAAACAACAGCTGCCTCATTTTCATGGGAACCCAGTCGAGATCAGAGAGGAGTATGATTTCATCCTAACGTACTGTAGCTGACCACGTGGGGGGGGGGGGGGGGGGGTGTCAGTGCTGGATGGCTTGATGTACAGGTACAGTAGATGTGCGTGTCTTTGTGGTGGCCTGTACATTCAGCTTAGGTAAATCAGAAACTGCTGAGTTTGTCTGTTTCTTGCATTTTACCCAACATCCCCTTGTGACTGTGACCAGCAGTAAACAGGTATTGCGACTGGCTGGCTGAGTATTGTGATGTCCCAGAACAGTTTTTAGAGAGAAATCTCATAACACCGAGCTGGTGTTAGCAAACAAGATTGTTTTGCCTACGCTGCTGAGCGCAGTTGATTTCCCTGTAACAGTGGCATGCTTCTGATTTTATCTCTCTGGGTGTTTTTTTTCAGGAATCACAGTGATAGTTTTAAGCTTTTTAAAACTGCTAATACCAAACACTAGTTTCACTGCCATGCAGCAGTCACTCAAAAATTAATCAACAATTATTTTCACAATCAATCAATCATTTTCTGATTTTTTTTAAATTTCCTGATTCCAGCAAATTATAATGCGTGATCATATCAAATCTGTCCGATAATTACAGAAAACCATTACAGCTTGCAGGCGTCAACCTTTATTTTTGTGACAAATTCAGGTAAACGTCAAATGTACGGTGGCCCAGATGGATCAACAATACAACTGCAAAAGCAGCAATAAGAAATCAAATTAACAACTGCCTACCTACTGAGACTAAGACTGTGCACATAAAAGTACTAAAAGTTAGCACGCAGTGAGCACCAGGAGATACGTTTAACATTTTAAGAGGAGACATAATGGAAAGAAAATATCAAACAGAAATGAGTAGGAGTGGGAGACGGAGCAGAAAGCAGTTGTCAGTCATTGCGTAATTAATTTATCTAGTGACTAATGGAGTTAATGTTCAGCGAGCCTGTTGGATTGTTTGAGTGGCCTGAGTTGGCAAATACTGTACTTCAGGCTACTTACCCACAGAGGCATGCAAAAGCTGTCTGGTCTGTGGAGCCTCACAACACATCAGAGACAGCTGACAGCTGATTGGCTGCTCCACTTTCTATCTGCCTGTTGCTCCATCTCGGTGCGACAAACATTGTACAGATAAACAATTAGTTAGAGTTTGTGGGTACGTGTTCAAAACGACCCTGTTGTTTATTTACGTATTGTTCTCAATTATGTACTATACCTCTTCTTAGAGTGGGTGTGTGTGTGTGTGTGTGTGTGTGTGTGTGTGTGTGTGTGTGTGTGTGTGTGTGTGAAAATGGTATCTGTGTCCTCAGATACCGGCGGTCTAATTAAAGAGCTGGCATGTCAGAATCCTGCTCTGCCTCTTTGTTTAACATTGGACTTAATCTCTAGCTACAGAGAGTGGCGTTGTGTGTGTGTGTGTGTGTGTGTGTGTGTGTGTGTGTGTGTGTGCGAGGGAGAGAGAGAGAGAGAGAGAGCGCTTGTATATCTTTCCAACACCGGTCCTTGCCATCCTTACACACTTATCAAAGGACCTTTAGGATGCACACGCCTGTATCAGTGGTGGCGATGGAGAGGACAAGGCTGTCCACCCCCCACAAGTTAACATTTAACATCTGGTGTTGTACTTTACTTAGAGCCCAGAACCTCAAACTTTTAGATTTGCCCTGATTTATTGGACTAGATAAGGATTTGGACTCTTTCCTTTGTCCAAAGTCATATCCTAAAGGCTACAAACCACCTCCAACTCTGAGCTCTTGCATGTCAACCCTTTCTGTATTTGTTCATGTGTTCAGCCTTTCCAATTGGCTGCCATGACCTGCTCAAGGAAGCCTGATGTTTGGACAGCACCCAAAGAAAAATAGTCACATAGTGAAAACATTGTTAAATTGAACAGTATAATACAATATACAGTATACTCAGACAGTAGAGCAGGTTGTCCAGAAATTAGAAGGTCAGTGATTTGATCCCCGGCCCGTTGAGGCCACGTGATGAAGTGTCCTTTGAGCAAGACACTGAAATGCACGTTGCACCTAAAGGCTGTGGGGTGTGATATATGAAGGTGTGAGTGAATGGGTGGCAACACTTTGTGGACACTAAGACTATATAAGTGCAAGTCCATTAACCATCCACACTGGGTCGATAGTTGGGGTGCGTGTGTGTGTGTATGTGTTATCTGGTCAATTGCTGTGAGGTGTCTATAAGATAGATAGATGCCAGGCCAGTACACGCATTAAGGGAGTGAGTCGACTTTTTAGTTTAGTGCGTCCTTGTGTTTTTTGCTAAATAATCTTTGAGTCACCTACAACATGTTGTCTGATAAGTTCATCTTGACCATATATGTAGTAGCTTGAATCACAAATGCAGTAAAAGTATCAGAATTCAAATTTTGAACAAAGAGATCTTTTTTGTCATCATACACAACATTTGTTGCCTTATTCTGGGTCACAGTTTTCACTGCAGAGTTGTCCTAGTTTTATTATTTCATGGTCTGTTGAATTTTCAGAGACTTGACATGTCACGTCACTGCCTTCGTACAACTATATGTATATATGAGGTGTCGTTGTCCCATGTTCCCAGTACCAGCTGAGTCCAAGGGAAATGTAGAGACTAAATATATGCACCCTCTTAACAGCTCCCACTCACTTACCTAACACAGTGAATCACTGCATTATATGAGTGGAACATTTGCAAATGACCTTGTCATAGAGATCTGACACACACTCATGCTGTGGGATTATGTATGCTAACACAGTTGTATCTCTATGGTACACATTTATACAGTGTGTGTGTGTGTGTGTGTGTGTGTGTGTGTGTGTCTGTGTGAGTGAGAGTGTGAGAGAGTGTTTTGTTCTGAGTGGAGTATTCTGTGTGTTTGCTAATGTAATGTGTTGAATGCACGTGTGTGTGTGTGTGTGTGTGTGTGTGTGTGTCTGTGTCTGTGTCTGTGTGTATGCAACTATACCTCACTGAGTTTTCCAGGTGAGTCATGCTTCTCTTTGAGCTTTCCAAGTAGAGATGTTTGTCATCCTCATTTTACACTACACAGAGAAATAATCACACACAACTAAGAGCTTCTTTTATTTCACCACAGTCTAACAAGGCACACTTAACTTAAAAGGGGTTAAGTCATGTGTATTCACACAATATCCACTCATTATACAATGATGTCAGAGCTGCATCTTAAGATCAGTTCACTTATAGTTTATTCTGTCATTTATTTTCTAATTTGATTGTTTTGTCCATAAAATGTCAGAACATTTTGAAAAGTGTTAATTTTTTACAGTGTGTAAGTCATTTTCTCCAAAGTGTTTGTTCTGTCGGACCAAGACTCAGACTGTTATCACACAACACTACAGAAGAAGAAATCCTTATACTGGGGACATCTGTTTACAAAATAACTGAAGCGATTAATTAGTTATTGATTATTATAAAATGATGGATATAATACAGTATAAGATATTTAATTTTCCACTTATCTACTTATTTTCCCTTGAGCTCTAACATACAATGTTCTACCAGACCAAAAACAGTAGTTCCTGTGTCAGGTTGTGTATCATGCTTTGTTTTATCATGAATGCTTTTTGGGGGTGTTTGCTCAGCTTCTTCCTTTTTTGGGGGGGATTTTCTCTTTTTTTTTTTTTTTTTCTGGCCTCCACTGGCTGATTGCCTGTAGTTCACCCCCGCTATGATTCAGGACAAAGTAAACCTCTTTTAAGCCCCAGTCTCTCACAGCCCTTGGTCAAGGTTAACGAAAGGATGAGGTACGGGTTAGATATTAAAAAGCATTCAAGCACCACATCAGTAACATTTTAATGTTTCCCTGCAACATAATTGGCAAAGCAAATTAGCAGAATATAAATGTAATTCCTTGGGGACAGAGTTGTCTCTTGATTCTGGATTTGAGTGCATACTGCACTTTCTTGAAATGTGACTGTTGACAGCATGTAACAGCATCACCAGAAAATCACCATCAGATCAGATCAATACCTACTGTGGATTCACCACCCACAGCAACAGCAGCAGCTATAATCATAGCATATTTTCTGCTGGAATTGGTTTTGTCAGTTTTACAGATATAAGAGAAGATTGGCTGAAAATAACGAGCAAATGTGAAGATTTCACCTTGGAGAACAACTATTGGAGTATTATTCTATAATCTGGTTCATCATTGTTACAGATCACAGATCAATACATTCACTCACCTCCAGCTTTCTGCAGACCTTAGTTCCACATCCACGGCTCTGTAAAATGTGGCTTTTCGTCCATTTCTTTCTCTTTGCCGCATAAATTGCACCATAATTGAGCTGCAATTTGTGTGGAAAAGGTTCAAATTCATCTTCACATGGGATGTGCAGGGTTGCCTAGCGACACAGCTGTAATTAACTTGAAGATTCAAAAGAACTGTATAGGTGCTGGCTTTTTGTTTGGGGCATTTAGTTTTTTTTTGTGATTAGAATTTTTTTCTTTTTTTCTTTTTTTTTTTACACTTAAGACACACGCTTGGTAAATATATCCCAATACAAACAGCAAGATTATTACTCATGTTCCTTCTCTGTCCAGTTTTTTCATGTCGGGCCAAACGCGTAATCTGCTGTCGTCTGCTGTCGACGTAATGGAACAGTGATGACAGGTGTGGCAGCGAGGGAACTCATCTTGGCCTCAGCCTCTGGAGCAAAGCCATTTTTGAAAGAGCATACGCGTATTGCCAAAACATCCCATTAACAGCTGCCTTTTGTAGAGTTGTTGTGGGCAAGGCCCACCTCTTTAACACATCTGGATTAGACCTGTTCATTCAGAGGAGTTTCCTAGATCACACAGCAGACAGACCTGTGAAATATCACAGGTTCAGATGAATTAATAGCCTTGAGGGGAGTGGAATTGCTGGTCTAAACACAGGGCTGGGTTCTCTGAAATATATTCTTAGTCTGCCTTGAAGTTGAGAATGATTAATAATAATTCAGCAGACTTGGATTGTATAGAGACAGATGGCAGAGTGTACACTTAAAGAACAAAAAACACTGCATAGCCTCATAGCCTTTGTAGTACACTGGTTCCCAACCTATTTTGGCTCATGACCCCATTTTCACATCACAGATTTCTGGCGACCCCAGAGAAATTTTTTTTTCTAGAATTAGTTTTTGATCATGTTTGTTATACTGTACATATACAGAGTAAAAAAGTGACATTTTATTTTCCCTGATCAGGATATACATGTACAGTTAGGTGAGCTTGTATTTACAAGGCTGAAAATGAAAACTGAACAAACAATCACTCAAACAATGAATCATGAAAAAAGATGACTGCAGCATTTTAAACTGGCCACAATGAAGATTTGACATTTCAGGCGACCCCATTTGAATTCCAGGCGACCCCACATGGGGTCGCGACCCCAAGGTTGAAAAACACTGTTGTAATAGATATACTGTCGCTGGGAATTAAGTGCATCTAAATATAGAGCAAGTGCAATGGTGTACTGTGTCCCCTTGAGGAATTATAGGACAATGATCTACATGCTGACAAGTCATTTTATCATATAATTAATGTCATTTAAAAACAGAAGGCGATGTTATTACACAAGTCAAAACGAAAATGACTCTGAGTAACTCTTTTGGACTTCACAGTGCCAAAACTCTTCCAGCAGAAATCCCTCATTTGTCAAAGCTCAGTGATAAATAATTTTGCCCCCAGCATGAAACAACAGCACATCAAGGCAGGCAAGCACATCATACAGATGGGCAAAGCAGCTTGGGGGAAACAGGCTGAACAGGTTGCAAGTTTTATAGCTGCCTGTCAGCTCAGTGTCCACTTGGCTGTACCGAGTTGAACTGCTGCTGCTGCTGCTGTTAGCTGTTAGCCTCAGCCAGCTTCACATTAAGATGACCTTCATGGAGGCTTTGATAAAGACGTAGCACTAAAGCCAACATAAGTAGTTTCAAATTAGACTGGTAGTGTAGTTAAAAGTACATTTTAAAGAGCGATTTGAACTTTGTTTCCCTCTCAGACTAAAATTCACACTTAACTCCACTAACCACCGAGAACCTGGGAGGTGTCGGCATTAGATTTATTCCAGGCTCAGAGTTTAGTAGTGGGACCTTAAAATGAATGATTGGTTCTTTTATGTGGGCACCAATGTGGAGAACATTCGACACAAGCGAGTCCCCTGATAGAGTAGTTTATGAAGTTGACAGGTGATTCCATGCAGCTATCTTCGCCCATAAAGCAAAGATGTTGAGCAC
Source organism: Caranx ignobilis (assembly GCA_021432705.1). Taxonomy (NCBI): domain Eukaryota; kingdom Metazoa; phylum Chordata; class Actinopteri; order Carangiformes; family Carangidae; genus Caranx; species Caranx ignobilis. The sequence continues at coordinate 7,849,297 of MU269988.1, forward strand.
AGAAAGTTAGTAGAGTGTTAAACAAAGAGATGAGACGTACAGGCAGGTGAACTATTTTGTTTTCATATCTACTGTCTTGATTGATCGGCCGATGACAAGAGTCACTGGCTGGAATCCTTTTTACAGGACGCAGCGTGGCAGCAATAATACAGTAATAGGAATAAAAATGTTTTGTATGACTTACTGTATCTGGTCGGGCAAAACTCACATCTCCAGATTTGTTTATGATTTGAGCTTTACAGTACAAGGGGGCATCCTGTCAGAGGGAGTAACATAATGCAGCCTTTATGACTTGTGCTTTATATTATTGGCTCTGAGGTAGTTTTCCTGATCCTCCACCAACAGCCAGACGGGCTGATGAGTGCTGGTATTTAAAGAGCAGCTGGGGCCAGATAGTTTCACTACCAAGGGGACGGCACGGCCGATGCAGCATTTACAGATAAAGGTACTGGGTTTCTGATGCTTGAACTCCCCTCAGAGCTCCCTGTATCATGTTGAACAAACAAAAATTGTTCCATGATACATTAAGATTTATTAGACTGAGCTAATGTCTCCTGCATGGGTAATACTACCTCAAAGTAACTCTGTACTTTACATCATCAAAATTTAACCATGATGCCCTTCAGACTGTTGGAACCAGTAGGATTTGGACGCATATGTAGATTTTTGTGCTGGTGGTATTTGGAGATTTGTAATGTGTCAGTCGCTTTGGTGATTAGCTCATCATCACACTTTAGTAGGTCTTGCTTTCTTCATGAGGGACTGTTTTTTTTTTCTGACTTCCTACATGTTGAATTTCAGTGTTTCAGAAGTATTAATTCAGTTCGGTCTAATTGTGCTCTTGATTTCATTCTTTTGTTCTTTAAAAGAGCAATTTGTAAGTTTTGCCGTCGCCACAGCGTTAGAATTAAAGAGGAATATTGCAGGATTTTTAGCCTAATTATGCTACATTTTTATTTGATTAAACAGCTTCGGAGTAATTGTGATGGTTAAATAAATGGCTTGTAACTTGTAACGAGGGAGAATGGAGGCTCTTGGCCTTCCACCTGGCATCTCTTGGCCAAAAACCAACCTTGCAAGATCAGTGCCTCCACCCTGGTGTCCAGCTCTTGTCTCAGCGGCACCATGATACAAATGCACCCCATAATCTGTAATCTCTTGTTTATGTTATCCACCGCTCTTTTGATTGCTTTCTCGACAGCTTCATTGAAAACAAATGAACATGGCCAGGAGGAGGGTTAGCAGAACAGAGGAAAAGCAACTGGATGTGCATAGGTCCCCTTTTAAGAGTTGTTTACTTAGCAGTCAAGCGGAAACTTCATTCTTCAAACTTCATTCCTTTACTCACCAAAAACTCACAATGATAACTTGTCTCTATCACGTCTTTAATTCAGCTGAAGTTAGCATGAAAACCAGTGAACCCTCGACCCGACTTTTTACAGCAGTGACTCATAGTCCCTTTTAAAAGATTATGGCCAGCCTTCCAGAGAAACAAATCTATTTAAATTCTCACCAAGTCCAATGTCGCAGTTTCTTTTATTGTTTCATTTCAACACCTAGCAAGGTTAACAAACCTTGAAAACTCACACCTGCGCCCTACAAGGTGTCAAGGCCTGCGTAAGAAATATTGTTGGCGTGATACATCACAGTAATTGTTGGAGGATCCAGAGCAACAGCCACAGCAGATTGTGGTTTATATTCTTTAGTTTCATCACTGAAGTGCTGCAAAAAGTTTTGTTACTCACAATTAGATAAATGATGCTCTCTAATCTTCATGGCAATATATTGTGATGGGTACCGCAGGTATCACTCAGCCTTGTGCGAGTTCTTGTTAATGTTAATGAGATAAGTCTTTATCTCTTCCATGATTTTTTACCATAAAAGTTGACTTATGTTAGAGACAGTAATCCTCCAAAGTATAACTGTGTACTTTTGGTTGGATAAACAGGAACAACAACAAGATCAACTTTTGCATTCACTGTGTGATTTTTGATGACAAAAAGCAACTCTGTCCTGTTTGTTGATTGTTAAGCTAAACACTTTGCTTTACACCCTGACGAGCTGAGCATTAAAAATTACAAATGATTACAAATGATGCTGCTGTGATGGGGTTTCACTCTCGACTCATAACTCAGCTGCAGGTGCCACAGCTTAATCTGTGCAGCACCGGTCACTTTAACCATTTGGTCCATAGTGGAGGACTGGGCTGCTCCCAGCTGCCCGTTCAGGTGCCAAACAGCCAGTGCAGCCCTGGCTGTGGTACAGAGCGTCAGCAAAAACCAGCAGCTGCTGGCTGCCGGCAACCTGTTAAAAGTTGTTTAGTAATGGGACTGTCAGGTGCCAACTCCAGCTGGCTAAAGACGAGTAAGTGGAGCAGCTTGAGTGTTTCTAGTGTGGAGGAAGAGGGTTTACACACCAATGTACAGTATCAGACATTAGCCAGCGTGAACATCTGAACTGAGCTTGACTTGGCCTGAAAACAGTGCCATGATCCAGAGGGCTTTTGATTTTGTGATGGTCATTTGCAAACACATGTTTTTTGAAAAGCTGTTCTGACATCTGCCAAAAAGAAATGCCAACATAAGGCCATAGACATCATGAGACAGCAGGAAGTCAAATTGGGATCAGGGTCTCGCTGTCAAGACAGACCTATGTGCGAAATAAAGACATACAGTGACACAGATGAGTCAAACTGACTGTGGAGGTGAGAGTAACACTGTGAGCCCTGATCCAGCAGCTGTCTGACAGAACTGAGACACATGTTGTACATCGGACAATCGGAGAGCAGCAGCACGTTTGCGTTGCAGCTCTGCAGCTTGTTGAAAACAACAAACACTGTGTCGTGATACTTTAGAAAGTGATGTGTGCACCTGCATTCATTGGTGATATGGAAGTAAACATATTAGAAAATGATATTGGACCCGTTTAGATTTGTTATAAAAAGTACATATCAGTAATATGTGTCCATGGTACCTCAGTTTTCATGATTGAATATTGTATTTTGAATTATATCAGTCGATTTGAGCAACATACATTTTTTGACATAACCTGACTTTTTAGACCAGACGGGAATCTGAATATAGATTTGAATGTTGGGATTTTCTCTGTGTTTTGTCAAACGTAAATATATTTTGTGCTATTTATTTTAGTCCTGTGCATTCAGTGCCACTTAAATGTCAACACACTTAATGATGATTGCATTTTAAAACTCAATATGCATATAAAAACCTTCAAACCTTTAATTTCTTCCTATACCTTTCCTGTCATTAAATGGTGAGATTATAATTGATTAATTAATCAGAAGTTCAGCTCTGACTGGTTTGTGTCTGTTCCTTGAAAGACATTGATGAACTGTTATTATATATGAGAGAAACTATAATTGGAAAAAGATAATATAAAAATATATATAAAAATGTATATATTGTAACTGTTAAATATAATATTGTTTTATGATATAGTTTTCCTCTGGGGAGTTTGTTGATTATTTCCTTTTGACTCTGTTTCCAAGAACCTACATGTCATATTTAGGTTACGTTGTGATGGCAAATGTAATGGTTTCCTAGTTTATGTTCAGTGCTCTTGTTGTTGTTGTTGTTGTTTTTGTCTGACAGAGGTGGTGGTTTCAGATAAATGTTCTTGCCTCATGGTTTAAGTCACTGTCGATTTGTTTTTTGTTTTTTTGTAATAAACCAGGGCAACAATCTTTCCCTTTGCTCTCATTACTGAGAAGTAAGATGAGACATTTTGACCCATATTTTCTCAGAAATCACATGCTGTTCAATGTTGCTGAACATTTTCAATATTAACATTTTGTGACTTGCCATATATCTATATTGATCCACATTTTCCCAGTATGTGACTGGAATGTGAACTCTGTTCAACGGGATTTTTGTTTTTCATATGATTCTTTTCGAACTGTTCTGTCAAACTTAAATGTTTATTTTTATGTCATATTAATGTGTCATGTAAAAGTGTTGTGCTGTGTTGTGTTGTGTTGTGGTCCACGTTTGTGTGAACACCCGGTTGTGCTGAAACCCTCCTTATTCCTCCAACCTGCTTCACCGGCAGTAACTGATCCTCTGCCAGACTTACATTCAAATAATTGTGGTGATGGGCTGCAGCTTTGAAGTCCAAGCGCCTGGTCGGAGGCTGATGAATTCCAGTGAACACATTTCCATTCCACTTTCATCTTTACACCGGTCAAATTGAATTTTTATAACGGCAGAGATTTTACAAATGATTGTGTCTGTTTGGCGGTGGTGGCGGCGGTGGTGGCGGTGGTGGCGGTGGTGGCGGCGGTGGTGGCGGCAGTGGCGCCAGTGGTGGGGTGGATACCTTCAGCTAGGCGGAGGATAAAACATCCAACACAATGAGGACTTAATTGATTCCATTATCATATGAACAGCACCAAAACAAAGAATTCAGTTCGACTTTAGGTGACATTTCCATCCACGGCGGAGCGCTTTGCCGCAGCTTGATTTATCCTGTCGGTCTGCCATAACTGCTCAGCCATTACAGATATTATGGCTGCAAGCTCTCACAAAGAAACATGTCGCTTTGTGTTCCTCCCAGGAACCAGCTTTTGTTATCTGATAAATAGAGAGAGACGCTGGAACATGATGCTTATCTACAGACTGTTGTAATGCTGTGATGTGTGCCAGAGATAAGGCCGTTCATTTCAGCTAATGGACGTCTAATTCAAGCCCTTTAATGGGATGTCAAAGATTTCTGACACATGTGGTCATATTGAAATTTCTACATGATGATAGTGAACGCTCTGGTCAAAGGATGGAGATGAATCCAAGTGATAACTGTTCTTTTGTATGACTCTCAGCCTCTGCAGTGGTAGTGAATGTAAAATTGCAGTTTGAATCACACCAAAGAAAAAGACCAATACTTCTCTGAATGGAGTTGATGCTGCTCTGTTGCCCCCCTGTGGAGGCTTCAGCAACCATCATACCACACATTTCATGAAATGTCAATATCCACATGAATTTTCAACACTTTTGATTACATAACCTTTGTCTAATCAGGTAATCTGTAATTAATCCTTTCATTAATGAGCGTTTTTCTTTTTTTTTTTTTATACCTTCATCCAGATATGAAACGTCCCAAGAGCCCCAGCTGGCTGGACAGCAGCCCTGCCCGCAAGAATCAGGAGGGGCAGGAGGAGGAAGAAGAGGAAGAAGAGGAGGATGAAGAGGAAAGGAAGGTGGGGGCAGGGCACAGGGCCAAACGGGAGCGACGTCAGAGCAGCAGCAGCAGCAGCAGTGCCACTATGTGCCAGGTGTGCAACATACAGCTCAACTCCAGCGCCCAGGCCCAGATCCACTACAGGGGGAAGACACACCAGAGGAGGCTGCGCAGGCTCGCAAAGGCTGTCAGCACAGGTAGGAACACACACTGATGTTATTTATTTGACTTTCCTGGAGTTAAACTTAAGACTTGAACACAAAACACTGCAACATGTATATGAATCATGATTAAAAAAAACAAATGTTGAAACCACACCAGGACTCACATAAGACAGTGAACATCAGTGTCTGCATAACATACAAGGATAAGCAGGCCAACAACACAGTGGTGCCTTTCTGTTGATAAGTAAAACAGTGATTTATAGGCTGTTGATAAGAAGGGTGCAGACTAGAGAACAAATTAAACTTACAAAACAATCGCTCTGCAGTGAGTAAAAGAGTCGGTAAAGTTCATAATGTTCAGTTTTTTTCTGAGAAAATCAGGTGTTAATTCAGCTCTGGGGCAGTTAGTTCTTTTTTGTAATGTTGTGTGGTTTCTTATGCTGCTCACTCTTGTGTAAACAAACATACTGTATGTACTCTCGGTGAGCTTCAGCAGACTATCTCATTTTTTTTTAAGTCACTTTAATGAGGTCAGACAGTCCCTGCATGAATTTCCCCTCATTTTGACTTGTCAAAGGAGGAAAAAAAAAAACAGGTGTCTGTGATAAAAATGAGTGATGGCTCCATTACATCTGTCCCACTGAGCCACGCCAGTGAGACATCAAGCACAACACCAGAGGCCCTGGATGTGGAGCACCTAAATGGGACAGAGCCACCATTTATGTTATTAATTACACCTGTGTTATTCATCTGATGACAAGTTAAGTGTCCGCTGTGACAACGATGAAGTGGTGGCGTATTACTCGGAAAATCCTGACAGTTAAACACTTATTACTAGAGAAGTTCAACCCTCACTACTTCTGACTGAAGGAGTCATAACTTAATACTGTATTTGCTTGATAAACAGCCTGAAACACAGTTTAATCAACTCATCAGAACAAAAACAGAACCTTATGAACTTCTTGTTTAGATAGAAACAGCTTCTGTCTTCTGTTTGATTCTTACCATTTAGAGAATTTAATACCTGTGAACAGAAACGGCCGTGAGCTCTGTATCATGAGAAGATTTTATAACCTAAGGCTACTTTTAAGCTGCAAAGCAATGTTAAAAAAAATGACACTACCTGTCAGAAACAGTTGGCATATATTAAGTATACTGCAAATACAGGCCCCTCAGCAGCAGAGTTGTGCTGCTATAGGCAAAAAAAACAAAACTAGTGAAATAGTTTCAGTCCTCACTCAGCAGAGAGCTAACACATCTTGTTTAGTCAGATGTTTATTTACTTTGACTGGTGGCGTTCTCTCTCGGGCGTGATCGTGTAAACGTTCACATCTGCAAACCATGAGGAGGTGTTATGCATCAGAATATATTTGCTCTTCCCCCCCCCCCCCCCCCCCCCCCCAATCCACTCCACCCTCTGCAACCATAACCATGCATTTTCTGCACACCTGTTTCGATGAAGGGCCATTAATCACCTTCACTCACCGCCACCTGTGTCACTCTGCCGCACTGACCAGCTTGATCAGTCAGCACTCAGGAAAAAAAAAAAAAAATCAGACTCTAATCTACAACCGGCCAATAAGATGGCACTTTTAATGTTGATTTATGAGGCTCTCTCTTTCTGTAGTCTCAGCGCGCATATTTAGCTGTTCCAGTCTAACTCAGTGCATGAAATTAAATTAATAGTATAGCCAGTGTTTAATTTACCCCTCATTTCAACCTCATTTTGTTATCATCAAAACGTTATTGACTTTTTTGTGTCAGATAATAGCCACCGCAGTTCATCATTCATACTTAAAAGTGTGAGACTGATCCAGATCAAAAGGAGCAGTGTGTGTTTGCAAGGTCATCATTTGTTAGCCCACATTGATTGACATATGGGTCAGCTGTAGACTTGTCTGTGTTTCTGGTGTGGAGTGGACACCTGTGTGAATGTCACCTACTTCTGTTCAGGTGAATAGAAATGAGGGGTGAGAGGATCAAAATGATTTCACCACCTTCATCCACTCCTGCTCCTACTACTGTCACTGCATTTGTGTAACCTTAACACAGCAAACTCAGCTCACAGTAACATGCATTCATCAGTTTGTGTTTGCAGGGATTTTATTGCTGTAAGTCTACTTTGATTTGACTTTTTTTGTCAGGGAGGACATTATGGTTTTTAAAGCGAGAAAAAGCACCGGTGTGATTAATAATGGAATAAATGATGTGTAAGTCCCAACCATCAGCTTCAGTTTCAAGGTTGCACTATCATGGTTTTCTGTCACAGCCATTGTTACAAGTAAATCTGTGTTTTTCATACTATTATAAGCAGAAAATGTCTCCTGTGAAAAATACCCATTGAGTTTCAGGGTTAAAATCAGAGCAGGCCTTCTTCTTTTTTAAAGTAGAAGTAGTAGTAAAGTAGTTTTGGTTTATCAGAGCAGGGTTTGGATGGTTGGATGAACAAAACAGGAGATTGGAAGATGTCAACCAACATTTTATTGACTTAATAACTAACCAATCAATCAAAAAAACAATATTCCAAGAAAAATAAGTCACAGATCAATTGAAAGTAATTGCTGCCTTTGCTCTTGACTTGGTTCTTGTCACCTTTACCTGGAGCCAGTTAAAGTTGAAATATCGGACTCAAAATTGGTTGAGTTACTTGTTTTGAGTTACGTGTTTGTTTGTTTTTCCCCCTGAAGTGTTTTTTGGAACCATTTTACCAAAATCCATTATTTGTGTTTGTTTTGCTTTTTGTTTTTTGCTTCAACTTGTGAGTAGCTACTCCACTGTCTTTGTTCGAATAACCTGTGGGGGAACCAGTATCCATCATCGCCACACTCAAAAAGGTTTTTAGTGCTGTGCATACTGACTGATACTTAAATGTCTTTTTCTGTCATTTCCCCCATGTGAACACAGCACATACTCAAACTGGGCTTCAGTATAGCTTGTAGTATGAAGCTGGGACAAAGCAGTAGATAATATGCCCTGTGTGAGTGTATGTATCTGACAGATAATTTTTTGCTGTCTGTAGAATGAAACCAGTGTCTTACTGTGCTATAACATACTGAGAAAGGTTTTTCTGTGTGACCTCCATTTTGCTCCAGTTTGTGACAGCGGGGAGCAGTTTGTTCTCTCAGATGAAATGTTGCCCTTACTGACACACTTCTCTAAAACAAGAGACCAGATTGTGTTGGAAATACATCCATACTACTGTACCACCATGGCATGTGCCAAGATTGTACTGCAAACAAATTCAACAGCACTGCAACTGTTGAAATGTGCATCATTTTTCATAATGCACTCTTCTCAAGTTTAGATGTGTACATCAACAATATCAGCTCTGACAGAGTTTAAACACCCGACCTTCTGCAGGCCACAGTGTCAGAGCCATCTCATCCACTAATTGATAGTTGGGATGAGACTCAGTTGTGGGCAGCTTGTGTCGGTCCCTCAGGGTGAAGAGCCTCTTGTTTCCCTACCACAGGGCACAGTGATTTCACACCTGCCATGTTTGAACCGGTTAAATGAACCCTACAGGATTTGACCCCTTTTGTTTGGGTTGTTGTGAAATTGACAATATACCACAGCCAAACTGAGCAGCACAGCAAACAACTGCCTGGCCCTAAAATTAGCCATGAAATGGTTTATTTGTGGGGGAAAAAAACTGCAAGTAGACCACAGACAGAACAATAAATGTTCTTTTGAACACACAGACTGTCGGTACTTCTGTCTCCAAATAATGATTTTTTTTTAAAAATCAGTCATTACATGATATTCTTTGCTCTATAAAATATCACAAAATAATGAAAAATTGTCCAAAAGGATATCTTCAAATGTCTTGTTTTATTATCCAGATAATATCACACATATGCCTACAAAAAAGTATTCAAGAATCTAAAAAAGATATTTGTAGCCTCTGATAATGACTAATGAATTAGAGGAATAGTGGAAGGGTGATTATTTTTTAATTAATCATTAGTAGAAATGTGTGTGCTCACATAATGATGAGATACAAATCTTGTCCAGTAAATCGTCTGTAAACCTAAATGTCCACATATTGATTGTAAAATGCAAATGAAAACCTGCAAAGAAATCAAAGTTTAATATGCAAGCACAGGAAAAAAACAAACAAAAAAAACGTTGTAGTTTAGTAAATTGTAGCAGTCATTTCAGAAAAACAACATGACTCATCGCAGGATTGAACTGGTAGAAAATAGCGGCCAAACAGATCTTCAGTTAAACCTTGTAAACAAAGAGGATGGAAAATTCCTACATAAAAATCCACACAAATGTCACGTGGTTTTTGTACAATGTCTCAAACTGTTTTCTCCCTGTTGCCCATTTCACAGTAGAGAGGAGGAAAGGAGGACGGGCCAAGTCAATTAAGGTGACTGTTGGTATAAGGCAGTCTGTGCTGCGATGAAACCAGCCTAATAATACCCGTTCCCTTCCCGCAGCTGAACTAACATTCCCTTTATTTAGCTTCATGAAGTGATTGCTCAAATGAAAATAGGGTGGGGTGGTTCTCACTGGGGGCCTTTTGAAAAGAGAACGGAGCAAAGCGCTATCCACTTCCTACATGCCACACTAGACTTCTGGACCACTGTTGAGTTGTTTCAGTTGAGGGGTTTTCTCATTTCCAGTAGCAATGTGTGTTTGTTTACATGCGCACTTGTAAATGCACAACCAAAATCAAAGTCAAAAGACGACATTTATGTATAAAAAGTGCATTTTACCAGCGACATGCACCCTTTAAATCCATAATCTCAACAATCTCATGTTAGAATAAGAACTTTATTGTAGAAGTCATGATGGAAATCTAATGAGGTTTGACCTAGTATTAGTTACATATCGCTCAATACGGCACAAGTCAGAGCTGAAAATTGTATCATCTTGTATTCCTTCAGTCATGACCTCTAAATGTCAAGGTCAGGTCAATAGGATGTACTGTATTTCCCTTTGCTGGTTCAAACTGAGTAGAAACCCCATAAAATGACAGTATTGACCAAATAAGCACTGCTTACTATAACTTTCTGTGTCCAGTTGTGAGCATGTACAGTATGAACGAATGACTCTAGCTCTACATGCAACACGTGAGCAAAGTGCACTGTTAGATATAGATTTAGAGAAAGGAAGCAGGATGTCACTCTGTAGTGTTAAATAATGATAACTGTTGTGAAAATGCATTTGTGTGTTCCCTGTGAAAGTGAACCTCCCTCCCAGCGTGGTCCCTTTCATATGACGTTCATTCATTTGAACAGTTATGGCAGCACCATGTGACCTTACAAGACGCTGAAATGCTCTCGTGGCTCTTTTCTCATTTATGCTTCTGTAACATGACATTCATTTCACTTCATGAGAACGGGAGGAACATTTATTTGGGAGTTGATTTTCTTTTATTTCACATGGCAAAGATTATTAATTTGTTAATTTTTCAGTTGTATGTGTGCAATATGGAGCAGTGGTGAGGGAAAGGATGCCGTTAAACCTTGGGTTAGTTTTGGGTTTAGCTAAGAGTAGCTTAGTTAGCTTGTCATTGGTTTGTCTCTTTTTTCGTAATGTGTTAAGTTTGTTTCTCTGTTTCTTGTGTAATTCTGTTTTATGTAAAGTCTACTACACCAAGTGTCTTTTAAATTGCCCTTTGGGACCAAATAAGGTTTACTGAACTGAACTGAACTGAACTGAACTGAACTGAACTGACTTGAATTACACCTCTGGAAGAAATTTTCAGATTCATCTGATGTGATATTACTTGCTGTAATTCAGTTCTTCTTTGATTTGACTTTTCAAAGTAAGCCTGTTCAGACATCCTGAATCAAATCTGAAAATTAATGTCATTTCCTGTGACAATTTTCCATCTGGAAAAGGAAAATTAAGCCTCTCTTCTTCATGGAACAAAGCTTCCTCTCACTAATGGAAAATCTAAAAATTTCTCAAATTGAGCTTCACTGCAGATTGAATGCTTCTCTGAAGGTTGAATTGTTGCTTCTTTTCTATTCCAACACACACACAGTAGATACATGGTAGAGTCGACAGAAGGAGCCATTAGAGCACACGCATGCTGATTTTACACTATATTGTCGGAGCTATGAAATAGGACATTTATCAGCTGGAGTTTTGTGCTGCTTGGCCTCATTTCACATAGCAGAGGCTGCTGAGCAAATTTTTTAAGATGTCACTTGATCTGTCATTAATGATACTTCTGCACAGTCTGAGGGCCTGCAGGAGAGAGGCTAGGCTGCAGACAGACATGCAGAGACAGAAAAAAGAGGGGCGATGCTGGCTCCTTCACCATATCCTTTTTTTTTTTCGGAGTCTGCACCAAATCATTCAGGGAATGATCACATTAAAGCAGACACCTGTTTTACAGTATTCCCAGTGGCTGTGTCATCTAAACGGGTCACATGTTGCCCAGGGAGATGGACCTTTGTTTTCTAGATGGCAGTGCACTGGGGTTGTGTTAGCAAGAATATGAGTCATTATCCTGCATGTGAGGTAGAGTCACATGATCAAAGACGGAAACAAATATGAACAACAATGGATTTGTCCAAGTGATAATGTCACTTTTTGAGATGTTAGCAAGAGAGAAAATGTAAAATATATCTATGTACATCTGTATGTATATAGTCAGGGTCAGGATTTAGGTCAGGAGTGTATTGACCATAAAATCTGATCCTGTTCTCCCTGTCGTTTCCTTAGTAACATAACATTTAACTAGAGGTATATGCACAACCAATGTTTAGTCGGCTCACAGGCAGATGAAAGCATGCTGTGTGGAGCCGACATGCAACCGTTGTGCTCCAGGCCGTCTCCCTGCTCTTTCATTTGAATGCAGCAGCCTGAAATCAAGTGTAAAACTGTCAGGATTTGTCAGTGTTGTGCTTCCACACCACACTTATTCAAGTGGACAAGGAGCCAGCAAGGAGCACACAGGGCAGACACAAGCTGTGTGTGTGCATGTGTGTATGTGTACGTGTGTGGGTGTGGGTGTGGGTGTGTGTCCGAGCAACACTTGTATGACATTCGAGGCCAGGTTTTCAGGGTAGAGGCTGTGTGAATAATTGTGTTTATTTGAGGTGATTATAGTGACTGTGGAATGAATAACAATGCACTGAAGGCCAGCCCTCCCCAGTGATGCATGCAAACCTCTGTGTTTCCTCCATAACTCTGGAGCAACATGGTTCTGTGAGGCTGAGTCCAGTTTTCAGTGAAAATTTTCCACCTCAACAACTTTCATTTTCGAAAATGCCTGGGAATTGTTTATCTGAGAGCTGCAACAAGAAGTACAGACTTTACTAAAGTCAAATTTCTCTCACTGAAATAATCATACACTTAAAATACTAAATGTATTTACACTGTAAAAAGGAGCATTCTGCATTGGTTACATATTATTATATAGGTTGTTTATTACTGATCTGATAACAAGTAAACAGCATTTTACTGCATGGTCAATGTCAGGCTTTATATTCAGCACATACAATTATACACAGACACACAACTGATATTTTTGTCACCAAAATGAATCATGTGTATCCTTAAAGCCTAAAAATTGCAGTGTACACTGTAACAAAACCAACTAGCGTTTTTACCACTAGCATGCCATCTTCTTCTTTCCCATCCCTACAAAATAATTGACAGGAATATGGATTGTATTCCCTGCACATGTGCTCTCATGTATATCCAATATAGACATTTAACTTGTTGGACTGAATTTGGTGATGTAAAAATACAATTTCTCTTTAAAATGTTGAGATGTGTCATAAAATATTAAGAATTAAAAACGATGCACTCTAAATTGCTTCACCACTGCCTCCTGGATGCAGTGGCACCATGGTCCATGATAATATATCAGAACCTCTAAATATCTTTAGAAATAAATTGTTTTACTTTTAAAAGGCAGATATAAATGCAGCCCATCAACACGACTGTCACTGAGCAAGTGAAACATTCATCTTGATATTTGATGCTAATTTAGTACTAATGCCATTGCTGTGTGTAATACGTTATTTCCAACCCAGAGAATACTTGCCATACAGAGCAGTCAAATGCTTCATTCATCCATAAAGTTTCCTGTTTGACTCATGGTGCACCATAACAGGGAAACACAGAAGCCAGATATCACAACTCTGCTCTGCAGCATCAACAGAGTAATCATCGAAAGATTAGTCAGGAAAATGAGCAAACTATTAGTCGAACAATAATCTCCCCCACCTGCTCGTTAAAACAAACACTCGAGTAGAGCTGCACACTTTTGGCTGCTTAATCTCAAATAATTTAAATCAGCAGTGAATGGGGAAACAGCTGTACAATTAATATGCTAAGCTGCTATGATTTTGATTTTTGCAACTCGTTATAGTGTGTTAACCTTCTTCTGCATGAATATGAAGCAGCTCCTTCTCTTAAAAACTGAAAACAGATGTAAAATGATCATGACTTTGCATAAGAAATATTATATATCTACAGGGTTTTGTTGCCTCTCGACTATAAAGCTACCGGCCTAGCTTTTTTTAATTCTCCGTTGCTGTCAATGTCAGGTGTTTAACAGGTGATGAATGTAAAATGAAGCAGCTACAGCCACTAGTATATGATGATTAATGTTTGAAAACCTTTGTGGCTATTTCTGTGTCAGTCAGCTTTCTGCTGACTTCATCACCCTCCTCTAAACCCCGTCTCCATTTACAGCTAAACTGTTATTAATGGCGTTTATGAAGAAATACATTCACAATTGGAGTCACCAGGAGGAGGCTCATGTGGACGGTGGATGATTGGTTTATAACGCATTCAGTTGCCACATCAGAGTTGGAGTTTGCATCTACAGATTAATTCAGTTAATGCTACAAGCACTTTGGCTTAACATGCAACTTGCCCAGTCAGTAAACGAACATCTCCTCATCATATTAATAGAAAATGGGATTCAATTAATTTGTTTCCATCAAAACTAATGTGCTACAGCATGGTGTATGTAAACATACCTTCTAATGGACAGTGCTACCTCTCCACTTCTACTGTATTTTACTATTTTCCGTCAACCTGTAATAGCTACCGGAGGCAATTACACAGTCACTTTTCTGGCACCTGCAGCTGACCTCCTGCAACATTAAAGCCACTTTAGCTGCTTATGTGATCTATTAGATTTAATACTATACATAATTATAATTGCAGATGTATGTATGGAGATCAAAACATACTGTACATGCTATAAAGGCTTTGGAGCACAAATCTGAGCTTTTCTGTAGGAAGCATATTGAAAACACTGATCACATTAGACTGGTTTCTCAGGCTGAACACTAAACAGCTGCTCTTTGATTGTGACAGTGATTACCAGTCACACTCAAATGGTGGCTATAGAAATAATGACTTTGTTCTTTGTGAGTGACTCAGGTAGTTTGTGACTCAACCTATTCAAAAGAGGTGCAGAAATATTTGCAGTCGCTCATCACAAACACTGCGAACTGCAGAATGAATCACAGCAGCGTCTGTAACCTCACCATGTGGTGCATGGTTGGGATGTGGTTTGACAGCTTTTAAATGTTTTTTTTTTCTTCTTATGCCCACGATGTTAATAACTCAGGACGGTAACGCAGCACGGCTGCATGTTAAGCAGAACAGAAACAAGCTGATAAATGATGCCTATTGTTGTCGAGTAATGCCAGGAAGGAAATTACATTTGAGTGTCCTTAAGGGAGCATGCAGGTGTGAACCCTGAATAGAAAACAGAGCTAAGAGGAAGAAGAAGTAGAAGGAGGAGAAGATGATGATGATGGTGATGATGTGGGATGTTGATGTTGTACAGAGCTGGTTCTTTTTCCATCTCTCTCCCCCCCTCTCTCTCTCACTCTCTCTCTTCACCCTCTTTCTCACTCACTCTCCTGCTCTTTCGCTCTCTCTCCTCCATACACACAGAAGAAGAATACACACTTGCTCTTCAAACACTCTCAGCCTCTCTTTCCTTCTCCGCCTGCCTCTCTCTCTCCTTTCCTACGTCTCACAAAGGGCATCGTGATCAGCAGAGCATGGAGCTCTTAACTGACGCACACACGTGTCGTTCTTTAGCCGTGGCTCTTTGGATCACAGCCAGGATGTGTCACTGTGCCTGAGGAAAGGACTGCTGTTTCACCTTAGTTAGAGAGTCAAAGTGGAGGAGAGACAGATACAGTAGAGAGACGGTTGTGGGGGAAGGTTGTGTGTGTGCAGCGGTGGCACTTTGTTGGTTTCTGTTCAACTTCTTTGATGGGAGATAAGCCGGCAGGAAAAGCCTAAGTCAAAGCACAGAAGAAAGTGGAAAGCAGAGGAATCACTAACACGTGGAAATGCTGTTGGGTAAGACTGTTGTTTATTCCTCCACCACTAATGCCAGTGCCACTTATCTATGGGAATGCAACAATAGCTTCACAAGTAGTGGTTTTATTTTGTCTTGTGATGTTCTCATGGGTCTGTCTGTCTGTTTGCCTAAATGCACGCGAGTCCCTTCCCTGTCAGTGTGTGTTGTTCAACAATGACTTCAGCATCGTTGCTCAAGGGCAGGCTCCATCTCTCCTGCCGACCATCTGCCCTCTTTCAGTTCCTCTGCATCCACAATGAGTCCCCGGCCTGTTTGTTTTTCTAATTGAACCCTTTTGATGAAGCCAAGTGTGGAGTTCAGACCGATACAACGCTGGCGTCCCCAGATGTGTCAAGTCATTTTTAAGCCACACAAGAACAGCACTGATATCACTCGGTAGATTGCTGGCAATTATGTCTTTGCCTCCCCAGGGAAATATGCCCAGATTAGCTTGCATAATTGGAGCCTGTTAAAGATAAAGGCAGTGTGGGGATTTTTAGTCATTTGTGTTTGTGTTTTTTTATGGCGACAAAATGCTTATTGCATTTAGAGTTTTTAAATTTAGAAACATCTCACTTTTACCAAGTGGCACTCGCTTATTTTACCAGCACACATTAGTAGTACATGCAGGAAATTTGCCAGTCTCCAGTTACTTAGTTTGACCTCTAACTAAATGTGTGTAAATTAAAGCCGTAACAAGAGTTAAAATCATTAGATGATTAGTTTTATGGAGACAAATCAGCTCTTTAAATGTAATATATTTTATTGATTTTCTCTGTTGTATGTATTTTGAGAATTTACGTATCTCACCTTGGCCTCTTGGGGGCAGTTTTTACTCTTTTCTGACATTTTTTTAGACAAAACAATCAATCAGAAGGATAATCAATTACATAGATAGCCTGTAGTTGTAGCCTTAGATATGTATGTGCTCTTAATTTTACATAAACACTGAAAGACATTAGTCCTTATAGGTTTTATATAACAAGGATGTCAAATCCATGACATTTCTCATCTCACAGAGTTAACCTAAATCAGTATGTGGTATAAATATGTATATGCATTGTATGATTGTATGAGTAGCTCATGGAAACACACACGCACACACATGCACAGTGCGGTGTGGTGTCTGGATGGAAATACTAAGAAGTGTCTGTGTGGCAGCTCGGGTTGCTTTCTTCTTTAAATGGCAGATTAGAGAGATCAAAGGGAAACAGTTGGAGAGGAGATAACTGTAGAGTTTTGCCTGGTGGCCATGCTGCAGCTGTCCCCACCCCTCCACCCCTCATCAAGAGCTCTGCTCCCAAGCTGCAGTGACAGGCTATGTATATGAATCTCATTCTTTGTTCAGTATAATATGTAAGAGATGTGACACTGTGAGAAACCCTTGCATAAAAAACATTTTCCCCTGCTGTGAGACCAATGTCTTTCTCTCTGGCCTTTGTCTATACAGAAAGACACAGAAAAATAAGAGACACTAGAAACTGGCAGAAGGAGTTGCAAGTGTTGAGTCTTTACCTACTAAAATAAATGGGGTAAAATCAGTATAATAACTCACAATAGGAGCACAACAGTGTAATAATTCACACTGGGGGCTCTGTTTCCATGTATCATACCACATGCAGCACAGTCAGTGATGCAAATAGCAGTCACCTACAGTACGACATGGTGGCTGCTTTTCGTAATTACGTGATCAGAGGCGCACGGCACAATTGCACCTCAGCTGGAAATTAACGGCGCTCAGTGATGTAAGACGCCTTAAGATTTGATTGCCACTTTCTTGGCTCAAGTCTGGTGGGGGATCTTTTCAGAAACATGAGATTTCAAGAGTATGGGTGGAACACGAAAACGCAGAACTAACGTGATAAGGCACGTAACACAATAAAACACGGGATCACTATAACTATAAGTGGGACCAAACAATGAAACATATTAAAATGATGAGAACGTGGCAGATTTTCAAGCGGTAACAAATTAATTCTCTATGACTTTGGAAAATAATTTATTCCAAAGCTTTGGGGCACATTCTTTAGGTGTGAGTTCACTTGTCAGCTCCATGTCCCCCTCCCATATGTCTTCTTTCTACCGTCAGCTAACAAATGCTGAAAATATGCATTCCAAAAAGGAAATGTACTGTATAGTGTATTAACACAGGCTGGGTTCCTTGCCTGTTTTCATTCCCTTTTAAATCAGGTGAGACACGAGTCTGCCGACCACAGTCCTGTTTTGCACCAAACTGTATGGCACGATGTCATAAAAATAAAATCCTGAAATCCAATTTGCCACCCACGCACATACAAATTATTTACTATGTATCAGAGGTTTAAAAACACCAGGGGAATGCTTTAAATTGCTGCAAATGATAGATATCTTATCAGCCCAAAATAACCTGCTGCAGGTTACAAATTGCCTCCGTGATTGCTTGACATGATGAAGTGTTGTGTTATGGTCTTTGGTTTGCCTTTTTTTTTAACTCCTGGTCTTTACTAATGTCTGTCAAACCTTCTATCAGCCAGAAGTCCTCCTTTTAGAAAACTTAATGAAATCGGTATCTTACCTCTGAGCAAAAGAGGATATAGTATCGTATGTTAGTTTTGTATGTAGTACTAGTGTATAGTTAAGAGGAAACATCCTTTGCATGACTGAAGTCACTTTATTTTTACCTTTAAAGGGGAACTATGCATGTCTGGTCACTTTTCCGCTGTTTTGCTAACCCTCCTCCAGGCCATGTGCATTTGTTTTCAATGAAGCCGGAGAGAAAGCAATCAATAGAGAGGTGGATAATGTTATTAATGTTATTGTATACAATGTTACGACGTGTATATTTGTAGTCTTACCTGTCATAAACAAGAGATTACGGTTCACGGGGCATGAGTGTGTCACAGCGCTGCAGACACAAGAGCTTGGACACCGCGGTGGAGGCTCTAATCGTGCCAGGCTGGTTTTCGAGAGACCCTAGGTGGGGGGGTGGAGCCTCCGTTCTCCATGTGACAAGTCACAAGTCATTTATTTAACCATCACAGTTACTCCCAAGCTGTTTAATTAAGGTAAAAATCCTGCATAGTTCTTCTTTAAAGCAGAAGAACTCTCAGAACTTTCATTTTGTGTTGATTTTGGTGACCCCTCTGGACAAAAGCAGTAGTTTTCTCTTTGCCGATCCTGTCCCAATATCAGCCACGATGAAAATATAGTGATGAAATTGAGCTTTTTACTGGCTAGTGTAGCAACAACCCAATGCTAATTTATAGCCTCATCAGGTGTGCTGTATCTTCCGGTCTGAATAACGCAAATCGTTTCATCCGGTGGACCGACCTGACCTCTGCCTCCCGAAGGTAAAGAGTTACACTATTTAGAAATTGCTTATCTTCCCACCAAAGAATTCATTTGCCATTGTAGGTCAGAGACATCAGCAGAAACAAGTGACTTTTGCATATCCAGTTAAAAGTTCTTTGTAGTTGCTTTAAATTGTTTACAAATAGCAGTCATGCTAATCTAATGCGCTTTTATGATACCCATCATGCTAGCTATGAGACGGTGATCTGTGATCTGTTGACGTGGAGAGGGACAAGTCAGAAAAGTTTTTCAAATGTCGTAGGAGCCTGAATGTTTATGAGTCATTTTAGAAGGGACCATTGATTTTCCTGCTGGGGCTCCTGCTTTCCATCCAGCAGCTATAATGACTCATTATTCCAATTGAAGGGTAATGAAGATGGCAGAGTATGGCTTTAATTGCAGTACTGATAGCACAGATTATCTTAGAGAACAAATTTAATTAGTCTGCTGTACTTTGACTCGGTGCCTTGTGTCGGTGAGAGCATTTTAATTTATTTGTGTCACTGCAGTTCTTGAAACACCCGTCACCAGAGCAAAGTCAAGTTCTTAAGCTCAGCGCAAATACATTTTGACACGCCAACTCAATTTCACAGCTTCGATTCTGGTTCTATTCAGTTCAGAGAATGTACGGCTTGTGAGCAATTTATTAGGTACACCATACAAATCCAAGATGGCAGCCTCAGTTCTTGGAGGTATGGGTTTGACAAGATGTACCTTATATATCCTGGTTCATGTTGACATCCAGTGCGTCATGTTATTTGTACTAATTTGTCAGACATCACACATTTCCACCTTTCTTATGTTTGATGTGGATATCAAGTGGAGTTCCTTATCTGCACTGTTGCCATATGATTGGCTGATGGATTATAATTGCATCAATAAGCAGGTGTACAAATGTGACCAATAAAGCAAGCATCTGCAAGAGTAGATTATTAAAATCATATGTTTCATTATAGATTTGTAACAATAATACAGACTCCATATGCAACAATAACAAATCAGATTCTAATTTTCTTCAGGTACTATGTGAAATTTACCAAGCAGGTATTTTAAACCTAGTAAAACAACTCTGGCTAATGTAAAGGTTGAATATGGAGGGTAAAGAGAGATGCAATGACCTTGTCTTTGCATGAGCTGTGAATTGAAGCCATAATGTTAAAAATAAAGGTGAATATGTATCCACCACTCAACCATTACACCATCATGTCTCATCTGGGACACGCGCCTTACACTTGTACGTTTCATTTGAATGCATCCCGTTCATTTCACAAATCCTTGTGACTTCTCAGAAACTCCTTTCGATACAGTCTGAATAGAAAAATGTAGCAGGCTGTCTAATTTAGTGAGCCTTATTCCAAATGTTTGGCTGGTGCTGCAGAGTCTGCGCCCTCCTTTACCTCAGCCGTGCTAACAGAGACTGACAGCCCCAATCAGTCATTGTAGAGTGTTGACAGTGTGAGTTTGATTAGCTTGACTGTTAATGACTGTGGGAGCACTCTCTCTCACTCTCTCTCTCTCTCTCATACACACACACACACAGGTTTCTGTCACTTAAGAGAACATGTGCTGTATTACAATCACTCTCTGTTTACTCCTGTCCAAACCATGCAATAATATATACACCGGCCTTAATCTACACCTAGTCCAATCCAAAAACAAGCTGTTGGTTCAACTTGGTGGGAAGATAATATCAACTCTAGTGGGGACCTGTTGTCATTGTGCATTTTAGGCACCACTAATTTCTTAAGCATGCAGAGTGTGGCCATCATGCCTTTGGTAGTTTGTTGGTTGAGCATGGAGAAAGCAAGATTGTTATTAAATAGTAGAGGCCTAAATTTAAATTTATAATTCATCAAACCAATAAATGATTTTATTAAAAAGTTGGAAAGACATGAGTATTTATATGTTTTTTTTCCCCAAGTCATATCAAACTTCTTGCTGTGTGCATGTTGAAGCTCAGAGTGACTCACATCCTGCATCAAAATGAGGGCACAAAATTTTTTTCCAAACGTATCCTGGGAATGCAGCCTGCGTGCCAATACCTACTACATTAAGTAATTTTAATGGTTTAGACACATGCCATGGAGGATTTCTTTTATATTCCGGATTTGCCAAAAGCTCATGCAGCCTGAAGATATCTGGTGACCAGGGACCTGCTGCAGTCCAGCGTAAGACTAATGCCACCAGGACTGTGAGAGGTTGTCTCAGGGGCCCGAGGATGCCACATGGGCTCTCAGAGAGGACGCTAAAGGTTCTTTAATGCCTTAGAGATGACTTCACCTGCTGTGAGGCTGCTACAGTTGGAGTAAAATTTCTTCATCTTTTCCAAATAATAACCTCTGGATTATTGGCTGGGAAAGTAACATTACACAGAGTAAGAGTGATGGAGATGCAGAGTAGACACATCCAGATAGTTTCCTTACTGTTGACGATCAGGAAGACACTGGAGAAACATTAGGATGGGGAAAATTGATTAAATGTGGTTTTCATCAGATTTTACTGTGAGATCCTGAACCTGCTTCTTTTATCACCTGCTATGTACAACATATCTTCTGTCACTGCTGACTGTTTGTCCATCGCTCTAAAGGTCAGTCATATGGTCTGTGATGTCCAGTAATGGATTTCCAACAGTGCAGGGAGGCATTAATGTGACACTATTAAGTGTAAAGCAGTAAAAAAAAAAAAAAGCAGGGGGGCACAAATCAAACCTGACAAGTCTGGCAAAGTAGAGGTAGCCTAATGTTGAGGAGAGATGATTTTGTCCAGTTCTTGCATCATACAAGGGATTTTTTCTTCAACAACATTGATCGAGTAGTCAGTGAAACTTTTCTACTTTTCCATGATTTTTTTTTCTTATAAAGGCGGCTGGTTAATACACGAATCCCACATGATCAACATGAGCATTTCATGGTTTGTGGTTTAATTTGCAGTAACCAAAATTAATCTATTTTCTCATTTTAGTCATTCAAAGTTTTCCTTTGATTTTATAGCATCAGTAAGAAGTGGAATGAATGAGCTTTTAGAGTTTGGTTACCAGCCTCAAAAATTTTCAGCTGGCCTTGAATCTGATCATTTCAGTTTACTCTCCCAAAACCACTGTACCGACTGTGCACACATTGGCTCTATAATCCTGGCAGCACACACACATTTTTTTTTTACCCATCATGTTGCAACATTTACAAATCTCGCAGATGCACCTTCATATATAACCCACCCAGGCAGATTCACACACACTTGTATTTTTCCACAGACTTTGTATGTAATCACTCCTTAACATACTGTAAGGGCTCTCATACATGGAACAGACTCTTTAACACTCTGCGCTCACAGGTCACACTGTTGGGATAAAAACAATTATTCCCATCCTCTCAAGGTGCGAGCTCGGCTTTCTGAGGCACTGCATTAATTCAACAGCCATCAGACTGTATAATGCTACCTGTTCAAACAGCTTCGGCCTCCTCCAGCTACAGTATGGGGTGTGTTGAAGCACCTGCTCTGTTTACACAGGCCACCTGCTGTTCACCTGCCTAACTTTGCTTTCTATGAATTCTGTATGTATGACATTGAAATAACTGATGTCAGTCAGTCAGTATTTTGTTTGTTTTCCACTGCTGTCCATCTAGTTGTCTTGAAGCTGTGGCCACATACTGATCTTTTGTTTAGCAGCATTTAGCATTTACACTTGTCCAGTGTCCTGTCATATGAAGGAAGACAACAACAACAACAACAACAACTGTCAAAATAAGATCCAGTCATCCAGCGCTCATGGCAAAGTGACAGTGTTCAGTTGTTGCTGTTTTTTTCTGTCACCTCCACTGGGCGATGGACTCCTGAGGACACCGGCTCTCATATCCTCTAAAGTGAAGTTGTTTTTCATTCTACCTCTGTCTGAACCTTGCCGTCTACATAAACTGTGAGGGAAAAAATGTAATAACATCTCTCCCTGGATGTGGAAGAGTCCGGACTATTTCTAAGTTTTGACACCCGTGAAGTTGGCTTTTCACTATTGCTACCTCCTCCTGGCTACTGTACATGACCAGCTGCTGACTGAGGACATTTACTGTGTTTTCTTAATCTCTCTTTGGAGTGGTGACAAACGATTCAAGTCATTTGTTACAGAGACTCTGAAATTGCTCAAACGTGGCACTTGCTTCAATTTGAGAAACACACACACAGTGACAGGCGTGCGCATGCACAAGCACACACACACACACACACACACACACACACATTCAAACTGAACATTCTGAATCTGTCAGCAAAATGCATTCACGTTTAGGTATTTTGCTGAAGTGCTGACATGAACGAAAATATTGTGCCTCCCAATTCCGGCAACATGCCTTGAAAATCAAGCAGAAAATGCTTAACCTGCTGAAATATGCAGCTGCCAGGAGATGTGACATTACCCAAAAAAAAAAAAAAAAAAAATCATGACTACAAATTTAAGTGCTCTCCATTAGGATCCCTGCACCTCACATCAAGGTATGTGATCATGTTAGCTGCAGTGAAGTATATAAAGTGGTGGTGGTTTTACCCACTGTGTGCTGTGTATAGAAAATGTTTTAGCCCCTATGAAAGGGTTCTTACATGTGCACCTGATACTACTACTTGACAGCATGCTGCAGGACTGCAGCTAACAAGTGAAAAAAAACAAAAACAATCAGCATCCTCACAACCTGATGACGTACCATAAAGGAGCAGAACTGTTTTTGTGTCACAGTCAGTCCTAATAATATGGTATGGTATATGGTAATCAAACCATGTTTTAGTACTTTTGCTTTGAGTGTGGCCATTTTTTTCAAACATTATTCTGCAAATGAATGCAGTTTCTTGATAAGCTAACACTCCGCCTTAAAGTAATGGTTAATAAACAATACAGTGTTACATGGATGGGATGAGTCTTAAAACAGGAATTCAATGGTAAAATCACATTGGCTGGTGGGTAGCTTCTGGATTGGCCAACAAATTTTTTTTTTTTTAAAGAAAGGACACACATAAGCCAGATCCTAAAAAAGATTACTGTAGCTATTATTCCCTAGGATATGAGATAAACTTTTCTTTTCTTTAACAAATTATGAGATCTCTTAAAACTGCACGCCCTGATCTCTGTGACAAAACTACAGATGCTAAAATGTAGCTAGCCCTGATAAACACACCATATCCTGCAGCTCTTGTCTCAGATGGAGCTAATGTACGATCCTTCAAATTTACCTCACCAGGCAGCCAGCCAGCTTCATCGCAGCTCAGAAAGGGGCATTGATACAGAAAGCTGCTAATTACTAAGTTCATGAGGCGGATAAAGCTGCACACAGACTTTAAATATCAATAAGTATGTGCTGCACATCTGCTGACTACTGCTCAGCAGGCCTGATTGCACTCCGGCTTATCTCAATTCAAGCAGATGGTGGCAGTTTGTTTTAAGTGTGCTTGATACAGACACGCATAAGGCAATGGAAGGGCAGAGGGTTGATAAAGGAAACAAACACACAACACAACAAACAGTGCTGTGTCTGAGCAGCTCTGATAGAGTATTTATTCTCATTTCCCTGCAGAGCAGCTTTACCTTTCACTGTTTGTTTGTCCCTTTACAACTGCTACAAAACATTCAGAATCAGAAAGTCACATGCATTAAATTTGATTTGTTAAACCTGTTTTCAGAACGCATCCTCTTGGCATAAACATGATATGGAAATGAATGATCATAGTGACAGTAACTCAAATGGTGCTCCACCAGAACATACCAAAAATATTATTTTACCTAGTGTAGAAGACAGAGCTGGCATTTTAACATTAAACTGAAAAGACTTTAAGCTGTAACTGATGCCCTTTGGAAACTGGCAGCCTCCTGGTAGTGAGAGAGAATTAGCCTAGACTTGTTACTGTAGCTGGTCTGTTGTTTTGTTCCAGCAGCGTAGCAGAAATAACAGTGAAAATAAGATGAATTTTCAATCTCTTTATCATATTTAGTTAAATGTGTGTGGATAATGGTGGTGGTGGTGGTGGTGGTGGTGGTGGTGGTGGCGGTGCTGCTGCTGCTGCTTGTGCCCTTTGCAGAGTAACAACAGTGTGTTTCTGTGATGTTTCCTCAACCAGAGGACACCAGTCCTGGATTTCACATTGAACAAATTCAATAGAAGTGTATAGACCCCGGGGTGAAAATGGGGCCCAACACACTCCAGTTGAAAGTAGGGCAGATTACTGTGGGGAGCCTGATCTGGACTGGATGGTGCCCTGCAGGTAGAAATTCTCACGAAGCCGCTGGCTCTGCCAGCTGCGACTGTGTGAGTTTAAATAGACAGTGACAGCCAGCGGGAGAATTTGCCTGTTGGCTGCCAATCGTGGCCTAAATGTACTTTGTCACAATAAAGATGATTTATTTAAAGACCACACAGTGCAAGGCGGGGGCAGCATTTTAAGCCATCATGGAAATTAGACCCTCACTCTCCACCTTTTTGTTTCCAGTGGAGAGAGCTTAGTGGAGCTGTCAATGGCAGTTTTAATGGATGCTAATTCATCCACCAGAGCTCATCATAAATGCCTAGCTCTCTGCTTGTTGTGTAAGCAATGAATGGCATCATCATTACTGCAAAAGCAGCAGTGCACTAACCACTTCTGTTTTATGACTCAGAAAAACTGTGAGCTTCATGCCATTGTGGAGTGGAAAACACACCATTCAATTTTCATTATTTGACAATGTGTTTTGCAAGCCTTGTCAACAGAGGCTGCATTTTTTAGTATTTAAATTCCACATTCCTCAGCGCTTAATCCTTCCTATTTGATTAAACCATTTGTTATGACTGAGTGCTATACTGCAAATAGAAAGATTAGTGTTAGTTAAAGATAGAGTTGGTAGGATTTTCTGATCTGCAGCGTGTGCACTGAATGGCTTTTTGTTATGTGTCAAAAACTGCACAATTGGGTGTGTGATGTAGATGATGATGTGGTGTGGTCATCATAACAGTATATTAAGAGCTTGTTGGCTTTTAAATCAATGTAATATCTGATTCTAGATACAGTATGCTATCAGTCATAGTAACACAATGTACCATGTGCCTGAAATACTCACTCTGTCTCTGTCATAAAATCTTTTATTATTATATATTATTTACAGCTGTGGGTTGTAAAATGTAATGAGATTTGATTAGAAGCTCTTTGTAAAGTGCTTATATAAACCATCTCAACAGGCCGTTAAAATGGCACCTTGGGCCTGTATTCAGATTTATGATGTGTTAAGGTCCTGATGTCAACACCACATATTGTATAAATACATTTCCACATGTGTTTTTCTAAACTGAGGAGACAAAAAAGGACCAACGTGGTTAGTCACTGTAGGTTAGACAGGATATTGTCATATACTGTACATTTGTCTAATCGGAGGGGAAAAAATGAAATGAATATAATAATTCTTGACTTGATTGAAGAGGGAATAAAGGAGGAAATAGAGGTCAAGGTGATTCAGTCCTTTGGGGTTATGGAGGAACTGAGCTTGGTCTGAGAATTAAATCTTGAATATATAATGTCTATAATAATATGAAATAATAATACATAATCTGCACTTGCCTGAAGTTTCCCTTCTGCATTTTGACTTGCTATAGATTCACCTCCACCACACCAGACCTGGTCTTCATCGCTCTGTCAAAATCTGCTCCCACCCTTAAATCAGTCTCCATTAATGTATTTTATATTGCAAAACATTTCATATCATATTCAGCGAAATGAAGAAAAAAGCACTAATTCGGATGTTAATGTTACAAAACATTAACGCCACACGGAGGAGGCTCATCATGGGAGGCTGGTAGATGTCAGAAATGAGAGCGTGCCTCCACACCACTGTGATGTTTTAGGCTGAAGACAGAGAGAGAGCCTGCTGGTTCAGACAGATGATCCTAGGAAATGCATTCACCATGAAACGAGCCAAAGCAGCCTCTCCTCTGATTCGCAGCTATGAAAGCCCCCCCCCCCCTTTTTTCCGCACTTCATGGAAAGATGCCATTTCTCTCCCTCTGCGATTGCTGTGATGTTGAGTCACCCAGAGACTAATCCTGAGAATAATAGAGATTAAGCTTTTCCCCCCAGTTTTTTTCTAAGGTGCTATAATTTCTCCAGCTCATAATCTTTTATCCCTTCTCAATAAGGGAAGGTTGGTTGCTGTGACCTACACTCCCAGCCCCCATGAAAGAAGCTATCTTCCTGTACAGAAAAAGAAAGTGGATACAGATTAGAAAGTGGGAACTGGCTCGTTTTAATGTGTGGAGTATGAATAATACTCACGATGTGGGGAGAAATCAAAAGTGACATATGCGCAACTCTCTGTTTAATTGACTGTTTTCTGTTTGATGAGAGCAAATGTAATGGATTTAAACACTGTTTGCCTGCCACTCTACCCTGAATGGTTATCGTGTGCAGCTAGCTTACTACCTGCACTGCAAACAGTAGCTACGATGCCGCCTAGGAATATTTTGAGGTTACAGGTTATTTAAAAAAAAAAAAAAAAAAAAACACCTTCATTCTTTCCGTTGTTAGTGGAAGCTAGCCCTGGATGCTATCAGCATTAAGGCTAAGACTAGCATCTCTTTCTCACTCTTTGGGGGATTTTTTTTGGAAAGTTACACTCATCATCCCTGAAGATTTTTCTATTATAACAGTAAAAGTTGAAATAGCATATATACTTCAACCATATTTACTTCAAGTTTCTAAAAGTTTTCAAAGAAGTCAGTTGAATGAGTCAGGTGAAAACAGCAAACAGCATTAGTGCAGTGCAAGAACATGAAGCTTGACAGGATGCAGTCATGGACAGGGCCTAGGATTTATTATGGAAATCTGGGAGAAGCTGCTCATATGGTGCATTTACCGAAAAGCCTCCACAGCCCTTAGAGGATGCACCATAAAGGCCGCGCTCAGAGGAGCCAGTTGAGAACATTTACATCAGATTTTCACTGGCTGAGACCGATTCTTACTGCTGGTTTCCCACACACATGAACTGGATGAAATAATCAAACACATCCACAGATCAGTTTGAGAGCTCACCTTTTTCCAGTAATTGTGGATGGTTAAAATGTTTTTTGGATAAATGTGCATTACATGATGAATGCATAAGTACTTATCTGGCATAGCCACTGCATTGAAATGACTTTGCTGCCATGAATGTATCGTTTGAATGAAAATTGCTCATCTGGCACAAAAGACAAACAAAACTTTTCTATGGTTTCTGTGAGATACCGTTACAGGGGGGAAAGAAAGACTTCAAGGCTCTAGGAAACTCTGATGTAGCAGTTTTTAAAATGGTGGTCTATTAGAAAAATGCTCTTTGGGCTTACTGTAGGTTTTAGATGGTTCACTTTATCTCTGAGTTGAATGTTTTTCTTTTTGGCTTGTGGACGCTCTAATCAAGTTCATGACTGTGAGCTGATGAAGTTTTAAATTGATTAGTGACTATTTAGAAAAACTAATCAAAGCCTGCTTGTTAACACATTCCTTGCATGGTTGGATGAAACTATGATATAACCACACATTTAGCCAGTCTTCATTTGACTGGAAGCTTTAGTGAATGCAGATATAAGTGGTAACTTGAAAGGTACAGTGGTGTCAGACCAGGGTTCCTCTTGTCTCCTGATGTTGTACAAATTTTCACAGACGATGTCAGTTTCTAGTTTGTTCAGAGCAAAATGCAGTTAATTAAACGTCTCGCCCTGATGTGTTTTGTGAATATGTGCGTAGGAGATTAATGAGATCAATTTCAGATTTGTGTAGAGGAGGGAATCAGCGTCCCCAAAAGTCATACTGACAGCAGATTAAGCACATCAGCCTAGCAGAGGGTAAAAAAAACCCCTCATCAGCCTGCAGATGTCTCTCAACATCTCTTTCACTTTAATTTCTCGCTAGTCTGTCGTTGGCTCTTGATTCAGTGTAACACAATTTCAATAGACTGTATTGGCATCAGTGGTACATCAGTCCTGGTTGGGTGTTTAAATGAAAATAAAATTCATCAAAAACAAATTCAATCTGTAAACACGTGTTACTTGTGTGTGTTTCTGTGTTTACCGGGGAGATCTGCGGAGCACATTACACATGCAGGATTAAATAAACAGTAATAATTATAATCACTGCTTCTCATTTCAAATGCTAATCTAAACATTTGTGAAGTAAACTAGGGTAGGTGTAAATTCTTTGAATAAACTCTGCTTCAAAAAAAGACAAGGTAACAAAGTATTAAATCTTACACAATGTGGCTTCATTAAGTTGAATAATTATCTGCTTTTAGCTCTGGCAGCCACCTATAGATTCTTATTTTCATTCCCTTTCACATTCATGCCTTTAGCAGTTTTCTAAAGTGTCAGGATTTTCAGTGTTAGTTTGTTTGTTGAGTAAAATCTATTTTAGTAGTTCATCTATTTAAGGCAGCGTTGTCTTGTTATCGTACTGGAAATTAGCAGCAACACTGAGCCTCGAAGAGCTGCTGTAACACGGCTGTAGACACGTGTTTGGTAATCCAAAATTCATTTCCATTTTCACTCCCATCTGAGGCATTGGATGCTTGGATTTACTCTAAAAGAAATAATGCAAAGCTTTTTCATTTTGTTACATTCACTGTCAGGAAAAAAAAAAAAAAAAAAAAGTACCCCGAGGCATTTGTAGCTGAAGGCAATGATAAAACAAGACGTGCTGTGGTGTGTTATACTGTTGCTGCTCTGCTAGCTCTCTCCTGTAGTAAGGTAAACACTGGGTCACCTGCACGGGAACAATTAAACAAATCTCTCTGACATCTTATTGTGTTGTTGCTAAAACCACATGCAGCACTGTCTATTAAACATCTTTGAGCATGTTTTGAATCTGAGAAGATCGTTGTTTCTTTTCAATTCCCTTCTCTCTGTTCTGCTTCTCTCTTCTGCTCAGGCTTCAACAACCATTTTGAATAAGGAACCAGATTAGTAAAAACATGCTACTGCTGAAGGGCTTTCAAACCTGCCTCTTCCTCAGAGATAAAACTTGAAATCCAGAATGCAAAAGCAGAAATTTTGGAGAATATTGTTCTCGTTGGTGAAGTAATGACATCAATAATGATTCAGTCTCCGTTGTGTCCAATGTTACATTCATGGTATCATATATTTTGCCACTATATGCTGCCACAGTCCAGTATGCGATTTTATTTGTCACCTTACCCCCAGAGGAGACAACTTTTAAATATGAGTTCTCCACATAGTCTCTCTCTCCTGAAGCCAGTTAGTGAGTCATTTTGCTTTATCCTCCATCATCACTTAATTTCATTCAGTTTTTCTGTGCAGGAGAATCCACCGACCAGCCAGTTCTCCCTTAAGCCATTTCATCAACCTCCTCTTGACATTTTCCACCCAGCTAAGGCCAAACCTCCCCTCCACCCTGTCCAATCACACATTTTCGTCTATACCAAGTCTAACTCTGTCGTTCACTTGATATTACATTATATAAACACAGACTGGCTGTTTTTAATGTAACATCCCTGACTTTGTCACATTTTACCTCAAGTGAAAATGGAGTTTCAGCAGCAAAAAGCAGAAAAATACTCAACTTTGAATTAAGTTTTTCTTCTGCTTTGAAGTCAGCTGCTCATAATTTAGACATTCAACAGACATGTACACATTCATGATTTTTACTGCAGCGTGCAGCCTTCCAGCTGTATGGGCACAACTGAAATGAATGCAGAAAGTTGATTTTCGTTTTCAAGGCTTTCTTCGTCATTCAGGGAAATGTAGAGAATCACCTGCAGAAATAAAAAGGTAATTATTTTAAACTCAGGAAAAGTCAGCACAGCCTCAACCCATCAAATGAAACATCTGAAGAAAACCAATACTACAGGTCTCATAAGTATTAACATCAGATGAGTCCTAATGCGTGCTACAGCCGCAACTATAACCATCTTATCTCATATAGAACCAACCCTACTGCTGATATGCAACCGATTACGAATGTAAGTCCAATTAAAAAAAGTCTGTGTATGTTTAAATTGAGGTAGCATGCACGTATAAACCTGATCCAGAGATATAATTTTATTATTGTAGTCTGACATTTAACACTTAACAACCTCAGGACCCTCAGTGCACAGGCCAGACTTGTGTGTATTTTAATGTGAGCACTGTTTACTTTGGGTCTAGACAAAGGTCAGTGCCATGGGTGCTTTTTAAAGCACGAGCAGTCTGAAAGCATTCAGGGCAACCAAAATTATCTGTGCCGAGATGAGAGGTCACGAGAAGGAAGTTTTCAAAGTAAGATGTGATAGAGAAAATTGTTGTTGGGGTTTATCAGAGAAGAAAAAACATCTCTGAGGCAAAGTAATTTTTACATGCAGTTGAAAATTGGTGCAAAAGAATAAACAAATACTCGTGAATGTACTGTATGTACCATCTACCACTCATCTTTGCCCTCCTTGAAATTTCCGTCACTCAAGTGAGAGAATCAAACAACAGAGTTACACACTGTGTGAGTGGTGCTGTGTTTGAAGGCCAGAGACATTTGTCAAGATAAACTATGGCCTTGTAAAGCAGGAAAAGGCCACACAAAGGCTCCCCTCATTTATCTCCTGCTATTAGCAAAGACATTAAAGCTTTTTCTGAGTGAATCATTTGCTGTCTGTCCTGGAGTCTTTCTGTATTCGTGTTTCTGTGTGGGCTTGTGTGGCTTTGGTGGCTTTCCACAAAGATTTTTTAGCTTTTTCAGTTTAAGACAGCTGAGGAAACAGTTGTCACACTGATGTGTTTATGTACCTGTGATCGTCCCTGTTGTAGGTGCACTGTCCCAGAGTCAAGTCCACCCGCTCCTGGGGTCCCTGCCTCTGCCAGGTCGAGCCCTCCAGCCGCAGACCCACGCCCAGCTGGAGCACTTCCTGCCGCTCAGAGTCAATGGCTCCTCGCCGCTCAGCCTCTTCCCCAATTTCAACACGGTGAGATGCCACGCACATCAGGAGGAGGCTACAGTGGGAAAATGTTTCCAGCCCCCCAACAGAACAACAGAACATTTTTCCATCCTAGGGCAATGAAAGGTTTAAGAGAAGTCAGCAAGTGTGTGTTATAAACTGACATTATCCACAAATTGCAGCTATATGGCAAATATATTAAAATCAACTTAAAGCGTCTTATGATGTCTTCAAAACCAGTTGCTGTCACCTTGATCAAAATGATAAGGCAGGAAATAGATAATTAAAAATCCAAAGTTTTCCGAAAAAAAAAAAAAAACAGTCGAACAGAAACTGTGAAGCATGTGTTATATAAACAAATTTACTATTCTTGGTATGTGCACTTTGCAGTTATGTTGTTTAGGAGAATATTTTAACAGCTCCATTGGCAGATTCTCAATATTGCTTATCTCTGATCAGCGGTAAACATATGATCAAGGCATCCCAAATATAACACTTCTGTCACTGTATATATTTGGTCTGGCTCTAAATGGTGAAGCAGCAGACGTTCATAATCTACATTTAGCTTTAACCCTTAATTAGACAAATTGGAGAATATACTGGATGCACCAGGCATGTGGGAGGCTGGGAAAAAAAATCCTGTCTGACACCTAAAGCTAAGAATATGACTCAGCTAACACTGCTACACTGTAGGGATTAAAAATACGAATAGAAAAATGACCAAGAAAATGTGCTTTTAAAAAGTGTGAAATGAGCTGCAATTTCCTCATCAGCAAAGGTCTCAATATGTGATGATCCACTCCATCACAGGATGACTAAACTAAACTTCTTATCTTATTTGATCAAGTAAATCAGCTCTTAGCAATTGTTCCTCACTGACATGAACATGGGAGGAGGAGTGTGGATAATTAGTTTGTATATGTATGCAGATTCAGGGCCATCTCACTAACCTAAAGATGATTAAGGTGATGAGTCTCTGCTTATCCAATATGATGACACAGCAAACTGAACTTTGCACTTTAGTGAACTGATGAAACCTGGTCTGCACAACATGAACAATAGATGCTGGATATTGAAAAAACATGATTTGTGCTTCATTCCTTTTATTGACTGAATACCACTCAGAAACTATAGCAGGAATTTATTTACACATTAATGATCGGATTGGAAATCACACATTAACCATGGGGTCAAATATTTCTGACATGAATTTAATGAAGGAAAGAATGTCAAAGACATCAATATGTATATGCGGACCACCAACAGTCCCCAAAACACCCACACAAAGACACCAATATAAATAGGAAAAGGTTTGATAAACACGAGGGCGACATGATCAAGACAGGACATTAACTAAAACAAACAAAAGCCAAGCTGAGAGGCAGCAGTCCACATGCACACTGCCTCCCCTTCTAGTGCTGACTGCAGGGCTTTTAGCTCCTCACACTCAGGCCAGATGGATCCCTTTCTGCAATCAGGGCCTGGCTGGAGCTGTAGGGGACAAGCAAGGCTGAACCCTTTCGCCCATAACACCTCTGGCATTTTTACCTTGATCCAGGGACAGTATTTGTGCTACATGCCATTTTCTCCTATGGCGTTTGTGCTTGAATGAAATGACCTATTTACCCTAACCCTACTATAATCTGAAATGTATCACAAATTTAATTCTGAATATTCTGTGAGGTCAAGAATAGAAAACAAGAGAGACTCAGATATTCCTGTGTGTTTGTGTGTGTTTCTCCTTGTAGATGGACCCAGTGCAGAAGGCGGTGATCAACCACACCTTCGGCGTGGCCCCGCCCAAGAAGAAACCGATCATCTCCTGTAACATCTGTCACCTGCGCTTTAACTCCACTGTAAGTCAGACACTTATTCAACAGCTGACGTCACATCATCTGGTAAAACTGGACTGAACACAATCTCAAACACCAGCCTGGATTTGTGTTTTTTTAATGAAAGGAGGGAAACTGCATTTTTATATTTTTTGTCACCAGAATGTAATTACATCAACTCATGAGACGTTTTTATACGACAAAGTGAAAGAAATATTAAATCAACATTATCTCCCTTTACCAAGTGTTAAACAGTCTGACCCTGACACACCCTCTAGATGCTTGCTTAAAGCCATTTTTGCCTGATGGTCTTATCGTTATTTCTGCAGTCAGACACCCTATAGGCTATTTGAACCACATTTAAAATGTTTAAATACTGCTGGTCTCAAATCAACCTTGAACAGGCTATTCTTCTTATCAGTCCAGTCAGTATACTTCCACCACCTCTGTTTTTTTAATCGACCACTGGCTTCTTAAAAGGAAACCAGTCAGCTAATTCTGTGGGGTTTTTACTCCTTATCACACTTCTCTCTTCATATTCATTTTGGCTCCTGTTCCCGTGGAGTTTGTTTATACATATTTGCATTTATATTGTCAGGAGGAACCTTGCAGAATGACAATGACTCTTCTTTCTGTGAATTGTGAGACTTAAAGGAGGCAGGACACTGGTGCAAGACCATTATCCTGCTTTTACTTCCTCATCTGTCTCTTTCTCTTCTTCTGCTCTCGTGGACATACGATGATGCTGTCAGGAGTCTGTTTCTTAGCTAACAGGTTCTCTCCTCCTCCCCCTCTGTGCCTCTGTACCTGCAGCTGAGCTGAGAGAGCTGCTTGACCCAGGAGGTGGATGCCAGGTTGGAGGCAGGTACCAGGTCCCCAACAGGGGGCAGCACTGAGCAGCTGGAATTTGCACCCCACAAAGAAAAATTGGTTAAAGGAATAGTTCAGAAAGTTTGAAGTCTATTTAATCTGTGTGGTGCGTAGGTTTCACTGTCATAGACTGGAGATGCAGCTTCAGCTCAACATTCAAGCGAAAACTATCTAAGAACAGTTTATTCTGCTTATTGTAACTAGTTATTTTAGTTTACAGTTGTTTATTTTGAGTATATCAGTGGAGGATTATTATGAATTGATGTCATGAGGACTGACTGAAGTAATCTGTCCTAATGAATATTCTTCTAATAATGAGTATGTGGACTCCACAGTCTATTATGAGATCAATATGAGTTTTAGCATCAACTCTATGTTGTCTCTCCATTTTCTTAGCGTCATTTTAACAACAGGCAGCGGATTACATTGAAAAGGCTGTAACCTGCCTGATAATAAAGTTATAAGAGACAGAAAAAAGGCATGGATATTGGATTTGTATTTATCATGTGGCCCAAGTCATGGCTCCAAATAAAAGCAGATGGAGATTCATATCTGCTGGATGTTGCAAACACATTAGATGTAACAACTAAATATAGTTATAATAAGTCACTTTCACTGCCCCCTGCACTCAGGTCTGCAGTGATATAGTGCTGTAATGGTGTGTTAGCTGTGGCTGGAGAAGTGTATGAGGTTGTGAATTTGACTCCATTGGAAAGCTGAAGCTGTTTGTTCAGTATAAAGTCAAAACTTGATGACTTGACAGTTGCTATATACCATATAGTGATATATTGGTTTCCATAACTGGAACCTATATACTACTATATGTAAGTTGTGTATCAGAAAAGAATAGACTACAAAAATTCCTAATTATTCCTTTAAGGCTGTAAACTCACTGATAAAGCATGAAAGTTTCGACCCTGAAGGGGTTGTCACTCCTGATATTCTAATTGTGTTGCCCTTTTGTGGAGGACAGTCGCTGCTCACTGTGTATGAAGCGTTTGGGCATCAGTGGTGAGAGAATGCATAAAGCTGCTTGAATGGAGGTCAGCAGAGGTCAGTCGCCCTCAGGTGTCTTTAACTGAAGTTTTTTTTTGTTGTTGTTGTTGTTTTGTTTGTTTGTTTTTTTAAGTTACTATGGTGGAACATAGTAAACCCATACTACACTGGCATGCCAGATAGTTTGGTAGTATGCAGATGAGAGCAGTTGAAAATCACGCTGAATGGTTAGTGTGCACTGACATTCAACGTAGCCAAAGGGGTCGCGCACCCTTTTGCTCAGCCCTGAATTCCTCCACCACGCACTTTGACCCACGGTGGTGCCCGCTCTGTGGCAGGGCGGCCGAGCTTTATGCAAAGTGACGACGGAGAGAGTTTTTTCCCCTCCACTCGATGCACACAGCCACTAAAAGATCACCGCTACACACACACACTATGTTTTTGAATGTGCATTAGCAGGGGCTGTACAGTGTGTGCCAGGAAACTGGAATGGATAATTTGAGCAGTGACAAATTATCTAACAGCCTTGTGTGAAGCCAGACACTTAACGTCTTGTTACACTGTTCCAAACACAGACTATCTGTTGATTTAGGGAGTGCACTTGTATCTTTTATGTACAGAAAGGCAGAAGTGTGTGCTGTAAAAAGAATAAGGCTGGTGATGTTTTTAGATTTTTCTTGTTTTTTAATAAATCCCATGAAAAGAACAAATCCAGTGAAGTGTCAGTTCCTCCAACCTCGAGCCCATTCATGCCTGCTGAAGATTAAAAATGTCTCACAAATACTGTTTTAGGTTGGATTTTTAAAAAAGGGCTAAATAACTTCATCGCTGTCATATTTTTAGATTAAACCTAAGTAAGTACACCGTTCGTCAGGGTCTATTCTCGGTGCAGAATAATACTCATTTAGTGCTCTAGTGAGTATTTACCGCACCAGTGCGTGTTCATTTGAACACCAATTAGCCACAGCATTAATAAAGCATGTCACTCAGTGCAACATGGGTCACTTACTGTATGTATTTAGTACTAATATCTGGAAAATAATGACAGCCTGCATCTCAGAGGAGTTAGCTCTATAAGGGTTTAGCTACACATTTGGTCTTTTCATGGAATTTGTTGACAATAAGAAAAACACAGAGTATCAGGAGCCTTATGTCCTTTATGATTTCTGCCTGTTCTGTACACTTGATTTTGTGAGTAGTTTACTGAAGCTCTTCTGAGCTTTACACGGAGGACCCTGCGACATATCACAGTAGGAGAAGCACAAGTGTAATGAATATAATTAATGAAGGCTGATTTACATTTAGCTGCCTTAGTTTTTGGGTCCTTAGTTAGTCTTATAAGTAACACCTGTGCTGTTCCTACTATGGTAGGTCAAAATGTTAGTTGTGATGAAGGACTATTTACCTTCATATATGTCTTCATCTGTGAGGTCTAATCAATCTTTCAAACATTTTTTTGTCATAGCAGACATGTTTGGGTCTTATTGTACATGATAACTAACATAGGTTACAGATTACAGAATAAACATGATGATGATGATGATGATGATAATGAGTGAAAACAACTGTTATAGAATATTAAATATGAAAAATGCAAAAGCTTTTACTTGTAAATGTAGAAAATGAGAAACAAATCAATCTGTATTATTTATTGTATTGCTGTTTGTTCCCAAAAGTTATGTGGTGCATACACAATGTAAAGACTTGATGTGTTTTTATGGAAAAAGAAAAAACCCAATGTGTGTGAATGGATTCACAGATAACTGTGTTGTGCTTCAGCTGTTTTGTTTCACTGGTGGTGGTGTAATTCTTTTTGCTGGAAGCTCATCTTCCTCTGTAGAGCACATCTTGCTTTATCTCCAGCCATTCAGAGGCCTTTTTTTTT
Source organism: Caranx ignobilis (assembly GCA_021432705.1). NCBI lineage: Eukaryota > Metazoa > Chordata > Actinopteri > Carangiformes > Carangidae > Caranx > Caranx ignobilis. The sequence continues at coordinate 7,886,762 of MU269988.1, forward strand.
TTTTTTTTTTCCAAATCTGGATGCATCTGTCGTCATGCTGCCACAAATGTGTTTGCTCTCGCAGAGGAAGGCACAGAGGTCATTTTGTGTTGCAGCAGAATGGACACGGGCCATTTTGTGTCAGAACAAATCAGTGGAAAGATGAGCCAGCGAGCTCAGAGGATGGTCACGAGATGCCATGAGTCCGACTGATGCTCATTTGTGCACAGCCATGACAATGGCAATGATGATGATGATGGTGACTCGTCCTCCGAGTCAAATGCTCAATCTCAATTTTTCCCCAACTCCATAGAAGCATGTGAAGTCAGAGAGATGAAACAGATGGAAAGATTACAGTTAACTGATGTCATGCTGCCCATTTAATCACTTTAATCTAATCATTTATTGAGAGCATATAGTCAACATTGACTTTCCCCTCTGCTTGTTCTGCCTGCTTGTACATATTTGTGTATGTGTGTGCGCATGTGATGGGCAGACCCAGGCAGAGGCCCACTACAAAGGTCACAAGCACGCTCGCAAGTTAAAGGCCTTGGAGACCCAGAGGAACCGACAGAAGAACGGACACAGTCCGTCCACAGCGGGAAAGGACAGAGAGAGGGAGAGAGGGATGATGGGAGGAGGAACGGTGCCAGCTGACTCACATGTGAAAGACAAAAAAGGTATAAATCTTTCTTTTTTTAAAAGCACCCTCTCTCTCCATCCTCTGAGTAATTAGTTGTAATTGGAGAGACACAAGCACTAAGGCTTGGTTGCTGTCACTCAGATGGCTAATTACCAGCCATTACCTGTCCTGCTATCATTGGCTCTGTCAGATAGGTAATTACTCCCATCAAGCAAAGGCATTCTGCAAGATGAGAAGCCTTAAAACACTTAAAAAGAGAAGTCTGATACCTGAAGTCTGAAATCTGATGATGGACATCGTGGGGTTGCTCCCTTTGATTTAGACTTTGCTTGTAAATCAACAGCGGTTCAACGCAGCTCCTTGTCCCTGTCATGGAATATGTTGTCCCTTTGCTAATCGACATGTCAGAGGGTGTATGAAATTATGGAAAAGGGGCAAAAGTCGTGTGTGCCTACTTGATTCACGTCAAAGTGAGACTTGACAGCAGCAGATGAAAAGAGAGAAGGGGTGGAAGCATAGACGACCAGAGGAGAGCTTTAGTGTAGCCTTTAGCAGTGGCTAATAAAGACAGCAGCTGAGAATAACACAGACACACATGAATCCAATCAATTATGTTGCAAAATTTTAATTAATTTCAAATTCGTTGTGAGCGTAGATATTGGTTTTTAAATGTTGGTAGCACTAGAATTTATCTCCAAGTTTTAATGGTTCTACATGTAATCTTGATTATATTGATATAAATCAAGCACATTTTTGTTCTCCCTCATTATTAATCAATCAACAAAACTGATGGCAATTAATTTCCTCTTCTTTGAGCCAAGTGTGACAGAGGCTTCCAAGTGGCTTTAATACTTCAGTGCTGCGAAAGACAGAAGAGGACATGGTGCAACAAAATGCACTTCAGACAGATGAGGCACCTCAGGGTCAGGGTCCTCAGCACAGATGTGCTCACTGAAACTCACTTTGTACAAAACTATGTGCAAAATATTCACAGAATTGCAGGATTTAATTTAAGAAATCTACCACATATCCGGGTTTGAAAAGGAATTTGATGTTTATTTCAACAGTTCATGAAGCTGGCATTAAAATAAAATGAATATTCAGGGTTAATTTTGGAGAAAGGTGACCTCGACTTCCCAGAATCTGCCACCTGACGCACCCTGGCATCCTCCTTGGCATCTCAGTCACACTGAGTGTGGAAAATTATGCAGCCCACCCTCTCCTCTGAGCTCTGAGGCTTTAGGAACATGTTGATGAGCTCAGTAGTTTAATAATAGTTTAAAATTAAATTACAGATGTAAACAGTTCAGGTTCACTCTTATTCAGTAATTAGTGTCAAAACACAACACAGCTGTCCTTTATGTTAATCACTGTCTATAATTGCTCATATTAAATGTTCTTTTTATATGAGGTGAAATTAAACCCATGATAAGTCGCCAGAAGAGATTCCCTCAGGTCTGAAGGCTGCAATTCATATGGCACCTTACCCAACCCTTTGTGCAAAGTGTTCAGCAATTATTTAGTAAAGTACTAAAACAAAGGTATGCTCTAGGCCCAGGATATGCCATCATTGATCATATTCACATTACTAATGTTTGTTAATTATCAAAAGAAAGCCTGGAGAACCCAACATATATAAAACCTACACCACCCATTACTTCAGCTTAGAAAAATCTACAAATTCACAGATACAAAATCAAGGACACACATATCCTTGGCCCTGACTCCTTTCCATATTCTTAAGCAACCCTTCTTTCAAAGGGGCTGCTGTAAAACTTTGATGACTTTGGTCTTTTCTACTCTCCTCCAGTCATTTGTCACTCGGCGTCTCATTCTGCCTGACTAAAAAATTTCGCCATCTTCCTTTTCTCTATTCTGTCTAGCTTTCCTTTTCATTATTGATCTCCCCCTCCCATTTTCCTCCAGCACCTATCAATTTCCCTCTAACCACATAATGATAAGCTTGTTACATTCACCAGTTGCCATGGTTGTTGATTGATGGTGACAGAGGGAGCTTCAGCAGAGGGAGCGAACAAATGACAGAGAGACAGAAAGATGGAGGAGAAATGATTGAGATGGCAGAAGAAAGAAAGAAAAGATATGAAAATTAAAGAGAGACTAGAGCAGAAAAGAAAAATATGTTGATGAGAGAAAAAAAAGGTCTAATAACAAGGTTATTTCAAAGAAACTGAACAAAAAAAATGACAGGTAGATCAGGAGATAAGTCACATTCCTCCTGCAATTTTAACTTGATTGTATAGACACCTTATGTTGCCATGATGTCATAAAAGGATGTTTACAGATTTATTTTGAACCTGTACTGGCAATTATATGTTGCAGTTGACCACACAGGTCAAGAAAAAAGGAGAAATCACAAAGCTAAAGATTTACCCTATATGTGGATATCTAAACATAACTTTAAGTCCCATTATTTTTGCATTTATGACCAGTGCATAAACATTTAATAACACATAACACTATATTACACACTGTGATGGAGATGTAATGTAATTTAAAAGAATCACACCCCCTGTTGGCAGCCATAAGTGAAGGCTTGACCTACGTGGCCAAAAGAAATAACATCACTCACGTAAGAAAACAGAGTTACTACATCCAGCAATCCTAACTCTTACATTTATATAAAACCAGGTTTAAAACAGTCTTTATGCTAAGATGAGAAAATAACTGCTGGACCTTTGCTTTAGGTGGGTGAGGGTTATTTTGTTTCTATACATTTCTGTCTGACAATAAGAAAGTACAATAATAGGAGACTTTCCATTTACAGGTATATATCCTTATTCATATAAGATATACACCATATTCTAATATTACATAAATATAGTGTCACAGTTTCATGTATAAATCTGTGTGTTTATCTCTCTCCGCAGGACCGAGCACCTCTTCTCAACCTGCACAGCAGCAAACTGACAACACCCAGGGTAGTTCACTGGCAGCCACCCCTTTGTTGCAGCCTTCATCCACCGACTCCTCCTTGATTTGCTCCCCTCAGCTGTCCCCACAAGTCTCCCCTAGCTCCCAGCTTTCTGATCTGGCCTCAGATAGTCCGCCTGTCGAAGGGTGCAGCACAGCCACCGGTCTAGCCCCGTGCTCCAATCTTCAGGAAAGCTCCACGGGAGGTGAAGAGGACGTAGTGAAGGTGGATGAGGCCAAGGCGGGCAAGAGCAACAAAAAACAACCTCTCCATTGTCCTACGTGCAAAGTGACAGTCAACTCCAGCTCCCAGTTGGAGGCTCATTGTAGTGGTGTGTACTATATAATACCATATGCCCAAAGTTTACATTAATGTGCCGCTTTGATCCTGTTGGAAATATTTATAGAAAGGTTACAACAACTTTTGACATTTTCCCCCTTTTCTCTGATTGGCTGAATCAGGCTCAAAGCACAAACAGATGCTGGATGGTCAGAAATGCAGCCACTCACAACGCAGGGTCAAGATGACATCGTTGCCCAGACCCACCTGCCGGATTAAGCAGCGAATGGGCAGCAAGACCAGAGCGGTAGTTGGTGTATCCAGCCAGCCCTTTCGCTGTGAATTGTGCCAAGTGTCTGTCAACTCAGAGACACAGCTCAAGCAGGTGTGCAGGTTTATGCAAATAAACCGAATGTGACTTATTTTACTACTATGCAAATCAATCTAATCTTTATATTGTAGAATAGGTAGAAGATGTCCTGACTATAAAAGCTTATCTGTTTGTCCCTATCTGTTCTCTTAGCACATGAACAGCAGGAGACACAAGGAGCGTTTGGCTGGGAAGCCTGTCAAGGCAAAGTTCACCCCCTATAATAAACTACAGCCCAGTGCTGTCTTAGCGGTAAGAACTTGTCACACACACACGCACACACACCCTTGACAGCTTTTATTTTTGTCCATGTTGTGCACTGTCATTAAAGAACACGTACAAACAGAACATATGTACATAGTCAGCAGATACAAATGGTAAGCTGTGCCTGGCACCTGCGGACATATTTGCAAGTCTGATAGCTGGTGAATGGTTGATGCAAATAATAACAAGGTGCCTCTATGTGCTATTTTAGAAAATAGTGTCTTGTCAGGAGTCAAAGCTGCTACTGAATAAAGTTTGGCTCTAAGAATCTATTCATCTCTTCTTTTGGTAGAATTTGAATAAGTCTCTTGTTTTGTGTGTCAGACTAAACTGGCCCTGCAGAAGCAGCTGTCCAAGGCCCTGCCAGCAGGTTTCCTGACCAACCCCCTCAATCCAGCTGCCTTGTGCACCATGGCACCTGGACCTCTGGCACTACGCCTCCCACCCGGTCCCACAGCCATCATCCAGGGTCCTCTGATCAGCCCCACACTCTTCAGACCCGCCCCAGGGCCTCTGAGGGCCACACATGCACCTATTATCTTCTCTCCTTACTAGTATGAGCCAAACAAGGCTGGAGGACTCAGAGTAGAGTGGACCTAACCTAGCCAAAGCTGGATAAAGCAGGGGACCCCCTCAGTGACAACAGGACACTATGCAGCGACAGCAAGAGAAGCATATTGGCATGTCAAGCTTGGCAGGTTCAAGACATGAGAACAGTATGCACAATCCCCTGGTGTGGATTGAGATATCAGCGCTGACTGACCAGTGTCTTACTCCCTAAAAAAAAAAAAAAAAAAAAAAGAGACGGACCATCACTCAGCTGTTTCCTCTCAATGAGTGCATGTTCCCTGGGGTCAGGACCCCTCTGGAAGCCATAAGGACAAGCATCTTTAGTTTAATTTATAAGACTATAATAGACAAAATACACTAGGGTGTGAAAATGTAACTAAGTGTTTGTTGCCAAAATCTTTTCAGTTTGAAAGCTTTCTAGTTGTACTCTGGGAGAACAAGCACAAAACTTCAGCCCTGTGTTTGTTTTCATAACCAAATCATAATGAGGAAAATACAGATCGTGTTAATCTCCCATGAGAATGGCTACGTCCATATAATGCCCTCCACCTGTGAAAACATAAAGAAGATCCATAACTTTGGATTGTTGACAATGTTACATCTTAACAAACATGTGTCATCAACCATTGTCTGGTGTAGATGCCTTTTCTTTATTATTTATTTCAGCTGAAGATGCATTCATTTTTTTTCTCTTGCTCTCTGTGTTATGAGGTGACAATCAACCACCACTATGATAATGATGCCAAGAATACTTGCTATATGGAGACAGACTTAGATACAATGAGATGATCATTTAAAGGTATGAAACCTGCATTTGTTTGACATGAGCCATTGTAACATCTTCAGGTGATGGTTAGATAAATACGTTAAGACAGCTCGATGCTGTTTGTGCAATATGAAGAGACAGATGGATTTGTGCTGTTGTTCAAAGTTTAAAAAATGAAACTACATTTTTAAATGTGTCTTTATAATACATGTTTTTTTTTTTTATAGAGTTCTATTTAAAAAAAAAAAAAAGGTACCCTTTCTTTGAGAAATCCTTCTCCCACCTGATCGTGCTGACTCATCCTAAGCAATATGTATTTTTGAAGTGTCACCTGGTAAAATTAATGATTAGTGTAACCGTGCATCAAATGCAATAATGTAAATGATTATGTGCTAAAAATGTCAATACTGTATTCTACATGAGCTTATAAATAGTACTGTTTTTTTTACATGATTGTGGTGTTTTTTTCTTCAGTCTTCAGATCGCAGCCATCATGTATGTGAGTTGTATGCATGAGTGGTGAAACACTGAGCCTGTGTTTGAAGCCTCTGTAGCACTGATAACCACCAACAGCATCACAAGAAATTTGACAAAGCAGAGATTAAAAAAAAAATGACAACAGGAAAAAGTAAGTCAGTGCTTGTATACTTTGTGATAATCTGGTGCCCTCTAGAGGCAGTTTTCAAACAAGAACAAGATATTCATAACACAAGGTGAAAGATGGAGAGGGAAGATGCCAGTGTTTTTATTACACCTACACGCATTTATAACAGTATAGCAAAAAAAAAAAAAAAAAAAAAAAAAAATACATGAATGATCGTGCTTTTCATAACAATGACGATGAAATGGTAATGTAAGTAATTCTTCGACATTCATTTAAATTGAGATTAACATAAAAAAAATACATATAAAATGTCGCAAAATGTAGAAAGGCACCACTGATTTATTTTTTCAGTGACCTAGTAACAAACAAATAAATAAATAACTCCTGCCTCCGGAAGTGACGTTCGTCCGCGTTCGTCCTTTCCCAGAAAAAATGGCAGCTGTTGACATCGACGTGCCGGTGGAAACAGAACCTCAAATCCACAACCAGGAGGACCTGGAACGGTAAACACATGGTTGTCTGTATGGTTTAACTGTGCTGCGCGCATATAGCGAAAACAAACCGACTGAATTGGACCTTTCGCTCGCTGACAAGGCTCGGAAACGACACCACGGGTCAGCCCGGAGACGAGCTAACGGGGCTAGCTTACCGGGAGTAAAACGGCAGCAGCGTGTTACCCATCTGTTAAGTCTTTTATTGTAGTGATTTATATAAATGGCGTGCGTTGTGTGATTTTAGGTATTTTTTTTGTTTTGTTTTTGTTTTTGGTGTTTTAACTAGTAAAATGTGGACTTTAAAAATCAACGGAACAGTATCGCGTTTCGAAACAAGTGATATCTTGCGTACTGACACATGTTCTGTCACGGATATCCTAAAACTGTTCAATTTTGAAACGCAGCTAGGCAGCCATTAATTAATTTATCTTGTTATCTTGTTTGTACTGTCAGAATCTTTTTTTTTATTTAACTCCGGAATAAAGCATCACTAAAGTATATTTCTGTGGTCTCAGCAGTCAGTGTCTCTCCCCTTTCGAGAAACTTCCATACAAAACAGGAGGGAGCTAACCCTGAACTGGCCTGGAGACACAGCTCTCGGATTAAGTTTCAATTTCCCAAACATCTCATTGAATCGTATTTGTTTTAAATGACGACTTCCTGGCTAGACGCAGTATTTCCAGTTGTATAAGCCAAAGAAAGATTAACGTCCAGCGGTTATAGCCAGCGAGTTAATCGTAATGAAACAACTCAGGAAGCGGGTCATCGCTATAAGAGCCCTTTGTATTTCACCCCAGCTGTGACATTTTAACACGTACGGTCCAAATGAAAGTAATATCATTAGATATTATAAAACATATATATAATTTAATAATCAGGCTGTAATATCGGTGTCCTATATCGGTGTCTATATACCAGTTCCTGGTCCCTCAGAAAATACTATACATACTCTATTGGTTGGCATTACATTATTTTAATATAGCAGAATGAGGGCATTGTTAATGTCTCAATAGGATGGTGATCCTGTGGATTACTGAGGAATGCAGTTATTCTGTCTGTGCTAAATTAGGGCTGGAAATTCAAGGTGCCATCATCATCAAGAATAGTAATCCTTAAATTTGATGGCCTGAACAATATTTAATATTTAAGGACAACAGTGATGTGTGTTTGTATCTCATTGATCAGAGATATGTGAGGTCCTGAATCTGAAATGATCTTGTAATAGAGAGATCATGGTCAGTGTAAGCAGGTACCTGCTTAGACTACAAAAATATTTCCACTTTACAACTATCTATTAAGTGTCTGAGACTAATTGTCACTAATTTTGTTGTCTTTTGTTGTATTTACCCTTAGGCAGTGTTTCAAGAATGTGGATACCTGAATCACTTCGTATACCTGATGTAGAGAGATATTTACACAACAGAGATATGTTCTGTCACGCAGACGAGCTGGGTCAGAAATCTGAGTTACCATGTCTTTGTACACAACACCATTGAGTACATTAAGCTTGTTCCTCAGATATCTTGTAATCCAGTTGTTCACAGTTTTTCCCTGGGGCTTAAACGTCCACCGGGGTTTCACTCCTCTCCAAAACAAACAGGCCAGGAGATTGAATTAGGGGGTAATCACACAGGACAATGTTAAAAATCAGTGTTTCTCTGACATTGTTTTGCAGACACAGCAAGTTTTGGATGGGCTGTCACTTCAGTGTGCTTGGATGGTTTTGTCTTATAGCTTAAGACATGATTGAAGATGACCAAGGTCACATCACAAAAACTTGGCATAAAACTTTGATAGAAAAATCCTTTTCACTACTTCTGGTAGACTACAATGCTGGCACATTCACAAGGGCGATAGATCGACTATTTTTTAGACATTTTAGTTTTTATAAGTTCAGTATTATAGCCTTAGTGAATAACATTCAAATCGTTGTGTTTTTCTTGTTCATATTAAAAACATAGGCAGCGTAGGCAGGAAAAAATACCTGCAAGGTAAAGAAAGAGAGGTAAAGTATTTAAACCCCTGTAATGGAGTCCAATCGATGAAAGCACATTGGAGATGCATTTAAAAACACTTAAACAATTTGAGTTTGTTGCTTACAAGAAGCATCTGCTGATTTGCTCAAAGCTGATGAGGGTGGCAAAGTTTAGATATCGATCAGCCCACAGTCAAAGGATCAGCTCAGCTGAGGTCGCCTTATCAGAGATGTTGTGTTTTGATGTCAGTGTATCATGGTTTGGTGTGGAGTTTTTTTTCCTCATGGTGTAGGACGCACATGCCTCTACTGTAGCCTTTTCTTTATTTATCACTGACTTACCTGGGCAAGTTTATTTTCTCACTAAGTAAGTGACGTTAAAGGAAAATTCCTACCGAGTTTCTGTATTGGGCGTGGCATGAATTTTGTACAGAGAGCAGCACAGCAGTAGTGTCTTCCTTACATGAAAGAGGGTTGATGCACCCTTGAGCTCTTGGCATGTCTACACTGCAGCAGGTGAATTTCACTGCTATGTTTAGTCTTGGAGCTCTCAGAACTGTGTGTACCCTGCTCGGCTGTCCCAGTTCCAGGTGTAGCATACCATGGCCGAGTCCCCTCACATATACTCTTATCCCAGAGAAGAAAATCATGAATTGGTTTCCTGCTGAATAGCACTTTGTCCTCTGTTCCATCTATCAGTTAAATTGTTTGTTAAGTACTCGCTCCACCTTGACATTGCTTTGCGTTTTTCCTCTTTCCAGTCAGGCTGAAGGCTTCAAAGAACAAGGAAATGCACTCTACAGCAAGAAAGATTACTCTGAGGCTTTCAACTATTATACCAAGGCCATCGGTGAGACAGCCACTCAATGATTTTATTCCTTTTTTTTCCATGGTTTTATGGTTTTACACAACATCCAAAGAATGGTCTGTTCATTCTTCTGTTGAGGAAAGTGAACCTGCTCTACATCTCCCAACAAATCAGCAAAACAAATGACTTTACAAGTGAAATTTTTGCTCCAATAAATTTTTCCAATAAATAATTGTATATTTACAGGATATTGGAAGCATATCTGTTCTGTTGATATGATTCTCTGTCATTTCTACCCACACCTCAGTTTACCTCTGTCTGTTTTCCTTTCATCTAAAGATGCTTGCCCCAAAAATGCAAGTTATTATGGCAACAGGGCAGCCACCCTCATGATGCTCTGTCGCTTTCGAGAGGCCCTTGAAGATTCCCAGCAGGCTGTGCGGCTGGATGACTGTTTCATGAAGGTCAGTTTGGAGAGATCCTCAAATCAAGAGCATCGTCTTCATTCTCAGCCTCGCATACTTGTCCTCAAACCCTGGTTGTACTCGCAGAATAGGATTTGATATGTGGAGTTTGTTAAACATTTTTTCACACATCGGAGATGTGCTCTTTCTGTCTCACAGGGGCATCTGCGTGAGGGTAAATGCCATCTTTCTTTGGGAAATGCCATGGCAGCCAGTCGCTGCTTTCAGAAGGTTTTGGAGTTGGAGCCCAGCAACAGAGAGGCCCAGCAGGAGGTGAGAACCACCCAAACATTTTTAAAATTTTATTTTTTAAAACAACATTTGAGTAATATAGCAAGCAACTTGCATGACAGCATCCTCATACTTATCCTGCTGCATTTAAAAGACTGTACCTACAAATGACTGCTGTTCCTTTTAGGACAAGAACGCAGCGACTCTGCTGGAGTACGAGCGAATGGCAGACTTTGGATTTGAGAAGCGGGATTTCAGAAAGGTATTGTACAACTATTTTCTTTTTTTCCACCAACCTGCAATACAATAGCCACTCCCTGTCTTAGCTCACCCATGAGTCATGTCTGACTAGGATAGTTTTCACGGCTTGTAGTCATGGAGTTTCTTACGTAGTTTATGGACCAGTTGTAGAAATCATCTGGGTGAATACAAAATATTTTAAAAGGAAAATATTGTTGAAATCAGCCACAAAGTCCAATTAATTGTGTTTCTCTCATGTCTGAATGTAATGATGGAGTGCTGGTGTAATCAATGTGTGACTCTTTTCCTGGTCCAGGTTGTGTACTGTATGGACCGAGCCTTAGCTATGGCTTCTGCCTGCCACCGCTTCAAAATCCTGAAGGCAGAGTGTCTGGCTCTGCTGGGACGTTACCCTGAAGCTCAGTCTGTGGCAAGGTAGGAACCGTCAAGATTTTGAGTACAAATACAGAGTCGGTTAAACTAGTTTTCTACAAAGAGATCTTCACACCAGATCTGAAAGCAACATTTTCTTTTGCAGTGATATCCTGCGTATGGATTCCACAAACGCAGACGCACTCTACGTCCGAGGTCTCTGCCTGTACTATGAGGACTGCATTGATAAAGCTGTACAGTTCTTTGTGCAAGCTCTGCGCATGGCACCTGACCATGAAAAGGCCCGGCTGGCCTGCAGGGTAAGACTGTCATCGAGTGTGGTTGACTACGCTTTATTTTTTTTCCTTTTGATTTGTGATATACATTTTACTTTCAAGATTGACTTAATGTTTAAAAGTGACTTTGGGGCTTGGTCTCTTCCTAAATCAGAATGCTAAAGCCCTAAAAGCTAAGAAGGAGGAGGGCAACCAGGCTTTCAAGAACAACAACTATGAGGCTGCCTACCAGCTGTATACTGAGGCCCTGACGATAGACCCCAACAACATCAAGACCAACGCTAAACTCTACTGCAACAGAGCCACAGCAGGAGCAAAGGTAAAAGTTACATGCTACTGTATTCTGAAATGGGCTCAGCCAGCAAAGTATCACACTTAATCAATAATACTGTCTGATTACTTGCTTAAAAATAGCATCCCTGCATAGCACTTAGGATCCTCCAGCTCATTGTCTCCACTCATTAATTCTCCCTCATCAACAGTTGAAGAAACTGAATCAAGCCATTGAAGACTGCACCAGTGCAATCAAATTAGATGACACGTACATCAAGGCCTACTTAAGAAGAGCTCAGTGGTATGCTGCACACTCATCATGAGAACAATTCCCCTAATTTGAGTGTTTTATTGTTCAGCGCTGTGCATGTTATGACCTGACTTTGTGTGACCCTGTGCAGTTACATGGACACAGAGCAGTATGAAGAGGCTGTACGGGATTATGAAAAAGTTTACCAGACAGAAAAAACGTCAGGTAAGCTGCCGTCTGTGTCGTCTTAGGTTTATCTTTCTGAGTTGATTCATTAGCTGGTCGTGTTTCCACACACTCATGTGGCTTGGTTTTCATTTTGTTTCTTCAGATCACAAGCATCTGCTGAAAAACGCACAGCTGCAGCTGAAGAAGAGCAAGAGGAAAGATTACTACAAAGTGCTCGGGGTCGGCAAGAACGCAACAGAGGATGAGATCAAAAAAGCATACCGCAAACGAGCCCTCATGCATCACCCAGGTAACCCTGTTGTTTTTTTGTGTTTAATTGGTTGTTTTTTTTTAACCACAATACCAGTTTTGATGATATTTGATGTGACACTTGAGATTTCTGTATTGTGTTGCAGATCGCCACAGTGCTGCAACTCCAGAGGTGCAGAAAGAGGAGGAAAAGAAATTTAAGGAGGTGGGAGAGGCGTTCACTGTCCTTTCTGACCCAAAGAAGAAGATACGCTATGACAACGGACATGACTTGGATGATGACGGCTGCTTCGATGGTGGAGGTAAAGACTTTTTAGTGGTTTCTTCTCTTTACATTCAGCCCGCAAGTCAATAATCGGATAGAAGAGACCAGATAATGGTAGGAACTGGGGGACCAGCTTGATCTGTGTTTTTCTTGAAACCTCATAATTATTAACACAGTTTTCCAGCCTTCAAACTGAATCTAGTCACACAGAAGTAGGCCTTAAATATAGTGAATTTTGACACACTGTATTATTTTGTTTTATATGTCAAAGTTGGTAAAACACAGGAAAATAATACGTCACAGGTTAATTCATGGTGTTGGCTGAGTTTCACTCTGCCGTAGCTTTCAGGGACACAGAACCATTGTAAATGTTGTTACTAGTACCTGTGCCTCTCCTACAATGACAAGTCAAGAATTTCTGCAGTGAAAACAAGCCTGTTGGAACTGAATGTGGCCCTTGTCCCCATGCAACCTCTGACAGTCTGTACATAATCAGAAGATCTTCTCTCAGCAGGGGGCGCCACAGTTTCAAAAAACTTGGAAACTGGTGCTTGGTACTGGAAAATGAGACTTCTTGTCTGTTTCTGCAAAATGTTTTACTTTATTGTAAGCAACCTATTAAAAAAAGAAAAACACAAAAAAATCAAACTTTGTGCTCCCTTTACAGTCACTGCATCTCACAAGATTTGATTCTGCCTGTGAAAACAGTACAAACCCAATATTTACTGTGTTCATCAATGTTACACAGTATATCAAAGTTAATGATCGATCTGTATAAACATTGAAGACCCTCGTGTTTTAACAGTTGTAAAGTATGTGAACAGTTTGTCAGTCTCATTGATTCACCCCCATGTTCTGTGTGTTATCATCTTTTTCCCGTCACCTGCTAATTCCATGATGTTTGCTTTTCTTTGCTTTCTCTCTAGATTTTGATGCCAACAACATCTTCAGGGCCTTCTTTGGCGGCCATGGTGGAGGATTTAGTTTCGATTCCAGCCCAGGTGTGTTGAAATCATCTCACTTTCAGGCACCTTAAAGTTTGTTGTTGAAAACCTGAGAATGTGCATCAGATTAATTTCTTTTTTCTCACTTTTTCCAGACTCCGGACCTGGAAATTTCTTCTTTCAGTTTGGCTAAAGCCAAGGACCACGTGGGAAAATGGCAGCCCTGCAGAGGACAAAATCAAGTTGGACCCACAGTCACCTTGTGATGCTCATACTCCCTGCAAAACCTCCCAACAATTTTTTTTTCAAGAGATTTCTGATGATCACACCCACTACTAAATTTACTCCTTACGTTGATGCTAACAAACACTGGGAAGGAGAATTCAGAGGCTTTCCTTATGAATAACAATGAAGAAAGCACATAGGAAATGTTTTTAAATAGGTTTGGAACAGCTGATTCAGCGCATGACCTTGTTGCCAAAAACCCTATTCTAATTAAATTCAAGTCAAATCTTGTCAAACTGCCTCAACCTTCCTAAAGATGATCAAAAACAATATAAGCATCATGGTTGATTATCTTTAAGAATGCATAACTCAACATATAGTTCAAGGTTCTCCAGGGACAGCAGGTCTATTGAGCACGAGTCAATGTACTGTAGTAGTTCAATGTTATAACTGACCTCAGGACATCCTGTTGAGGACAACACTGGTCTCTTGCAAATGTGTGTCCAGGTTTTATTGGCTCACTTGCCAAATAGAGAATCAACTTGCTGGGCTTTTGTTTCTTCTCCTCTTTCCATGCTGCGTTATATATTTGATTAGAATGTACAGCATTTTGTGTCCATAACTTTTATTTCCTCGGTCTTCCCTCAGTCTATTTATATTTATTGTACTGTGTATTCTGGATCATATGCAGCAGATTTTGCCATTGTCTTTGTCTTCCTCATTTAAAAAAAAAACGCATTTGTACATGTTTTCTGCATCTGCATCTCTCAGATTGTACAAGTTTGATTTTTATGAAACAGGCCAAAATCAGCATACACACACCTACAGATTGTCCTCTGTTCAAAGCACCAATCATTCATCTGTCCTACTGTCCCATTCAAATTCAAAGTGGTGCCTTACCAGAGTGAGCAGATCAGTTATCCCCTCTCGCAGTGAAACCTGCATAATGAGCTATAGAGAAAGCCACATCCTATTGCGAAATGGCGACAGTAACCTTGTATAGTAACTTGTCGTTTTCATATGAAACTCTTTTTAATGCAAGGCCAGTAAACTGCAAGTCAGAATTTGCAAGTAAATTCTTCATCCCATCTGCCCTGAAAGAAAATCAGTTTCATGTCATTGTTGCCGTCACACCCAGCTGTCACCCACCAGTACTTGTCATGCACGTTGAGTCAGTACAGTCCTTCTCCTTCTCGTTCCACCTGTTCAAGGGGGGTACTGATAGTAGGTTTGAAGTTTCTGTTAAATGTTTTGTCACTGATCTGTGTATCATTTTTAAGAACTTGTCACAGTATTAACAAGACATGCTTTTCTTATTGCATAAATAAAGGTTCGTCTTTTACTGTACTGTTGGACTTTTCTCGTAAATTCATTGTGGGATAATGCCTGGGACATAAACAAGTACATTTACACGAGCATTGCACTTTGAGTGTTTCTTTTTTTATTCTACTTTATGCTCAGCTGCCTTTGTCTGACAGCCATAGTTTCTAGTTATTTAGAACATCTCTCTATCCAAAATGCATTGTTATTTCATAGCTCTGATGCATTATTAGGCTGTATATGACCCAGTAAAATAAACCACTACTGTAAAGACATGTTAGATTACTTTGAAAGCAACAATTCGTCAATCAAACAAAATAGAAGAAAACCTATGTTGGGTGTTTATATGTGACTAAGGTGCCTTTACTCAAGGATATGACTCACTACTTATTGAGGTATTTGAGTTAAGGATATGACCACTTTTGGGGTACTCTTAGATACGGATATGATTTCGGTACTTGAGATACTTTTGATTAAGTTAAGGAATATGTGACTCAGGTACTTCAGTTAACAACTTGACTACTTTTTCCACTGCAAAACACAAGAGTGATGTTTCACCTTGAATTAAACAGTTTTTAGCAGAAGCATTTTTCATTTATTCTTCAAATTTGTGGTTTTATTAAATAAACGAAATGGTCTAAAATACACGTTTGTAAATGAAATGGTTTATAGGGTACGGACGTTTTTTTGTTTTTTTTTTACAATTTTTCAAGCCCTTTCAATGTCCCGGTTATATGGTTTGGTGATGATTTATTGTATGTGGCTTCTTATTATAAATCAGTGGGTGTAAACTGACCTCACGCACGTGACCAGTTTGCAGCCAATCAGCGGCCACCACCGACGTGTAATCGGTCGCCAGATTATGGTGCGACAGGAGGAGAGTGAGGTGGCGACTGGCAGGAGCAGACCCCAGCAAGAGAAGGAGTTGCTCCTTTAGCCGTGTCATTTCTTACCAAGACACGACTCCCGTACTTCAAGAAGGTGCTGCATTCACTGACAAAGGTAACAGCTTTCACCTAGTTATCGTTAACAGTAGCGTTATTCATCTTTTTTTTCTCTTGTTCCCAGTTAGCTAGGCTACAGCAGCTAGCCACAATCAGTTAGGGCTCACAGGTTAGCGGATATGTGATGCCGCTAAACCTGCACGCACTGTCATCCTGCTAGAGTCAGTATAGAATAACTACTGACTCCTGGTTTGATGTCTTCAGCTGTTTAGCCTTTGAGATATTCTTTCAGATCAAAACTGATTGACTAACTGACTCCTGACTGGCAAAGCTGCTGTGAATTACAGGCTAATTTCACCGCACATCATCCGCAAGCGGTAACGTCTGCCTCGGCGTGCTGGCTATCCTGCCTCGTGTCTCCCCCTGTAGGTTTTGCTACACCTCCTGCATCTGTCCTTCTGGACAGGACAGCGTTCTTTATTTATCTATTGAAAGCAAATCTAAAGTTATTGAACTTGTCTGACAGGCTAGTTCAGGCTCCAGCGTGTAGGAGTGGGTGTGGTGGCTGGTACAGGAGCTTCATTCACTTCACCCTGGCCCTGACGCACATGATGTAGCGTGCTGAGTTCATCAAACAGCCGCTGTGTCTGAAGCAGTTCCCCCCTCCCATCCCACTCCCCCTTTACTGGCCCCCGTGGAGCTCCAGCCTCCAAATCCAGCTTCCTTCATCTCTGAGAGCCGTGTAGTGACACAAATTTTCACGGCTTGATGGCCTCAAACAATGGACTGGATCCATGGATTATGGCAGGATCAATGCTGGGACATCTGCCTCTGAAAGCATGACAGGATAGGCTGCTAAGCCAAACTCCCCAGGAGAGATCATGGACCTCTTGCAGAAGTGATGCAGATACCACAGAGAGCCACTGTTTTTATTCCAGAAGCTGAAATACAACCACCACGTAATGTTATCAGCAGTAGATAAGATGCATTTATCCAGGCTCCCTGCTTATCTCTGTTTGGCTTGTGTTAGAGGACCATAAAGGTATTTCATTCACCTGTGCAGCCTGTGTCTCCTATTACCCACCAGACTGCAGGAGTACTCGCATTCTGCTTAAATTAGGTCAGTGATCTTTCATCACTTGGCCAAAAGAGATATGAGTGACACACTAAATGGGTGTACTCTTGCATTGGCTGATGCAGCATTGGCAGGCCTGGGTTGGCTGAGCAGGTCTGACCACATGCTGTGATGTTTGAAACAGGAATGTCACAGCCATTGGTTCAACTGGTTGTCTTTATGTTGACATTTGTCACATCTTCTCTCAGATGCATGTATTGTTGTGAGATACTTTGCCTTGATAACTTTGCTGGTTTTAAATCTCAGTGGCTGTATTTGGACAGATATCGTAGTAGGAGAGATTCTTGTCTGACTCTGGATATATCTTATCTCATATTTTATTTCCTATATATTGTGCTGTGAGTATTCACGACTCTTAGAAAAACAAAGACTCTCAAATGTAGAATGTCAGAGAAGTAGAAAAGCTGAAGCCCATACATGGCAGATTTTACAGAACATGACTCAAATAATTACCTATTATTAAAATAGTTGTAGAATAATCTTCTGGTAAATCATTTCAATCTAGCTACATATTCACTCTTAATACACATGATGTGGGATTTGACTTTTTCTCATTTCTCACTCGTTCAACAAATGGTTGTCGACTGAAGGAGTGTGTACACAACTTAATGAAGTAAGGTGGGGCTCTGTGATTGACAGGATGTTTAAGAAATTTTATGATAAAATGTGTTAAAGGTGAGAAAACTTTGAAGATTTACTACCTCCTCCTCCGCCTCTATTAAAGCATGACAGGTGACACCAACCCACAGCTCAATTGAAAAACATGACTGTTGCAGCAGGTTTTCAGTGCAGATCTCAGGTTTCTAGGGTTTGGAACAAAGAGTAATTGAGCTGTCGTCTGTCACGTCCACGAACCTCAAACCTCAGTATCATGGTTTAATGTGTACATTTTCCATTGGCCAGCTTTGTCAGTCAGAACAGAGAAATGATTCTGTGAGATGAACAAGGATGTGGATGCACAGTGCACACTACTGATGAGCTTGTAAATTAGGATTTTATATTAAACCCCAAAGGAAATTGAGTTTTTAAGATGGGACCATTTTCACTTCAGAAGCATAATAATCATCTGTTTGTTGGTCTGTGTGGATCTTTAACATGCCTCTCAGTAGAAGTAGCATAGCATGGCTGCTAACCATAGCAAATATTATTGACAGTCAAGTGTACTGGATAAATATGTGGCCAATGCAGCTGATGGTGAATGCTTTGCTTTTACAGTTTATCTTGGAGCAGTTTGCAGCAACAGATTTGTCACTGTCAAAATCTCAAATGCAGATAAGCTGGCAAGACATCAAAGTAAAAGAATTCAGTAAAACCTGTCCAGCGTTAGATTAGGAGTAGTCGGTCTCATATGATTGATTTAAAACACATTTAATCAATTACTTGTACCCAGTGATACAAACCCTGTGCAGAAACCAGATGGTTTTTTTTGATTGGATGACACAATGGACTGGTCTGATGATGATATAACTAAGTATGTTAAATCACATAATGTAGTATACATGGATTTTTTTTTTTATCTGGGCCAGACTGGAGCTCCATCCCCAATGTCACTTCAAATCAGAAGTGGCTTAGACTGCAGTTTCCATTTGCCCTAAATGCACATATGCTAAACTCACCTTTAGGTTTTTGTTTGTTTTTATCATGTCCTCCTGACTCTGTACTAAACACACTCCCTCTCATTAAGGTCCTGTTCTAGCCAGTGCTGCCATGTCGGCAAAAGCCATCTCAGAACAGACGGGGAAGGAGTTCTTGTATAAGTTTATCTGCACCACAGCGGCTGTGCAGAACCGCTTCCGCTATGCCACTGTTACCCCGGAGACCGACTGGGACCGCCTCACCCAGGAGCACCCATGGCTGCTCACAGAGGTATAGCTGCTCTGCCCCTATTAAAACTCACCAGAACCTAATACCTTCACATAGAAAGCTGTCATATTTTTTTTTTACCTTGATATCAGTTTGACTTGTTACAACCAGCACAGGTGCAAATTAGGTTTTGTGGTTCATCTGTCTTGCACTTGCTCTGCTTGCAGAGGCTGGTGGTCAAACCAGATCAGCTGATCAAGCGACGCGGGAAGCTGGGGCTGGTGGGCATCAACTTGGACCTGCAGGGAGTCCAGGAGTGGCTCAAAGCCCACCTCATGAGAGAAACCACTGTAAGTCCACTATAATCTCTCTCTCTGTCTGAGTGACCGTTTAGACCCAAAACAATTTCAGCAGTACTTTAGAGATGATGAAATATGATCCCAGAAGTCAGTGCAGATAAACAGATCCAAGAGTTTGAATGTGAATCAAAAATCAGTCAAATCAGGGTGAGTAAGTGGTTTATGATACTTATAAGGAAGTGTTCCAGTTTGATCCCTAGCTTAATCAGGTTATTATATCTAACAGGAATGTTGCAAAATTTGGTTCCACTTTAATTTGCCAGGCAATCATTCATTTTCTTGCTCACTGCACTTCCTCTCAGTGAAGTAAGTTGCTGTATTTTGTACAGAACCACTTGTATTTTTTTGAATTACTAAATTTAATTCCAATATTTACTTAGCTGTCGACTTTGATTTTTAATTCACTTTTTATCCCTGGACATCTAAACATAATCTTGATTTGTATTGACTGTGTGTGGTGATATAAGAACCACACTGAAGTTTCATTGAACTAATGAGAATTTGTTGCATCTTCCATGCATTTATCACATGTCGCTGCTCTTGGAAATGATTCTGTGACTAATTCTTTCACAAATGACAAAAACTATGCACCCGCGCTGTGAGTCACGAGTGCCACATTTTGTCTTGGACAATATCGCATAGAGAATGTAAGCTATAGTTCCTTGTCCATTTGTCCTGGCCTGGTGCTTTTAATGTGTAGGAATATGTTGCATCCAGCACCAGAGGTCATGCGTGTATGTTTAGATCTGCTAGGTCATAGGTTATGTAATGTCAGTGGGGTGGGGTGGTGGTCTATTCTGGTCGGCCATTCATACAGACAAGCAACAAGCAACCCTGTACTTCAAACTGGTAGTAGCTGTACTTCCACCCCATAAGAAGGGGGATTTATGTTCTAGCCAGTAACATGTGCTATTAACACAAGAATCCAGATGATGAAGATGAGACTCATACTTGTCTTATTTGTGGCAAAATATAAATCATATTCTGTTGATGTTCGCCTCTTTATGCAGCTGTTTTCCTTCCAAGTCTATAACTAGGTTGGACAAATATGTTCAGGGTTTATGACATCAACTGTTTGTCTTGAATAGGTGGGAAAGGCAAAGGGTGTACTGAAGAATTTCCTCATTGAGCCATTCGTTCCACACACACAGGTAATGTACTCCACCTTACCATGTTTTGTCATCCCACATCCTGTTTGTTATGTTTGAAAACCCAGGCTGGTATATTTGTGTAGCTTTTTAATCATAGTTAGCATGCTTTAGAGCTGCATAGACGGACCCTACACCAACAAAGAAAACAAGCTGTCATCCCACTCAGCAGGACAATGAACCCCACAGTTAGCACACAAGTTATTTTGTGTGTTTTTTGTATGCATGTCAGACTTGGTAGACTTCTTAATATGTACTGAGGGTAAATCATTGAATGTGTGAAACCTGCTCACCCTCGATGAAGGTCAGTTTGGTTTCAAGAAGTTGTTGAAACATTTAACGTTCAAACAACTTGTCAGCTCTTTGTCAATAAGAGAAAATGCACACTCTGCTGTTTGCAAGCCAAATCTTTGAAAATGTCTTTGCATGTCCTTTGTAATTTCCTCTTGACTTTTCTACTGGCCCACCCAGGAGGAGGAGTTTTATGTGTGTATCTATGCCATGCGTGAGGGCGACCATGTGCTTTTCCACCACGAGGGAGGAGTGGATGTTGGTGACGTGGATGCCAAGGCCCAGAGGCTCATGGTTGCAGTGGATGATAAGCTGAATGAAGATCAAGTCAAAGAGCAGCTCCTCACACATGTTCCTGATGATAAGAAGGAGTATGTCTGCATCCTCTTTTGTTTGTTGAAAATTACACAGAAAGATGTTTTTTTATACATATATTTAAATGTAAAAATAGCCAGAAGACAGATTCATATGTGTATCCAACTGGGAAAAAAGGCACCTTGCTATTTCAACTAATACTTGTCTTTGCTCCTGTCTCTCCTTAAAGAGTCCTGGCCAGTTTTATTGTGGGTCTCTTTAACTTATATGAGGATCTCTACTTTACCTATCTTGAGATCAACCCCCTTGGTGAGTTTTTCCTAACTTTAAGACTCACATATCAGATCACATCTAACTTAGGTCTTTGAGATGACCTTTACTTTTGCAAGAGAGGAACACTTCCTACTGTAACGCCTTTTGCACATACTCATTGTTTATTCACAAGCCTGACCAGAGTACTTGTAAGGATGAATTATTCATTAGAGTGAACTAGCTGTTAATTTTTGCGCATAAATTGTCAAGATACACACAAGACCACAAGAATTTGCCACAGCTGCCACATTAAATTAAGCAATAACTTGACTTTTTTTCTCCTGTTAATCAGTCGTTACCCAAGATGGAGTGTACATCCTCGACATGGCTGCAAAGATTGATGCCACAGCAGATTACATCTGCAAGGCGAAATGGGGTGATGTGGAGTTTCCACCACCTTTCGGCAGAGAGGCCTATCCAGAGGTGAGAGCTAAAGGACAGTTAATCATTATTTTCCTGATTTCTGTCTGTTAATATATTTTGGGTTGGGTTGCAGTTTGTTTTCCACTTCCCCACTTTTATGGATATTCACAAGTATTCAAGTACAGATTGAATGCTGTGGAGGAATATGCTGTCGATTTAGGAAATTAATTTGTTTTTGTGACTTTTTTGTAAATAATTATAATTCATTTCATATTCAAATTATAATAGATACTTAATACTTTAAACTGCTGTACAAGTATCTCTGGCCTTGTGGTCAGGATGTCTGACCACTATATGATTTGTCACTTTTAGGAGGCCTACATAGCAGATCTGGATGCCAAGAGCGGTGCAAGTCTGAAACTGACCCTGCTGAACCCTCGCGGCAGGATCTGGACCATGGTGGCTGGGGGAGGGGCTTCGGTTGTCTACAGGTAATCCACTGATTTGCTAGACCTTGGCAGATATGTGTTTGCTGCTTTGGCTGTTGAAATTTAGAAAATTGTCTTTAACAGTCATAAACCTACAATCAGGACACAGTTATTAGACTGTCCATCTTCTCTCTCCTTTAGCGACACCATCTGTGACCTGGGAGGGGTCGATGAGCTGGCCAACTATGGCGAATACTCCGGAGCACCCAGTGAGCAGCAGACCTACGACTACGCAAAAACCATCCTCTCTCTCATGACACGTGAAAAACATCCTCAAGGTGAGCACAGCCAGAAAAAAAAAAGTAGGTCAAAGTTAAATAGATGGGCAGGGGGAGAACCCAGAGACGTTGTAGAGAGAAAGCCTTGACTGCTTCAGATAACTAACCTGTCTTATGGCTATGAGTACATTTCTTCTTCATTCTTATGCAATGTGAGCTGCGTGTTTGTCACCAGGACCCTGTTCACTGTGTGTATGTTGCCAGCAATAGACTTTGTGGCTGTCACTTAGCTATTATACTCTGGTGTCACATTTCAGTTGTGGACATATTCCTAACATGCCACCTCCTGCGTCTGTGTCTTACAGGGAAAGTGCTGATCATTGGTGGAAGTATTGCCAACTTCACCAATGTAGCAGCTACATTCAAGGTGAAACACACTGATATATTTATCTGAAACACCATGTAGACTAAATTATGGTCACATCACATCGCCACCTAGTGGGATTAAGTCAGTTGATTGTGTATTTGTAATGTTTCCTAAGAGGAAAATCCAACTCAAATACTATCATGTAAAATCACGCTGCGTGTTATCTACATACTGTAGCTGACTGGTTTGTGTCTCCTCCAGGGCATTGTGAGGGCCATCAAAGACTACCAAGGTCCTCTCAAGGAGCATGAGGTCACCATCTTTGTTCGACGTGGAGGACCCAACTACCAGGAGGGGCTGAGGGTGATGGGAGAAGTAGGTGAGTAAGCTGAAGCTGAGGGTCGTAGTGAAGAGCAGTATTACAGGAAAAAATTCTAAATTGACTGTATTTTTCTGCATGTGAGCAAATGACTGAATGAATGCTAGTTCACGTTTCTTTCAGTTAAACTGACTGGAGCCTTTTTGAGTTTGTTAAACTCAGTTTTTTCTCTGCAGGGAAGACCACTGGTATTCCTATCCATGTGTTTGGTACTGAAACCCACATGACAGCCATCGTGGGAATGGCCCTGGGCCACCGGCCAATCCCTAACCAGCCCCCAATGGACGCACATACAGCAAACTTTCTCCTCAATGCCAGCAACAGTGCAATGGTATTTTAATTCAATAAGTTGCTGAGAAACTAAGATGGCCTCAGGTCACTCACTGCTCTTCTAAACAGATTGCAGATGTGGTATTGCTTCAGACATGCAAGATAATTTCATGTGATGTCCACTAAGTTAAACAAAGTATCAAACAGTGAGCCATCTTTTATGTATTAACACAGTAGATGGCTCAAAGATACAGTTCATTCATGCAACACAGTTGAAGAACTTTGGAACTAGTTTGAGTTGAACTCTGTTGTGTAGCATTGCCTGATACTCTTGTCGTGTAGTCAGTGTGTGCAGGTTAATGAAAAGCCACCCTGAGGTTAAGGGTGAGAAGCAGACTTGCTAAAAACAAAGGACACCAAATTGTCACTGTAGTACCTTAGAATTTACATAAACCATTTCTTCTCAATACGTGGATATATAATCAATATGAACTAAAATGTAAGGGACAGATTGTTGCCATTTCTAATTGAAATGTGTTATCTCTCTCTTTTCTGCACCAGACTCCAGCTGCCACAAGAACAGCTTCATTCTCTGAAGCCCAGACGTCTAATGACGCCACCCCAGCAAAAAAGTCCAAAGCAGGTCTTCCAGCAGGTAACTCACACCTCCACACTTCCCTCTCCACTGCGTCTTTATCAGCAAGACTCCACATGTACTCACACACTTCTGCTTTTTCATTTCTCTTACCCTTGCTTCCTGTATTTTTCCCACCCACCCAAAATGCTGTCACAACTGTTCTGCATTTTAATTTTCTTTTTTTTCCCTCCTTCTGCTGGTCCTCCTCCTCCTTGTTTTGCTGCACAAACTGTCCACTCACCTCCATCTTTTTCATGCTTGTTTCTCTAAGACTCTCTTCATTCTATACTGTGGCCTCTGAAGAATGTGGTCACAGGCGATTGGAAAGGTAAGTCTTAGGTGTGCCATGCCCTCACTGCACTCGGCCGCCCGCACACTCCACAGTGGTTTGCCCCTTTTTCCTCTTCACCCCTCACCCCCCAATTTTGGGTTGAAAGGAGTGTGTTTGTGTGTGACACCTACTTGTTTAGTCACTTCAGTAGTTTTCCAGGCATAATACAATGTTTTAGAAATAAGAGTTTTGTATTTTTTTTCCAGTGAGAATAATCTTTGGTTTCATTAAAACTGTGGAAAGACTCAGGTTTCAGTCCAGCTTTAAAAATCATTCTCATGACAAGATTTGTCATCTTTAGACTGAGTTGTGTGCTCTTGTTTGTGGAGTTAAAAGTCAGATGTTCATTGCAGGTTTGGAAATGAGGTTTTGAATGTGTCTTGACTGTACTTTTCGGATCACTTCTTCCAGCAGCGCAGTAAAGGCATGCTCTGTAGCAGCTGAGCTTTGCATGCTCTTTTCTCTGCTAGGCTTTTTATAGACTGTTTTCAGATGTGATGCACAGTTGCTGCTGATGCCTGTTAAATGAATAAGATAAAGTAAAGATAAACTCATTTTTTTCTCTTTTTTTTTTTTTTGTTTCGCTCATTTTGTCATTTTGTGTTTCCGTCCCACGGGGGTCACAGAAGCGCAGGCCTCTTCTGGCTGCAGCGGAGGTATGGAAGGGTGTGAAAAACCTGTCTTCCTGCCCTCTCCATTCTTTGTCCACTTCCCTCTGCTTTCCCATTTGACCTGCTCTCTGTTTCTCAGCAGTCTGTTTATTCTCTATCGCATTCTCATGGTGGCTTACTTTCCTTAAAGGGCTCTGTTTTATTGCACAGCATAAATCAGGCCATCCCGTTCAAACTAATACTGTTGAATCATCTTGATTTTTGTGGGATTAACCCTGTAAATATTGGACAAATTTAGCCATAACAGTATTTTTGAAACTTCACCTCTGTTGAAGGGGCAGTGATGGTGCTTCCAGTTGATCAGTGTGTGCATGAACCAGAGATCAGATTTAACAGAAGGCAGTGAGCCACCTGGGCAGAGAGGAGAGACTTGGGAGGACTGGAGGTGATGTGTGAAAACATGGTGATTAAGTAAACAACAAATGCTTCTAGCCACATTGCACACTGATGTTCTGCTTTTAAAACGGAGCATCTTCAGTCTTCAGGTCCGTAGCTCAGTCTTAAATACTTTCAGGTTGTCAGTTTTTTTTTTCCACACACCTCATGTGGGATAAAATTATCACTGCTTGGCCATGGTATCTGGACCATGAAGTGTATTAATTCAATTACGAGTAGACAGCTGTGTCATCAGAACTCAGGGGTGATGTCTCTCAGTTTACATTGGGTAAGTGGAGTATTGTCTCCTGAGAGCAGACGGCAGCTTTCATGAACTTTAAGTAGAAAATTCGTGGGGGCGGGCAGTTTCTCGATGGTTCAACACAGCTCTTTCCTTCCAAGAATATACAGAAAGCAGACAGGCCTTGTGTGGGGCTGACAGCTGTTAGCATCTGAGAATGGAAAGAACTTCCTGTTTTATCTAACTTCAGACAGTGTGTGGTTCAAAGTGTCCCTATCCAAGTTCTAATTTTAACATTGTGAGGCCCCAAATTAATCTTTTCAGCCGTGTGACTTAAAGGGGGTGGACAAAATAATGGACTAAGTAACTTGATTGTTCTTAGTAATAATAGTGTATATAGTAGATTGAATGCTAATAAGCAGCATGCATTAACAAAAATGATGTATGACGTTTTTTGGCATCTGCATATGTTAAAAACACATGTAACATGTGAAGGGAGGATTGTGTGAAAACTCCTGACAACATGCTGTTATGCATCAACACAGAGAAACATCACCTCACAGGCAGTGTTTGAAATGGTGATTTTCGTTACAGTCTTTAATCCTAGAGTTATTTTCTCTACCTCCTGTGTCTCTGTCCTCAGAACGGGTTTTCTCTGTACTCTGCTTGTTACCATCCCCAGTCCTGGTGTTTTTCCTGAGCCAGACCTCCTTCTCTTGTCTGTGTTTATTTTTATTTCTCCCTTCAGCTATGACTTGAATCTCTCTCTCTCTCTCTCTCCCTTTCCTTCAGCCAAAGCCACTACCCTCTTCAGGAAACACACTAAGTCCATTGTGTGGGGTATGCAGACACGGGCCGTGCAAGGCATGCTGGACTTCGACTACGTCTGCTCCAGGGACGAACCCTCCGTGGCAGCCATGGTCTATCCCTTCACGTAGGTTCCCCAGTGACTCCCTCAGTTCACTGATATTCCATTGGTTTCTACATCCAGAAAATAAAATGTTCAGAATATAATTTACCAATGAAATCGTAGGGTGTGACTCCCTGTTGATGTTGAAATAACAGACAGAGAGTCAAGGAAACAACTGTTTTCACAAAGCAAGATTATGTCACGACACAAAGCAGCATGAGCAGTGTCAGATGTGACTAGCAATGTTGATCTTGTAGTTGCTTTTTAGTCCTTATTTTCTGCATTGTCAATTCAAATCTTCATATCTTTTATAATAGCTTTACTCGGAAATCATTGAGGGCGGGCCCTCATTCACAGGCATATTGAGCAAAAAACAATTAAAATGGGTCCAGGAGTACAGCCCATAACGACGGTATAAAAGATCTAAAACAGTCAGTGTAAACATTTACAAACAGAGCTATGACGAAAAAATGCTGTGGAGGAAAAAAACAAAACTCAGAGCTGATCTTTGAAGTTCAGTACAAACTTGAAGTAGGAACTTGGAGTAAAATACAGTCATTGGACTGTGTCTGATTCAATCCACATGACCAAACTAGCAGAGATCAGATGTACATCTGCAGTTTCCCTGTAAGGGCCTCGTAGATAAACACCAACAAATGTCTATTATGTTTCTCAGAGAGGACCATGCAACATTTTTATATAAGGTGCAGTGATGTGTGATGTAAGGATCTCCTAAAATAAACCTATAGCAGTTGCAAACAGTATCTAAAGGTGTAAGGGCAGATGCAGATGCATGTAAATCACTTCTGGATAGGAGGAAAACAGCTTCAGTGATCAATTTCCAGCAGTAAGTCTTTCTTGCTTCTGGCAGAAACCCAAAATTGTAGGTGTAGCTATTGATTAGTAATGGGAAAATTGAAATCATAATGATCAACAGTGATGGCACATCTGCAGATTAGCTGATTTTAAGTAAAATGCTCTTGTGAAATTCTTCCAAAATCAGATTCAGCTTCATTCATTTTCTTCCACCTTGTGTTCCTGTGTTGTCCAGTGGGGATCACAAGCAGAAGTTCTACTGGGGCCACAAAGAAATCCTGCTGCCTGTCTACAAGAACATGGCTGATGCCATGAAGAAGCACCCGGAGGTGGACGTCTTGATCAGCTTTGCTTCACTGCGCTCAGCCTTCGACAGCACGGTGGAGGCAATGCAGTACCCACAGGTACAAAGACATACTCCAAAATCTGTTTTCATGTTTGCCCACACATCACTGCATGAACATATGAGTGTCAATAAGACGTGAAAGTCAGCTCTTTTACTTAATTATGTTTCCAGATTCACACCATTGCCATTATAGCTGAGGGCATCCCTGAAGCACAGACGAGGAAGATGATCAAGATGGCTGATGAGAGAGGTGTCACAATCATTGGTCCAGCCACGGTATGCAGCCATATGATACAAACAGCATTAAAAAAGCACTCCCAAGTATTACCCATTGATACCCATTCATGTGATACCCATTCATTTCTGTCTCCCAGGTCGGTGGCATCAAACCAGGCTGTTTTAAGATTGGTAACACTGGTGGCATGCTTGACAACATCCTAGCTTCCAAACTTTACCGTCCTGGCAGCGTGGCGTATGTGTCGCGCTCTGGCGGCATGTCCAATGAGCTGAATAACATCATCTCCCGCACCACAGACGGCGTTTATGAAGGCGTGGCCATTGGAGGAGACAGGTACAATAACTGATTTGCACATTATTTGCTTAAGAGTGAGAGACAGCTGTGCTGTTGAAACCTGTTGTGAAACTGTTAGGTACTATGTTGTGTTCCTTTTTTCAGATACCCAGGCTCCACCTTCATGGACCACGTCCTTCGCTACCAGGACACTCCAGGGATCAAGATGATAGTGGTGCTAGGAGAGGTAAGAGTAGCTCTGTAAATATTCATATTTTCAGATGAACAATGGGAGTTTTTTTTATATTTTTGGAGTAACACTTCTTCCACTCTGACAATCCAGATTGGAGGCACAGAGGAGTACAAGATCTGTCAAGGCATCAGAGAGGGCCGGATAACCAAGCCTGTGGTCTGCTGGTGTATTGGAACCTGTGCCACCATGTTTGCGTCAGAGGTCTGGAGGAAATAGATTTGCTTTTGGATTTTGTTGTAATGTGAGGATTCAAGATTTATGGGTTGAGTTTGTCATACTGTTGTCTTCAGGTTCAGTTTGGCCATGCAGGAGCCTGTGCCAACCAGGCCTCAGAGACGGCAGTGGCTAAGAACCAGGCTCTGAGGGACGCTGGAGCTTATGTTCCCAAGAGCTTTGATGAGTTGGGTGATGTCATCAGGTGAGAGGTTTATCTCCTGTTCACACCGCAGAGTTTATCTCTGGTTTTTGCTTTCAGGGCTTTTTTACTGATTATGTGTTAATATGGTGAAACAGGACAGTCTATGATGAACTGGTGGCCAATGGTACCATCATTCCTGCCCAGGAGGTTCCCCCACCAACAGTACCCATGGATTACTCTTGGGCCAGGGTAAGAATGTTGATAATGACATGAAATAGGTGTTTGTAATTTAAAACGTGTGAATTTATTTTCTTGTTTTGATGATTAAAAACTAGGGACTGATAGATATTGGACAGTAAAAAAATGAAAAATGTCTATGTTGGCCAATACTCTTTGATTTAGTTTAAACATAAGATAATCAAATGTTTATGATGAGGAAGTTGGACCTCATTGTACCGAACAGGACAACAACAGTTAAAATGTAAAATTGTTGGCGGACATATACACTGATATTGCTCTTAAACATTTTCCTTCAGGAGCTGGGACTGATCCGTAAACCGGCCTCATTCATGACGAGCATCTGTGACGAGCGAGGCCAGGAGCTCATCTACGCCGGCATGCCAATCACTGAGGTCTTTAAAGAGGAGATGGGTTTAGGAGGAGTGCTGGGCTTGCTCTGGTTCCAACGCAGGTCAGTGTGACAACTAGAGATGCTAATGTTAATCAGTTACTAGAAGAAGTAGCATCAGCTTATGCACTTTGGCAAATATATTCTCAGTGGCATTATCTCTGCCCTCCTTCTGTCTAGGTTGCCACGCTACGCCTGCCAGTTCATTGAAATGTGCCTGATGGTGACTGCAGACCACGGGCCAGCTGTCTCTGGTGCACACAACACCATTGTCTGTGCTCGCGCTGGCAAAGACCTCATCTCAAGCCTCACCTCTGGCCTGCTCACCATTGTCAGTAGTGATGACACAGAAACACTGTTACTAACACAATAACACTGTCAGGATCACAGTAGTCAAGAAAAAGCAGTCTAGCACCAATAATCTGTGTTTGCTATTAACACCTTTTAAAGCATCATATAGAAAAGTACCTATAGAGCAGCTGTTGTGGATTGTCCCAATTCCTTCATCGTCTTTTATGAGTCTCTCGGACTGCATTCTGATTTTAAAATGGCTGAAATTGACAATATAATTCTATACTGAAACAAGATGTATTTGTAAATCCCAGGGGGACCGTTTTGGAGGAGCTCTGGATGCAGCTGCGAAACAGTTCAGCAAGGCATTCGACAGTGGCATGCTACCAATGGAGTTTGTCAACAAGATGAAGAAGGATGGGAAGCTGATCATGGGTATTGGCCACAGGGTCAAATCGGTATGAAGCACTCGACAAAATATGTGGTGGTTTTAGATAAAAGCAGGAAGTGGATGAGATTATCTCTCTGAATAATGCTTAACTGTGAGATATAGATTTGTTTTTCTCACAAAGAGCTGCTTCTCAGTTACTTGATTGAATGTAAACGCCTGTATTAAAACAGTTTGTCTTTGTTTTCAGGTCAACAACCCAGACATGCGGGTTCAAATTCTGAAGGACTTTGTTAAGCAGCATTTCCCCTCCTCCCAGCTACTTGACTACGCTCTAGATGTAGAGAAAATCACCACCTCCAAGGTACTTGTCAGTTGAAATGTCAAGACAGAGGCAAAGCTTGTGAAGACTCTCCTTAATTAGGCTTGTTGAAAATCCAGAAATGCTAACAAAATTAAATGGAAGTGGATTTCTCTTGTCTGTTTTCAGAAACCGAACCTGATCCTCAATGTAGACGGTTTCATCGGTGTTGCTTTCGTGGACCTGCTCAGGACGTGTGGCGGCTTTACACGGTGAGAATCTCAAACACAGGACTGGTGAGGCGTGTAAATCCAGTAAAAGGGAATGCTAACTTTATTCATGTACAATATTTTCCCAAATGCTCAGTTTCTGCTGTGAAGACATTTCATATTATTACACCTGTGTTTTACTATATTGTTCAGTGAAAAGTCTGTTAAAACACTAGCCTCCAATTACAGGTGACCAGAGTAGGCATGTAGTTGTTGACAAAGACTGTAATAAACGTATCTGGTTCTGACTGTATTTTAGTCTGTTGCAAATCCTCTATTAAAGTGTAAACTGGGTTATTCATAAATACATTTTGAAAAAAATCAGTTGCCAAAAGGACATTGTGTGTATCGTTGGCTGACTGCCCAGGATTGTGTCTCATGAATGTTGAACTGCTTCCAGAGATGAGGCTGACGAGTTTGTGGAGATCGGTGCGCTAAATGGGATCTTTGTCCTTGGACGGAGTATGGGCTTTATTGGTGAGTCCCATTCAGACCGAACCATGACACCAACTGTTGACGTCTGAAAACAAGACCTCTAACTCATGTCTGTCCTGATTTTAGGTCATTACCTGGACCAGAAGAGGCTGAAACAGGGTCTGTACCGCCATCCTTGGGATGATATCTCCTACGTGCTTCCTGAACATATGTCCATGTAACACCCACAGCACAGACTGGGGTGTACGTCCTGATGGTCCTGATGTGGCTGCTCATCTCACTTAACGTACGTTACGTACTCTCCGGTTATGACAACAGCTGCCCTTACAAAAGTGGGCAGGATTAGTCTGGAAGGTAGAGGTACTGTCTGTTTGAGGGATCTGGGTCGAAGTTTGGGATCTGGTTTTTATGGAGAAAAAGGGGAAGTATATTTTTAGATTTAGTTTTTGAGAAATTATTTAAAAAAAAGTTTGAGATGTAACTTATTCAATTTTGAACAGAGAGCCAAACCAATGCAATTGCAGGAGCACAAAACCAATTGGTACATTTAAAAACCAAAAAAAAAAAAAAAAAAAAAAGCTTTGCGTAGTCGGTACAAGGGCAGAATTCAAAGCACATTTCAAGCCTGACTCTGCATGACAGAGTCTGATTAAACTACAGTAATGGATGCTGATGTGAAATTTTCAAGCTCAGCAAGTAACATTTCTCTTTTATATCACCCACAAAAATTAACCATGATTTTTATTTTAATCAGCATTTCCCTGCTTCTGGCCATAAGAAAATGCACTTTAGCATGTTTCCTGGCTTCCTGAGTATTGCACCTTAGTTTAAACACTAGAAAACCCAGAACTAATCAGTTTTTTTCTTCTCCAATTGTTCACCCCCACTGAGAAAGATCTTTGTCATCACAAAACATACCAAAGTTATTTTTAGGCTTGTGTTGTCTTTGTTAAAAGTATAAAAAAAAAAACAGGGTCCAGTGGTAGATACTGCAAAGCTTATCTAGATCTTAATGGAGGGAGGCATCATAATGGCATAAAAGGAATACACACACTGATCGAAGTGACACTCCACCATTGCCTTTCCTATAACAACCCTGTTTACAACCCCAGTTGTAGACAAGTGGTTGAAATTCATCAGCTACTGTAAATTAGGTGGTGTTTTAAGGGGATATTGAAGTCTTTTACACCAAATACAAATAGAGCTACTCATGTTGCTATTCTGAATAACTGTGACAGAAGTCAGGGACATGTAGAAGCATCAGAAGGGTACAGAAAGAAATGCTTCATGAATGAGCCCTGTGAGTCTTGAAAGCATCTTTAGGAGAGGGACCATGAAAGCAGCTTGCTTTATTTTGGAGATGATTGCACATAATACAGACATCAACTCTGTAAAAGAATCGTTCACAAGACTTGACACTAACTCAAAACGCTTTGTAACTGCCCACTGTACACAACCTGTTGTGTTTGATCTTTGTTTTGCTATTTTTATTTAACTGTGAAAATATGCTTTGTTTTTGTAATATGCTGTCATATAGTAGTATAATAATAAAGAACTTATTGTTTTACTTTTCAGTTCGGCTCAAGTGTGTGATGTCTAAATCTGTTGTAGGTAGTCGGTAATCATCCCAACAGATAATTTAAGGCATTTCTAAGGATTATGCATTTGATGACAAATGTGTACCAGTTTATAGTCGATATATTTGAACTGCAGGACAGAAAGTGTCGTGTTTGAGGAGGATGTTCCGTTCTTATTAATGGCTTAAATATGGAGCAAAATAAAGTGAATATTTACAGTTTATAAATGGTGCTTGTCATACTAATTCATTTATTCAGTTTCTTAGGTATCATGCCATATAGTTGTAACAGTGGGACATTAAATATCAAGCTTAAAACCTCAGATATGACAAATAATTAACAAACACTGAATTGTATTGACTCAGTCTGTCATTTGTAATCAGAGGATGTGTCAACCCAGTTAGACCATTCGCAACGCGCATGCGCGAAACTGCATCTTTTAAACAAAGTTAAATTTTGCTAAAATTAAGACGTATTATTGCGTCGTAACAACGTCAAAAAGTCGACAACACCTCGGACTCTCCTGTCTCAGCGTCACGCACAGATATCAGCTCTTATCTCCGAGCCCCCCATTGACTCTCCAGCGAAAACCGGGAATATTCTTGAAGACGGAAGTGAGCGCCTCGGTTCTCCACATCACGGCTGTGAACGCTTCGCATGCATGTCAGTGTTTGACTGTTTGTTTACGTGTGTTGTGTACGCCTACGAGTTATTGCCTAAGATAGGTCAGAGCTTCCATGCGCCTCTGAGACTAGCCTCCTCCTGCAGTATGGCAGCGGCGGCGGCGGCAGCGGCAGAGGGGCCGGAGGACTGCGGCCGGAGCGGCGGCGGCGCACAGGGAGCGGTAACAGGTGACGGGGAACCTGAGGAGGCCGAGGAGTTCACCTGCCCGGCCTACTGCTCGGAGCTCTCCCGGCGGCAGAACGAGCAGAGGAAGACGGGCTTGTTCTGCGACGTGACGCTGGTGTTTCACTCCGGCGGTGCATCCGAGGAGAGGGTCCACACCTTCACCGCCCACCGTTCGGTGTTATCCGCGGCGTCGCACTACTTCACGCTGCTGCTGGGCGGACAGTTCTCCGAGTCCGTGTCGGGGCGAGTGGAGCTGAAGGAGTGGAGCTCGGAGAGCGGACCAGACCCGGAGACCGTGAGCAGCGTCATACAGTTCATGTACACGGGAGAGATCAGAGTGACCAGTGCTAATGTGCATGAAGTGTTGGAGCTGGCTGACAGGTAATTTTCTTCAACCATATCACGTTAATAAGTTTACACTTGTCATACAGGCCTTTGTGTCAGGTGGAAAACAAGCCCTTGTCTAGGCCTACCTGCATCATGATTACGTCAGCAAGTGTGACTTGAATAGGAGTGAGCACACCTGTGGAACCAGCTGTTTTAAGTAGAAGAAGATTTGCACATGAACAGACAAGGTTTTGGGTAAATGATGGAGCAAGTCTTTGCCAAGAGTCTGGCCTACATTAACCAGTAATAGATGGCTGTTTTTGGTGACACCACTGAACCGTTCCCCTGGAACAAGGCATCACTGTTTTAAATGGCCATTTTGCATGTCTTTGAGGATGTAACATGTCTTTCTGGTGGTTTTGCATGTTTTGTATCACCACAGATGTTTTGAATCCTTTACTTTTTTTTTCTTTGGGTCGTTTCAGGTTCTGTTCATGGATCCCTTTTTCTGTTGTCTTGTGTCTCTGCAGATGTTTTTCGTCTCTTTGAGTACATCAGGCATGTCTTCCTAGATGTTTTATGTCTCTCTGGGCTTGTTTTGTGTTTCGTCCTTGTCGTTATGTATCTCACCTTAGATGGTGTGTGCCTCTCTCTGGGATATGTTGCAGGTGAAGATGAGGGGCCATTGACTTCTTAGGCCCCAGAGTGTTGTTCATTAGGCCCCATCAGTTCTCCATCCATGCTGTTAATCTAGGATTATGACTAATAATCCATTAATTCAGATAATAATTTTTTTTTCAGTCTGTGACATACAAGTACCCAACACATGTTCAGATTTTTGTCTTAAATGATTAGTTGTAGGGCTGCACAAATAACTTCAATATAATCTGAATTGCAATATCAAAACCTTGGGAGGTGCAAAACATGTCTGGTCACCTAACAAATATCATATCATCATTTTAAAGCAAAATTACTGTTCCAACTGAAATCACAATTTACTACCAAAGTGAGTCTGCTGGGAATAGTTGAGCTTCATATTGGGGCCTTCTTTATGATGTTTGTTAGTTGTACAAAGACCACACTCATCTGTGTTTTCACTTTGACTCATTGTTTTGGGTTTAAACAAAGTGCTGCTCTTACACGTCCCGTATGCTCCTGTGCTGTTGGACCTGTTAGGGCAGGACAACTCACACATTTGCTGTGTTTAGTCATACATGGACACAGATGAAATCATCTTATTAGGATCATTGCTACACAAAACTTCAACTTGGGCAGAGGTCTTACCAGTCAGAGTATCTGAAAACTTAAACCTACAGATATATATTTTTTCTAATATAATAACTTTTATAGACTGGGCAGTGTCTTTTTTTTGGAATTAATGTATTACAGTGTTTGTGATCAGATCTCTAACTTATTCCCACTGACAGATTCCTGTTGGTGCAGTTGAAGAGCTTCTGTGGAGAGTTTCTGATGAAGAATTTGAGCTTATCCAACTGTGTAGCCGTGCACAGCCTCGCCCACATGTACACCCTGGACCAGCTGGCCCTGGGAGCTGCTGAGACAATTAGAAGAAACTTCCACAAAGTTATCCGCAAGGACGAATTCTACACACTGCCATTTCACCTGGTGCGAGACTGGCTGTCAGACTCAGAGATCACTGTGGACTCTGAGCGGGAGTTGTTTGAAACCATTGTGAAGTGGGTGCACCAGAACACAGAGGAGCGAGAGAAGCACTTTGAGGAGCTGTTCGGCCTTTTAAGGCTGACACAGATTGCTCCCTCTGTCCTGACTCAAGTGGTAAGGAAGGAGCCCCTGGTGGCAAACAGTGCATCTTGTCAGAAGCTGGTGTCTGACACTCTTGAGGTCCATGCTGTTCGCTTTGAGAGCCTCAAGTCAGCTGATTCAGAGCTCCGTGCCTCATACATGGCAGCGATCCAGCCACGCTTTGGCCAGAACATGGATGTAATCATGGTAATGGGTGGTGTTTCAGAAGGTGGGGAGTATTTGAGTGAGTGTGTAGGCTACTTCGTAGCTGAAGACCGTTGGGTCAACCTGCCCCACATTCACAATCATCTTGATGGACATGCTGTCGCCATCACCGACAGCCATGTTTATGTGGCAGGCTCCATGGAGCCAGGCTTCGCCAAGATGGCGGAGCGCTACAACCCCAACCTCAACAGCTGGGAGCAGGTCAGCAGCCTGACCTCCCGCAAGCACTCCTTCAGTCTCGCATGTGTCAAAGACATACTCTACAGTATCGGTGGTCATGGCAACTTCAGTCCAGGCTTCAAGGATGTTACAGTTTACAATCCAGAGCAGGACGAGTGGCACAATCTTGAGCCGGCACCAAAAATACTACGAGATGTAAAATCAGTTACAGTGGAAGACCGGTATGTGTACGTGATGGCCAGGACCCCTGTGGACATGGATGCTGGGGATGGACTGAGCACCGTGACCACCTGCTATGATACAGAGAGTCACAAGTGGCAGGAAGTTGACTCCTTACCACTGATTGACAACTACTGTATTTTCCAAATGGCTGTTGCATCCACCAACTTCTACCACACCGCCTCCTGTTGCCCCAAGAGCTACAAGGTAACAATCGAGGCAGCACAGCAGAAAATCAGCAGAAACATCTCAGATGACATCCTGGACAGCCTCCCCCTGAGGTGCTGGGTATGGAAGGTGCTGCCATCTGCTACCTGGGTGAAGACATATTCATCATCGGCGGGTGGAGGAACAGCAACAACATGGACAAGCAATACCGCAAGGAGGTCTACCGCTACTGCGCCGAGAGGAAACGCTGGATGCTGCTCCCACCCTTACCTCAGCCTCGCTGCAGAGCCGCCGCCTGCCACGTCCGCATCCCGTACCATTATCTGTATGGCTGCCAGCGCTTCCCCATGCCCCAGAATCTGGCACGCCAGCGAGATCGCATGCAGCAGATGCAGCAGCTCCATCGACGCACTCTCACTCTGCGGAGACAGCTGCAGTCTCAGATTGAATGTTAAATTCAAATCTGTCATTCTGCCTCATCTTGTTAGCTCTTCATCCACTGATAAATGCCTTGTTTTTGCCTTTATTGAGGTGAAATGTCTGCATGGGTTTATCTGGGGCTAAGGATTACACTGTTCTAATTGCTAATACAGAAAAAAAAATAGCTATACAAGTTTAGAAGAAATCATTCTTGCTCAGTCATTTTAGCCTTACACCGCTAGCTTAAGCCTTACTTTTATTCCACTAGTCAATGATACTGTGATTGCTGAGGCATTTTCTGACAACACTGTTGATTTCACTGCTAAACAACTTAGCTTTGCTTTTTTATATGTGGTCAGTCTTAACACACAAAAGGAAATGATGTCAACATTTGTTCCAGTGCAAACTGAGCTGCCAGTGATGCTCTCCTGTGAAGTGTGGTTAAGATTCATGAGGAGATACTTAACAAG
The DNA here is from genome assembly GCA_021432705.1 of Caranx ignobilis. Taxonomy (NCBI): domain Eukaryota; kingdom Metazoa; phylum Chordata; class Actinopteri; order Carangiformes; family Carangidae; genus Caranx; species Caranx ignobilis. Next base: position 7,924,116 of record MU269988.1, read on the forward strand.
TTAAATGATGTCTGCATATATTGTAATGTAGGTTAGAATTACATGGCACTTCAATGATGACCATACTGTGACAGCAGCTGGGAAAGGAAAGCCTTTAACTTTTTAATGCTCTTGCTACCTTGATCTAATTTCTACCTCCAATTCACACCATGATGTTTCATTTTTTTCTTTCTTTTTCACTTCTTTCCCTTTCCTTTTTCTTCTCTTTTTTTTTTTTCAAATATCTGATTTATATCTGATTCAGTATGTTTTGTGTGTACCACATGAAAGATCTTTTTTTTTTTAAAGCAAGAGGTATTGAGCAAAGCACATATTTGGGAACAGTGTGTCCCATGATTAAATGCTGCACCCTCTTTAAAATAAAGTCAAGTTAATACACTTTTGCACTAGAGTATGTGCACTAAAACAGTTTGCACTGATGGCCAAACACTGTTTTGCCTCATTTCAATGATTGTGAATATAATATTATTCACGCTACATATTTAAGTCCACCAAAAACTGCTTTATTTGATTTCCCAAGTTACATATCTTAAATGATCAGACCAAATGCCACCATAACAATGAGAAAAAATTACGTTTTTTGGTAAAAGATTTTAAATTAAAAAAAAAAAGAATCTTGGATGTTGCTATGTTTGTGGCTTTATGGAGTGATTTCGTTTGTTGGTTTTGGTGGACTCATTTGGGTTGTTCTGCCTTTGTACTTCTTACCTTGAGTGAATAAGAGCACATGTTCACAGTGTGTGAACCAAGAGCCTGCTGTGTGGATGGTTTTCATAATGTTCCTGTTTCTTATCAATGTAGTTGAATTAATTTATTTCCTGTACTAAAGCACCCTGATTGATTACTTCAACAGAGGCTTTTCCGTTTCTCAGTTAGTGTTGTGTGGACCAGTTGTTGAGCTCAATGTTTGTCTATTCCTGCTGAAATGTGCCTGTGGTATCCACTGCCAAGCTGCCAATAACTACAGTCTAATTAGACCTGGTGAGTCTGCCATTTTTCCACTGCATAGCGTGAACAATATTGATTTCATTCAGTTCAGTATGTGGATTTTTTAGATTTTGAATTTCAAATTCAGTCATTTGTCCCAGTTTGATAGGAGGTGGCTTTTGGATAAAGTATGATCTGTCAGTGCAATTCATTCAGATTTCATGTAGCCAAGTTTACTGTGCGACATTTGTATGTGCAAGAGCTGCAAGTGTAATAAAGGTTAATGCACTGAAATGTAGTTTGTCATCTCTGGAAAAAAGCTGCACTAGAATCCACCCAGCAATCTACCTATGGTATTTACATATACAATTAAATTGTCAAAGTAAGAGCATAACAGTGTCCAAATGTTTGAAATGAACAATGCTACATATAAAAATACAGTTTACAAAATTATAATTAGTTGTTATTGTTTTATAGACATAAAATTGTACAGTTTATCCATTAATGTATTATATGAACTATTGAATCCTGACAATTATTCCATGGTGTTCTGAGATTTACATGAGTCACATGCATGGATGTAATATATGGTCCATGGGTGTAGCGCGACCACCGGCTGACCCGGCCAGCACTCGTCCCTACTTCCTGGTCTGTAGTGTATGCGTGACGGTGTGGCTGAATGTCTCTGTTCAGGCCGGCGTGGTCAGCGCTGGCCTCAGTGTACCGCGACCACCGGCCAGCAGGCCAGCTAGCCCCCCGCCCCTCTGCTTCCTGGTCTGTGTGGCATGTGTATGGGCAGTGTGGCTGAGTGTCTGTGTTCAGGCCGGCGTGGTCAGTCAGATCTGCCCCTTAGCCTATACCGCGGACCCCGGCTATGGCCAGCTAGCCCCCCGCCCCTCTGCTTCCTGGTCTGTGTAGCGTGTGTATGTGTATGGGCAGTGTGGCTGAGTGTCTGTGTTCCGGCCGGCGTGGTCAGTCAGATCTGCCCCTTAGCCTATACCGCGGACCCTCGGCTATGGCCAGCTAGCCCCCCGTCCCTCTGCTTCCTGGTTTGTGTAGCGTGTGTATGTGTATGGGCAGTGCAGTGTTGCCAGATTGGGCGGTTTTCCGCCCAATTGGGCTATTTTTGTTTACGTCAGGCGGGAAAAAAATACATCGGGCGGGGGGATAAAATTTGGGCTGCTTTGGTCGACAATTGGCGGGTTTTTAATATTGTGAAAACAACACACACACACACAAACCTCTCTTTTCACTCTCTCTTTTAAAAATAAAAAATGAATTTGGATTTGGCAACTTAACCGTGACGTCAGTTCAGCAGACAGCAAATGCACTGAAGCCGCGCTAATTTTAAAGTGAGTGGCCCAGAGAAGTTCGCATCATGCCGAAGTGGGGAAAATACAAAAAATCCTACAGGAAGGAGTGGGAGGCCGACCCTGAACTTAAATCCTGGATCGCGCCTGTCCAAGGAGACCACTCTATTCATTCAGATACGAAGCTCTGAATACATTTTCTATTGAATGTATTGTGATTTTACGGGTTTATATGGCGTCTGGCAACTTCGTGGTTTGGACGGCTTCGTATTGGATTGGGCGGGTTCTAAACTGTGATTGGGCTGGCAAATGCCAATCTGATCTGGCAACACTGCGGGCCGGTCCGGCTCCCCGTAGCTGATCACAGCGGTCAGCTGCCCAGCTGGCTAATATGAGTTTGTGTGAGCATGGGCGGCTGAGGGCTCCCCTGTCCGAGGGCTGGGTTAGCCTGGCTATAGTCTCCACCGCGGACCACGGGCCGGTCCGGCTCCCCGTAGCTGATCACAGCGGTCAGCTGCCCAGCTGGCTAATATGAGTGTGTGTGAGCATGCGCGGCTGAGGGCTCCCCTGTCCGAGGGCTGGGTTAGCCTGGCTATAGTCTCCACCGTCCGGCTCCGCGTAGCTGATCGCAGCGGTCAGCTGCCCAGCTGGCTAATATGAGTGTGTGTGAGCATGCGCGGCTGAGGGCTCCCCTGTCCGAGGGCTGGGTTAGCCTGGCTATAGTCTCCACCGTCCGGCTCCCCGTAGCTGATCGCAGCGGTCAGCTGCCCAGCTGGCTCATAGGAGTGTGTGTGTGTGTGTGTGTGTGTGTGTGTGTGTGACTGAGCATGCGCGGCTGAGGGCTCCCCTGTTCGAGGGCTGGGTTAGCCTGGCTACGGTTTCCCACCGCAGACCACGGGCCTGTCCGGCTCCCCTTTATTTCAAGCTTTATTTCAAAACATTCAATGTAGTGGAAGTGTAAAAAAAAATATATAAAAACTATGTATATAATTTGAAGTCAAATCAAATCAACAATGTAACGAATGTTGGCAAAATTCACTGTTACAGTAATGGCTGCTGTGTGGAACTGTCATATGAAGCTTTAATTTTTAATCTTTCTCCTAATAAGCCTGTAACTCTTTGATTCGTGTAATCTGTGGCTTAATTTGAAAAACAAGAAAAGGGGAAATGGCGCAGATCAAAATAAAACAAACTATAAAACTTAAAAGTTTTCTATAAGACTAAAACACAACAGTAAAATTTAAAAGATGTACTGTCAACAGATCTGTAACTTCCGGCCGTGTCAGCTCCGCAGTCCTGCGTCTAAAGCCTCCGGCCAGGAACATACGATTGGCGGAACTATGTGTGCTCAGTGCACAGAGAAGTGGGGACACTATCGGTGTGACAAATGCTTAGGATGTAAACAAAAATCATTCAAACCAACAGCCGACAGTGAAGTGTTACATTAATGCACAATTAATCAATTACTTGGGATATAATCCGCCTGTCATCAAACACAATGCACTTTTAACGGTGGAGAACAGTTTAAACCGTCGCTGACTCCGTCTCCTCTTCGTTTGAAAATGGTGAGTTGCAACGGTCGTCCGTTACGTAATCAGTGCAGCCAAACCTGCTAATAAACGTTAACTTTTGTTAAGTTTTTTTAATGGCAGAGTAAGTAACTAACTGAAAACAATTTAGCTTTGTGTTTTAGGTAACATATGTTGTGATATCCCATTGAAAAACAGATTAAGACAGAGCTGTTAGCTGTAAACACACTATAAACTGAGCAGCTTAAGGTGCTTAATGTTGAAAAGGTGAAAAATATGTGAGTGATTTTAGTAATGCTTTTAACAGAATAGCTCCAAAGTATTGAATTATATGCTTACATGTTCAGGTGGCAAAATAAAGATTCCTTAGGAAGTAAATCTGTGAAACTGCATTATATTTGTAATTTTCCTTGACATACATGTGGTATTGTATGCATATTATTGACAACAAAATTAGTACTAGTTACTCTCTATGTAAAATAAATCATTACCCAAATCATTACCCCTTGACTTTACATACAGATTTACCATATCCCATGGATCTACACACCTGTGCGGACTGTGTTGGCCATCTGGCACCAGCTGGTCAAGACTGAGGTTAAGAAGATTCACTAAAAACATAACACATTATCATTTCAGAAAGTGTAGAGTGAATGACTTGAATGTTTTAATTGAAAGTGTTAAGTGTCAGTTTTCCCCGATCCCTCCTTGTTTTCTTCTTTTTCATGTCACTATGTGTGGATAAATATACACTATAAGGTGCAATTCTGTTCTGTTCAGATCCCAGAGCTGACTAAGAGCTCTGTGCTGATGAGAGAGCGCAGCAGAGTGGAGGAGACAATCCATGCCATGCAGCGAGCAGGTGCTGGCAGCCTGCAGGTTAGTGGAGGGCAATGCACACCAGGCATACTTGGATATGTTCATTTGAATTAGATTATTTGAGCATGTGAGAGGAATGGAGATTGATTATCAGATTCATTCCATGATCATCTGGAAATGATTGTCAGTCCTCTGGTGAAGGATTAAAAAATAGAAAAATAAAGACTTGAGTTACAGGAACTCTAATCATGAATTTGGTTGCCTGCTAATTGTAACATAACATTATTTTTTTTAGTACTAAAAAGCCATGTTTTCTCAGGTGATCTCAGACTTCGACATGACTCTGACCAGATTTGCTCACAACGGAAAAAGAGTCCCCACCACCCACAGTAAGCACACAGGTTTATCAATTGATCTTCTGTAGTTGATATTTGTGCTTTACTTTGGTTACTTTATTGTGCAGCTGTGTTGACATTTAGTGTGAATGTCTTGTATTTTTCTGAAAGTGTCACTTGCTTTTTTTAAGACATCCTGGATAACCGGTTGCTGATTACTGAAGAGTGCACACGAAAGGTATCAGTGTCTACAGCCAGGGGCAAAAGTCCATTTTACACTTGTATAGTATTGACATGTACATTTTTATGACTACAAATTTCGATTCACAAACATTCCCTGATGCCTTGGCAACCATTGCAGCCATCACTGCAACACAGACCAACAATTACATGCTGTGATGTTTCATCCCATTTAGTTGGTCTGTAAATTACCATCCAATATTTTGTGTTGATCTATTGCAGATGAAGCAGCTGCTGAACACCTACTATCCCATTGAGATTGATGCAAGCCGGAGTGCTGAGGAGAAGCTGCCATTCATGGTGGAGTGGTGAGAAACAGATCTGGTCATGTTTTAAGTCACCTGTATGTAAAATTAAAAAAAAAAAAAAAAAACACTGACACATTTTCATCAATGAGTTGATTCCAGGGTACTTATTTAAAGGTAGAGTCTGGAGGTTTTTGATCAAAAATAAATGCTACCTTTAACTTTTCTTTTTGGTATTTAGTATTTTTTGGGTTAGATCTTGAAGTTGTTCTGCTATCTACAGGTGGACCAAAGTTCATGACCTGCTGATTCAGCAGAAAATCAGGAAGGACATGCTCGCACAGGCCGTTAAAGAATCTGACGCTATGCTCAGGTACACGCAGCTTAAACGCCATATTGTTAACTGATTCCCTCGTTCTCCTGACAAAAATGTGTTTGCCACCCATAAGTCTAATAACACATGATAAACTAATTATTTCATATTTTATCCTCATATATGCGGCTCTGGTTAGGGTTAGGGTTACTTTGTGTCATGATTTCCAGGGGAAAACTAAAACATCTGAGCTTCTCTGCAAAGGAAAAATGAAGTAAACACCACTGGTTAAAGCTGATAAAGTGGGCATCAGTAATGTCAAATGATTGTTTTGATTGATTTTCGATAAATTGAAAATGACATGAATCTGATTTTTTAATACCTTAAAGACATACAACAATTTAAACCAATGGTTTAACCTGTACATATAAATGGACAGAGAGGTTGACAGTAATTTTGTTGCTGTAGTTATTAGTTCTTTATCAGAATTACTGAAAATCTCTCAGCTCAGATAATCATGGGTTCATGTGTGTAAATTTCTTCAGGGATGGCTACAAGGTGTTTTTTGAACATCTGGCTGAGCACCAGGTTCCTCTGTTGATCTTCTCGGCCGGTGTGGGAGACGTCCTGGAGGAGGTGATCCGACAGAACCACGTTTTCCATCCCAACGTCCACATCATCTCCAACTACATGGACTTTGACCAAACAGTGAGTTGGACCACAGTTTTTCAATGCATTTACACAGAAATGATGTGCGATATCATTCTTCAGCGTTGTTAATTTTTGATTAGGGTGTCCTGCAAGCCTTCAAAGGCCAACTCATCCATACTTTCAACAAGAGGGAGGGCGCTCTGTCACACGCAGCAGGCCTTCAGGAGCTGCAGGGTCGGCCCAACGTGCTGCTGTTGGGAGACTCTCTGGGAGACCTGACCATGGCTGATGGCGTGTCTGAACCCCAGAACATCCTGACCATCGGCTTCCTGAATGACCAGGTCCGGCCACAGCGACGGGACACACTGGTTGACAGACAGACTAATTGACTTGTAGACACTGAAGTTCTCATTGTCTGTGGTTTGTGTCACTCAGGTGGAAGAGAGGAAGGAGTTGTACATCAACTCCTTTGACATCGTTCTGGTGAAAGATGAAACGATGGACGTCCCTAACACCATCCTCCGACACATTACCTCATCAAAAGACAAGTAAGAAACCAGATGGACTCGTTTACTCCATTCATAGTTTACATGCTGGACAATCACTCGCCATCACTTACCTCAAACCAGACCTTGACACTTGATTTTTTAACTACCTTGTCCACTGAAGTAGTTAAAGCTGCACATCACGCACACTCCATTCTCACTCAACATTGTTTTTACATTAATTTACAACTTAGTTTTGAGAATTTGTTCAAGTCAGCTTTGCAGCTGAACAGCTTATTGCTGTGCAAAACTACAAGTCAGTTGCTTGTGTTTACTTTGGATGTCCCATCTCATTAGAGCTCTGGGAACAATATATATTTGTAGTTTTTCCAAAAGATTTTTCCAAAAACAAGTGTTTATCTGGTTCCCTCCATCTTTAAGGAAATCTTCAACTTACACTCTTCAACTCTGAGTACAAATAACTTGTAATATTTTGCTCTTTTTAGCATAAAATACTGTACTTTTTTTTACTCTGTTGTTGTTAACTGGAATAGTTTTTAAAGTATGTTCTTGTACGAGCAAAGCAAAACAACTTTCTCTTCATCTGTCAAGTCATGGATATGCTTCTGGTGTGTTTTGTGTACTATGTACTACCTCAGCATACACTGCAAGTACTTGATGCTCGCTACTACACATATTAGTACTATACACATGAATGGTCACTTTATTTGCAGAGTGCAGACAACTTGACAGTGATGTTTTCCGTTTTTAAGCTATTATGTCAGTCATTATTTAACTTCACCATTTTTAACAGTGAACAAAAATGCTAATACTAGGATGAAACAGGAAACTCTATAGGATGTGTGTTCTTAATGAGAGTTGTCTTTTAACCTAAAGTCTTACCATTGAGCTAGTTGCACTTTACTTTAGGTGTCATACTTACATAGAACAAGAAGATTATATGCTAACTTGTATTAGTGCTCTTCTCAATTGAAAAAAAAATGTATATGATAAATTAAAATATTTATCAAAAGTTGGGATTTTCTAGCAGCAAAAAAGAAAAGTTACAGGAAGATATCGACAGTCCCTTCAGTTCCTTAAGCATTATTAATACAAATTCCTCCACAGCGTGAGATTTAGCATTTAAAATGTTACCCTTGAAGAAGCATTGGTTTTGAATGATGCAACTCCCTGGCAGACTTCTGTCTTTGTTCTTTGCTGTCACAAAATTTACAATTTGCCAGACAAAGTTGCAGAGCTGTAACAGGTCTTTAAGTCACACTGATGTCTGACTCCATCACCATCAAAATCAAGATCACTGCTATGCTACTTATTGATTGAAATATTAGAACCAAGTGTTGGCTGTAATATGTGGTTTTCCTTATCAAAACCTGACGCCTACATTACCCACAGTGCAAATTTTACCAGTAATGTTTCAGCTTGAGATCTGTCTGTCAAGAAAAAAACACAAAAAAATGAAAAATGAATAAGCAGATTTCCCTGTTCTTAAAGTGTGACTTTAAGAAATGTTGCAACTCTTGCACCACAAAGAGTGGGATGTTGTATTTTTATGTGGAGTTTTAAAAGATTGTTTTAAATGATACCACCCATTAACAGTTCATCGATGCTTCTCCTTCTGTCTTAAATGCAGATGCTTTTTTTTCCAGGTGTCAGTTTTCTGTAGTGATACATGACATGGAAGAACTGAAACTGTGCTCGTTTTTCTTACAAACCTTTTAATTAATGTGATTTTCAGGGACAAATAAAGGTGCTTGTTTTGTTTTCTGAAATACATACTGTCAAACACAAACACTCACACACAACACAAAACTCCACAAAAACATCCTTTGCACTGTTTTCTTGTCGTCTCCAAAAACAAAAAACTGGCCAGTATTAAAACCGTGATGCTGAATGGGGAAAAGTCTCTTGTTGCTTGTTTTTAAGATGTTGAGGGTTTGTCCCTGAGCAAGAACCAAAAACATTCATCCTCATCACAACTCCTCATGCCTCGTTTGTTCCCTTTCCTTGTCCTCGTCAACCTTCAGTTTGAGCTCATTCTCTGTGATCAGTCCGTCTTTGTTTCGGTCCTGGTTTTGGAACATATCGATAACGACCTGCTCCATGGTCAATCCAGGCTTTATACGACCTTTGCCCTCTGTCACCTGCAGCTTGATGAACTCTGCAAACTAAAAAAAAAAGGGGCAAAGAGGAAATTACTTATAACAACAGTGTGATATAATCAGAGCGCTTTGTTAACTTTAAGAGAAAAACCAGCACAAATCTCAGGTTGTATCACCAGTGACTAACATGTTATCTAATTAAGTAGGACTATCTACTGATTCCTGAGGTGCCTCTGGTTATAATTAGTGATTAATTCTCGATTAATTACAGAAGCTTCCAGAAGTTTTTGTTACTGATAACTTACTTGATTAAACCACATAATGAATTTAGCTTTTCACACGTTCACAAGTGGAAATCTGAACTTCTACCTGTGGTCACTAAAATCTGCAGAAGATCATCAATTGATTCAAATGAATGGTTATTACTGTTTTCATTTACTGTTTCCATGGTCAGGAAAACTCTTTAAAACTCAATTTTACAATTGTTTTTGATGGTATATATTTATGTAGAACTATAAAACCATATGCAATGTCATTGTTAAAACCACCACCAGATGGCGTCAAAGTAAGGAACAGATAAATCTCAGTGGATTTTATAATCAGTGAGCAGTGTGTGGTATAGTTCCTGGTATCTTTGCAGATGATTAAAACATTAATTTAGTGACATAAACCAGAGGCTCAGCTGTGACCTACCTCCTCCTGTGGAACCTCCTTGTTCTTGTCTAGGTCCATGGCTTCAAACAGGTTTGCAGGAGTGTCCTCGAGCCACACGAACAGGTAACCGGGGGGGACTCCCTTCTCAAAGCTCACCAGTTCAATATCAAAGACCAGCACGGCACTGCTCGGCACACCAGTGGCTGAGACACAGAAATCAGAACAACAGAGTCTCGGTTTGGGTTTAATACCAGGGTTAGTGGTAGGGTTATGGTTAGGAGCTTTTCATTTACCATCTGGATGATTGTAGCTTGGTCAAGAGATATTTTAATCATAGTTTACTTTTAACTTGAATACAGAAATAAGAACTCAGAGTCAGAGTTCAACATAGGTTTGATAAACACATGACCACTTGTTGAGGAGCAATAATCAAAACATCTTTTTCCTGATACAAACAGTTAAGCTGATGTCTCACCTCCTCTCTCTCCGTGGCCCAGATGAGGAGGCACCGTCACCAGCCTCTTCTCTCCCACACACATGCCTCGCAAACCCTCATCCAGCCCGTCGATCACTTTGTCTGTGCCCAGCACTGCGTCCTGCAGGTTCTCATAGTCGTGCCTGAAAACAGAGTGAGTTTGTATTTGGATGGACGAAAGCGGACGCGCTACGTGGCATTTGTGTTGATCTAAAAATCGGAAAATACCCTGAGAGGGTGACTCACGAGGAAAACAGCAGTGTGCCGTCCATCAGGCTGCAGTTGTAGTGATATTGGACGAGGTCGTTCTCCTCGGTGGTCTCGTTGCATGCCTCAGGTCGGTGGATGATCTTGATGTCCACTTTGTCGTTGGGGTTGTGGAAGTCGATGACGTGGACGTCAAAGACGAGTACAGCCGACGGAGGGATGACATTACCTGGAGGGACAACAGGAAACTGTGGTATCTTCTTTGGTAGCTCAGTGTTTGAAACACAGTGTTGATGTTTAGATGGATTTACAAAACTAGATGTATTTTGATGTGTATTAAAATAAGATTATATAGTTATAGTTTATATAATTACCTCAAAGAAATCTGCAACCTGCTGTTGGACCCTACTAGATATCTTATTCTATATCTAAGGTGATCCTCGTGTGTTGTCTCAAACTATTAAAAGTCAGTTTGGGTTAGATTTTTCTATGCAGAGAGCTACACAGATGACTCAGTAACTCACCTGCTCCTTTCTCTCCATATGCCAGGTGTGGGGGGATTGTGACCCTCCTCCTCTCCCCAATACAGACTCCCAGCAGAGCCTGGTCCATGCCAGCAATCACATACCCCATCCCAATGTAGGTGTTGTATGTGCTGTTTCTCTGGTAGCTATGGGGAATCACAGACAAGGAGTAAAAATCACACAAATCCACCCAAATACCTGCTGCTCCACTTCCACTCGTCTTCACTGTCCGTGTGTGACCTGAGCTCACCTGGTGTCAAAGGTGACTCCGTTCAGGAAGGTTCCATTATAATGGTACCGAATGTAATCCCCAACAATTGTTTTGCGGTTGCATGACTCGGGCACCAGCTGGTCCTCAATGGTGACGTTATCTTTGGGGTTATGAATGTCCACCAACAGGACATTGTACACCAGGGTCGCATGAGGAGGAATCTCTTTACCTGGCGAGCAGAAAATTAGACCTCAGGTTATCTCTGCATTTTACCAAAGTGTCGGGGAAAGCAGAGGGAAATTAAACACATCACAATAAAAAAAAAGAAAGACAAGAAACATTTGAGAATCTAAGTCCTACTGTCATTTTCTGTCTAATAACCTGTCATTTTCACTCACCTGATCCTTTTTCTCCGTAGGCTTTGAAGGGTGGGATGACAATATTTCTGATCTCTCCCACACACATACCAAGCAGGCCCTCTTCCAGGCCCTTGATCAACCAACCCTCGCCCACTAAGGAGTCGTGGGTCTGCTTCCTGATGTAGCTACGTAGGGCTCATACAAGCGCAAAGTCAAACACACAACTTCACACAGACAACAAACCTGGATGACACAGTACAAAGCACATAAGAGCTGTCATTCTGACACAGTTTCGCCACAAAGCACAAATTACATTCTATATTGTTTCATAAATGACTAGCAGCGATGTGTTATTAATTATGTCAGTCTGGATAGAAACACCAGCACTCGCCCAAGGCACCACCCACCTGGATTCAAAGATGGTGCTGTCGAGGAGGGAGCCGTTGAAATGGTAACGTACAAAGTCAGTGCGCATCACAGAGCGTTTGCAGTCTTTGGGAGTGGTGACAGTTTTGGTGATGACCATGTCGGCCTTGTTCCACAGATCCAACAGATGGATGTCAAACACCAGGGTGGCATCTGGAGGAACTGCATCTCCTGAGAACAATTAGACAAACACATCACTAACTGCGGTTACATTTTATTTCCATACAGAATCTATATTTTTCTGATTTTTTTTTTCTTTTATTGTGAAGGACTTAAACTATAAAGATGGTATGATTCTATTTTCACTTATGTATCAAGAAGCTTACAGAATTACATTTTAATATGTATCAATATTTTGATATTTTCTAGTAATAAGTTTTTATTTCATGTGGTGCAATACCATCAATGGTCACTAAACATTAATATAAATTCTGGGTCAAACCAGTAGGTGGTGTCACGGCAGAAAATACCTGTCCCTAATGCACACATTATGCTCTAGATCTGTTGTTTGTAGCCTACACACCTGTTTGTTTGTGACAGTTTGACAAGTCACAAATCGTTTATTATAAAACATGTCAAATGAAATATTAGATGATAGTAGTTTGACATTTTGGGGGTCACTTTTATCAGTGATGGTTTTACATCTGTAGGCATTTTCTACATATAAAGGTAAAGTTAGCAGGTGCTGATGTTAGCTTAGCACAAAGACTGGAAACAGAGGGAAACTGTTAGCATGGCTATGTCTAAAGGTGAGCAAATCCATCCACTACCAACACCATGTTGTGTCATGTCTTTTTTCCATTCATTTAAAGCCCCAGGGCAAGGCCAGGTGCATTGTTTAATGCTAAGCTAAGCAAGTCAGTCTTCTCATGAGCCCCACCCCCAAATCACGACCCACTCCCTCTCATCTTTTTTTTTTTAATTGCCCTTTAACACAGCATTTATAATACATCAAATTAACACACTGATGAATACAGGGGTCACTGGGGTTTGAGGCCACAGTTACCAAAGGCCAACAGGAAAGATACTGTATTGCAGCATCCAAACCTATTAAATGTAACTTTATACTCCAATTCATCGTGTAACATCTTTCCTTACCTGCCCCGGTGCTTCCGTAGGCCAGGTGTGGAGGGATGGTGATTGTCCTGCGCTCATTCACGCACATGCCCTGCAGCCCTTTATCAATGCCCGCGATGAGTCGACCCTCACCCAGGAGTCCGACCTTGGCCTCTCCTCTCTGGTGGCTGTGAATGAAACCGAGAGGATGTCACAGACAAAAGAGGGGCAGTGCATGCATGACCGCAGCTTCCAAGATACGTCTCTTTATAAACTTGTTTTAATGTCTAAATCAGCTTTAATCGCAGTTTGAATGCATCGCTGCAGCAGCAGTCCGGTTTTGCAGCCACTTCTGAGGCCTGATCAGTTCAGTCTAAAAACTTCTGTGATCAAATGACACAAAACTAAAATGAATGCATCACATTTTACGATATAAAATGAGTGGATTTACCTCGAATCGAACACTTTCCCGTCAGAAAGTGAAGCGTTGTAGTGATAACGGACATGATCTCCCTCCTTGGCTTCCCTGGCACAGACTTTGGGGATGAAGTATCTGTCCACGACTACATCTCCTAACACGGGCTGGGATTGCACTCCACGGAAGACCACGTAAAGAGGAGGAAAACGACCAAGCACCAGGAAAACATCTCTGCAGAGTCACGCCGGGTTACTTTAGACTTTAAAAACAATAGATCAATACTTGTATATCCAATAATTGTAGGAGTGTGCGCCTCTTTTTGCAGAGGGCCGCAGCTGCAGATGTGGAGCAGGGAAGTGGCGTCTGAAGGCTGTAAACGTGGACAATCTCCAGGTTGCTGTGAAAACTTTTTACCAGAGGGAAGGAACAACGGAGTTGGGAGTGGGAGGCGCCCCTGTTACACTCTCCACAATAAGAAACCAAGATTACTTCCGTTTACAAAGGGGCTCAAGAGTAAACATAGGCTACAGTTCCTGACCTCAGTTATGCGCTTTTTTTTTTTTTTTTACAATGTAAAACGACTGATGTTAGGCAGAGTAAGGGCGGGGGGCGCGGGGGGGTTACACGTAAAATATGACTTTACCACAGAGAAGACATGCAGAAGTCTTATTTTCTTTATCTCTTTTGTTTATCTCTAATACCCATGTGATTGAATCATTTTTTATCCATTTCAAAGTATCCGCTTGTCCGCTTTTATTTTGAAAGGACCCATTTCTATCGTTCAGGGCGGCTTGACTCTCCAGCAGCACCGCTGCACACAGCTGCATGGGGCCGAGAGATCCGCCTCTGAATCGGCCCAGTCAGAGCCGTAAAGCGCCTTGAGATCCTCACCGTGCCCTCAAGAGGCTCAGCTTTTCCACTAATGCCGTGAACGTCTCTTCTACTACGGGAGCCGGTAGGATACATTTCATACAGGATGCATCATCACTGCAAACATTAATGCACTAGGCCTAGGACAGGATTTTCTGTTATAAATCCTAACTATACATTTTTACTCCATATTTTATCTTCACAGATGACACAAGATTAACAGATGAAACATTAAATGTCACATTCATAGCTGTGTTGTATTAAACCAGCGAGGTCCTGATATCCAGGAGTGAGCAGCTGCATTAAAATTTACTGATCTGATCAATCATTTGATCATCAAATATTGTTATAACGAGGGAGTGTGTGATTTGATTTATTCTGAACATCCCTGGTCTTGTTTTTGAAATATGTAACTTTTGTCTGCAGATGATTTCCAGGGCAGCGAAGGAGCTACATGGAGACATGCAGGTTACTTTCACAATGCATCATCTGCTAGTTGCATTATCATGACACTGCTACAGAAAGAAAATGGCAGAGATACAAATGGATGCTGTCAAGTTAAAGGGACATAAACAATTTACGCTGATTTGTATTTATGCATCAAATGTTGGGATGTGAAGTCTCTCTGTGCTCAGAGCTGAATATCACACAGAGAGCTGGTTTTACCTCTCAACAGCTGACTCATCAAACATCACTGATTTCCAGTAAATATTTGTCCTATATCTGCCCCATCACTAAGTAGGAAGAGGTACAGGTCAGTTTCAAGTTGACCCCTCTCTGCCACAGATTTATTGTTGTTATTTAGTTTCCTAAATATACTGATGATTTTGAGTCAGCAAGTCAATAACATCCATTCATTGCTTTAAAAAGTAGTTCTCAGAGCAGTACATGAAGAATTCGTGCAAATACACAAACAACTAGCAACATCTACTACAATGAACCCTGATCACATCCTAAAGACTATGACAGTAGAAGTGTAGTTAAAATACATTGAAATGAAATGTTGTTTGGCTGCAGGAGAAAAAGCTGTTATCAGTACGACACAAAGAGCATCCTGCAGAACCACATGTGCGACAGACAGAGACTAAATCACAGTCACTGGTGTTCAGATAGGTTTTAATATGTATTTTAATATACAGTAATATGAGTATTTACATGAAAAGCTAATACTGATGACCTTCCTGTGGGACTGGACGAGGAGGTTGTGTGTAAATGGTGCCAGAACCCTTTGATGTGAGTCCAAACTACGATGTGTGATCACAAACGGTGGCAATAAACGCAGCGTGACCTGAGCTTTCGGCTGAGACTGTCCTTGAGTATTTTTGAGATATTTGTACAGTTTTAGAGAATAGTGAGCGTTTGAAGTATGACTGAAGAGATACACCGACGTTTAAATCAAGGTAATGTTGTCAAATTATGATTTTTGTGTAATTTGCATTTCTTCTCCATCATTAATCTTCTTTAGAGAGGAATGACATTAAGCTTTTTGGTTTGATAAACCTGATTTCAGCATCTGTGTGACAGACCTCGACTCAAAAATATCAACATGTTCATTTAGTGCTACTGTAGTTTGACTGGCAGTGTACTCGGATCATCTCCTCTGGCACCATGTGCTATCACACAGTTCTTTTTTATTGTTACTGGTGAAATAAAAGAGGTGAATAACCCTCTGATCCTGATATAAGACTCTCTGAGCTCCATAGAAGTTACACAAAGTGAGTCATGAACATAAAAGCTGCTGAATTTAATTTTTGGTAACAGACTTGTTTTCAATATTTTTTGTTATGTTTGTGGTTTCACACTGAATACACTCTGGAAATCAAATTTATAATGTTATTTCTTTTAGATATTTATTGCTTATTACACGGATCTGGCCAATCAGGATTGAAGCTTCCAGACTGTGCCATTCAGAGTTGAAGCATATTTGGCTTAAAGAGCCTTAAATTCTAATTGTATGCAATTTATGCACACATGTAAATGAGTATATAGAGTAGAAGCCAAATTTAATTTGTAGAACTTATGCATATCCTGCCATCTGCATCATAACTTTGCAGCTTGAAAGTTGTAAATCTCCCTCGTTGGTGTATATATATATATGAAATATACAACATCTTCTCTGCTGTTCAAGTAATCAGACATGAAGCCAACAGCGACTTTGGAAATCAAGGAAGAGCTCCACCCAAATCATCTGGTGCTAATTTAAATTCAGATTCTTCAAAAATGAGCAGTTTTAGGCTGAGAGGCAGGAAGAGTTGTCTTGTGCTTCCATTCAGAGCGGCAGTGCGTCACTGCTTTTCCAAATGAGTCAACCCTATAATACACTATGTACATCAGCACCCATGTTGAGCATACTTGTATGCATATTGGTTGTATATGGATGACGTATCATACAGCGGGATAAAAACAGTCGGTGTTTACATGTGCAACCGTCTATCCAGTTTGACTGCAACAAGCCTCCTTGCAGGTTTGAACTATACTGTACATTCATACATTAATGCATATAATGTCAAAGCATTGGTTTAACGACTGACAGCATAAGAGGACAAATTATGGCTATTATTGTGGAATGTAAAGTCCTAGCACAAAAATAACCCTCATCTACACAGGTAAGATGTCAGCAATCACTATTTTGTATATTCATATGTTTCTATTGCAGTTAAAGTCACACTACTGAGAGGAAGTGGTTGTGTTCCCCACAAGGGTAAATATGTTGACTATCTATTAACAGAGGGCTTCCTTAAAAAGTTTAGATCAGGAGAGATCAGGTAAACATCCTTCCTCCAAAAAAACACTTATAGGGGTGAAGCATGATAAGAGTCAATGTGGCAGAAGACCAGCTGTAATCGGAGGGAGGGGGAGGAAATCAAAGCGTTGAGAAAACACACTTCAGGTAACTCTGTGCGTGCGTGACATTAATAAGCAGAAAGTCCCTGAGAGCTGCTCAGATCTGTAGGAATGTGCCCTCAGGGTTTCTGCACCACAGTTAGAAAATAATTTCACTTTCCAGAGAGAGATCGACGCCCACAGATGAAGACAACGTCAGCAGAGAAAGGAGAGGGAGGGAAGAAAAAAATGAAAGGAAGGTCTGATGGCTCGTAAGCGGAAGACATCTTTGTTTTGTCTCCTCAGAGCAGATTGGACACAGTGTAAAAGGAAGACAGGACAGCAGAGAGATACGACTCAAACTCCTGCAGATCTGGAAAGAGAAGAGGAAGAAAGTGAGAAGATAAAGAGGGATGATGAACATGACAGTAACCGATAGTACAACAAGGTGAAGCTGGGATGAATTCAAATGTGGAGTGATGCAGATTTGGGATGAAATGAATGATTATTGTTGTTATAGATTAATTTTAAATTTTGTTTTTTTTTTTTAAATCAATTGAGGAGCTGCTTGGTCTAAAAAAAAACCCCACAGGAAATAGTTACATTAAGTGGAAACTGATAAACTGATGATAAATTATTGAAGTGTTAATATCATAAAAAAAACTGAAAGTAAAAACTTAAGACATGTTCACCTTTTATTATTTAAAGTCTTATGAAATTATCATTACAAAGTCAACACTGCAGCTTTACTCAATAAATGGCAGGAAAATTAATGATGGGACATGCAGTAAATAAACTAATGAATCAAACTAAAATCCACCGAAATGCTTCCTTACTCTGTGCTGTGTGGCTTTGCTGCATGCTACTGTATTCTTAAACTCAAATAAATAAAATATTAAATAAAAAAAAATGTGTGAAAGATGGAAAAAAATGATAATAAGGCGCTGACATATGTGTGTGGCCTTAGAGATATGAGAAAGTAGTGGGTGGTCAGAGCAGAAAGAAGCAGAACACTGTTATAAAACAGATGGCAGATTACGTCGACATAATGAACAGGAATTTAAGACTGATCATGTTTTGGATCGTTACTGAAAGGCGGGATCGTACCTTCCTCTTCGGATGTTTCTGGATCCACAGCGATGCAAAGACAAGGTGGAGGGAGAAGACAAAACAGACAGAGGACAAGTGAAGTAGAAAGACAGGTCAGACTATAAAGTTTTCTTCAAAACAAATATATTATCAGATGTAGTGCAAAAAAACATGCAGTGAATCCAAGCATTTAAAAGCAAAGTGCTTAAAAGAGGCATCATCTGTTTATTCGTTTTCTTCTTTTGTTGCCCAGAAACTGAACCGTGTGATCAGTAAGGAGCTCGTCTGGCAGATTTGACGCCATTGTACAAGCTATAGTCAAGAGATCGAGGCAAAAGATTACAGCCACAGACAACTTCTGTTTATTTGCATGCCACAGCAAAGCCAGCATGAGGCAAAACGGCACCGTGGAGGGTGAAGAAAAAAGCAATCTGCAGTCAAATCCAGCTGACAATATGTGGAAGAAAGGAAACCAGCAAATAATTAACTTTGAAGAGCTGGAAGCAGACACATTTTGTTTAAAAAACATTATTCTTGGTTAAGTCTGTTAATTAATCGGTAGATTTTTATCTTCTTGAATTAACTGGCTGCTCTATAAATTGCTTTCAAATGCTTTGTTTTGTTCCAAAACCCAAAGATTTAGTTCAGTTTACTGATATTTACATGTCAGAGGCTGTAACTAATGATTTCTGCCCCAAAAAATACTCAATACTAGTTATATAGATCATCATTATTATAACACACTACTTTAATTAACTAGGCTGATACCATTCAATCCATGTCCAGGCTCAGCAAATCAAATAGATACCATACATGTACATTCACTGTTTTAGTTAAACTAATGCCAGTCATCTCATGCTATAATGAAAATTTAATTGAAATGCACAGCAGCCAAAACATTAATGAAGGTTCTTAAGTACTATACTGTCCATGCTCTCTTCTGTTCACAAACCCCCCAGATGGAGAACCATCCACTGCACATCCATTAGCATCGATAATAAAACTCACGCGCTCTCTGGTTGTGAGTATGGATCAGACAGCAAGCAGAGGAGCATTCAGCAGCGAGCGGCAGGCAGGCAGGTGAATTAGCTTGACAGAGGAAGGCACACAGCAGGCACACACAGATGGAGGCATGCCAGAGCTCTTACTTAAATCCCCAGCCAGTTCCCCCCAGGACTATCGCTGCCAGCAGAATTGCACCAGCAACCGAACCTATTATGATATTGGTACCACTGGGACCTGTGAGAGTGAAGTGGAGTCAGCTAGTGAGGAAGACAAACAGCAGCTGAGTGCCAAAAATTAAAAATATCCATGTTCATCCTCTTTGTATTGTCTCACTGTGGCATAAAAAAGCAGGAGAAACTATAAAACATTATGAAGTAACAAGCACTGCTGAGAACATCCCAGTTCAATGACACACAAGTTTGAGTTAATATAAATTCACAAAGTTTCCTGCAGCCTCCATATTCTTCTCTCTTTATATTTAATTAACAGTGAAGTCGTTTTTGAAGTCAAACGCAATGGTGACTTCAGTGTTGACAGTAGGTGCAGGTGTAGTGTATGTACCTCTGTATTTTTCTGGGCCTTCTGGCGGGGTGGGGATGGGGATGGGGTCAAACACACTACAGTCCTTCCCTGTGTAGTCTGGGTCGCAGATACACTTCACCTCATTACTGCACGTCTGAGGGACGAAGAGGAGAAACGCGGGTGAGAACGTTCTGTGTTTTATCTAATTCAGTAGCAGCAGACAGAAGGTTAGAGAGGACGGATATAAGAACAAATTAAAAGGAGGAGGAGGGGTGGAGGGGGCGGAGGCGGACTCACCCCATGGTGGGAGCAGATCCGTGAGGACGAGGAGCCCGGGCAGGTGCTCAGGTTGAAGGTGGTGACAGGGAGGCAGCGGCGCTCCAGACACATCATGTTTGGTCCACATGGGGTCCCATCCTCCACATAGCCCAGGTCCAAACCATCATCCAGCACAGCATGGCCTCCCCTGTGGATTAGATGGTCAGAGAACAGGATGATTTCTTCATCTTCTTCATCCTCCAGATGTATTTGAATCTAACTGAACTGGGATTATCTCATACCCTATGAATTAGACTTCCTATTATTATTATTATGGATGGAATAATTGGAATAAATTAACATTTTCCTCTTCCTTTGATTCACACCATAGATTGCCCTTCCCTTATTTCCCTAACTTACTTCTGGACTGATGTATTAAGAATCCACAAAACAAAACTGAACCACCTGAACCTGAATTTGCCTTCGCTAGCCCTTCGATTGTTGTTCAAACCCTGAAAGTGTCCACGTGGCAGCAGTCTCACCTGCAGTCCAGGTATCTGTTCTGGTGGTGGATGGTCAGACTGGTGAGCTTCCCCTGCAGCTCGCCAAACCTCGGCTTTGCGGTCAGATTGGTGCACAGCAACAAACCACAGAGAACATCTCTGTGCAAGACAAATGAGAGAAGATGCAACAATGAAACGATGATTTAAAAAAAGTATTTCTAAGTATTTACATAATGAATAGAGTTCACTCACTGCTTGTTGCATTGCACCCATCCTTGACCACTGGAGTCTGGGCCACAGTTTCCTTTCTCTGTGCCCTCAGAGTTCAGCTTCTCATAGCAGAACCTGTCAGCTGAGTCTGAGAAGAGAGAACAGACTCTTTCACTTGCAACACTACAACCCTGTCCTTTCTTTACACACACTATGAGGAAGAGACATGAAGACACATAACACTTGATATCCAATCCAAACCTACTGTAGCCCCACAGAGTCCTGCACTGGCCATCTCTGGTCTTACAGCGACCTCCATAACAACGGCCCTGAGGAGGAGGAGGAAGATGATGATGAGAGGAGGCAGTAAGAAGACTGTATTCACTGACAACAATGTGGATGTAAATCATCACAGTACCTGGCCAGCATCACACATGTAGCCATCTAGTTTGTGAACATTATGTGGACACTGAGAGAGAAAGACGATTATTACTTTCAGATTAATGCATTTTTATACAGTACATGTCTGGAGGCTTCATGTACCTGGCTGGAGTCTCCTGTGCAGGTCTCAGGAATGTCACAGTCATTGACGGCATCGCGGCACGTCACCCCTCTGAGCTCATACTGTCACAAACAACCACAGAAGAAGAGAGAACGTGGCAAACAAGTCAGTCTTGGCTCATAAACAGCAACAAATCTCCCAGATAAAGAGGTGTGATTTGTAAAAGCAGTTCACCTTGCAGTCCCTGCAGCAGAGCCCGTTGCTGCACATTGCATTATGGGTAAGAGTACACTTCTTACAGCAGTTCGCTCCACTGCGAGCGCATTCCTTCAGCACAGAGAGGGTTTATAGTAGATCAGTACATCATGAGGGTCACATAACCCACAGCACTGAGGAAAATATGTGTGTAACCACAAATACTACACTACTACTAAAGAGACGTTGAATGATTTCACCTCTTAATGGAAAATAATCAAATTAAACATCAGGTATAGTTGAATGACTGTAAAATATATTTGTAATTTAAAGTGGAACATCTCCAGCCCAAACTGTACTGTGCAAAAGGCAAACAGTAAGTCATTAACTTGAGTACACTCACCACCAGTGATCCACAGTCACATTCCTCTCCCATCTCTACATATCCATTGCCACACTCTGGTGGGTCTAGAAGCTACAGACAAAACAAAGATGACATAAGGAACTTTATTTTGGAGGAGCATGAATTTCAGTGCACAGTACTGCAACTGAGGCACATGCATGACATGTACATAACAAATAATGTGATAATAACTGCCTAGCTGTCACCTTGCTGGGCTTGTTGAAGAGGCAGCTGCCTCCTCCCTGCTGGAGGAAGCGCAGGTACTCGTCTATACTGCAGCGAGAAAACTTCCTAGGCAGGTTGTAGCTGAAGGACAGAGGAAATGCAAAAGCAGAAATGACTGTTTTGGGAATTCAGAAATATATTAGATCAGATTACGGACACGCAGGGGAACAAAATAAAGTGTCCTTCTATGTCTCCACTGAGTCTAAATAAATGAACTATGATAGCAGCTTTACATTAGTTCACTGTAAAATGAGCACATACCCTGTGTCCTCCATGATGCAGCCCAGCCATGGATCTGGACACCGGCAGTCTCCTGTACACACACACATACACACACACACATCTCCGTGGTCATGATGACAGGTGATGCTACTTCTCTCCACTTGAGGGAGCTGTTAGTGCAGCTGAGGTGAAATGTTTTCTTTTCTCAATGACAAATTTAATGCAATTCTCAGTGGAAAACATTGTGAGAGCAGCATATAGGGTAAGGACATTTGTAAGACAGGACAGATTTTAGCTATAGGACAATAAAAGTTAGGATTTTATCAGAGGGAACACGACGATGCTAAAAGTAGAAGGTCATTTAAGACCAGGTGTCTATGTAAAAGCTTATATGACAAACTGTCTACTTGGCTCCAACTCTGTATATTTGAATCACAAGGACAACTGTCGCTGTCTTTCAATCCATGAATCCTTGTGCAATCAAAAATCAATCAAAACCATTGACTTTGGTCTAACCTGCAGATGTTCGCTCCTTGTTCCTCAGCATCCCGATGTTCTGGCCAAGACTCTGACACAAAGTGATGGCCATGGGGCCCACAGTGCCAAACTGAAGACACGCATAAAAACACAAACAAGGACAAAAACTGAAGGTGGAAGAGAGAAAACTGGTCAGACCTGAAGACTAATGAGAACAATTTACAATTTGGCCAAGTACCAATACTTTGTTTTAAGTTTCTCAATGCCAGTGTAAAAGTGTCACCTCATTGATGCCCCCACCCCGGGTGACTGAGCAGATCCCCCCGATGTAGGCTGCCTCACTGCGGCTGCTCATGAACGTCCTACCACTGTGGTAAAGACAGAGAGATTGATATAATAATAGAAAGAAGAGGAGAAACAGGGGGTGGAGCAGTGAAAGAAGAAGAAGAATGTGGAGGAGAAGTGAAGGATGGGGTGGAAGTGAGGGAAGACACAAGAGATAAAGAATGATAAAGAGGGGGAGGATAATTGGGAGTGGAGAACAAAGAGAGGTGAAAGAAAAGTGAGGTGATAGAGGAGGAGAAGAAATAGAAGAAGGGAGAGAGAGGACATGCTGAATGAGCAGAATAGAGGAGGAGGAAAAGGAAGGAGATGGAAGATATGGTAAGGGACAAGGGGAAACAGGAGAAGAGGAAAGAGGAGGAGGATGAAGGGGAAGAAATAATAGAACAAGGTGACTGGGGGTGGAGAAGAAGAAGAAGAAAAAGAAGAAGGAGGAGGAGAAAAAGGTAGAGGAGAGATAGGAGTCGAAGGTGAAGAAGGACAGGGAGGAGGAGGAGGAGGAGGAAGAGAAGAAGAAAAAGAAAAAGAAGGAGGAGGAGATCGATAAGAGCAGCAGCAGCAAAGTCAACCCACGAGAAGAGGTGCACGGCGTCGCAGCGTCCCTTGATGCTCTCCTTTCTGTACTTCATGAAGTCACGCAGGGTGAGCAAGGCGTCGTCGCCCACGGAGACCTTGTTCTCAACCGACCAGGTTTCCATGCCCACCAGGACGATGCGAGTGTTGAGCTGCTCCTTGTAGATCTGGACACATCAAAGAGGAAACGAATTATATAACAGGTGAACAGACCAAAACACTGCCTACTTGTCATCTAATGTAAACAACAGAGATAAAGACCCGCGACAGCTACTGTATGTCTAAGTGTTGTCATGGTGATACCAGGGCAGATTCATGCAGGCATGACATGTAAAATGTATTGTCAATTCACAAAAGAGAAAACACAAAGCCAGAGGTAAAATGGCTGACAGGTCTCATCTAACATCTCATACATGTTCAGTAATTGATAAGCTGTATAATTTAGATGTGTCCAGTGGGAAACTGTGAGAGTAAAGTTTAAAACTGTTTACAGAGGGGATTTTCTGACATGTGAACTGTTGCAACAACCTTGTTCTGAGGTGTGGGGGCGCTGTAGGAGAGCCCTCTCCTCACATAGGTTTATTCCTTGAGTCTTTATTTACTTTCATCTTTACTTCCTGCTACTTTATTGAGCCCTCCTTTACTTCAGTCTCTACCTCCTTACCACCTACAGTACTACACTTCCTTCTTGACATCCTTATTGTCTTCATTTCTTCTTACTACTTGCTTGTCCCCTTCTTAGATCCCTTCACTTCCCTTCTTTAAATTGACTTTTTTTGTAGGTTTGGAGATTGTAGTCATCATATAGTCTAGCAGTCAAACCATGATGATCTATATTTTGACAGCATAAATTTACCTTGAATTTGCTCATGTTTTGTCAATAAAGTGAGGAACAGTCAAGCAAACTAACTTAGTTTAGATACAATAACACCAAAGAGTGTACTGCGTTTCTTATTTTTAGCATTTTGTTTACATTACACTGAAATTGATGCATGTTGGTGTAAATTTTCCTCCCTTGAAACCAACACAAAGATGAAACAAAATGAAACAGAGCTTACCGGTAATTTATACAATCATTGGGGGCTTACTTATTTGAATATTGCCACTGAATACAGCCACTGTTATATGACAATAAGGATTCAAGAGATAATAGCAGATTCTTGCCATTTGTCAGGGTACTGTCACCGAGTCAAACGAGTGACAGATTTCTGACGGTTAGAGAAATTCTCATAGTCAACACAGTGTGAAACCAAACCTGAGGTGCTTAAAATAACATCAGACAGTTAAAAAGTCTTTTTTGTGAATAAGGGATGGCAGCTGTCCCGACCAGGAACGTCTCATCTGCAGGAAAAAGCAATGAAATCTGGCGACTGTCCTGAATAAGCTCAAGAGACTCTCTACAATAGATTCACTATGAAGGGGTGCCACTGTTTAAAAAAATAGTTGACAGGAAGAGGAAGTTCACAGTGAGCTTCCCATCAATATTCAGACTTTTGTAGATTATCTTTGTCGATTTAAAGCCACTCACCGCATCGGCCATGTTCACCACAGCTTTGGCAAAGTTCTTCGTCTGAGTGGTTGACCGACGGAGCTGCACAAACTAAGACAAGTAGAGGAGAAACAGCATCACTGCCTTATCTTATGTTGTCAAAGTCTTATCAGCTGTTTTTTAATGAGAATCTCACTGATGTTTTATTATTGCTCTCATGCTGCAGTGACAGAGATAAGGTAAAAAAAAAAAAAACACTTTGGAGCTGTCTGCCTTAATCCTACCAGTTCATGGTCGTTGACCACCATCAGCTCGATGTACTTGGTCTCTGTCTGGACGGTGCGCTGGCCTCGCCGCACCTGGAGGTGGCAAAAGATGTACACACAGCCTGAGTTTTGAGCACACTGTCATAATAACCTTCACGGAGGTCAAACAGACACATGAACACAACACGCATACACGCTACCCAGCAGGTGAAAGCATTACTCACACACAGATGCACACATATGCTGATGCTGGTGAAACTCTAGTCTTTGTCCTTGAGCAGGCAACACAACATGCAACTCATTCATGAAACCGAATATTGTTTAGTATCTGATATCAGTCTGTGTCTGATAATGTCAGGGGTCTAATGAGACTTAAAAGTGCTCGATGCAATTTGATTCAAGATGCAGGAAACCCCAGCACACAGTCACCATCCTCAAACCATCAAACAACAGAGAAGACAAAATACAAGTAAACTCATGTGAAAAAGCAAAGTATTCAAACTTCAGTAAAAGTTGTGCGTCCACAGTTTGGTCAAAATCATGTTTAGCAGTGATGGTTTGGTTGTGTCCTCAAAAAACGTGGTTTAAACCGTCTCTGTTAAAAAACACATCACATAGCTCCTCCAGATGTAAGACACATCTCTCCCCCTCTTTTTTACTGATCTCCAGATTCTATTCTTATTAGCATGAAAGCTGAGACAAGACATGAGCGTATGTGTGGAGATTTAGTATCAACTGACAGACTTCTCTGTAAAATATTAATCGTGTTTGCATATCTCAACTCTAATGTTTCCCTCATGGTGACACTTTCTTCAATGCATGTGACATGTTCCTAGCAGGCCATCTGCCCGGTGTACATGGAGGTGTTGAGATGGGAGCAGAGAGGAGTCACACAGGGCTGCACGAACACTGACTTGTCTTTTGGAGCGTTTTAGTCCCGCGGTGAGGACAGGCTTCTCCTCTTCAGACCAGCCGTCTCCATCCATCAGATCCCTGTCTCCTTCACTGTGGCCGTATGGCTGCCCCTCAGGCTCTGAGCTGTTCGCGGAGCATCCTGGGACACACACGCACAGATGGCGTGGAGAGGTGGAGAGACACAGAGTAAGTGCGAGTGAGACAGAAAAGTGGCTAGTCATCAGTCCATGGATGGATGTAACCATGTATTTTAGTCCACCGAGCTGCAGGAGAAATCAATATCACACAGCCAGCAATGGAAAGGGTCGAGTATAACAGGCTATAATGGGGAGAGGGGGTGAGGA
This sequence comes from Caranx ignobilis, assembly GCA_021432705.1. Taxonomy (NCBI): domain Eukaryota; kingdom Metazoa; phylum Chordata; class Actinopteri; order Carangiformes; family Carangidae; genus Caranx; species Caranx ignobilis. The sequence continues at coordinate 7,950,653 of MU269988.1, forward strand.
GGCAGGGAGGGAGGGACGAGCGTCAGGGTCAGGGCAGAGGAGAGATGCAGCGAAATGAGACGTTTAGCAAGGACAAGGAGGACGGCTGGACAACCTGAGGAGGACACGGTGCATTGCTCTGTGTGTGTGTCTGTAGTTGCATCTGTTTGTTTTAGATCATTCAAAATGAAGGACGAGGCTGCGTCCTGCAAAGATCTCTGCGAGTCTCAGTTTGGCTTTTGTCTCCAACACAACACCGATGGACTAATACCTGAGCTCTTTAAACAACAAAACACACAGACTAAATATGTATCACACCACAAAGTTCAGCCAAATCAAGCCAGAGATGTTGGAGAAGTCATAAATAATTTGCAACACAGCAGGATTTGTGCAGCAGCAGGTTTGCTGTCACTGAGGATTAGGGTTTAAAAATGAAAGGACAGACCTCTGTGATCATGAAAGTCATTTACAGAGGAAGTCATCTTTGAAAGCGAAGGTCCTACCTGGACAGGGAGGTGGTAGGAGGTTAATGTCCGGCATACGATACACGATGTGGTCATTATGGTCCTGGAGGGCATTCGTAATAAGTATGAGAGAGAGATAGAGAGGAGGGGTGTGAAAAGGATGACTCAGAGCAACCTAAGACAAATCTGTCTCTTAAAAACCCATCACCTGATTCACTTTACTCTACAGAACAAAGCACAGATGTTATTTTGGAGCATGAACTTTTCACATTTCTGAAAAACACAGCAAAGCTGAGTCATGTTACTACGGAGGAGCATTAGGGCCCCTCATGAAAAAAAATGAGAGGAAGAATCTTTTTTTTTTCATTATGCACAGCACATCACCGTTTTATTTGTAAAGCCCATTTTTACAAACTAGCTAGCCACACATATGCTTTAGTGTTGACTACTTGTGTACATGACAGGTTGACAAGAACAAGCTTAACAATACCTAGGATTTGAAAACCTGTGATATGATGTCAGTTAAGGATGCAGTTGTATAACTTCAGAAACCTACTCTTAGCTACACTTCAAGGATTTGTGAAATTGTCAGTTGGACTGCACTCCAAATTTTGATGGACCAGAGAGGAGATTTTTGGCCCTAATACTCTTTCGCATGTTACAGTGTATGAATTCTCTGCATTTTTTCCAGATGTTATAACAAAGGAAAATGATATAAATGATAGACAGAAGAGTCTGTCTTGGTTCAAACAAGATGGGGAAGTGAAAAGTCACTAATACTCAAGTAAAACCTCTACACAGTTATAAGAAGAGCAAAAAATAAAAGTGGTCAATAACCATTTTGTAAAATGCTGAAGTTTCAAGTTCGATGTCAGTTTACAGCTTTTATTTTTTCCTGTAATAATTTTTAATGGAAAAAAAGAGCTTTTAAATTCATAAACGCCTTTAAACGACTTCTTCTCATCCTGAACTTAAAAGCTTTTCTGTCTGAGGAAAGTGCAGCCGGTGTCCTCTAAGGTACAGACGGATCAACGGGAAAGAAAGTGCTCTGATGCATAATTAATCAATCACTGGGCTGTCATAATGGCAATAACACTACTGGACACTGTGGTACACTCAAGCCGGGAATAAATACTTTATGAAAATGACCCATCTGAGATAGAGAGCTGAGGAGAGAGAGAAGGAAAGTGAGCGAGTTTGAAGATGAGCTGGGAGGCTATCGATCCATCTCTCCCGTCCATGTAATTGAGCTGCGCTTCGATCACTGTGGGTCTTAATGGAAAAAATGCTCAGCCTCGTCTACTCTGTTATACGTCTATTTCATTTTAATACCAGATCTAAGACTAGAGCCTAAAATCAAATCTGAACATTTTTTGAAAGATCTAGAAAGCCTTTTAAACTTTTTTTCTCCTCTCTCCCTCTCTCTCTCTTGCTCTCTCTCGGGTGATGTCTCCTGTTAGATATGAGCCAGGAGATGTGTTTCAGCGGTGGTGGATTGTGTATCAACTCAATACTTTCCATACAGCAACTCAGAGATAGAGTGACACTGTCTGAGCCACAGAGAGACGTGGACAGAGAAGTTTTGTTTTATATGTTGGTGCCAGATCTTTCAGCTCTTTTTCAGACATGATCTTGATGCTGCTCGAGTGTGATGCCAAGTTTACCACCTCAGTAAACTCCCAGCAGACTCACCTCTCCATTGCCAACAGGTTCAATCCCATATGAGAAGTTTCCATCAGAGAACACCCCCCTGCAAATACAAAACAGTGGGTGGTTACAATGTGATTGACAGCCAAGGTAGATATGGAGGAAAATGGAGATTTTATTCAATCAACTGATCGATCAAACTTTATTTGTATTGCACTTTTAGTGCAGTTCAAAGTGGTTCTTTTAGTCAAATTTACACAGATAAAGGAGAAAAAAGTTAACCTCCTTGAAAAACTTTTTAGAAAATCAGACAGTGAATTCCTAAATGTTTTAGTTCTGCCAGCTCCGGACAGTTTCGGTTTCATTTACAGCTGCTCTAAATGAAGATTTAGTTCACTGAGTATCGATTTCAGGATGAGTGACAGTGAAAGTAATGGACTCACCTCAGGCCATGGCAGGTGGACAGAGCGGCCCAGGAGCCAGGCAGCCCCCGCACTCGCCCGTGGTAGTAGCAGTGCTCTCCCCCCTGAAAACAAAATCATGCATGACAGTGAGACACCAAACCCACCATCATCCAGTAACACGTACATGTCACATTTCAGAAAATGAAACCAACAATGACTTTGAACCCCTCGCTGCTGCTGATCTTCCGGCCCCTGCATAAACCCGGAGCAGGTATTCACTGTCACGGGCAGGGGCCTACAGCCGGACTGGTGGGTCAACTGAAGGATATCGGTGACTACTGTACAACTCCGGGGGAAACCTACACCTTCAGCACCTGCAGCTGAGTTGGGTTTCAGCACACACAACATGTGTGTGCGTGGCTTTCAGTAACAAGGAGATCAATTGAAGAGTGAGAAGGTCGAGGGTCAAATGGGAGAAACTTAGTGACGGAGTCTAGTTTCCATCTCGGGTAAGTGTGTGTAAACACATGCAAAGTGAATTAAATCCAATTAATTTACCATAAAACAACAGTTTCCAACAGGAAGGTCTGCTCAGGTGTTCTTTTAGGAACTTTGCACCAAACTGTCGAATAACAGACCACGACCTCTGAGGACATTTTTAGAAATAACTTAAAACATACATCTACTGGAAAGATTTTAGTTCATTTTTACCTTGTGTTTTATCCCTTACACCTTTTATGTATGCTGTTGAATTTATTTGCTCCCACTGTTTTGGTTTGTAAAGCACTTTGAGCAGTGCTTTGTGTATGACAGGTCCTATACAAATAAAGAAAAAATATATAATGTTACTACTAGCACTACATCTACTTCTACTACTGCTAGCAGTAATTTATTTATAACACAAGTAAACTTGGGGAAAATCAGTGCAGCAAAGATATCCCAGCTTCAGTCACTGGATCCTTCATTTCCCTACATGCAACTTGGTAGCATCTTCCACTGGACCTGTAAGGCTGGCTAGTAAACTGACACAGTGACATATATAATTGGTGTCCCCTTTACACAGGTTGAAATAAACTGTATCAGTGTGTGTGTGTGTGTGTGTGTGTGTGTGTGCCTCTCTGAGCTGATACTTCCATTACGGCAGTGCTGCTTCAAGGTGTTACCTATACACCTGCATACAGATACCTTCACCTGATTATTCATAATCCCCTGAATGAACGAGGCTCGGATAGAGTGTTTCCATGTCACCTCTCTCACAGTACAGGATTCATCAGATTACATCTGTTTAAATATGTGAGACATCAGAAAGTTGTGCAGAAGGAAATGAGTTGTGCATGGAAGTGCACTCAGGAGAGGTTTCTTAATAATCAAGCAGGCTTCATCTAAGTGGATGGAGAGGACTGTCACGTCTTTGTTTGTAGCTACTTAGAGGTGTATGCGTGTGTGTGTGAGAGAGATACAGAGGGTCAGTTTCAAGTGTTTGTAATGAACCCCAATAATGTCATGTCTGCCACCTGAGACTGCTGTTGCCTGGCCCGACTGACAGACCAAAAAGAAAAGAGGCATTTCTTCATGCAACATTAACCTTTACTCCGAGCCTGCGAAAAGCAATTTCTAATCTTAAAGGTGTGTATAATGTATTCTGGCGTCATGTAGCTCGATGCCAGATCTGATGTTAGCTACTGTACTTTTACAGGGGAGGATTTATCTGACATTTCAGCTGGGGCCTGCTCTGAGGTGAACTGACTGAATCACACGTCGTTAGCCAGGATCCTGTTAATGAGAAATCAATGAGCTGAGCTGGTTGTCAGTCAATGCAGCGCTCTCTGGCCTCACTTTGATTACACTCAGCCATAAAGGGAAGCTACATGAAGCTAAATAATGGAAATTTGATAGAATTTTGAATTGATAATTGAATATATTGAAGAAAACAATATATATAAATGTAGATTCATAAAACACAGTTACTTGTCAACTCAAACTAGTGACAGCATCACTTTGTATGTTAGGGAAGAAAAGGACTTCCATCATTCATATCGCCCAGCCAGACGACCTACAGCACTTAGCCCGAGGCAAGATAATAAATAAATAAAAGGTAGGATTACAAGGCTAAATGGAGGAAATCAAATTGCCTGACACAGCAGACACACACTTGCTGCTGTGAGCGACTGAGTGCGTGTTTCAGACGAGATGCATGAGCTTCAAATACTGACCACTTGCACACAACGCACTGTGGATAAATCCTGATATGTCATCTGTACTGGTTGGTCAGCAGCAGGTAATCAGGACGCTACATTAGAAGTGAATGACATATATATAAATATATGGGAATTAAAAAACTGCTTACACACACAAACACAGACAATTGGAGGCAAATAAAGAGTCACGTTCTACAGAGATGAACAGATTCAATTTGATTATCAACTTTAACTGAATTAGAGGAGCTGGAGTTCACTCTATTTCTGAACTTTGACTCAGCATTGTTGAACTGAGTCGACTCGAGTGAAGGACACGAGGACATGACAATGAAACACCTGGAGTTACCGTAAAGCATAAGGAAGACAAGAATAATATCATCAATAACCAGGGACTGAGAGTATTAGATGCAATGCTACAAGCTGATGAAGTTTGATTAACATTATCTGCCGATGCATTAGTTGGTAAATAACAAGATTATTTTGCATTAATGTCAATGTTTCCCCATCTGACATCTTGTAAGTTTAGTGCCAGTTACCACACGTGATCAATAGTTTAATCATGGGATGAAAACAGATTTTGTGATCTCAGAGAATGAGAAACAAATCTACTTGATTTTGTCAGAGATCATAGAAGACATGTCTCTCAGCAGGACACTGACAAATGTATAAAAACAACTCCCATCAATCTGAACCCATCCCCATCCCTAATTCAATTCCTCTTTCAGTCGTGTGTCATTGAGATCCAATTCGAATGAGACAGTCACAAGCTCGGTGCAATAGCATGGATCCGCAGGGACCAATAAAAAAAAGTGACAGACAAAGGCAGGGGGAATTTATTGGCACGTCAATAAAACTAAATAAATCAAGATGGAGATGGTGTTGGTAGAGGAAAGTGGTAGGTGGGGGGATGGGGAAAGAAAGTGTCCATGTAAGCAATTTGTGCTTTCAGTGGTGTAGATTCTCCATGCAAGTGTTTGCAGGTATCTGCATATTTTTAGTTAATGTACTGTACTTTAGAGAATCAGCTGGATCTCTTAGTGAATCTCTCTCCTGTGCTTCCTGTCTGTCTCCATGTTACCAAATGTCAAATACAGGAATAAAACTGCCCCAAAAAATACACGTACGCTGCAGGGATCCTGTCGTTTGGCCACTGTTACGTCACACGTATATCTTCAACAGTTACTGATTTATGACAGCTTAAAATTCATTCACATTTCTGACACATCTCAATATTATAGTGGGTGTGTATTGCACGGAATGCTCAGAGCTAGAGTCGGTGACATCATCACTAGAGTGGGAGATGGTCTAAAAATCTTACATCTACACACATCATCTTTCACACAATGTGCTCGAAAAAGCAGAGAGACTCACAGAATTTGAACAATGAGCCTCTGACTGATGCTGGTCTCATCCAGCTGCCCATTAACTCCAATATAACATTACTGGCTGATGTCCTGAAGGAAGCACAGGTCCGACTTGTGAAGGTTTCCACCATTTATACACTAGAAGCACCCAAATGAGATGTACATCTTGAGGAAAGTCTTTGAGGTGCTGATCATACAAATTTTTTGCTCCTATTAGGTAAGGTTTTGTTGCGCCCATTTCTCTCTCAGCTTAAAAATTCTTCTTTTCTATAGGTTCAGCTACTTCAGCATTACTTTAGCAATGGTGTTCAGTCTTTAGCATTCACATGCATTTTCTTCAGGAAATGCATTTTCTAGTCTTGGTTTATTTGATTGTATAGATGTGATAAATAAATAAATCAATAAAGCACTTTTTCTCTTCCCCTGAGCACAATACACTAATACATATTCTGTGTGCATGGAACAATGATGGCGCCAATATCACACATCTGTTTCCAAAGGTCAGGTCAGAGGGCGGCTTCAAGATTTGATTAGCCGTTTCTGGAAACGGACCTGATTTCAATTCCCCTCACGACCCGACAAAGTAGACCCACACAGTTACTCCTTCTGCTGCTGCTGACTGCTGGTTACCTTGGCAACCATCTACTGATTGGTCAGGTGGTCTTTGGCAGAAGGAAAAAAGGGAGACAGAGAGGGAGAGCGAGATGGAGACAGAGACAGAGACACAGAAAGGGAGGGACAGAGACTAATATAAAGCAGAGGATGCAGACAGGGAGGGACAGTCCTCCAGATGGTGTTAAGAGTCAAGCTGTCTGCATTAACGGGCTGTGTAAACAGACCAGACTCTGACATTATTATAGGGCAGTTTGCACAGAATTACAGTGCATGACAGAGAGGACACTGTCAGCAATTCAATCATTAGTCCTCCTCATGCATCTGCAGCTGGGAACGTCATTTTCTAAAGAATCCGGATGAGAAGTAGATTAAATGAGAGTCTGCAGCTAAAAGACACAAGCTCACAGTCAGAAAATATCTTACTAGCCATTCACATTAGCCTCCGCTAATTAAAATTTTGAAACCTATTTACACATTTCTGACTGAGGATCGAGATAAACAAGTGGAGCTGCTCTTGGTCATTGATTCTTTTCAATATCATTCACTGAGAAAGAGCTATACTGTCATCGTCATTGGCACAAAATCAATTTCTGTTAAACTCAGTTGACAGAAATGAGGATGCCAACAGTCAATCACAGGATTTTATCAAGGCTTAGTTAGTAAGGATAGTAGACATTATGGGAAATACACTCTTTTTTTAGTTAAGAGTGGGATGAGAAAATTAATAGCCTACCACTGTTAAATCTGATGCAACTGGTTAGATTTGCTTACTTTAGCCTAGCTTAGCATAAATGCTGGAAATTGAGATAAACAGCTAGTCCAGCTCTGTTTGAAGGTACAAAAGCTCACTGATTAACAACTGAAATCTAATTAGTAGCCGTGCTGTCATATTTACTGTACAAGCATGGGAGTGGTGGCAATATCCCCAAGAAATACATGACAGGAGACCAAAAAGCCAGATTTTCTATAACGATAAAACAGTTTTAAAGAGCCAGTCCTACCATACTCTCTGATGGCTGCCCGCCGTCTTCAAAGTGTCGCTCCACATAGTCTGTAGACAGGAGGTTACTGGAGAGAAGAAGAAGAAAGTGAGAATAGTGACAATAGCTGAACTGACAAGGCCACAGGGCTGTGAAGCTATTATGACTCTCACAAGCCCAGATCAACAAAAGACTGATTCATAAATAAAACCGAAACATGTGAAGATTCATTTATTCTAAGTGCTAAGTTACAGCCAGTGAAAGGTATTATATAAATGCAGTCCATTAGAGGAAAATATGTGTTGAGCGAGAAGAGGGGGAGGGGAGGTGTACGTTTCGTGTTGTTTAAACTGCAGGCAGAGTGAACAATGCCAACACACAGGACATTACAATAGGTGGGCGGAAGAGACAGATGAAGAAAGATCTAAGCATGTGAGTACTGTACAGTCGTGTCAGCGACCGCTGGAGCTGCTGAGATGTCGTCTGCTGTGTCTGAGCTGTGGATGTGTCGACTTACTGGTTGAGCTCCAGGTCAAGGATGAAGGATGTGCCGAACGCCTCCACCAGGAAGCTGCTCTGGGCCAGATGGACCGACTGAGGGAGAGATGGAGGAAGCAATGGTTGGGAAGAAGAGGCGTGAGCGATAGAGAGGAAGAAATTGATTCAACTTGTAATTAAACTGTGAATGAAATCCTATAAATCATGTCTGTCAGTAGGTTTACATTAAAAGTGGGCACCGAGCTGGGACACAACTGCTCACATGGTAAATCAATATAATCTGACCTTACTTTATCCTTTGCAGGTTTTGTTGTGCTGTGACCTAATTCCATATGACACACTTACTGTACACAGTATATGAGCTATATAATCTATTAATCTTAACAGTGAAATCGCCATACTTGAGTGTTTTATACTAATCAGAAATTACCTTGGATGTCAATCAAACTGCCACAACCAATCACATTTGACTTTTCCCTCCTTTAAATCACCTTAGGTTGAAAAAACTCTCCTTATTCCTGACGATACAACAGGACCACATGTTGTGCACAATCTCACAAATCAAATGGAAAAATCCTCAGTGTTTTGTGCATCATTTATATGAATCATTCCCAAATCCCAACTGAAAGTTTTGTTATATTTTAAAACTTGCCGATCTACTCTTCTATCTAAAACAAACTTCTGAGTGTTCTGGTGCCACGAACCAAGAAAAAGAAGAAATAAAAAAGAGATATTGTCAATGTTAACATAAAAGTATTGACTATAGCAGCTTTCAAGCTGGAAAAATTTACTGTCTCTTTAATGGGTTTAAAGTGACAGCACTTAAGTGGCACACATTGCCAGAGCAACTTGTCCACTCTCAGGGTCATGAGACAGTGTGCTGACCACAGAGGGCAGCCCAAGGTCAGAGCCGTGTCATATCCACCCACTGACTGACAGGCGGGCAGTGTTTATAGCTAAGGTAATGAGAGAGGATCGGTAGAGGTGTGAAATATAATCTAATGTGGAATGGAGAGGAGCAGGCGGCAGAAGCAAGAGGTGGGATGAGTTTAAGTTTTGTTTTTTTTCCCTGCCTTGCTCTGGTCCGTGCAAACTGGTCACGGGGTGGGATGGCAGTGATTGACACATGAGCTTCAAAGAGATGACAAACAAAGGTGAAGGAGGGTGTGGCAGAGGGCCAGAGAGCAGGTGACGGGCAGAAATAGTTTTAGAAACCAGAACTTTTCATGTATTTTTACTTGTTACATAACTTCCGTCTTCCACTGTAGATATTCCTTGATTTATTTTAAGGTTATAGAGCGCATGTTGCAAAAATAGGAACATGCTGTTCACTGCAGGGACACACAGTATACAGTATGTTCTGAGGTGTGACTACGCTACACATAGGTGCACCTACGCAGCCAGTGCATGTGATGAAATGATGCATCTTAAGTGATAAAAACTTAATGATAAAAAGGCATTTAAAAAGGAGAAAATTGTACATTTAAATGTAAACTGGCCCTCTTTTTTGATCCATCCACTTTGACCATTATCTTGTCTAAAAGATTTCCAATTAAGTTTCACTGATGGGAGAATTTGTGGAGTGGGTGATAGCTGACAGAGGTTGGGTGAAATCTGTCATGAACTCATTTTATTTTTCACAGGATGAGTGAATCTACTCTATGAGGTGATATATCAAAACTACTTTTATGGTCAATATCCTTCACTGTCAGGAAGCATGAATGAAGCCAATTTACTGCAGAGACCTTGGCCACCATGATCTCAGTGATTACTGTATGGGATAGTGTAGTAAATGAGACTAATGAAGTGGAATGGATGCCAGACATGCGTTTTACTGGTTTGGAGGATGCACCATAGCAAGTGAGTCACAGCAGGTGCAGGTAACACACTCACATATGCTCCGGCTGTGCGGTTCCTGACCCGGGTGTCCAGGCGGCTGTGGAGCAGCTCCTCCGGGGAGTGGATCTGATGCAGGAGCCGCTTGGGTTGAACGACCTCTTCCGCAGGCAGCAGCCTCCCCTGAAGACTGAGCCATTCCCCCAGACCTGCAGAGAGGACAGAGGGAGGTGGAGGCGAGTGTGAATGTGAATGTGGTGTTAAATGTTTTATTCCTGTTGTCCTCTTATATGTAGGAGTCTGCAGCTGATCGTGAGCTGCTTGTTGACACCGATGCAACAATTACACGGTCCTCCTTGTTGCTCAGGGAGCGCAGGGCAGGCAGAGTGGACGCAGTATCTGACAGAAAACGTCCTGTTGTTCAATTTGTGACTGATAATCTATAACAAAGTCCAAATGGAGATAAAAGCAAAAAAAAAAAAAAAAAACAAAAAAAAAACAGCCTCCTCTTACCTGTCACGGCGCACCGTGCACACACTGCAGCGAACAGCAGGCATCTCACAGCGAGCATGATGCTCACATAGTCCCAGTGATTTCCCTCCGGTGCGGCGCCGTTAAATGAACCGACAGGAGCCGTGAGAGGAGCTGCGGCAGGACTGTTGTTGACGGTGAAGACAAACACAGCAGCGGGGGTCCTTTGAACGCGGCGACCGCATTTCTCACCTCACCTCTCTCCGCCTCTGGCGAGTTAAACGCTTCGCGACGACGCTCCTCCGCTCGGCTCCAGCTGCAAGGTGTGTGTCTGTGTCACTGAGCACCGCAGCTCTCTCTCTCTCTCTCTCTCTCTCTCTCTCTCTCTCACACACACACATGCACAAAGTCACTCGTCTTTCGGCCTAATGTTGCCAGTCCCGCTTGGAGCCATTGAGGCTGCGCGAGGAGCAGTTGAGCTGGGATCGAGCAGCACGTGGGGATTGACGGGACCCACCCACTGTCATGTCATCAGGTAAACCTGCTCTCACAGGCGTAAAGAAATATCGAGAAGCCAGCTCCGTAACTTTTCTGCGAACTCATACAGCTGTGCGCGTGTTACAGGTGCTGAACGCCTCGTGAAAACACCACCCACTTCGCACGCGCGTAACACACGCGCTGCTCCTCTGGCATCAACTTCCATTCATTACACCACCGCCTTAGATCAGATCCAGAATTACAGGTAACACCATCAGTGTGTTTGTTTTGGTCCAGCGTTACAAAGGAAGACCTCAGTAGTTGAGCAGCATCCAGACACCTTGGTGACGTTTGGTGAATACCTGAACAGAGATCAAAAGTTTCTTACATCATTTTTTTTTCTTTCCCAAATTTGTCTTTTTGACCTTTTTTCTATTTTCCTTTGAAAAACTGAAAATTCTTCAAGTCTCAGAGGTGAGGACTTTTCTCAAGGAGCCAATCTACACTGTAAAGTTGTAACATTGGTCCAAGGTGTCGCAAGCTAAAATATTGTTTAGTTTTTCAGTGATTAGTGGACATGAAGCCGATTGCCCACATTTGCAAGAGGGGAGGTCAATCATGAGCTCACATTGCGCTGTATTTGAATATCTCATTTACACTATCATGTTGAGTGTGAACAATCATTGGTGATTTTAGAAACAGCTGTTGACAAACCACTGTCTTTTAGAAGCTGACAGAGCTTTCAATCACATCCCAGGTTCCAAGTCTTCAAGTGAAACAGCTTTGAGAAATGGAAAATTGTATATTAATGACAACTGGACAGTTAAAGTGGAGGAAGACTGTGTACAATACGATTGAAAGCTCCAGAACAGTTGAGTGGACCCTGTGGGGACAGTATTCTGTGAGCTGCTTCCATATTCACTGCATGTGCTGTACACAGAGTTCACAGAGAGCTGCTAAGACTGACAGCTACCACGGGATTAATTAAAGCGGTCGCTGCACACTGCACCACTTCACACTGGATCATGTCAAGTAGGAGTGTGTCGACAGATGTGCCGAGTACTTTGACCAGAACATTTGGGACTTTAAGCTTCGTATCTGACTTCAACTTGAACCTTGAGCTGCCTGTTGAAAATTACACCCTCATGAAACCCAATCTCTCACACTCTTTTCCACTTCCCGTCAAAGGCCACACAACAACCACGAAGTCGAGCTGAGTTGAAGGGTGGGATTGTTCAAACTTTCGTGACAAAGCGGCGGTCGGTTCGTCCAGGGCCACCCACACAAAGGATCCCTTCATTCGAACACATCTCCAGAGGGTTATGCAACAAGGCACAAGATTAAATATCAAATACTGTTCGTGTCAGCTGGAAGCGGAGGATGATGAGCCAAACAGGATACATCGACCCACTGTTGCCCTTGCTGCATCCTTGCCTTCCTATTTGGCTTCCAAGCAGAGTCAGCATTTATAAAGAAAACTGAAGAAATTAAACTGAGCATATCCTCACAGTTCTTAGTTTAGCTTCTCCAAACAACAACCCTCTCTAAAACATGACCCAGGACATACTTAGGGTTAAAAACATTTATTTAAAAATCACTGTACAAGATTTCACTTCAAAATTTTCTACGAGAACTACTCCACTTCCACAACCTGAAATCATCCGTGGTTTCCTGTATCTGATTTACTTGTTGCATTCGGCATGTTTTAAATGTCCATGTAAAACATTCAGCAACGGGAGGGGGGGGGGGGATATCCAGGCAACAAGGGGGGTTGAGTTTTGTCTGCTCTGGTGAACAATGGTGAGTCTTTCATGATGTAAGTGACCTTTCATTTCAAAAACTGACAAGTGAAGATAATAGACCTCCCTGCTGCTTCAGTGCACTGCTGTGAAGCGCTCGTCTCTCCTTGACAAACCCCAGTCCTTTGGCCCACCTTCGAAAAGGCAGGAGAAGCTGTTTGACATTAATCAGGCCGGTTGTGCGAGACCTCCACTCCGCAAACGCCTTTCCTGCGTGACCATCAACACTGGCGGAGCTGGGATCGGATCCAGGCGCAGCACTTATAGTAATTGAGTAATGCCCCCTTCAGAAAAGCCTCATTAAATTCTCAGTACCACCATGTGTTCCCGGACATAGCTGCTGCTGAAAGACCACAGTCAGCACAACATATAGAATATGGCCTGTGCTCTGTGCACAAGGAGAATTAGGGGTTGAGAGTAAAAATGATAATGGATGCACTCTAAATTCATAGGAAGATGCATCATCCACTATTCATCTAAAAACATTTGTGCATTACGTTTTATAGTTAACACTTAAGTTTTAAATAATTATTCAGTGTACAACTCAGTGGTGTATTTTGAAGAGCTTATGTGCTGCCCATTGTTTCTTAAGGTGGAATACGAAGCTGCAAAGTCAAACACTCGCTACTCCAGGTGGCTCCATGTATCTTCCAGCTGTGGTTCTTCCAGTTCTTTAAAAAGAAAACAATCATCAGTGTTGAACCTCAACAATCTGTACCACAGTCCTGGAAAACGCCGATGGGTCCATTTCTTCCCCACATAGTGACGTCGCAGGAGTCGCTGGCTGAAGGACAGTGTGCAGACGTGACTCATAGCTGGTGTCGTGCATCCAGGTGCATGGCCTGTGGAGGAGTTCCTTGTCGAGCTCGCAGCTCTGCCCAGTGGGTGACAGGGGTGCAGCCGAGGTCGTGTCCAGCCTCGACAGCAGGTGACAGTCCCAGTCAGAGTCTGATGATGATGAAGAGAGCGCGGCTAGGTCTGGTATCAGCGCTGACTCGATGCACACTGAGGTAGAGTGGGATAGTGAACGCTGGGAGTCTTGGCTGGAAAACGCACTGTGAGACTTATTTTTGCGGAGCTGAGGACCTGAAGCCTTTGCTTTTGACAGAGCAGCTGCTGAGGTGCCACCATGACCCAAAATGTCTGTTTGACTTGGTGCCGAAGTGAAATTTACACTGGGAACACAAAATGTGGTAAAAGCCTGTTTTAAATCCACCGTGCATGTTGAGTAGACCTCTGGGTGAGGGCCACACTGTGAGTTCTGACAAGAGGCTTTGTCCTCAGGCTTTGCCATTAAGTCACTTACTGGGTTTGCCGGTCTATGCCCTCGTTTAGTCCATTCACATCTGTAGCCAAATTTGACTGTAATCCTCCTCCTTTTGCTGTGGGTGCATTCAGGGCTGGCTGATCGACAGCGTTTTCTGGGGTTTGGCGCTGTAGCTGACTCTCGAGGCAGGGATCGGGATCTATGTGAAAGCAGTTCATCACATTCTAAACCATTCCTAGAGCATATGATTTTACTGAATACTAAAAGATCACCTTGGTTTGTAACAGCTGAGACCGACTCAGACAAAGTCTCTGCAGTGTCCATTTTACAAACGACACCTTCCTCAGTTTCCTCTGTAATGTACAGTTGAGGACTGAGGATGGGAGGGTCCGAGTACGGGCTGTGAGGGGTGTAGGAGGAACAAGGGAGTTGTGGGCTGAGGACTGGGGGCAAGGGGTAAGGATCAGGGAATTGGCCTGGGGTCCCAGGACGGGGAAACAGCTGCTTGCCGGCTGAGGTGTGGGTTTGTGGTTCAGCATCCAATACAGGCATGACTGGGCTTGAAGCATGAGGATGGCTATCAGGGAACTGGCCCTTTGTCGGTGTGAAAGGCTGGATGGCTGGACACAGGGTGGGACACTGAAGTCCTGCTGATGGGCTGGCAGGGCCAAAGGAAAGGGGACCCTTAATGGGGCTGGAGATGTGAGTGCTGAACGACAGATCTTGAGTGCGCAGGGCCTGAACAGCACACTCCGTCTCAACATCATCGAGAGGCTCCAGTTCACAGATGTCCTGGATGGGCAAAGGAGTAGGTGGTCTGGAAGGAAGAAAAAATCCTCAATTAAAAACACAGAAAAAACAATTTGTTCAAGTGAAAGAGCTAATTGCTCAAAATTTCAACACTAGAAATAATCAGACTTACCTATTCAGTGCTTCATCTGATTGTTGAGGTGGGAAGGGGTTGAATCCTGGAAGCATGTCAACCACAAGTTGATCCACCACACTGTAGTTGGACGGATCCAGGACAAACATACGGTGCTGATCAGACTGTAAGTGCTGCAAGAACCAACAAAGACCCATCAAAGACTGTGTCACAGATGTATAAAATCAAAGCCAAAAAAATCAAGGGATGAAGTTATTCAAAATGATTCCCACCTCCTCCAGGTTAGTGAATGGTTGATGACAGCATTCACAATATGACGTGTCCTTTTTCCGTGGCCTCCAGGGTGAAGGGCTACAGTTAAATGGAGTTTGGGATTTGTCCTGTATGCTGCTTTCTACCTTTTTCTTCTCCCTAAACAACAAAAAATTATGATTACGATCTCTCCATTAGACTTTTTTATAGCATTACACAAACTTTCTAAATTGATTTCATGAAGGCCAGACAGGAAATAAACTTGAATTGTTTGAAACATTAATCAATCAACTAGTGATCCAAACACAGTACCTTGTTTTTGCTCCTTGCTCTGTCTGTTTCTCAAACTGAGGAGGAGGAGACTCAAAGGGACTAAATCGACCCTGGTAGCACAGTGATGGGAAAGTCATAGACTGCATATGCAGGGGCTTGTATTTCCTGGTTTGACAATGAAAATGACAACATATAAAAAAACACATTATAAATAAATAATGTCTTTGCATGAAAATAGTCATTAAGAAGAAAGAAAAAAAAAACAATACGATGACTCCACACATCTGAATGGTGACTCAATATTATGGCTAAGATTATTATTATCACCATTAACATATTCTCACACAGAAAATACTCCTTTTTTGGAAAACTGAGTGTGAGACTACACAATTGAGATCGACACCAGCCGGGATAATATTCAACTGTTTCAGATGTCATGGGTTCAGTTTCCACAGCAATGGCCCATACATTAGCCAGAGCACTTCAATTAACTGAAATGAGAAGGCAAATGAAAAGAACTGTTAACACATAGAGATCCCCAGCAGGAACAGGCAGTGGAGCTTGCAAAGCCTCATCGAATAGAAATCGAATCCGCTTGAGTGCTGGGCTCCTGGGGAGAGGCATCACTGGGGGGCATGTCACATTACACGATGGGACTCCTTAACAGCCTCAATTAAGAAAATCATCTGGGATGAAATGCAAAACTCCAGACCCAGAACCCAGTGGGGTAGGAAGGGCACACAGTGGCAGGTCGCTGCAGCATACTGTTGTTCGGCTGTCATGATGCTTCAACTACCAAAAAAAGAATCTAACTTGATACCAAACAACTGTTATATGAACCCAAGCAGGTCTAAAAACGCAATTTCATTTGGCGGAGGTTTAACGAAGAGGATTAGGCTGTCTCTGCAGTGGAGAGGAAGATGAAAGAGAACATCTTAGGGGATTTCTCCTCCAGAAGTGTTCTCTTAAACCTCCCATGCAAGACAGAAAATAAACAAACAAACAAATAGGCTGAGTAAGGGATGAAACTCACTGGCTCAAGTCTTCAATTTTGAGATACGGAGACCTTAAAGCTGCAGCTGTGGAGCAGAAGAAAGAAAGAGGAAATGCAATAAAATGACTTTCCAAATCACACAAACAGACGTGCAGTATTTTTAGGAATAAACATATTAGCATCACAACAACATAAACCAACCTTTGACAACATGGGAACCTTGCTGTTTGGCTTGAGTCTTCTACATGGAAAGCAAAAAATGTACAGTAAGAGAAAATGCCAGTGCACATTACATTACAGCAGTGTGTTCTCATATCACTGCTTCATTAACCCAAACAAAGTTCAACAGAGTTTAATGACGACTAAATTAACTGAACCCTTTATCGTCCCTTTTTTGCTTTTACAACTTCATTTATAAAAGATTTACTTGTTTGGTTTGTTAACATGAAACTGCTGTATGTAAATGTTTGTGAAATTGAATCTTACCTCTGGACGCTTATGTTTCATGTTGAAGCTCTCACGAGTCAGTTGTTTCAGGTTTAAAAGCACGTCTGATACCACATTAAGGACCAATACAAAGTTTCCACAACACCGTTCTGTGATAAACAACATTTATGCTGGTTCACAGCAGACTGGTTTAACTTGTTTTGCAAGAACAAAAAATGAGCAGAGGTATGGTGCCATCTGCTGCGAGAAGAGCTTCACAGCACCACAGAGGTGAACACATCCATCTCAGATACTGCAAGAGTTTGTGTCAAATCGTCACAACCTTTTGATTCAGTTCCTTTATGATAAGAGAAAAGGATACCATCCACATACAAAATCTTCACTCCCCACGATCGAGCATTGGACAAAACACTGTTTCCCTGTAGTCGTTCCTACAACACAGATCCATCAGAATGAAGTCAAGGTAACAGTTTGCGTCACTTTGAGTAAAATATCAATACCCACAAACAAATATGCAAAGCCTGCAGAAGATTAACCTTATTCTGACTTACATTGTTGCGAATGGCTTTTTCAAGCAGGGCTTTACCCCGGCTGCCACAAGCCTGCGGAGACACACAAAGCACAGATTTACACAGTGATGGAAGATTAAGGACAAGCCAGAAAGTCAAGAAATGTATAATAAATACAGAAATATTTTGTGTACAGAAAAAGTTCCAGCCGATGTATGTGTATACTGATTAGGACAGGTACATTTGTGTAACTAGTGTTCACAACACGTTTTACCATTGGTCTAGGAGTTTCTAGTCGTTGTTTTTCACGGCTGAGGACGCTCTCTCGCCGTGTAACAGGATGTGCAGCTTTTTCATTTGTTCCCTTTGCCCCTCCCTTGGTAGCGACAGATCTCTCCTCCTTCAGAACCTCTTGGTTTCCAGTGACAACAAAGTTTACATCCTTGTGCAGGAAACTCTCGACCCTCTACAGCAGGCGAAAAAAAATATTCATCAGTTTTTGCTGAGAGACATCTTTCATAGTTTAACTTGGGCTTCAGTAAGTTTACAACCAACCAGGAGACCAGTGTTAGCTGATGCTGGCAGTTTGGCTGAACTGTCTGCTGAAATCACATGCTACAGATTATATAGTCTATAAGACAAATAATTTACATTTTAAACCGACTAATGTTATATTCTATTCGTCTTGTAGGTCAAGAGTGATAATTTCAAGAGACAACAACAAAGCAATGTTATGGTTTTGCCTTACTCTAACACACAGTTAAAAGGTTAAACTGTCACATTCAAGGTATTATATGATCTGAAAAGATGAACTTTTATTAACTATGAGTTTAAAAACAGATTTTTCTGGAACTGGTCACTCTCTCTAACTCTAAATGTCCATCTGACAATGTGAGAGAAACAAATGGCAGCGCAGTCTAATTTTATCAGGATTAAAATGTCACTGCCTTAAATAAACTTAATATATAAATAACAACTGAGGCTCACTGCATCTGCACAAATCTGACACTAAAAGCAAACCATGTGACAAGCTTACCCCTCCTAGGAGAGATATGGTCTCTAAAAGCAGGGCTGTGGGACGTTTCTTCACATTGTCAAGATAAAAGATCTTCCCCTCCAGCCTCTTATCCCCAGGACACAGTTTGCCCAAAAGGCCTCGATCCTCTGCATCAGCATACTGCTGCTTGTGCATGGTCTTGTGGCCTTAAAGGAGCTCACAGCTTTACTGTACAGCACCAGGATCTTACATAACAGAGAGCACATCACACATGTTAATGAAAAATTATCAGTCGGTTTAAACAGTTGACAAATATACACAATATACGCACACACAGAAATACGATTCA
Organism: Caranx ignobilis; assembly: GCA_021432705.1. Classification (NCBI taxonomy): domain Eukaryota; kingdom Metazoa; phylum Chordata; class Actinopteri; order Carangiformes; family Carangidae; genus Caranx; species Caranx ignobilis. The sequence goes on from MU269988.1 coordinate 7,969,356, forward strand.
TTATGATCTTTTTTGTTATAAACAACTGCTGTGTTAATTATGTCAAACTGCTTTTTGTCCAAATGTGTTTCATCATCTTAACACAAGGCCACTGAAGTGAAACAAGAGAACCGATGATGGACAGTTAAATGTCACCTCAATCATAAGCAACATATAGGTTACATTGTAGTTTGCTCAAAACACAACCATTTCAACTTGCAATGAAACATCTCTGAAGACAAGGTACATAGGATTAGTTCATCATATTACAGCATGAGTACAATCATTAACATATTTCAGCTATTGCTATTTAGCTAGCGAACTTAGCAGTGGTATACAGTGCAAGCACACGTCTCCAACACTGTTAGCATGGACTGTTAGCTGATCTTTGCTAGCTTAGCTTCACTCAAAATAGACAACGACCGGGCGAGAAATAAAAACGTTTAGCTGGTCTGTAACACGGATAAACCGTCTGGTAAACTGTGTTCGGTATTCTCGGGGAGAAAATAAAGAAAAGCTTACCTTTTGTAACTTATTTATAGAGATAAGATACAGAATAAGCTGTGCCGATGCACCATACGCTGGAGAGGCAACCGCCGCTTTTTTAAAAACACTAACGGAGCCGTCAACGTGAGTTTACGTAACATCCGGCCACAAGCTGCGTTGACGCGCTTTTTTAAACATCAGATCCAGATCCCAGAGCGACTTCTACATTTCTGATACAGTACTGAAAACAGTACTGTTTTGTAAATTTTCAAATACTAGTATTTGCCATGTTCTCTCCTTGCATGAGTCCTCTATATTACACCACTTACATAATGTTGTGATAGTACCGTAAACGCAACACAACGGCAACTCTCCTATAGCTACGCTTATTTTCTGCTGATGTGAGTCGGATTTAATAATACTAACAACTTGTACAGTAAAAAAAAAGTGGCTTATCCCCTATACATTCACACATATAAACCTTTTCAACTGAATGTGACAGGAGACCAAACACAAATGAGATGAACATCAATTGTAAACACAGCCATAGTATACAAGTATAATCACTTATAATCACGCAGTCTGTGTATTTCAATTGATGCTCTCCATTCACCAGTGCTCACATCGCCTGTCAGTTTGAACCAGCAGCTCAAACACTTCAGATACCACAGAGAAAAGATACCTTGACCATGAAGTATGCTTCATTCTAACTTCTCTCTGGTACAATCACAAATGTGGCCACATTTGCCATTGCAATGTTGTGTCATTATTGTACTTCTCCAACATGGGGTAAAAAATGTGACACAACCAAATCGACATGGGTTATTAACGAACATGCTGAGACTCATTCAAAAACAGATGTACTGTTTTTCTCTCACACCCCAGCAGAGGGCAGTGTGCCAATAAATACAGCAGTCCCAGTGGAGAAGTGCACTGGCATCCCTCAATTTACCATGGATTAACTATCTTGTGTTTTACACACTGCCATGGCATCTAAAACATGTAAAACGTGAGATAGAGACAGCAAGACAAATACAGTCCCTTTATTCAATACATGCATTTTTGTCTTCAAAAAATATTTTTCTAACAAAGTGAAACACTGACATGGTGCCAAGGGCTCGCCCCTCATGGAATTTGAAAATAAAAGTATGGATTAATGACATGAATTCTTCATATCAAGTTGAGAACAATCAACAACAGGGTAGACTCACAAACTAAAGCAGTAATAGACTAAAACCTTCATAGCACAAACTTTAAACATCACAAATATCAGAAAATGTAACAGGATGAAGACACTGACGTCAGTCTAAACAATCTATCAAAATATGAAAGAAAACTTACTTTCTCTCTCCAGAAACTCACACATACACTGTAAAATTAACAACTGAAAACACACTAATTTTTGCTCATGTTTGGGAGCTCACTCAGTCCACATCAAACCTGGTCTAGAGAAAAAAAAAAAAGAAATTTTGCATATTCAGTGTTTTAACCCCTGGGTGGTCATGAAACTCGGCACCCAGGCAGAGAGACTTAGCTTCTGTTTTCAGTCCATAGTGATGCAGAGTCAATGGGAAGCAACTCCTTGACTGTTTAAATAAGGCACATTAGTGAGGGGAATGCTGTATATCCACACACTCAATCAAAGACAGCAATAACATCCTTCAGCAACAGCCATTAAAAAAAAACAAGTTATTTCAAGATGTCATAATACTGAATACTAAAAACTGTGAAACAAAACTGTAAAGCACAAGCTGAGGCCATGAACAGTTTGTGTTTTCCCAGAGGTGGTTTCTCTTCCTGGACCAACTATTATTTAAATCAAATCTTTCTCTACTGAAAAACTCTGAATCCTTGTGTAATTTGTAACTAAAGTATTCTGCATTAAAGACCATGTGTGTCACATATCCAGCCTACAACTGCTATTTATTATCAGGAAGGGAGTTTTTAATAGACAGAGCAAAGTGGCCTTTGGCACTAATTTTCACGTACTATGCATGAATATCAATGCAAATAATGTTAAGTGGCTGCCCTCTCTTCTTTTAATGTGAATGTAAAAGGGGAGGAGATCTCATATTGTTTTAACGAATAACAACAAGGCTTACAGTCTGTACTTCAGATCCACTCAGAGCCCTTTATGACTCCATATTTGCTGCTACTACTGGTGCTGCTGCTGCCTCTGTCTGCATCCGCCTTGCTGGAGGCATGTTTGTAGGTCTGCCGATGTTTACGTTCACGGTGGGCCTTGCTGTGGTTGTTGCTCTGGCCCTGCAGTTGGCTGTAGCCCTGATTGTCAGCCCCCAGCGTTTTCGGAGTCTGACGGATGTCTTTCTGAGCACCTCTGGGCTGATCTCCCACGACCAGGTTGTCGTCATTGTTGGTGTACTGCTGACGCTCCTCGTGGGCAATGTTCACATGGTTCTGCCGGCACGCCATCTTAGCATTAGCCAGGTCAGTAACAGGGAGTGGTTTGTCGTGGTTTCCAGTCGATACCAGTAGAGGCTTGATGGCGATGTTGTACCCTGGTGGAGCTGATGGTGTGTTCCAGGAGTAAGGGTAGTTGCTGTAATCCTCTCCTCTGAGTCGTACCTCTTTGACCACCTCCTCTCCTTGTGTCAGTCCGTACAACTCATCATCAGGGAGCTGCACCTGTCGGGAGCGGACGATCTCACAGATGGTACCGATGCCCAGATGTAGCATCTCCCATATATTGAGCACCAGACAGAGCAGGGACACAGCATACATGATGAGGAGGAAGATCGTTTTCTCAGTGGGTCGTGACACAAAGCAGTCCACGCTGTGAGGACAGGGCAGGTCTGAACACACGTAGCTGGGAGGCACTGCAAATCCATACAAGGCATACTGTCCACACAGGAAAGCCACCTCCAGTGAGAAGCGGGCCAAGAGCTGAAGCACATAGATGCGCATCAGTCCATCTTCTTTGATCCGCTGACGCCCATCATGCCGTGCCTTGACCTTTGCATTCCCATCACCACTGCCTCCTTTAGCTGGTCCACCAGTGTCGCTCTCCACCTCAGCCATCTCATAGATCATTGGATCTTCTTCTTGGTCATCCTCAGCCTCTTCGATGCCCCTGTGCTGCATTCTACCTGCCAGGTAGTGCTTCTTTTTCCTCCGCGGAAATCCACTCGCCCCCCCACTGTCTCCGTGCTCCTCTGCACGGGCGATCTTGTTGACAGCGTAGCCCAGATACATGAGTGAAGGTGTGGCCACCAGAATGATTTGGAAGACCCAAAAGCGGACGTGTGAGAGTGGAGCGAAGGCATCGTAGCAGACGTTCTCACAGCCCGGCTGGCCTGTGTTGCAGACAAATTTGCTCTGCTCGTCATAGTAGATAGATTCTCCTCCCACGGCTGTCAGCACGATGCGGAAAACAATGAGGACAGTGAGCCAGATCTTGCCCACAAACGTAGAGTGGTTGTGGATTTCTTCCAGCAGGCGAGTCAGGAAACTCCAACTCATGGTAGTGGCATGGAAACTACAGCGAGAGGCAACATACACCTCCTGTTACTCACCTGTGGAGAGAGCAGACATACTTCATTTAGACCTCCCTCCTATGGTTAAAATACTCCACCATTTAAAGACATGTAGAATATCTGCCCAGAACTAAACAGACCAGTTCAGTTTACAAGCACAGAGTCTTACACTTGGAAAGAAAAATCATTATTTATTCATCTGTCTTTTCATGTCTGTCTCTTAATTCATCTATTCCCACACACACACTGAATAAAGACACATAAAGAGACCACCCATTCTTCTACTGTATTCATCATGTTCAGGTTTTTTGGCCCCCTGCGTTAGCACTTGAGGCTGTCAGCACTCAGCTGTTCTGCTGGATATAAAACGCACACCACCAAACCACCAAACATAGTTCACTGAGGCACTGAGACAAGCACTTTGCCTTTCCTATACATGGTTATCAAACAGTTTCTCCACAATAACGACACGTTTATCCTTGATTCTTTTAATAGCTATCCCCTCGAGCGCATGTCTAAACACATCGTTGGCAATAGTACACAAGGGGAAGAGTAATGATGACGATGGAATGTCTAACCATAATTGCTATTGTTAACTGAATGCCCCTTTTCATTTTACATTAGATCATTACTACATCTGACTGTCCAGTTGTTTCAGAAATATGGACATTTTCTCATGCAACTGGCCACTGAAAGTACTGGTGAAGTCATTCACAAATTGCATCAATTGATTCATGGTTCTATTCATTTTTTCTTTCACTTTTTAATTTAAATTAACACACTACACTGATAATATATGTAAACACTGAGCACTATAGAAAGAGGTAGGTACAAACAAGGTGTACGGAGCCTCATGTGGTACAACACCCCCATTCTCAAAAGTGTGTGTTCTTTGCTTATTCTTTATATCCATGTGGGACATACAGTAACCTTATACCTAATGAATGTGATACGAATTTATAACAAACAAGTCCATTATTCTACATTAACCGAGTATTAACAACATCTTAAACTTACACATAAGCAGCAATCCTCAAATTCAAATGTGTATTTACCTTAATGTAATTTGATTTATCTTAAGTACTGTTAATAAAATCAACAGAGACTTGCATCAGTCTTAAATGCTGCTCTGCTACATGCTAACACAGTTCTGTGAACTATAATTAGCTAGCGGACGGCTGGAGATGGTCTGTGGCAGTAACACATTAGATGGCTGCTCCACTACATGCAGCACAAAGGGCGAAGGATGAACTAACTGGTAGGACTGAAATTGGTTCAGACTGAACACCTTCCTTGAATTTTCAGCTGTATAAATCTGTAAATATTGTTCATCCTCTACTGAACTTGACCACCTCATGTTAAACTTGACCCTGTAAATCCATCCTAGCCAACAGATGGAGTATGTGAGTTTGTTGAGCTTGAGTTGAGCTTCAGTTTGTGTATGTTTCCACATACTTCTGCACTGTTTTATGTAATTACATGCACATGATATCAAAAATGCACTTGATATCCATCAACCATTGGCGTCATAGCCCGTGGCAAACCAAACTGGGTGATAAAGGAACAGGCTCAAAATGGTCTGTCCAGTGTATGGCGTCAGTTTTGTTCCCATACTCTTTGGCTACATATGGAAACAGCTTGTTTAGTGACTCAGGCTTAAATCACAAAGCTATCTTTTGATCTGCTCTCAGTTTCGGTCTGTAAGTCTGTAAGTCATTTCATCACTGAGACCAAATCCAAAAACACTTTCATGAGAGCAGGTGTGGCTGGTACTAACACAAGAGTTAACAATTTTCCTCATGTCTCACTCTGTAAAGAAAAATAAAATTCCAGACTGTCTCATTAAGAATCACATGGCCTCTAAAACTGCACATCTGGCCATGTTGTGTAATGTACTATTTGGAGACCCAGTAGCACAGCTATCACCACCCAAACACACACTCTAGCGGATGGCAAGAAACTGGGAACGCTCCCTCATTCAGCTCATTAGCAAAGCCTATTACGGTTTGCTGCACAACAATAGCGTAAAGTAGATTTAATTGCCTTCCACTGACTCTTGATCCAATTTTTGGTCATAATAATACTGCAAACACTATTTAATAACTACCTCCAAAATAACATACACACAAATCCAGGTCTACTGGTGATCTTGAATGAAGGGAACAACTGACTCGTTAGCATAATAATCTGGTCAGGAGCCTAAAGGATGCGATACAGCAGGTATTGCATTATTATTCAACTAATTCTCATGTACCTACAACCATGATAGCATTTCATTAACCAACCAGAAGATTTGGAGTCTGCTACTAAAATCTGTGCTAACTGGACCAGAAAATAAACCCCACAGACACTGTGTGTTTTTGCATGAAATTCACAAAATGCACGAACATCTCCATAGCCGGGGTTGCTGTCAGTGCCACATTGCATGCCTGATGTTGGTACAGTGCACTTTCTCCAGATGTCTCACAGCCCCAGACTAACAGCCTCCAGTTTCCTACAGTGCCAGTAAAAGAACTATTTGAGGAGTGTAAGTTAAAAGAGCAACCACCCTTGTACATGCCTATCTCAGTAGGCTTCAAGCTGTGAATATGAAGGGTTGTGGTTTCCTTCAAAGCAGTTTGGGTGATGATCAACCCAAATGCTATCTTGCAAGTATGAAACACTTTGCCGCTATTAACTTGAAAGATGGCTGTTAAACTGTTTTTAAAGTATATTTTTGGAGTACTTTTTCCCCAGATTGGATGCAGAATCGCAGGGCAGAAAGCTGACTGGAGGAAAAAGAGGAATGAGAGGTGAGAGTGAGACGCAACAGACTCGAACCCACCAGGTAAACTACAAACACATGACCAGCATCTTAAACACAACAAACACCTACCACAACATCTACACTCACCCTGATATGCTGGTCAAGGGACATGGTATCGTATCATGCAGTGCATTAAGATGGTGTCAATATATAGGCTAACATTTAAAATTAACATTCATTTTTTTTAAATAACAATAACTATAGCAAGCAAAATAAATGTCTGACTTTAACAGAAGCAGAAAAAACCATCACAACAATTCATACATGTCTTGGCCAACTCCTATGAACGAAAAAATGATACACCCTGAAGAAAGGCCGTGAAAAAGAATTGCAAGTGTAATTACCCAAACATTAGATTGAATGTTTTTCATCACTGCAGAAACTCCTCGAGACATGGAGTCACTTTGTGAGCCATCCACTCAAAGTTGTCAAACCACAAACAGATGATGCAGCTTGAACAACATAATGTGATGTTGACATATGCCTCTAGCAAGGAGGGCACTGTCTTCACTGCTTCAACTAACCACTATGATAGATAGATAAATAAATAAATAAATAAATAATATTAATAATAAAAACATAATAAAATTCTCTAAATCTTTTTGTCCTTGCAGCACTGTGAGTAAAGTTATTATTCTTATTACCGCTCTTTGTTGTATCCCTCTTATCCTCCTCGTTTTCCAGGCAAGAATTTGGTGAGATTTCAAACCCCATGTAACTTGCAAAGCAAACAGAGAAGACACAAAAACATAAGCAGTTTTATAGACAACATTATCAATGACACATATTTTAAATGGCATACATATTTATTAAATGTTTATAGTCATGTCTCTATATGTCCTCAATCTCTCTATGTCCATGTTTTCAATAAGGGAAGACTGCAGACTAACGAAATTAATTTCACATAAGATTTACGTTGGCAATTTTGCTGAAAGATTTCGATAATTATTTGCTTTTGCAAATTTGAAATAAGTTGATAAACGATGAGTTAAAACAGAGTCATTTAAATTAAACATAGCTGTCAGCCAGCACCCTGAACACTGAAAGCTACAACTGAAGCACTAAGCTAACATTAAGGTAACTTCAAAAGAAAAAAAAAAGTCTTTAAAAGTTCCAACCTCGATTAAATTGCTTTATAATGCTTGATATAATCCTATCAGTTTATATTAAGTGCATATGCCATGTTAAACAAAACAAAACAACTTGGGGGGGAAAAGCTGATATGCAGGTTAATTAAGGTAACGAAACCGTTTGTTGCGGTTAACTAGCTAACTGAGCTAAGCTAGCAGCGGGAAAACAAAAATCATTCCAACCGACAGGAAACAGATAAATCAAGACGTGTTTCTAGTAGGAGACCTTTTCTTTACAACATTATAGTCATTTTTCCTTCCTAAATGTTCCCTAAAGTTAAGTTTGACTGATATAGACATACTTTCCTACCTCACCACAGCAGCATCCTCACCAGTCCAGCTGGAGTTGGTCCCATCCACAGAGCTGGACACACGTTAGGACCTCACCAGTCAACCGGCAAGACACACGGTTTGTTTGAGCACAGCAGATAAAATCCTCATCGCCGAATTACACCAAAAACACTACAGTGCCTTTAATATTAAATATATTTTTTAGATTTGCTAAGTTTTCATTAATTGATGTGTTAAATTTTAATTTAGCTTTAATGGCTCAGACACTGAACTGGAGAGACTGAGAGGTCGATGTGTGTGTGTCTGAGGAGGGGAAGGCGAAGTGGCTGGTGCAGGGCAAGGAGGAGTTTGTGTGTGTGTGTGTGTGTGTGTGTGTGTGTGTGTGTGTGTGTGTGAGAGAGAGAGAGAGAGGCTGAGTTAAGCATCATGGGGTATTTTCCTTGTAGCTCCTTTTCTACTTATATCTAATTTAATCTCAATATCTGCAATATATGAATGTGCACAGGGAAACTATAACCTACACTCAGTGTCACATTTCAAACAAGGCTTCATGTTTGGAAATACCAGTTCTTCTATTCTGCAGAAGACCTGCAATAGTGTGTGTGTTTGTGTGTGTACACATATTTTCATAGGTTATCTTGGTCATTGTCTTTCATCATGGAGATGTGGAAGATTGCCCAGTGCCAAAAAAAACAAAACAACTTTGACGTTTTTAGACGTTGGAGATAATAGTTAGATAGTAGTCAGTGCAGCAGAGCATGTCAAAAATGTGTTGTTGAACGTGTCACTCATCTGCATCTTTCTGTGTGGAGCGCTAAGGTTCATTTCAAAGTATCTGGTTTCCTTTTGGTGGTGGAGTTGAATGGTGAGCCAGGGTTTCATGCAAAAGCCAAAGACTTTTCAGACAACTCATGCTGATTATTGACCCCATTGTTGTGTTTAGACTGAGCCTCAGACTGAACAAACATCCACAGTTTGTTTCACCTTCTTTCATCAGGCTTTGGACACAAACTGCAGATTTGTAAAAAACAGTTTTGTCAGGAGCTTTATTTTTGCCTCCTGTTGCCACACAGTGCACTCAACAAAACACATGCTTGCATTTTGGAAATCCATGTTTAGGAATCATAGTGAAGATTTTAAGATATATCTGATATATTTCATCGACACGTTGCATGACCTGTGTAGCCATTTAATCCCACAGTAAATGGCCTGTGTTCAGTTTTCCTCACGCTGCTACAGCTTCAGCAGATAACTCATGAATACACAAGAGATTCTTATGTCACAATGAGGTCTCATCGTCATATTAAACATCCTCAAGGACATGCTAATACAGTTCACACATTGTTTTTTTTTTTCAGTCACTGAAGAAAAATCTCCACTCTTCATCTCAAGGACGCTAGACAAATGTCAGCTCACACATGCAGCCCACACTTCCCTCTTCCTTTTCTCTCCATCTGTTGCTAACTGACTGTTCCTTTCAGGGAGTGTGGCAGCACGGAGCTATTAGCTCGACTTCTGCCTGGCATTGTATTCCCAAACTATCAGCAGAGGAATCGAGCACAGAGGGGTGGAAACACTCACATCCCTAATCAGCCTGATAGCATTTTGGCATAGGAAGCGCACACATCCTCATTCAGAGTGACCTCTTACAAGCCTCAAGTCCCTTAACTGAGTTATCTTTCACCTCGGAAGGCGTAATTGAATGGAGAAAAATCAATGAGGTTATCCATAAAAGCAATCATCAGATGGCGCTGGCAATTTAAAGCATTTCAACAGTTGAGTGTCTTACTGTTACTGGAGGGGGAAGGGCTGCGTCAGGTGCAACAAGAGGCAGCGGGGCCGCCATTGACAAGTTGGAGATCCTCAAATACGATTCGTCATCGTTCTCGTGCTAATTGGGTTTTCTATCCACTCACTTACCCCTAGAGGTCATTGGAAATTGGGTTGGGCACCAAGTTATCTTTTGCCTATTTATACATAATAGACACAGCAGGTACTCTTTCCTTTACAATGTCAGGCCCAATATGACCTAAATTGAAGGATCAATGCTGGTACGACCAATTGAGCTGAGACTTGCAGCAGCTAATAGAGGTTTTCCAGAGAGTGACAGCGAAGTCATATTGGAAAAGAAGAGGAGGACGATACATTATAAAGGCAGCGTGAGAGAGAGGACTACAAGTGTTTTGTACAGTCAGCTTACAGTCAAGCCTGTGACATTATTATTATGGGACTGACAACAGAAAATATAATGGTCGACAACAATGACATGTCATGGAGTCACTGGGGGAAAAGAGGTGACAGAATAAATCAGAGAGACACGATCAGATGTGGAGAGAGAACAATGTTGAAGAGATTGAATGTAAGACGTCTGGAATTTGTTTTATCTGATCTGACAGAGGCCAAACTAGAGAAGAAGAAGGAGGAGGAGGAGGAGAAGGAGGCCACGCAAAGGGACGCAGGGACGGGGTTACAGCAGGCTAAATGGACACAAAATGGACTCAACTCTCTGCAAGTTAAGAAGCTGAATCAACACATTGCTTGGCTGACTTTGCTGACATTGCTTCATCTCCCACACTACAGCCTTTGAGCCATTGCTGTCATATTGTCTAAGAGTCTTTGATGAATTATTATGCCATAGGATCAGTCCTTCTGTTCTTGTCACTTGTTTCTCTCTTAATTAATCAAGTGTAACACATCTCACTGGTGGCTTGACTGACTGGTGTATTGCAAGACACTATTTATAGCTTTGACATTGAGATTTGGTGCCATCTTCTGTTCAAGAGATGTATCACGTGCAGGGGCCTCTAACTCCTGCAAAAAAAAAAAAAAAATCAATGCCCCCTGACACCCCACCAAAGTTAAGTTAACAGCCTTAGTGCATATGAGTATGTTTGGGTTAGGGTCATCTCAGTTAAAGGAGGGAGGGCTAACATAAAGGAGTGAAAAAGAGGAGGTGAAAAAAAAATCATTTTGCAAGAAAATTACTGCTAACCACCACAAACCAGCCAAGGTGCAAGAAACGTCATAGTGAAGTCAACTATATAAAATATCATCACATCGTAGTGTCATAATTAGTCCACGGATTTATGGCTTATGGTCAAAAACATGTTCCTTTTACGTCATAGTGACCTTGACCTTTCACCTTTCACCTTTCACATTCTCAAAATCAGTTCATCTATGGGTCCAAGTAAATGTTTGAACCAAAAAAGAAATTCCTTGAAGGTGTCACGGACGTATTACATTCACGAGGCCACAGCAGTAATGTGTGACATCACTGCAACATTGACCTTTGACCTTTGACTACCAAGATCTAATCAAATCATCCTTGGACCAAAGCTGAATGCTTGAGCCAAATCCCTGTTGTGGTCATACTCTATCATATCTGCCCCATATCTACATCCAGTGGTCTGCATCCACTCTGAGTGACAACCCCGGTCACCATGGTGACACATTTACTCATCTCTTGTGACTTCTCATATCATCACATCTCAGTGCTGCTGTCCATCTCTCCTCTCCTCACTCTGTACTTGCTTACTGACTTTCCACTGACCCTGCCACCCCCACACTTCTGTCTGTGCCCTCGTCCATTCTCCTCTAATCCCACTCCTCTCTCTTCACTTGACTGACGTCCTGCGAGTTGAGAAAGAGGCCTGGATGACTCTTCTCAGTCGGGGTCACCTCTGCCTTCCCTCCTCTACTCTACTGCCTCAGCTGCCAAATCAACATGTCACCTACTTTGAGACGAAGGATTACATGCTCACTGACACTTCCCCTAAATAACTCCACCGTCTTGTTTTGATTTTTTTTTTTGACACTGGACTGACATTGTTTCTCCATACACTTGAAACAGCAAATACACCACTCTGATGGCCTTCAGTCTCCTCAGAATATGCTATTTTTTACTTTTTAACATTGTCATCCTCCTTAACACTCAGTCTCCACTGACACATCCCACACTGTTTTCAAGGACACGTCGACCCTTTCCCACAGCACAGTTTAATATGGTGTTTTGTAGGCTGACAGCTCAGTCACTTGACCCTGGAAAAAGTCACTTTGAAAACAACCTTGTTTAAATTTGAGTTGGCTCTCTCCATGATATCACTTGATCTGCTCAATTCAAACTGACTGATCATTTTGTGTATGCAATCTCACAAAATGTCAATTCAAGTCCAAAGAAGAGCAACAAAAGCAGAAAATATTCACAAATGAGAACCTTTACATGGAAATCTTTAAGAAATTTTACGTTAAAAATTGACTTAATGATGATTTATCAGTTACTTAAGTGTTTTTTGTGTTGCTGATGATGAAGTATGCAACAAAACCAGACGAATCAGATAATGGCTTTATATTCCTGTTACAATGATGCATTACACACACACACTGGTAGTTTTGATTGAACGTACATTCACCAGAAGCGACAGCAAACCACAAAAAAGTCAGCTCATTCGTCAGAGTCCTAGCAACACATCATTTTATTTGGTTGTTGTGACATTAGTTTTTAAAATCATATTAAAAACACTGTAGTTTGAGGATGTGTTGTCATTTCACATCCCTGTAAATGTCAAATGTCAAGTTTCTCTTCCTGTTTCATCTTGAATCTCGTCACCGTCATGTCAAGTATTTATCATTGAATTATTGCACAAACTCAATGGAAGTCTCATTAGTACACAGACATAAACTGAAGACCTGTTGTAACATATTTAATAGTTCTAACACCAGAAAGGCTAAAACTCACAGGAGTTTAGTCTCCTATTCACAAAGAATGAAAGGATTAGGTTTAAATCACAAAGAATTTCAGGGCCAAACTCCAAATGCAGCAAATAAGAGCAGCAAATCTGAAAGTGCAACTCAACACATCTCCATAAATATAGCTATTATTATTTATTATTATGAACATGTTTGCTTGTTAACACTTTCTTTTCTACTCCCTGAGAAATAAAAACACTGGTTTGAGGGAAACCTCCAGGACTTCCACAGCATTAAGTTGTTTTTCAAGGCAGAATTGTTTCATTAATTAGCTAACACTTTTCTTCAGCACTCAAACCTACTTATTGGTATCAGTAATGGCTTGACAAAGATGTACATGGATTCATATGGTTAGAAATATTCAGAATATAAAATGAGTACAAATATACACTCGGTTATTTCTACTGCGTCTGGCCTGAAGTCACTCGACAGGATCAGTATCAGTGAACCTTACACAGGCTGCACAAATCAACAAATGCACAGTATAGTATATATGAAGGAATTTAGTCTGCTTATTGTAAACATGATGGAAAAACGACAGTAGGACCCAGCAACACAATATTCCACTTGTCCCTGAATTTGAACATAACAAGATGCTAAAAAAGAACAGATTCAGTGAGTTGTGCTATTCTGCAATATGTATTTTCATTTCCCAGTCTGTGTCATGAATTTAATGAGGCAAAAATGAGGTTACATGTTGAGTTAATTCTGCAAATACATCAGTGGCTGATGCCAACACCGTTCTGTCACAACACTGTAATTCAACTGGAAATACCTTCAAACACAAGGAAGATATTGGACTCCAAACAGAAATCTCGCAAATCAATGAACACTAATGCAAATATTCATTATAATAGGATTAGGTGAGCGTTCACTATGTGCAGAGTTTGATATCTTCAATTGGTAAATTTCATCACAATCCATTTCATTGTTCAGAGACAGAGGGGTTTAAGAATGGGGCCAAGGTGCAGACATATGGCTACAGTGCTCCCTTTGGATCACATGCTGGTGTAGATTACGGCTGCATAATCAAGCCCTAGATTAGGTATCGGTAAGAAATGGTGGAGAACGCACAGGTAGTGAGCCTGCGTCTCTCTCTGTCACCCTATCCCTGCTCTGCACCGTCCATGTCCTCGTCTGACACAACATGTGTGGTCTTTTGTTCCAGATCGCGCTACAACACCTGATCCTGCTCGTGTGTCCTTTGTCGAGGCCTTGGATGAAGTCCTCCGTTTGACACAGAGTCCATCCAGAGATAAAAACAGGTTTACATTGTTGTTCTTAGTCAGATCTCTTAGTTGTTCCTTGTAATGTCTGCACATGTGACCCAAAATCTTCACAGCTAACATTGCTAAAAAAAAAAAAAAAATGTCAGATGCAGTGAGGTGTTCAAATGTAAAGTAAATTACATTCACATCCAAGGGGATGGTTCTGTTAAATGAGCTGAGTGCAGTGGATTGAGTTCCACTCCAGAGCAAACGAGACAATTTTGGTTGAGAAGACATTTAGTATCTTGATCAAAACTTAGTGCATCATTAAATTCTGCATATCTCCATTACTGCGTCTCAAAATCGTTACTACTGAGCTTACTTATTTGCATTTTCATTACATTTCCACTTGAAGTCCTGTCCTGCATACTGCACCTACTACTGCTTAATACTGCATACACATTTAATACTCATTATGTTATTCTCTATACTTAGACAAATATATATTTGTAAATATTCCAAATATCTTTCTTGCTGACACTCACAGGATGATAACTCTCTCTTATCTGGATACAAAATATGCTGCCACTTAACTTAGCATAGCATTTCTTCGCCAGAATTAGGACTTCCTGTTGTCTGGATGGGAGTGAGCTTTACAGGTGGATTTTGTTACCTGTAAACTGGTCAGGTTCAGTGTTTGTCTCATCTACCTCTCAGCAAGAGTGCGAATGAGTTTATCTCCCAAAATGTCAAACTATTCCTTTAAAACATTAGATTCAAATAGATTCACACTGTCTTAATCTTTACAAGTTATAACAAGTGTGGCTAATGTGAAATCATGCATACCTGCTGCACCTCAGTGCACCTTTGTTATATTCGCTCCTTTCTTTCACACTCTCTCACTCACACACACTCACACACACACATCTCATCTCTCCTTCATTATTTTCTTCAGGCAGTCCACAATGTCCTCACCACTGGCCCAAGGAACTACATTTGCTTTGAACATGGCTTCCTGGGACTGCTGCATCCCCAGCAGCAGCCTGTGCATGGGGAAGTCCCTCCTGGGGAAGGCAGTGTCCCTGGGCCCCAGAGCCAGGGAGGGACAGATGTCATTGGCCCCATCTCCAATATAGAACACCCTCTGGAAGGCCGCACCACCACGCTCCTTTTGCCGCCCTGCCAGATACTCCCTAAGGATCACCTGCTTGCACATGTTGTCAGGACAACGGGAGCAGGAGTGGGAGTGGAAAGGGAGCAGCACAAGGCGGCCGGACGCATCGAAGCTGGCCGGGTTTGTGAAAATCTTCTGAAAAAGGTGATGGACCCCAGCGCGCTTCAACCAGGTCTCAATGAAGTACATGTTGGCGTCAGAGACCACCACTAACTCGAAATCATCCTGGTTGCTCTGCAGATACTGGAGGAGGTCAAGGAGGCCAGGTGTCGGTGGGATCTTCTCCACTGCTGAATGGATGGAGTCCTTAGACACGCCCTCCTCCGCCATGTAGGCCAAGACCTTCTGCATGTGCTCGTTGTAATGCCCCTCCCTGTAGCTATTCTTCAGCCAGTCTGGAAGCCGCTGGCCCGGCAGAGCACGCACCACAGCGTCATCACTGCTCTCATTGATGATGGTCTCGTCAAAGTCAAACAACACCAGAAAGCGCTGTTCCTGTGGCGCTGCATGAGTTAGGCCTGATGGAGCTGTCATCTTTGGCATCTGGAGGAAATACTGAGTGGTCCCTCTCTAAGAAAAGGAATAAAACTCCATCAGTAAGGCTTTTTTGGGGGATTCAGAACAACACAGTTGTTTTTTTTTATTGCCGCCCACTCTAAAAATAATATGTTAATGGAAGGATGCCAGTAAAGCCAACATGTACACTGCTACACTGCTGGGCTCTGGGAATTAAACTACACAAAAACATGCAGAGGCTGAGGAAACACCAAAATGTATAAATACTCTTGATCAAGTCGTAAGCTTCGTGGAGACATAGCGGAAAAGAGAGGGAGCTAAGTTTAAATTAAATGAAAGTTACATGCAAACAGGAAGGTCATTACACTTAGTGGAAAAAAACACATCAACAGGAAGCTCATTACACAACACAACAAGGCAGCCCTCACAGTCACCCAAATTGACACACCCTATCCTTAGAGCACTTCTCTACAGAGACATAGAGGAGGAACCAAACGTATATATACCTGTGTACAGTATGTATCAGACCTGTGCAAGCTCAATATTAACATAGCTGATATATATTTGGAGCACAAGGCCACCACTGTTGCACACGTGTTGTAACTTGAGCGAAGAGGGGTGGCTGTTATGTCACGGCATACTTTTACCATAAGTGGAACAAATATGAGCAGCGATGTCAGCCCAGCTGTGGCAGGGTGTAAAAAGCAAATCTATCCTCACTGATAGGACAGTCTACATGAGGATGTTGCAGGGATTTGATTTTATGCTACTCTGTACTTCTGCTCTAACACATTTTGTAGGAATATTTGCACTTCAAAAAAAATCCCACTACAAAGTAAAATCACAGAGTTTAGTCCATAGTATTAGAGGTTTGGACATTCAACTCTACATTACAAAAATAATATATGCCATGAAATAGTTTGAAAAAATAAAACATTGTTAGACCTAGAAAACTGACCAGAATATCAATTACATAAGTTGTTTACACTAACCACTGACCCAACCAAGACTGTCTTATTAAACTAACTCATTAGAATAAATCAGATGAAGATATTAACGATACCACATCTGTTATGATATGTTATATTGTGCATCTGTTCCTTTGTTTATCCCTTTTTCTTTAATTCAAAACACTCAACACAGTGTTAGGTTAGTTACTAATGTTTACATACAAAACACATGACCACCTAATTAGAATATTACAATAACAGCACATAAAGTGGCTGAAATTACCTCCAAATCTAGGAAATGCCACATTTACTTTGTATTTATGTATCACTAGTAAATAATAATTAAAACAACTTCCTGCAGGAGCAGGCTACTGATATTCTTTGATTTACTCTGTTGATCATTTGCACTGTGTGGTCATTGCTAAACTGAGTCCAGCCACTTCCACCGCTGACACCACATTTTATGTGTCAGACACACCAGGTGGACAAGTTTGATAAGAAAACTGCACTAATTTATCTTAATGTGCCCGATCAGAGAGAAGGGACCTGCCCTGACAAGACTCAGATAATGACCCCAGATCAGCCCTGCAGCCTGCACAGCCCGTGAATGCAGACTGTGCAGGCTGTCTACATCTAGCTACACACTGCTGGGTTCCTACCAACCTCACCCTGGAATAATATACAGGCTACAACAGAAAAGAAAACATTCACCATTCATCATTTTATACAACGAGTTTAGCTCTTACGTGAATGTTTAAGGCTAAATATGTGTGTAGTTTTCAGTAATCTGCAGGGAGGCTTGGCCTGCGTGAGCATGATGAAATGCAAAGCCCACATACCATGTTTTTCTTACTGACAATGTCATTGACAGTGGGAGCAGTCGGTCTGGGTGCTCAGGGATCTGAACGTCCTGTAACCTGCAGTCTGGTTGCTCGGACGCATTGTGCACCTCGTCTCATACAGTGTCTTCACTATCATTCGCACATATTTACACACTAAAGCGGTCTAATTTTAACCCGGGAGAGCTATTCTTGTGCGAGAGGTTACCACTCAAAGTCATCCGCGCGGCGCTGTCAGGAGTCATTAGGCTGGCCCGGGTATAGGCTACTGTACGTCCCAGCGCCAAAGATTAAACAGCACGGCCATACACTGAAAACACACAAACACAAACAGGGGGGAAGGGGGGTGGGGGGGTGAAGGCAGAAAAACAGGCCTACCGGTGGTGAGCATATGAGCGGGGATAGTAGGCTAGGTGCCCGGCTCCGGCGACCGCATCCCAGTCAGCATAAAGATTTTTTAAAGGAGACTCCCTCGGCTGCACAGAGGGTTTTCCCATTTAAAGCCGCTGCGTCAAGTTGAACGGAGAAAACACGGCACATCCGCCTCGTCCTTTCAAAGTAAAAGCGCCAAGAAAATCAGAACTGCTGTGACAGAGAAAAATATAACAGGATCTGGTGGTGTTTTACTGCAGAATGATTATAACACATCTCACAATACATATTAACACTTAAGGTTATTCCATTTTAACACTGTTAAATGTGTTGAAGTCATCATTAAATTGTAGAAGCTATTAATGTATGTAAGAGTTGTTTCAAAAATGTAATTCTACAAAACAAAAACACAATTTTTACTCTTTTACTGTTTGAAAAGTTTGTTTGTTTTTACTGTAAACATGCCGCCTCCAGTTGACTTTATGTGGTAAATAACCCAAACAGAAAGAGGCTTCTCCAACTTCTGCTGGAGCTCAATAACAGTCATAAAAACTTTAATGCACAGCGCACTAGTAAATTTTAGTCTGACAACAACAGTATTAACAGACCTACTAATAAATAAAGATCAAGCAGCTGTTGCACTGTAGAACAGAGACTTTCTGTGTTTGGTCACTTGGCCTGATGCTGGAAATATCTGTCTAAAAATACATGACGATGACATATATTTCGGCCTGAGTCAGCAGCAGCTAGAAGTTACAGTGCCGTCATTCACTCCAGACAGCTGAGGGTTAAAAAAGGGCATCTTCTAATTTCTCAAGTATCTGCTGTACAAAGGGCTGAAGAGACTCAGATAAACGTCCAGCGTTACATTCTGCTGATATAGAGGAGGGAGATAATAAGTATAATGTTATCGCTGCATCAGAACATCTCAGCGTCCCCACCCTTTATAAACACACAGCAGTCTATATGTTCATGTGGTTCAGTGCCTCTGATCTTACTTATCAACAATGTTCTGACATCGTTTGTACATAAACAAATTTGGTTTGCATCTTAGTTTTAGTGGAGATGGATTTTGAGCTTGACAGGATGTGCAGCTACAACACACTGATCAAGCTACTGTATGTTTGTGTCACTTGTACAATTAGGTATTTATATTTTATGGCAACTGTACATCAGACCTTTACACATTATGTTATATAAGTGTGCTTTTGTGGTCCTACTGCCCTACATGCAAACAACAAAGGTTTCAATTTGAACAGTAAAGGAGGGATGAGCGGTTTAAGATTGAGTTTAAGATTTGAAAAATACAAAGAATAAAAAGCTGTCATGACGACCAACTGTTGGATTTCTTGGGTGCTTTATCGGCCTGAAAAATTCCTCAGTGAGTTTTATCAGTTTTTTGAGCAGAACAGGAAGAGATGAGAGTCATGAGCCGACATGTCGAGGTCAGGTAAAGAAAGCCTGTCTTCTCAGATTGGTCTAGACAAGATTCATACTTCTCATACTTTCATACCGACAATGACAACACAGAAACAGTTCCTGAAAAGGCAAGAAATCTCTGTTGCTTAGTCAAATAATGTTTAAAAACTTCAATTTCCATCAAGACTTAAAGATCACTGTATCACATATAGACATCATCTCAATGGTGATTACAGTTTTGTAACCTGTGGTGCCTTAATCATTGGGATCATGACACTTACTGTATAAATCAGTTTAATGCCTTTTATTCTAACCACTACGAAAGAAATTCAGCAATTCACAAGCTCAGATGTAGCTCTGTGGTAACACTTTAATCATACAGACGGGTTAGTGCCACATGAACACAGATGGTCGAGGCATGTGTGAATAAAGTGAGAATAAAAACGAAATAAAGAAATTAAATGACACTGTTTTAACGTGAATGCATAAACACAACTCTGGTTCAGGACCTCATTTATAACCTGGTTACTTTTAGTAACAGCTGAAAAACTTAAGTAAAACATTTGATTATCTCTTTAACATGAGCAGATACTTTACTTTTACTTTGAGGATTTTAACCTTTTAAGGCTTTTATGGAACAAGAGCAACCTGTTATTTTGATATATAAAACCTTGGTTCAGCGGTGAGTAGCTTTACTTTCTGTAGATGGAAACCTGCACAGTTCAAGATGTTTCACATTTAACAAGGCACAGCTTTTACTTCACCCCTAGATGTCTCTCTCTGCACGAGGAAACACTCACGTCTACACCAGCTACAGTACACCATACCTCCGTCAGGTTCGAGCGTGAAACACTTGACTCACATTTTAGATTCTTGAAGGTCACGATATGGCACAAAGGCAAAATGTACTCACTTTAATCCCTGACTGTTTACACTTGACTGTACTCGATAACCACAACATCAATATTTGCAACAAGGAATAAAGCAGACTCCAGTTCCCACTCCACAACTCCACACCAGGTCTTAGTTCACACATCCAGGAGGAAACCTGGCTCAAACTTAACAATACTTGTCCAAGTGTCCAAAAGAAAAAAAAAAAAAAGACAGAGAGAGTGTCTCAAATGTAAATAACATGAAGCGTCACGTTAAACTTTGTTTTAAGTGTTCTGTAGAAATGAAAACTGTTTGCTGGAGGGAGAGGGATGAGAGCGACAGAAAGCAGGACAGAGAGGGTGGAGAGAGGAATGTGAGGGAGCAGCTCTGGTGGTGGGGATGGAGGGGAAACTCTCTCTTGTGCAGCGTCTTCTGCGTCACCGCATTGAATTACACCCACAGCTGGACAAAGCATCTGAATTACTGAGCCTGAAGAAGCACTGTTTAAAATGGAGGCTTAATAATCCTTGACTATAAACTGTGGGAGCTTCAATGCTTCATGGAGATAGAAAGTGCATGATAAGGACAAGTTGCAGATGAAAGAAAAACATGACCTCAGTTTTTCCTTTATAACTTCTTCCCACATATAAAATAAGAAGAATCACTAATGAACTGCAGTTCTGTAAACTTAGCACTGTTCACTTTGATTTTGAAAAGGCAACCCAAGAAAGCAGCAAAAAACAAACAAACAAAAAAACACAGGACGAAACTGTGGGAAGAAAACCTGCTTTCACCAACAAGTTTTAGCTCAAGTTCAGCCTGACATTGTTTGGAAGGAAACACAGGAGCGACTGCCAAGGAGGGGAGTCCCGCTAAATGTTATTCACAGTTGACTTAATGGCGGTGGGGAAAGGCTTAAGTTTGGCACAAAGAGGTGAGAAAGGTACAGTAAGATACCGACCTGGGTGTCTCCCACAGAGACCACTGTCCAACAACAACACTCATCACAGGAGGAAAAAAACATTTTGACTCATCCTCACAGATGTTTCAGTATAGTGCATCTCAATCTGTTGGATTTAGACTAAGGTTCACTGCTGCTGTTACCAACTAGTTTTACACTGATAACATACATCTGAGTGGGTAGATCTGTTACTGTAACTAATCACTTACATCAAATTAATAACTAATCACAGGATCCAATAATTGACCAAAGCCCAATAATGCATTCTGACTACATTCAGATGAAATGACCAGATTTGCCATATGATGTAGAGCATATACACAGAGTCATATTGTTCAGGGGCATTTGATGAAAACAAAACCAGAGCCAGTATGTATGACTAGAGACAGAACATTTCTGATGTTACATGTGTCACAGTTTTATGAATGAAGTAATTTTACTTTTACTCTTATGAGTAAAAACACTATAGAAGATGAAAATGTTCACAATTCAGCAAGATATTCAAATGTTCACATCATGGTATGGTTTTTTTCAGTGTTATATAAATGACATCATAAACTTTTGTTAATTTCTGTTTTGGATATACAGAAAAAAATAAGCAGATTGTGTAATGACACACACAGCTTTCAAATTGGTTACTCTTCTTTGACTCATTAACATTTTACAAATGATAATGCAAATAGCAAATACTGATACTGTTATCATCACTTATACAAAGTTTACTTTATCATGCTGCAGTATAAGAAAGATTAGGCCCATACCATATAAGCTACAATATTAGTCATATCTCATTATGCACTTGTAAATGAGAAGTGTTTGCCTTATGACTCAGAATATGAGACCACGCTCTCAAAGGGTTCATACATACCGGCCCTGGTTTGTTGTTGCAGGTATTATGCAATGTTGAGCTGTTGTCATCTGTAATCAGAATACATTATTCCTTTGGTAATGTTTTATTCAATACACAAGTGTTCCCAACATAGACACCACACTATAGACATATTGCACAACACAACTTTATAAACATTTAAAAATACTGACAAAGGATTCATGGCATCTCGCTTTTTGCGTTTTTTTCTTTCCTTTTTTTTGACAACCTAACAATATTGGAACTTACTGAGGAAGTGTTTTAAAAATACCATTCAGATAAACACTCTTACTCAATCCTTCTCTGCTTTAACTTCCTCTGACGCCTCCTCTTTCTTCTCACTGACATCAGCTTCAGTTTTTGCCTCTTTCTCTGCCGGCTCAGTGTTGGACGTTGGCTTCTCTTCCTCCTTCTTGGGTTCAGGAAGAAGGATGACTTTCCCGATATTTTGGCGTTCGTGCATGCGTTTCATGGCGTCAGTTACCTGAAGAAAGACAGGATGTGCACCAAAAGCTCATTTTCCACCAGTAACAAGGGGATATCTCTCGTTTAAATGACTGTAATGTCTGGAAACTGAGCAGAATTTCCTTTCTGACTAAGCTGCTGAAGCTGCATCAGCTGGCTTAAAAAGTCAATACATCATTTTCGCTAATGGTTCTTTCTTTCACAAGTAGCTGACTGTGTTTTTTTCTCTCTTTTGGCATTTGATTTGTCAGTTAGCAGGGAATGATGCAGATGACAATGAATCAGCGGTGAAAAAGGTTGAAACAAAGCAATGAGCTAAAAGATGCTAAAATGCCCACTACGTGAGCTCATTTACATTACACAACATCACAAGTTCCTTGACTCCTCAAATATCTACTTACCTATTTTACTAAAATAACTATTATGGGTTTTCAGGATTTTAGTCATTCAATGTTACAATGACCATGCTTTTACCATCTTGATACCATTGGAACCAGATCAGGGATGTATTGTTTTTGTAAATCTATACATGATCAATCCAAAACAGCAGAATATCCAGGTGGTGTTTTCTTGCTGCTTCTGAATTTTAAAAAGACAATATTGACTGGGGGAGTTTTGCAGTGACTCCATGAACACACACTGAGGACTGATGAGTCATCCAGGGGAAGGATTAATGGAATAAAAACAATGGATATCTCTGCTCTATATCTGCCATAGATCATCTGCTCTCCCTATTATTTCCTGCCTCAGTCATTGTCTGTATCCTGCTCGCAGATGCACAGCCGGGATTGTCTTGCATCACACTCATGCCTTATCCTTGAAACCAGCCAGAGAAACTCAGACATCCCCACCAGGAGTCGATGCCACGGCAACAATTAGGATTGTCACCTAGCAACGACCCTTAAGTATCATCTCATCTGAGGGGGAGACTGTGGTTTGCACATCTAACACAGCACCAGGAATGGTGGAAAAGAGGAAAACGTCAGCAGGAGTTTTCTCAGTGGAGCGAGCTCCTGTTTTAATGCATTGTCCTGTCGGCGAATATTTTTAGTTTAGTACAACACTGAAATACTCAAATACAAGGAAAAGTCCTCCATTGTGTTACATGTACTTGTGTTTACTGTCGTCTTATTCATAGTAAAGCATATTTTTTTTAATATATCCATCATATGATAAAAGATGAATGTGGTTGAATAAAAATGGCACTATTTCCCATTGAAATCTGGCAGAGTAGAAGCTAGCTGTTGCTGCAGTCTTTATGCTATGCTAAGCTTAGTGGCAGCTGGCTACAGCTAGGTAAGACACAGGAAATAAGCGGTGGTAGATACCCAAATAGTGACATCTGGTGAGCGGCTTTGCATTTCAGATCTACAGTAAAATATGATCAAACTGACCTCTTCGAAGTGATAGCAGGAGTCGATGCGGGGTTTGATCTTCCCCTGCCTGTAGAGCTCCAGCAGTTTGAGCATGGCCCTGGAGAAGAGCTCCTCGTCAGTCAGGTAGCCCAGGTGGAAGCCACACACAGCCTTGTTGGCCTGCATCAGTTTCAAGGTGTTGAGGGAGAGCTGGTTGTACCAGGTCTTAGCCATGGCCAACAGGTTCTTCTTCTGGCCTGTCACACAATTGGCTGCACCTGGAATAGAGGAGAATGGAAGACAATGGAAACATCATAAATTATATCAGTGTACATTTTTTTGTACATCATCTGCCTTTTTCTCGATATTGTTGTTTCTTTAATGCAAACTTACCAGATGTGTGTACGCTGGAGCCAAATTAGCATAGAATAAACAATATGTCAGTGACCTTCGATTTCCAATAAAACTTAACCAAAGAGCAAAATAAAGTTGTTTTCGTTTTTCCCAGCTGTGAGGAGCTCATTCATATTATTTCATCGTGGCACATTGTGAGACTCATAAATATTTCTGCAGTTCCTACTCAAGTGTGAATTAACTGCAGACTGAAAGCCTGGTTAGAATTAGTGCATAGTATCTGGGTGGGACACAGCTGTAATCCGAGTGTCTCTGGTTTCTGGCTTTGAGCTGATTGTTAGACTCAGATTTTAAATGTGTGACAGGAAATGTAAAACTAGACAACAGGGACATCATTACAGTGACCTATTTGTACAAATTAGAAAACTACTCTGGGAGGAATAAAGCTTTTTTTTTTTTTTTTTTAATTTTGAGAAGAAATTCA
This sequence comes from Caranx ignobilis, assembly GCA_021432705.1. Taxonomy (NCBI): domain Eukaryota; kingdom Metazoa; phylum Chordata; class Actinopteri; order Carangiformes; family Carangidae; genus Caranx; species Caranx ignobilis. The sequence continues at coordinate 7,994,126 of MU269988.1, forward strand.
GGAGTACTGAAAAAAGGAGAGATGCAGTATTGGCTCATATATCAACTCTCGCACCAATTACGATTAAATACACTGACTGTGATAAGATTATTTAGTTATTCCAGTCCCAACAAACCAAACGTTCAAATACATGACAGCAAAGTGTTTCCAAATGTCTTACCAAAGACTATAAGAGTTCCCAGTGGTTTCAACAAACTAAAGCCTTTCTGGGTGTCTGAGCCACCGAGTGGGTCGAGGACGATGTCCACACCTGCAGAGAGACCCAAAGAAAGAAGAGCTTTTATGTGTCTCTGCATCAAATTAATATACATGAAACAAAACACAGATCAAGAGAGAAAGTCAAAGATTTGTGGTATTATTGGATGCAGTGTGCACTACATGTGCCTTCTCTCACCCTTTGGGCTGATTTTGCGGATTTCCTCCACGTAGTCTTTGGTGCGGTAGTCAATGGGGTGAGTTACGCCACCCTGTGCGATGGTCTCATGCTTGGAGGCGGATGCTGTGCCAAACACAGTCACATCCTGCACCGTCTGACACAGCTGGGTAGCAGCAATGCCCACACCACCTAAAGATGTGACCACAGCAGCACAAACACACAATGAGAAGAACAGCAACGGTAGCAACTGTGTGTTTTTTTTTTTTTCCTTTCCACTTTCAGCAGCGAAGCATCTATGTGATTCCCTCTCAGTGATTTAATCATCAGACAATGAAATCAGAGCAGGTTTAAGTGCTGCGTTAGCACAGAGCTGAGCTCACAGAGAGAGGGATGGAGCACTGAGCTACTTCCTGCTTGACTCACACCCGATTTAATAAGCAGCTAATAAATACCAGGGCTGAGTGAACGAGCCTTTCCACTATCGTCACTGTGCTTCATTGACCAACTCAGATTCCCTCAATGAATGATCTGAACAACTTCCATCTTTTTTTCCCCTCATGTCATTTAGCAGAAAACGCACACACAAACAAACCATAGAGAAGAATGCAGCCACTATTCACATAACATTATACACATGACTGAACCCATCTATTTTTTTTCATTAGAGGGTGTATTGACCATTTAAATATCTGATATGTGGTTGCAAAAATCAATAGGTCGAGAATTATCACAATCAGACACATTGATTATTGGTACAGAATAGACAGTGTATGTTTCTGTCAGATAGTTGGAGGCATATTTTTTAACATTTAAACTATTATAATCTAAAAACAAGGGGAATTGAATCTTGGATATCTGAGGAACACACCACTAAAACAGCGAACATCACTTCCTGGTCTTTGAGGCCTTGTAGCATTAAACAGCTGAAGATTTTTTTTTTCTTTTTCCACTATGACGAGTGCTTGGTTGTACAGGATCACCGCTAATCCCCCGTGCCCCCTTCTTCACCCTGGCCTCATGTGGCTGATGCATGCAGGTCAGCTGACAACCACCCACTCCACACTGGAGCGTGGACACAGAAGAGCGCTAGACCGTGATGGTGGATGTGAAGGATGCTGACAATAGCTGACCTGTATAGTCAGACTATGGGTGGTTGACATCCTGAGCTGCCTCGCTCTCAGCAGCATCTGTTAAAGCTTTACTGTTGAGTATAAGACAACACAAAGACCCAACCGCTCCTGTAGCCTGTGTGCCGAAAAAATGAACTCATGACTGCAGAGAAGGCTTTTATTTTGAAATTTGAGATGAACAGTCAGTCTTTGCTTAAACAGGTTTAAATATCTCATGGTCATAGTAATCGGTTTGGGTTAGGGTTAACTAACTCTGATTAATGTCATGCTACCAGCTTGGTTGTTTAAACCCCTGGACACAAATCGGAAATGAGACTTGTTTGCTTGTTACTGTGCTGGAGCCCCCCCCCCCCCTTTTTTTCGAAAGGTCAGCCGTTGCCAAAGCAACCGTGTCTGCACACTCTATCCTCACCTGTGACCGGTGGTCTCTAGGCTGATGATTTTTCAGCACAGAAATGCAGCTGCATCCAGAGGAGTGATTAGAGACCTGGAGCTGTGTGTGTGTGAGAGAGACTCTTCTCCTGTTGCCCAGGAGATGGGGGGATGTTTGTTTGGGTTTATTACACTGACACAATTAAATCATGGGGGTTCTTTCTGCCAAACATAGCAGAGTGGACTGAGTTTGAGAACTCTGATTAATTTCTCCATGAACATGTTCACATTGTTCCTGTTTTGGGCATTTTTGCCAGATAAATGACTTAAACAATTATTTTAATTATTATTATTATTATTATTAAATGAGCTATCATCTACAAAGTGCCATCTTACTTTCTGTGCCACAACATATAGAAGAAATAGCAGCCAAAACATATCATATTAAGACCAAGGCACTTTATAATTTGTTCACACACCAGACACAAGTGATCTTATTTTGGCAGACCTGTCAGAAATGATGTTTTTACCTGCAGCCATGTGTATAAGAATGCTCTTGCCCGGCCTCAAGTTGGCCATCTCGAACAGCATCATGTAGGCGGTCATGTAGTTGACGGTCAAAGCGGCACCTTCCTCAAAGCTCATCTGCTCAGGCATGAGGAAGGTGCGGCCAGCGGGAACAACAACCACTTCCTGCCACATGCCGCTGCGGCTCAATGCAATGACACGGTCTCCCACCTGAGGAGGAGGAAGGAAGAGGAAGGAGGGAGAGGGTTACTGAGGAGAAAACATGTCATAACCACACACACAGCTGTCCATCTATTGTCTATACTACTTACTCATGCATGGAGCTAATCTCATCTGACATAAGGCGAGAATGGGGAACACCCTGGACAGGTTGCCGGTCCATCACAGGGCCGACATATAGAGATGAACGAGACACACACACACCACATTCACACCTTAGTGTCTTCATTTAACCTAATGAGCATGTGAGGAAACCAGAAAACCCAAACAGGCACAGAACATGCAAACTCCACCCAGAATCGAACCCAGAAAATAACAGATCTAACCACTTTACCACTGTGTCGCCCACCATGGTGGTAAAGAGAATTTTACATGTGGTGTTGACAATGTTGAAAAACAACATTTAGACAAGGGTGAGGGTCTATAGCCACAGAGGAGCGCTTTGAGCTTAATGCTAACACCAACATGCTAACATGATCACAATAACAGTGATGACACACTGCAGCTAAACAGGTATAATGCTTACCATGATCACCATCTTCGGAGAGTGTGTTAGCAAATAGCACTAAACACTAACTACAGCTGGGGTTCTTGAGTATCAGAAAGCCAAATACTGGTATGTAACCCTCATGGAGGTGCAAGCTTAGCACTGTCACGAGGATTCATCCTCTGTAGACCATGACTGTTAGTGTTACATTTACTGTCAATCCAACCAACAGCTGATGAGATCTTTCAGAGTCATTGTGACAGTGAACCATCTCTGTATACATGTTAATCCACCTACAGATCTTTGCAGAGAGGTCGTTTCTTGAGCAGAAAGCAGAAAACAGAGTCATACCTATTGCATTAGAGTGGAGGCAGAAATCTAAGAGACCACTCTCATAACCTGGACAAAATGAAAGCTGAAACAAGCTGCATGGCCATTAGAGAGGATGACTCTTTAATGCTGCAGAGGGAAGAGTAGCAGACAGTCATGAGAAAGAAGTAATTGAGCTCAGTTTCATGTGCCACTTTACTCTTGAGAATTGGAAACACTGAGGCCGTTACTTGTTTCCACCTACAGTTCATGTGGAGGCATCAAATGGCAAATTGAGGTCAAGAAGGCAGGAAGCAGGAAGTTATCTCTTGTATCTATATTTGAATGATATGAAGACCTGTTATTGCCCCGCTGCTCTAACATCCACATTCATCCAAACAGAGGACGAGTACAGAATAGAAGGTACCTCCATCCCTCTTTCTCTTTCCACCACAACTGATGTCCACTGTTAATGTTTTTATTCTGCTTAATGTTTCCTCACTTAACTGTCTGTGCATCGTGAGTTGCTTTCCTCAACAGATGTGTGTCCTCATTAAAGCATCACCGCTGTTGCCAAAAAAGTGAAGGGCACAGGAAAGAGGTCTAATCTGACTGTGACTGCTGCACTGCTTCCTGTTAAAACAGCTTCAAGAGCTCTGAGCCACACCCACTTCCTGCTGCACACAAACCCATGGCAATAGACAGATTTATACAAACATGTGATACAGAAACAAACACACAAACAGACGTGCACACAAACACATTTGTGTTGTGTCTGTTGTAGGGAGATAACTCTTAACACTTCCACTTTGTATTTAACCAACTGCTCATCAAGATGACGGGCCTGTTTTTTGGGGTTGACAGTATTTCTCAACCTCTGCTCTTATGAAACACTTTCAAACTCCCCCTGGATGAACTCAAAAAACACATGATAGTCAGTACAAAAATGGCTGAGCTCAGTTCCTGGACATCTGATCTGAGCGAAACTAAAACAGGGCTCAAAGCAGCACAGCGAGGAAGTCTTGAATCAGTCATAGCAAAGTTAATAACAGCAAACTTTTCCTGATGTTTGTATCAACACAACCACAGCAGTCATGTTGCTCTGGGCTGGAAGAAGTGCTCAGATCCTAACAAGTTTTAGTGTTTTACTGTTGTATCTGGTCAAACTGGAGCTATGTTTACTAACTTTATAAATGATATACAGTTAGATAGTTCAGTCCTGTGGTTCCCAAATTCCCATAATAATCTGAGGGCTTATAAAATGATTAATGGGGCAGGAAGAAAGAATACTTCTTATCTTTATTCATCAAATATTCGACAATCCAACTCTTTTATCTTGAAGGGAGACGCACTTAAAGAGTCATGAAAGTTGCTTGGGTCCTGATTACACACAACATGTTTGTTTGTTTTAGTCACGAGCCAAAAAAAGTTGCTTCAGTGTTCAGTTTTATGTGAAATCTCAATCTGCAGAACAGCCCGGCTAAAGACGTCATGCAAATTTTAGTGTCTCGATACCCCAGCGAGCACAGGACCTGTTGCTACCACATAACATAAAGTTGATTAACAAGCTTATTGACAAATCATATGACATGTGTGTTGTGTGTGTTTGTGTGTTTTCAAAGCAACAAGTAGGAGGAGTTTAACAAAGAATCTCCCATCTTCCAAAAGTCTATTGAGGTGTCTGAGGTGTGATCCCAGTGCTTCTCCTGTGACGAGGTGAAGCAAGGGTCTGGAAATACAAAACTTGAATGTGATCCTACATTCACACATCTGCTCTATGTGCTTCACAACTATCTCATGAAGCAGCCACACCCTGACGAGCTGATGCGCAGAGGCCTCTCTGACTCAAAAGCACTGTGCCACTCGAAAACACTGTGGCTTCACTCTCTGCTGCTGTGTGTTACTCCTGTGTCTTTCCCACTGCAGCCCCGCCCACATTCTTACTCTAACCTTAACCCAAACACAGTGGTCTTCTATCTCACACTTGAACATTTTTTGCTCTTTGTTTGCATACATTTCAGATTCTTTCTCCGTGCCTTTAATTCCACTCTGCTTCCTGTGCTGCTCTGTCTGGTGCTTTGTGGTATCTTGTGTTTTGCTGCTTCCGTCCAAAGAAGAGGTGAAGGAACGCACCACTCCCTCTACAGGATTCTTGCTCTCCGAAAATGGAGCAATGGATGGACAGAGAAATGAGAGGAGGGTGGGATGGGAGTGTAGTAAGAGGCAGAAGAGGAGGAGGGAATTCCAGGGTCAGAGAGGGGTTTTAGAAACACTTAGAAAGAGATGCACGAGTGGTTGCATGAAGCTGTGGTTTCTATTCTGAATTTTCTAGTTATTTTCTATAATTTCTATATAATTTTCTATAAAACTATAAACTGAACACATGAACACAGACACAAAACTTGTGTGTTATTTTGAATGACAATATAAAATACTGAGCGGTAACGATAAAACATACTGATGTTAGAATGAAGAAATGCTTCAACTCTGGTTTACAGTGTGCAAACTGAACATCCACCTTGTTTGGATGCTCAAGAGGACAACAACAGGTGGGATATTTTTTCCACCTGGGATGATCACAGTAGGTTTTTAAAGGATCATGCAAAAACCTTCAGAACAGCAGAAAGTGTTGTTCAGTGATCTTTACGTATTCCAGAAAAATCTGATGCATAACTCTGAGACTCGAGAGGCACAAACTGGGGGACGGATGCACAATAATGAACTGTGCAAAGTTCACTGAATGGTTCATTTGTCCTGAAAACACTGGCGCAGATGGCAGATCACCGATCGACTTATGCCGCTCTTCAAAGGAAGCGTTTCTTTGCTCTGAAATGATGACAATATTCTGAGGAAAAACATCAGAGTTCCTCCGCAACTTCAGCCTGAGAGTCATCAGCTGCTCAGATTTCCATACAAAGCAAATAAATGTGAATCTTATGAACCCACTGACACAACCGAAATGCCTTGTTACTCATTCAGCTGTGGGTGTTTTCCACCCTCCATATGCATGAATGGGTGCACACAGCGGCGATGTAAGCGGCCTCTAGTTAAAGATCAACAGTGAAGGTGTAGGAGAGCCTGCTGTTTAGAAGCAAACACAACTGAACCTGCAAACACTGCAGGGTTTTGTGAATAAGCTGAGATGTCCAAGTCATGCAATGAGTCCATATGCTCGCACGAAAATAAATGCATGACACATAATCTGTGCAGCCTGTTGTATTGGGATCGGTGGAGTATGTGCTGAAACTGCAGGATGCAGGTTGGTTCGCACAGGTACTCACATCTCAGAGCCACAAACAAAAGGCTGAAAGGACATTTAAACAAACTCAAGGCTCTCAAGTTTGGATGGCTCTTAGGTTAAATATGCATTATGAGGGAACACAGAAACAAACCATCTAAACGTTCTCTGCATTTTTATCCAGTTTAATTAATGCACTCCATAAACCCTGGCCTTTGGAAAGCTCTTATCAAAGCAGCAGGTAAATGTGCCGTTGTACCAGGGAAAAACACTTCAAGGACACACTGTAAATCAAACACTAACTATTCATAATGGCAGGATGTAACATTTTCCAGAGAGACGGCCTCTTTCCACACAGTTTTTTTTCTCAAATATGGAGGCTACAGCACATTAACGGGTGGGACAGACGGAGGCTGCTTCTTCAGCTTAAATATCAAAGTTATTGCACACATATTTCAAAATTTGCACAAAGGAAAGGGCCAAAATGTTTTAATACACACTATCAGTGGCTCAGAAAGGAATGAAAATGTCATTTTTGGAGTTTATAATGCTCATATGCAAACCTTGTTATTCAACCTGAGTCATCAAGGTAATTTAATAATGAAGCTCTGGCTGCAGTTTTGCAAGACTTTGCAGGATTTCTTGATTTCTCTACAACTTCCACTGAGGAAATAATGAGAGGAATGATCTGATTCAGTGTTTGGAAAAGATTGGGAGCAGGAGAATTTAGGAGCAGATCTCCAAACCAAACACACAGCACTTTCAGAGTGAAAACTCCACAGCACATGTGGATGATGACCGTGGGTACTGTGGCATGCTGTGGGCGTGAGGCCTTTACTCACTTTCCTGTCTTTCACATCCTCCCCGACCGCCTCGATGACCCCGGAGCCCTCCATTCCCATCGTGACCGGCGGGGCTGGCAGCAGCTCGTACAGCCCCTGTCTGCCCAGCAGCTCGGCGAAGTTGAGCCCGCACGCCTTGACGCGCACCAGCACCTCTCCTGGCTTCAGCTGCTTGCTCTGCGTCTTCACCTGCAGCTTCACTTTGTCGTAGCCCCCGAAGCCCGTGAGGACCAGAGCCCGGCAGGAGAGGGGCTTCTCCTCGGCTGCTGCTGCTGCGGGACCGCTCCCGGGCTCCTGAGGAGCATCCGAGGCAGCAGCAGCTGCTACTGGTGGAGGTTCATCCGGCTTCTTCTCCTGCTCAGGTTGTTGTTGTTGCTGAGTTGGAGCTTCTTCAGACATGATGAGCAGTGCAGATGAGCTCTGTGCAGGTTTTCAGTCCAGATCAACAGGAAGAACAACAGAAACCTCCCTGATGAAAACTCTCATCAAATGAGATGGTGCTCACTGCAGACTGTCAGCCCCTCTGCTAAGTAACTCTGGCACTGCGTGGTTTCCTGTGTGAGAGCTGCGCTCAACAAGTGCCCGGTGTCAAGACTGACGCAGCAGAATACTGATTCCGGTTTTGATTTTCAAAACAAAATACCTCAACTCGTGACTTGAAGCTTGTGTCATTTTGACTTTGTTTCAGTATGATACTTTTTTTTTCAAAACCAATAAAAGAAAACAAAAACACAACAAGTAACAGTGGTGCACAAAAAATAAGTACGCCTACACCAGAGACAGAGAAACTGAGAAAAATTAGGACTTCTAAAATAAGTTGTGATTAATGCATGAATGGGTATTTCATATTTAATCTGCATAAATGAGTCACAGCAACCAGATACTGCCCCATTTAAAACTTTGAGAAACAATAATAAGAATAGCAATCTGATTTCTGTAACACTTTTCATGCTTTTTGAGGATCAGCCACAACACAGACACAACAGAGACCAGACCACGACAGACATTTTAAGGAAAAATATTAAAACCTAATGACAAAACTCAACTATGCACAAACATTAACAGAGTCAAGACTGTGGTCACACATAATCAACATAAAATTATGCAACATGACAAAACCTGATTGGTTGTAATCAAGTTTTTGTCAGGACACTCAATATTTGTTGTTGATGCTTAGGTGATTTTATTCAAATAGATGAATGATTAAAAAAAAAAAAAACAAGAAGGAATGAGTTTTATTTTGTAACTCAAACCGAGTTACTTCCTGTTCGTTTATGGCTGCTGTCAGCTGACTTGACACACCTCACCAGAGTGACCAGCCCGTTTTGATGGTTAAAAAAGCTCAGAGATGTGAGATGTGATCCAGGGGGCTGCGGAGAGAGTCAAAGCCCGGACACTGGACTGGACTACTGAGAGGGAGAGGTGGGATTATCTGAGGTCACACATGCAGCTCCCACCCACCACCTGCATTGCAAGAGTTAAACAATGTGCAATTGTGCAAAGAAATGACCCAAACTGAAGTCCCCTGCATCAAGTTTGAGTGAGATTTCCCACACTGCGTGGAGACATGAAACACAACACCCGTGATTATTTGTCCCTCACAATGTGAATTACATGCTCTAAAGCCAACACACAGTTTCTGCACACTCACACAGTGTGAGTGTGCAGCACCCTGCTGCAAATGAATCTGCTTTCTCACATCATCATACAGTGGCAGAGTGTCAAACAGGAAGTGAACAGATAGAGAGAGATGACTTTTAATATGCAGAGAATTTCTTTGTGGGTCTCAGAGGTCAATGAGAGGTTTGACACACTGCCTTGATCCTTATTAAAGTTGAAAGGAAGCGTTCAAGTGTGTGTGAATACCTTGGCATGTTCACTGCATGGTAAACACGTAACCACACATCAGCAGCTCGTACACAAACACACACACTGCGCTCTTAAGCTCTTGTGCACACAAGCTGGTACAAACAAGATGTTAGTTGGGAAAACAAACAGTAAGTAAGTGTGGTCTGAGGGAGATGTGGTAAGTGCTCTCAGATGCTCTGTGTTTTCAGGACACACACACACACACACAGGCACACACACACACAGTAATCACAGTTTTTCTGTCACACTCAGGATGTTTTTGAGCGCACAATGAGACCGCTTGTTTACCTATTAACCTGTTGACATTACCTTCGCTCAATGTTCTCCTCATAAAAACTGTTCAAACTTGATTTAAAATGGAAAACAAGAAAATCCACTATGATCCGCACCGCCATGAATTATTCAAGTTACAGTTTTGAGCTTGTTTACATGTTCTACTACAACACTTTCAATATTTGCTTTCAAAAATGCAAACAGTAGGTAGCCTATTTACTCAAGTGCTCTACTTGACTGTACTACATCTATGGTATAACACATGTAGACGACTGTAGTTCTGCAGAGACAGGTTTACAGACAAAAGCTGACAAAATCACTTTATAAGAAGACACAAATCAAATCTATATTCAACTGACCTGAATCTCTCATATTAGTTTGACTTGCATGTACACAGGCCAACAATAATTAAAAATGGAAACTTTTCCATTGTGGTAGCTATACTTTAACTTGTGTTTAGATTAAAATGATTCAAACAGCATAAAAATGAACTGATCATATAATTTAATATTTAATGATCGTGATGTAACAATCGCATATCAACTAATGATTTTTTGTTTAAATTAGCCTACAAAGAGAGAAAATGACTTTACGTAAACAAACAACTAAATGAAGCCTACTGCATGGAAGCAGATTGGCTGCTTCCTTTTGACCAGAAGATGGCGCTAAGACACTTCTCTGAGGTTTGTTTGGTTGTTTGAACAGAAGCAACTCACTGAAGTTATTACAAATATCAAAGAGCCAATGATCAGGTGAGTTATGTAGTTAAATAATAAACACATTAAGCAGGAGGCTAATGATAAAGCAAAGCCACATAACTGCGTGTGTATGGTTTATTACATTATAAATAAAGCAGTTTTTTGTCTCCTCTGTGCCAGCTGGGACCCAGAACATGACAAATAAATAAACACTTACACTTCATGTCATATCATCAGCTATGGTGTGGACTGATTGTAGGAGAATTGATAATTATGTTATAGTTCATTATCAAAAGTCTGTCACTTGAAACCTAACATTACAATGTTAAGTCAGTCGGAGAGAGCTGAGAGACCGGAAGTAAGATGATTTGCCTTCGAAATAATAGCATTACAATAAAAATATGGCTAATAATACAGATATGAATGATAATATTAATCATAACATAAACTTGATTTTAAATATGATTGCTTTCCATAGCAACAAATATCCGAGTATTATTATTTGCATTGGCTAGTGCACGTCTATTCAATAGTTTGTGGCTTTTATTTTGAAACATCCAACAGGAAATTCCATTTTAATGACGTGATGTTGCCAGCTGTCACCGGTGTGCCTCTCCTCACTTCACCGGTGGAGCAGAGGAGCGCAGCAGCGTTACGCAGAGCATGTAGCCGAAACTCCAGCGGACAGCGGAGCTCAAGTTTGTTGATTTCTTTTTCTGACACCGTTTAGATCTTTTCTTCGTCCCGGAGCTAAATGAGCAGCGGAGAGAAGAGCAGGAGCACTCAGTGATAACACGGACCACGATGGAGAGCAAGGGATTACTCCGCTGTAAGATCGTGGTGGTCGGGGATACGCAGTGTGGCAAGACGGCTCTCCTCCACGTTTTCGCCAAAGACTCGTACCCAGAGGTAAGAGACCCGGTCTGACCGGGACCAGGACGGTGGTCGGTCAGCGCAGACCCACTGAGTCCCTGAAACCACAGGGCGAGACCAAGTCTCCACCTGGTCTGACAATTACACCGAAACTTTAAACCTTCTCACACCGTCAGACTGGAGCTGAATCATAACTCACACCCACGTTATTCTTTTATTTACATGATCACGAGCTCACGCGCGAATGAGACCAGATGTTGCCCAAATGTTGTCATTTCATATTTTCACATTTCTTTATCATATAAACTTTTTTTTCTGGATCTTAATTGTCTATTAATTTTAAAAACGTGTTGAATCAGATAAAGATCATGTCAGGTTTCAGGTTTGTTTCCATTCAGCTGCAGAAACAGAAGAACAATTCTGGGCCGTGCGCGCTTTTGCGCATCAGACTGATGTGTAAACACTGAAGGATCAGTGGTTTGATCCCAGCAGCAGCAGCAGCAGCAGCACCGCACTGATCCACCATCATATATGGAAACTAAATGCTGTTATAACAATCATCATTAAACCTTTGCTGACTGGACAAACTTCTTCTTCATCATTTTCATCATTAAAAATAAATAATAATAACAACACAACACACTGAGCAGTCTGACGTCATCAAAAATTTATGTTAAATTTTGGGATCTAACAGCATCATCCAATGAGCAGTGACATTTTGAATGGATAAATAGAGCATATCATTTTGTTTTTTCCACAGCACTTTAAGTATGTTGATGACAATAGATGTTCATCATGTTAACAACAGTCCCTGATGCAGCTGATTAGCAGATATTGTGCAGAAGTAAAAGAAGTATGTTCTTCACCCAATAGGATGATGATGATGATGATGATGATGATGATGGGGTAAAATGTCCAGTGGGGTTTTGTTGACATTGTCTTTTTTTCCAATTGAACCTCCAAACTGTTGAGGATAATGAAATCAAGGCTTGTTGACCTAAATTTCCGAATTTAGAAATAGGTCAAAGCTTAGAAATGGCCTCATCTACTTTCCACGCACACGCACGCCTCTGATGTTCATCACTGCACCACAGCTATTTGAATTCATCAGGGTTTTTTTTTCTCCTCCCAACCATCACACTTATCTTGACGTTTTTGAAAAATCATGCCAAATTTACATGCAACGTACACGTGACGCAAACACACACACACACACACCCTGGAGCTTCCATCTAAAATCTAACGTCTCGTTTCAGAATTATGTTCCCACGGTGTTTGAGAATTACACAGCCAGCTTTGAGATCGACAAGCAGCGGATTGAGCTCAACATGTGGGACACCTCAGGTAGGTGCTCGCTTCAACTTTTTTTGGATTTTGGTTTCCAATCCTTGCCTGGTGTGGCGAGATTATCATGCCAATGTGATTACAGCGGAGCTGCATCATCGGGCCTCTGTAAAGTGATTCATGTGGCTCCTCGGAGCGTGGGCCCACAACATGAGCAAACCCACAGCTGGAGCACGGTGGATGACATTTTTCTAAGATGTAGACACGGAGCTGGCAGACGCTGAACTTGTCTGTGTCATTATAGCGTTTACATAACTCCACTCCTGTCACCACCTTTAGAGTCAATGTGACACTTGTGGTTCATTTCAAGCAGCCACTCACAGAGTTATATCAGCTCTGAGAGAGGATAAACAACGTGTCATTGAGCACTCGCCTGCTCCAAGTAGCTGTCACAGCATAATCAATGCTTATGAGCCTTCAAAAAAATGTCTGCTTCTGTGAGTTTGGTGCAGTCAGAGTTGGCATCTTGAAGGTTCTCCAGTGTTGAAATAAGTTGATTATGTTGTTTGAAGTTAACAAGTGTTGATCGCAGAGTCTGTTTGTGCTGATGTGACCTCGGTCATCTGTTAGAAACCATAAAATTCAGCCTAACACGTGAGTAGCAAGTGGACTTTGTTGTGGTCAGACTCTTTCAGAGAGCTAACTTTCTCCCCTTGTCAGCCTTCAGGCCCTTTCACATTTCATCTCCACATCCACAAACACCACCCGAAAACTTGTTCTCACACACAAGCAGAGAGGAGGCTCTAATGCGCAGTGTATCTATTAGCCTCCGCCCAGACAGGCAGACAGACAGAAAGACCAGCTAGACGAGCTGGAGATTAAGAGCTGCAGCTGCTGAGGCTGGTATCGCCTGTTGGTTCGCAGTGGGTGAGGCCGCTCCGCTGTGTTTGTACAACACCCATTTAAAATGAGGGGTAGTTTCAAACACACACTTACACACACACCTTTCTCTCACTGAGGTATGTGGTGTTTAACAGTTACACCATGGCAAAGCTTAAACAGTAATTAACTCCACCGTGTGAAAGAAGTCAATTAATCTTTTTTTTTTTTGTCTGCACCATGTGTCATTCAGGAGCTTATTGTCTCATATTAATACAGTATAAACATAGCAGTCATAGCATTCATGGGCGTGAATCGGGGAATTTTTATGAATAACATCGAAGGTCTTTCTTCAGCACAGTATTGTTAAACCTTCTCCATGAATAAAGTCAACATAAGTCTATTTCTATCTGAGCATGTGTGTGACTGTGAGACAAAATAGGCATTACTTTTTCATAAGGAATACTTTATAAAGGGCTTTGTGAGGATACACATCAGGCAGAGGAAGTCTGAACAGCTTTGCAACACAAATGTTGAATGTATTAATGGCTCCTTACTTAGCCTACTTATGAAGTTCGGACAGCTGATATACACAACTACTGGTTTATATAACAACTTGTTAAAACTTAGTTGGTTTTAGAGGTAAAAGGTAAAGAAAGGGTCTTTTTGGCACAAATATGTATATATTTGTTTTTAATATTTTTAATATTTATATTTTTGGATTTAAAAGACAGGAGGCAGTCAGCACATACTGGAGACATTATCTGCCTATAAATATGAAGGATCGGAAATTTAATAAATAAAATACAATACAAATAAATACTTATATAAATGAACTACAATATAAACTAGATTTGTGGCTCAGTGCGTGGGTAAAGGAAAAAAAATCTAGTATCACAGTTGCAACAGGTAAAGCTCCTGTGCAGCAGATCCATCCAATCAGTCACACAACTGGAACCAATATGGCCGCCTCCCTAATTAGCATACAGAAACAGAAATAAACCAATAAATAAATGTCAGAATACACAAATGAAATGAAAATATAAGTCTTGAAATACATAACTGAATCACCAATGAAATAAATAAATGAATAAATCTCGAAAAGCACCGTTAAATAAATGAATATATAATGAAAACAAATCACAACCAGAATGTATTACTTTGAAATGATTTACGCATCGAGTAATCTTTTTCAACATTAACTGATCTTTTTTTATATACACTTAAATAGTTTTTGTCATTCATGGAGCTAAAGACGTGTTCATGCGAGCTGAACATGAACTTACATAAAAACCAGACTTTCTACGACCTGCGTGATCCATGTTTTACTCGAGCTGGTTTCCTCCAGCTGAGTCTGAGTCTCTGAGAGTTAGTAGACGTGTTTTGCTGCCTCGCAGCGTCCCCATGACCTGTTCCCAGGTCAGTCTCAGGAGACAGGTGCATCAACACCTACATTAGTATCATGACAGCTCCCTCTGGTACCTGCGCCCTCATGCTAATGAGTGAGCCGAGGGATCACAGTTACCTACTGTGATTACAAACATGGTTCAGGGAAAATCTGTAACACCCATGAGTTTTAACACCACAGCTGAGGGTGTTATGTTTACAGGTTGTCTGTTGTACGTCCCTTACTTGTGAACGTGATAGATCAGCAATACCTCGAGGGAGTATTTTCAAGTTTTGGTGGACAAAGGTCAAAGATCAAAAGCTTAAGGTTACAGTGACCTTTTGTTTTTGGCCATAACTCACAGATTTATAGTGACGCTCACAATTATGACATGATTTAAAAACAAAGTGACTAAGTGATGACTTTTTAATATCCAAAAAGTCAGAGGTCAACTGCACTGTGACCAGGATTCGATGTTGGAAGGGGACCATATTCATTACAACGTGGCAGGTTAGCAGAGGCCTACAACCATGGGGCTGGTAATTCTAGCCAACTTCTGGGTTTAGTTACATTTGTTCCTTATGCAATCACAGTTTTGTTTGAGTATGTGTGTGTGTGTATAAGTCTGTGTGTGTGTTCAAAGGCATGTGCAGGCATGCATAAGAGACAGCCTGGCAAATGTTTGTAAGCATTCAATTTGTCTGTGTGCATGGCCTGCCACTGTGTGTGTGCGAATGAGAGCAGGTGAACCGAAGCACTGGGAGCGAGGCCGTGATTGAAACTCAGACATCAATCAAGTATCATAGACAGATCTGTTGTGTTTTCGGTTTAGTTTTGGGTGTTTTAACAAGCTACTGTCAGCGCCGATGTTCCATTCAATGTCAGATTTGGACTCCTGATATCATACTAATAAATTGCTTTTGAATTGCTTTAAAGAAAAGATTTGCTGCGAGTGGCTTCAGAGAATCAAAGGACACTAATATACAAGATAAAGCAGCACAAGCTCTTCCAGATTTTAAGATATAAGGCCTGTGTGGATGACAGAGGAAGATATAAGATTAGACGAAGGGCTTGATAAGAAGAGAAGGAGCAGGATGAGAGTTGTTGCACAGGCCCACAGAGGAGAGTGTTAGGCAAGGTGCCAGGACGAGCCTCCGAGCTACCCGCTCATTGTGCAGGAGCAAACAGTGGATTTAATTAATCAGGCACTTGCTGTGTGACCAAACACTTGCCCCCTGTCTTCCTCATTCTTCATCTCGCCGCACCACCCACTGCCTCCTCAACCTCCTGCCTCCTTCCTTTACATCCAAACACGTTTGTTTTCAGACCTCCTGCCTCGGAGGTTAAACTCTACCCCTCCATTTTTCTTCCTTCCTGCCAAACCGAATTCCTCCTTCAGTCTGTTCTGTGTGCATCTCTGTTATCCCTCATTCTTCTCCAAATCTCTCTGCCATCTTCTTCTCTTTCCTTTTCTGTCTCTCATGCACTGTTGTAGGTGGCACCAACCCCGAGATTAAGATCAGAGCAGCGCGACTCATGCTGAGATTCAAAGTTCATTCTTGGCCTTGGAAACAGCAGTTGACAAACCAGCTGCTCTTCAAGGTCGATTTAGAAGCAGCTTGTGGGTGTTTTATTTTTATTTATTTCTTTATTTGTTATTTGATTGATCGTATCACATGATCGTCCCCAGCAGATAGTGTCCGCACCGTTTCCACAGAACTGCAGATGTTCAAATGTCCCCTTTTCTCTGAACACTTAAAAGACTTTTCATCCACGCTGGGCTGAAAGTTGACACTCAGAAAAGTCAAGTGAGAGTCAAGTTCAAGAGTGTTACTGTGGCTTTGCTGGTCTTCCACTGTGACGAGGGGTTAAATGCTACACAGCCAGAATAACTGACTAGAAGGCCAAAAAAAAAAAAAGAATTGCTTTGAGTTTTTATTTCCCTGCTGGAAATCAAAGTGCCTTGGCCTGGTAATCAGACTAAATTACCATTTTGTATTCATGCTAGCTGTCAGCAGCAAGTGACATGTTCATCCCACAGTGCCTCATTGCCAGTCAGCACAGGGAGGGACAGATATATATGCTGATTTTAAAGTTGTTATTTCTGTAAATTGACTTGCAACAACCTGTCTGGTTGCATCAATCTCATTCATGCCGCCATTTGCCTTTTATTGGCTCTGGGGCAGGAATATAATGTCCCCATTTTACAAATCTGTGGATTTTTTAGGAGTAAATTTGTTTGCTGCCATTGAACTGCACTGAATTAGGGGCAAAGTAAATCTACATAATTTTTTTTTCAGAGTCGAATTCAACTTTGTGACCAGATCAACAACAAACATTAACGTCAGTGCTTTGATCAAAGAGCTCTAACCTCAGCTCATCATTGTGTTGCACCTTGAATTTTTATTCAACCCCTTCATTCAGAGTCCAGGCTGCAGCTGCACAGAGGATGTCAATGATGCATAGACATCTTTTCAATGAAGTGTTTAAAGGGGAACTATGCAAGTCCGGTCGCTTTTCCTCTGGTCCATGTGCATTTGTTTTGGAGTTGGCAAGAAAGCAATCAAAAGCGGTGGATAACGTTATTTATCATTTATGATGTTATGATATATTTGTGTAATCTTATCCATCATAAACAAGGGATTACGGGTTATGGGGAGTATTTGCATTGCAGTGCCACCAAGACGAGAGCAAAACATGTCACAAAGTCTTGCAGATTAATTTCACTGTGCCACCTTTTGCCACTATTTCTGTCCGAAACAAATAACTCAGGTAATAACTAATAAGCTTCTGCTGTATTTTAAGCTGCAACTGACTGCAGAGTCATCAACTCAAGGCAACTGATCGATCAGATCATCATAAAACATAAAACAAGACTCATAACTGGAAGCATTGTTGGTACTGATTACACAGCGGTTGTGCAGTGAGGAGCTGTTGCTCTCCAAAAAGACCCAGCTCTTTAAATCTGATCCCAGCCAACCTTATGTGCTATAACACAGTTTTCATTTCTTTGATATTCCCTTCTCGGCACTTTTTCTCTCCTCCCCTCTTTAATTTCATCTATTTCAAATATCCAGTCCGGCTGCCAACTTCCCTCCAGTCTCTTTTTTTCAAGGTCAGGAGTCCCACTGTATTGGGGCACTGCCCTCTCAGCACTCTTGCACTTGATGAGCTTACCCTGCGTTTTCTTTGTCCGTCTCTCTATCTGTCTTTACGTCTCGCCTTTTACTCCTCTCTCAATCTTTTTCTCATTTCCTCTGAAGCTCCCGTCCTCTTCCTCCATGCATCCTGGCACTTCAGACACCACATATGGCTCACTCTAATCCGTCTTTATGTGCTGTGACAAAAACACAAAACTTGGTTGCTGGGAACGATTTCACCGTTGATTGATGTGATTCTGGCTCGTCGTCCTGCAGCGTAGCAACAGATGATCATAATGCGGTGGGTGCGAGGTGTTTGGTGGACATCTGTGTGCCACTGGCTGTGTGAGGTCCGTCATCAGCTGGCGTGATTTCATCTTTATTTCTTTCCTCTTGCATTGATTCCCCTCAGTGACTGTGTTTTAGAAGTCAAAGACACTCTGACTTTGGCCTGAAGGAATTCACTCTTCACAAGCATCTATGTTAAGCAATTATCAACCAATTTGCTAATGTGAGGTTTAAAAAGGTCATAATTACATTAACATACAGACTTGAGGGGTGACCTTTATATTCTTAATTATTTGGTGCTGCCTTTGAGTGTGCACTGAAAGTGGGTCTTTCTAGAAACTATAAACCATCAAACATCTATGAAGGTGGTAGAGACAGGTTTTTTTTTCCTGCAAAGTACAAGAGGAAAAGGATCAAGTGTGTACACATGAACGCTAATGTTGCTCTGTTTGCCTGTTGCATACAGTAAATTGGCAGCTGTTTGCCATGTGATGTTTGTCACGTCAGCTTCAGGTCGTTATATGTCTGTGTTGTGTTTCTGCTGCTGCCGCCAAGAACAAACAGAATCTGTTCTCACAGGTTTACAAAGATGACTTCAATTCACTTCAATGATTTTGGCATTGTAATTCTTCTTACTATTTATTTTTTTTAAACTTTGATCACCCAGTGACTAATTATGCTGAATAATTAGCAACTTCTTCACAACACAACAGGGTTGTAAATTGGGGTTTGAAGTTTTATTTTCACTTATCTTTGTTGGACTCGTTAAGAACCGGCGCAAAGAAAATTTAATTTCGATTTCGGGTTGACTTGTGAGTTTATTTTGTTGTGAAGCTGGCTGGTGGCAAAAAAAATAAAAAGCAGTTTCATGCCTGCAGGATACCAACAGGCATTCGAGAGATGCCAGTTTCACAGCTGGGAATGTGAAAGTGCGAGGTAAGACGTGATCAAACAACTGGCTCAACCTGCAGCGTCACACCTTAAAACAGCGAGCGGAGGAGGAACACACTGAGGCACTTGAACTATGTCCTCCAGGCAGTTTCCTGTTCAGTAGCAGGAAACCTGAATTTTCTGTGACATTTGCTGCAGGGCCAAAGGACATGTACCGACAGGTTTTTCAACTCGTACACGTGCTGCTCCTTCTGTCACATACTGTCCAAACATTGCTGGCACAGTTTGCTCTATAAAGCTCCTGTTGCATCCCTCCATCCATCCATCTATCCATCCATCCCAGGTCGATGGAGTCTGTGGCACAGATTGCCTGAACAATCCATCATTCATTCATGAGCAGCTTTTATGACCCCAGTTACATGCTGGGTCCTTGAAAGCATCACTAAGACATACCCTGACTGAGTAGCCGTGTATGTGTGAGTGGCACCTGGCTCCATGACAGGAAGGAGCAGAGAAAATGGCTCGTTGTGTTGAAGCATTTCAGAGGCTTTTCGGATGGAGGGGCAGAGAGCTGGGAACTGGGTCTTAAGTCCAAGTGCTGTGTGTGTGTATATTAGTGCGTATGAGCGTAGCGCATGAGTAAGTGCCCTCGGAGAGCGGAGGAGTGGGAAAATGTATAAATAGAGACGTAGAAGAGACAGAGGGATATAGTGTCAAAGTGAAGTGTGTTTTAAGTGCTCATGTATAGGAGGAGGGAGCAGGCTGAGTGAGGCCTGGAATCAGTGTCAGTAGGTTTTTGTGGTGCGCGTCTGAGGTGCTCCAGTCAATCTGGTCTGACTCTCCTGTGCTCATGCAGCCCATTAGAAGACCAAGGGTACATTGAAAATCAATGGCCTAGATGTGTCTCCACTCTCGCTCCCAGGGGGATGCTCGGCCTGTCTCTCAGCACTAGTGCATGTGTAACTGAGCAGTCTGTCCAGAAGAGACACCAAGTCTGGATGAAGAAGCACACTAACAATAACTTTCACTTTTAAATGCGACTTTTGCATGAAACTCATCCACAATACAGCAAGCGAGACCTTTTTATATATGTTTTTTTTTTTATATATATTTAGTTTCGGTGCTTACTGGTGCCTGCATGTTTTTGGACAAATTTAGTAAGTCAGTCACTCTAGCTGACACTGAGCATCTTCAGCTTCCGTTACATCCAAATATGTTGTCTGTGAACTGAAAACTGAACACTGACATTTTTAAATCAGACTGTGCAGCTACACAAAGGATCAGTCATTTGTCACTTTTAAGACAATGGTTTCAGAGCCACAGCAGCTCAGTTGTTACAATACTTGAGTGGAGAAAGGTAATTAGATTTTGTTGTGCACACAGACACACACATACACAGAGAGAGAGCACTCCTGGAGTCTATCCATCCACTTAAGGCCCCGTCTGTCCTTTATCTATAATGCAGACGCAGCGATGACCACTCTGTTCAACCACCAACACCACAGCTATTACTGGGAGGACTGGGGAGGTTTGGTTGCTGGTGACCTTATTTCTACTGTGTGGAGTGATACAAATACTATAGTGAGCCTTGGGTTTATGTTGCTTTCTGTCTGTTTTGATAAGTGACTTAAATACATTATAATCACTAATCCATGTCACTGCAGGAAGCAGATCAATAATGGCTCACAACAGTCGACCAGGTGATGGAAACGCTGAGCAGAAAAATCTAATAAATTGCAAATCGATCCATTATACACTTCAGTCAGATCAGATGAGCCCGAGCACTTCATCACTGCCAGGTCTTGTCATGCTCTAATTTACTTTATAAAAAGGTGTGGTTAAAATGTGTTCGCAATGAAATAGTAAATAAGTTCATTATTGATTAATATGCCATTTATTTTGTTGATTACTTTCAATTATTTGCTTTCTGCACAACAGTTTCCTAAAGCGTGATGTCATGTGATGTCATAGAGGAAGGAGACAGTCCAAAAGCCAAACATTTCCTGTTCATTGATTAACTGACAAATCACTATAAGTCCAACATAAGTGTGTTTGTTCCAACTAAACAACATATATGGATCAGAGGTTCTTATATTTTCCTATGGGCTTGAACACACTATCTGGGCTGCATACACACACACACACACACACACACACACACACACACACCCACACAGCTCCAAACTTTACAGCACATAAAATCACACCAGGAGCTGGCAGTTTTAATGTGAAGGGGTGGGAGGGAGGGGTGGTGGTGGGGGATGCCCAGATGCCATTCGGTTCCCTCTGTCATCAATTTTAAGGAATCCTGCAGGATTTCTGCTGATTTTAGACCCAACTGTGCTCGCTGGCAGCTCTTCCCCTCTGTGCCCACTGAGTTAGAAATATGGCAGAACATCATCTACAACCTCTGAGTGAAACCCAGCCAGATATTCTGTTCATACGTTAAACACTCTGGTCAGATTTGAGTCATGTGATTAGTATCAAGCAATTCAGTAAATAAGTAATCTGAAGGACACGAGCTTCAGTTATGCACACGTTAAATAATGCCACACACATCCGCAACATGAGCACGTGTGTGTGTGTGTGTTATGGAAAATAAAAATATGCAGTGTAGTCACAGTGTTGACAGGCACATTGTGTAAGGACTGTTTACCTCTTGATTGACAGCATCAGCTTCACTCATTCCTCCACACTGCCTTTCAGGCTATTGTTTCCTATTGAAGAAGAAAAGTGTGCATGAGAAGCAGCACAGTTTACTCCAGTTACTCCAGCTCCATGATTCATACACAATATATATTATTATTCTGGATGGCTTGTGTAGTTTAATTTCACCATAGAGCTGAATTAAATTAAACACTTATCCTCTCCAGAGCTGTGAGTGTGTGGCTATATAACTGACTGTGGTAACATTTCAAATTAAGTGATACTCATCGGGTATTTTAACATATCATAATCACATTGTAAAACATACTGCTGGTGTGTAATGTAATGTTTATTATCTTATTAATTTTTGTGAATCTACTTTTTCCAAGGTCAAGAATGAACATTTAACAGTCAGTCACTTCTCTTTTATTGAGAGAGTCTCGAGCTCTAAAAACAGTGGATCCTTCACTTCCCACAATGCAACTGAATTGTATATTTTGTCAAGATGGCTTACTGAAGCAAATTTGTCATCTCAAAACCCAGTCCTGTATAATCCTGATGATATTCTGGAGTTATTTTCTCAAAGTTCATCCACAGCCACAGATCCCTCCCCATGACAAATAAACTGATTGTGTAGAATCGATGGTGTGTCTCTTTAAATCTCAGGTTTTAGGCCCTCTGATACATTACTCGAGATACATGTTACAATCTAATATTTCTAGCTCAATGGATGAATTGTTTTAATCACAAACTGAATTTGAAAAACAAAAACATGTCAGGGTTAACACCTTCATTAGGAAACTGAGTACAAATTTTAAAATGCAGTTCAGTTCGGACAGAAAAACAAGCCGTGCAGAACATTGTCTGCTCTGCAGGGTGCCTCAGAGGGTTTGTGCATGTTCGCAGAGTGATTAGCCACAATGAGCGAGTGTGTGTGTGTTTGTATGTGTGTGTGAACTGAGTGGACATTACTGTATGATAATCATCTGAAAGCGCCGGCTGATTTCTCTTCTGTTATTTACTAAACAGCCGCATTGTTCCACCATTTCACACAGCAGGAGTGTGCAGCAGTGATGCTTAGTCTCAGTGGGTGGCATTATTTATATGTTCAGGTGGTGGAAGAAAAATACATTAATCAATAACATTAAATTGCTCTGCCGGGTCCTCTCTGGATGTAATTCAGGAACCCAGACCTGCATGAAAACTTTAAAAAGGCACTAGTTCTTCAGAAGGGCGTAACTGGGACAAACAGGATTTTAATATTAATGAACATTACTGTGCAGTGATGGAGGCTGGCTCACAAAAATGCCATAATAGAGGATTAATACTGATTTCCTCTGCAAACATCTCAGTGTGTGTGTTTATGTGTGTTTCTTCTGAATCATTGTGAAAGACACGTCGTCACGCTGTCTCCTCTCAGTCACCTCTCAGCTTTGAGGTTGACTAAATTTCCCAGGATACAATAGTGGATGTTTAATGATGATCAGAGACAGAATCGGGGAAAAGGAGATATTTCCAGAGCATAAAAACATCGCTAACAAGATTTGCCATATTTAATATAGAGTATGACTCCTCTATTTTTTTTTCATCATTAAGAAAAGCTGCCCAGTGGGGCTCATTAAAGGTTGATCATCAAGAAACATCACAAGAAAAACATTCTGTACCTCAAAGCTGAACTTTCAGTGAAGTCTAGAAAATAAAGTTGAGACAAAGCTGCAGACATGGAGTGGAAAATATAGCAACTGTCGAGGCTTTGATAGCGAGTGCAGTGGGTCTTAAATGGGTGAATTATGAGAAGACATATTGTTATGTTGATGTTAACTGTGGTTTGTGTCATGAATCTATTTATTTAGAAATATCCTTACTGTACATTATGACACTTTAAGCTCACAATCATGACTTTCATTATTAGATGCAACCGCAGTTTCCAAAAAAGCAGCATTTCTCTTAAGTGGGTATCATATTGTAAAATGTTGAAGACTCTGAGCACGTGCAGATGGGGGAGGGAGTGGCAGGTGGCAGTTTGATAGATGCATCATGACCAATGAATTTGTGGCGTTCAATATGATTGGATGGTGTTTTTAAAGGACTATATGTTCCACAGGTGACTGACATTTTTCATTTTTGTGAAAAAACATCAAATGAATTGGTTGCAATTGGGGTGTGAAGAGGATTTCAAGCAATACAGTAAAAAATGCTCCTCCCTCCCTTTAAGGTCACACAAACAAAAGGAAAATCGCCTCCAAACCATTGTGTGGTTCGTCTGCTCTGGGCTGGTGTAGATAAATGGTGGGCTCCATGGAAGAGGACCCACTCCTATTGTAGATAATATGAGTGGCTCAGTCTAAGCTAATGAACAGAAGGATTCTTAGTTTCAGATGTCTACACACTAATGAAGACATATAGTTGTGAATATTATAACAGAGCTCCCTAAATTTGTCCTCCTGCACATTTACATTTTCAAAGCTGTGTACGGATTTGGCCTCATGAGTTATGAGTAATGTAAGAAACTTGGTGTGTCACCACTCAGACATGACGTGAGTCTTTCAGCGAGGAGTAAACCTCCTCCGGAATAAAAGCCAGAGAACAACAGTCAGAGAAGAAGCCTTTAAAAGCACTACACCAGTGGATTTTTACACTTGCGACAAGGGGGCATAGACAGTACATGTTTAACCTCCGTGTTGTTTGCAAGCGAACAGACAGACGAGAGAAAAAAAGGAAAGGCGGCTTTTTGTGAACATCAAACATCAAAAGCACGACAGCTCCATGTGGACTCGCAGCGTGTTGTTTCTGCCTCCCAGGCTGATGTGTGGCGCTGCGCCAAACGTTGTACAGCAACCGCACGTCCAAAACTTTTGACGTTTCTTTGGCTGCATTTAAACGAAACTTAAAAATAAACCCGCACGCAGCTAGCTTTGGAGCTTGTAGATATGTGCCAGACAAATATTTAATTATATATAACCGGTGCAATGGTGAAGTAAACGAGCTGTAACTGTTTTAAATGACACTCGTGTTCTCCTGTGAGAGCGGCTAAATACATGCAGCACTCCAGCGGCGGAGTGTCTTTTAAGAGTTTGTGCTGGATCAGAGGGTTTCAGACAGAGACAGATGGGGCTGAAGTTTCTTTGTGGTGCTGCTACAACAGCAGGAGTTCTCCCATGAGAGGCGTCGTACTACAGGTCCCAGAGAGGGTCAAAAAAGCTCAAAGATCAATACGCATTAGCTGCTGCTCGAGCGCTGAACATGGATTGGTTGACATGGATGAACCTTGAGGCCTCAGAGTCGTGTGTGTGTCACTGGGAATTTAAGTTTTTTTTTTTTTTCTTTTTTTTTCAATGAAGTCAAGTAAGCACCAAGATTATGCTAATAACAGTTTTATGAGGAATAGTGAAGTTGAATTAATTTTCTAAGCATGAATGACCTCCTGATTCTCTACATCTGAAGTACTTTTTAATTGGCAGGAACGTGAAATGATCATTACTGTAACCTCAGACTTTTTATCCCTGACTCTCTGTTGGCATCAGACCTCTGGTTGAGGATCACCACTTTCTGCAGAGCACTGGTGTTTAGGAAAATATTCCACACGCACGCATAATCACTTTCTCTCCTAGAGTTAGATGAGGAGGTTGATTGTTGATCAGCTTAGCTTAGCATGGTGATGGTGACGTGTTTACAAACTGCAACGAACAAACCTACGGACTCTAACTTTAAGTTCAAGAAAACGCTGCACATGCTGTAGGAAACTGTCACAGCAGGTAACTCACTGTTGGACCACAAAACTAAGAGCGCAGGATTCATTACAGAAGTAGGGGGCCACAAAGTGTACGCCACCCATATTGAGCAATAATCGTATTACATTATGTTTCCGAGAATGTGGAGCTCTGTGTGAAGCTCTCGTGACATGATGCTGACATCTGCGGGGTGTCACCAGCAGCTGCTTGCAAGATTGCGAGTTTGATAAGCAACATGATGCTGAACCGGGCTTAGATACTCAGCTGAACATGAGGGGGCTCAGGGATGGTTTGAGGACATATCTACAACTGTAACTCACAATGTCTGCAAGCTATATGACATCACTGCCAGCAGCTTGCAGATACAGATGAATCATGTTATCTGAGGGCTAAAGCATTAAATCATGCTTTTAAGCAATCATTGCAGTCTTTCTATTGTAATGACTTTGCTGCACCACTTAAGCTATTGCTGACTTCATATCATCAGTTTGAGTCAAAACCTTGTTAAATGTGCGGTAAAATAAAGACCCTCTACAATGCTGTAATTTCAGAATGACTATCTGGCATCACATTTACTCAATTGGCAGGTGATTAGATCCAAAGCAAATGAATGAAGAGTGAGGAAAAACACAGCAGTAGGAGACCTCAGTGTAAGTATAAAGCACCACCTATTCAATAAGTACAAGGAGATCAGATTGAAACCAAAGTGCACAGCAAGTGGTAGTTAGGCATTTTATGGGGTTAGAAGAGGAGGTCATCTTAGCCTTCAAGAGATCCTTGAAGATAGAGAAGCATGTCCCAGCTCTCATCTGGTAGCATGTTACACCATTGGAGAACCAAAAATTAGGACAGTCTAGACCAAGGGTGGGCAAATGCTTTGGCTCAGGGGCCACAATCGAGTTTTAAAATTTTGACGGACGGGCCAGGCTAGTATCAGACGGATGGAGTGTTTGTGTGAACGAATAATGTAAAAGCCATTACCTAAAAGCAAAAGAAAACGTACATTCACTTTCAGTGGGAGCAGTGTTGCTGGTCAGCCTTTTTTGCCGTGCATCAAAGTTTACAGTCTTTGCTCTAATTTGGGCAATTTTGTACCAATATCTGACGGGTTCAACGGGCCACATATGGCCGACGGGCCATAGTTTGTCCACGCCTGGTCTGGACTGTGATTTCCTTGTGAATAATTCCTTAGAGGAACACAATGGTTGAGAAGGAGCATAAGCCTTAAGGAGTTCAAGTGGATGGGTGCAGACTCAAGACTTGAGGTCGATACCTCTACTAACACTCGTCTTCAGAGTGACTTCTGGATCTGCAGTCCGCACTCAGACCAAGAGACGAGTGTCTTTTTAGGCTGAACAAAGAACAGACAGGCCGCAGCGTCCTGGACCATCTGGAGAGGTTTCACTGTGCGTGAAGTGAAGCCAGCCAGAAGGGCATTGCTGTCGCTGAGGCGTGAGAAAACCACAGCCTGTGCCAGGAGCTGGTCATGCACCTTAACCTGCAGTAATCTGTAATATCCATCTTGTGTAACACGGCTTCTTCTGTCAAACACAGCAGTAACATGTGTCCTGAGTCATTTCTCAGAAGAATCCCACTGACAGATGTACTGACGTGAAGCAGGGAGCAGGCTTTGAAATGCGTTCCGCTTGAATGAGTTTCTCATGCTCATGTAGCGAGACGTCTCAGGTGGTGAACTGAGTCACTGAGCCTTACGTCCATCAGTCCCACCCTGTTCCCTGTAATTTTGATCATGGACCTTTGTGTATTTAAAAAAAACAAAAAAAAACCAAGGTGTAGCATGTTCATTAGTCAGCGTAACAGATACTGGGGGTCAGATATTTAAACTCTTATGAGTCTGGCAGGTGTTTTCCCAAATTTCACTCTTTATTCTAATCCAATTTAAATCTGCAATCACTGACTTTCTGGCCACTCAGGCACAGCAGAATCAAGCCTTTTAGCTTTGTTTTGGTCTCCAATAACTCAGCTGCTTCATGCTCCACTATGTTCCTCCAATAGTCATTGACTTTGTGTGTGTGCAGCCCGATACTGGGCAGGTAATAAACAGAAGGGTTTAGAGACTCGTTACTGCAACCAGCTGCTTCCTGCAGCATGGTGAAGGTGAACCAAAACAATAATATGCTGCTTTAGCCACAATCTAAGAAACATAAAGAAAGAAAACAACCTTATTCCACTAACTACGCTATGTGTTTGTAATTTCTCTTTTAGGAAACATTTCTGACATCTATACAACCTCCTGCATGTTGTCAGGATAGTTGATGACACAACCCAAAAGCTTTTTGACAGCTTAATCTAATGAGTGTTTTATTCAAGGCTGGCTTTGGCAGGTATCTGTTTTTGAACCCACTGAGGAGGAGGAGGAGGAGGAGGAGGAGGATTCAAGAGCAGAGGGACGTTAATCTCAGGAGGGTCTTGGTACTTGTTTATTCTGGCAGAGTGAACAGAGGAGGACTTGGCAAAGCAATAAACAACTACATTACTAAAGAAGTACCAAGTAACTGAATACACCAGAGAGAAGCAATCGCCTAAGCATGATAGACACTCTCCTAAGTAAACAGATCACGTTATGTTGTTTTGTTTACCGGGCTGTGAGACTAAGACAAAGCCACGGTCCCACACAGCTCGGTTAGTTAGCACACTCTTACCTGCACATGGGAGGTTTGATTCCTTCGGCAGCCACAGTAGCAGAGGGGGATCAGCACCCTGGACAGCTCTTATACATCAGCTTCTTTCAAAACTTGCACAAGTTAATTTAGCAGCCATGTTGTTGTCTACATCTATAATAGAGAATAGATTTCCACTTCCATTATTTCTGCTTGAAAAAAATGGAGAAGAAGTGGTGGGAAGTAGCTTTTTAAAATTACATTAAAGCATAATGGATTGCCATTACGATATTATTCTGCTTCCTGCCATGTCTCTTTACTCCTCTTTGCCTTGGGAAGGTTGGGAGGAACTTGAATTGTTTTGATCTGAACTTCTATACAAAGAAAACTGAAAAGATGGTGCCTTACAACTTAGTTGACTTTATATTTTATACTAGCTGAAGCTGAACAAAGTACATATAGAAGATCTGCTCAGAAAAATATCTCCAAGTCCCCTTGTTAGCTTTCAATCACTATTTGCAAGAGAGCAGCAGTTGCTGAGGAAGACAATGGGATATGGTTGAAAAACAACTTAACTGGAGCTCAAGTTGAGAGATCCATGGTCAATCACACAGAGAAATAAAATATTTCTCTCTAACCTTAAAATTAATAATGAAAATGATGTGTTATTGATGCATTCAAGGGCAGGCAGAATAAGTAGATGGCTGAAAACAACTACCGCATGTCTCTGTACATTAAATAGCTCCAGGTGGGGGTGGGTAAATACATCATTTATTAAAGTATTTTCCAATAGTCGGCTCAAGTTCTAATGAAAGAAGCTGACCAAAAGGCATTACTCTGCATAGCTGTAACCTATATAGGTACTGGAGTACTTGCAAAAGTGCAGACTGAGCAGCTCTGCAAATGACTTGTTTTACAGCGTCCCATCCTGCTGCCCAGGTTCGACCGGGAGTATTTCAAAAATACAGTTTGCGTGACTTCAGGTGGGCTGAGACCACAACCTAAATCTTGTTGTTTTCACTCTGTTTTGTTCTGTTTGACCTGATCATCTGGCACCAGTTCAGAACAAACAACTTAGAAGAAAAACAGTGTTGGTAAAATTCAAAAAAGAGGATGTTTATAAAAGTCTGTTTTTTTTTTTTTTCACAAGACTCCCACATCTTCTAGATGAGAGTAATTCCCGTGAACTGTTCCAGAGGCGAAGGCTCAAACTTGGTAACGCTGCTGTTGATCACAGCTGCTTCCTGGTGCAGAGGTGGAGCCGACGGTGTGAAGCTGAGCTACAACTGTTAAGAGCCGCTTCGCTGCTGTCAGTGGGTGTGTGTGGAAGCTGTGGAGACCTACGGCTGGTTTATGGAGACTGTTGGCTACGCTTCCACTCTCCCCTGCTGCCTTCGCCTGATATCGAATTAATCATCCTCATTTTCCGGGCCTGTTAAGACCTAATCTGCACCTACGAAATGCTAAATCACAAAAAGGCAGAGTGTGTTCGTGATTGTGTGTGTGTGTGTGTGTGTGTGAATGCAGACAGACAGAGAAAATGTTTCTAGCACATGTGCACAAACACATATTTTGCTGTGGGGCCAGCTTTTGACAGCACAACACAAATGAGGTTAAATGTGCTTGATATCTGTTTTTTTTGGCCCGTGTCTTGCACACACACACACACACACACACACACACACACACACACACACATACACACAAACACAGTAAATGTAAACTACCCTCCAGGCATGTTGATGTTGTTTAATCAAATTTTGAACGATTTGGCTTTTTTCCCCACATCATCTTTCTTTCTTTTTTTTACCATCCATATTATTGGTTGTGATAACGATTCACCCCCTAATTTAACGGCTAAAGCTGGGAAACAGCAGGAGGCAGGTTGTGAGCAGATCCCAGTTTTAATTTTCAAGTTATATTTATGTAAATCTCTAGTTAAATAAAAATAAAAGCATAGAAAAATGTGAATGCATGCATTATAACCCAAATGTTACCTGCATCCTACATTGCAATTGACATCACAATAAGTTTAAAAAGCATTTGATTGATGTTAAGTCTTTTAAGGATATAATTTAATCAGTAAGAAGTGAGAATGAAGTGTTTGGAAAGCCCTGGTGATTTGAAGCTGTAGACCCGTTCACCACTTCCTACCTCCCTCTTAAATGAAATGAATACTTTCTGTACACGTCTGAACTTCACGACTAAGCTAAAGGTCAGGTGTATATTTAAATGAGTTAATCACATTTTAATTAAATACATTTATACATAAATCTCAGAGTGCAGGATGAGTCATGACAAAAACTTTATATGTTTGAGATATACTGTAGTTAAGCTGATAAATAATGGTAGGAAGAGACATTGTACCAGAACTAGTAATTTATAAAAAGCCTAAAAGTTTGATTATTTTAAAAAATATCTTCTGTGTCGGTGGTTTAGTGTTTGTGTGGAGCCCTATGGGAACCTTTTGTTTTTTTGTTGCATTGCCAAAGCCCTGTGACAAAAGGATGTAGTGCTGGAGACAATGAGGGAAATAGAGAGGGAATGCTGTCCCCCCCACCCCCTGGGTAGGAATGTGTCCCCTTGCCCAGGTCACAATGCTCAATTCAGCTCGGGCCCCCCAGCGAAAAACACATGCCATTCTGAAATACCAGGTGACGCTTTGTGAGAGCCATTCATTATATCACTGTCACATGTCGGTCTGTTGGCTTATTCAAGACTATCAGACAGACGGACCAGGGGGAATGTGGACGAGGCCCCTCTGTTCGGTTTCGAAAAAAGCAATGAATCACACCCACACATTGTCATCTGCAGAGTGGCTTAGTTCATGGTAATTACATTTAATCACAGTTATTACTGCCAACCCTGCTCTGTAATGACTCACTTTTTGAATTTCAAAAAAAAAAAAAGTTAACTCTTCAGCAAAGTAACTAAATAACATATAATCCACATGGAAATGATTGTGTCTGTGTGTGTCTTTCACCCTCAGGTTCAGCCTACTATGACAATGTGAGGCCCTTAGCTTACCCCGACTCGGACGCTGTGCTCATCTGCTTTGATATTAGCCGTCCGGAGACACTGGACAGCGTGCTGAAAAAGGTCAGTGTCACATTAACAGAGGTGTGAATGTGTCCTCTGATGTTTTTTTTCCCTCTAACATATCACAGGCAATTTTTAAAGGTAAAATGAGGTACTGATATTTTCAGGCCTGTAATAATAAAAGTCTTACATGCTAGTTGGTACACTGAATGAGTTATGAGTCAGCATGACTGTGTCTCCTCTTCATTCATGCTGTGACGTGATTCCTTTGTAGCACAACTACAGAGTAAGACATAGGAACACAATCGAGTCTTAGCAAGAAATGTTACCGTAAACCTGAAACGATTCATTTTATCATGAGTTTTAGTTGCTAATTTGAGCTTGTTTGTAACCAGCTGCTTATTTACACATCTTAGAGTTACAGAGGAACATTATCATTCATTTGGGATCGTGTTTGTGGCCATCTGATGGATG
This sequence comes from Caranx ignobilis, assembly GCA_021432705.1. NCBI lineage: Eukaryota > Metazoa > Chordata > Actinopteri > Carangiformes > Carangidae > Caranx > Caranx ignobilis. The sequence continues at coordinate 8,025,720 of MU269988.1, forward strand.
GAGGCCTGATGTTCACTCTGTTTCCAGCTCAGTATTGAAATCTACCAACTCCTGAGGGAAATATCTGCTAAATGTTTATCTGTTAGGTCCTGAAAAGGTGGTGTGAGCTTTTTCACTAAAAATAGTTACCTGCTGAAGCTAAAAAAATACTATAAGCTATGAGACTGATGAGTAAAATGAAACAATTAAGTTATAAAAATTAGTTGCTAATTGCTAAAACTCCTTCAGGCCTAGCTGAACTGCAGGTTCACATCTTTCACAGTCACACTGTCATCTGATACATGGTGAGTATAAAAATACTGACCTTTTAAAGTTTAATTTCTTTAGGTTTAACCAAAGCTTGTATGTGAAAATGTGTGAAAAAACACCATATAATAGTGATTATGTGGGCAGATATAAACTCCCTTGGTTTGACTAAAAAAATGACACCGCTTCTCTAAAACCAAACAGATTAATCATGATTCACACAGCTAATGATCGTATGTGAGAGGTGGACATCAGGGAGCGTTTCTCAGGCCACTGACATTCCTGCAGCCGACGCCATCACTCACCACCGCCAACGTCGTCAATACAGAACAAAACATTTATCTTTCATGGTGGGTAAATTCTCACAACTAGAGGGGCTCCACTTGAGAACTAACTTGAACTTTGACCTCAGTGGTAGTAGCAGTGAATAAAGTGACCTCACAATGCATGCACGGGATGCCAGAGTGACACGTTCGGTGGTCGCTCAAAGAGACAGATTAGAAGCAAAACTAACGAGTCTAATTGAAGTACCTATTTTTCTTTTTTTTCTTTTCTTTTTTTTTTTAGTTTTTTCCATTCACCCTAAAATAACACTCATTGCAGTACATGGCACTTTTATGTGATGGCTTTCTGCCTCACCAGTTTTTGTGCCCGCCAATTTTCCTTCTTAGAGGAGCTTTTCTTTCTCAGCTGAATTACAGAAATACCTCTTGAATCCTTAGCATTTCCTTTTTGTATGAGTTGTTCTCTTCAGTCCAACTTCTGTTCAAATCCTCATTCAAATCAACGATGTTGGGCCTTCAGTATTATAGCTATCATACAGCATTATCCAGCCTAAGATGTCATCCCAGGCTACACCCAGCTATCATCCTTTCTTCACAGCCAGCAACATTTCTCACCTTTTCTTTTTTTTTTTTTTCTTGACTTTCTGACTAACAGCCTGCCATCGTCATGGCAGCAGCTCCACCTTTCTATCACGTGTCAGTGTTTTTATTCTCCTGCCCTTTTGGATTGAAGTATCAAATGTTTGATGTGCTGAGGCCATTTCTGCCTAACCCTAACCTGCCAGGATACAACATACAGCATTCTCAACATGTACGCACCAGATCTTTTATTATTAAGGCCTGGAAAAAACAGAGGAAGACAGACACACAACACAAACATCTCTCCTGGATAATGTAAGGGTGTGTAATTGTAATCACAGGTTTTAAAGCTGCTGTTTCAGTATCAGCTTCCCAGCACTGATTCACTGATGACACTCTGGGATGGAGTGTTAATTTTAGAGAGTGCTCAGAGTCTTTCCAAGCACAATTAATCCATCTAGGAAAAAATTCCAGTGAATTAAAAGAAAAAAATGTTTATTTCACTTTTAAATTATTCTAATTACATTTCAATAATGACAACTTTATTTCTCACATTATGGTTTTAATGCTGTTTGAAAGCCCTGTTCACTCCCTGCATGGCATCCTAATTACAGGGGTTACAGTTTAAGATTCAAGTTATCAGTATGCCAACATGCTTCAAATTACAACGCTAAACGGATGGTATTTAGCAGCTATAATGTTTCCCCATGTTCACTGTCTTACTTTAATGGGTTATCATAAAAATATAATGCGCTATCATGATGATATTTGGCACAAACGCCAAGTACAGCTGAAGACTTGCATATATTTAGTCCCCAGTGAGAGGGCCATGAATGTTCAAAACACATTTCATGGAAACATGTCATGAAATATTAAATAAATAAATAAATAAAAGCCAATCTGGGGGCGCTGTATAGCTCAGTGGGTTGAGCAGGTGCTCCATATGCAGAGGCTACAGTTCTCGCTGCAGCCAGCCCCGGTTTGAATCCCAAATCCAGTGTCCCTTTGCTGCATGTCATTCCCCCTCACTCTGTCTCCCCACGTCCTGTCTCTCTCAGCTATCCTATCAATTAAAGGCAAAAAGCAAAAAGCCCCCAAAAATATACCTAAAAATAAATAAAAAGCCAGCCTGAAGGTGGCATTAAAGGAAAAGTCAGGAGCTCCTAAAAGTTCATAGGATTTATTGTTAATCGTGGTGTAAATTTCTCCTCAGGTCATAAAACCTCCTGAACTCCAGGAAATATTGTGACCAATCTGAAAACATGCAGCATCAGTTTTACATCCTTTGATAAACCAGACTCTGCACCAACAGCTCATGCTCTGCGTTTTATCATCAGGGACAAAACTCTCACCAGTTCTTAACATTAACACGAACAATAAGCCGCTCGTCCCATGGGTCCTTTGTGACTCATCTAAATTGCTGCTATTCACCAGTTGCACACAGTTTTCGTCCGAGAGGCGTACTGAAAAGCAACTGCTCGCTCTGCACAACAGCACAACATGCACAACACACTGGAGCCCGTAACAGCAGCGACGCAGGCATCCGGGAGAAAAGATCTCTTTGTGAGGGAGAACAAATGCAGCAACAGTGCTCAAAGCGGTTGCCTGTGCCATGGTGTGAGAAGATAATGAAAGAAATCTCAGAAAGAACGATGGTGATGGAGACCAAGAGAAAGACTTACATAGTTCTGAGTCATGTTTGTGGTCTGTAATTCATATTGTCTGTCTCTGTCTGTCTGTCTTCTACCAGCATTTCTGAGCCCGAACATCACGCTGTAGTGAGCTCATGTTGTAGCAAACAAAACAATTACACTGTTGTTCCTCTACAGCGTTAGTTTGTCATCTGCTCCACTGTGCGTCTAAGCATTGTTCTGCCACATGATCATTACAGGATGTAACAGGCTTCAAGTTCATAGTTCTTCACTTTAGGTTGACTAGAATGTCATGTCTGAGGTCAACCATAACAGGGGATTGGTTGGTGATGCTACAGGTTAAAGGTGAGAGGATGAAATATAAAGAAATCCAGATTTACTCTTTATCCTACAACAACTCTGAAAAGAAATAAAGGCCAAAAAAACGCAAAAAAAAAAAAAAAAAGACTCTTGTATAACTGAAAAAGTGTAAAATTGGATCAACAGGTTGCACACTAACAAATATTATTATGTCAATACAATCCTAATATTATCTTTACTTTCAAAACTTGGAATAGAAAATGTGTGTTTTACTGTGGTAGTTGATACGATACTCGTAAAAACAAGAGTAAGTTATCAAAAGCTTCAAATGTCTTATTTGTCATTTAAGATACAGTCAGCTAATCCAAATCAAAGTCATCCATATCTAAACAAGAATTTGACAAAGTACTCAATAAGCGCTTTTGGTATTTGATATTTTTTGATCCATGTGGCTCAATGTAGCACCATTTACACCACAAAACATTTGTGATAACAGTTTGTGACAGTGACTTAACACGAGGAAGTGTTTTGCTGTTCAGTGTCATGACTGTTTTGGCTCAGGGTGTGGTGAGCAGAAGTGAGCTAGCTTTTCCCCTTTAGTGACACCTGACAGAGACATCACAAGGTCCAGGAGTGATGCACCTGTGCATCACTGCAGCGAGGTGAGAAGTTCAACTACTGAAGGTCAGGAGAAGCAACAGTGTCAGGGGGTGTTACTATTTCAGAGCACGTTCAGACATTATGACCCGGTGAGATGTTGAAAGGAACTTTTACCAGGTTTGGGAATAAATGGCAGCAAATTAATACTCACGCTTTTGGACTGAGATGCAACAACAAATGAAATGTTTGGGTGTCCACATACATCACTCACTAAAAGTTAGGCTTCTGGATGACATTTCAGACTGCACCTAAAATGTGTTTCGGTACTTATAACATGCTGCTGTCTAGCAAGGTGAACAAGTGTCTGATCCATGAATCCACCACTAAATGTTCTGGTCCTCTTCCTCATGTTGTTCACATTCTGACATCATGAGACCAAGACGACACCTAACAATCCATAAACAGTACCTGGACATGTGGAGGCTTCTCATTGTTGACTCACATGTATTTATCTTTTACACACAGTGGCAAGGTGAGACGCAGGAGTTCTGTCCCAATGCCAAAGTGGTGCTGGTCGGCTGCAAGTTGGACATGAGGACGGACCTGAACGTCCTGAGAGAGCTCTCCAAACACAGACTCATTCCTGTCACCCACGAACAGGTGAGGAGCACAAAGACAATGACACATCTTCTTTCTTTGCATTCGTGTCCATTTCCACTGAGACCATCTGCGGTGTCAGACCTAGCTTAAAATTAACGTCTGTTCCCCAACAAAGCCGCGGTAATTTTGCGTGTGTGAAGAACTGAATAATATTTAATTTATTTAACACTACTGAAACATGTGTGACATATGGTTTCAAAATGTACAGTCCTTTGTAATTTTCCACCACAGCGATTTTCATTTGCCTATAGTAACACTGATCTACGTTCAAATTAAACAGTATCATCCCAAACAAATGACACCTATTATTTTGTTCTCCTGTGCACATAAACAAAACGTCGGAAAATGAATTTGGAGAATGACATTCGCTTCAGATCATAACTTCCACAAATATGGAAACACAAGGAGTATAAAAGAGCTGGGACTGAACAAAGGAGGAGACAAACAGCAGGATGTGCGATAATACAATTGTTTTGTTTGTGTCTTGGAGCGATGAACGGTGGCACGCATGAATTTTAATAGCCTATTTTCATGTAAATGTGAATTCCCACTTCTTGGCAGCCTTTTGTCAACAAATTAATATTTTCTCCTACCTCTGACAAAGCAAAAGGTAACGACCTTCATTGTCCTGTCAGTAATGGCATCAAAATTGGTCCATCAAGATCTCAGATTAGTTTTCTCTTCGTGAATTGATTTAACTCCAAATTCACAAAGGCCTTTGATTAAACCAAAACATCTATCTATCTATATATATATATATATATATATATATATATATTTTTTTTTTTTTTCCTGCAGCCATATTCAACTTGGAAACCCTTTTCCAACTTTTCTATTCAATCCTCACTGCTCACTGCTGTTACTTTGTTGTTGGGGTAATTTCTAATGGAGGGGACTCTCAAAACAACCCTGCACATAGGCAGCTACACTTTCGATTTTGAACCTCTAAAATATGTCACAATTGTTGCCAGAGATACACATAATGGTACAAGGCTAAAAAAAAAAAAAAAAAAAAGCAGATGGATTATTTGGGCTGAAAATGGCTGGGCTACTTGAACACTGTGGGGTGAAGCAAAGAGCTTTTCTAATTCATTCAAAGGGCTTCACCACAAATGGCCACAAACTGGGATCTTTACAATTAATGCACTGGGTTCCAACTGATGCGACCCCCAGGGGGAAGTGCACTCACCAGAACAAACGGCACACTTCATGTGCGATTAAATCATATGTGAACTGTGTGACAACAGCTGAAATCAGCTCAGGGCCTTTGAAATGGAGACTTCAAGTGCTGGAAAGTTTCCATTCCATAAAAATAAAGCTGCCTCTCTGTTGGCACGGCTAAAACTTTAATATTTTTCATTAAGGAAGAGTAATACAGCTCAACCTTGTAGCTAGATGTTTTTTCAGCCTGGTCTAACTCCAACTCTGATCCCTAATCACCCATGCTGCTGGATGAGCTACATCAATAAAATTATACCAATCAATAGAATTTGATTTGACTCTGAGTGGTTAAATTGGTTTAATATCTAAGTGTCCCTTGCTGTATTGTGCACATAGTCAGTGCTGTTGGAGAAGAGGTAAGCAAAATAAATGCGCCCCATACAAGTTCAAGCAGGCCAGATATAAGACGGTGCTGACCACCAGTGGGAATAAGCTGAGCTTTTACGCCAGAGTTTTATAGTCACACAGATAGGACTTAAATATTTCATAGCTGTGTAGGGGACCTTAGCCATCTGTATGCCCCAATCTATCATGCCTCTGAGTGTAGGCTTTTACTGAGTGGGGCATTTTTCCTCTACACGACCAAGTACAATGGTTCAGTTTCTACAAAGCAAGGTAAACTGTGACGACGCCTAACAAACCATGGTGATAACAATAATCCCCCAGGGCCTGTTTTAAAAGTTGCAGATGCAGCTGTGTATGCATGTGTGCACTCAGAACTAAATAGCTTCTAAAATTTTCAAACCCAGAATTGACCAAAAAGTGAACATTTTAGTATGTTGTGTAAATGCTTCATGTGCCTGTGTTGAATTACACCAGGCTTCCCACACAATTCAAGTATTTCAGGTTCACCATGGTTTAAGGACATTTAAGAATGCAAAAAGCATCATTTCCCCCATAAGATCCCTCTCTGCTTCTGTCACACAGGCACACAATTTATTTTTATCATAGCTCTAAGTATTAGCTCTCAGCAGCTCTCAAGGTGAGTCACTCACTTTTGGACTGCAAACAAACGCAACCTGCAGCTGAGGGCTGGAATAATGCTTGGATTTAAAGCTGCACGAATCAATACTTAATGGTAACAACTGATGGACAAACATCATATAATTACAAACAAGACACTTGTAGATAAGGACCCACAGAGAAGTATATTCTCGGACACAGAAGTTCCTTCAGCTCTGTGTCAGCAGACAGACCAGAGTTACTGCTTCACTATTGTATATCAATATCATTATTGTTGTCTGAATTGAATTGAGTTTGAACAGCAAAACCTACCAACTTCATCCTCGAATCCAAGTCAACATTTGTGCCAACTTTGCCTCCAGTCCTTCCCCCAAACATTGTTCTCACAGTGACTTTGAGTTGTGACCGCCAAAATCTGAACAGCTGATCCTTGAGGAGTAAATCTGAAGGACTCCTTAAAGGGAATGGACAGGAATAGAATAAACGGACAAACAGACAGACGTACAACCTGAAAACATTAACTAGCTTGTGAACATTGTGTAGCATTTGTTGGTCAGAGCCAGAGCCAGATATTTCCCTCATGAGTCAGAAATGATGAAATCAAGGTTGAAGGAGGAGACTTCAAATTTGACCTCAGCCAGGACCTTTACTGAATAATGTGGCACCATGTCTGCTGGAGCCAAAGTGGCCGAACAAATCAGTAAAAGCAGATTATCGTCTTCGCTGTCTATTCATCCTGTTATTTAACCCACGTTCTGTATTTTTCTGTGATTTCAGGGCACTAATCTGGCGAGGCAGATCGGTGCGGTTGCCTATGCGGAGTGCACCTCCAAGTATTCGGAGAACAGCGTCCGCGATGTTTTCCACGTCACCACGCTGGCGTCCGTGTCCCGCATCCATCGGCCACAGCTCAAACGTACTGGCTCGCGTCGTGGCCTAAAGCGGGTCTCCCAGCAGCCGCCACGGACTGAGATCCACGAGCACCCACCTCCCATTAGAAAGGACCGGGCCAAAAGCTGTGTGCTCATGTAGGACCGCTCTACCAGCAACCTGGCCTGTGTGTGTGTGTGTGCGTGTGTGTGCCGATGGATGCGAACCATACTGCACATGAACTTAATTTATTGGTGAATTCTTGTCAGATCTTTTGCACTGCATAAAAAGGACAATGTGATGAAAACAAGAATGAATCCTATCCTGTGGAAGGATTAGTTTGTCCATCTTTAGCAGAAATCTCCTTGTTATTTTTCTCTGTGGCCGTGTTCTCATCATGGGGAGGGGCTATGTAGCGGGAAGAGCTGTATTAGTTTGATGCTTTTTACTTGAACAAGTGGACAAACATGAGCATGGACACAAAAAGGCTGGTCATCGAATGAAATACAAGGACATAAAGATGTGTGTGGAGATTTAAAAGAAAAAAAAATTAATAATTTGAAATATCACCTCGCAAGAACCAGTGATAACAGCGCTGGCCTTGACCTCCATTATGTTGTTTCCCGTTTTGAAATGCTACTCTCTCTGTTTAAGTAAATGAAGCACAATGCAATGCACGCAAGCTGTTCTGAGTTGTCCGTAAATGTCAGGGAATGAACCTCCACTTCATATGACAGCCGAAAAGAAAAATCTGGACAGAGATAAAATACTCGTGGGCTGAGATGACACTCATTTTCTTAAACCACAAGTGCTTTTAATATTGAAAACTGAATAATCACTCACCACATAATACTGAAGTGTTGTGAAATTAATACTGTTCTATTAATCCACACTGGGAAGAAAGTCACAGAGGGAGTTAAGAGGGTGACTGTTATGTTGTACATGTAATAATGAAATAAAAAAAACTTGCTCTGCTGAGTGGTGGAACATTTTTAATATGCAAGTTATTAATTTGTCAGTGATTTTTGCCTTGCTCCTGAATAATTATGGGTAGAAAAGTTAAGTATATAAATGGGAAATCTTTGATTCATTCTTCTTTGGTCTTGGCCAGACTTTCTCTCAGTGCATCTCAGTTCACTGGAGCAAAGAGCACAGTGGTTTCTACCTCGCAACATTTTGTCTCAGGAAGACACGGACAATTTTTCTTTGAAAAAGTTTCTTCCGTATCTTGGGGTAAATACAGAAATTTTTCCATTTGAAAAACATTTCCAACCAGAATCCACTGCACCGAAGAAGTAACAGCAAATAGAAACTTGGCTGGGAACAAAAAATACACAGAGATAAATCCACCATATTCACGTGGCAGCCTGTTCGCAACAACTCGAGACAAATTTGTCAAGATTTGCATCACAATCAGGAATAAATTTAATGAGATGAGACCCTAAGAGCTACTGTAGATACCACTGCTAATCTGCTAGCATCAGAAGTTGGAAAGCACTTGCATAGTTCCCATTTAAAGCCTCTTAGTTTTGCAGGTATTTGCTCATAAATAACCTGACATGACAATATATGAAGGTGTCACCAAAGTTAACAATTCATCTTCTGGGGACCATGAGTATCTGTAGGTTTCAGAGCAACTCTTTCTGATCGTAAGATTTACTGAGATAGAGTCAAGACATTTCATTCTGAACCAAACCAACCAGCAAATAAGTCATTTAAAGTAGTTGTATTTGTCAAGTCATTGTACGCCATTTTAAATATCGACTGTACAACTATTGATGGGTAATTCCACAGAGTGACGATGGGGCTAAGATCAACCCTAAAGGCTGACTTCCAAGTAGCCCATTTATAAGATGCAGTAGAATAATCAGGCTGTACTTGATGTCAGTCCTGCAGAGTTTCATATCTCTTTGAACTTATAATGTGATGCTTTAGCTGGAGGTTGTGTGTCATCTCTGTGAGTGATCTGTCCTGACCCATCCTCCTTTACAGTCCAGAGGATCACTGGTGAGATGGCTTTTGAAAGGGAGCCAGCTCTAATATATTGTATACATGGTGTTAGGACTGATATAGTTCACACATTCTCCATGCTGAAGGGACATGGTGAGACGCAGCACTTTATTCAAGATTTTGGTTTGGATTCCTGTCCTCCTATTTTTACAAAACCAAGACTACATTTGTCGGGAGTGTAATCTAAAATTTTCATTTTCATACTGGATTTGTTTAAAATCTATTCAGCGATGAACACCATATGATTAAATTCCACTCAGATTAAAAATGAATACAGCTGCTCTGGACTGTATTCATGAGCCTTGTAGTTTGACCTTTAACTGTGACTCTTGTTCCATTTGTTTCCCACCACCATGGATGAGGCCCTGCGGCAAAGCACTGCCTCTGTGAGCAACGACAAAGTGACATTTCACAGCATCGCTGCCATGTTGCCATGCGGGGAGCGCGAGGTCGCACCACATGCCCGAAGCAAGACCAGGGCAGGGCTCGAGTCAGAGAGGAGAGGACATCCGCACAGATGGAGCAACAAAAATCTGACATATATGCAGAACCTGACAATGTCTGCATAGTAATTTAATCTCCAATGCTAGTGGCATTATGACTCATGGAAAATAAGTCACAGTAGTATGGTGCAAATCTGAATATAATGCATTTAAAGCTAATTTATCATTCTCTTACAAAGTTGTGTTTTCTATTATCACTATCATAGACAGGATAAGCCTGCTGGACAGACCTACTGACACATTAGGAAGTTATTATACAGAGATTTTGTCTGACACTCTGCACTTTAATGCTACATACCAGCTACAGCCGCTTTTAAAAGGATCACTGAGGTCAAGAAAGGGTAGAAATCTGCAAGCTGCTGAGACCTTTGCCTCAGGCACTGGGTCATTCTCTGTTTTGGTGGTAGACACGAATGTGAAAGATGTCACTTATTAGTCTTTTTAGCCTTTGGGTGAAGTCTGCAAAAAGACAGCGTATGGAAAATACTTGCCACCCTCATCCTTACAGCCTCACCTGGCTCAGTGACATTCCACTTAAAGCCAAATATTGTGGCAACGTACTGTAGCTAAAGCTCTCTGGTATATTAATGACAGCAATTTTTCATCTATTGCCAGATGCTTATCATTTAGTCAAAGCCATCTATGAGAGAAAAAGTAGATATGCTGGAGAAATGAACTCAAAATAGCCCAGAAGGTAGAAGACCACTGAGAGGAAAAGCCCATTAGATGCCAGTGTTTTCTTTTTCCCCTGTTATGAGAAACCAGAGGACCCTGAGGTGTACATTTCATCTTTATATTACAGGTAATGTTACAGCATATAGGTATCATAACCAGAGCACAGCCAAGTGAGTTTTACACTGGTCAGTTTACATAAGATGGAATAGGCTATAATGTTTTTTCACATTCGAGTACCACTGTCGCCAGAGGCACTTACAGTGAGAGGAATATGATTCACTTCCTGGCATAAAAGTGACTGAGGACGGGTCCTTGAAAATCACTGACTGGACTCTACAAGTGGCAGGTGTAAAGGAAGGAACAAAATATAACTAAGTGGAGAAGCACAATGGGTTCAACACAAGAGCAGCACGCTGATGGAGCCAGCAGTGGCAGAGTGCTCAACATCGGCTCATCCAAAACCAGGGCATACTGAGCTGTAGATTTCAGCCATCCTAGCAAAAGGGTGACGGTCAAATATGGTCCAACTTTGGTCCTGAATAACAACTACTTGATGGACTACCATTCATTGTTTGTAGTAAACAATGCCATGATTCCTGACCTTTTATTTGGTGCTACCATAACATCATTTTTTTTTGTGAGAAATATCTTAACAGCTACTGGATGATTGCAATGAAATGTGGTACAGGCAGTAATGTTTCTTCCAACTCTGACATCAGGTCAAAGTTGTAATTGTGATTTGCCCGGTGCTGTTACTTTATGGTCAAAACGCCTCCAAAAGAAGCATCAGTTTAAAAGCTAGTGAAAGTCAGGAGGTCATTCAGGCCAGTAGGCTTCATCCTCTGGGAAACATGAAGGTTGGTACAATCGAACCGTGCTGCTAGCACTCCTAAAAATGCTGCATGCCTCAGGTGAGATTTAGTTTGAGAGGGAGCATGCATATAACTAGACTGAAAATACCAGCTAGGCAGGAGTGAGCTGTATCCCACATGACCATAGGTCATCTTGCAGGTTATATCACTGAGGTTGGGCTGAGAGCAGAAATGCCTGTCGTTTCAAAGACATACAGCTCAATTGCAACATGAACCGCAGCCTTCAAAATCACCATAGCCGAATCAACACCCCTCTGAAGCATTTTCAACAAAAACATTACAAAACACTACAAAACAAGCCATAACAGCACCTCATCAAGGAGGATTTGTTTCATTCCTGTGTGAGTCTCAGGTAAGTTAACCTAATAAACCTGCAGCTGAGTGAGACAGAAATCAGAGATGAGAGAACAGAAAAGAAATTGGACATTATTTTCTTTCGCAGTGACATGATTACACACCCAACGAAATGTTGTCCCAGGGTAATAAGTTCCATAACAGTCTGTTTACATGCAGCAAATGCCTTGTAACTTTGTGACTCATGCATGAAATGTGCAGAATCATCTATAAAAAAAAAATGGAGGCCCGTGAATGTACCTAATCAATTTGTGTCTGATTTCTCCAGGGGCAAATTTTCCTTATGCTTATGGTTGGGACACGGGCTCAGCTGATAGGTAAGGGGTCTTGTCCTGTTCCACATGAATCACAAGACGCTTTGTTTTTCAATCTAACCGTCTAGTCACAGAGCATTTACCTGCAATGTGAGATGACTGTGTTAGAGAGAAGCTACATTATACCACCCCTGTGAGGGTTAAGCAGTCACATGTAAAATACTGTGAAGTCATACACAGTCATGTGGAAATTTCACATGTAATTATGGTAATATCAACATTTAAAAACACATTATGTTTTTTTTCTGCAAGGATGGAAGTTTGTTTGTGCACTTTAGAGTGAGAAAGGAATCCATCGAGGTTGTACCGCTTTACCCGCATTATTATTATATGCGCCATTATCTTGATACAAACACACTTTGCAGGAGGTCCATTCTTCATTTTAATTCCACTATAAAGTAGCACTGATCAGTGACCACCGAGGCTCAACCCTTCTGCATCTTTAATGCTCTTCCTGCTTGCACAGTGTGTGCGGCCATAAAACCACTGCCTAATGCTCCGAGGGTGGAAGATGGCCGACGCGACTGCTCTATTATCGGTTCAGTTTTGCTCAAATTCCCGCTTTTAACATCGCAATTCAGTGAAATACGGCTGGCAACAAGCATCAACCACCCAGTACAAGCAACACAATAGTAATACTGGGATAATGGTTGCCGTGTCAGTGGGAGAGAGTGAGTCATTAAAAATTCAACACCCATTTAAACAGTATGTAAAATTGAGCAGATTAAAAATATATGTGCCCTGTGTCCATGAGGGGTAAGGCTTCTCCTCCTGTTTTCTCTGTGCAACAATGAAGGCGGCAAATTTGTGGAGTCAGGGCCGGGGAAAGGACACACACAAAAAAAATGCATCTGCACATACAGGTTTGTGTATTGTATACACACAGACACAGAGACACACACACACAAAATAAAAAAGGTGGTGCATCTGAAATTGGATTTTTACCGTGGTGGAACTCCTGCAAATTTAACTAGAAGTAAACACAGCTCATACTGGAGGGTCTGACATACCAAAAAAAAAAAAAAAAAAAACCTGCCTTTTCCCCAACTGTGTAATGTCAGCGTCTGTCTTTGAACAAGGGAGAAAGTTTCTAAGGCAGCGTGGACTTGTTTTTGCAAAGAAAGGAAACCGGTTTGTTTTCTAAATAGTTTCCCTGTTGGTGACCCAGCTTTAAGGACTTTGTTGAAGAGACACTTGTAGACAGTGTTATGGTTACTGCCGGGGGGTGCGACCAAAGTGCTGTTAAAATACTCCTGGAGGCTTCGGGCCAGCAAGTAATGAGGATCACAGCCGCAAAGTGTGAGAGCAGTCAGGGTCATCATGGACAAGTGCACTCATTATTCTTAGTTACTTGACTACAGAGAGCTGACACGGTGGGGTTTATAATGTGCACACAAACATATTCAATGCGCAGTGGCGGAGAATACCTGAATTATAGATACTAATCAATACAAACACAAAAGTCGGCGCTATGTTTTTATTAGTTTTGATTATCTTTTTTACTTTGGCACAAAGTCTGTGTCTAAAAGTTAATCTTAGTCTGCTGGCTCATCTTCAAGACTTCAATCAAATCAGTCTCTTTCAGTCTTCTGACCAAACTCGTGTCCGACACGACTGACACCTCTGTATGTGTTAGTTTTTAATGTTGTTATGCTATTTTTGGCAGTTCTGCGAAAACAGATGAATTTGGAACAAAGGCTGTCATTGGATTACTTTTAGCACTTCTATCTTGTCATATAACTCTAATCCAGACCGACCCAAAGATATAAATAAAGCTGCGATAAACCTGACTGTCATTTTGTTTTATTCTTTTACGGACGCCTCAATCGATCAGCTGCTAATCTGAATTGGCTGATTTCCAATAAAAATACTGGAATGATTGGAATCACAGAAATTAGACTGGAATCACCGATCACCTTTGGTTTGTACTCAGCCTCCCACCTTGTTCACTGTGCAGCTGTACAACTAACCACAAAGACAAAACAACATGTCGATCATGTTGAACTTTTACAAAGTGTGTGAGGCTGCTAGAACGTACACCATCTGCCAAAATGATCATATTGGACAACCTCACTTATAGATGATGATATTGGATTTGCTGCAAATAAAGTGATCACAGCATCCCTAATTGTTTAATCAATCCTCTGACCCATAAAAAGTAAATCAATAGTCTGAAAGGCAAATTAAAATTTCCCAGAAAGCTCAAGTAACAGCTCTGTCTGGATGCTTGACTTTCTGAAAAATGGCCCCCAAAATCAAATACTTCTGGTGTCCTAACACAGAGGATGAGAAGAAAAGGCAGTGACTCTTCACATTAGAGATGCTGGAACCAGGGAATCGTTGGCATTTTTACTTGAGAGGTCGACTACCACACTAAATGACAACATGACATCTGGGTCTCCCCAATGTGCCTGCCCTTGTAGCTTCCTTCATAACACAGTTTATGCCTGTTGTTGCAGCTCGTGTCGGAGGTGCAGAACAGTCCCAGGCAAACTGCCACTGTAAAAAAAGAAAAAACAAAACAAAACTGACAATCGCTCTGCTTAAGTTAAATTTAGCTGCTGGGTGAGTGACTGCCCTCAAGTGTTTGAAGGAAACGCCAATCTGCTTGTACATGTTTGCACACACACGCACACACACAGATGTGTAGCCTCACAAACAAATAAGCACACTGAAGCACTCCAGATGGCCAAGCAGATTGTTCTGTGCTAATTTCCCCTGTGCAACGTATGAACAGAAGTATCTCCCATGATGGGATACCCAAGTCCATGCTAAGGCAGTAAGACCCAACAACTGCAGACATGTAACAAGCAACCTACTTTTTACACAAAGACCAACTCACACATGCAGCTATAACTCAGTTAGTGTTGAAGAGGCTCAACAAGAAACTGTCTTTACATAGAGACTTACACCTTGTCACTGATAAATTATTATTAGATCAGTTATTCCTTATTGCCTATTCTGTAAATAACCTCAGTGATTAAAGACAGTGACACCACCCAGTTGTGATATTAATGTTCTGACTTCATCCACTGACTAAAATGTCACTAAAAAGTTTGAGATTCTTTTCCATGCTCGTGGCATGGCTCCCAGGATGTCAATGTCAGTCAGTCGGGCCCACACTGAAAATATCTGACAAAAACAACTGCAGATAAGTGCACTGACATCTTGTACGAACATACATCTTCCCCAGAGGACGAGGCCTACTGACACTGACGTTTTTTATACTTCATCGGGAAGTTTACATTTTTGTAAAATCGACCACTGTCTCGACAACTGTTACATCATTTGCCATCTTTTTTTTTTGTGTACATAACAAAATTAAGGCAAAAAAAAAAGTATGTATGGGGGATGAGGAGAATCTCAGTCTGTCTGAAAGATAAGGAACTGGCATTCTCATCAACCTCAGCTGTACAACTGTGAACACAGCAAGTACTGCATTACATTTTCTATTAGATATAGGTTCAAGTTATTGCTGATTTCCTGAAAAAAAAAAAGACTAGTCACCTGACAGTTAAGGAACAGCACTGAAACTCATTGTCACCATTCATTTAACGGTACAGTAAAAGACAACAAACAGTAGTGTATTGTGAGCTTGTGCTCTGGATCATGCTGTAACCCCATCGCTCATAAAGAGAAACCAAGCTGAATGCACGCTTCGCTGCAGCTTTGCACTAAGGAAAAAAAAAAAAAAATCAGCTGACTGGAGGAAAGCAACGTCCTGGCACTTGGGCGTCTGGCACGGCACATCTGGCATTTAAAAGGCCTTGGAGCAAGCGTGCTGACATTACTGTTTCGCGTGGGCTCTTTCTCTGTTTTCAACCACCTGATTTTTGATATCTGTTGTTGTTGTCATAGCAATGAATGATACTTGATCCAGCGTTTGGATTTATCCTTCAAATGTCATAGACACAAAAAAAATGTTTAAACTGGGCTGAGGAGTTTATATAAAAAGTTATGTAGAAAGAATTTAATATAATGTGCTAGTGTAGCTGGAGGTAGATTTTTAGCATGTAGAATTACCCCGACTTCAAAAGTACACATGTATTCATCCGTCAGCACTAAAAACTCCATACTGACAAAACATAGGAGGTTATAATCATCACTTTGGCCCTCAAGCGAACATCTATATAAGGTTGATATAGGGCTCAGTCATTCAAGTAGACCCGTGGCCTGAAGGCATAATTGTTCCAAGCTCATTCTGCCAGAAAAGTTGATCGTGGCTGCAGGAGCAGGATGTTTTTTTTTCCTACAACGTTTCTGCCCTTCAAACACTCACTCACTTCCCTGTTGTTTCCATCCATGCCCCCCCCCCCCCCCACAAACATTCGTTCTGGTTATTGCATGGATTACAGTCACCACTGTGCAGACCACCAACATCTCCTGAGGGACACTGACCTAGTGCTATAAGTAGAAACATACATTATTAAGGTGGCATATTTCTCCTTATGCAAAGAAACATTGTCTACATATTGGACTAGGTCTCATTTTTCATGAATGTGAGAGGGAAGAGCTGAGCTTATGAATGAAGCATCACGACAGTTAGGGTTTAGGAACTTAAAAGGAACATGTTGACGTTTTGGAAGCTGTCCAGTTAATATGAAGCTGGAGCCAGAGGCTAATTAGCTTAGCATGGCTGGAAACAGCAGCAGCATATAGTCAGTATGGTTCTGTTTGAAGGTAATGACATTTTTTTTTTTTTTTTTGGCATAACTACACAATGTCAGAGAGCATAAATTCCCCATTCGTAGTGACACTGAACCCTGCCCCTGGAAAATAATCCTCCTCCAATAAAATACAGATAATAGCAAGAGTGACAACAGAGAGGGTTGGATGAGACAATATAACTTTTGTCTTCTAAGACAACAGTGCTGCTTTCAGCATTTTGCTCCAGTGAAATATAGCTTTTTGTTAGTGAAGTAAAGGTATGCAATTGTGGGAAATTACACTCAAAACTTCATAGACAGCCATTAAGATAACCTGATATGTCATTACTGTTTTCCACAGGCAAAAGTAGAATTTCTGAATATGAGTATGAAAGTATAGATAAAACATATAAAATATTAAATATATGAAGACTAGTTGATGTTTGATAACAGTACGCAGCTATAGCCTCAGTTGGTGAGGAAATGTATGTCTCGCTCAGAAAGAGTGAGAATGTGACCTTGTAAATAAGATCAGGTGAAGAAGTTTCACTTACTGCAGCTGTGAAATTCAGTTTGTTCATTAGAGTACTTCTGGGATACTAACAACATTAAACTGGTACACTTACGGTTAATGTTGTTAGAGAGCCAAGTCTGATTAAAACATAGTTTAGTCTGTCTCATGAAAAGTTTGCACTAAAACAGCTTCACTGCCCCTGGGGCTGGAGATACTGTCGGTGATGGGTAGGGGAGCTGCTACCTCAAATCTGAACTACATCCTAAAAAAAATAATTAAACCCTTAATTGCTCAATCAACAGAAAATTCAAAGTTACTCTGAGGTCGCCCCCGCCTGTCAGATCAAAACAAACATTTCGTAGGACAGAGCATCAAGTTCTCAGTCAGCAAGACGTTCAAGTAAAAGCCGCCAATAAACACACACAAGATGCACAGCTGAGTAAAGCATGTGTGCACGAAAACCATCCAAGCACAACCCCCTGTTACCGTGGCTTCACAGCTATACAAGCCGTAAGGTAGCTGGTAAGACATAGCCAAACACATGGAGCAGCAGGGACATCAAGTTAGCTTTTCATAACTTGCCTTATGCAGCCAATCAGAGTTACTTACACGTTGAGAAGAAAGGCCAGGTCTGAGTCAAGCTGGAGCTGCTCCTAGGTTCTCCCATCTTGGTTAGCACAGACCAGTAGAGGCTCCATGGTTGGACTGGGCGCACTGATGGAACCAGTTACGTTTTTTCTGGAAACTTCAACCATGATTTGAGCAAGAAATCCCCATGATCATTCTGACTGGTCTCATCTCTCCTTGTCAGAGACCTTTGTAGGCAGTGGAGGAAGTTCTTGGGGGTCACTTTCACCTGGCTGCACACTGTGGGCCTGTCCCAATATGGACACTCGATCACACTAACGCGCTTGGGCACTTGGCGTGCGTGTTCACGGGCTTAGCCTCATTTTACGCACAGATCGCGCAATGTAAAGGTTATGAAGTGTGTCCCATTTGGTTTTTAAATACTCCCGCGTACTTGGCCACTTAATACGTACTTACACACTATAGGCAAATTTACGTTCCACGTGACAAAACGTCACCAAAATGTGTGCGTAACCAAGCGCACTGAGCCAAGTGTGGAGGAATGGGACAGCGCCTGCGCCTACGCCACTTTACCTGTGGGCCGAGCCTGTGTGGGGTCAGGAGGAGGTCACGTGCATTAACACGCACGCATGCAGTATCATGCACACCAGGTGCCAAAAACACAAAACAGATAAAAGTGAAAATTGTTGTTTGCTATTATCTAAGACACCACACTGGATTTCAGAGAGATTGTGTCCAATTTCTACATTTTAATGACCAGATTAACAAAAAAATAATAATTAGCAATTAATCAGTGAAGGGAAAAAATGCTCATTAGCAGCCTTAATTACAGCACTATCTCATGATAATTAAGGAGATTATTAAGATTTCAATCTATTGGACCTGTTTAACCTTGTACCTGAAAATCGCTGTACACAAGTGCTACAGCTGCAGAGTCCAGCTGACATGATGCACATGCACTTTTATCACTCTGCCATACCCTCATTCTTATAAATCTCTTCTCTCTCATTATATTCCCACATACTGGCTATAGAATAATTCATGAAATATGTTACACAATAGCTGCCATGTTCAGGAAAGCTACAAAAAGCTAGTATTACACTGGGGTTTTGCAAACAAGAGTCGTAGAGTCATGGATCAGCATTGGGAACACTGGAGGAGTTTATTAAATCAAAAGTGACAGGAGACATTAAGTACTAAATACTGCAACATGTTTTCACCAAATGTAGATACTGAGCATGTATATTAGATAATCTGCCTTTGTGACCAAAGTGATAAATACTGGAATAGATTCATTCAGTCCTGTGAATTTTAAACAAAATGAAAAAAAGACTCAATTCATACATCTGTTGATAAACTTTATATACATAGAGTCATGCGCACACAAACACAACACAGAGAAATGTCTGACGCAGGAAACAGTTTGGTGACACCATTGTACATAGAAAAAAAGCACTGAAAACTTGTAAAATAGGCCATGAGAGAACAACCCATGGCTGTGGGTGGTTATAATGCATTGGTCCCTCAGCTCATGCTGACTGAGTAGTTGGTGAAGTTTTGGAGGGTGTAGGTTGCAACTGTATCCAAGAGCCAGCCGCGCGTCACAACAGTGGCTTGTCTGGAGAGACCTGCAGGGTGGATAGTGTATTAAATACATCTTAGGATGAAAGAACCACAAGAGAACAAAAACAATCTCAAAACAATACGATTCTTGTGTTGGCATGAGGATAAAGCAGATCAAATTTGCATCAAACAGTCTTTGTGGGCTTAAAATGTTTTCAGCCGTCTGATACTTCATCTCTCATGTGATAAGCAGAACTGTGTAGTGCTGTGCTCTTGTGCTGACACATACAATCTTGCTTTTTTACAACTAAAGGAAAAGTCCAGTGTTGCTCTGTATATTTCTTACTGTCGACAAATACCATCTCTGACTTCTCTACTCCATCTGTGGCTCTCAGCCCCAACCCCATCAGCTCTACCAAAGACAGAAAATTGCAAAACAAAATGGGTCACAATGATTAGTTTCATTTTATAAATAGGCTAACTCATTTCCTAAAACAGACGAGCTCTGATGTTTTTACTCAAACAGCAGGACAAATAGTGCATTTATCTGGGGCTGTGGGATAATACATGTTTCACTCCCTGTTCAGTATTTATGAGACCATTGTGGTGTACTTGGCACTGACCCAAGATCAAAGTGTGAACTTGTAAGGCCACTGCAACTGTGTGGCTCAGGCTTGTCATTGGTTTTGGACAACAACGGACCACAACTGTAGCTTAGGGGTTACAACGACAACCATGCGCCACAACATCCCCAGTTCAACTCAAGCTGGGAACCATGATGTTCTCCCTCATCTCCTGCTGTGTCTCCACTGTTGCTGTCTTAATGAAGGCATAAAAATGCCCCAAAAAATAACTAAAAAAAAAAACAATGAATTTCTATGGCACAAAGCAATAAGCTCTACACAGGCAACATTGGTTTGCAGAATAATTTCATAGTTGATTAGGCTCTTTCATGGGATTTGTCTGGAAGCATGATATCACTTTTTCTCTTAGGTAATCTAAAAGACAGATATACCTGTATGATTATCAATGCAGATCATGAAAGATCACTGAGGGAAATAATTCAAAGATAATTAACTGACCAATGTGAATAAATTTCAAATAAGCAGCTTAGTCTTTCAGGAGGAAAAGACCCGAACCTACAAATCCAGAAGCCTTGTAAAACACAATCGACACCTAAGGAGTGTGTGTGCACAGATACTCACACGTTTCCATTACATCAGAGGATGGTTGAGAGAAAGAAATAGATGTGTGTGATTTCAATCAATGGTGCAGAAGAAGAGGATAAAGGGGGATAGAGTAGGGGAGGGTGGGGGGGCTGCTCCATTACCTGGGCTATGAGTGCCAGAGGACGTGGAAGAGGAAAGCTGCATTAAATATGCAGCAGTGCAAATTAGGATGCCAGGAGGAGGGAGGGGGAGAGGGGGGCTCCGAGCCACTTGCTCCCTCTCTGTTTCAAACTGTCAGCTGTCCTCGTGCTATGGCAGCCTCTCTCTTCTGCGGCCAACTTGTTTTGACATTTCCCCCCGCTCCAATCTGACATTTTCTCCTCTGCTGCCTAACTTCCTTCACAGTCGCTTTCCTAGCAAGTCACTCCCCTTGCTCTTGTTGGGAATCTTGCTCATTTTGGCTGACACCGTGTGCCATTACACCATTCTGTCACCCTCCAACTGGTCTTCACACACACACTCACATGCACTGAAATCTGCAGACTAATGAACCGACAGGTGCACAGATGTATGCCAGACAGGCTCATGAGGAGCGTGTATTCTTGCTGTGTATTCAGATAAGAAAATGGACATTTAACAATATTTCCATCTGTCGCCAATACTGTAAATTGTGAATTTCATGTATTTGATATGGATTCACAACTGTATGGACTTTAATGCAACCCTGTCCTGTGTTTAATGCAACCAAGGCTGTGTTAGCATCATTTTTTTAAGCACACACCAGAACATTTTTGTGAAATTATTAAGAATTTGAATATTTATTGACAAACAGGTGTATATTAACTGTAAAAATACCATGGGTCTACACCACTGAAGCACTGCTCACATCAAATTGTAGAGCGACTGAAAACATGTGCTGCAATGACAAACTGCTGTTTCCTCCGACAGACTTTAATCATTAATAAATGACGCTCAAAATAACTGATAAGTGTGAGGTTGTTGTTTAAGGTTCTTTTTGAAGACAGAGAATCTTATCAGATATTAGTATACATAAGCTTATAATGCTATGCTAGCTGCAGAGTGCTGGCTCACTGGCAATGTTAGCGAACATGCTGGTGGCTGTGAAAACACCCCTTTATCAAGAAATTCTTTTCTTTTCTAATATAAAGACAAATAATTAGTGAAATTGTTCCTTAGAAAATTACAAAAGGACTTAGCTAGCCAGCTTGAAAATATTAACTCTTTATTTTCCAACCAGAATCAGCTGTGTTTCTGATCTAAATGTATATAATGTATTCTGAATAATGGTAGTTATTTTCTCTGTAAACCTGCTTGGTAACTGCAGAGTGACCCTCCTCTCTTCGCTCAATGGCATGAACTGCCATCTTTAGTTTGAACTCTTCATGTTTGAGATTGATTTATTCAGGATAGCCCCTTGAGATGAATCATCTCATTTTCGAGGGGGGTCCTTCAACTGTCCAGAATATCCAGACTCAAACCAGCACACTGACTTACCCATCGTCACCACAATACTGCATTGAAGACACTGTTTTCACAATGATGACACTCCCAGCTGACATCACAAATAAACTGTTTAACTGAGTCCTGCTGCTTTAAATCTAATTTCTAATTTTATCATGTGTGTATGTGTGTGTGTGTGCATGAGAGAAAGATTGAGAATAACTACAAGATTGAAAGTGTATTATTTAGAGTTGTGGTAAAAAAGTAGTTGAAAATGAAATGTAATGTTCAGACAACACTCACTGCTGTATGTGGACGACGATGACTCTGATCCAGGCTGAACAATGACCAGATGATGAGACCCCTGTGTATTAAAGAGACAGAAATAAGTAGAGCACATTCACTAACAGCCCACCACACAGTGTCAGATTATCTATTAGCAACACAAGTTAAACACTGCCCTGGGTAATTGAACTGTGGTGGTTATTGAATCTATTTTAATAATGTGACATTTGCTAAACAACACTGCATCAATGTGCTATTTCAAAAAATAAAATCATATCCAGGAGAGAGGTTTGTTTGGTGACAGGGGAGTTGCGCATGTTAGTGAGTGCCACCTAATCCCTGCAGATAATAGTTTTTCTATTTTGCTTAGAGCACATGAGTCATAGGAATCACAACTGAAGCATATTTATTAAAACTGAAATATCATGTAGAGGAGTATGGGAAAGACTTGAATATAATAATGAGACAAGGACCTGGGTGCTGATAGCTGCGCTCTTAGATACCACTGGTTTTAAAACAATCATCCCTGCAATTCAGCTTTCTTTTTGTTTTTTAAACGATACAGATCAACAGGGAGGTAATAACAGTGACTTTTTTTTTAAGTTTGTTATTTTTTCAAGTGGAGGAGGCTTGACACTCTTACCTGTTTACTGTCGAGGAGAAGTGGATCTTTAACAACTGCTGCTCCACAGAGCTCCACCATCCACCCCATTTCGTCTAGGACAAACACACACACACACACACACACTGACTGAGAAATTACAAGTGGTCACACCTAAATTTTATTCTTTCTACTCTCACCCCTTCAAGCCTGAGGGGGATACAGAGCAGATTCATTTCAAGCTCAGACTTCCTTTGATCAGAGGGAAGGAAAAAAATCAATATTTCAGACTCCACTCAAATCAATATGTACATCTCACTTAATCCGTCATCACACATTAAATGTGGTCGGCAAAATGTCTTCATATTTGGACTCATGACAGCATAAACCAAACTATTTCAAAAAACGAAAATCATCAAATCATCATCTCTTGTTTTAACTTCAAAATGCTCAACATGTGCTCTAACGTCATCATCTAACTTTTTACCAGCAATTAAATAATGGATGAAATCCTTTTAGGCTGAAGAAAACGGACTCCATCCAAATGTTTGTGTCATGTAAAAGAAAGTCTTTAAGCTCCTCACACAAGCTAGCAGATGTCAACCCATTAGCAAAGCTTCATCGATCCAGCAGTCAGCAGGAGGATGCTACAGGAGCACTTTAAGAGCCCAAGGAAGAAGGAAACTAAAGAGCGCTGCCTTGTGGGTTTTTAAGCAACGTGCCCCCGGAGACCTTCACCCAGGATCGAGCCATCAGTTCATCTAAAAAGTATCATGTATGAAAGGGTGATCAAACTCCTCTCTAGCTTGGACTTCTGGTCATCAGCAGTTTAATCATTCGGGCCAAAGCTCAAAACCGAGGCACATGCACACAGCAGAAAGGGGGCACCGGTGTATTTACTCCAATTCTCAATAGAGCACTTTAGCCGCAACTGAAAACTCATTTCCACTTTCTTTTCAGAAATAATCTCCTGGCAGCATAGCAACCGCTGCATATGATGACAACACAACGCCACAAGTCCATATTCAATCCACCCACATGCTGGAATCAGTTGTCATTGTTCTCCTGTGTTGAAATGACAGAGGTTAAAAAACACCACAGGTTTCAAGCTGTTCTCTGCGTCAGTCAAAACCTGTGTGAGCTGCTTTAACCATCCTTTTTTTTATTTTTCACTTTTTCTCTTTAGAGTAAATCAGGGCGTCTGCTGGGGTCCTGCAGGACACACACATCAATAAAACTGCACAATAGAGGTGGAGAAATTGTATTTTTGATTGAGAATACTGAACAGTGCGAACAGCAGGGCAGCAGATGGGTGGCAACAAAGCTGTGAAATAACACCATAGGTCTTTAGCATTCTTGTCTTTGAAATAAAGAAATCCTGTCGAAATAAAAAACATAATATCAGACTTACAATTCCTGCAGTGTATGAGTTTTGTATTTCAAGAACCAAGAAGCAAGAAATGGAGCATGAATAAGCTCCAAGTAGAGGGAACATCAAAGTAATCAGAGATGGCTTCAGTGTGGATGACAGATATTTCATGTATATATCCGACATCACCTGAGCCTACTGAGCAATCTTAGCCTCTGGTTGCATGCACCGCACTCAACATGAAGAATGAAAGCTTCACAAATATGTGGCTGCAGCTCTGCAAGTTTCTCATCAGCTCGTTAAAAGTCAATATTTCACACGCCTCCCTGTACCTCTCAGCGCTGTCACTTACAAGAGCTCAACAAATGGCATGTGACATGTGTTGGCAGACAACTGAGACAGAAAAAGAGAAATAAACACTGGAAAACGCACTTGGCTGCCTCTGTTTGTATAGCATGAAGAACAGCTATACATGAGCACATTGCTGAGGCTGGAAATGAATGTGCTGCCACTGTGTCACATTTGCAAAGTGCACTGCAAAGTTTAGTCATTTTAGAAAAGTAAATCCACTAAACTGGCTACATATTCTCAATAACTTCTTTTCATGACACACACACACAGTAGAAGCCGACTGAGATGAAATCAACACTATAAGTTGCACTGGTTAGTTCATTTTCAACTGTAAAATGTCTCATGTTCAACACTGTATAGTCACAATATATGTCAACACATTGACCTAACTCTAATGGCTGGGTGCTATAGATGAAGCCACAGCCAGTTGGTTGGCTAAGCTTTGCTTGACTTAGCTTAGCGTTACAATGCTGTAGTGATCCCTTGGGCACATGCAGTGACTCTCCAGGAAATCAATGACCAGTCTAAGTTGACTCCTCTCAATAAACCCACATAATGCAATAATTAACCCAAATAGACAGATTTGTGCAACTTCTTTTTTTTGCTGAACAGTTTTTAAGAGTCACATTTAACCCATTAAATTTTCAAAATGTCCACAAAGTTAGCCTTGAAGCTCCAGTGCTGGTGAACCCCTGTGAGGGAGAGCTAAACAGATAGTGATACTATCATAGATTTACTCTTTAAAATTGGTTCAATGTCACTGGTCAAAGATTGTTTTCAAGATGTCAATATGTCTTATTTCGAGTGAGAAATGTCTTGGTGATGTGTTACCTGTGGTCATGTCTGTAAAGGCCCCCTGGAAACAGATCTTGTAGCCCTCCAAGAGCAGCTGAACAGAAAAGGAAGAGGAAGGATAAAACAATCTACTGTGAGTTTTCTGCAAAACACGACAGTAAAAAAGCAAAAAGAGACCAGTTATTCAGTGCATTTAAACTTCAGACAACGTTCAGTGACAGCCATTATAGCTGCTACCATTAGAGCCGAGTGTGTTTCTGAACTTTTCCCCTGTCTGAGGGGGGTTACACCGTAAAGCTGAAACACTTCACCAAGCATAACTCCCAATTTATAACAGGTATACTTCACTTACGGAGTAAAATAAAACCTCGGGACCTTGTTAATTTCTCGCTCTCACTGCAACACCGTAAATTCAGGATGAATGTCAAACACAACAGAGCGAACGAAGCTGCCCTCACCGAGGTAATATCACGCTTTAAGCACGCCAAGGAAAACGAGCTGTCTGACACCAGGGACACATTGTTTTATTGCACGGGGGTCAATAAGCTTTGTTCGGATGGGAATGTAAAATTGTTTCCTTGAACCATGGTAACTGCAAAAAAAGAAATGTGCAACTTACATCACAGACTCATATATACAGTCTGTGATTGGATGGAAGTGTTTGGAAGATAAATGTCCGAGCTGCTGGAGAGAGAAATACTAATTTCTCACACACACACCCCTGTCCGTCCACAGCGATCATTAGCCAGAGGTGCTCGGTGAGATGAAAAAGTGTTTCAGTTACAGATTTTTAATTTAGACAACAGCTAATGTCCTTCAGGAGGTATTAGAGTGTGTGCTGAGATAACGTCCAAACGTACAAGCACACACACACATACATATATGTATATGTACAAAATTTCTGACTTATTTCCTGAGCATCAACATTCAGGTGACTCCCTCTCCATTTCATCTTTTAGTCTGTTTGTCACCAGCACAGGTGAAAGTGCATATGAGCGGGACAATCTGCCCAGCTTCATCAAAGTGCCGCCACAGCGTTGGGGCCACTTAAATAAGCCTGAAATTACTAGCTAATTCAATTAGCGGAGGTTCTTCAAAGGCAGCGATACGGCCAACATGACATCTAGCCATTTCTAATTTTCCCCCTCAGTGGCAACAGAACCGGTCCTGCTGGCCACACACCAGGGGGAAAATTACGATTAGCTCCCTACAAAGAGGTCTGAGCTAAGAGGCTGGTGCAAGAGCAGGAAACAGGTTCAGACCCTGCCTTACTTAATATACTGCCTTAGCTCTGTCCTTTCTTCCATCTATACTCCCTTATTTATATATTTACCTATTCCTTCCTTCCATCTTTTTTTGTCTACACCCTTCTTTTCTTCCTCATGTCCTTAGTAACTCCCTTTGTTCCCTGCTGTCTCCTTGATTTCTGTCCCTTCCCAACAGATATTTGTGTAAAGTATTAACTGGTGTCAATGTTAAATAAGAAAAATAAAAACTGTAAGAAAAATTAAGTCAGTAAATGAAATGAGGAGCAAATAGCTTTGATATTTTTATATGGTACAAGAGAGGTGCCTCCTCACTCAGTCCTGCATGTACACTGTTTTCATTTTGTTACACCAACTGTTAAATTACTTTTTAATGGCAGTGACCTTGTTGTCTGAGTCTGACTGGTGCAAGTCACTCTCCTCACTCTCCCCTTCCTATCTCTCTCTTTCTTTGTATTGTGCCATGTAATAAAGGCAAAATGCTCAAAATCATCAATCATTAAAGTTCACTGTCTATTGTCTGTTTCTAATAAGCACAGATTTGTGTGGTTGCAGCAGTGTCTCAGTATTTTCTTTTTAGACGGAACAGCTTAGTTTTTCTGGTCTGGTCTTAACAGATGATGCTGCTGCTGCTGCTGCTGCTGCAGTGTCTCAGCTCAAGCCTCAGCTGTCTCCTCAGATTAACCTGTCCTGGGAGTAGTGTCCCATAACTCTGAGTTGACTTGATGTGATAAAGCCACATCAAGGCACAGACACTCATCCTCCCCAGGGAGGAACAGCAGATGATAAGAAGCAAGAAGCAAAATCTGCTTGAAATGAATGTGTTCCTGACAAAACCTGACAAAATGTTTATCAAAATAAGAAATTTAGATCAAAGATAAATATTTAGCCCAGCTGTCTTTTTCTTCATTTCTCCACATAAGAATGTTTTCTTTTAGTCTGAAGAAGCACTGAACCACACACATTTTCAAAATATTCGAGACTGATTTAGTACAGCGCTGAACAATTTCAAATTTCTTCAACGTTATATTTTACTGTGTGACTATGAACTTTTGAATAATTAACTAGAAAACTAGAGATAAAGCATTATGGCTGCAGGAGAAAGACAAGAGTCGTATAATGCTACGGTAATATTCCCCTGGGAGATCAGGTGAACAGCTGCAGTTTTCACCTTCGGGGCAATTAGATCAAACAAACACTGTAAAAATCAACCGTGTTTGTTCATTGTGCGACCGACTCACGTCATCGTCTTTAGTGGTCCGAGCTCTTGATGGACCCTGATGATTGGGTCCATTCACCACATCACCTCTCACTTCAAAGGGACTCTGTGGGACAACAAAGGAAACTGAATCAGAGCATGAATCTCAATCGCGACGTTAGAACGATTTTCATTTCACTTTCACCTTTAAAATACGTGGACTGGGGACTGATTGTGAGGTGACGGACAGGTCATATTCATTTCATTGATTCTAAGGGTAAAATACCCTCCAACAACAACACTGGGCATTCTTCAATTTGACAGTGTTCATCTTGTAATTGCATGGGGCCTATTTTTTTTTACATAACCCACATGATGCATAAAAATGCTAAAAGTTTCCATGGACGACAGGGAAATAGTTTTAAATTAATGGCGATACTAAACTAAGCTTGGCAAAGGATTATACTTGCATAGCAAGGAAGCAGATGCAGGGATCGCGAAAGCAAATGGATGACAAATAATTTATGAGGTATCACAATGAACCTCGTGGAGAGATTCATCATGCAGCATTAATTCAGCATCAAGACATACAGAGATGTAACAGGAAATCACCGGCGCGCAAATTCAAGGCGCACACAGGCGAGCGTACCTCATCTAAGAGTTTCTTTTGTTTGAAGCACTCTGAAATCCCTGCGGAGAGGAAGTAAGAACAAAAAACTTATGAGCATATTGTCAGGCACACAAACACTATTCTGGTGGCTACTGTATTATGTATCGCTCCTTATTTCCAGCCAATCCCTCCCTCATCATGCTGTTTTGTGTTCAGACTAATTGTTTTTTTTCTACTCATCAGTGGGAAAGATTGAGAGTAAAGAGAGTCAGGACTTACAGTGGAAGCTCACCACCCACTTCCTGCCGGCAATGCCAAGGAAGTACTTCAGTGTGCGCTCGCATACCAGCTGTTCATCTGGCAGAGATGGGAGGACGAGCAGAGATATGTCATCTACACTCACACACCTCGACATCCCAAAATGGATTGTATTCAGACAAACTGATCGCATATTCGAAATCTAGATAAAAACTTTGCCACCACCTTAAAAAAAAGCAAATTGGGTTGGGTTTGTTACATTAAGTCCGATGAGGAAAAAGCATTTGCTGCTTATCCAAACTGAGCTCATCACTCCCATGAGCGTCTTGACACACTTCCAACGTAGCATTTCATTTGCAAGTCTTTTCCCTTTTTCTATCCGTTTCGGTCATTTGGTGTGTGTTTGCTTTAATGTCTGTGCTTTCTCCCTCCCATGTGCTTTCTTCTTAGGGAGCAGTTTCACAAAGTTTTTCCTGGTTATTCAAAACAAGACACACATTTTTTCTTCTCTGGTGTTTGAAGACAGATCACTCATTATGAGTTGAGAGATTCAGACTGGATTTAATGTGCAAAAAAAAAAGCAGCACAAATCAAAAGTTACATGGTGCAGAGGCGAGGCATCCTGTACTGTGTATGGTGAGGCTGAGTGGTTTCCATCATCAGGTCAAATTAATATATTGTTCAGCTTTTGGCTTCAAAGAGATCTATATGATTTCACCCCAAAATACAGTTTTTAGTTTTTTGTCATCCAAGGGAAAATATCTTTAAGTGATATTATGATATGAGATTGAACCTGTAACATTAGGTACCATGCAGGTTTTTATCTTTTTATGGGCGCTTAAAGTTTCGATAGAAAAGTTTGAATACAAATGTGTTCAGCAGCACAAATGAATGAATAGTTCATTTACGCTGCATAACCTGTTTTGTGACACATCATTAAACAATGAATGACTTTAAAGACACAAATCAAAGATGATCAGCAGGATCAAGATCATTATTCTTCCTTCAAGATAATTACCCATTCATTTGTATTCCAGGTCAATGGTCAAGTGCACATTTCTGATGCTGCAAACAAAACTTCATTTCAAATGATTTGAAATGACTTCCTGCAAAAGGTTAGAGTGTGAAGTATCCTGCTCCTTCTTCAACCTTTAACCACAAAGATCGAGAGGCATCGTCTCCCCGTTTTTTTGGTTGTCTGGGAAACAGGCTGACGTTAAAAAAAAAAAAAAAAAAAAAAAAAAAAGGCTTCATAAACAGTGACAGTTAATAAGGTGCTTTGGAGACAGCGAGCTTTGAAATAAAAAATAATCTATCAGAGAGTAATTAGCAACAAGTGGATGAATGGAGCGGGGAGTGTGTGGGTGAGAGAGAAACAGAGAGCTTATCTCCAAGGAGTCTTTCAAAAGACGCACAAAAACAAGCTGGAAGTCCATGTAGAAAGACAATGTGCTTCTGGAGACGCAAATGTTATTGCTTTGGAAAATACTTAAAAAGCTTAAGTAGACAGATCTAAAGCTTAAACTTAAAAGGCAGATTTAATTGCTTTACTGTGTATCAAGCCAGTCCGGTGGATCAATTCATCAAGTTGAAAACACTTTTACCAGCTGCAGTCTTGAAATGAACAACATACTCATACTGCCTGTATGTGAGCAGACTTACCGGTGCACATCACTACATGAGTCACCTCTGGGGTCACCTGGGAGACCACATGGGCCCCCAGTCGCTTGGCAAACTTCTTCACCATTATCTGTCAATGACAGCATTTGATTGGTTAATGTGTCCGAACATGGAAATCGCTAAATAAACAGATTCACTGATGCTTGATACCTGTTCATTAGGCCCCAAACCAGATGACACCAGCACCAGTTTAGCTTTACGTCTGTCTCTCCTGGGTGTGTTGTTCTCTTTGTCTTCATGCCCATCTGGTGGCGAACTGCATTTCCTTATTGTTTTGGAGGCTTCAGTGGCTTTTACACTCACCCCCGTGTGTGTGGGGCGCTGCACTGCTGAGGAGACACAATCACATAAAGAAAGTGTCATCAGCATTTAGACAGGCAGGACTTAATCTGATCAGACTGAGATCTCTTAAAAAACATAGCAACACATTTTCATTATCTGACTAATGACGGTGAAACCCACAGACGGCACAAGAGGATGCACTCGACAAAAACACCTGAAATACTCGACAAAGTCGAAACCTCGCTGGCATAATAAACATTTTGGGAAGCAGTCAACAGCAGCAATCCCCAAGAGAGTTTTCCACACACATCTCCCGGTGTATATTTGGAGAACAATAATTGAAAGTTATGAAACAAAAATACTGTGACAGACAGTGATTCTTTCTGCTAATGTGCTACTGACTGTTTTGCATTTAGGGTTTCCACAGAGAAATGCAATTAAAACACCACATCGGGAGCCCTTACCCATCTCTGTAACAGTGCCATGCTTTACCACGCTGGGCTGCGTGACCCCTTTGCCATCAGACGCAGTCATGCCAGGCTCTCGCTCTGCGTCGGGGCCATCTTTCCTGCAAAAAAGACATTTATATTAACCTTCGTTGGGCAATGAAGTAAAAGAGCCAGCATGAGTTTGACTGTAGGATCCAACTGCCAAAACAAGTGGAGGGTTCGCCCACGCTGACATGCAAGATTAAAATACTGAATATATTATTTTTGATCCATTTCATATCATTGGTGTATTTGCATGTGCAGTTGGACCTTTGTTGATCTCTGACAGAGAGCTGAACTGCAGTGTTTTGTGCATGCCATGATACTGATATGCTACCACAAGAACCCAAGACACAAAGGGATAGCGGTTACGTAACAGTGAGGTATTCAGCTGTCAAATAATAATCTAAAACCTAAACTGGTTTGGCCTCTCTAATTTGAGTGTAGCTCGATTCCAGGTTACACTGTGCAAGGGCAATGATGAACTCCTTTTATGTTGGCTCCTGCACACAGTGGTTTCAAGTAATGACTATAAGCTTTGTTAAAAGGGCGTTTGCGTCCATATCAGATGAGCATTGCAGCCATTTGTGTTACAGCCTGTCTCTGGTCTGAATGTAAAACTTGACAGGAAAAGTTGGCTTACACTCGAATTGAGTTACCCAGTATAAACTTTGGTTGCCAAGCACATGCCATCAGTGATTAACTGAAGTCTATGATCAAGATTATTAGCTGAGTATCTTCCTAAGTGCATAAATCCTCACTTGTTGCTTCTTTCAGGAGCTTTCTGCCTTCAGTTTGGTCTCCGGCAGGAGAAACCCAGTTGGACCGAAGTCATTGTGAGTGACTTTCAAAAGAACATTTCACTCTTGGCCATCAACAACAACAACAACAACAACAACAACAACAACAAAAAACTTTCTTGTCTGTATATTTATGGTGATTATCCTGTTGTATTGTCTGAAAATAAGGAGACATTGTTCCCCTGGAGCTAAATAACAGCAATCTAAATTCATTGTCGTCATTTCATTTCAAATCAAATATGCTGGAGCAGAGCCACAACAATAAAAAGCACATCATTGTCCAAATACTCTCCGACTGTACTGTAAATGTGGCACTGCGCAACATTATGCTTGAGGTCGGCGGAGCTCAGTGTTGACGGAAACTCAGTATCCAGTTACTTGTGTCCTTTGTTATCAGTAGATTAGAAACTACTTCAAAACTCATATGAATAAAGTGTTGGCAGTCTTTTTGGATTCATTTTCTCACTCAAAGACTCAAATAACACTGACAACTGGCAGCACGCCTACCTTTCAATTACCTGTACCAAAGTGATAGGTGAAAGCTCGTTGAAAGCTTGTCAAATGCTCCAGTGCCAGTTATTCTTTCCAGTTTCACCACTGGGTTTGTGGAAAATGTGCTTTTTTTTCCATTTCAAACTTGTATAGCTGAAATCCATGTTTTCATCTGCCGTCTCTTCCCGTCTCTCTCTCTTTTTCTCTCTCTCTCTCTCTCTCTCTCTCTCTCTCTCTCTCGCCCGGAGGACAGCACTTACAACCCCGCGAGGCAAGAGTTTGGGTGGGTGGTTGGGGTGGAGGTGTAGTCAAGCGGGAGAGATAAATTACTGTGGCAACACAAGTTTCCCTCTAAGTGCTCTAAATGACATATAAGATGCAGTCAGTAATGACTTTTTTATTCTCCACAGCATAAGCAGATTCTGGGTTCATTAGTGAGATTATCCGCCTGTCCTCTTGAGATGCATCACCCTCTGAGAACAAGACGAGCAACACACACTCACACACACAGACACCCGCTAACTTTCTCCATCAGTTACAGACCGAAAGAGACCAATTACATGCCACTTGCTTCACTTATTATTCTCCTTAATATGGGCTGTATTGAAATATAGCTCCATTTAAAATGTATCGACAATGTATACAACCCCCTGAGGAGAGAGACGCAACTTACTGAGGCAGATATGATTTAATTAGATTTGTTACTGACATCAAGTTTGATTTGTCACATGACTTGAGCACAAAATCGAGCGAGCCGATTGGTTAACTGACCGACTGAGAAAATATTAAAACTTGACTGATTGTCTTCTGTGTCTTGCAGAATCGCTGGTCCACTCAACTGTGTTTTCTTTTAGTTTACGGCAGTTTGGAACCTGCCTTGGTTTCTTTGAGGAACAGTTTTATGATTATTCACTGAGAGTTAAATGAGAAGATAAAAAACAGTCTAATATGTGACCGTTAAGTATGAAACAGTCAGCAGCCAATTACTTCAGCGCAAAGATCTGAAACAGAGGAAATCAGCTCGTACCAAAATAATACATTTGTTTAATCGACACAAAAACCAAAGAGAAGAAATAACAGTCTTCCATTTCTCTGAGGGGTTTATGACTTAATTTGTGGCTTCCTGAAGTCTCCTGAAGCTAGACGACACGTGGGACTGGTAACAATTTTCTCATTATATTCTTAATTTTACCCCAAAATGTTCATCTATTTCTTTGATGTCACATGTACTCTGTTGGCACCGACACTGTTTTTTTCCACGCAGGCAAAATTGATGCCTTTGATGGGACCAGAAAGATCAAAAGTTGCACATTGACAAACCTTCCTGTCACTTTCAAGTATGATATTATCAGACAGATGACCGCATCCTCAGGAATGTCCTGTTTGCGGGAATAAAAAACAGTTATTACACACAACCGGTTTCTAACTGTCCAGTTCCTGAGAATCATTGAGCTGTGATATTATCAGCTGCTCTAATCATTTCCTGCATACCGCAAATAATGACTTCATGTCGAGATGCAAGCCTTCATGTCCTCATTTTGGACGGGAGCTAAAGAAGTTTTTATTTGTTGTTTTGTGGTTTTACATGACGCCTGTTGTGTTTAGTTAGACTGTTTAGTTTTATTTAGAGAGATCAAACCACAAAGCTAAACGAAACCACATTAACATACTATTGTATGCTTTCCATTTTTTTTTTTTTTTTTTACATCTTATAATTGATTCATTTAGAACAATTTTCAACATTTTATCAGGTATTCAAAATGTTTTCATAATGAAAAGTCAAAAATAAAAGTGCGCTCTATCAGGCTTTACTTACTGGTCTGAATGTTGGCCTGCGTCCTCTTTACGCAGGACAGGTCTGTGAGTGTCCTGGCCTGGAATAACAAAGTAACCATCATGTGTCAGTGAGATTGGAATAATAAAATCATTAAGAATCATTAAAAAAAAAAATCAAGATAAAAATCAAGTATTTTTTATTTCAGTTCTTTCTTGCAGCATTAGGAAGAAGAATTGGGCGCCAACTCTTATTTCCATTATCAGCTCATCAGCACATTATTTTATCAGCTCATCTTGAAAATGTTTGGTACAACAATTGTCCAGAAATAGTCAATAAATTGGTTCCAGCCCCCGGGACCCTGCATGGATAAGCAATATAGCTAATGGATAGATTGATCCATGGATAAATAGCCAACACAATGATCAAGAACCCAAATTGATGTCTTCAAACAAACAGTTTAAACAACAAATATGTTCACTTAAATGCCACAAATACATACTGAAATAGGCAATTAGCACATTATAGTATTTAGATCAATGAATTTTAGGCATTTTGCTTAAGCAATAATCATCAGCTAATTAGTCGTTTAATCATTCCAGCTCTAAAACAATCTCTGTTTTCTGTTTACCTGTGGTTTTGCTGCTGTGGTTCGTTTCTGAGGGGATTTCTTTTGCAGGACTGCGCTCTTTCTCCTCGAGCACCTCTGACACCAAAGCCATCAATTTCTCCAGCCTCACCAGCTCCTTCTGCATTTCTATCTTTTGCTTACAGAGGAGAAAACAAAGTAAAGCAGAACAGCTCATAATTACAAATGAGTCACACACTTTAATAAAACACAGGGTTGAGAGGGAAGTGAGCAGAGAGCTGCAATGCAAGGCTGCAATGCAACATTTACTACACAAAATACAAAGGGGCACATTCTGGCTAATGTTTTACGTTGATGTATAACTATAATAACAACTGTCAGTCAGTGAGGAGGGGTCCACATCCAGCCATCATTATTATTGAATAACTGGCTTTTTGACGAGGCAGCAGAGAGAGCAGGAAAATAATTATACACCAACGCTCCATATAATATTTAAGATATTACAGGGAGTTTGTAAAGCAGGGGAGAGAAGTGACAACAGCTTCTTCTCAGCTGCTTTGGAAGAATAGAGTGAAAAAAATTTCTCTGAGTTTACAGCACCGGTGCACTGATTATGTGTACAGACAGAGAGAGAGAACAATAATACCAACACTCTGTATTCTCAGATGTGTTTAATCCTGCTCCTTCTCTAAACCCCAGGGTGTGAGACTTTAACTCCCAGTCAAATACAGTCGACAGATAAAAGTGAGAGCGCTGGAAGATGGATGAGGTAGAAAACAAGAATCATCTCCGAGGCGGCATTTCCTCTAACGTAAATGAAATGCAATTTAGAAAGCTGCTGAGGGGGACATTTTTTACTGAGCGAGGCAGTCCGTCATGCAGGAGCTGACAGATTCTGGCTTAGGAAAATGTGGTGGCTGCCCTCTATGGGCTGCAATGTAACAGTGCATCACTGGGAGCACAAAGCAAAGGCAAAGTGCTGAACAAGCAAACAGACGGAGTCAGACTTTTGTCTGAATTAATGGAAAATGTCACTTTGACGAGGATCAGTGGGAGTTTAAAGCTCGACTGAGGTGTTATTCTTAAAACAGAGACGCATTAGTGCAGCTACGGTTCACAATCACAGAGGGCAACTGGGAGCATGTTTGTGCTTACCTGTGTAACAAGGACTTCGCTTGAAAATTGTGATGATTCCATAGAAACAATGTTGTCATTTACTGGGACATCACCTGCAGAGAAGAAATAAATAAACAGCTCTGAGCTCTGAGAACATTTGTGGGATTTTTTTTTTCTCGCCTCCTAAACAAACACAGATTTTGAAGCATGCACATATTCAGCAGATTATGAACAAAAGAGAAGAGTTGGTGTTTTGCAGCCTGTTTTCTTCAGATAAACCTAAAAATGAAGCCTTAAATTTAAAAAAAAAGCATAACTCTTTACTTACATTCATCTGGCGTGCCAAACAGGTCCACAGATGCTTGGCTGGAATTAACTACGTCAGGGCTGGGGCACGCAGGTGGACAGCTCGCCTGTTCTGCTGCGTCAGTTGTAACACACGCAGCCTCACATCTATTAACTTGACTGGAGTCTCTGTGATCCTGGGTCACAGCAGCTGGAGGAGCTGATGCTCCAAAGATCTGAGTCAAAGTGGGTAATTCCTCTTTGGATCCATTGCTGTCGGACTCAGATGAGGACTCCAGCCTCTGAGCCCGTCTCTTCTTCCTTGTGTTTCTCTTGATGGAGGATTGTGCACTGAGCTCTGCTCCTCCATCGCTGTTTGGATTTGTTTCATGGACCATTTGGACAACCGGCGCCACCAGCCCATCAGGAGTTAAAGAGGACTCTGTGACCATGTGTTCAGCTGTGTTGACTGAATGTGCTCCACTTTTTTCCTTCAATTTCCCAGCATCCCTCACGGCACCATCAAGGTGACAGTTCGAGATCTGAGAGCACTTCGACACTTCAG
Organism: Caranx ignobilis; assembly: GCA_021432705.1. Lineage (NCBI taxonomy): Eukaryota > Metazoa > Chordata > Actinopteri > Carangiformes > Carangidae > Caranx > Caranx ignobilis. Next base: position 8,062,567 of record MU269988.1, read on the forward strand.
TTAGCTCCTCATGTTCGACAGCTGTGAAGCAGAGCCCAGAATCTACGAGCTGAGGGACGACTGAGAGAGGAGGACTGTCCATTTTGAGCTTTGACACTTTATTAGGACTGAGGGCACTGCTGAGACTGGTTCTGGAGAGACAGAGATCAGCAACACCGTCCTGATCTGAACTGCCCGTATCAGGGATTGAGGCTTCGACCAGCATTTGCTTTGATTTCTCAGCAACCGTCTTTCTTGCCAGGTTGGGCGAGTTAGACGGGGAGACCAAATCGTCAGAAGATGAGTTATCATTGTCTCCTAAGACCTCCTGGTTTGCTGATGTCTCCTTTGTTGCAGATTCACCACCAGAACACAGAGGATCATGTTCCTTTGCTTCAGCACCCTGCATGTCACCTTGGTCTAAGCTGCGGCTTCTTTTCACACTGGGACCACCAAGATGGAACGACTTCCTTTTAGTGGCCTTGAAGCTCCTGAGCAGTTGCTCAGTGTCCAGCTCACTGTCGTTCTTATCCTCCTCGTTTTCTGTTATAGCACATTCAGCGTTGGAAGCAGATGTTTCTATCTGAAGATGTTCTGGGAGATGATTCGTTGGATTGTTACTTTCAAGTTTTGAATCAACCCCCGCTGCTTCAGTTGGACTCGTAGAACTTGGGACCACAGGGACAGAACAAGCAGCACTGGCCTCAGACAGAGTTTCAGCATTCTGTGCTTCAGCAACAGACTCTTGAACATCTGGAGCAAGATTTGGCATTGTCTGACCAGATTCAATATTTTCAATTTCTCCTAAATCTTGATCATAAATACAACCATTTCTTTTGGCCACTTTTTTCACATTTCCACTGTGAGGTGATGCCGTTTTATTCAGTGTTCCACCTCCAACTTCTTCTGATTGCTCTGCAGTATTTCTGTTTTTTTCAGCTACGTTTGTTTTCAAGTTTGCCTTTTTGCGACCACTTTGGACTTCCTCAACAAAGAGCTGGAGCCTCCTGCTTCTCCTGGTGTTCCTCCTGTGAGGGGTTTCTTGGTCCTCGCTGCTTGGATAGTTCTCAATTTGCACTTGAACTTCCTCTGATCTCAGTCTGGTCTTTGGACTGGTTTCTCCATTTTGAACTCCAACCAGGATGAGAGGCTTTGTCGCTCTGGCAAGCTTGCCTTTTTCTGACTTTGTGTTTTTACCTTTCCTCTTGTCAGTTTTCTTTTGCTCAGTGCTTTCTGACTTTGCCTCAGCATGCTGCTGCAAATCACTGTCAACCTGCTGCACATCATCACACATTCTTTTCTTTGACCTTCTTTCCAGTTGCTGTTGTTGGTGTTCAATTTCAGCCACAGGAGAAGGAAAGGGAACTTCATCTTTGTCTTTGTTTTTGTCACTGTCATTCAACTCTTCCCCATATTTGTCATTACCATTTTCCTCCACGACTTCCATCTGCTGTGCTTCTTTGAAAATGTCACTGCTTGTGTCGTTTACATCTTCCATTAATTGTTGCTCTCCCTCCAAGTCGCTCCCTGTTTTCTGTGTTGTCGACATTGGTGGTTCGACAACATCCAGTACAAGGGAGGTGTTCCTGTTCCCTCTCCTATCTCGTCGGTAGACGGCTCCAAACACTTGCTCTTCAAGGGCTTTAGCACGATCCTCTCTCTTAGCATTTATGTCACTAATGTGCTGCTTGACATCTATTGTGGAAGTGGAAGAACAGCTGTCGGAGTCGTCAGCATCTTCGTCTGGTTTTTCCATCTCAAGACTTCCTTCTGTTGGCACTTTCATGAGCCACTCAGCAACTTTCTCTACGCTTTTCCTCCGTTTCTGATCAAGAATCTTGTCAGTCTTCAAATCCTTTGTCCTCTTGTTTCGTGAGGATTTTCTCAAAGGTTGATACTCAGTCTCGTCTGGAATGACTGCTGGATGAACGGAGGGGTCCTCCAATTTGCCAAGTTTCTTGTTGCCTCTTGTTTTGGGTCTTGCTGTAATCTCTTCCAAATCGCCCAAAACTTCTTCTGGCTCCAAATTATCTGTAGAGCTGTGAATTTTCTTATCAGAAGTTGCCAGGCCATCACCAAGGCCACTGTCCAGGCCTTCATTTTCTGTTGTCAGAGGAGTTAAGTCTTCAAGTCCCATGAGTCTTGCAAATCCCTTTTGGGCTAAAAAAAAATAAACAAAGGATGACTAAATGAATAAATAATGACCCTTTTAGATGATATCGCACTTTCAAAATAAGATAAGTAATGAGTTTTCGCTAAAATAGTCGTTTTACATATGCTCAGAGTCCATGTCTTGGTTAGTGTAAGGGGTGGGGGGGTCTTTGTTTAGGAATCTTGAGCAGGACAGAATAATATATATAATATATGAAATCAAATTATTAATCAGAATAAAGTTCAAGTTTAATGTTCTGGAGTGCAGAGTCAACATAACAACATGTGCCATTATCTAAATATTTCATGACTTTATCCTCAACTAGGAAAACAATAACATCACTGGAGGATTTACCCGAACAAAGGTCAGCTTGTAAAGACCTTTTTTCCACATGGGTAATAAATGTTTAAACTATACAAAATAACTGATTTAGAGATAACATGGTAGTTGATTTGAGGTCATGAGATGAATAGTTCTCTAGAAAAGATCTCTTGGTTTTACCTGCTATAGTTGAAGAATTGGACCTCGGAAGATCATCATGGTCTGTATTTTCCACGATGTCAAGATCCGTGACAGGTGAATCTCCGGATGACGCATCATGAGAATGTTTAGCAGCTTCAGGATTCGTAACACTGGGTAGGAAAAATACACATTTACTTCACGGTCGTAATGAATGATACACATTTAATTGATAAACATTTCATCTTAATGGTCAAATTTCTCACGCTGGATGTTTTGCTTGCATGGGCAATCCAGTGAAATCTAAAAATACAAAAGTAACTTTATCAGGTGATGCAATGCAAGTAAATTACACAGTGTCATTTTAAAAGGTTTGAAATATAGTCTTACAGTTTGTGCCAGTGTCATGTTCATATGCTTGTATCATGTCCTGCAATCCTGCTACAAGTCTCTGAAACCCAGGGCTCTCCTGCAAACTCCTGTATGAATATAAAACACACATACATCAGAATATAAAGAGACAGTTATTAATAACTAGCTTTCAGTGACTATAGTTCATATCATGATTTTGTCCAACCTTTTTGTTATACTGGTTTTACACACGGGACAGCTGGCTCTGTTTTGTTTGGAGGTGTCCAAAAGTTTCAATATACAAAATCTGGTGGAAGAAAACAACAAATGTATAATTCATGAGTGTGTATAAAGGCAAATAATTAATGGAATTAGAGTTTAATTAACAGAACATCATCAATCATCTGAGTAAACATGGATGTATTAAATGTCCCTTACTTGCAAAATTGATGGTCACACTTAGTGGAGAGCGGTGTGGTCATTAAATCCAAACTATAGATGAAAGAAAGCATGGTGGTAAGTTCAGAACATGACAGTTCTTCCAAGAGGCAAAAAAAAAAAAAAAAATCTGTACATCAAGCAGATCTTAATTATTTCATCAATCTTCTTGCTCTCAATGACACTCACCATATGGGACACTGCAGAGTCTCCCAAAGGACTGATATCCCCTTTTTCACATCTGATGCATTTGGGGTTTCATGGTGGCTGCAGATGAAAAAGAAAAAACAAGAGCACACACACACATAAAGTTCACACTGCTTGACATAACTGCACAGATTGCATGATACTGGCATAAAATAAAAGTGCGTTTTACACACAAATTTTAGAAAGTAGAGTGTTATTCAATGATGGGAATTTTTTCCTTTATCTTGTTAAATACAGTGTTGTGAACAGCAATACATTTCATCTATAGTTATTATGTAATATTTTGTTTAAATTAACAGAACAACATATTTACTTTTACATTTTTTTCCAAATGCACACTAACATTGAGTCCAGTGTTGTATGGACAACTTTACAGACAATGGCAAAATATTAACACTTGACATATAGAAACTGATATGGTAATATAATTAGTTTCTGATTACTGACACCACTGTTTTGAAATCTATTGACTAAATGGTGAGTCACTCAGTCACAGTCTGGCCTGTGAATATAACAGTCTGGTCCTGTCCCCATAAACAGAGACAAAATTGTGTAACTGTGTGCTTTGGTCACGTCAGTCACACTGTTCACATAGCATCTATTGTTATCCAGGTTGCCACCTACAAGGTGTTATCTAACAAGGAAGTTCTTGAGGCAACTACAGTATATAAACTAGTTTAGATTAGTTCTCACGTGCACATAAACTGATATAGCATAAAAAGCCTAATTTCTGTGTTAAAGCAATATTTCATATATATTAGTCTCTATAGCATTAAAACTTAATAACTTGTATAAGTTTGAGTAATGTCAGTGCATTATTCATTAAGTTTCTAGGACACTTCATCAGTACGATAGCGTAGTGGGGGTCTATAAATGTCTGGGAGCTGTGCATACTGAGAATAGTATTAAATTAGCATAACGTTAAGTACAGCAGAGGGTGATTAAGTATCACACTCCAGTGAGATTAGACAGGAAAAAAAACATTGAAACGACATAAAACACAGATTAATGTTCATATAGAGGATCAACACGATTATTGTGACATTAGTTAAAGGTAAACATCATGGTGTTTAGCTGCCATGAGATGTTTTGGGAGGTTACACACAAACTGTTAGCAACGCTACTTTTCTTCTACGACTGAGACAGTGTACGCAGATAAGACAAAACACCAATATGTGAATACAGGATGCTGTCAGTAGCTTTCAAAATGCCAATGGTTAATACTAGAAGATACTTTTTTCTAAAATTACCTTGTTTTCTGATTGTTTGGAGTTATCAACACTGGCTTCTTCAGCTTCGGTTTTCCCGCAACTAGTGTCTTCTTCTGCTTCTCAATTACGGCGCATAGCCGATGATGTCACAGCGCCACCTACTGATCCGGATCTCACAGCGTCGGTTCCACTAACTGCCATTAAGCTCTTCCATACCAGTTTTCTCTTATTTTTCGCCTCTAAGTATTCACAAATAATAAATCCATATTATATATATAACTTTTTTTAAGTCATGTCATATTTCTAATGCAAGGCAAAATGTTACAGGTCTAATCAAATTTCACGAATTATTATTATTATTATTATTATTATTATTATCATTGTTGTTGTTGTTGTTGTTGTTGTTGCTGTTATTATTATTAGAGCGGTTTGAGCCCAATCTGGTGCTCCCACGTGACTTTATCCAACCCTGACGTCATACGTGAACGTAAACAACAATAAGGAAGTGGTGGAGGAGGATTTGCCTGAGGTGCAAAATGCGACAGTCACGCTAACAACATTAGAAGTGGTTTCTTGTTTTCGACGTGGATAAATCAGGACTGTAATGCACTAGCGTTGGTTTTTCCTTTGCGAGAGTAAGTCTATCTTATTTTTGTACTCCGTGGGTGTATGTTACGCATGGGCTAGCTGCAAAGCTAAGCATAGCTAGCCAGCTGTTTAGCAGCTAACTAGCTATCAAGCTTCATTGTAGATTAAAAAACCCCTTAGCGAAAAGGCTGAGCGGCTTTACATTGTGCTTTTATTTCTTGATGTGTTCTTGTAGCTAGCGATGGAGGGCTCCAAGTCGTCCAGTACAACCATGCAGGTCAGCTTCGTGTGTCAGCGGTGCTGTCAACCCCTGAAACTGGACACCTCCTTTAATGTGCTCGACCGAGTCACCATCCAGGAGCTTATTGGTATGTGTATACGTAGAAAAATAAAAATCAGTGGCAGCAAGATGTAATGAAATGATATGTTAGGAAGTTACTGCTGTGTGTCTCCTTCTCCTCAGCTCCGTTGGTCACCGTGACCCCCAGCAAACAGGCTGACAGCAGCGAGGGCGAGTCAGCACCAGAGGTAACAACAGCTGGGTTAACTTAATACAAAGTGCAGTAAACAAATAAACTGCCCATTTGGCCTCAGTGCACTTGAACAGAATTTGGCATAGTTGTGGATTAAGACTGTTTCTGTCTCTTAATCCCAGACTGACTCAGAGATGCTAACATCAACTAAGATTTTAGACTGATAAAACTGTGGCAACACGGAAACTGACATTTTTAGTATGTATGGTGTCAGTAAAATTTTTATTGCACATAACTTAGTCCTGTCTGGAAATATTTTGTCAGCAAATATATTTGAGTCTCAATTTATTTTCCCTACAAGGAGACTTTTGTAGAAAACAAGCAAGATGGAGTGTCGAGGAAATACATCCCTCCTGCACGGTGAGTACCCAGGTCTTATAATTCAGGAAATGAATCACATTACAGAAGACAATTGATATTGGTGAATTATATCCTTGTTGATATGTTCCTTTCTCAGATGAGGTCTGGATGGTCTTGAAAATGCAGCATATTCTATAAATTTGATGAAGTGCTGAATCTTGTTCTACAGGATGATGTCCACAGAGAGCGCCAACAGCTTCACACTGATTGGAGAGGCATCTGATGGAGGCACGATGGAAAATCTTAGTCGCAGACTGAAGGTAAAGTCAGCTTTAAATTCTATAATGTAAGTTTTTATCATATCAGTTCAACAGGAACAGCAGAGAGGAAACAGCTGATTGGGGTCAGTTTTCTGCTCATGATCTCTGACTGAATCACATTTCACTCAGGTGACCAGTGACCTGTTTGACATCATGTCAGGCCAGACAGATGTGGACCATCCACTGTGTGAAGAATGTACTGACACTTTGTTGGACCACCTGGACACACAGCTCAACATCACAGAAAACGAATGCCAGAATTACAAGTGAGTTGAATGTCTCAGTTGTCAAAGTGAATTTATTGTCACAAATATAGAGATAAAGTACACTGAATGTGAATGTATTTTCAGGCAGTGTCTGGAGCTGCTGTCACACCTGCAGGTGGAGGAGGAGGAGACCCTGCTGGCAGAGCTGCAGCAGCTCAAGGAAGAGGAGGAGGCCCTGGTCCAGGAGCTGGAGGCTGTGGAGGAGCAGAGGTCTGCCGTGGCCCAGGAACTGGCCCAGAGCAAGAGCCACTCTCAGCAGCTGGATACAGAGGAGCTACAGTGAGTGTCCTAGCAGTGTGTGAGTGTGAGAGAGTGGAATATTATTGATGATACAGCACCGCATAACTTCTAATCTCTCTGCTTCCTTGTGTTATAAGGTACCAGAAGGAGTACAGCGAGTTTAAACGGCAGCAGCTCGAGCTGGATGATGAGCTGAAGAGCGTTGACAACCAGATGCGTTACTGCCAGATTCAACTTGATCGACTGAAAAAGACCAATGTCTTCAACGCCACATTTCACATCTGGTAAACACACACATACACATTACTGTACCATTGTGCTGTGCTGAGAAGAAATATTATTTTTTCACTCCACCACTCAACCGTGACTTTACAAACATTCAGCTATAGGCCCCGTGGGAGAAAATAAATCAATGGCCATTGACTGGGAATCGGAATTGTTTCTTTTCTTGTCCAGGCACAGCGGTCAGTTTGGTACCATCAACAATTTCCGCCTGGGTCGACTCCCCAGTGTCCCCGTGGAGTGGAATGAGATTAATGCAGCCTGGGGGCAGACAGTGCTCCTGCTGCATGCTCTGGCCAACAAAATGGGGCTGCGCTTCCAGAGGTAAACACACAAACATGTAAACACACAAACAGTTTATTTAGCTTGGGTGTTTTTCCAGTTGAACCTCGTTAACAATTTATTTCCACTTGTGTTTCCATGAAATATTAGCTTAGCTTAGTCTTTTGTGCTCCCAGTAATAAGCTCTGTTAGACTCTTTGTTACATGTCAGTTTATGGATTTTTTGTTTTAGTTATTTAGATTCAGTTATTTGTTGCTTTTTTATTTATGTTTTAACATAAAATTATGCTGAAATATGATCTAATCTCTCTTCAGATATCGTCTCGTCCCATATGGAAACCACTCATATTTAGAGTCACTGACAGACAAGTCAAAGGTAATACACACAGTATTATCAAGTCCAGCTCTCACATCATTACTTAAACACTCTGCCCGGCTCCAATCTTACCATTTCTTTCTTTCTCTCTTGTGCTCATTCAGGAACTCCCTCTGTATTGCTCTGGTGGCCTGAGGTTCTTCTGGGACAATAAATTCGACCATGCCATGGTGGCCTTCCTGGACTGTGTCCAGCAGTTCAAAGAGGAGGTGGAAAAAGGGGACACTGGCTTCTGCCTCCCTTACAGGTCAGAGAGCTGCAGACCAGAGTGATGTTGGCGCATTCCACTGGTTCTTTGTGTTCATTAACAAGCAATTCAAGATGAGGCTGTAAATATTCAAGAAGTTTCAGTGCAGTTTCTAAAACAATTATCTCAACTTACACCAGAGGGGCTGAAGAATTGTCTGATTTCATTGCTCCACTGAGGCAAATAATCATCAGTGGGGAGAACTAAGGGTTCTATAACCCTCTAAATTATTAAGGCATGGCCTCCAGTGCAACATTTACCAAAACACTTAACTTGTCTAAAAGGCCTTAAACAGCTCACAGAGCCTCCTACAGCCACATCTGACATCCCAGCCCTGCTCTAGTGCTCTGTTCTGCTGCTTCACCTACACTAATGGCTACACCATGGTGACATATCACAGCATCATATATATCAGTATAAATTAGAGTTAAGGGACCAACGTTGAGAAAAAAGTTGAGAATTCATATTTAACTGTTATTATTGAAGCATTGACGTTTTGCACCCTCTATCAAAATGTTCACCAAAACAAACGTCAGTCTGATGTCACATTTACCAAACTCAGTCGTGTACCTTTTACACTTTGGTCTGTGAACCTTCCGCTCGCTCTACCTCGAGACCTAAATGTCATCTTTACACAAGAGGTATTTTATAATCTATTTGGCAAATGAGTACATTCATGTCCAGAGGGAAATGCAAAAAGGTCATTAATATAGCTGCGTAACTGAAATCCAGGCACCACCTCCTAACCTATATGTTTTATTCAATGTCTCAGGATGGATGTGGAGAAAGGCAAGATCGAGGACACAGGTGGCAGCGGTGGCTCCTACTCCATCAAAACCCAGTTTAACTCTGAGGAGCAATGGACCAAGGCTCTGAAGTTCATGCTCACCAACCTGAAGTGGGGCCTGGCATGGGTCACCTCACAGTTCTACAACAGATAAACCTGCAGGGGAGCGCTGTGGTTCATTGAGTTTTGCATCCGTATGCCTCTCTCATAAATGGATTACTTGTGAATCTTACTCTGAGATTTTAACCAAAGGAAAAGAAATGGTTATGTCTGCACCACTTTGTTCATCTTTTGAGCATTAAAAAAAACAAGTGTCTGAAGCCTCAGTCCAGATTGTTACAAAGAGGAGATCATCTGAGTCTATATAAAATTTCACTCTTCCTCGGATTAGAATGTACTTCACAAGAAATCCTCCTCAAATTCAGTTTCACAACTTTGACAAGTTCAAGGTATCTGTGGTCTCCTGTTGTACTGCAACACCTTTCTGTTCACTTCGTAGCACTTTTTCCAGAGTGAGAAAAAAGTTTTTGTCCCAGTTATGCAAGAGAATGATGCGATGATTGTGATCAAGGAAGGATTTTTAGATTAACACTGTTTAGTATTTAATGGGAGTTTGTCAGTATTTCTCTAACCCTGAATGCAATTTCCACATTGTCTGGATACGTTCATACTTGGCAGGCAAACTGTGTGTATTTAGAGGTGCACTGATACAGCTGCTTTGTGTTCATACACCATCACATGAATTTGTCTGTTTTAGATATGATGGAACTTGAGTTAATAAACATTTTATGCTGTGAAAAAAACATCTGGGGTGGAGTGTTTTTCCTATATATTTCACTCATTCTTGTAATTGCAAACACTGAAACACATTCATGTAATTGAATGATCAGCCCTCTCAACAAATTTAATGATTAAATTCAATTAAGTATTTTTGTTTGATTTGGACTAAATCTGTATAATCTGCCTGATGAGTTTCCAAAAGCAAGCAACACACCAGAGTTAACCAAATGTTTTTTAATGATTTCATAATTATTTCAGTTGAATCTTACCTCTCATCACAACACTCACTCAGTCAGCCCCCCTTTCAAGGTTAACAAAAACATAAGGGGTAAATTTCATGGAAAAATATGGACTTAACAATTAAAATAATAAGCTGACTTCCAGTTATCAAGTAAAATATTTAAAATAGGTCAAACCCAGCTACTCTTTACAGAATCAGCCCTCTGCTGTATCAAGTCATATATGAACCTCTGATGGTGCCACATCATCGAGGCAGGCCTTTAACTTTGGTCATCAGTCATTCCTCATCACTCGTAGGAGCCCTTCCTAAAAAGTCCCAGGTTCAAACCTGCAGGGACACATGTTTGAAATTGACCTCTAGTTCTGAAAAATAGTTTCCACGTAGTTTAGATGATGCATTTCAAGCAGAATGGGATGAAATTTCATTAATGTGTCTCTAAACCGTCCAGAGTACAGGCAGGTGATCTTCCACACATGGCATTACTTCTCAGCCTGTCAGTTGTGCAATTTTTTTCTAGGTGCTTTTACTATTTACCATGTAAAAAAGCCCCTTGAAGTGAACCAAAGTTTTTGTGTTAGTGCATGCATATGGGCAACTCTTTGGGTTCTACTGAGCCCGCAGCCAAGGACTGGCCATTCATTTTTACCACTTGGACGATGGTGGTGGGCGCATTTACTACTACATCACCACTTCGTCCGTCATTTTGGTTCCATTCACACTTTTAGGATTCCTCCATCCCATCATGCTCTCTGCTCTCTCGCAACCAAGAGAGCAAAGGAGGAGTTTCAACAAGTGTGTAATGTCTCCGCGTGGCTTAGTCGACACTGGCCGTTTTTATTCCAGTTTCAGCTTGTTTCAGTCGGAGGCACTGCTGCTGTAGCAGCTGGAGGTGGAGGGAATAGGAGGTGCCAGAGTTGTGCTGCTGCCCAGGGCTTTTCGAATGTGGGGCATTAGGAAAGGGTCGCTGGCCAGCTGCAGCACATCAACACGATCCTCCTTGTGATACGCCAGGCAACGTCGGATGAAAGCCTAAGAAGAAAAAGAGGAGACAAAAACCTGACTCACTGTTTCTGGACTTACTTCCTTCTTTGTTCTGCCAGTATCATTTTCCACATATGTTTGACGATAAATTTCACTCAATTTTTATGTTCTGCTCATTACAAATAGTATTGGTCCCTTCAAAGGCCATCAATGTAAACAGGCTTATTTTATTAGCAGCTCATGGCACCGCATGCTTAAAACCCCGTAAAATGAACATTTCTGGAATAAAAGTGATGTATTGACGGTGATCGAGTCCTGGACTTTCCCTCTGGCCTTTCTATCAAATCAAGCAGCTTCGTAAAATATCCCAATGGTTTAAAGTAAAGGAGTTTGAGCAGAAGTTATATCACATTCAGGGGGAAACATGTAATTGCACAGGGCCGTTAAAACCAAGCAAGAAAGTAAGTGATACAATATAAATGTAGTAGTAGAGTAAATATATTAAGTTTGATGGGGACAGTGCAGTGAGGTTACGGTTCTTTCAGACAAACAGGTACCACACCTTTGCTTCTGTGGTGACCACAGGTTTGGGGGGAAACTGCACCTCAGTGGCTTTTAGTATGGTGTTTTCTTGGAGGATATCCTGCTGCGACTGGTTGTGACCAAACGGCTGGAAAAAGAGCAACAGGGAGACAGTTAACATACTGAATGTTGAATTTAAGTCACACCAATTTCAAAAAGAGTTGAGAGCAGGTTAGTTGTTACCTTGCGTCCATATAAGCTCTGGTAGAAGATGACCCCTACTGACCAAACATCCACCTTGTTGGATATTTTTGGGGTTCCTTGCCCACAACAAAGCATTCGGGAGGGAGGTACCTGTAAGATCCACATTGACTCTGAGCTAGACTTCCCTCTGTTTGTTCTCTGTTACACAATTTTCTGAATGAAGAGGATTTCCCTAAAAGGACTGTGCCTCTTCCACCCACTTGTAAAGCTATACTGGTTGCTTGGCAACTAAATGCAGTGAAATGTGCGTCCATGTACCAGTAGGTCCCTGCTCCTTGTGAGGTCAGCTCCATGCCATCTGCAGAGTTGTAGCTGTCATCATCCATGATTTTAGACAGGCCAAAGTCGGTGATCTTAATCTCTCCACAAGCTGTGCCGTTCACCAGCAGGATGTTTCCTACACACCCACACACACGTAAACATTTAAGTAAAATACATGCTGGCGTATATATGTATATATATATACATTAAAAACATTGTTTACATTGTTGCAATTCTCTGAAGGATCGAGATTGTGAAATGACATACTAAGACCACGTGTTTACCTGGCTTGAGGTCGTAGTGGATGATGGGTGGCCGAATCTGGTTGAGGTACTTGAGGGCGTTGACAATCTGCATGACGATGGAGCGGCCCTCCTTCTCAGTCATCAGCTTATTCTGCTTCAAGTAAAAGTCCAGATCGTTGCCCTCACAGTACTCCAGCACTGTGCAGAACCTGCAAGAGATAACAGCAGATGGATGATTTGGTGAGATGTCTATATAGATCACCCACTTACATAGACACACATCCAAAGACGTTTTAATGTGAAGCATATGAATATCAATAAGCTGCAGTGCCAGTAGAGATGAGGAGGAACAGAGAGCAAAATGGAAACACAAACAACATGTTTGATATTTTTGATAATGATTATACAGCTCTAATGGACAGTGAGTGACTTACGAGTCTGTGTCGAGAGAGAAATAGTCATAGAGTTTGACTATTCTGGGATGGTCAAGTTCTTTGTGGATTCTGTACTCTCTGCAGGCGTGTCTGAAAAGAAAAGGTCAACTTTCAGTCACTCTCCAAATACATCACACATACAATACAAAGACAGCGTCAAGTGTCAAGTGTCCACAATGTTAAATTTAGTCAAAACATTTCCAGTGATGCAAAGAAAGAGAGCAGGAGGTAAACAGGTGGTCATACTCACTTGTGGTAGTTTTCCTTCTTCTCCTCCCTCCAATTCTTGTTGAGTTGATGGATTTTAATGGCCACATACCTTTGCTCTGTCAAATCAAAAGCCTGGAAAAGGAACATTGCACGTCACAGTTAAAAAAAAAAAAAAAACCCTACTAACAGAGAGTTACACTACCAAACCACTGGGACACCTGGATCTCTCTTACTTAATGTTCTTTAAAAGATCCTGTATATTTAATAATTCAAAGTAAAAAACTGAACTAAAAATCTGTGCTCAAGCCAACTAAAACTTACCTTGAATACTTCACTAAAGCCTCCTCTTCCGAGCAAATGTAACAGTAGATATCTGTCATTCAGTGTGGGGTGGTCTTTAAATCTATAGGTTTAGACAACATGCTTCCATTAAGAGACTTTTTAAAACAACATGATATAGTTAGAAATTACACTGAAGTGCATGTGTGACACAGGCTCAGCAGAGATGATACATACTGTGAATTATCCTCGTTGTGGATTCTCTTCAGCTCCCGAATGTGCAGGTTTCGTACTCGCTCCAAATGCTCCAGCTCTGCCTGGATCTCTGCCTCCTCCTGCATACAAACACACAAATCTGTCACCTACCCCATCCTTTGCTCGACCGGTGTCTCAAAAGCAAACCGCAATAGAAGTAAAGCTGGCAGAAGAGTTGAACTGGTACCTTTTTCAGATGACCAATTCGCAGTTTGAAAATTTCTTCTTGCTCATGATATTCTGCCAGTGACAACCTGTGAGAGAAAAAGCAACAAAAACAGTTAGCTTGTGAGACCAGAACAACATCCTTTGTCTGTTATATTCAGGGTTAGGATGGCCTAGGGTTGTTGTCTTACGTTTCATTCTCCTGGCCGTTGCTCCTGCTCTTTCGTTTGTTCTGTTCAAGGCTGAGTGGAGGTGTCTGGGCCATGGAGGGAGGTTTTCTCTTCCCCAGCAGCTTCCTCTGCCTCTCAATATCCTCCCGCTTCGAGTTGATTCTCTCTTGCTGCCTGGAGGGTATGAGGACAATCTAGTGTGAATATCACTGTAAATGCTAAATAGACAAAACGTAAACATATGCTGGTGTGTTTGCATGCTGACTTGATGAGGTTCTGGAAGGCGTAGCCGTCTGTCCACTGCTCGGTGAAGGAGGCTCCATGGCGTACAGTAGTGAAGTGACCCAGACGTAGACGGTCCTGCATGCTTTTGTCCCTACAAGCCAGTTTCTCCTGTTTTGACTACAGAAAAAATATAAATGCACAAAACAGTTATGAAACACAAGTTGAGCAAAAATGCTTCAGGTTTTGGCATTGACTGTAGCTTTAAAATGTGAGGTAAAATATGCAGTTACTCTCAATAAATACACATACTATACCCACCTTCTCAATTAGCAGCTTCTTGCTCATGGTCACACACTTGTTAAGCCGTTCCTTGTAGCGCTCCAGCATCTTCTGCTGCTCATCTATTTGCCGCCTCAAGTCACAGTTAGCCTGCCAAAACATACACCGTCACTCTGACATCTAATTCTGATTACAAACAGGATTTGAGGCCTTTCTGCATTCATGCTGACAGATGCAACAACTATCCGGTGTACCAGTTTGGTTTGCTGACATTTTCAGAAAATGTCATTCCAGGAACAATGGCATTTGAAAGTTAACAAGCACATTACTCATGATAAACTGGAACCGGACTGGTGCAGGTTAATTGCTGGGGTTGTGGTGACAAGTGGCAGCATATTTGTCAAGACTTTAAAGTGATTATTCAGGACCTTTATGAATAAGCTTTCTAAATGAATTTATGTTAAGACAATAATTTGATTGTGTGTGACACAACAACAACGAAAATATCAATGTTGTAGATGTTGTCATGTCTACAGACGCTCTATGTGCACTCAACTACGTTCAACTTTCTGACTTTCTGACAGATTTCAATATTTTTCTCATCTTACCCTCAGTAGGTCATCTATCCTCCCCTCTTTCTGCTCCAGGTCTGAGTTTTTGTCCCTCTCCAGTGCTGTCAGTTTCAGCAGCGTCAGTTCTGACTGAAGGCAAAGACAAAAAGAAGACATGAGTAAAGATCTTGTCACATTAAAAAAAAAAAAAAAAAATCAAACACCCTTCGGGCCAGTGAGCTGCAAAACACAGCACCATTAAATTTAACAAAATCAGATGGTGGTGTCTTGGATATTAGACATGTATTCAAAATGCTGACCTTTAACCAATCTAATTTAAGTAATTTGCAAAGACAGCTGGATGTGTGTTGAAAGTGTAGTGTCAGATGAAGTGCAGCACGGGCTCAGGGTCTTTCATGGTTTGACCTTTAACTCTAGTATCTACATCTTGTCCTAGTTTCATTATTAAATGGCAGAAGAAGGTGTGAAGCTGCATCACCCCTAAAAGTTTTGTCAAACTCAACTAATAGTGTACGCAATGAAACTTTCTTGTAAGAAGATGCTTCCTCTTGTAATAAGTACCTGTCACAGGCTGAGCTGGATGCAGTGTGCTCCAATTTCAAAACATGTTTCTACCATGTGATTGAGGATGCAGTGACGGAGAATTAGAAAAGTTAGGCGTCGAATGGAGATCCAGGTCAGTCTGTCACTTACCTGGATGGCTTTGTGTGAGCAGAAGTGTGTGGGGGCTGTCTTAACAGAGCTGCAAGATGAAGAGTCTGTGTGGGCTGAGCCTGTGGACGAAGGACTGCCGTGCTGAAACTACACTCCACAGAGACAGGTAGGAAAAAACACGAGAGTAAAACATAAGAATAATGTAATACAGAGAGCATCAGGAGATTTATGAAAAAAAAATGAAAGGATAAAAAAAGAGAAGGAACAAGAACGGGAAGAAAATTAAAATTGGACATGCACACAAATATGTGTGCTAGACTAACCCAAACAATAAACAGGTAATTCCTTTACTGTGTTTATTCTCAAAGGTATTTTTCAATATCTAATGTTAATAAGACAAATTGCATGCAATAGTTTCCAGTAAGCCTTCAGGATGTAATTATATGACACTGCTTTATGTGACTGGCATCATTAGAAAAGGGCAAGTGCTGTAAAATCTCTTCTTTTTAGTGACCATATGTTGTGATCAGAAAACAACAGGAGCCAGTCCTTCACTTAACAGGTCTTTCATAAACCAAATTCACATCTGCTGTTTAAAAAATATTCGTAGAACTGATAAAGCTCTTTAAAGAAACACCTTACTGCAACTACTGCCTCAGCAACAACACAACCATTGATGCCATTCTTCCTGGCAACAAAATGTGAGAGTCTTCTGGAAGAAAATGTGGGCCACTGTGTTGGCCCTGGCATAAGGGCTGTGCTTATAAAATGCTGCACCATCCTGCAATGTCATCCTGTGATGTTTACAAAAACAAATACAGTACAAGCAAGCACAGTTTCCTGACTGATTATTTTACAATTTGTCTACTTCTGATCATTGCAACAATGGGTAAAATTATTTCTGCTATTATAACTTTCCTCAGTTGCAAAATCCTGTCTCTTCCTGCTGCCATTTGATAAGCATTCAAACTAATGGATCTAGCCAGGACATACTTTGTTTTTTTAAACAGTGATTGATGCACAGTAACCACTGAAACATAAAAATGTTTGTGTGCACAGTTTGAAACATTGAGTTTGCTGATACACTGATGAGAAAAGATGTTATCTGAATGTAAGATGAATGGAAATGGTGGGAAGCTAGAGTCTTATAATTCATAAGCTTCACCTTTTGAGTGATTCAATGATTTTGTTATTGTCAACCATCTCGTTTATAGTGCTGATTTACCCTTTTAATAATATAACCAAAACAATGTCTTAAAACGTTATAACATTATCAGTGAAAACATGACCATCATGAGCAACAGATGGTCAGAGTTTGTCCTATGATTGATCTTTCCATTTAATATATATACACACACACACTCAGCTGTTGATCTAAGTGCAACTAAGCCACACTGTCAGACTTTCTCTACTTTGTGCTTCTGCTGGAAAATAGGAAACATTTCATTAATTAGATCTTTAAAAGTAACTGTATAAAGGACTGTTTTGTGACTAACATTGGCAATTTAAAAAAAAAAAACACAAAACAAAACAAAGGCTTGGCCTCAAAAAGGATTTAAGTTCTGTAAAACAAACCGAACAAAATCTTAGTGATACATGACAAACGAACCATGTCCAATTAAGAAGATAATGATGCTTAGAGAAAATAGACAAAGACCCAACAGTTAACAGAGTGCCAAAGGAGAAGAAAGCTATGGAGATGGAGGCTGGTGCTCACCAGAGGATTAGACAGTGAGTGCTGTGGAGAGGAGCGCACCAACATGGGGATGCCCCGGGCAGGACTTGTGCCAGAGCCACTGCTACCAGCAAACTGACCACAGGGCAGTTAACAAGAGTGTGGAAACAAGACAGAGAGAAAGAAGACAGAGTTGTTATTAAGAAAGAGTTTGATGAAGGACCATACAGGCACAGTGGGAACGTGAGGGTGAGACATCACACTAAAGCTAGAGAGTGACTTCAAACAACGCACAGCCCAGTGACAACAATGCGAAATGTATTCAAAAGACTAAGACATGACGCCAATTTAGTTTGGGCTCACCTCAAAATAATCACTTATTTTGTGTCCTCTTCCTTTACCTACAAAAAACAAGTCCGTTATAAAATGTAAACAATTCATTTTAAACCATGCTCATAAGTGTAATCATTAAGTAAAGCATAAGAGCAGCGAACCACAAACAGCCATTAAATAGGATTTTCAGAACTAATCCAAATTTGTAACATGAAACTGAAACAAATTGCACCTGAACATTTCTAAATATAAGATGTGTCTGTTTCAATTGCAGCTTGTTCTTACCCTGGCTATTGCTGTCGTAGATGTCTCCTTTTCTCTTCCTGCTTCTCTGGTCATTGGCCTTCTTCTCTGGTGTCTGACATGAGTGAAAAGGAAGCACAGCTCTGATTTTTATTTTACTCAAGTTTATTCCATTAACCAGAGAAAGATAACAGCAAAGAAATGTAACTGACAGAGTAAAGAAATTTGCATCTCTCTCCCTGGCAATAAACTGACATGGCGCCAGGTGTTTATATGGGAAGTGTCAAAAAGACATGAATATGACTGTCTCAACCAACCTCCAGTTCCTTGTCGCTGAGTGATCCTGCACTACACAGAGACTGGTTGGATGATTCGCTGTTGGCTGAACTCTGGAAAACAGAACAGACACAACAGACCTGATTATTAGTCATGTGCTACTTCTGTGCATAGATGTTTGTGAGTAGAGCTGGAAATGAAAGATGTTAGGATATTTAAATAGCAGTAACAGTAAATAAAAGTCCTCTGTTCTGGTATAAAATGTGGTATGTGTACTGTGGACAGTGCAGACTTTTCTTATTCAGACACAACTTTAATTTAATCCATGTTTGTTTCACAATTACACTGAGGCATGAACATTTTTCCAGTCCTTCTACCACATTTCCTTAGGAATTCATCCAACTGTTGTAGCTTTGAAATTATGACCACTAAACTAGGGCACTACGATTAACATTATAATATACAGCCCACTGTTCACCAAGCAGTTGGTAGAATCAGTTGGATGTTACGCATTCATGACCAGCTGCACAACCTGATGGGACTAAGAAGAAACAGCAGGCTAATTGGTGCAGACGGCTAATGCTTTTAAGGCCTGCTTGGCTCTCTGTTGCTCAAGGTCACTCATGCAGCCAAGAAAATTCTCTAATTTTTCATCTTAAGATGTTCTTAAACAGCAGCTTAATACAACATTTACTGTAGTCAACATACTCACAGGCTTAAATCATTCACAAACTCTCACAGCACTGCAATCAAGCCTGACAATTCATTTCATAGCACACCACAGGCCAGAGCATGAATGATAGTGATTGCTTTCTCAGGGGTTGCCATTTTCTCAAACGCACACCCACACGGATTAATAACCAGTTCACCAGCAGGGTCGCAGTACAGCACGCAGCCTATGCCCTGAGCTTCAGCTGTGGTGCCATTTCAGTGTCACTGGTCTCCACTCAAACAAAGAGCTGCTGGCCAGGCCCCATGTCGGCTAAAACAGAGCTCGTCTTGTTTTAGCTTTAGCTCAGGAAGACAGGGTCATTCCACTGAGGGAAACTCCGGAGCATAGAGCATCAGTAAATACTGGAAACAGAGAATATGTCCGAGCCTTTTTAAAGTGAGGAACTAACATAAGAGAGCTGACTGACTCTTCATGTTTTGCATTACACAAACAACAGCCAAGTTGTGGGATGTTTGCCTGCAGAAAAAAAAAAAAACTGGTGACTGTTTTCTCTTGTATCACTTAACTTATTTCAGAAATGAAAAACAGTTACATTTATTTCATTAAGCAAAATTTCTCGAACTCTCAATACATTATATGTGAGGTGCAACATCTGCACAAACAATCTGTACTTACAACAGCTGATCATTTTGAGCAAGACAACTTTAATGCTATTAAGAGATGCTAACCTTGGCCACACCGACTCCAGTGAAGCGAGCCTCGAGCAGCTCCTGCCTGCGTGGGTCCAGGCTTATGGCCTGGCTATGAAGTCCTTCCATCATGCCTAGAAAAAAGATACAAGCTGTGAATGAAATGGTAATTTATGTGGACTAGTTTGATTGAGCTTCTCCCCCACAAGTGAAGACTTGAGGGACAGCATCTTGCCCCAATCAGGAAGGCTGTTTTACATACACCATGCATGTAAAACATTGTTCCATGTGACGTGAACCAGGGGTTAATATTCTGACGGAGTTGCTTCTTGGGTGTTGGAAACTCCTCCTCTGTGCAGCACCTTTCCGATGTCAATTAGGAGGTATCCGTTTTAAATATCACTACCCAATTTCAACCTAACATCACAACTTGATTTAGCTAGCACCTGACAACAAAAATGGCCACCCATAGGTATTGTAGTAGTTTTATTACTGAGCATCATCACTGAAGATACTGCACCCTGAAAATGTGAATAAAATAGGATTTTGTCAGATGTGCAGCCCAATACTATCTATGTTTTCAAGTGAAGTTGATCATCTCAGCAACTGTAGCAATTACAATCCTTTTTGTTCAGATCGAACCATGGCAGCAGCTTCAGGTCACTGACTTCAAACAGGGAGGTAACTAATTTCCCACTGTCAGTACATTACAAATTAAAGCCAAAACTTTGGGCCAAAGGCAGGAATTATTATCACTATTAAATTCTCCCCTGTATTTAAAGGTTATCATGGCCATGTTAAATGGCAGGGTGCGACTTCCTTCTGCCATCAGGACCTCCTACCTCAGAGGGTGTCCATTATTAAGTGATGAATTCATCCATAGGCACATACGCAACGGTTCGTGGTGATGACAGTTACTCCAAAGCAAAATACAATCAACCAAATAATAATAGGTAACGCCGGTTTTCACAGGTTTCATTCAGTGATCTAGTAAATTTTACTCAAGCAAGCCAACAACTTGTCTATCAAAACAATACTGGCCAGTAAACGACACCTAGCTAAAATGGAGCTTCATCTCAACTTTTATGACAAAGCTATAAAGTGAGCTCAATCTAATTAAACCGATGTTTCGGGTTAAAATGATTTCATAACAGCAGGTGGAATAAATGTCAAGGTTTTGTTACTGACAGATAAGATGTTGACAAATGCCAAACTTAGCTAACGCTAATTAGCTAGTTAACAGTGGCGGATGCTAACATGCTAATCAATCGTTTCTACGCTCCTTTCAAGTAATTACTTGCTAATATGTGTCGCTTTAATCTATGTCCATAGCCGATATAATGGTACTGGTTACTAAACAACAACTAAGGCTACGGGGTGGTTCACCTTACGAGCTAGCTTTAGTTAGCTAGCGAGGAAGCTAACGGTTAGGTTAGCTCTAACAGAAGTCTCACCTGGAGAACCTCCAGCAGTTTTCACAGTCACACACGGTCCTAGAAAAGATGTTGTCGGTCCATCCGGTGAGAGCAAACTCCTTAACAACTCCCACTCCCACACACCTCAAATAAAGTTGTCCGAATTAAATTATCCATTTACAATTATTTCGAATTCAGGGAAGACATTTGTTAGCTTAGCCAATGCTAGCTAAGGAGAGCAGTGTGGCTGGCTCCTACTGGTGTCATCCGGACAGGAGGCCCTGATCCTCGGGGTTTCCTCGTCCGTCTTGGTGCCCCTGCGAGGGGCAGACTTGGAGCTGTCAGTGCTCTGAAGCCTCTTGACAAGTGCGGTCACATTTCTGCCTCACTCGGTCTTTCTTTTGTCATTATCGAGCGATGTAACGTTTACACCGGGAGGAGAAGTTCATCCACCTTGTTAAAGTCCATTATTTAATTGTTAATAAAAGATAATAACCCCCCGCAGCAAGGCCGCACAGGGCTCCACTGAGAGCTTTATGTGATGCTTCCCATGCGCCAGTTTCACAGATAATGTAAAATCCTCAGGTCAGAACCACCCGAAAACAGACAGGAGAGGCTGGGTCACCGGCTACTGCCAGGGCCCCAGACTGCCAGAGGCCCCAAAGAGCCACAGTTACACCAATTAAAATGCCTATGAACGTGCACCACTTAAGTTTAAATCAATTTGGGTCTTGGATTATTGCATAATTCTATCTATCTATCTATCTATCTATCTATCTATCTATTTTCCACAAGAGAAGCTTTAGAAGTCAGTCCAGTAAAACAGCAGTGACACAGTACAATACAAAGCTCATAATAATAATGCTTGACTTAATGCAGCACAGCTGAGCATTAATGTATATTGTTTTAATGACTGCCAGTTAAAGATGATTCATTTGGGTCAGCTGTCCATTAACACATTTATAAATATACTGATTGGTTAATTTTACTCAGGCATGTTACTGGTGGGGCTTAGACTCTTCACTCTACTGTGCTGCTTACAATCTTATGATCTTATAGTAATACATACTAAACTATTTAGGGTTAGGGTTAGGGCGGTTATTGTGCTCATGTTACTTTTGGGTGGAGCTATGCCAGAATTTTGCTGAAGCCATAAATCAGGTGCAAATACCATAATTATGTTTGCCTTACAATTTCAAATCCATTATAGACTGACATTCCCACTAAAATGTATCTTTTAATATCAGTGTATGAATGGGTTAGATGATGTTGGTGTTCCTGTAAGTGTTGCAGTTTTTTGTGTGTAGAATATTTTTCTTTTGTGCTTATTAAATGCATAAATTATGAATGAGTGTGTGTCTCCATTGAAATGGTTGTTGTGTGGACTTTGTGAACAGCATAGCACCAGGGTTGAACCGTATTCACACCATTGTGTGTTTAATTCAGTTGGGACAGTTTGTCCTTGATAATGGGTTATATGATATACTTGTAGTTCACACAAGGCTCAGCACTGTAGGCTCTACTTGCATTTTAAGTCCAGGAGATGGAAGCAGAGCATTACAGACAAAAAGCCCTGCACACCAGTGACAGTCTTGGGGGGACATGTTAGTTGCACATGAACCAGTAATCATTTTAAACAAGCAATCATTAACCATTCAGGCTTTTAGTTCATTCCTGTAATGTGTAATGCAACAGAATGATTAAATTTGCTGATTAACTTGACCCACACCTCTCTATTCATGAGTGTCATCCCTAGTAATCAGAGTGCTTATAACAAATCACTAACAGGCTGCAATAATAATAAAAAATGATGATGATGAGATGCCGGAAACACAGCTATTGTTTTTTGTGTGTGTATTTCTTGGTGAAATATTGTTACAGGTTGCCCAGCCTTTAATTATTAGGCCAGTTTTCTACATTTAAAAGCAGCACACAGCAGAAATTAATCACCCTTGTGCCCATTGTGAGCCATTCAGTCAGTTATTTGAAAAATGATACAAATCGCTAATTTGTAGTCATATATCTTGAAGCATAATACAGCTTCTAGTGTTTTTTTTTTTTTTTTTTTGCCTTTTCCTGTTACATCACAAACATGGACGTATTTTATGGTTGTGAAGTCAACCTAGAGAAATAATGAATAAACATCTTCTATTTTAGTAACAGCACACCATTGGTGACACTGATAGCACTAATCTCTAAGAGACCACACATGAAACAGCACCAGCGCTCAGGAATTTGACAACTTACTCCAAACCACATTACACCTCCAGAACTTCGCTTTGCTGAATTAAAGACAGTTTATCTTGTGATAGTCTCACTGCGTACAGCTAACAGGAAATCCCAACATTGTGATCAGGAAATGAAGTTTGTTTTGCGTAACAACAACAACAGTTATCTGCTCTGCTCTGCAGTTAACAACAGTGAACAACAGTTATCTGCTCTTCAGTTCTTCTGTATTAGTCCAAACACGTCACTTCTTTTAAATAGATTCTTCCCTTATTTTATTTGCCAAAAAAGCAGTTGTTAATCCACAGATCTGGCTGCCAATAGTTTCTCTTTTGATTTAATTTTCTACTAAAGGTAAAAAAAAATAAAATAACAAAGCCCACCAATACTGACAAGGTCTGTGTGTTTCCCAGCATAATTAAGTCTGAAATGTTTGTTATTTTTGGATGCTTTATGCAAATTAAGTCAATTTACCTCTATTGTATATACTGTATTAATAGGCATATAAAATAAATACAATATACATGGCTGGATACATTGACAAAGATAAAGTTTGGGCGAACTAAACCTTTATTCTGGCCTACACAACAAAGCAGTTGTCAGTTAGTCACACAAAGCAATACCTTAAATGGATGTTTATGACAAATCCCTGATAAAAATGTGTCCTCAGAATCATTTCTACATATTTACAAACACAAATAATTATTATTTATTGTCCTGTGACAGTAGAGGCCTGCACATGATTTGGTGTCTTCTCACAGACTCCATTATTTCATCATTGTTCAGTAGCATTAGTCTTTTCCTCTGTATGTGATGTTCGTGAACGTAGAGGTGGCTCCTTTGTAGAGAGGATTGTGTCCCTGTTCATCAAACACATAGAAAGACACATATGTTAGGGTCAGTTTGAAAAAAATCCCATAATAGATATAAGAGATGATCATTCATTGCCCACAGATACATTATCCATCTTACCTTGTATTTTAGTCACATATGACCTTGAACACTTATGCTCTCAATCCTGTTTCTCAGTGAGCATCCTAAAACTACTGTGAATCTTTGTGGTTTCCAGCCTATGGGATTTGGGTGTGTTTTTGAGGCCACAAAGAGGCCTATTACCAGTAAAGCCTAATTAGCGTTAGCTAATTTAAACCCAGCCCTTCCGTTGGCTGCCTTTTGTTCTGCTGGGAGTAACAGCATGCCACAGAAATAATAAAAAACATCTTCAGAAAACGAGAGCAAGACACTGTGTGTGTGGCCTTATGTGTGTGTGTGTGTGTGTGTTTACGTGTGCAGACACGTTTGTGTGCCAGAAAAAAAGTGTTTGAAAAAGAGTCCAAATGAGATTTTCAGGCACCAAGGACTCGCTGAAGTGGAACATTTTAAAATGTAATTTGATTTCAGTCTTGGCGTTGAAGAAAGCACCACAACAGACAATATCTCAGAGTACTTTCATGCACGTGCTGCATCGAAATACATTCACTAACCGTGTCCCACTTGGCCCGAGCACGTTCTTCCTCAAATTTGGCAAACTCTCGTCTGTCATGGATGGTGACCAGTAATTTCCAGATAAGTAGAGCGGCCAGGCCAAGGAACAAGATGGCTCCTGCCACTGACAGAAGCACCACCAAGATGTCTGGACCTTTGGGGCAGTCTGGATGGAAGGAGGACAAGATAAAGGAATGAGCAACAGGGTAGCACGGAAGTAGATAAGCTAGAAGCCAGACCAGAGGAAGTCAGATTTCATGAAAACTGTTTCCTCCCTGTCTCGTCCTTCACTCACATGGATGATATTTTTGCTGTTATTCACTCCTCTGCTAAATACTAACACTTTTGTGATACAGGAGTGTAGCGCTGAAATACGGAGAGCTGTAATATTGACACCTGCCCTGCTGGCATTGAGGCATTGAACCCAGTGGTATGGTTCCTTCTGACATGAATTACAATCTGTTAAATATAAAACAACAGGGGCTGCATAACAGGAATGAACAGAGAGCAATACAGCTTTAAAATACCAAAGAGCAGAGAGAGGATGGGTCCAAGTGGAAAATAGTAACCTTGCGCAGCCAGGCCACACATCTCCCATCCCTCATTGAGGTTTGGCAAAACTCAACAGGAATCTGATTTGCATCGTTTTCAAGAGGGCTGTACAATAGATGAATGACAGTACTCTCTTTCAGAGAGGCATTAACAGGAAGACCTCGCTATGCAGGAGTGAAATAACACATCACTCGTTGTGTTCTCCTTAGTCACTTTTCCAGTCATTAGCTGTTTGCTGTTAGCTGGAAAATTTAATTAACCAAATTAACCTGTAAATATGCTTCTGATTAAACCCAATGGGTGTACTAGGACATGCACTGCTGAATCATGCTTTTTATTCATTTTATATCTGCAGCTGCCAGTTTATGTAGTTGTTCACAAGTTGGGGAGTTTCATGAAGAAGGGAAGTCATCATTCAATGCTCTCATTAGTTCACTGGTTTGTTTGGCCTGTACTTTCCAGGCTTAATTGATTCTCGACATATATTTTTAGAAAAGTGTGGTTTTGTTTAAAAAAAAAAAAAAAACTTATAAGGGAGCATGAAGCCAGCTATGTCAGGGGAAAAGAAGAAAATCTGAGGCTACAGATCATCTTCTGAAAACTTCTTCTCTCAGTCAGCATCATTTAGGTCCACAAAACCCATAAAGACTTTTTAGTTTTCTCTGCTAGTCTTACTGGTTTGAAGTGGCTGACACTCTGTTTGCACGCACATATGTATGTGGACAGCAGCTTTGGTCAACCTATGGGGGAAACCAGGGTGAACTTTTATAGCCACATCAAAGCTTTGCTCCTCTTCCTCTCTACTTATTCTGTTTTGGATTTCCTGTTTTCAACTGACCCTTTTGATCCTTAGAGCTGCCACCACGTTAACTTACAAAACAGCATCTTATTTCTGCATCATCTGTTAACTTCTGAATGAGAAATATGGTTATTCTTCTTTGACTGCTGTCATTTTCCTTTAATCCTCCTCTCTCCCCTCCTTTTCCCCTATAATACAGCTTCATGCTACCTTTTCCTTTTAAAAAATGTTTCTTTCCCTTTCTTTTGCTTACTTAGTTTCCTCTCTCTCTCTCTCTCTCTCTCTCTCTCTCTCTACCCGCTCTCCTCTCAAGGATGTGTAGAGTCAGCGGGTTCCTGAAGAAGCTGGGCAGCTGTTTATGACCCTCTTTGACACAACGGGGTGCGCTGTGTTCAAGGCAAATTTTGGTGTGCTTCTCTGCTACCCAGTTGCGCCTAAATTAAACACACGCATTCATTAAAGGCAGACCCAGGGACAGACTTTCTCTGCAGGCACTGATGGTTGTTAAAGGCTGTTTTATCGCCGTGCACGCTTTCTGTTTGGCCACTTAACAAGCAGATGAAGGGCATCAGGGCTTAAAGCAAGTAACATTTCTGTGCCGGAGTTTGTATGGGCCAACAGGAGGGGGGGGGCTAATGCTGACGCTTGTAGCTATTGAATGAAATAGTGAATTCATTTGTTGATCCATAATTTAGCAGCTGACAAGTAAAAACCATAAACACAAGTCGGAGCTCTCACAGTACAGTTACAGTTAGTAACGTGGTCTACCTTTGAAAGTCGCTCGACTCTCTCTCACCTGACTTCTCTCTACCTCCTTGTAAAAGACTTCATGCAGACATGCACAGTAGGGATGCACATTGTGATTTTTGTTTTCCTGACCGTTAACCCATGATCATTAGTTGATAACATTAAAATGCTCCGTTAAACGTCTGTGACTCCTGCCGATCAGCAACGCGACCCTCTATCTTTGATCGACGATGTTTTGTTTTTTTTCCTATAAAACACACATGCTGCTGCAGCTGTGCAGCCACATCCACTGTGCTCTGGCTCAGCTGATCGGCGCTCAGATGGAGGTTAAATCAGCACATTTTGAATGATTTTGTACAAGTGCAGCCAAACACCAGGCTGAAGAGAGTAAAGACAGAGCACTTCTCTGACAGGTGAGCTGCAGGTGAATCAGGTGAGCACATGTAAGTCTTCTTGTGTAACTTTTTGCTGCAAGTACATTCTACAGGTGTCGACACGCTCGCATGAGTTGATGACATAAGGAGCTAATTTGAAAAAAAAAAAAAAAGAAAGAAAGAAAAATCGTAATCATTATCCGTAATCATGTGCATCCCTAATGCACTGCCTTCACTTTTGACTTTATTATTTGTGATGTTTAAGCGATCAGATGTACTGGGGGCGGGGCATTGTGCAGGAAACCAGTGAGTGTCTATGAGCTTTATGTAGACAGAGGTGGAGGACATTATTAACAGATTTATTTTCCAGTAAAGTAAAACAGTATACATATATATACATATACAACAGTGAAGCACTACAATGCTTTAACACAAAAGCTGATTGAAACTGCAGAGTTGTGTGACCCACATTAGATGTAGTCATTTGATCATTTATTAAAAATCAAATATATTGATTGAGGCAGCTTTGAATGTTTGTTTGTGAGGAAACATATTCATGTGGGGTGAATCTCTCTTACCTGGCTCTTTGACGACATACAAGATGGACTTGCCACTGGCATCTTCATAGTATTGGAAACGCTCTACGCAGTCGTCCTCGTCTTTGTAGGTGCAGTTCACAGCATTTGTGTCATGGAACACTTCATTGAAAAATAAGAAAAAATAGGTAATGAGTTAATCAAGACATATATGTGTTTTTAATTGTTTGTGGTCTTATGAGCACCTGTATTGAATTATATGAAATTATATTATGATATCAGCATACCTATTTCATCTACAAGCTCGATCTCATCCTTGCAGATTCGAGAGCAGGTGTTGTCCTCGAACAGCTTGCCCCTTTTGAAGTGCTTACACTCCACACACTCCCTTCAAGAGGAAAAACAAGAGGCCATCCATTAATTTCAAGCAGCTTTGTGGATATAGAAACCTCTTTGTGCAAGCTCAAATGTGTGCAGACTCACTTCTTCATGGTGCAGGCATCAGGGCAGGTGGGACACTTGTCACATGTGGCCCCATATGCACCAGGCTGGGTGCACTCACAGGCCCCACACACACACTGGCCCCTACCACTGCACAGCAGACCCAGGTTGGACATACAGGTGTCAGTACGTCTGGAGCAGTTGCAGTTCTCACCCTGCCAGTCTGGTGCACACTGGCAGAAGCCACAGTTACAGACGCCATGGCCTGGAAAGAGAGAAGCCATAAGAATAAAAATGAAACATGCAACCATAACAAGTTAAATACTAAAGTTCCCATTTGGCCTTAAATGTTGTGTTAAGTCTGTTCACTATTAGACTTAATTGACTGACCCTGGGATGGTGATGTGATTATAAAAGTTCAGTTTCGCAGTTTTGAACAGCACCTTTTTACAAAAATCATGATTATGTGGTAATGAACCCACCAAAATGTCTGTGTAGCTGAATCAGCCCTGACATAAACATCCCATTGCACCATTTTCTTCCAATTTACTTGTAATTGGTATATAGAAAAATAGGAATCTAATTAACAGTAAAGGAGTGGAGGACAATTTGATCAAGTGGAAGTCTAAGTGAACAAGAGAGTGTGATGTTATTGTTATAGGAGAGAGTAACAAGTGGTTGCCATGATTGTAAATCAATTGTTGTGCATCAACCTAAGTTTGATATATTCAGTCTGACACATAGGGTGTGTTTGAAATTTTCGAAACTCCAGTAGTATCAAAAACAAAGTTGGGTGTTTCAACAATGTTCCTGTGGTCAGGGAGTAAATGACTAAAACCTTTGTCATATTCTTGCTGTATTTTCTGGTTGCAACATCATGTTTTACTGTCATTTGAGGAATCCATGGTTACAGTCCACAATTGCAAAGTGCCATGTTGTCACCAAAAACTAACAGTGTATTTACAGCCATTCAAAATATTATAAGTGTAATTTTTTCAGTGGCTTCATAAACTCTTGAATTCTGACCTCTAACACAGGAAAGCAGAAGTGGTCAGTCATATTCCTGGCCCGATACCTAAAACCTATTTCTTTGTGTGTCTAGGGGGGGCTTTTAATTTTAGGCTGCATGATTCAGTTCATGTGTGAGTAAATGTGTGCACATTGGTTTGCTTTTACTCCGTGATCCATATGTGTAAATGCGTGTATGTGTGTGTGCAGGCCAATAAAAGAGTGACATGGCAGAAAAACATTGCGGCCTATCGCTACTAAACAATGCCCAGATAAACAATGACACAGGAAGCTGCTTGGTACAGTCTGACATGGATAAAAGAAGACCCATGAACAAACTGTCATTACCACTTCACCACAGGACCGCTGACTTTTAATTACACCATTCTGTGGGAGAAGAAGAATAGTCCCTGCACTGAATAAGGTATTTCAAGACAACAGCAGACCATGTTCTACACACAGAACGTTTCCAGCACTATCCAACTGGGCCCTTTTCTGCCCAAACATGGGTTTATTTTTAGCCTTATTACACCACACCATCCAATGAGTAAGCAGAAAGGTATTTTCATGTTAATATATGGGCTTCGGGGAATAGAGCAAAACATTTCTTTGTGAGGGCAGTAGGAGGGGTGGGTGAATGATATATGAGATCTGACAATGCCATGAAGCATGAGGCAGAAAAGCAGTCTGTGTCAAAACTTTGTACTGTACACTTCAATTAAAATATCCCCAAAGCAATCTCATTAATTACGTCTATTATCTGTTTCTATATGCTATTACATAACAAAGAGGTATTCCCTTGATAACGTGATAGAGGCCTGTAACTCCATGATCTATATTCTTTATATTTTATTTGTCTTCCTGTTCTTTTTGTTGTCTTAATCTGATAATTTATCCCCTCCGTCCCTTACGTATGGATGGTTTAGTCAGGATTTGATTAGCTTAGCTAGTATAAAAATAGAGGTGGTGATAAATGGGCAACAGCTAACGTGACTAATTTCAAAGTTCTTTTGTTCGCAGATAAAACAAAGGAGAAAAATGTGTTAACAAGTCAGATTAAGAAATGTTGGCAGGTTTGTCTGTGATATTTGGACAGAGTCCAGATAGCTGTTTCCTCTTGCTTCCGGGCTTTATGCTAAGCTAGTTCTGTGTTTGTGCCATATTAGTGGCTATGCTCTGATTTAAACATTATAATCCACTGCTAACATTATAGTCACACCAGATAAACAGAGAACAGGATCACTGCCAAATGAAAAAAGGTATGTGTAAGACTGTTAATTTGAAGATACATTAACTTGTGCAATGCCTACTTTACATGGCTAATCCCAGACCGGAAGGTTACTCATAAGATCTCAATAACACACCCTTGGGCTGACATCATGTGTGTTGACTTGAGGACACACTGTCTCTTAAAGTGGAGGAGGATCATGAGGTTTTGAGTAAAAGCTCTTCACAGTTACCAAACACAAACTCATTCCCTCTGTTTAAAAGTCTCGACCACAACAGAGAAACTTGAGAGTCCCTCCTGTCCATAGAGAGCTACTGTCGAACTTGAAAAAGCCTTTTCTTTGTGCATGAATGTCAGTACAAAAGCTTCACTTGGCCGACACAAACATACAACCTGAATTTGCGTGTGCACATAGTGCACACATCACACCCTGTGTTTATTGTGAGAGGAGCCCATGTCCCGGGCAGAGGGGAGTGTTGTTATTGTATGTAATTCTTCCCAGATGAGGTGGCAAGTCAGTGTGGTCAGGGGGACTGCCAGTCCCCGGCTGAAAAGGTATTCATATTCTCTGAAACTCAAACGCAATCTTTATCATAGCTCAATGAGCCAGTTCAACCCCCTGCACTTTTCCGCTATGTTTTGTGATGTAAGAAGTGAAAACAATGTAAAAACACAATTTATAATTTGGGAAATACGCACTTTCTATTTGCCAGTTCAATGAGTGAGTATTTTGTTTTATAAGATCTTACCTGAGCAGAGTTCGCCCTTGTAGCGCAGGCAGTTGAAGTCATCACACTCGCACAGCTTGCCCCAGACTTTGCCAAAGTCACTACTGTGGCACACACACTGGCCACACACACAGTCCCCGCGGCCACTGCAGATGGCAGAGTGGGTCCCTCCAGAGCCCGTGGGCCCACTGCAGCGGTCTTGCTCTGTGGGGTTATAATCACCCTCTGCACACTCACAGTGTGGCCCCAAGCGACCTGGATGACACTGGCAGATGCCGCACTCGTAGGTGCCATTGCCATTGTGGCATTTGGGGCTGTTGGGCTGGGCTTTTGCCTGGCACTTGCAGTCGCACTCAAAGGTGACGGTGACAGAGAGGGAGTCCTTGAAGCCCACGGGCTTGATGATGAAGGTTTTCTTCTTCTGTTTGGGGCAACCACGAGCTCTGGCCTCCACACTGAAAGAGACCTGGGTAGGAGGAGGGGACTGGAATTACAAACCATGCCAAGTTTTGGATGTTTTTGTATTCAGTTATTTGTACTGGACACTTTGATATATAAGTGTCTCACAAACACACACAGAAACATACACAGACACACTGATTATGACTTTGTACCACCCTGGAGTAGATTACCCATCATGTAAAAGCACTTTACTTTAATGGCTCATTCGATCTTCATTTAAAAGCCACTCTAATTTTCAGCAGGACTGCACAGCATTACATTACTATATCGCTGTTGGCAGATACAGTACAAAGATGTGACATGGGGAATGCTTCCATATGTATTTAGTCAAAGTAATTGTTCATTCAGCATTGCATCCAAATCTGGTAAATGTCCAAAAGAGGGCAGTTACTACATCTGGTGAAACAGCCATATATGGAAGAAATAAGAGGAGCTGAAGCAGAGAAATGTGTGGAGGCCAAAAAATGTCACCTGGAGTGAGGAGAGAACACGGAAACAGGCCAAGGAGGCTGTGATAAACAAAAAATGCAAAAGAGGAACGGACAAAGAACTCTTTAAGCAGACAATTTGTTCTAAGTGGAGATGGCAGAGAATATATGGAAAGACATGAAAACATAAAAAGATGAGTTCAGAGACAGTACTCATCCATTTCTTTCCATCTGGGAAGAAGGGGAAAAACCCACATGAAGAACATGTTGATAACAGCAAGAAGGGAAATGGAAAGAGATGGGAGAGACAATGACAAATAGTACATGGAACAAAGTAACATGTTGTTTTTAGAATCAAGAAATGATTGTGGCCCCTTGTTCCTTGATATTTTTAATCCCCAGACAGGACAGATAGTCAAGCAGCTGGCATGAGAGCTGTTAGTTACTATACAGTCACCCATTCAGCCTTTTGTGTGCTTAAAATGAATCTAAGGACATTTTCTACATCACAGAAGGACATATTTCCATAAACAGAAAATGAATGTACAGATGACCCTCTTTTCAAGAAAACCTAAGTCTTGAAGAACTCACTGTGTCTCCTATTTTGAGGCCAGAGCAGGACTTGAGGCCAGGGATGAGCTCTCCATTCAGACAGGTGGCGTTAAAGGACAGGGACAGCTCCGCTGGGACGCCTTGGAGCTCCAGCTCCACCTTGGAACGAATTTTCTAGCAACACCAATAAAAGAAAATAGCAAAAAAACACATGGAAGGATGAAGATACAGGTTTACACCACAATGCCAAATTTAAGTCTCTTCAGTTTCAAATTTAAAATGAGGAAATTACCTGACTTACAAAACAAGTAATTTAGTCCAATTTATCTGTCATAGAGGACTAACCTAAGTCATCACTACAAGTGAATTATAATAATTACAATGTAATGACTATAACGATTTCTCAATTTCTATACACAGCACTTTCAGTTTCCTTCTGTAATTACATGTATGCCAAGAGAGTATACACAGTGTTTATTTGGGTGTAAAGCCATGACTGTACGAACACCTGTGAAAATTCCTGCCAGGACTGATGGTAAAATCAATTTCAGCTCCCTCACATGCTAAATATTTTCTGCTTAATAAAGCTGAATAAAACAAAAACAGTGAAACACAGCCAGGAGTCTTCTACATTTGGTCAGCTTAACTTTTCAGCCACTGTGGAATTTCTACTGAGACTCTGGCTCAACTGTACGTATGACTCAGACAGGGTGTGTGTCAACAAATTCATGTCATCCCCCCAAACACTGTCTAACCTAGGGTGTGGGTTTGAGTGTGTTACACTTACAGCATAGGCCTTCTGAATGAGTTGAATAACATTGCCTGAGTCATTGGACAATGTTCCTACTGTGGTGCCAGGAATCAGCTCACTGTAGTTCTACAAAACAGAGAACCACACACACACACTTGTGTTGTTATGTATGTACATATACGCATGTCACATGTCGACTAAATACACTAATAAATATTATTTTAATATAAATCATTTATTGCGGATTATAAAATAAAAGTCTGACAATGAGATGTTTAACCACATATGTACCAAAAAAGATGACGTGTCGCATTACATAATGATTTCTAAAATTATTAGCCTTCATAAATTAAATGTTTTTCTTCATTGCCCAGATAAGAATGACAGGAAAAAAAACAAGTAGAAAAAAGGAAGTTGATCTGACCAGTAAAAAATTTCACACCCTAAAAATACAGAAATTGAGACACTCCCTAGTTCTTGAACGTAACAGTAATAGTGTGGGGAAAAAACTGAGTTTGCATGTTGCTCTGTCTGAACAGTGCGTAACAGTGATTAATCCCAAATTCCCATTCTTCCAATGCAGGATCCAAGAACTGCGGCAAAAAAAACAGTGAGGTTTGGAGAAATGTTCGCTAAATGCTGCAGTATGTTCAAGATGAGATGATTACACACTGGGATTTGTCATCTTCTCAGGTTCAGTTTAAAAACATTAATTTTTGCATTCTTGTTTCTCAGAGTTGGGTCACTGCACATTCAGTGTTTGCTCTTGAATTTGACTTGAACAGAATAGAAGACTAGATGCATAAAGAGTAGCTCCTGACCTGGTACAGAGGAACCACAGGGTTGGTGACAGCAAAGATGAGGTTGATATTGTTCTCCGACATCTTCTCTGTGATGAGAGCAAGCGATGGGTAATCCTATAGGGACAAAGAGGGCTGTGTGGTCAAAATATGTACACATAACAACTGAGAAGTTCATTTTCATACATGTACAGACCTGCATATGCAAATAAACTCTCATTCTCTCTGCTTCTGTCTCTCTGTCTTGGTAAGTATATACTAATACTAACCATGGTGGTAGACATGCTGTAAATATTTTCAGAGTTGAGGTGGCACTGCCCATCATTGGGCTGCACAATTCCTGCCAGACGACCATCCAGAGCCACATGAGTCTTTGCATCCGAGGTGAAGATCAGGAGATGGGAAGCACCAGGCCGCCAGCCAATCTGCTCCTGGTTCAATTCAAACCACATAAAGGAAGGAAAATTTTTGAAAATGTAACTTTTCATTTTGTAGAATGTAAAACAGGATCAGAGCAACATGTGTGAGTGTGTATATGCACATGCAGCTTGGCTCTCCACCTTGCACACAGCAGCCTGGATGATGGCATCAAAGCCTCCCTCTGGGGCATCTCGGTTCCTGGACACCATCTGCTTCTTCACTTCCTCTGTGAAGCGGCCCACCTCCTCAGTCAGAGACAGGACATGTTTGTAGCCGAACTGGGGCAGACAGGTCATGTTTATGCTGTCAATCAAACAGGGATCAGTCAATCAGTCATTAATCAGCTGATCATCTGTTTAGCCTATATATCTATATATATGTGGATGATGTGAGGAGGTAAACTGGTGCAAAAACAGGAACATTTCCTGTTTCATTTAGGAAATGGATATGGAAATTATATCATCTGGGGACCATGAATAAAACCACAAAAATATGTGCAAATCCATTTAATAGCTGCTGAGATACTTTGGACTAAACTGTTGACCTGACTGACTGACATTGCCAAACCTTGCTATGCCACTAGCATGGCTACAACTAGCTAAACACTTCAAAAACAGTTCAAAACAACAGTTGTTCCTCCTGATCCTCATTTGGTGTAAAAGAGGCTCTTTTACTCCACCACTGAGCCCTCCTTTCTCACTGTTATGTTCACTGCTAGACCCAATTTCTCCACTTGTCTTATCTTTTAACCAAACATTCTTGGGGCTGGAAATAGGCAGACTGTGTGTAAGGGAGAGAGTAACTGACCCCAGGGGACCTTAAACCATCAATTGCACCGCAGAGTCGCCTACGGAGGGGGGTTACGGGAGGCTGCGTTGGGACACTGCAAGATCACCAGCGGTTGATTCAGAGCAGCTGATCGAGCACTAGGGAGCCACTCTAATCCTTTAACAAGTGCTGTGACGCTGAGCTTCCCTCCATTTTAACTGAGCAACACTGTGTTTAAAGGTGTCCTCACTAAAATGACATCATCTGAGTCATAATGAAGCTCCTTTCCACATGCAGACATAAACAACCACTGAAATCAACACCAGTGGGAATGTATTAGGAATGTAAAAAAAACATGTAAGAATGCAGCCGTGAAAATAAACTTTCCATTACAAAGAGACCTGGATTCAGTTAAGATGCATGTGTAACTACAAGGAAAAGGTTAATGTCGACCTTGATGTTCTCGTTGTCATTATGTGCGTTCAATTTTAAGAAAAAGTTTGGCATTCTAGTAAACATGCTTGTTTGCTTTCGTTTAAAACTTGAACTGAAGTCTCTACAAATAAAAGCAAATTAGCAACAGACTCAGATGGTTTTCATTTACACTTGCATACGATTAAATATGAGCAGACCTGGTTAATATTTGAAGAAATGTAAGTTCAGCAGTTCAGATCTGCAGATCAAGTTCAGTATAAACTCCACTGATAATAGCAGGGAAATTTACCTGTAGCAGGGGTTCATAACAGCCTCTTTGGGGAAATGTACATGTAAGGCGAGAGTGGTTTGTCCACAAACGCCCCAAACCCCATGCGGAGGTTGCTGGTGGTACGTTTCATGGCCTCAGCCAGGCCTTTACCCAGCGTCCTCAGGCGGAAGAGGTCGTCATTCATGGAGTAGGAGAGGTCCATGAGGTAGTACAGATCCACAGGGTAGTCCTCTACCTGACGCACCTTCACTGTGAAGCGCTTGGCATCATCTGGGAAACATAATAAAGAAATATTTATATTATAGCTTGATTTGTGTGTCTCGTTGTTGACCTTTTAAGCATGAAACAAAAATCATAGTGACCAATCCTTGGATAAACAATGCAGATCAAACAGAGGATTCCTACAAGATACAATCTCTCTACACTTCTCTATGTCTACGACTCCATTTCTGTTACTTATGACTGACCTGGCCTGAGGGTGATGTGGAGTTTCTGGGGCTTGATCTGAGTGGCGTCTTGTGTGGCTCCGGCTGCTTTGTTGCTGAGGGGCCGGTCCTCAATAATCTGCAGTTTGCTGGTGGGATACTCAAGGGCCACACAGCCTGCTGCCTGCAAGTTACTCTTCAGGTCACAGCGGGAAGAACTGGAAACTCCATGGCCAAAGTCCTGACAGAAAAACACAGACAAGCTTTTGGATATAAGGTTCAAGGAGCTGCCTCATTTATTTTTGGATTTCCCATGTGTAGTACAGCTGTGTTGAGAAAGAATATTGGATTTGTTTGGAAAGGGATGATACAATGCAGAAATGGCACGACAATATAATGCTGTTACACAGTCTCCTGGAATGAAGAAACACTCAAGCACCTTCAACCACCTCTGAACTTAAAGACAAATTCCACCTTATATTAAAGTTGACTAGAAAATTTCCTTTGAGAAACATTGGGCACTGCCAGGGTGTGATCTCTGTCAACATGGGAATCAAACCTACAACCTTAACAACAGGAGTCACACACTGAGCTGGCAGAGCACATGAACTCTCTGAACACTGACATGAAGAAGCTGTCAACCTGTATTTGAACACCTTCAAATATTTCAACCAATGATTATGAATGTAAAGAACTCAGAGTACTCAGATTGAGTAAGACAGACTAAGAAAATGTTGGTGGTGAATGGAAAGAGGTTCAAGAGAAGTTTGAACCAGAAAGTATTACAACATCCCCATGCAGTCACAAAATGACAGTCACTGTGGTATTAGGGCCAGGAAATCATAAGTAAATGGCGTATTTGTCAGATTTGACATTAAAAACTAACTATGAAAGTGCTCCTTCGACCTTCACCATAACGTATTTCATGTTCTCAATAAAATCAGTGAAATAAAATCATCTGTATTCTTCTCACAGAGATTACATGGCTGGTGTGGTGGTCTGTACCACCCTGCACCAGCAGAAAGCTCATTGCCTACATGAAGTGAAGTGGAACAGAAACCTACCTCCTGCAGGCACCACGCACAGCTTGGGTGCACAGCCAGACACTGCTTGCATGTGCTGGCTCCTCTGGAAGTGCAGACATTTGAAGCTGGAACCAAAAGAGAAACACTTTTTTCCATAGGTACCGTGATTGATCTTTTCTTATTCATTTCCAATTGCAAATTCTCTTGTAACTTAGATTAACTAAATGTAAAGAAGAATGAAACTCAGTTGGATATATAGTGGTGCAACGTAACATTTACTTGAGCACTGTGCTTGTTTATACCTCTATTCTGGGAAACATTGTGCTTTTTACTTTTACAACTTACCAGATGATTTCCAAATTAAGACTCACTTAAAGAAAAAAAAAAAATAAATAATAACATCTAACAATTCTGTAGAAGCAATCTGTAGATTGATAATAACTGGGCAACCTTACTGTACATGAAGTAGTTACAATGAGCTCCATATCTAGGCCAGCAACAGTAAAAATCCATGTCTTCAGTGATGCATTGCAATCTAATAGAGGAAAGTTTAAAATGCAGGACCTTTCCTTGTAATGAAGTTCTTTCTTTTCTTTTCTTTTCTTTTCTTTTCTTTCTTTCTTTCTTTCTTTCTTTTTTTTCATATTGTACATTTTCTCACTGTGCCAATTTTCCAAATTCTTCCCTTTAGACAATTATTGAAAATAAGCACAGACATCCTCATCTGGACCTGTATACTAGATCATGCACTTTGAAAACATCATTATTGAAGTATTTGCAGAGTAGAACAACTGCCTACAAACCGCAAAAAATGCATCATGTGTCTTACTATGAAAACAGTCCTAGCTACACACGAGCAAAAGCACGGAAACAGTAGAGCAATTACAACTTACCACAAACTTCTGCTATTCCAGTAATGATCAAAACACACATCCATAGTAGCCGCTGCGCCGGGAGAGCACCCATCCTGGTGCAGGCTCTGTGAGGAAAGAGCCTGCCAACGAGCTCCAGTGCGAGTACAAGCGGAACAAAACAAGAAAAAAAAAACTTAAATCTGCAATCGACACAACTCCAAATAGAGTCAAATGTTTTAGACCCACCTCCCCAACTCCTCATCCATACCTCTCATTACCATACTATGAAATACAGTGGGCGGGGTAAATGCAGCATCCGAAGCCAAATCTGCGTCTTATTCTGGTGGTTTGCAGGTCTCAGCATCAGACGTGAAATTTTTCGTGCTGTGCTGCTGTTTGGTCTGCTGCGTGTCAAAAAGTTTGTTCTACTGAATAAGGCACTGAATATAGTAACCATGGATAATATTTGCCCGTCACAGAAATATACACATATTATTGAAAACAAAAACAAAAAAGAGTATAATTAAATGTACCTATGCACCAATGCACTGAAAACTTGCGGGTTATTGTAATGACTGAATTTACAGTGCATTTGTAGTGTCATGTAAAACAGCACTCAGAAAAATTCACTGTTACCAAGTTTATATTAGTTTTGCTTACTATATACTGCCCACTAATGGACGTAATCTGTAAGGACAGGTGTCACCAACACAACTGCACTACCTCTGTGATAGGTCTGGACAGTGTAGCTGCTGAGTGCACATGGACAAATGCGTTTTAATTCCTGAAAAGCATGAAATATCAAACATTTCTATGAATTGGTCATAGTTGGGCACATATTCTTCTGAATTCATCCAAATTATGATCTGAATAAAAGTGGCTAGCCTATACATGATAATAATCAAATAAATTACCATAGTAGGATACTCGGATCACAATGTGGCGACAAACTGACCAATCATAAGATGGCTACAAAATGCTACAACCCAATCACCCAATCAAACACAGAATTAACCAATCAGATCAAAGCTACAGTCTAACCAATCATAATGCAGACACCACTAGCCTAATCAGCTGATAACAAACCAACCAGAACACGGCCACAAACGGACCCGTTTTCTCTCGAGCTAGATTTTGTGGTGTTCAGATCTCATCACCATCCTTGAATAGCATGTTTTACTCTCCTTCTCAGGTGAGTGTGCCACAGGTGCCACGCTGCAGTATGAAACGCCGCCCCCCCCCCCCCCCATTTGGGACGTAAACAATGACCAATAGATCAGTATGGATGGATTTACTTCAAACACGTAGCCATCTGAGCCATTACTCCCTTTGTTGCTAAGGTAACATTCCAAACATTAACTCAACAGCACGTTAGCTAGCTAAATGGCTCGCTAGCTAGCATAGCTACCTAATGGAACAAGACTCTTATTCAAATTAAACATTTAACACTAGCTAAATGTAACCATGTCGTTTCACTTTGTTTGATTAAACTATTATACTATATACTATATACTATTGAGAAGTAGTGTCTTACCCTTCAGAGCAGTGTTTGGGCCTCGTAAAAAGTCTCCTTCCATTGTACTTCCTGTACATCTTGTTGGCATTCGACTTCCTGTTAAAATCCATCTTGTGTGATATAAGATATTTTTTCATTACACCAATCGTTCAATCGTTATTCATTGAAGGCCAAATTTCAGCCTCGACCTCCTCATCGTCTGGCTGGGGAACCGATGGTTAAATGATACAGCAATCAAATTAATTAGTTTAGGTTGTTGTTGTTTTTAGCCCCTATGGCGGTAAGCACGCGACTTGGCATATGAAAACAAGATGAGGCCCTACTTGCTGTAGTGCACGCAGCGTCCCACATCAAAAATAGAAGCTTCTGCTTAATAGATTTTATCTGATGAAATGTATAGAATATACATATATGTTATTTATATTTATAAAAAATGCATTTGTATAGGTAATTCTATGGGGTTCATACCATTAAATAGTTGGCTGCTGACATAGCTACTGGTGATACTAATTTGAAGTCTTTTAGACATTTTTCCTTCAAGACCATTTTTTGGGACTTCTGCCAAGGTGCATGTACATCCACCGAGCATTAACAAAGAAAAAAAAAGAATGAAGGAAACCAAATTGTTCATCACCTCAGTCTTACCTATTCTGGACAACTGACAGCTCCCCACCATCACCCTGCATGGCTGCCGTGTCTGCTGTTGTTGTACCTTTTCTATCCACAAGATGTCATTTTGTTACAAGAAGTAGTGTAGAGAGCTGATGCATTTGCATGTCTGGGAATGACACACACACTCTTTCACATTTTCAGCTTAATTTTCAATCTGTCAGACTTTTGGCCCTGGGTAAGGATGATTATGATACTGAATCCTGTTGGTTGACTGGTGTTTGAGGCTGCTGCAGGGGAAAACACATGTTTAGATTGTTAGCAGGCTTCAAGGGAACACTTTGTGTATTTTAGACATACAAATTGAATGTTTCTTGTTAACCCCGTATTTCATTAAAATAAAAAATGTCACTAGTCCTTAGTTGTTTGGTTTTGTTACACATTCACTTAAGGCTAAAATCCAAGGTGAAATCCTTCGGTGTTCCATACTGATGTTTTGATGTTTTGACATTACATAGAAGCTGAACCTGCTCCGAGATGTTTTGGAGAATCCGGTGACAATGAATGAAATGGAACTGAGGGATGTTTTGGAACATTTAGTTCTTGACGATTTCATTCTATTTGCATCTTGCTGGCACTGTTTCATTGCACTGAAAGTTACAGCTACAGAGCCAACAGCCATGCTGTTGGCATGGCACTGAGATGTGAACAGGACTGGCGAGCGGAGCAAATCCTTGGGGCGCGCCAGATGTAAACAGTGAGGCAGAAGAAACACAGTCGCCAACGGAGACAGTGAGGACCAGTCCAGGGCAGTCTCACTTGCTGGAGCTTGTCGATTGCAAAGATGCTCAGCATATGTAAAAGTACACAGCTTCAACTCAACATTTTGAGGAAAAACAATAATAGAGAGATATATTTTTGTATAATGAAACAATAGTGCAGCAAAGTTCTCTTTGTTCCTCTGTCCTTTTAATTGTCTCTCTTCCTCTTCCCTTTTCCCATCCTCATCAGTTTTTCCTCCCTTTCCTTTCTTTGACATTTCTCCATCCAGTCAGCCTCATATTGCACAATTCTCCATCTCCATCTCTTTCTCTTGCTTCACATTTGCCTTTCCCTGCTCTCTTTTTAGACACTTCCCTCAGCAGTTGCACAACAGTCTGTGAGGAAAAAGCTTCTCTTTTCTCCAGCAGGTTTGATTGACAGCACCCCTTGCACACACTGCAGTATATGTGTATGTGTGTTCATGGGGGGGTGTGCGCGTGTGTCTTGGCATCAACTAGTGTCTTTAGAAGTTTAATTGCAGCATTTGGTCTTTCTTCTCTGGGCCACAGGAGCATGTGTGGGTCTGTTTCCCTTACATGTGTGTGTGTGAATGCTGCTTTGGGGAAACAGCAACAAAAAGCAGTCCAAAGGTTGCGAAAGAGCTCTCCCTCACTGATTCATCTAAGGAGTGCAGGCACATGTACGTGCACACACACACACACTGACACACACAGAGGGGTTGTGTGTTGACTTAAGAGTTAATGAATGGATGATTGAGGGCTGCAGGGGTTGGGGAGAGCAGTGCCGTGGAAACAACCCCTCTTTCCCAGGAAGGGAGCATAGAACCGAACCAGAGTAAGAGACAAAGAAAGGGATAGAAAACGAGTGTCTTAGAGACAGAATGAAATTCAGATTGTGTGCGGAGAGCAGAGGGGGGCTGTGGGGCAAGCTACTTGAAGCAGAAGCATTCTAAGCAGCAATAAAGCAAGTTGCATGTACTTGACAAGGACCCAAAAGGAAAGAGAGAGGGAGAGAAGCAGCTGTTGGAGGAGGAGAGTGAGACAAAGAAGGAGCGAGGGGCTGTCCTTACTTGCTCTTCAGTGTGAGGAGTGTATGTGGGAGGAGGCAGGGGGAGAGGGAGAGCAGGAGAAAGAAGGGGAACAAGAAAGGAAAAGAGCAAGCAGGCACTAAGCAGTATGTTTGGCGTGTAAAAGGATAAATATACAAGTGAAAGTACGTGAGTGTCTTGCATTGTTGCAGCTCTCTCCTCACCAGCCTCCTCTCATCTCTTCCCGTGCTGCACAACTTGGACTGAGGGAACATGCAGCAGGGGTGGACTCCTCCCTGGCTTGGTGCTGTCCTGCTGGGGCTGATGGGACTCTTGGTTTCAGGCTCGGACTTCCAGCATCACCGATATGAGGACATGGTGCGAGCCCTGTTTGCAGTGCAGAGTGAATGTCCCTACATTACTCGCATCTACAGCATCGGGCGCAGCGTGGAGGGGCGCCACCTCTACGTGCTGGAGTTCAGTGATAACCCGGGCATCCATGAAGCATGTGAGTAACACCTGATTCACTGTCTGAATGTCCAGTGTGGGTACATCAAGATCAAAAGTGGTTGAGCGCAGGGTGATAACTAGGATATAGTAAAATTATCCATAAGAGCCACACAGCAACGTATAAGTTAATACAGTGTTCAGGTTTGAACGAAATGTGAAATCTGTTTATAGCAGCAAGCTCAGACTATTTCAAACAAACCTGTTACATGGATCTGGTGGTACAGAAAATGGATTTTAAATGATTTTGGATATCTAATGCCTCCAGCCCATTCACTGGCAACCCATTTGTGTTATATCTTGTGCTGTGGGGAGTGAGAACATAGCTGGCAGAAGACATTGCTGTCTGTGGGGGCTCTGTTGTTTTCCCCCCGAGGAGATGAAATGCAAGCTTTCGATTTGGCTTTTATGTAGCTGGATTACCGTCCGGATTAAACAGCGAAGACAAAGCGGAGAGGCCGGCTTGTTTGATAAACATTAGTGACCTGAAACTGTGGAAAACCCAACGTGAATGTGGAAAGGCAAAAAAAAAGTGAAAGAATTTTGCAACATCTGTGACTCATTTCAATTTTTGCCATCCAACCAAAGACAAAATCTGGAGTGTTACTCAAAGCTGAGCAGATGACACAAGGGTTCAGTTTGAGTCAACAAGGCTTTAACCCT
This sequence comes from Caranx ignobilis, assembly GCA_021432705.1. Classification (NCBI taxonomy): domain Eukaryota; kingdom Metazoa; phylum Chordata; class Actinopteri; order Carangiformes; family Carangidae; genus Caranx; species Caranx ignobilis. The sequence goes on from MU269988.1 coordinate 8,105,846, forward strand.
GAACCCGCTCTTGCAAAAAAAAAAACTTTGATTTGATTGTTTTTCCTCACTCCTCCAAACCACTGAATCAGCTCTTCAGGTGTTTATTTTGCATATCAGTTGTAAATTGAAAACAATAAACTCATTACCGCTAGTGTTTGTATTGAAAACAGGCCAAAGGGTCATACTCCACATGTAAGTGATTTCAAAAAGGCTTTTTCATTCTTCCATTCTTTGGTATAGCAGCTAGTTGAACAAAAAAAAAGCTTGACAACTGCAGGGAATGCTTTTTTGGCTGTGCCCGAGCATGTATTTTTTTTTCTGCATATGCACACGTAGGAGCTTCCTTCTGTAGAATAGAAGGATGTGTGCCTGTTCTGTTGCAAGGTGACCAAGAGTGAAAAACAGGAACTGTGCACTTCACGGAGGGGAGTGACCTTAGGTCTTGTCTGGGTCAACCCCCTTGCACCCTATAGGAAGTTCATGTCTTTCACATGCTGCTCAGTGTGTGTGTGTGTGTGTGTGTGTGTGTGTGTTTTTTTTTCGAAGCACACTCAAGCCAACACTGTTTTCTGAACTCAAGGCCAGTTGGCCCCTTGTTAAAGAAAAGGAGGTGAATTGCAGTGGCCAAGCTGCCATTTGGGTGCCTGAAGCAATTAGAGAAGGGTGTTCATAAATTTGGAAGTATCTGCTCACCCACACAATACTCCAACCCCCCAAAACCCACAATTACTTCTTCGTGTGAATAGGAAAAGTGCAAGTGGTTACAATAGTTGCAGTGCTATGGTCTGTGGGTTCAGTGCAAAATAACAAATAGCGGACACACACGTCTATAAACTCTGTTGTATTTTGCCAGTGCTCAACAGTAGCTCTGTCCTCTAGCTGTGGTGTTTGGGGTCCTGCAGGTCTCTCAACACAGCGGCAGTGATTAATGAAGGGACCCGTGGGAGGAGGGAACCCTATACAGAGAGGGAGACTGTTTGGATAGGTGTCTTACCCAATCAGAGACAGATAATCATAGGAATGCCAGATGACCTTATCCAAATAACTCAATCAGCTGTAATCAGACTCACTCCTCAGAGCTCACCTTTGGCTGAACCCTAAGAGGATCCTTATCAAGAAATTGATGATAATGCAAAAAACATTAGGCTTGGTAATTACTTGAAAGTAAGAATATGTGTGGTTTTTGGAGGGAAAAAATAACACACTTGTCCTCAGACAGTTGACAAATTGAATTTCTCCTCTATGAAAGGCAACCATTGTCTGTTTAAATACACTACAGTCTCACTTGGTATAATAAGTAGCTAATGTTAGCTGAAGGGGAACTCCACATTAAGGTCACATCAGTCTGTGTACATGTCTACGGGGGAACCACTGCGGAAGACAGATTGCCTCAGGTGAGGTCAAAGGAGTCAGTCTTGTTCTGGGGGTGTGGAGTTTTCCCGGACCATCGTAGCCTTCCCCTCTTGTCGGCACAGTGCTTGTGTCTACGATAACTGCCCCCCAACATAGCACACTCAAGTCTTTAAACAGACTGTCACCAGTGGTGACTGGGACAGTGTCTGAAATATAAAAACGAAATAAGAGTGCAGTGCTAACTGGTGGAGTATTTCTTAATTTCTTCATTTTGCTTTATGGCTCTTGTGGTACTATTTTACAAAATGAGTACACTTTCATAACAAAAGCATAATGAGAACATATTAAATTATAGTTAAAACCTTGTAACATTTAGAAAATCAACACAGTGGCTGAAAGCCTCATTAAAACACATAAAAAAAAACACTTAACAAGCGAGTGTGCTCTTATATGTGTATGTGTGTGCACGCACAGGCAGTCATTTTAAATGTCACGCTTGGCAGCTCTGTGTGGTTTTTTGACCTCATGCCCACCCCCTGTCCCCCACCCCCCTCCTTCCTTACACCTCTCTACTTCCTCCCCAGTGGAGCCAGAGTTCAAGTACGTGGGCAACATGCACGGCAACGAAGTGCTCGGCCGTGAGCTGCTCATTAAGTTCTCCCAGTTTCTGTGTGAGGAGTACCGGGCCGGAAACCAGCGGATCATGAGGCTGATCCATGACACGCGCATCCACATCTTGCCCTCCATGAACCCAGATGGCTACGAGGTGGCTGCCAGACAGGTAATGTACACGCAAAGCACCATGTTAGCCTTGAGCCAAAAGGAAACAATGGAAAATCTTCCACTGGGACGCATTTGGCCCTTTTTTCTTAAGTAGTCATTTGTCACTTGTGGAGAAAAAGTTTCCACATTTTTCCTCGATTGTGTTCATGCCAGTGGAAATTTTAGCAATGTTATGGTCCCTCGGTGAAACTCAATACCTGCAAGTTGAATCACAGCTCAGTACTGATTCAAGACACATCTTACTTGCCTCTGTCCCATCACGTATCACTAAAAGTATGCGATTTCATATAAAAATGAGCATATCCGTATTTTAAGATGGGCAACTCAGAGCCAAACACTAACAGGTAATTTTCTCCCACTCTTTGCTAATGCCTGTAATATTCCCATCGATCAGCTCCCTGAGAGCGCCTAGCTTTCTAGCAGGGATAATTACATGGGCTGTGAAACAACAGACACACACGCAAACCCCCTTTAACACACACCCACACACGTGAACAATCTCTTTTGAGACTAATTATATGTCCTGAGGAGGCCAGTTGCACACGAAGGTCCCTCTCGTTGCCACTCAGACGACACATGCACACAATGCTGTAATTTGTTGCATCAACAGATGTTTGGGTGCAACAGCATCTGGAAAACAATGGGACGACTGTTTCAGCCGGAGAGGGCATAGCAATGATTTTTGGAGTAGTTATTGAGATTTTGAGGAAAAACAACAAAATGTATTATATCTATGGAGTAAGAAAGTGTAAGATTAAAGCAGCTCTATAAAGGGTTCAGTGAGTTCTCTCTGTTGTCTTCCAGCAGGGTAGAAAGTTCTGCACAATCCTGCAGGGAAATGTTTATAAATACTATACAGATCCAATAAGACACCCTATTTTGGAAGATACTTTGTGGAGTAACCTCAGCCACTCAACAACTTCCATACAAAACGCCATACAAAATAACAAAAACACATTTTTGGAACGAGGCTCAGTGATAAAAGGTCATCCTTAGATGGACGACCCGTGCAAACAAAAACATAAATTCCAGGGTGCTCTGACTCCCCAGTCGAATAAATCAGCCTGCAGCCATGCCAGTAGATCTGTGAGACTGTAACTAGGCGCATCAGCACTTTGAGCCTCAGCATTTAGTTGATATAGTTAGTTTAACTTTTGTGTGTGCTAACATTTGTGAGACAGCATTAACTGATAAACTGATAAGATGCTTCTATAAAACAAATTGATCCTAATTTTATCCTAATATGATCAATGCTGTGTCACAAGGTGAAAAGTCATGGAGTAATAAAAGTCAGTAGGCTTCACTTTCTCAGGATTATAAGGGTCTGTAAAAAATCCCATAGCAGCAATTATGAGATTTTCTGCCTGCACTGACCAACAGATCTTGATTACCATCCATAGAGCCGCATTACTAGCATGGCTAAAGACTTACAATAGCGTGCCATGCCATGCAGTGCTAGTTTTATTTTATTATAGTCAGGACTCAAAGTGCCTTGGAGTCCTTATTCTTGTTGACTTTGTCTTAACGTCATTAAAGTGTTTTCAGAGGGTTTGGATTCCTAAGAGAACAAGTTAATTGCTGTGGATTAAACCTGTTGGAAATAATTTACCGTTGTTATACTGAAGAATGCCTGGGCAGGGTGTGCATTATAAAAAGCCAGTTTTTCCCTTTCTGCTACCAAGCAGTAAGAAGACCCAGCCATCTCCAGTTTTGCAGTGTTGCACACTTGATTGAGTTTCCTTGGGTCAACAGGGTCCAGAGTTCAACGGCTACCTGGTGGGTCGGGGCAACGCCAGGGAGATCGATCTGAACCGGAACTTTCCAGACCTGAATGCGCTCATGTACTACTACGAGAAAAACAACGGACGGAACCACCACCTGCCCCTGCCGGACAACTGGGAGCAACAGGTCAGTGCTGCTGGATGAACACTGAGGAGACACATACGGCGCCATTTATCCTTGCATATGCTTACAATATGGAAGCATGTTTGGGTCAGAAAGATGAATGAAGACATTTTTCTCTGCTTGTGTCAGTCTGTGTTCAGCGTTTGAATATGTAGCTGAATAATGAGCAGCTGTAGCACAGCTGAGTTATCTTGGCTTTAACTCTGTTGACATGAATGAATTCATGAGGTTTGCACAGGATCAGAACCTGCTGCTAGTTGAGCTTTAAACAAATAAAAAGAAACTATGCATACATTAAACATTAAAATTATCTTTCAGCCTCAGAAATTCAACAAATCGAAATGAAAATACAGAGGTCCTCAACAACACTTGATACTATATACAGTATGTAATGTATATGAAGACTTTCAGCTCAAGCTAAACATTTTTGTCTCCCCATCACCACCATGAGAAATTGCACTGACCTACTCTGCGGTCTCAGAGTGTGGCTGTTACCTGCTACCTTGAGGTGCTGCCTGAGTCTGCACATAGCTTACAAACCTGCGATTTCACTCAGCGCCGTCTGCTCGTTGCCAAGTCTCGGTATCCCAAGATCGCAAATACCTTCTTTCTTGAAATAACCGATACATTCATCACTGCGCTCTCTGGCACCCACGGAGCCCAGGGTGTGGACAGGTCTGTTGCTATGAGACTATTGGGGAATCAGCTTACACAGCTCTGTGCACCTTGAAATATTTCTAACCTGGCAAAAACACACAAAGCTCCCTGCACTGGCAAGTACTGTACGTGCAACTACATGTTCTGTGCAAACTTGAGATCTGCTCTACAAAATGACTAATAACAAGGAAGTAAACTTTAGTAATCATTCAGAATAATAAAAATAAATTTAGGCTGCTGATTGATTTTATATTATATTGCAATGTACAGTCTATCGTTTAGCTTGGCTGTGGGAGAGACATGGCTTCATTCTCAGTGATTGAATGGCCTGTGGCATATTTTACTGCGCTCTTATTATTTTAGATCCCTGCAGTGTAAAATGAGCACAGAACAAGTGCAAGTACACAAGCGTGTGCTGTGAAACTGTTTTACTTTTTAAGGTCATATCCCAGGGGACACATCATCCACTGTCATGTTATCTTCAACTGGCCTGGCCTTTGCTCCTCACTTCCTGTAGCAACTAGCTGTTGTCACTGTTGGATAATAAAATGTCCAATAATCTAATAATAGAAACATTACTACAACCTTCAAAAGTCAAACACCATTAAATGTAATGGGTCCAATCACATTATGTCATCATTGCCTCATACAACCTCAGACGAATGTCATTATTTGTCATTACTTTAGGTTTGATGTTAATAGACAAAGTAGTTTTAATGTAATAACTCAGTCTTATGTAACTGTCATCAGTCCATTCAGATTAACAGAAATAATGACCTAATCTACCATCTGTAAAGTAATTAGAATATAACTTTGTAATGTAACCTTTGCAGTGGAGAAAAACAGGAATTCAGTTATGTGATGTTATGTCTTTAAGTGAAGGAACACGTAACCATTGCGGATATGTGGAGCATTCAGAAATAATTATCTTAAGATTTCTTTCTGTTTTGAACCTTTGGAACAACTCTATATTAAACACAAATGAAGGAAACAACACAGCACCCCACCCTGATACACCTAGCTGCCATACAGCCGGACAAAGAAAGAGATAAAGAGAAAAACATTTTTTCACATGGTGATATTTTCAGTGTCCATAGCCATAGTAAGCCAAATATCCAAACAGACTGATCCAGTGATCCAGAATTTAATCTACACTATTAAGTAGAAGCTATAATGTGCCACAGCGACCCCAATACTTACCCAATGTGTAGTTACAGTCAGATGAGGAATGGCTAACTTCTGTATGATTGAATTGTTATTTGCTATTTTGACATATTCTTCAGTGTTTTGATACTATGCTACAGGATGCAGATGCACTGAGAGGACTTAAACACTGGTCCTTCTAGGCTGGCTGTCTATCCACATGACTGCTGCCTGAGAGAGATACACATAAGAGAAACTGTGCCGCTGTTACAGATACTTCATTCAGGTCAGGATTGTATCCTCACAAGCTATGTGAAGAGTTACATGCTACATGAAGCCACAAGCCCCCCTGTGCTCACCTGCAGGCATGAACATGCTACATTTACATGAGCCAAATTATGATGTTATAGCCAGAGGAATGAGTTTAGTCAGTAACATTCACCGTTTTTCCCCTTTTCCCTTTTCAAGAAATAGACAAAGACAGGGGAGAGGTGAGGGAATATGTCTCTGGGCAAGCAGCTGCAATAACTGACAAATCCAACACCTCAGGGCCTCCTGAATCTGATTCCTGCATGAAAAAGCATAGTTTTAATCCTCAAATCCTTCAAGTAATTACAAAACAGGACCAGCACTTTGCTCCCATCTCAGTGTTTCCCAGTGTAGTTTTTAGTGTAGCATTTTTCACACTTAATTTCACCCAGGAATCCACTTTTTTTAGGTTTCCACTTCTGACAGCAGGGGTCTGTTCCTAGAAATACTGTATTTACTTAGCCTCTGTAAAATAGCCCACTTCGCACCACGAGTCTGGGCAGTGCTTTTGCAAGAGCATCTGCTTACAGTTGATGGGCCTGCAGAGGACATCCCTCATACACTGTGAAAAAATCTTAACCACAAACTGACACTAAAGCACTGAGTGATCCAGAATGTGTGGATTAGTATTTAAGACAACTGCTGCTCTCTCCCTCTCTGTGCAGTTATTTTTACATTGTACCACTGAGATATGATTGTCAGTGTGTTTTTTGTGAGTGTGTGTGTGTGTCCTTCTTATATGTAACCGTACACCATGGTGAAAGGTCTGCCTTCAAAGCACTGATGGGAGGTATATGAAGATCCATAGATCATAAATACTTGCCACTCCTCAAAACAGAAGTCCTGCTCCCTGCTGCACTCAAAGCCACTGGGCTCTGACTGCCAAGGCCTGCTTATTCTTGAACTTTGAATTCACTGTTTATTTTTCTGCATACCTTATTCAAGGGGAGATATTAGTCCTTGTCTGCAGCTATGAGTATGTGAGGATAGTTAGCACTGACAGAGAAAAAAAATAACAGCATGATCTGGAATTTAAAGGGCCGTGTCTGTAGTCTGGATGTCTGGAGGTTATGTGTGGTTTGGTAATGTGATGCAAAGGCTGAACCTCTTTGTGCAGAAGGACATGCACTCATCAGTGATTAAAGTAGCTTTGTGAACAGACCATTATTAGATCATTATCATTATTTTTCTATGATTTGCTTGTTTTAGATTTACTGTAGAAGTAACTGTTGTGTTTCCATCCTGGCAGCTTTTAATCATATTGTAAACTCATCTTTCTCCTTGAATTCCAGCTTCAACAACAGAAAAGACTTTAAACACATCCTAACCCCCATGCCTGATTTGTTTTGAGTCTTGCTAAAGTCAGATAAACTGCAGCATTGGAGGAAAGTGTACTGGGACTCAGGCTGAAAGATCATTTCAAGGGCTTGAGAAAAGCAGAAGATACGCTGAAGAATTAACTGTGTTGTCTAAAGATTAACCTGTTTGCCTAAAAGAGAAGAAGAGGCAAGGAAAACCACAAAGAAATATGTGCATATGGCAAAGCAGAGAGAACTAGGATTTATCCAGATAACCAGCCAAGAGAAGCTGTATTTCTTGGTGAAAAGAAAACCAGATGTTTTCAGCCCACTGGTTAAGGCCTGGGATGAAGTGGTGTTTATGTGTAATATCTTAATACAAGTAACTAGACAATATACAAACAGTTTGTTTCAAGGATTGGGAAAAGTTGGACATTTGATAAAGGACATCGTGTAAATACTGAATTACACTGTCACAAGTGGATTCAATATTTCTATAATGCTTCCTCACTGAATCTCCCAAACAGGTTGAACCAGAGACCTTGGCTGTCGTAAAATGGATGCAGAACTACAATTTTGTCCTGTCAGCCAACCTTCATGGAGGAGCCGTGGTGGCCAACTACCCCTTTGACAAGTCGAGAGATCCCCGCATCCGAGGGAGGACCATGTACGCAGCCACTCCAGACGACAAAATCTTCAGACAGGTGTGCCCCAGATTAAAAATTCCCTTCCATTTGTTATCCACATCTGGTATTCTATGTGGATGACTGGGCATGTACACTCTCATGTGTTGATAACAGTTGGCGAGGACCTACTCGTACGCTCACAGCTGGATGCACAAGGGCTGGAACTGCGGGGACTTCTTTGATGAGGGGATCACCAATGGAGCCAGCTGGTACTCTCTGTCCAAAGGTAAGCAGGACCTGTGTTCATGACCAGCACAAAGTAAAAGCAAATAAAGCAGGGAACACTACTGGAATCATGAAATATACATATCGCCTTTATAGATATGTAAACTAACTTTCATCATTTGGTTGAGCATGTGTTATATACTACACACTGAGTAGCAAAAGACAGACAAAAGTGATGAAGGCAGTTGAAAACGACCTCCATTTGCAAAACAAATTGTTCCGTGCTTCCATGTATTATCTTTCTCATTCCCAACAAGGACAAGGCCACCTTTGAGAATGAGGGCATGCACTAGCATACACTTCAGCATAAATGAAATGCCCTGAATGACTTGCATGGCACGCTGCCCTTGGGTCTGCATGAACTGTCGGACTCTTTCGGAGGCCTCTGTACTTTGACCTCTTCACCTCATGTACATCAACAGCTGCACTCCCCACTGACCCCCTCAGTTTAGCTGCTCAGGTCTGTAAATCACACAAAGTCAGTTCACCACAGTAACAAGGTGTGCCAACAAAAAAACCTTTGTTGTTCCTTGTGTATGAAAGTTATTAGTGGGAGGAACACATGGTTTTTATCTGCCAAGGTGTCTAGTTGATTTTGTCACTGACAGTTTTCAGAGCTGTTTAGTTAGTTGATAAATGCAGTGTCTGGAATATTTTGGAACTCACTATGCCATCATTTTGGGAGCCGGGGAGAGCCTTGTTCTTTTTTTTAATTAATGAAAAGGTTCATCAATTCACCTTAATGCATTTCATATAGTCCCTTTAATGCTTGCTATTAGCAGATACGTTTGGCTAAAATAAACACCATTATTTTTTATGAACCTAGTTTTACCTCTGAATACACAAGTGCTAAAACTAACTATACCTCCCACAGTTATACTGGAACAGTTCACCTTATTAAATATACACTGTTGCTTTGTTTTTTCAATGTGTGTTAACCAGTATATCTGAGTTTTGAACCCCTGTGTTGTCTCGTCTGGAGCATAGCAGATTTTTTCTGTTCATTCAGTTGCACATACAAAATAATTACAGTGGATAGTTGAGGTTCATATTTTACATTTTTGTAGGCCATGCAAAAAACCAGAAAGCTTAGTGTGGCCGTTATTAGGCTTTGGTTCAAAGTAATATCATTTACTGGTGTTGGCCACCTACAGGCCGTTGGGAGTTATACGAGCTTTGGCACTGGCAGCTACCTTGAAGTCCTCATCCCCCTCTTGTTTGGTTTATGGGTTGGGAACTGTGTTTTAAGACTTGATGAATACTTCCAGCAATGTTTTGCCATATGCTTGGAAGTTGCAGTACAACAAGTTCATCAAATTGTCTGGGCACATACTCAGTTCGAGCTCAGTTAATCTGGAACTGTAGCAATAACAAGACCCGAGTCTTTGATCTGTAAATCCTGGTCTGAGCTGGTCTGGATTCTTCCAAGGAATGTGAATCTGCTGAGCTTTTCAGTTGAGTCATGCAAGCTTTTGATTTGGGTGAAAAACACCCACAGTCACATTTAGTAAGAGTATGTTATGTTTATTTTAACAACTCATTTTGCTCCAAGTGTTATGTCATGGTCTATGAGGTTACATTTGAACTTTCCCTCCCAATAATGGCCTCATATGCATTAGCCTGGAGAGAGTTCAGACTTCGAAAAAGTCTGCCTGATTTTGGGTCTTTTGAAAGTCTATGAAAAAATATTCTTAAAGCTCAGCTCTTTGTGAAAGAATGAGATGAAGCAGCTTTTATACAGTTTAGTAAAAGTTCAGTGTCCAGTTTCTCCCTGACCAAAGTTGCTCACCCATCGTTTTTTATATCGGGTCCACTGTAACAAATTCCTCCTCCTGATAAATCACAAAGACGACTACACTGCTTGGATGAAATCTGACCTGAAATCAAATACCTTTGTGTTTCAGGCATGCAGGACTTCAACTACCTGTACACCAACTGCTTTGAGATCACCCTGGAGCTGAGCTGCGATAAGTTTCCTCCAGCATCAGCACTGCCTAGAGAATGGCTGGGCAACCGAGAGGCGCTGGTTTCGTACCTGGAACAGGTCGGAACAAACACACACAAATGCACATACAGTTTGGCAGGTTACACTTATGTCAATAAGGTATTACGATTTAACAACTCGCTGCACACACACCACGAACACACAGTTATACAGTTACACACAAAAACCCAACTGCCAAGAGTGGAGAGTCCATTACTTTGGCTCCTTGTAAGTATTGGCTGGGATTCTCTGGATAAAGTGACTCAAAATGAGCTGCATGAAACTCAGAGTAATACAAGTAAACTGACATTTACCTTCTGTTGAGCATTTAATGAAGCCATGATTTGAAGACATAATGTCTTTTATCCCACTGAGATAAAATACAGTAACCCTTTGCCACTAATAGTGTTTATAAAGCCACAAGGGCCGGTTTAGAAACATTTTTCCACAGCGCTGATTGAACAAACCAAAGCGAAACGTCCTGCAGATGCTGTTTTGGTTTTGTTTTGCTTGTGTGCCTGTTGCAGACCACATGACCAGGGAAGGTTGTTAACGTCTATTGTTGAGGCATTTGCTTCTAAACTGTAGCTGATGACCTGATATGACCCGTGATCAATGGTGTAATCTTTAGCAACATTCAAACACAAAGCTATCTGTGCTCACACTTAGCCAATATACCGCTGAGCACATGCTGTCCATTATATTTTGGGGGTTGCACAATATGTACAAAAAGCATAATACACATTTCTCCTTTTTCAGGTGCATCATGGGATAAAGGGCATGGTGTATGATGAAAACAACAACCCTATCGCCAATGCTGAGATATCAGTTGCTGGCATCCACCATGACGTGACCAGTGGTAAGAAGCAGTTGGGGAAACGTCAGTTAATTATTATACGTTTGTGGCCGTTGTTCCTGGAAGTTTTTTGTTTTGTTTTGGGTTTTTTTTTTTACTCCTTGAGTCTGAAGCAGAGGAAGAATGTTGGTTTGGTTTTGTGGTGCATGATCTGCTGTCTTGGTCAGTGACATAAGAATATTGTCCAAGAATATCACTTGGGAAAGAGTGTGTGAGAAAGAGTCTTTTTTTCCATGAGCTTAATTTCATTGTCATCAAAATGAAAAATAAGTTCAGTCAATCCACACTGTCAAGCTGTGGGTCAAGCTGCCTTCTAGTGGTCATTGATAGAAACACACCTTGAAAAAAGTGCACTGATACAAAGTATTTATACTTTCAAACATTATTCAAATACTGTATTTCAGTTAACCCTTTGTTTCCATGTCAACACATCAGTTATAATAATGTATTAGCATAATGTTTAACAATTCAGTCCTAAGCCTTTTCACTTCAACCCTGGCTAGTTTTACTTGTGTACGTAATTGAATGTTTCTGATAATTGATTGAATGGACTTTTACTCTCTGTTTCTTCTATTCATTTGATCTTCATGCTTAGAGAAGTATGAAAGAGTAGTTGGATAATCTAGTGTCTCATCTTTTCCTTGTGCTCATCCAGGAGTGGATGGCGACTATTTCAGACTGCTGTTACCAGGCACCTACACTGTGACTGCATCTGCCCCCGGTTATGTCTCATCTAGCAGCACTGTCACAGTGGGACCAGCTGAGGCCATACAGGTGAGTTTGTGTCTGTATGGTCAGGGCATATGGGCACAAGACTCTTAATAGATTCATAATTTTGCTCACAAATTCAGGTAACCCAGTCAAGGCTTGTAATCTGATGATGATTCTGTGCCTTGATCACTTACGCCTCTCTCTACATCTCCTCCCCCACAGCTTCATTTTTACTTGAAAACTGCACCAAAACAACACCCCAAACAAGTGAAGCCCCACAACAGCAAGAAGAACCTGTCATCTCCTAAGTCCCCATTAAAGCTTGGCCCTAGATGAGACATGGACAATGAATTAGACACCACATAAACATGGTAAATGATCATAATATATGTATGTAATTTTACCTCTGTAGTCCTATGATTATGTATTTCAAACCTCTGTGTTTTTGTTTGTGTTTTTGTTGATAAATATAAACCATGTGTCTGTGTTAAGGAACTGGTGCAAACTTGTTGTATTTATGTAACAGTGTTGATTTGTATGAACACAGCTATCCTGTCTTTTTAAAGGACTTTCTGCATTTTGATTTCTATAAATTGAGGAAAGATCGAAATTGAAAATAAATTGCTGTCACCATTTACAAACTCTGTTGTGTTTTATTGTTTTGTTTTTTCATTTCTCTTCGATACATGAAATGAATGACAGCTGATTTGTCCTATAAAGAATAGTTATACCAACATTAATCTTTATTTTATAGCATTACAGACATACACACTTAGACTTGAAATGGTTATCAATTACCAGGTCCCTTGCTGGTCCCTTCTTTCAGACAGTAGATTGATTTCAGTTAAGACATAAAGACATCTTATTTAAATGATGTTACAGCTTCATATGACAAATTGAAATCAGTAGCCATGTAATTAACAGTGACCTTTGACCTTTTGGCTTGTTTTTAGGGGTTCAGATCAGATCTCCTCTGGTCATCTGGAAATTATGGCTCACTGGGAAATGATGCTTTTACCTGTTGAGCTTTCAGACATCCTACTGTTGTACATTTGTAGAGCAGTAGATGTCACTGCAGCACAAGTATTATAAAAACCCACTGGCAAATAACATATTTCTGGAAACTATCATGAGAGTATAGTGAGGAGTCAGTGCAGCAAACTTAAGTATTATCTGTCACAACACTAAGACTCAGCATCCTGGAGGTGGCAGTATAGGGTTGGATGATTTCTTAATGGACAATGAAATGAATGGACAGTCATTCTCATCCCAACTTGCTCAAATGAACAGCTCCTGGTTTGTAAGATAGCACTTTTTTCAAGTAATAGTGTGCTTTACAATGAAAGTAAAACCAGATATAAGAAAAAAGATGAGTAGCCTATCATAAAAAGTGTCAAACAGCATACTAATACATCTCATTAACATTATGAAAAAAGACTTTGAATATGTAAAAACAATAGGCCTAGTAAAAATAAAACAACATACGAGTCCAGACAAAGAAATGTGTTTTAGGAAAACATTTGTAGGATGTTTAAAAGTTACAGTGTCTGACTTTGGTTGGGAGAGAGCTCCACAGAGTCGGGGCTCTGTCTTTTGTGTTTCTGTTGTGTAAACATTTGCTAATTAACCTCAAATCCAATGCTTGTGGGCTCTTTGAACCACTTCCATGTGTAGATTCCTTTACACATTCATCAAAGCATCCATTTCAACAGAATCTGAAATGCGAAAATGTCAGAAAAATGTATCACCATTGGGAAATGTCATGCTGTTCTTTTTGATGGACAGGAAAATTCAAGTGACCCTGTACTGTCAGAGCATGCTCGCTTGAACAGTTCTCCAAGAGGCTCTTAATAAACTGGACCTGACAAACTGCTCAGAGCGGACTGGACCTTTACACTCGAGATCTCTCCATTTGTTTTTCCTGTGCCATTCATGAACACCATAGAGAGTACAACAATAGCCTCTCTCTGACGAACAGGAAAGAGGAAAAGCGCACTTCACCGGGCACTCTGTGACTCTGACTCTGTGACAGTGATACAGAGGTTCCTCAAAGACAAACATGGAGATGCATACAAATTAAGAAGAGACTGGGGAACATCAGACTGAGTCATAACAATCATTCACTTACTGACATCAGTTCAGTAATTGCAACAACTGCCTACAGTGTTTCTCAGAGGAAGGACAATGGGATGATTGTACCACAGCCAATGTATTCACTGCCTGCGGAGCATTATAGTGACGATCAACTGGCAGCAAATATTGAAAGACAACAATAGACCCACATACTGCCCTTGAATGAAAGTGGCCACTGTGTGAGAAGACAAAGCCTGTGTTTCATACAGTGCCACTGATCTGGAGTGTTCTCAGCTGTAGCATGGCTGTGAGCATGTGCGTGTGTGCCTCGCTGCGTGTGCGTGAGGGGTTGAGTTCACATTTGTGTGCACTTAGTTGGCCCAAATGTGGTGTCAATGAAGCCCACCTATTGGCCTGCAGTGCCAGACATTTCCTACTCTGATTTACCCACGTCCATTGACTCAGAGGTGACAGAGAAATCCTACGACAGACTTTACTGGAAGTTACTAAGACTGAATTTTTTTTAAGCTCAAAAGTTTACATTTTGGGGATGTGGTGCTTTTCCATTGGACAGAGATGATACTGACAGATGTAAATGTCATGTTCTCCATTTATACATTTTACTTCATTATACACAGATTTTTCTTATAATTAAAACAATTATGACACTTTGCTCTTGTCACATCACATATGACACTCATGTCATGCACCTGCATACTTTTTTATTACACTCTTGCACCTATTGCGTGTGTCTTTAGCTTTACAATAGGCCTATATACCACAAATGTAATCAATTTGGTTTTTGTTGTTGTTTTACCATGAATTGAAAAGCCTAGTCAACAAAAGCTTCAGTTGATGCAACAAACTGTATTTTCCCTGTTAAATAACACATATGCAAATGAACAAAAAATAAACACTGATACATGCAATCAGTCAGTAAAAGTTGTTACAAAGCTTTACTATATTGGTGATTGATGATATAGACATAATATAGACAGCACATGGTAACTAGCACATTTCATATGGAACCTCTGGGTTGAGAAGAAACTTAAACACCTATTGAGTGTACAGTATAACTACATGGTTGATGCAGTGAAGTACATTGACACTGAATGTGTTGTACATTTAGCTGTTTAAGCATTTTACAGACAACAAACCAACCATGAAGCAACACAACTCTTACAGGCCTACAGCTTCTATAAAGTGATACCAGTAGCCTATAAATGCAGTGTTTGTCTGTGTGTGTGAGTGTGTGTATCTGACTGAGGCTGTTTTCATGTGTTCTGTGTCTTTTCCTTGTCTGTGCCAACACGTGAGGGTGAGCGCATCCAAGTGGCTTTGTTTCCTGCCATTGTTCTGCACTTTTAAGATCGCATATGAGGAAGCTACCATTACTGCAGACACAGCGAAAACAGGGTTCAGTGTTTCACACCATAGCACACAATGGCCACGGCTGAGAAAAATGGTTCCAAAATACAATGACTATGATTTTCTCCCTCCCTCTGTCCCTGAGTAAAAGAGCTGCAGTGTGAAGAAAGCCACAAGGTTTTTGACTAGCACACTTCTAACTACATCAAGCCTGGATTCAAAAGTGTACAGAATGAGCAAAAGCCCCAGTTAAATGACTTGCTGAAACATGAAATAAAAAAAATAATCAGAATGACCAAACTCTAAACTTAGATAATGTAATTTCCTTTCCTTAACTGCTGGGAGCAGTATTTGGTCTGGGTGGAGTGGACACACACAAACATGTGCTGACCTGCAGGGATGAGCTAATGACCTGAGGAAACGTTCATGTGGATTTACTGTAAACTCACTCTCTGCCACAGAGGCAGCATTTGTTACCTCTGCATTTGGAAGGACATACAACATAATCATACTATGATATATATGTATATATGTGTGTATATGTGAACTTTATACACTTATTAACCACGTTGTGGTTGGATTAAAGTGAAAGTTTCATTTCAAATGACTGTTACTTTGGTGGTTGAATGATAATAAAGATGGATGATGTGATTTTCTTGTGAAATCTGCACCTACAGAGGAAATCAGTTCGATTTATTAGATAGTATTTTGTATAAATGTTCAACATCCATCTCTGAAATGCAGAGTATAAACGTTTAATGTAATATAAAATGGAAAAACTGATGGAAAGGAAAAGTACCAGTGGGCCACCTTGAGTTTTATGCACTTTATGATTCACCTCTGGTTGTGGCTGCAAAACTTGAAGCACTAACAGCAAAAATGTGACTTAAAGTTATGCTGCAACTATTTAGTGAGTGAGATTTTGGACCCACTTTCTTTTCTTTTTCAGTCAGGCAGCAGCCGGGCCAGCCCCGGGTCACTGTAGAAAAAAGTGGGTGGTGTTGTTGCATGTAGGCATGGAGAGGCGCTAAGTGACTCCGCTGCGCCTGTTTCTAATGTGATGACAGCTGATTGTACCGAGACAGAGCCGGGGACAGAGCCGCGTCGCTTTCTACTGCCAACATGGTCTTCTTCTCCGTCAGGCCGTTGTGAAGCAGCGAAGTGGGGGGATGTAGTGTACACCATGTCTCTGGAGCTCAGGGACGTGTAGCTGCTGAGAAGTTGTGTCGAGAGGAAAGCGCAGCTCAGCCCCGCCGCCACCACCTCCACATCACCAGGCTCCACAAGTTGGATATCTAGTCCGACTGGATCTAACGACTCAGTCTTACGTTTTCCTCACGTGCTTCAACCACTTTACAGGTAAGACAAGCTGGAAAAAACTCATTTCATGGGATGAACTCTTACAGGCGTCCAAGTAGTTTGTAACAGCGCGTGAATGCACGCTTTCAGATCTGCAAGCACAACATCAGCTGCTCTGTGGTGGAGTCATGACACTGTGTTTGACTCCACTGAGAAAGAGAGTCGTCGTGGCACTGTTAACAGTGTTTTACTTTGATTTATCCACACTGACAGACCTCAGATCAGCAGCACTGTCGGGCTGAACCCACTCGTGACGTGAGCTGCATGAGTGATGGTGGTGGACACAAGTGCTGCAGACCAAATGATCTGACTGTGTGTGTGTGTGTGTGTGTGTGCTTGTCTGTCTGTCACCTGTGGCTGCTGCTGTCAGTTGTTCCACCATGTGAGAGGGACACACACACACACACACACACACACACACTGAGCTGAGGGAATATTCTGGTCACACACATGCACTTAACTATGGTGGTCTGTTCACAGGCTCTCTGATGTTTACCACTCTGTGCTGCTGTCTGTTCTAGTCTCGTGTCTTCTGCTCTGTTCTATTGAACCTTGCAAAGGTCTAATTATGTGCAGCTCTATTGTCTTCTATTCTGGTTAATTATGACCTATGTCTTTCTGTCCTTCATTCAATTGGGCTGTGTTAGCTTCTATTTAACTCTATTCTGATTTAATGATCTAATCACTTACACTGGTTCTATTCTATTCTATTCTATTCTTCCTTACTATATATACAGTATATAGTTTTACAGTGCAGCAGTATTTATACCATAGTCGTCATTATAAGCAGTGTATAGGACCTGCAGCTCTTCAGGCTCTGACAGGACTCTGTAGGAACAGTATGTTTTTTTTTAATTATGCAGTTGACTCAGCCTCTTGGCCCAAAGAGTCTGAAGCTTGAACTGAGTCAGCTATCCAGATTTAATAGAACGAGCTTCGAGTGTGCTGCAAATTGTATGCACCCAGTGGAGTGTGGTATGGACCAGACTTCAACTGATAGAACTAACAACCACACGCTCAGTACAGGATTAGTTTTTCAATACATACACTATATGCCATTGAAACTGCAGGAATCTTACAAAAGCAAAGGCCAGAACAAAAGCCAAATGTGACTCATCCATGATTTATCCAGGGAGGAAGCGTTATCTCTGCTTTGTACGTTGTTGTAACATGACATGTGCTGCTGTTTGTTGTCTGCTCATTACAGTAAGTGTTTTTCAGGAGTTCTGGTAACTGCAAAATACAAAACAGTGACTTCTTTTCAGCCTGTGCTGCTGCTGCTGCTGCTGCTGCTGCTTCAACCCTCAACTCCAGTTCATCCTCATCCTTCGCCATGTTCTCCTCCAACATGTGCATGGTCATAAACAAAGGAAGTGAGTGTAATGCTTCAGTTTAGAGCTTAAAACACTTTGAATTCAGGAGAACAATCAGCTTCTCAGACGTTGAGGTTATAAATGTCATTATATAGAAAAATTGCCGAAGGCAGAATTGTGGTTTCACTTCCTGTGGTGAGCTATTGAAGGCGTGACTTCATTCAGCGTCCACAGACTGCAACCAGGACGTCAGTATTTCACTTTAATCATCAGTTTTTGTCTCTGGTCTTCTGCTGCAGTGTCATTTGTCTGTTGGCACTCAATTACTAATCTTTAACTAAAACTGAAAAAGACTTGTTCTTTCTTGTGTAAGTTGACTGAACAAGTAAATTCCTTCATCTGAGTCACACCTGACCAACTGTGTAGTCAGACAGCTGCTTCTTGAATCCCCATCATTAATCAAACATTGGTATCTTTTCTCTCTCCTGTTGTCCTGCTTTTTTGTGTTTAGTGGCTCGTCAGGATTTTGGACGCACATACACATCCCACCTACTGAATTATTGAACACTAGCAACAGGGTCCTGTATCAGAACCTGGTGACAAAGAAACTTGAGATGTTTGTTTCAGTTTGCATGTATTACATGTCACACACAACACACTATCCAGTAGCTGCACTCAGATGTAGAGGATAATTGATTGTGCAGCCGCAGAACTGAATGTAAAGCAGAGATAAAGAGCAATGATAAAAATAACTTGATGCATGGGAAAGTAGATTTTTTTCAACCTGTTATGTAATGCTGCATCACTTCAGAGAGAAGCTGTGGCTCAGACATCTAAAAAATGATGACATTCCTTACGTTCTTTGCAGGCAGCACGGTATTAGTTTGCTTTGCTGAGGAGGCGGGGACAGGACAGGAGGATTAATTAGATTTGAGGTGGATGTGAAAAGGGGCAAGATGAGTTTTGAGCTGGTATGAGCAGAGAGGCTACAAAGAAAGAGGTGATGAGATACACTAAGATAGTATCATAAGAATAAATGTGAAATTTCCTAGTATTGGTGATCAGAGTGATCTCAACTTCCTCAGATGACACATAAACTTAACATTTTGGCTTTGCTGTTATTCAAGTGAACAATATGAATGGAAGAGAGATGTTTTAAATCATAACCTAGATCCATAATTGGGAAGAAAATATGAAGAAGCTCTGTATGTTATTCTAAGTCTAAAAATAGTGGAGTCTGAGGACTAGATCAGACAAACATGCACGGAAGCAGAGAGACTGAGATTAGTATGTATTTAAAGACTAAACATGAGAGCACTCAATCTCACAGGGTTGAGATCTTGATAGTGCATGTTTGATTACTTAAAAGAGAACAGAGGCTTTAAACACAATGTTTGACAGGGTACGGGTTAGGGTTATCTGACCCCCCTCCCTCCCACAACTTCTTGACATTTTTATCAAGACTATTTCTTTTAAAGTTTTGAAAGTCTCCAGTTTTGGCAATCCCACAGAAGCACCCTCCTCCCACGGCAACTGGCTGGGAGTGTGGACGTGGAAATTTCAATGATATACTCACAAATGACATAGCCATCGACGTCATCCATCTTAGCCCTATAATGACTCTTTGGCCACTGTACTGTATTAGATATTGTATCACATTGATTAAAGGGCTGTGCCCTGATCTTACTGCTCATCTTTCTAGTTGATTAAGATACATGGCTGCTTTATAGTTCCATTAAATCTCAATGACAGTATCATTAACCATGTGAAGCATCTCTGCAGATACTTACTAAATCAGCTTTATTCAATCATGTACCGCTAGTTCTCAAACTGGTGGGGTAATCGATGTAACTTCTTGTCAAGTATGTGGGCTGGCGCTGCTGTTGTTTGGGTAGTTTTGCTGAATTCCTATGGGCCTAATGTTACAGTCCTCTCTCTAGATGACTCCAGGCCAGTTCCAGTACGAGCACTCCCAAAGAACTGATTCAAAAACATGTCAGCAGCAGCAGAAGCAGCAGCAGCAGCATCAAATCCACGTAGGAAAACTCATCAGAAGCAGCCTACTTTGCCATCCTGGCAGTCTCCTCCTGATGTCCCCAGTTCACCCTGACTTGTCTAAAAGTTTGGGAAGAAGTTGTGAGAATTTTTTTGTTTGGCTGCATTTTTCCGGCACTTATTTACTTCCCCATGAACTGATTTTTCCAAAACTTATTTACTCCCCATGAACTGATCATGTTCCTGCAAGCATGTCGTGATGTGAATCCAAGGGAGAGATCATGTTATGTAACGGCTCATATGCAAACTATTAACGCTCGGCTATGTTTTTAAGGGTGCGGCATATACTTGGGCACCTCTGGGGTCCTCTCAGGGAAAACCCTCTGCCGTCCAAACACATCCATGTATCCGTGACAACGCAGCCTTGGCCCTCTGAGCAGAGACATCTGAGCTCTCGTCTTCACGGTGGAAATGTTTATGCAAAGGAGCAGTTCCACCCAGTGTCTTGTGTACTTGTGTGTGTGTGTGTGTGTGTGGGTGCCATAAAAGCCATTGATTCTCAACATGTGCATGATTGTGAAAGGAATGGAGAAACAAATATGGGAGTGAGTTATGGAAAAGAGAGAAAAAGTCAGGATGAAGCCGTCTCTGAGGAATAAGCACATTCCCTGGAGGGGGGCCCGCTAAAATGAAGAGATGCTGGAAACCAAAGTGAATGAAAATGCGAAGGCGGAGGCAGATTTAGATCAATGGATCAGTCTGAAAAAGAGTGTTTCCAGTCTTTCTGTTTTTTTTTTTTTTTTTTTACAAGAACCCACCCAGGGTTTTCCCCCACATTCAGCAGCAGCACTTAATGTTCCTGTAAAATCTCCCCTCTGTTACACAAATTTCACGACAACGAAGATTTATCGTGTTCACGTTGACCTTCTCCTCTGCAGTCAAAAACAGCTAAGGACGAGGAGATGCAAACAAGACAGGACTGGCTGCAGAAATTCAGAGGAGTGGAGGATGCCTCATTTGAAAGGGATCATAGATGGGCGTTTCCTGCCCTGACCCATTTGATCATCATCACACAGAGGAGAAAGTAATAGAAAGTAATAGCTTCTTTGTGCCACAACACCTCCCTTATTTAACACTGGAGTGTTTTATAGGGTGAATGTCTTTGACACACCTCTCCCTGTCTGCCGTATGTTGCACCTGGGGCCAGAAGGAAAGTGATATTTGTCTCATAGACAAACTGATATGTCATCCTCACCACAGAAGTCAGCGTTTTGTTTGTGCCACTGTGAATAGAAGGAATAGTCCTTCCTGTCTCTTCATGTAAGCAATTTGAACGTGTATTGATGCTGGGCTTGTGACAAAGTGGGCTTTGTTACACCTACAGCCATAGTTTGTATTGAAATGCAGAGTTGGCTTGTTGGCGTACAGTACAGTACAGTACAGTACAGGATGTCTGCGTGTGCATAAACCACCATCTCTCTTGACGTATTTACCGCTCACGTGTTTGAGCGGAGGAGACGGCTTCGCCAAATATTTCAACAGAGTTTGGCATCTTCGGGTGTTTGACTCAGCTCGCCAGATGTGTTCTTTTCATCCAGCTGGCTGAGGCCACGTAATACTGCTGCTGTCTCATCTGGTTGAAATGCATTTGAAAGCCAGGCTGCTCTCCTCGCTGCCCTCCCTTTTACTTGTTGTTTAGAGAAATGACATTAGAGCACAATGTGGCACCGGCATCGTGTATCTTAAGCTTTAGGGCTTATACACAGTATATTTCTGAGTTTTGCCTCAGTGAAAGGATGGGGTGTGGCATTTGAGAAGAGCTTGAAGCTGCTTTTAAAAGGAGTTGAAATAATTATTCTATTAATTAATTATAGCCAATTGAAAGATGAGTCAAGTTTTCAAGGAAAAATGACAAATATTCCCTCAATATAGCATCTCAGCTGTGAGATTTACAAACTTTTCTTGATCTTATTTGATAATAGACTCAGTATCTTGAGGTTTTTAGCTCCTGGTTGTATAAAAAATGAATTTTTAAAGCTCATTCTTGGACTTACAGACATTTAAAAACTGACAATACACATGGAGGATGATCAGTAATGAAAGTTCAGCCCCAGCGTGGATCAGACCACCCATCCAGCAGAATTCATGTCACATGGTTGTCATGTGTGTGTTGTTCGAGGTGTTATTTATGGTCACACATCATAAAGTTAATCTTGATTCAGATCACAACCACTCTAGGAAATTTGTTTTTTTTTTCTGCTACAGTGAGTAAAAATACACAATTCGCATCTGCATTGTTTATCCCATGATGCCACAGGAGGTCTGTGAGGCAGCGTCTCTATAAACACAGGCCTAGCAAGCCACATGACTTGTGTTGACAACTGTCAGCTAGTCAGAGCCTCTCTCACCTTCCCACCTCCTCCTCTTCCTCCTCCTCCTCCTCCCCCTCCCCCCCGTCCCCCTGTCACATGTGCTGAAACACTAGACGCCGTTCAAAACGCAGAGCGACAGATGTCCCGCAGGTTTTAATATCCAGAACCGTCCGCTGGCCGCCCACCTGCTTTGGTGATGTTGTTTTTCGAGGTGAACACTTTTCAGCCGACTCAGCGCTCTGGGCGGGAGGGCTACACACACTGCTGTGCACTAAACAATCGGGTATCAAAGGACATCAGCTGTCATCCAGTTCACTCCAGAGGATTCTACCAGTCTGTGTGTGTGTGTGTTTTTATGTCCATGCACAGGCACGTGCCAGTCGTGCCATTTCAGGGCAATCTGAATAGGATGAATGGCACATGGTGTGTGCATGGGTGTGAGCCTGGTGCTGGCGGGCAGACAGATAATGAGGCAGCGGCTTCATTGTTGGCATCAGATGACTCTGTTCAATAAAAGATAGAGACAGTCAGCAGATACCACTTCCTCCACTCTGCACCCACACCAACAACACCCTGTCTCAGCACTCGCCCTAATGCACCTGTATGGGCAGGAAAACTTGAGACGAGTCTGAGTGAGACAGAGCCGCATCTCACTGTGGGTTAACTTAACAATTTTACTATTGCGTAGATTATTTCCTATGAATCTTACATTAGGATAAAATAGAATAAGAATGTCATTGAGCCAAGAATGATTGCCAAAATAATGAGTTTTCTGCAGAAGAAATAATATTTCAGTCATTTTTTAAAATCCCTTTCGACATGTAGGTGACATGAAAACTCATTTAAAGTGAGTACACTTTATTCCAAATGCACTGAATGAGTAGCGTTACATTGCACTAATGAATTATGTTTGGAAACACACACAAATCCACAAGCGGGCATAGTTAAGTAAAAGGCGATGATGGTTTGAAGGCCATTTCTCAGGTCAGACAGTTGTTGCATTGTCTTGCTGTCAGCTGTGAGATGTGTGTGAGTGTATATACTGTGTGTGTGTGTCAACTGTTGACTTAGCTGTCTGTCGTAATCCCGTTACTTTCTTCAGGACAGTGCCAAGTGGAACACACAGTCACACAGTCTCATTCACTCATCATGTCATTAGTGTTTTCTGAAACAGTGTTAAGAGCTAAAGTGAAATTTACTGTAGCGGAAACTCAAAATAAAACATTTTCTATCAAACTAAAATAATTTATAAATCGATCAAAGTTGTATAATTTGATATATAATAGATAATTAATATAACTGTATTGTAATGTAATAATCTATCTCTGATACACTTCCTGTATCCTCAGGAGCCTGTTTGAGCTCAGCCTCGGTCTTGACCAGAGTCCCTGTTCTTATCAGAGCCATATAAATCACAACAGAAGAGACACACGTGAAGAGCTTTCAGTGTGAAATGGCCCCCTCAACCTTTCCAAGACTTTTCCTCTGCAGTGGTGGAAAACATTTAACACTTAACTGTCCACTTTATTGATGATCTCAGAATCTGTGGAGGTAGATTCTTGTTTAAATGTGTACACTGGTAGCAGGATAGTAACCTGGCACAGTGACGTCTTTAGTTGAACTGTTTCTTCTGGACACGCCTGCCACTCCTGACGTGACCCTGTTTTTCCCTCGCTTTTTTTTTTCTTCAACAGACAAAATGGCCCTCAGCTGGTGCCGCTATGAGTCAGACTGAGCTGCCGAGAAACCCAAACATGAAGGATATGATCTGTAAATCTGACGGTAGTGTTTTGATCATTGGAACAGATTGGAGAGAAGCAACAACACCATACTTTTCCTGCTTCACAGCTATTCTATTATCTTTGATCTCAAATAAACCATAATTAATCATAGTGTGTTTAATGATTAATGGAAAAAAGACAGGTTTAAACTAAGTTTATAGTGAAGTTATTTATAGTAATAGTGAGATATTACGTCAGATGTCACAAAATAATTCTCTAATATAATATGTAAATGTATGTAAATGATATATTGATATATTTACATACCATATATTAAACCACTTCATGTGGCTGCTGTGTGCCAGAGCAAGGTGTAAAAGTCACCAAGCTCAGGAGCCACTGACACACTGACAGAGCCAGAAATAACACTAAGGAGCTTGTCTGGCTGGAAGCAAATCGGAGGGATTAACTGCAAGAAAGCTGCAGTGACTCTTTGCAGGTCCCCGTGCTGCAGCCGGGTGGGAGGACGTTTGATTTTTCTGGGCGTTTATCTGTGAGCTCAGCTGTGGTTGTGACGCCAAGCTGGGCTGGACAAGATGCACAAGAAGCTTGTTGCACTGAATCGCATAGAGATAAAGGGATACTGCACTGTTATACAGGAAGAGGAAGAGAACAATCTATATAATGCACCATAGTTGTATACATTAGAGAGGATATAGAAATTAATTTGAGATCATCATCATGCAGCAGTTGTGGTATCTGCTCATATTGCCCTAACTCTAACATCCAATGAGTCACTTCTTGTATAGATCATGGTTTCATTTGTTGACATTTATCCTAAAAAGGGCACAAACTTTTACTTGAATTTCCAAAACAGCAT
Source organism: Caranx ignobilis (assembly GCA_021432705.1). Lineage (NCBI taxonomy): Eukaryota > Metazoa > Chordata > Actinopteri > Carangiformes > Carangidae > Caranx > Caranx ignobilis. The sequence continues at coordinate 8,130,819 of MU269988.1, forward strand.
ATTGATATGTGTGAAGGTGTGTGTGTGTGTGTGGGGGGGTTATTAACACATTAGTAGTAGTAGTGCTTAACACATAGCAGAGGGAAGAGTTGGGAGCCTCCCTGCTTGATGTTGAAGTGGCCGGGTATTTTGCAGAGCCCAGCTGTGCAGTAACAAGCACTGCAAAATGCAAAACATCAGGGTAAATGGTTTCATTTGTGGTTTGTGATTCCGCTGTAAAGGCCTCCTCATTTGGTGGGAGCTTCTGTGTCGCTCCTTTGAATTCGTGTCACAACATTTGCTGGCACAGCTCTTCCTCAGTACATAGAGAGTGAGACATTATGTGTTTGACTCTACTCCAGTTTGTGTGAAGACGTTTGTTTTTGCCTGAGAACACAGTCTTGTTCGGTAATAGAGATGGCTTTTCCATTTTTTATTTTTTTTTTACAACCAACCAAACACACAAAGTCACACTTTTACATCTAAACCATCATTATTCTAAAACTGATCCACAGGAAGTGGTTTCATTCACACAGACACGACAGGACTTGGGTTTTGGTTTTTGTTTAGATCATTATCGCCCACTCTTTTGTGGAAAGCATTGATCACAGATGGCTGATATGTTTTCACCTGTGCACATGCCAGGACATGTTTAATTCAACACTGTGGTTCACAGGCTGCTATTGTTCTTGTTTTAACTGGGTGTAAGCAGAAAGATGAGTCACCTGTTCACACTGCCCAGTGACACAATATTAGACGGCCTGAAACCCTATTTTTATTCAAAGTTTGAACATTTAACATAAGAGATTTTATTTTCTTTTTTGTTCCATCCACTCTTCAGCCACCATCAGCTATATTGTTTATATTACTGTATACTGATTAGCTCTGAGGGTTTGCATAGCAGCTGAATGGAGAATTAGGTGCACAGAGGTGATAAGAAATATGAAAAAACTGAAACCTCTCAGAGAGCAGAGGGATGTCCGACAGCCAATCTCTGTAGCTGCAGTTTCCTGGAGTTGTTTTGTCACTACAAAGGAGTGTCCAGTGATTTACTGTGAAGATGATGATGATGAAGGACAACAGCACGTCTTGATCTCAGGAAGTCTGCGCCATCCTGAAAACTCTCCGAGTGACATGTGACTTGATGAAGAAATGATAGCAACAAAACAAAAAAGAACTGATGTCACTAAAACCAGATGCACAACACATGTAACCTTTGCAAATTTAATCCTACCAGAAAAAACACAACTATTTGTTTGTTAATTTTAGCTTAGACTGTGGTTTATATTGTATTTTATATATTGAAATAAGGATACCCGCAAACCTACTTTCTGATTTGGTGATTTTGTTAAACTTATCTGAGATGGTGAACGCTGCACAGTGCTGCATAAAATGAAAATAATCAGAAGTTATCATGGCCTTTAAATGGACAGACACACTGTTAGTGCTCTTTGCCTGCTGTTTCTCATTGGACACCTCCCTTTGGCATCACTTGCATTGGTTAAAGCCTTGGCTTGGGGGCTTTTACACTGTCTGGTTTGAGTTCACAGCTTATCAAGCAACCACACACACACACACATACACCCACACACTCACACACTCACACACACACTCATTCCTCTACTAATGCTGATCGTCTCTCCCCCCTCTATCTACCTGCACTTCCACGTTCAGGATAACCTGAGCTGCGTCTGTCCCTAGAGACTGTGGCACCAATCCCGGTAGAGTCCTGTCCCTCCCCCTCCTCTGGACCCACTTAACAGAGGCCCCATTGACTGTGGCAAACTACAGCCCTGTTCTCTCGTTTCCCTTCTCTTTCAGCGTGTCCATCCCCACCTGTGGTTAGTCTGTCTCCAAATAATGATACACGAGGGCTGCTCAAACACTTATTAGATGGAATTTTTGCATTGTTTTATGTGCACTCTTTCTCTTTGTACTGATAAGTGAAGCAGTCGGCAAATTTGAATAGATGTTGTGTGACTTGTTGTGATGAATGCAGTTGGTTTTATCCAAACCAGTACATGAGGTTATCTTGTGCTTACACAAGATAACCTCATGTGGTTATCTATAAATACTAACTCACCCAGTGTCAGATAGTGGCTGACCAACTGATGTGTATTCCTCTTTGTATTATTTATTTAGGTTTTGTATTTGTTTAATTCATCACCACAGAGCTGTGGCGACCGTCCATCCCACAAATCAACACTTAGAAAAGCAGGAGGAGGATGGAGGGGTGTTGAGGAATGTCCTCCAGCCTCCTTAAGTACAGCTCTTGCTTTTTCTTTTCTCCTTCTTTTGTCTCTCTTTTCAACTGCAGCTTTCTCACGCTCTCACTTCCCCTTTCATTTGGTGATGCTATATGAAAGCCCACTGTTTCTGTGAGCCATGTGTTGATTTGTAGAAAGAGGATTCTTAGAATAGCACCATGTGCTTCATTTAGAAACTGAGACACATTCCCTCATGGGACTTTCTTGTTTTGAAAATTTCTCATTAAAGTTGTTGTTTAAGTTTAAAATTGAATTTAAAATTTTTACTTTTCCCTATTCACTGTGACTTTCTCCATTCATTTAAATATAAAACTTATTTTTATCTCTCTGTCTCTGTCTCTGCAGGTTATGAGTGATGGAAGCAGGAAAGGTGGTGCGTGCTGTGTTCGAGTTTCTCCCCAGTGTCTCTGAGGAGCTGCCGCTCTTCACCGGTGATGTCATTGAGGTGCTCAGTGTCGTGGACGAGTTCTGGTTGCTTGGTAACAAAGATGGAGTTACAGGTAATGTATCAGGGGTCATTATTTTCTGCAGATTAATTTATGGGGTGGAATGGTTTGACTCAGTGGAACTTTTGTCAGCATCACCAGCAGTCCACCGGTGCCCTTGAATGCCTCTTTTCCTTTATGGTTTTGTCTCATAAATGAGAATTAAAACTAATTTGAGGGTAGAAAATGATGCTGTAAAACAGACTCTCTGTAGATGTGCAGAGAAATCTGTGGAAATTCACAATGCATTCTAGGTAGAGATGTGAACCTGAAGTGTGTGTGTGTGTGTGTGTGTGTGTGTGTGTGTGTTTGTGTTATTGTCCCCTCGCTCCCTCTGCCCTTCAAGGGTCAAACTCACAGAAATCCACTTAAGTTTTCCACGAGTCGAGCGTCACTTAAGATGATAAAGGAAGTGCCAAGGGGAAGCGAGCGTGGGCTTGTTCGCCTGCTCCTGGAAAACACGGATGATGTTGATACATCTGTGACAATGAGACTGACTCGGTGCTGACGTGAAATTCAAAGCAAAGCAGCAGGCGTGTTTACAGAGCCTGATGTGTTCCTGATATTGATTCTGAAAGCTGTGCATTAGTTAGTTAGTGCATTAGTAGACATATTCTCAGACAGAAGAGCAAACTAAAACAATAGGCATCCAAAAGTTGAATTTAAGTAATTTCAGTATTTTCCTTTATTTAGGAAAGAGAAGTTGATTTTTTGCGTTTTTTTCTGTTATCTCCAACCCTCAGGTCAGTTCCCCAGCACTTTCGTGGAAGAGGTTACCATTCCCAGCACCAAGCCTGGAGACCAACTCTACGTATGCATCAGTGATTTCAGCTCCGCAGAGCCGGGCAACCTGCCTCTGAAGAGAGGTATGCAACATGCTGCGTGCACTGATGCTGACATTTAAACTAATTATTTACATTTCAGTCAGCCCCACATTCTTTAGCTTTGATCAGTTCAGACAGATCAGTTATTTGTGGAACTGGCTCTGTTACATTTTAAACTGATGCTTTGCACAGGATACTGGATGTAACACATAGCCAGGCCACTGTTTTGAATGGTATCACTGGTAACTCTAATGGGGCGTGTTCTCTCACTCAGCCTAACGCTTCTTGTTGATGTCGCTGTGCTCAGGTAAAACGTTCATCTTGTGCTGTAGTGTAGCTGTGTTGTGTTGTTGGACGTGACCCGACAGTCTGATTTACTGTTTCCTTGTCTCCACAAACTGCAGCCAACCCACTCTACAGCCAAATGTTGCCAGTTCACGTAATAGATTTGTGCAACATTGTCTGTATTGGCTTTATGAACTTAATCACTTGAGATAGAAATCCTATTGTAACAAATGAGATCCTGATTGGATGGACCATAAATGGAGACAAGGTATACAGTTTGATTTTCCTTTCTTTTCTTGAAAGGAATGGACCATTATGTGCATGTTATTTACATGATCAGAGAAAAAGTTTGAACCCGAATGAAGGAAGAAATTACACCCAGAAGAGGCTGATGCCGTGATAGAGGAGTCGAATTTAAAGCGGCCAATAACAACAACAGTAGAGCCTCACACTGAGAGTCAGGAACAGAAATCAGATTTTGTGTTGTTTATTTTCTTTTGTTTGGAAGAACTCATGTTTATAAGAGCTGGTTGTTTAGTGGCCACTGACTAATGAGACATGTTTTCTTTAGTGTTAGAAATTGAATTATCTTGTTTCCAGGAATCCCATCAGTTCCCAAGAAGTCAGCATGTTTCACAAATATGAAAATTTCCACATTAAATTGACAACTAATTCTAAGTAATTTCAATTTTGGACTATTATTGGAACAATGTATTTTGACCTGCTGTTCTTCTACAACAGCTGCTCACAATACACAATCATCGGCTCATTTATCTTTTTTTGTTGTGTTGTTGAGACCTCTCTGTCCACTTGAGCTGATAAACAGCAAACCAATTTTGATCCCACTTGGGAAAAAGCAATTTGACAGAAACACACACTGAACACACAACACCCCACACACCAGGTTAATTTCCAGAGATCACCACTAGGTGTCCCCAGACAACAAACTGACGCCTTGAGAGCTGACTACAGCTGACTGATCTGTTTTCTTTCCACGTTCCTGAACTGTCTGACATGATTACATTAGTTGTTGGTGTTTTTCTTACTTTTTGTTCAATAATACTCTCAGGTATACAACACTGATGTTTTCAGCCATCCTCTACGTTGGTAAAACTTTTTTTTTTGTTCTTTTTATGTCATTAGATGTAATAGTTGTAGTTGTAGTCATAGTTAAATAAAAAACTGAAAGTGCACAGTGAAAACTCACAACTTGCTCTGATCATGTTAAATAATTAATCATTAATTCATTCAATTCCTATATTTATGGTTTGCTTTTTTTGATCTCATATTTAATTTGAACCATGATCATATTTACTCAACAGCAATATTCCAGTATATTTTTGTAAACTCATAAATAAGACATGTTTCCTGGATCAGAGGAAAAATAGGAAACAGTCCTTACGGGCTGTGTGGAAATGTTCATTTCCAGTATGATTTTCCATGGCCGTATTGGCAGTGATCCAGTCGTGGCCGCAGACACAATGGGAGGTGGAGCTGCAGGTCTTTGGAATGTGACCTCCATGACTTCTGCCCGACTGGTCCACATTCCACTAATCCCTGATTCTGCTGATAATTTAGTTGCAGCGCTGATGTTAAAGTCACTAGTAATGTAATAATAAAAGCCATCTGAATTAACTTCGATGTCACTGTAGTGTAAGTAAAGCTACCTGTTCAGTTCAGCTATGTCCGGTTCAGTTGATTATTAACCTGACTGCCAGGATCACACAAACACAGACGACCTGTGTCTGCTGTTATTTCCTCTACATGCAGAAGCATCTGTGCTTTCTCTCCCAGCACCTTCAACCTCCCTTTGTTCCCTTTGCTAAAATCACAATATGAAAATATTTCTTTAAAACACCTGAGAACAAATCTGTTCAACTGTTCAACGTGTGGCTCCCATCAGTGGTATGAACCTTATTCTTTATTTTCTGTGTTTCCAGGTGATGTAGTTGTCGGAGAAGCCGGAGGGTCCATGAACCTCGGGGATATATGGCAGCGTGGCTGTAACGCCTGGGGCGCCCGCGGTCTCTTCCCCACATCGTGCGTGAAGGAGCTGAACCTCTCGGGTCGCTCCAGGCAGCTGTCTGAACGCTCAGCCCAGGCCCAGGCTTCAGAGCTCCCACCCTATGCTCTAGGCCAGGCCCGGGCCCTCATGAACCTCCACGCACAACTTAATGAGGAGCTGGACTTCCGCGAGGGGGACTTGATCATCATCACGGGCCTGCCCGAGCCAGGCTGGTTCCAGGGAGAGCTGGAGGGCCGCAGGGGAATCTTCCCAGAAGGGTTTGTGGAGCTCCTTGGTCCCCTTCGATCCCCACAGGAGCCCATGGACTGCCAGTATTTGAACAATGAACCTGAACAATTCAGCTACGAGGACGCTTATGATGCAGGAGAGGGCACTGAGGAGGAAGGTGTGGAAGATGGGGAGGTATTTTTGAGAGAGGAAGAGGAGCACAAGGAGGATGTAGTGGAAGAAGAAGAAGAGGAGGAGGAGGAGGAGGAGGAGGGTGGTGTCTACGGAGTGGCACTGTATGAGTTTCGTGCCATGGAGCCAGGAGAGTTGGACTTTGATGTGGGGGATCGGATACGTGTTCTGAGCACGTTGGAGGATGGTTGGCTGGAGGGTGAGGTGAGAGGGCAACGTGGTATTTTTCCTCATCGCTTCGTCAAACTAGACGACGCCGGGCAGAAACCTGCAGAGGAGACGAGTGCTGCTGAACCAGAGGAAGAGAAAGAGAACAGCTGCACCCCCGAATACAGCCCAGAACCTTCATGTCCCAACGGGTCTGAGACTGATCCAGAATGGAGGACGTACGAGGATCACACCGTGTGGGACCTGGATTACTTTGAGAGGACTGAGGAGCAGAGGTGGCAAAGCGAAAACAAAAGCACTGGAGCTCAAACTAACAGGGCGCAGAGAGAAAGAGAAGGGGGCATCAGGTCAGACTCTCAGCCACGTAGACCTGTGGCCCCACCACAAAGAGGCCCTGAGAGACCTAAATCCACTCCTCCAGCCAGGCCGAGACTCCCGCCTCGGCCTAGCCTGCCTGCACGCAACCACAGGCACCAAGGCTCATCTCGGTCTCACTATACAAATGGTAACAGTCGGCCATCACAGACCAAACTAACACACAGCCTAACCCTCCCTAGCACTCACTCTGGTTGGTCTAAAGACAGCAGATACTACCAGAGACCACCAGCGGATGGTGCCACCACCAGCAGCAGCAGAAGTACCAGTCTCAGCCAGGCGTTGATTAACCTTGTTGAAGCCCATAAACAGAAGAAGCTGACTCGCCATGCTAGCGTGGGTGATGCTGACCTGACGATGGGTGGTGCAGAGACACGGACACATTCCCAGCAGACTGTGCGTAGCTCCAATGGGATGATGCCCACGTCGTTCACCTTAGATGCCCTGGCGGCCTCAGCCGGCGACTTGGAGGCCAAACTGTCGCAGCAGCTTTTTGAATTTGAGAAAAGTTTAACTACTTCATACAGTGACACTAACGTGGGCTCTGGTGCTTCAAGGGACATGTCATCTGCAGGCGACCTGAGCCAGCAGTCCCACATCTCACGACACTTTTCTATTCTGGATTATAATGACGAAAGTGATATCATCCGAGGCTCCTCGCACTCTCCTGTGTCCCACCTCTGGCAGTCCAAGTCGGCCTCTTCCTCACTAGAGAGGCGCAGGACCCTCCGCCCTCCTCCTCCACGTCCTAGAGTGCAGCGTCCTCAGGCCCCAGCTGCGTACAAACCAGCCCGCCCCGCTCCACGTCCCCCGCCTCGCTGCCAGAGACAAAACACCGCTCCTCCAAGCGGCCACCCTCTCACAAGCAGCCCCATCTTCTACACCCCGGATGAACCAGCTGTGAACCCTCTCGACCAAATAACAGAGGGGCAGGCTGAGTTCGGCGACCTTGCAGCTTCGCAGGAACACGAGATCCAGTGCCAGCTGGAAGCGGAGAAGGAGCTGGAGCGAGAGATGGAGTTGGAGAGCCAGAGGCAGAGGGAAGAGGAGGAGAGGTACCAGATGTTGCTACGGCTACAAGAGGTAGAGCACGACATGGAGGCCTACGCGCACACGGCCGAGGAGCTCAGGACCATGTTGGAGGAGGAGGAGGATGAGACGGCTCGCATGCAAGCCATGGAGAATCTGGAGTTCTGCAACTACACGCTGGAGACGCTGGCCCTGGAGCAGCAGCAGCTACAAGGTAGGACTGCAGATGAGGAGGAGGGGAGTTGTCGCGGGGGGGACATTTCATACCCTTATTGGACAGTCTGCAGTAATAAGATGACAGGAAATGAAAGGAGAGCCAGATAAAGAATGACACTGTGGAGAAGTCAGAGCGTTATACCCAGAGGGCGTTTGGGAGTTTATGTAGGAATTTTAGACATAGACATAAAACTGAGACAAGGTTAGTTTGATGTAGAGTTTAAAAGTAGGTAAATATTTTAAATGCAAGGTCTCAAGTTGATGTTGAGGATGAGCGCTGTACAACCTGAAAAAGTAGGTAAGAAAAATGGGTTAAATACACATTGAAACAATGCAAAGCAAAAAACAATTAAAGTCGAGCTTGTTTTTGTTGATGTCATCGCTCACTTCTGGAGTCCTGTTGCCTGCAGGTAAGTTCATGGGCAACTTAGAGGACAAAATGTAATATACAAGGAATCTAAAGAGGAGACATCAGTATTTAGCAGATTTCCCCTCGGCCTTGTTCTTCTGACTCCTCTGCCATAAGCTCCACTTCCTTATTTACTCTTCACAATGATCAGCGGATGGAGGACTGTGTATTTAAATGAAGGATTGCATAGCTGTGTGTGCGAGTGTGTGTAGGGAGGGGTACGTCTTGAGGAATTCATTCATTTTCCGTACAGTGTTTTCAAAGTCTGTTATTTTATTTCACTGCAGTGGACTTTTTCTCCAGTTAAATTCCAGAATAAAAGCAGGTGATTGATCAAAAATGTCCGGTATGAATTATCACACATTCACACAGATCTGCTTTTTAATGTCAGGCTTCAGTTGCAGGTTTGATTTAACAAAGGTACTGCTGATATTTTTAACCCATTATACTTCATCTCTTTCTCTATACATATATATGTGATTGATGAAATAGGCTGATGTAGATCTGAAACTTCTTGGACAATCAATCAATGCCAATCGCCTTGGATTTGTCTTCATCTCATCCCATGTGGGTGCTCAGTTCTGTCCTTGGCAGCCCAACACTTTTTCACATAGGTATGAGGTACATTCCTACACATAGTGAGAGGGGTAGAGCAGTGCACGTGGGCCTCTGTCTCTTTTTCCACTCCCTGTCTCTAGACTGTCCTCTCTCTGCTCCTGGGACACTGGGTGTGGGGTTTTGGGATTTTTGCCACGGTGGAGACGGACAGATTATGTCCCCCTTTAGAGCAGGACCCAGAGTGTGGTTGTGGCGAGCTGTGACATGGCCTGTGACGCACCTCTCCACTCTGCTGGGACTGGCTCGGGAGGCCAGGTCCAACAGAGCAGCAGGTAGGCCTCAGCTAACATGGTGTTAGTCAGGTTACTTGTCAGTGTTGTGTTGACTGACTTTACTGCTCTTTCTGAGCATCTCTTCTGCTCACAGCTGCAGCTGCTGCACTTCTCTTGTTACTGCATACTGAGTCACTGATTGTAGTTAAGTGCCTTGCTCAAGGGCGTTGATGGCAGTTGTTGAGAGTGGACATTTTTCTATTAGACTTTGTACGGTGGAAATATGAAAGCATTGGAAATTGACTTTGCAAGTTTTATCAATACCTTTTTAATTATTGAATGCTTGGCAATGAAAAACATCCACTGTTGTTCTTGGATCGAGTGATGGTGATGTTTGATTTTCAGATATCTGTTTGCTATTACTTTAATTAGAAATGGCAAATCAATTGCTTTATCAGAATTGCTTTATGTAAATCTTGATTCTATATCAGTAATCTGCTACTTTCCAATCTGTCCATGCTCATTGGAGTTGGATGTGCTTGCATCAACATCCTGACAGCAGAGCTCACTGTTTCTCTCTGTAACACACACACGGACACACAATGACGCGTTCAAGCATCCTCATTCATCTAGAAGCTCTCAGTCTAATCACTGCCATTTACAGAAACCACCAGGCTGCTTTGTGATGTTAATGTATCTCATTTAACACTTATTCAGGTTGTAGTTTCATGTCTATTAAAGAAATGCTAATTGGATCGAGGTTTTTTTTTTACTATAAAGTTTCTCACAGTGTCACTTAAGGCTCATCTCAATAAGTTATTCTGATGATGACAAGATGAATGCAGAGTATTTTAATAACATGTAGACACTTTTTGGTTTTGGTTTTGGTGGTTTTGTTGCATTCAAGTGACTCATGTCCTGTGAGGTTTGATCAGATCTGTGATCTCTATGTCTGTCAATGAGAGGAATCAGCCTGAGGGAGAGAGTGTGTTGTGTTGCATGTGCCTCCAAGGCTTATGCAAAAAAAACATAGTTTCCATTCACTCACCACATTGCAAGGATTCTCACACCCTGCTCTCAGTAATAAATTCAGATTTCCACTCTGTGCTCCTACTTTGATTGTTGCCACACGGTTAGATGTGGAAATAGGTGAAGATGGCGACATGATTGATAGCTGAGATTAAGCACGTGGATGGGATAAAAAGCCAAGAAAACACCCATTGCATTGTTTTTGTTATGGTAATTGATAATCAACACATTAGTTGGACATGAAAGCATTTACAAGAGCATTTGTATTATAGATCTCTTTGTCGTGAAGGATAAAATCACAGAAAGGTGTGTTTACAGAATATCCAGCAAACTCTCAGGATCTTTTGTTGCCGAAAATGTGTTTGTCATGCTTTTGCTATGTCTGTCCACACACACACACACACACACACACACACACACACACACACACACACACACACATAAACACATTCACTCACTCACCCAGGAGTGAGTGTTTTTCCGTGCTTTTGCAGGGTGTGTTCCTCAGTTTGACGTTTCAGAGACAATGGCAGCTTATTGTTACAAGCCATGGAGTAACTTCAACGCTGAGCTCACTTTGCCTGCACTTAACTGTGCAAAAAAATCAATGCAAAATCCTCATCTCATGCTGTATATGTATAGTAAATAGTCTTAATGCTTTGTTTTACAGCGTGGAAAAACTGATGTTACAAACTACAGCTGACAGAAGTCCACTATAAAACTGAATTTAGATTGGCTCAGGAGCTCTGATTTGAACAACTATGATTTGTAAAGTTATAAAAGTGTAGAGTTTCATGGACAAATCCTCAGCAGAAACTGACTGAAATCACATTTTGATTTGCCCAATGGAACCATGAAATATATTTACTTTCTTTAGATATGCATATAAGTGCATTGTTATCAGTCATTGCTGATTTCAGGGATGTTATATAATATGAAGAAGAGGCCATGCTGTTTAATGCATGCATGGTGGCAGTGGTCATAATGGGCTCTCTTTTTCTCACACACACCATCTCACCCATCACCTCTTTTCCTGTTTAAGCTCTTTGACCTTCAGCCTGCTTTAATTCTTTAAACCTGCTATTAAAACGCCTCCCTCGGCTTCCATAACACCACAGCCTGATCTTTTTAACACTGTTTTCGGGATCCGTTTCAGCCTCAGGTTTCCCTCCAGTCAGTCTCACAAACTAGGAGGCTTCTAGGGTGCAGACAAGTTTGATATACGACTTCGTCCGTGGACATCACACCAATTGTTGTTGATATGCGGGACGATGATTAAGTGCCTAACAGGTTAATTTACATAAGCTAACACAAGTCAAGGAGAGGAATGCTGTATTTGACATTCCTACAGCTGACACACGTATACAAGCGCACAGTTTCGGTCATGTTCTGACACTGAAAGATGAGATGCTGAGCACTGATAATTAAACAGTATTGTGTAAGAATAGAACAATGTCTTAGACAGATTTCTGTTCTCAGTTTTACCTTGTGAAACTCCAACATGAGAAAAATTAGACCTGAGAGGATATTATTTGGGATTTACAGAAACCCTGAAGCTTTTCATTTGAAGCTTTGTCTGTTTTCTGACATCTTAATGTTTGATTTCCTGGTTTGTGACAAAGTTTGTTTTGGCTCGCCTAACTTGAAACCAGTTTAGCCAAACAATGCACTGGATTTTACTCCATATATGGTAGTCAGCAGACATAGAAGCACCAACTTCTGCTAATAATTGAGATTATTTAGATTCATCATGGTACATTGACACTATCCCCCAAGTGTGTGTGTGTGTGTGTGTGTTTGTGCCTGTGTGTATCACGTGTTTTTGAGTGGATGCAAAGTCCTTTAAACTTGTCCCTTTCATAGAGATTTAATGGGAGGAGGCGATATATTATACTCCAGCTTTATGAATAGGCCTGAGTTTTTTCTCACACTAAAAGATCATGTCTCCTCTCAGAGTGGGGACAGTCTTTAACAATAGCTCATTGTACAAACCAGCAGCTACTTTTTCAGACACTGCTCTGGTCTAATCAGGTTGTGCATTCTTGAAAATCCCTCCTGTCTCATTTACTTACTCTAATTATCTAAATATATGCTATCCCCAAATCTTTCTCTTTGACCTGTTTTCTAATTCACACTTCTCTTTCAATTAGTCATTACTTCAATAGAAAACTGCTCCTCCCTAAAATGTAGGGCAAAGTCAAACTTTTCTACCGAGATCAGTTTCTTTTTAGTTTCAGTTTACCTGCCGACACTGTGGCCTTTGGACCAGTGCTGAAAGTTAGAATAGGAAAGTTAGAGCAGGTTGTACACAGACAGGAATGAGTTTCATCACTGCTGTTGTTATTGCAGCCAGCATGAATTGTCTGGTGAGCACACCAGCGTCAGGAAAGAGCAAAAACAAAGCAAACAGGATACATGGAAGGATGAGGGATTGTTCATGGGAGAGGAAAAAAAACATTTGGAGCCAAATTGAAGTGAAGTTATAGTCCCCACTCACCATCAAAGAAAATCTCCAGGCAGGCTGTTTTCCTGCAAACAAGAGGTACTAGCCAATCGAAACCATGGGAGGGGCTATTGGGCTAATCCTCCACTCATGTGACTCCACTGAATCATTAACCCAAGGAGGCACCTCCTTCAATGACCCTACCCCCCCTCTCCTTCTACGATTCGCTGAGATGGCTGTGGGGAGGGTGTGATTCAGTTACACCGAGGGCTGGGAGGTGCTTGGGCCGGGCAGTCCTGCTGAGGCAGTGGAGAGGAGACAGAGAAAACAAGTGGGAGAGTCACAGACAATATGCCTGACAGGTGGAGTCTCCCACGGCTCTTTGTTATGGAATGTAGGAGTTTGGAAAGAGAGAGTAAGCCACATTGAAGAAGAAAAAGTGTCAGCACCCGGGAGGCTGATTTAAGCAGCAAGAGCCATGAAGAGCCCGGTGGTTTATGGCAATCCAGTCATGTTTGGTGCTGTGGATTGGAACTATGCAGCTGGTGCCCCGGTAAGGAGAGGGAAGAGCGTGGAGGAGCTGGGAGATGCTGGCTGGGCCAGGGAGAGGGAGAGGGTGGCCCATTTGCAGCAGCTACAACAGCTACACCATCTGCAGCTTCAGCAGCAGCAGCAACAGGTTGGATATCCTGGGTACGGAGTAGCTCCTCCTGGCCACCCACAGGCACCAGTCATGGTGGCAAGTCCTGGTAACCCACTTCCAGTGCATGGTGGCATGATGGTACCTGCAGGTGGGCCAGTGCAACCTCCAGTGCATGTGCCAGCTCCGTGGCCGGTACAATGGGGGGAACAAGCCCAGATTAGACAGGGTAATGTTTGCCAACAACCCAACTGGGAGTACAATGACCAGCACATGGCAGCTTTTAAAGACCAGAGACCTCAAGGCCATGATGTTTACTACCACCCTGGCTCACAGGATGGTCACCTGGAGCTGAGGATATCTGAATGGAAGGGTAAACACTGTTTCTACCAGGGTCCAGATGATCAGGACTACAACAGACTGCCACATGAAGACAATAATAACTTCAGATTGGATGAGGAGAGAGGAAGAGTGGACGATTGGGTAAGAGAAAACAACCACAGCTCTGATCGTTATGATCACAGGAGTCACAGAGACTTGGAGGAGTATGATCATAGGGACAAATACAAGTACAGGGATCACTATGACAGGAAGTACAATGACCGCTACGACGACAGAGAGCAGCAATATTACGACAGCAGGAAACACCAAAAGCATGATCCCAGAGAACATGAAGGCTACAACAGTGAGTATGAGGACCGCTATGATCGTAAAGGCACTTATGCTCGCAGAGACAATTACAAGGACAGTGATCACTACTATGACTCTAAAGAGAGTCACCACTACAGAGAAAAGGAGTACTACCAACGTAGAGATGACGATCGATACTATGACGATCGTAAACGTAGGGACCATTACCAAGACCGGCATGCAGAGGATCGATATGACCACAGAGGAGATACCAGCAAATACAGGGACACCTTTAATCGAAGGGGTGAAGAAACGTATTCTAGTAAAGGAAGAGGCCAGTATGACTATGACCTCTATGATCATGGTGGTTATAAAGAGAAAGACCACTACAGGTACAGGGATGCAGATGATGACAGGAGAGATGAGCGCTACGACCAGAGGAGAAGGGACAACTATAGAAGGGAGCATTACGAGCGAAGGGACGTGGACCAGTATGACCGTGAGAATGAAGATGGCTACAAATCCAGAAGAGAAGAGGAACATTCCCATCTCAGGCCCAGAGACAGATATCGAGATTTACGCTCTATATCAGCTGAGTCGCGATATGAGGACTATCCTGTAAAAGGTCGTAAGACCCACTGCGAGGAGTGGGTTGAGGAGCAGAACAAGAAGCTGGCGCTCAGGGAGATGCACTCTTTTGAGGATCCCATTGTGTATGGGCACAATGATGAGCAGGAAAAGGGATATGAGTCCAGCGCTGGGAGCATAGGTTCAAAACGGGGTCGCAAACCTGTTTACGTGGGCTCGCTAGATCGGAACAGCTTTTACAGGAAGACGGCTCCGAGCTCCATGCAGAAGTCTCAGTTTGCCACCACCAGGAGACAGAAACAAGGTAAACACAAGGATGTTGTCACGTGACGGAAGTTGCTCCACTTGCTGTATTTACACAGCATGAGGTGCTCAGAGTGTGTCTGTGTGATCATTTTGAGATCTAAAAGAGGGAGGGGTTGATATCACAATGCAATTCATCAACAGTGAGATGAAAAGGTCAGGTCCAACTCAACATCACTAAACACATCTTGAAAAACAAAAAGCAGGGTTTCAAAGTGTTTCTGTCAGTCCCAACCTCCATTGATGAAGCAGGGAGGAGAGGTCAACTGTCTTCTGTGTCTCACTCCTCTCTGCTCCTCTAATCAATGGTGGGGGTTTCAAAGTGCTGACCAGCTAGAGTCAGCTGCCTTGAAAGTGTGTGCTGGAGCCTGTGTGTGTGCGCCACTGTCACCTCTGTCACAAGTGTGCTGTCAGGTATTTGTGGGCAGAAGAACCTGCAGAACAGGCTCTGAATGTCCTTGGTTTTTGTTTTCTCTGTCATTCCTCTGGTCTGTGGGGTTTCCTGTTTTCTGCCATATGCTGCATCACTGATGCAATGTGCACCCATAACCAGTCTGTTCAGTTCTTGACTGAAAGGTCCTCTTTTCCTGTCTCAGTTGTTTTCATCTGACAAGGATTATTTTTTAAAAACCCACTATAGCCAGCAGCAGAGTCTGAAGTTGCTCTGTTTTAATGTGACTCCAAGTAGATGCTGGAATTACAGCTTTGGCTTACACAGCTTTAAAACTGATAACAAGACTTTGTGATTCTAAGACATGTCTTAAAATAGACTGAGGGATAGGCACACTTTTATCATAACATGCCATCAAGGGCAGGGTGTGATTTGAAAATGCTTGATCTTGGGGATGATATGATTTTCAGGGGAAGTTAAAGGGACATCATTATATTTTAGCCACTTTTTGACTGAAAAAACCCAACTTGTATCTAAATAAAATAAGAGTCTAAGGCTAGAAAACCTCACTGATTAAGTTGAGAAAACATCCCATCTGGTCATATTGGTTAGGGATAGGTCATATCTACTTCTAAATTGAAATACTTAATGCTACAGACACATTTAGGGTGGAACATAAAAAATGTCAAGGTTAAATCCCCAGTCCTGTTAAATCCACCTGTGAGTGGGAATGGTCAAAAAGTTGTTAAAGGGTCACATGTGACCACAGGGTGTTGATGCAGAGTCATTTGTGTTTACTGATCAACTGTCATGGTCTGTTAACACAAAAAACAACTAATGCAACATTAGAGTTGGTGTGTTTGCCTGTGGGTGTGTGTGTGTGCATGTGCGCACAAGTGTGTTTCATGAGGACCTGAAGAAAGAGAAAGAGCACTCTTCTGGCTTACTTCATTGTGTCTGAGAAGAAGCAGGTGGTGCCCCACAACCCCCTCCCCCAGTCACCTAGAAACTAACACACACGCACACACACATGCACACACCCCACTCCCCACCCCACATCCATTTTGGGAGTCCAAGTATTAATCCCTAGCGTCAGCATGGTGAGTGGATGGCGGGGGTCTGTCTGGTGCCAGGCGGTGGCCAGCACTGGCCTGACTCCTTCACTGCAGGACTAGGCTGATACTCAGTGTGTGTGTGTGTGTGTGTGTGTGTGTGTGTGTGTTGCAAAAACCCTTGGAGGCTTATTGCAGAGATGACGCCATTTTTCAAAACACACACACACACACACACATGCAGCCACAGTGTCTTGTCATCCGCTAATCTTGTTAAACAGTTTCAGCTCGGTCAGGGGTTTGCCCTGAGGAAAGCATTTGATTGCAGGGCTAAAAACATTAGACCATCTTGTTGCAGCGCTTATTGGGCTTACGCTGTGATTCAGTGACATTGAGGTGATGGCCGAAGCTCTTTGAGGTCGGCCATGAGCCATGTGCAAGGGCCTTTGTTCTCCCTAATCATTAAACAGAAGCAAGTGATCAATATTTAAGAAGCGGTACAAGGAGCTTTGTGTCAAATGTGTATTATGAACTTAGTGTGTATCAGTGTGTGCATGTGCTGAGGGGAACTAAATGTGTGTTTTTGAAGGAATAGATGGCTCAACAGTTTATGTTGAACTCATTTCATATTTGAAACAATGAAATTATTGAATAACTTTAGACATCAGATTTGATTTTATGGTTTTGCTTTTGAACTCCTCGTCTGCTGTGTTTGCAGGGTGTTAGGGAGTAAAGTGTCGTCATCCAGCTATGATCATGCAGCGTATGCTCTGTTGTCCTCTGTAATCCTCCAGCAGTGGCTACCATTGGTGGGCAGTTGGACGGAGAGAAGGAGGGAGGGAGGGGGGCTAGGAATTAAGACAGGAAATCTTTGGGCAAGATTTCAAATCGGCTGACAACATTGTTGTCTAAAGGCGTCTTATCTCACTGCTGGCAAGGAGAAAAGTCAATTAGCAAAAAATGATTAAGCTTACTATAAATGCTTTTTGTTTTTGTTCATCCTGAGTGCTCCTTTGAGTTTTTTGAACTGAAAGCTACAGTATGTGGTAATGAGTAATATGACTGATGTCGTATGGGAAAAGATTGCAACACTGACCTTTGACCTTTTGGGATTTCCCTTTCCTGTCAGGACTCATGTATTCTTGATAAGGCCACATTATTGCAGCCAGTTTATAGGGTGGTCACACCTCATGTGAGTGTGATACTGAACTCTGAGCGAGACTGACATCTAAACGTCACAACTACTCCTCTACACTGGGCTCTTTAGTCAGCGACTGTTTCCCATATTGGTGTATCACGGTCCGATAAACAAACTCAAACAAATAAAGTAGTTTGAATGTCAATTTGTGGTAGAGCCTGACACACTTGTTAGATTTGGTGTGTGCGTGTGTGTGTGTGTGTACAAGTTGACAGAGTGGTTATAGATATTGATCTAAGTTGTGGTGACATTAGCTTAGGGAACTAATGTATTTATATGTTCACACACAGAGTGATTAAAATGACAAAGACTGACTCTGGTTAGTAAATAAGAGTATCAGTGTCAGTGTTTCTCTTGGACCTACTTGCTGTACATCCAGTACAGTTTTTTTTCTTAACAGTGCTGTGGAAGGAATATTAGAGCTGCAATCTCTTGTACTGTGGGAAAAATCACAAGCCCCCAGGCAGAGCTTTGTCTTTACTTGCCCTGCAATTAGCAACAGGTATAATCCTGAAAGATCAGTCATTGAAATGTACTTGTCACTCACAGGTTGTGCAGCACAGAGAAACTTAAGATTATAACATATGGAGTATATAAGTGGCCTTACAGAAAATGTCATGACATTAGAGCTTGGACTTTCCATGGTGTTTTTCTCCACTGTGTGTCTCTGAAGCACCTGTGAGAGTCTGTGCTCTTCTTGCTTCTTGTTCATTAACCTGAAGACAGTGTAGCTTCCTTTTGGTTGAAGAGACCCCTGAGTTAATAGTTTTGGTTCCTCTTAATCCTCTCCCCGCACATATGCAAAATGGACGGTCTCTTGAAGTAATTGAATATTGTTCATTATAGAAATGAGACATAATGAGAAATTCCACAGAGGCCTGAGATCACAGCGTTCCTCTTCATTTGCCATGATGCACTGAAGCAACTTAGTTATTCACTGTATTAATTAGATCGTAGTCTCGTCCACCTGGAAACAAGTAGAGCTGCACGTCTTTGTGACTGACAGACAGTGGACACTAAACTGAGGCTGTAATTACAAGGAATCCCCAACAATGGCCACAGAGGTTGCTGAGAGATTTTGCCAGGAACAAGAATGTGACCTTCTGACATTTGACCCCTAAAAGAGATAAACAGGAAGGTATGTCACTGAATAAGCTCCCCGATGACCATCCACCTAGCGACACTTACATGGTGCCACAGGAGGTGGTGCAGATCTGAACAAAAGGATGGAGATGGAACCAAAATGAAAGCTCCTGTGTGCAGATTTTTGTTTGTTTCAGAGAAATATAGCCTGTCTACTGTAAAGGTGTTAAAACACAAAGCCCATGTGCGAAAGCAATGGCCTTTAATAGTCGTACTAATATTTACACTGCAGCGTTGACATTGTTTTCTGATGCCAGTTTCCAGCGTCATGGAAAAAAATCAGTCCCTTCAGTGCATTCAATATTAATTGCAGGTCATGGCAGGTTTTGAAGTGTAACTCACACACACACAGTCACACATGCACACACATTCCCACGCAGTGTTGTCCATGTGATCGCTTCAGCAAAGCCACTCCCTGCTTCCCTGCTCTCCAAAAACTTGGCTTGATATGAGGAGGGCCCCCGCTATTCTTGTTGCCGTGGCGACTGTGCACTCTGCTGTGAACTTTGGAGCAGAAAGCACACAGCACCGATTGTGTCTGACCTTAGAGAGATTGGTGCAGGGTGAACTTTTTGTGTGTGCGTGTGTGTGTGACTTTGCACGACCACTCTGACTGTAGACTGACTGTGAATCCAGGGCTGTATTAGTTAAAAACCGGTTTTGCTACAGTTGTACATCAGGGAAACAGATCTTCAAGAGTGGGAAAGAAAATGTATTTTTGTGTTTACTTTTTACTTGTTTTGCAGATTATATATAAATATATATATGTGATTGAAAATAACCTTGAATATCCTTAAGTTCAGAAGCTTGAGGGGCGCATGTTGGATCTAAGCATCATGATTTTAATAGATTTCAGCCTGTCAGAGGAGGAGTCTCGTCAGGTGTCAGCTGAATGTGAAACATGAACCAGACCCATCACTGAACTGGACCTGACTGGACTGGATCTCTCCAACCCAGTGGACTTTTAATGTTTTTTTAAGTAACTCAATGTGAGTTTATGTGTTGATTATATCCATCAGAAAAGCAACAGTAGAAATGAACTGAGGCGAAACCAGAGCAGCCATTCTTGATTTTCCGTGATAAATACTTAAGATCTGATAAGATCAATAAGTCTCAGTTCAGTCAGTATCATAGGCATTAACATGGTTGGCAGAGGTCAATGAGTGCATTCAGGATATATAATGTAGAACATAAGTCAAGCATGAGGCTCACAACAGGTAAACATATGTTGACGTCAGAAAAGTGACAAAGTGAAGTCTATTCCAAGACGCAGATAAGTATGTTTGATTTTCAGGTGTGATGCTGATGCATGATTCTCCCATAATGCAATGCACAAAGGAAATCAAGGAGCTGGAAAAAATGAATAAATTGTAGGAAGAAGTGAAACAGCTCCAAAAATTAAAAAGATAAAAACATAAAAAAAAAAACCTTTCTGGTGTCTCATTGTAAAGTTTAATTAGCTGTAACTTTTCCAAATTTGCAGTGTGCCTCACATTTAATATCATATATGAAGTATTTAGGTTAAGGTTAGGATATAGTGTGGATTGGGACACCTGAGAGCAGAGTCCAGCTCCAGGTTTTAATGTCTGCCAGAGTGGTCGTCCTCCCTGGTGTGTGTGTGTCTCTCTGTGTGTCTGTGTGTGTGTGTATTCACAGTGGGTTCCCATCCATTCTCATGGTAATTGGAACTGTGGAATGGAGTTTTTGCAGCCGGACGCTCGGTCCTCCACAGGGCTCAGGAGCTGGACTTCAGATTGACAATGGACTATCTTAGAATGGGTGGCGTTGTTTGAACCACCATGTGTGTGTGCACAGAGGGGAGGAGGGGGCGTGTTTGTTTTTGAAGTGGTTTGAAGAAAGTTGCAAGCAGCAGGTGGGTGACGCCATCATCATCTTCTCATTTCTCCCTTCGCTCTCCTCCGTCTGTGTGTAAGTGTGCGAGGCAGTGGGAATGAAGCAGCTTCGAGGAAATGCATCAGTTCTCTGTAAAATTAAATTTGCATTACTTTGATCTGTTTTTGCCACAAACTCTCTCAGTCACAGTCTCACTAATCTTTTTAAACCTTGTTTACTGACTGAGCCTTCATTTCTTTATCTGACTTTACATCCAGTGTTTTGTCTTTGTTGAACCTTGGATGACCTGTGCTATGACCATCAGCTGTGACCATAGCTGTAGTCATACTGGGTGTCTCAAGATAGAAGGCGAGGTATTGTAAGAGATGATGTCTGGCTTACGTCATATTATATTGCGATAAAATGCTGCACACTCCCTGTTGTGAAATACCCAGAGCTCAGTCAAGATTAGTGTGTTGAACATGATTCATAAGGGGCGAGGATGAGAGTAAAGATCTGGTTCCTGCTCCATCAGTCTGAACTGTTAAATGTTTCCGAATTCTCTGAATAACTTAAAATCCAAATCTTCCCATGAGGAGCATGCATTGTTTTACTCTGCAGAGGAGCATAAAATCTCTGACTGTGCTTTTTTTAGGGGGGAACAGGCAGCTGCTCTGCTCTACTGTATTGATTCCACCTGTTGGAGCCTGTGATTTAGTTTGTGTTCAAGTGAGAAAAGAAAAGATAAAGTGTGTCTGAGTATCTTTTATCATTTTGCATTGAAAGGTTGCTTCACCGTTTGTTGACAAAAGGCTGTATTAATGGTGAATTTCAGTATTGCTTAACAAACTTGTATTTATTTTAGGGTTTTTGTTATTTTTGTTAAGGTCCAAGCTTTGCAGAGATTTGTCAGAAAAAGGTTGGATAACGATTGAGGTGGAAATCAATTATCAGTGAAATCAGAGTTACCAAAAATGTATTTTCCCTTGTCTGTAAAAACCCAGGGAGTGAAGGGAGAGAATCAAAAGCAGCACAGTCCTCCTGCCTTCATTAACCCAATTAATCCATAACTCTGTATATCTCAACAGACCACACAGGCAATCTCTTTGTTTTATTTCCCAAACTCTCCGATATGTGGAACCAGGTCAGCGTTTGAATGCTGCCAAATCTCAGACACCCGTGGCCCCTCCTGCAGAGTCATGGCCCCTGATTCCCCCCCACCCCAACCCACCCACTGTGGAGGTTTTCAGTCCAGATTTTTATCTCTGAATATACTGTTAACACATTGGGCCTGCACACAACGTCCAAAACACTTTGTTTCTCTTCCTTCAAAAACCAGATGATCTGATGTTTTTATGTTGGGATGAGACTGCAAGAACAGTGCTGTTATTGTTTGGTTGGTGACAGAGGCTCTTGATTTGTTTTTATTATATAATCACTAAACACACTGGCTCGTTTCCTGATTTAAAGTGCAATCAACAGGTTAAGAATCAGGCTGGAGCTAAACTGTTTGGCTGACTAAAATCAGCAGCAATTTTCAGTGCTTTTCTGACTTTAGAAACATTTTCCAACAGCTGTGAATAATATTCAGAAAGTATTTGATTCTCCCTGGAGATGCAGAAAAATCATTTCAAAACCTAGTCTGATTTGCACCATGTTGGTGTCTTGAACAGCAGGTTGCGTGATCGCTAGCATTCACTCACAGGTGTGTTTGATTCACTGATACCAAGTGTTTGTCATATGGGTGTTGGCTGAGTGACACCTGACCGTATTGGCTCCTGTGATTTAGTCAAACTCAGGAATCAGATGGAAAAACATTTTGCACTAGAGTTTCGATCACTCACTGATATACAACAGCTTTGCTTTGCATTAGATTGCAGATAACTGAAGTGAGTTCTACTTAAAGTGTGTCAGGCCTCTTGTTGTGTGTTTGTGTGTGTTTGTGTGTGCAGTCGTGCGAACATGTGCAGTGCCTGTATTTTCTTTCTGATTCTTCACAGGACAAATACAGTGGAATTTCACAGAAGTGGGTCAAAACATGGTAAAGCAGCTTCACATGTTGGTTATGATGGAAGTGGCTGCGTATTTAACCATGTGAAGTGGAGCATATGATGTGGTTGTGTGTGTGTGTGTAGGATCAAACGTGGGAATGAGCCGATTGATTACAATTACACCCTCAGTCCTTTGTTTTCGGTCTCTCTCTCTCTCTCTCTCTCTCTCTCTCTCTCTCTCTCTCTCTCTCTCTGTCTCTCTGTCTCTGTCTCTCTGGGTTGGCTGCTGTTCTGACTTTTCAAACCCATCGGTGAACTACTTTTCTCACTGGGGAGGGGGGATGCTGGCGCTCATCAGAACAGCAGAGGCGATGGATGCGGCAGGGAAACACGGCGTGAGCGATGAGAAAAGCTCCTTTTGAGTTGAGCTTTAGCCAAATCACGTGAAGAGAGAGAGACTGAGAGAGATAGATGGAGGGAGGGAGAGAGGGAGGGATGAGGTCAGAGTAGGAGGGAGACAAAAGGCAGGTGGCCAAGGATCAGACACACACATTTTAGTTCATTAGATATCAGACATGCATTTAGAAGATTTTCCCTGAAAAGTTCTGCAATTAAGATTTTCGGGTATTAATTTTATTCAAACTTAAGTTTAAATATCTTTAAATAGTTTTCACCTGGAGGCCACTAAACCCTTTTTGTGTAAATTAACAAAAAAAAAAAAAAACAGCAAAATTGTGAGGTTTTTGCAAAGAGTGTGTGTGTTTGTGCGTGCGTGTGTTGCATTCAAGTGCTTACAAATTCCAAGGGGTAACAGGAGGGTAAGCAGAGTTAACTTCATTAGCTGCTGACAGCATCTGTTCAGTGGTGACGCCACCTTCATCCAGCACCAGCTGAATCTGAAGATCTCTGTGCTGAACCACACACAACCTGTGACTGGGTCTCCCACTGTACAACAACCTGTCAGCATCACAAACAACACAAGACCCTTTTGTTTTTATCCTGCACTTAAAGAACACATCAGATTCTTTTTAATCCTCTATGTTGCAAGACTGTATATGATCAGCTTTAAAATCTGATGCATGTATTGTTTATATTGTAATATACTTAATGACTCATTTTGCTTTGTGAGTATTTTTCTTTTTTAAATGTATGTAAATTAGTGCAGCGCCCATGATGCAGCACACACTGGTCTTGTCTCGCAGTGCTGTTATCTCTCCGTCCCTCTCTAACTGCCTCCTCTTTAATGTCGGCCCGGGCTCCCCCCTCACAGCCTGTGTTTCTGTAGTTTGCTGTCACAGGCCATTGTGCTGCACATAAAGACCCTGAGTCTCACTCCAGTTTTGGATCCATTCATGAAAAGCAGTGATGCATGAACCAGGCTCTCCCTCCAGTCCCAGGGACCAGTGATAGCGGAGACATTGATCAAAAGCCAGTCAGACAAGAGACAAGATGAAGAGTAAAGGGCGGACTGGGTGGGTGGGCGTGGATGTGTGTGTGTGTGTGTGAGGACATGGGCTGGGAAAGGTCTCTCTGTAGCATGGAGTAATCCCCCTTTTTGTTACAACAAGCTTTGTGTTTATGCCAATTTCATGGCAATCAATGAGCAGAAAGGAGGAACTTTAAATGGTGTTCTATAAAAAATATAATTCAGTCTCAAAACTAAATTTGTCTTCTTTCCCCTCTTTTCAGAGATGACGCTCCTGTCATCCCAACCCAAACCCCTGGACTCCACTCCAACCTTGGACTCAACCCCCACCGCTGGCATGGGCACAGAGGACCCAGAGCAGAGGATGCTGGAGAAGAGGTCAAAGGTCATCGAAGAGCTTCTGCAGACAGAGAAGGACTACATCAAAGACCTGCAGATGTGTGTCAAGGAAATCATCGAGCCGCTGCAGAAGAAGCAGGTAGAAAACTGGCGAGAAATGTTGCATCTGATATCTGATCAGAGTAATGTAGAGTCAACACCCGATGTGTGTCAAATACAATATCCAAAATCAAAAGATTAAACAAAGGAATTAAGAAAAAACACGTGTTCTGGTCTTGTCTGCTCTTTGTTTTGATCAAATCTAACAAGACTTTTACCTGATTATTTTAAAAGCAGTTATTGTTCAGGTTTGAAACTTCAGACCTTCACTTTTTAGTCATCATATTTGTTTCAGTGACTTTTATCTAAATGAGTTGAGGAGACACCTGAGAACACGTGAGAGAATGATGAGAGTCTGAGATAAGTTGTTTACACACCACAGTGTCAAGCTTTTTTTTTTTTTATCTCAGTGCTCCACCTCGTATCACCATGTTTCTCAGATGTGGAATAAGGGCTTTAGCACAAAAGGTGTTTATGTGCACAAAACCTGAACGGCAGGATACCAGGAAAGACATGGATCAGCTTCCAGCACATTGTTTTGTTTTAACTCTTTCCGTCTTTGCCTCCTGCAGGTGAAGAATGTGGACTTTGAAGGGCTGTTTGGCAACATCAGCTCCGTCATAGACCTGTCCCAGCGGCTGCTCGACACGTTGCAGGAGACAGACTCTATTGGTGAGGAGATGATTTTTAAAAGACGCACGAAGTGGCCTGAAGTTACTGTTTCACCAACAGTCCAGTGTGTTTGGATTTGATTGGTTTTAAACACACACTGTCACCTGATCACATTTTATTAGCCGAGTAAGACTTTGAACCATGTGACGTGAAGAATCATCATTATGTGCAGTAATGATTGATTACTCACTGATTTATTGTGAAGATAATCGATAATCACAGATATGTTTGTTCAATTATGCATTTACATGAATTTGAATTCAGATATTTGTGTCTATCATTTTTGTTCTTTGATGTTTGAATGAACATGTTATGTTTCTCCTCTCTGTCCAATCAGGAAAAGTATTTGTGGACTTCAAAGCTGAGCTGGAGGAGGTGTACAAGATCTACTGTCAGAACCACGACGATGCCATCTCTCTGCTGGAGAGCTATGAGAAAGACGAGAACATCCAATGCCACGTGTTGGAGTGTCTGGACAGACTGAGGTGAGTCACTGAGAGGAGGAAGAAGAAGAAAAAAACCAGTCTGAGAAGTTTCACTCTCTTGATTTGGCTCCAGATTTCAGCTCTGACCCGCATGTTTGACTTGAATAAATCTCTTGCATGTGAGTGAAGATAAACATGCATGTTGTGTGTGTGTGTGTGTGTGTGTGTGTGTGTGTGTGTGTATAAGCATGAAAACAAAGCAAGAGTGGCCACTAATCCAGAGTCAAACATGAACTGTTAAAGACTCGTGGTCATGAAGTGTTTGTAGTTAAGTGTGTCACCTTTCAAAATAAAGCTACGCTGGCACACTTTGGACTTTGGTTTAAATAAGTTTCAGTTTGGCAAAGTCACATTGTTAAAGAGTTGAAGGCTACCCACACTATGTTTTCTGTTAGCTCATATTCACATGGAATTAATTTATGACGGCATTTCAAAGCAGACTTTGAGCTTCAGTGTGTGGGCAGGTTATGGGAGGAGAGTACAGTCACAGCAAATCTGAAAACAGAAGTAAATACTTTTTCTTTTACTCTGAAACATATTTGCGCTCTAAATCTTTCTGGAAAGATACTGGTGCCCTTCTCCTGCTCTGTGCATGCTCCATCTCCACAGTGTGTGATGTGGGCCAGTTAAAGAATGTGCACGGCCTGGTTTCACCACCTGTGACTCAGACATGTGAGGCAGTGAGGGAAATATAGTCCACCAATTCATGTTTGAAGGTAAACGCAGGTTCTTAGACCAGAAGCTTTAGGGAAGGGGAAAAAAAAGGGCGGTGATTCCAAGAACAAATCTGCAAATACAAAAGTAAAAGGAAACTGTACAGCTCAGAGACTGCACCCTGAAAGTCTCTTGTTGTTGCACCGTAAAGTTTGCAGCCTCATTATTGGCTGTGTGTTACAGCCTATTCAGCCTTAGAAAGGTCATGTGTGCTGCCACCCCCTGGAAAACAACATGTTTTACTGCTTCTCTGGGCGTATGTCCAGGTTTAAGAGAGAATTCACACACAAAACCATAACAACCAGCAGTGAAATCAATGCAAATGGTCCAAGTTGTGAAACCCTATGGATTTAGCTGATCATGTAAACGTGTCCTGTAGATGTTTTGCAGAATGTACGATTTGATGAAAGTTATCCTCAGGCTCATAAATGCTGTTTTTCTTTTTTTGTTATCTTTCCATTCTGCCCCTTAACAGGGCCATGTACCGAGAGTGGTAAGTCTTGTCGTCATGATTCAGCATCCAGCATGAAAATCATCGTGATCGCATGCTTTTTGCTCACTAACCCTCCTGGGAATGACCCTTGTGTTTGTGTGTGTGTTTTAATATGTGAAAGTATTTGCATTGGGTTTTATCAGACCATTTCATCTTCTCTCCCTGGACTGAGATGGACTCATAACCATATTCTACCATCTGTGTTTGCATGTGCATGTGTGTATGTGTATGTGTGTGTGTTATATTGTTGTTGTGAAAAGAATTATTCAACATGTCCACGATGCTGTTCGCACACTGATCTTCCCTTCATTCAAAGTGATTGCTGTTCCCGTGAAAACACATGTAATGCCATCTTCTGGAATAAAACAGCATCAGCAGTTCACAGCACCATTCTTTGTAGAAACCTCATGTTTTCTCATTAATAGATTTCATCAATCTTAAGATCTTTTCTCACTTTTGTGACAGTGTTGTAAACACAAGAGTCTAAAACTCTCTGACTAAATGTGAAATGTGTGTAGTCACGTGTTTTACAGTTCAGAAGTGATGCTTATACAATTTTTCCAAATACAAATAAATTATAATGAAGCATATTTATTTTTTCCATGTATCGAATCAAATCACATTTTTAACCCAAAGTGCCAAAATGAAGCTGTGTGAGCTGTTTGTCCTCTAGATTATGCATTATAACTAAGCAAATCAATTTTGATTAACATATTGTGCCTTCCCTGTTCTTTCATGTCTCTCCCCAAAAACTGTATCTGTCATCATCAGAATATCTTCATATGTGATGATGTTGGATCATTGGATCGTATAAATCCAAATGACATGAAGACGTTACATGAACATGGGAGGAAACGTTAACTTTAGGTGTAACTGTGGTGGTGTGAGTGTCTCATGTTTCTTATTCTCATTTTTCCCAACTTTGCTTTTGCATATTCTAGGGGAAAAACAAATTACATCAACCTCGGCTCTTTCCTCATCAAGCCGGTGCAGCGGGTGATGCGTTACCCGCTGCTGCTCATGGAGCTGCTGGGGGCCACGCCGGACAGCCACCATGACCGGCCGAAGCTGACTGAGGCTCTGCAGGCCGTCAAGGAGATCAACGTGAACATCAACGAATACAAACGCAGGAAAGACCTTGGTAAAAACAAAACAAAAAAAACTTCACAGTCTCATGTGCTCGCTGTTTGAGTTGCTGTTTACAAAATGTGAGAGCCGAGAGCACGGCTCAGGTGTGTTCCCTGTCTCAAGCTCCCCCTCTGCTGTCCACAGTGGTGAAGTACAGGAAAGGGGACGAGGACACATTCATTGACAAGATCTCGAAGCTGAGCATGCACTCCATTATCAAGAAGTCCAACCGAGTCAGCAGCCACCTCAAGCACCTCACGGGAATCTCACCCCAGGTACGTCGTCCCTGCTCCCAGCTGAAGTGAAGCTCCACATAAGGGTTGAGGGAAGATTTTTTTATGGTGTTACAAGTGAAAACATGTCCAATCAAACCTCTGTCCCCTTTGTCCCCAGATCAAAGACGAAGCGTTTGATGAGGCTGAGAAGAAGTTCAGGCTGCAGGAGCGACTCATCAAGTCTTTCATCAGAGACATTTCCTTGTACCTGCAACATATCAGGGTACGAGAACATGAACATGCATCATGGAAAAACACATACTGGGAATACACAGTAGAAATACAAGAATGATTTGATCAATTCCATTTTGTGTTTGTCTTAGTTTGAATCATATAATTAAGTGACAAACTTTTTGGGAACAGTCAAGGTCATTGCTGATATTGGTAGTATTCAGAAATAAAATATACTTCTAATACAATATTGAGCCACAACAATAGAAATATATGAAATGTTTAATGGTGCAAATACTACAGCAACACCAGGGTTCATTAGAATAATAATGTAAAGATAAGATTCATGGATTTATTCAATATAAAAGATCAATTCTCACTGACCAGCCACATATTTTACAGTATGATACTTTCTAATGTGACTGTGAAAAATACATCTCTTCAGGAATCAGCCTCAGTGAAGGTGTTGGCTGCCATCAGTTTCAGCGACATCTACACCGACCGCAGTGTGCTGGACCCTGAGCGCTTCCAGAGAGCTCACCGCTGCATCAGTGACAAGCAGTTCACACAGTTTGTAAGTCATCTGTCCAGCCTCACTTGCTGTAAAAGTGCGTTGGGAATAACTGCTGATCACATCCCAATCTTGTGTTCGCCCCCGAGCAGAAGGAGCGCACTGAGGCCTTGGTCATCAACCCGCTCACCCAGCTGCTGCTCATGTTCGCCGGGCCGCACAAACTCATCCAGAAGCGCTTCGACAAACTGCTGGACTACGACAACTGCAAGGAGCGAGCCGACCGCCTCAAGGACCGTCGCGTCCAGGAGGAGCTGCAGGTGGCACGCAACAACTACGAGGCGCTCAATGCACAGCTCCTCGACGAGTTACCCAAGTTCCACTGCGCGGCAGAGGACCTGTTCACCGGCTGCGTGAGGGCCTTCGCTCAGGCTCAGAAGGACTTCATGAAGACAACACTGGGAGAGCTGAAGCCCCTCCTCCAGGTTGTGAGTGTGTCTTCATCTGTGCTGTAGACACTGTAGACATCATAAATGAACTTGTATCCTGATATTAACATCCTTTTCTTTACCCGAATCTCCAGTTTTCCAATAAAGTCGGCATGGAGGGGAACCTGATTGCGCAGTTCCAAGAAGAGTACGGCCGCGTTCTCCAGCTCCTGCAGAGCTTCAGCTTCTGCCCGGAGAACCTCCCTCCAGCCACCTCCACCAAGAAGACCTTTGAGAAGAAGACCATGGAGAAGCAGACCTCTAAAAAGCAACTGCAGGGACCTGTGAGTTCAACCCTCATCCCAGTTTTGTCATACCCTGTTTAATATAACCATGGTAACATGAACTAATCCCAAATTTCATCTTTGTCACCCTCAGCCAAACTACATCATGCAGACGGAGGAGCACCGTGCAGGACTTCTGGTACGCTACGGCCCTGAGAAGCTTTTCCAGGCTGAGAGGAACTTTAATGCTGCTCAGGACCTGGATGTGTCCATACTAGAGGGAGACCTAGTTGGTGTAATCAAGCAGCAGGACCCCATGGGAAGCCACAACCGCTGGTTAATTGATAACGGAGGTAAAGCCTTTGAGCTCTAGAAGCTGATTTTAACCTGGCAGTGGGGAAAATGGAGCAGCAATAAAATCTCTGTCCTTCCTTTCTCCTTGTTTTGCAGTCACCAAAGGTTTTGTGTACAGCAGCTTCCTCAAACCTTACAACCCACGCAGAAGCCAGTCGGACGTGTCCATCGAGAGCCAGTCTTCAAATGAGTCAGGCTACGGTGGCTCCTCGCCTGTTTTCTCCCGCCAGAACAGCAACAGCACTCTGACCTTCAACCAGGAAACAGCCACCGTCAGCTTTTCCACATCGCAGCATCAGAGTCAATCGTCGCCCCACCCGTCTCTGGACTCGGCCTCATCCCGGAGGAGTCACCACAGGGATGCACCCAACCCTGACTCAGCCAGTCAAAGCAACTCCATAAACTCCTCGCCGCGAAATATTTCCAACCGACGGGAATTTGTCGACCCCACGTACCGAAACTCGTCGAGTCACAGAGACGCTGAGCCTTCGTACCGACACTCGGGAAACCATAGAGACTCTTACGATACCAGCTACGCCAGTTCGAGCAGCCACAAGGAGACATCGGACCTCTCGGAGACGGACTCGTCCTCCTCGCACAGAAACAGTCACTCACAGCGGTATGGACACACAGACAAATCCTACAGTTCACACCAGTGGAGGAATGGAGACAATGGAAGCCAAAAGAAGTCTGTTTACTCCAGAGACGAATACATCGAGCCTGAACCAGAACCAGAACCAGAACCAGAACCAGAACCAGAACCAGAACCAGAAGAGGAGAGTGAACTGGATGGTCACCAGGTGAGTTTTAGTTTGATGAATTAGATGATGATTGATTGATGATTAATGATGAGGTCTTTGTAACTTCCTTGAGTTCCTGGAGGTCTGTGGAGAGGGGTCATGATAATGATGATGCAGTGTAGAGGGAGTTACTGAAGCCAAGCCAAGATGATATTTAGAGAGGAGGCTTTAATTGGGTGATGGTGCAACCAAAAGGCAGCCAGATGAGGTTAGCAACCAGCCTGAGAACGTAGTAGAGCACTCAAAGTGAGGCACACTGCCAACGTGAGAATTAATGTTGGACATAAATTTGTTCGGTTGCCAGATACAGGACGCAAAATGAATACGACTGTTGTCCTCTGGATCTTGAACACATCAGCTTGTTTAACATTGTTTTTCGATTATTTTTCAGATTTACTACGCCCTCTACTCCTTCACCGCCCGCTGTGCCAATGAACTGAGCATTTCTGCAAATCAGAGGCTGCGGATACTGGAGTTCCAAGACATGAATGGCAACAGTGAATGGTGGCTGGGGGAGGCGGGCGGCCGCCGAGGTTATGTGCCTTCCAACTACATTCGTAAATCCGAATACACATGAAGAGGTTTTAGTAGGCGGACGACACCTGAGACTGCACTTCGACCTCACGAGCAGACAGATCAAATAAAACAAACAAGCATGTTTGCGTGGTGGCGCATTTTTGATAAGTTGTCATGCAGTTTGATAGTGAGATGGACTGGACTCTGACTCTGCTCCTGAAATTTTGCATTATTATCGCCTATATTTATAGACTTTTCTTTTTTTTTTACTTCCTGGAAACTGCACCCTATTCCCTCTTGTTTCCAGTGGAAAACCTGTGACTTGCGCCAGACCTTTGCCATATTCTCTGGAGCTGAAGACAATGAATCTTATGTTTTAAGAGAGCGGCCTTCGAGGTTTGCACATTGGGAGATTGCGATGGAAATGTGAAGGTTTTGAGTTCAGACTGCTTCTTATAAACAAACATCAAGTGATATGCACAGGGACCGACCTGAACACTGTGTTAATGACTCTTTTCTTCATGTGGTTCATTACATCACTTGAATGACAGAGGAATATTAGTTGCATTTACTCCATATCATAGGCACTTAACGTGATTATCCACTGGTTGCAAGTTTGAAGTGCCTGTGGAGCCACTGTATGAAATTAACATTGACTGTTTGAATTAAGACCAAGTACAAAAGTTGAATGGCATATGTAATATGGTTTACAAATACGCCCCTTGAACTGTTTGAATACCTTTTTTTTTTTTTAATTTTTTACTGGGTTGACACAATGTAAACAGCTGATGACCCTTTTACCTGTGAGAAGAGGTTAACAAACAGAGAGAGAGACTGTGGTGTGATCTTAACTAAGATTTCTCCATAAGCTCCCCATGTAATTTATATATAAATATATACATAGTGCTGTACAGTGAAAATATGCTATTGCACCCACTGTAAAGTGATCACTATTTGAATAAAAGACAGCTCAGCTGACAAATACTGATACGCTTGTTTTCCTTTGTGAAAGATCAATGTTTACACACTGTCAGGGTTTCAGAGAGCTCTAGTTTCATTCTCAGCTTTTGGTTGTGTCACTACTGACACAAAATGATAGAGTCTGGACGTTCCTGAGCTTCCTATCAGTACATGAACTCACCACATACAGACTTTTTAAATACATTTCATATCTTTCAAATGTTGCCTATCAACAAAAATGCAGATTTTACAAAAATAAACATGCAGAACATTTTATATTGTGTAACACAAACAGATTTCTAAGCAGTGTAAGTTTAATGAGTTAACTTACTAAACTTTATTCATTTTAAAACAATAATGTAGATAATTATTATCTACATCAGGGGTGTCAAACTCATTCCACAAAGGGCCGATGTGGCTGCAGGTTTTTGTTCTGACCAAGCAGCAGCACACCAGACCTGACTCAGTTAATCAACTGATCTCAGTCTTCAGACAGTTGATTGGTCAAACTGTGTGCTCTTGATTGGTTCGAACAAAAACCTGCAGCCACAGCGGCCCTTTGTGGAATGAGTTTGACACCCTGACCTACATCACTGAAGTTCCATGTCTTGTCTTCCTGTGTTCCTCTGCTTGTGATTACCTGATTTGTCTCACCTGTGTTGATTGCACTACCTGTGGTCGTTTCCTTGTGTACTTACCTTCAGTGTTCACCCTTTGTTCCTCTGTTGATGCCCCTTTAGTGCCATTTGTTGTAGTCTGCATTTTTGGGTCCAGTCTTCTGCAATCCCAGACACTGATCTCTTCTTCTTTTTCTTCTCTTTTTTCTTCTTCTTCTTGTTTTTTAGAAAAAGTTTGGTTTAGATCAGGCATGTCCAAACCATTCTGCAAAGAGCAGTGTGGCTGCAGGTTTTTTTTCCAACCAATCAAGAGCACACAGTTTGCCAAATCAGCTGACTGAAGACTGAGATCAGTTAATTAAATGAGTCAAGTCTGGTGTGCTGCTGCTTGGTTGGAAAGAAAACCTGCAGCCGCTCAGCCCTTTGTGGAATAGTTTGGACATACCTGGTTCAGATAAAGTGTATACAGATGCATTTGCAACTTCACTTATTTGTAATAAGTCAAGTTGAAGCAGTGATATTCCAATAGTTTGTTCTTGTTTTAATATCATATATAAACAAATGCAAACAGTTCTGCTGAGGTAAAGTTTGTTTAGAGTTTAAAGTCTGCAGTCTGCAAGCACACAATCAATAGAATCAATGTATCTGGCTAAAGATTGACAAGTTTGAGGGATGAGCAGGGCACTGAGGGGGTTTGGGGGACTAAACTCACACACTATATCTGCAGCCTTTACACTGAGAGAGTTTCATTCAGCACCATGTTGTCTGCAGGAGCTCTGCTCATAAGCCTGAACATACTGACTGTTTGTGGTCAATACGTGAGTGTAAATTTCTGTCTTTATGAGTAAATCAATCAGGGAGGATTTATTTTTTGAATCATGCAGATCTGATCTGTTCTCTTTTGTCATTTAAGGGGGACTACGTGTGTAAGACTCTTTTCTACTCTTCATCTAAGTGGTGACCCAGTTTATTTTCATATTTGCAGCACTGATTTATCTTTCCTTGAAAAGAAGTCATGTTTCAATTGCTTCAAATCTTGTAACATTAAGCTCCTTTAAACATTATGTAATTCAAAAGTGAAATTGAATAGTGTGTCATTATTATCATTTTAGAAAATGTGTTTTCAGTGCTTAAACACTGAATTCATACTAGAGTGCATGCTTGTATGTCTAAGCAGCTCTGTTCTTGACATACATAGATTATGAAGATTACACCACAGAAGCCCCAAGCTTCATTTTTGACTTCAACGACTGGTTGATTGACCTCCTGGACGAGTCCAGTAAGTAGCCCTGGAAGACTGTGTGTAACTGTGTTTCCAATCTTACTGATTTAAAGTCATCCACAGTGACATTTTCTCACCTCCTCCAGGTGTTTGTGACCCAAACCCTTGCTTCAATGGTGGCTCCTGCATAAGCAAATCCAATACACAATTCGAATGCGCATGTCCCACTCCTTACACTGGCAAAAGGTGTCAAAAAGGTCAGCAGGACAATTATGTTATGTAATTGACTACAAAATATGCTGATGCATGTGTATACAACTGCTAGTAACTGATGATGTGTTTTGCTCCTCAGTCAGAAACCTTTGTGAAAATGTCAAATGTGGAAATGGCGACTGTGTCGTTAACCCCAGTAAACCTCCATACTATGAGTGCAAGTGCAATCCTCCATTCCAAGGCCCAGACTGTAAGACATGTGAGTATGACAAAAATATTAAATATCATAAAAAAAAATCTGATACTATTACTTTAGTACAACAGGAACCCTTTTCTGGACTAGTGAGTCATATGTACTGATCTAGTGAAATGAGCCAAAGAAGAAGCGTCAGGGTGGACGGTGTCCTTTGACAGCCCCAGATGTCCTTGTAACACCCCCTGCTGTTGGATATACTGTTCATTTGTTTGTCTTGTCTCAATCAGTGCCAGCATCTCCCTGTGAGCCCAATCCTTGCCTGAACGGAGGCTCTTGCACAAGAGGGAAACGTCGTTTCCGCTGCCTTTGTCCTGATGGATATACTGGGAAATTCTGTGGAACTGGTAAAGATCTCACAAAGGACACAGCAAACCATCACTCCCATTGACATAACCTTAATCACCTACAACCGCACTTTAACTCAGTACCATGCACACCTGATTCTCCCTACAGGGATAAATAACGGTTTCAATCAATTAATTCCTTTGGCTAAACATAAGATGTTTTACTGCACTATTTCTCTACAGATCCCAGTGACTGTTATGAAGGGAATGGAGAGACATACAGAGGTGACGTGAGTACGACAGAAGAAGGGGTGGAGTGTCTGGACTGGCACTCCAATTTCATCCTGTTAAACGGGGAGGATCCTTTCATTCTGTACTCAGACTTCACTGGACTGGAGCGTAACAACCATTGCAGGTATTTTACTGTTCACCAGTCAGATTCTGTTTTCATTTATCTGTCGTACCAGCAAAAATCCCTTCTTTTTTAAATTTGCTATGTACAAAGTATATTCTTATTGACTGGAAACATATATGTTCCTATAATAAGAGGGTGTTATATGATATATGTCATCCATAAGGGGATATTTTAAACGTTACAATTTTATATATGTTAAGTAAGTATATATAGTAACCATAGAAAAATCATATACCTACAAATACATACATTAACATGTATATTTGTATGGACTTAATAGTTCCAATTTCTAATCTTTGTTGTTTTTTAACATATGATTTCATCTTCAATGTATATAAATGCCATATGTAGAATATACACACATTTTAAATTTCATGATGTAGCCGTTTCATTGTTTTCCGTACATCCTAGGAACCCAGACGGGGACGACAAGCCTTGGTGTTTCATTAAAAAGCAAAACAAACTAGTGTGGGACTATTGCAAAGTCAAGAAATGTTCTGGAGGTGATCAAATTCTCTCACACAGTAAACACACAGTTTGTACTATACATGTACAGGTATGTCAAAGCGAAACTTAACTCTTTTCTAATGTTCCTCAGCCCCAGCCACTCCACCCACACCTGTCAATCCACAGCCGGGCCCTCTGCAGTTCTCCCAGTGTGGAAAACCACAGCCTTCTCGCACCAGCAGGATTTTTGGCGGCAGAAAGGCTTTCCCAGGTGCCCACCCCTGGCAGGTGTCGGTGCAGAGCAGACCCAAGAGGTCATCATTGCAGTTTGGTCACATGTGTGGTGGGATCCTCCTCTCATCCTGCTGGGTCCTCACTGCTGCCCACTGTGTGTAGGTTCTGTATTGTGTGTATACCAGTATGTGTAAGTCTGTTCAGTTTTCCACCATAAACATTTTACTTTTTCCCCAGTGAACCTACGAATGAATACCAAGTGGTGTTGGGAGGAGTGAACATAGACAAACAGGAGGATATGGACCAGACCATCCCAGTAATACAAACTATTGTTCATGAGAACTACAGGCAGTCTGTAGTGCCTTACAATGACATTGGTATGCTGCACTTATTGAATTAGTGCAATTTCTAATCTAGATTTTATGGAAACTTCATTACTTTATTCATAAAACAATTCAAATCTCTTAATGTTTGTGTCAACTTCTTGTGTAGCTCTGCTTCAACTCCAAGTGACAGACAGTCCTTACTGTGCAAAGGAAACTCGCTTTGTGAAAACAGTGTGTCTACCAGACCAGACCTTCCCTGCTGGAAAGCAGTGTGTCATCTCCGGATGGGGGGCCACTGAAACCAGTAATTAATTTTCTATTATTATTATTATCCTTTCCTAACACTAACCCTAGAAATAACTTCTATATTTAATCTTTAGATAGATAACTCAAAATCTGTATTGATTTGCTTTCATCTCCACTTTTCAGGTCGGTACAGCAGCCAGCTGTTGAATGCTAATGTTTTGCTGATATCTGAAGAACGATGCAAAACTCCCCAAGTTTATGGAAATGTATTGGACAGCAGCATGTTCTGTGCAGGGACTTTGCAGGGGGGCATTGACTCCTGTCAGGTGTGTATGAAATTATACAATATGCTGCATCCTCTCAAAAATCTATTCATACACTTGCAGGGCTTTTTAAAGGTCCCACGATCAGTTTTTTTTTTTTTTTTTACTTCTTTTACATGTATTTTTGATATGCATGAGAAAATATGTCACCTCTCTCTCAGGCTTCCCACCTGAATCATAGCAACTTGTTATATAACAAGAGTTCAGCCAGCCAATCAGAGGAGAAACTCTCAGGCTTTTTAAAGTGATTTAATAAAATTACATCAGATGTCAGATACACAAAACCAAATTCTGCAAGACTGGATCATAGTCCAGGAGGGCGGGGCTTAGGCATGGCTGACATCATAAAGTTACAGAACTCCCTCTGACTTGTTTTAAAGCACAGTTTCTGAATGCACACTATGTGCATTTCTCTGTGGCCTGCACACATCAGGCCTGCGATGAAGTACGCAAGAATAATTACTCCTGTCACAGCATTAACCTCTTTACTCTGTAATTCTGCAGGGAGATTCAGGTGGTCCATTGGTGTGTGAGCACAATGGTGTACACTACATCACTGGTGTGGTGAGTTGGGGTGAGGGCTGCGGTAGGCAGAACAAGCCTGGAGTCTACGTCAATGTCCACACATTCAACAACTGGATCAAGAGCAAGATCAACTGAACATCAGTCATCAGAACGGCATCACTGATACACTGCTCTGTCAAATGCTTCTTTAGAAAGTCAAAGAGATAACTGCTA
Source organism: Caranx ignobilis (assembly GCA_021432705.1). NCBI lineage: Eukaryota > Metazoa > Chordata > Actinopteri > Carangiformes > Carangidae > Caranx > Caranx ignobilis. The sequence continues at coordinate 8,168,328 of MU269988.1, forward strand.
AGTTTGCCTTGAAAAAACAAAAACTGTTTATTATTTACCAGCGATAAAACCAAGCATTTACTCCGAGTCCAGCTTTGAGTTAAAAGAGGCACCATTACAAACTCACAAAGCTGAACCTGCCAGACAAACTGTAGATCACACATCATTTTAGTGGGTCTGTACTTCTCTGTCACTGAGCCTAGCTCAAAGAGATGACCAGACTTTTTGTAGGAAAACGTTTTTTGCATGTCTAAAGATTGTAAAAGAAAAAGATAAATAAATATTCTGAAGTGCTTCCTATCTTCTGAACACACTCAATATACAAAAGCAATGGCAAACATCCCATCCAGCTTTTCATATAGTATCACTTTTAATCTAAAGCAATCTGAATTCAGTCTGTAGATGAGGTTTTTGTATGAACTCATGGGCCGCATAGCCTGGCCTGAAGCTGTGATAAATAGTTAAAAAAAACACTTGCTTTAAATCTGAAAATACATTTCTTTTTCTGAATTCCCTTTTATGCACCACATACAACAATCTTTTCAACAAACATGACAAGTCCTGTCCTGATTCAACCTGCTTAATCTCCTTCTTAATCATTTAAATCAGTTTGTTCTTGCACTTACAGTAGCTCTGTTGGACACTGGTGTTGCACCTTGTGTAACTAGACTGCAAAACAGATACCAAAAGAAGCAGCACCTGGAAAGTTAACCTTTCAGTAAAAGTTCACCTGACCTTTTGGAAGTGGCCATCATTTACAATCTCTAATTGCTATCATCTATAAAAACTCCTCTGATCTATGCGTCTTCTATCGCAGCAGCTTTACTAGACATAGACGTCCTGACTGTGTTCTGGAGGGCAGCCGACGAGGAAGATGAGGTGGTGCTGGACTTCTTTTCCATGGATCTGAATGAGGTTGTAGAGGTGGTGGACTTTTTCTGGACGGTCTGAATGGTCTTCTTCCTCTTTACATGCAGGACCTCCATGGCGTCCATGTTGACACCTTGTTGAATCTCCTCACTAGTCTCCACCTGTTCTGACGTCTGTTGTTGTTGTTGCTGCTGCTGCTGCTGCTCCATCTGCTGCTGGTGATACATCTGAAACAGAGATGATTATTTCCAGTGGATTTTTAAAAATCTTTTCACACAGTAAATTACAATAATATATCTTACGTGTTTGCTCACCATCATCATGTGCTGGTACTTTGCAATGGCCTCATCAGTGCTAACTCCCTCAGCCAGACCCAGCTCTGCAGCCCGGCGGGCAAGCTGGGCCTTGTGGGAGCCAGGAGGGGTCCAGCCCACTCCTTTGATCCAGTTCAGGTCTGATTTGTAGTTCACCTGCAACAAAATGGAGAAACAGTTAGAGTGGCACATTAGTTGAAGTAGGTCCTGAAGGACAAATAGTAAATGTTAACTCTCTATATAGCTTATTGTGAACTCTGATTATTGTGAACTGCCTGTAAAAAAGACACTTTCACCAATATGCTCTATTGCACCATGACGTACATCACTCTGCAGCTTGTAGGCCTGCTTGGCGTGCTTGACATTGAGCTGTTCGGGGTCGCATGTGTAGTCGTGGAGCTTGTGGCGGTAGGAGATGTCGCTAGCCTGTGCCTGATTCTTCTTGGCCAGCTGGAACTCCGGCTGGTCAGCATGGATCTTGTAGTGGCCGCGCTCCTCCTTGGACTGACGTTTATACTCTAGATTGCTCTGAAGCTTGCTGGCTGCAAGAGAATGCACCATCTTGGGGTCGTCCTCCACGCAGCGCAGCCCTACCTGCTGGCCCTTGTCTTTCAGATGAGATTCCTTGTAACGGAACTGTTGCAGGGAGAAAGACAGTTAGGGGTTTGAGCTAAAAGCTGCATGTAAAACTTTCCACTCTCAGTAGTAAATATATTTAAATATCTAAAAGAATATTTCAAGTGCAGTAAAAAATGCGGATGTAAACATAAAATCCTTGGAACCACTTTCTTTAGATAAATTAAACAATAGGTAGGAGTTGCTCAGGTGCTTTTAGTATATTAAGGAGAAAATAAATTCTAATTTGGGTGTAAAAAAAAGTTTCAAGAACAACGAAAGGGACATGAATCTTGTAACAAACTGAACTCACATCACTGGCGATTTCTCTGGAGGCCTTGGCAGTTTGGAAAGGAATAGCGTCCAGCCGCAGGTCGTAGCCTGATGTCTTCACCTGCTCTCCAGATGCCTTGTAAACTTTCTGCATAGGAAAAGAGTCATGACGACCAAAAAAAAAAAAAAAAAAAATGTCACAAAGAGATAACACCATCTTTTCCTGGTGATTTTTACATTGTTTGCTTGTGAGAAGTATCTGAGGAGGGACTTACATCACTAATCTGCTGGGCGTTGATCTTGGCTCTAACAAAGTCTGGATCGTCTGGGTGTAAGGTGTACTTGTGCATTTCATCATTCTTTCCAGATTTGTACAACCTCTGTAGTAGAGAAAAGACAAATATGTGATATAAACAGGTCAAAACATCACAAGCACCTTCAAGTGGGATGAATGTTTTCCTGTGTCTCTCACCCTACCTCACTACACTGTTGATAGCTCGTCTTGGCATGGACAATATCGGGAGAGTCAGTCACTGAGGTGAACTTCAGATGGCCAGGCAGCTGACGATACTTCTTCTGCATGAAGGGAGAGCACATAAACTTTAACAGCAGTAAATAAAAATGCTCAAACTTGACATACAATTTGAAAGTATTAAAAACAAGTTGTATGCAGGATTCATTAAATTAACAACTGTGAGTGAAACATTAGAACCTCCAGTAAAAAATTAGTGTCAAACCCGTATACTCACATCACTTATAAGTTCTCCAGCTTTCTTGGCTGACTCCAGCTGAGGTGCACCCACCCCGTCCCAGGCCACTCCCTTCATGAAGCTGAGGTCTGACTTGTAGAGTTTCTAGAAAGAAGGCAATGACATTTGTAAACAGAGCTCGCCTTAAAAAAAATTCTCTCATCTTCTCTCTGCACCTTGGCCTCTCACCTCACTCTGCAGGTCGTAAGCCTTTTTGGCCCACTTGACCTTCATGTCATCGGGAAGCACCGTGTACTCGTGCAGCTTCTTCCTGTAGTCCTGATCGCTGGCCAGGGCCTGGGCGTTCTTAGCCGTCACCAGATGAATCATGTCTGGGGTGAGGTGGTACTGACCGCTGGCTGTCAGCGCATCCTTGCGGTACTCCTGGTCGCTGGCCAGCCGGCCCGCCTGCAAGCAGTGCAGGAGACGTGGGTCGTCCAAGACGCTTTTGGCACCGATGTGTTTTCCCTTCTCCAGCAGGTGGTTGTGTTTGTACTGGTACTGCAGAGAGACAGAAGTTAGGGCTGGGATTCATTTTGGTTTTAGAGCCAACACACAACAAGCAATATCTACAGTTTCTAAGTGTTCTTATTCTTATATTATTCTTTTACATATATTGGTATTTACATATGGTCTCTTAAGTGGATATTTTGAATCAATATTCATCCATGTTTTCTTACATCACTGGCGATGCCTGTGGAGCTCTTTGCAGCCTGGAAGGGGATGTCCTGCATGGTGAGTTTGTAGCCCTGAGCCCTCAGGGTGTGCCAGGACTCTCTGTATTTGATCTACAAAGGAGATACAAAGAGTAAATATTGAAAAAGAAGTCAAAGATGTCTATAGATACTGTATGGTGTTCAGGTCATAGGCTCTGAGAGTACCTCACTAAAGTTGGCTGCATTGATCTTTGCTTGTGTAATCTCTGGTCTCTCGGTTGTTATTGTGTAGTTGTGCTGGTCATTCACTCCCTTCTCTTTGTACAAACGCTGGGAGAGAGATAGAAGGCATCATCACTGTCACCATTAGGTGAGCAAATCAAAAACAACAAAACAGGGAACTGTGAGGAAGCCTATGAGAACACAGCTGAAAGCAATAAGCTCAGTGTCTCACTTCATTTGTGATCTGTGCACTGAGTTTGGCATGGACGATATCTGGAGAGTCGGTAACGGAGGTGTGCTTGAAGTTGTACGGCTGCTGGCGGTACTTTTTCTGTTTAGGGAGAAACATTAGAAACATTATTAGTCCCTGTAATATTTTCAAAGGTCAAAGAAATGCAGAAAAAAACAGTATTACCCAAGAGTCATACACTGACACTGAAAACACTGAAAATCTGACCTACATGTGGGCATGTGCAGCATCTAGTGCTGCATGTGCACAAAAAATGATCCAAGAGGAATCAAGAACAAACAAGACAAAGAGGGAATCTCACATCACTGATGAGGTCTGTGGCCCTCTTGGAGCCTTCAATCTGCAGAGCCCCGGTGGCAATCCAGGCTGCACCACGCAAATAGTTCAGGTCAGACCGATACACTTTCTGTAACAAATAAAAACATAAATCATTTTTGATGTATCAGAAAAATAAATCCAAGTGACTTTTTGACAAAAGGGCTGATTACGCAACATTTAACCCCCTAACCCTAACCCATTTAAATATATTTGAGCCTAAATAACAGCAGTGCTCTAGTTTCTCAGCTAACCCCTTGCAGTTTACTGTCCCTCTCACCTCGCTCTGCAGGGCATATGCTCTCTTTGCTGCCTGCACCTTCATGTCATCAGGCAGTGAGGTGTACTGATGCAGGGTGAGCTTGTAGTCCTGATCACTGACCAGCGACTGAGCCTTTTTAGCATGTGCGACCTCCAGCATGTCCATGGACAGGTGGACCTTTGAGAGCTCTTTTGCTGAATCCTGCTTGTACTTAATCTGGTGAGAGACAGATAAAAGAAAGTCTTAGTTACATATATATTTTCCTTTTTTGAGGTATTTTGGACATTTTTACCTTTATTTCTATCCACATTCTAGTCGTTGGCTAAGTTAAAGTGGGGGAAAAAAAAAAGACTCACGTCGCTCTGTAGCTTGCTGGCATTGACTGAGTGAGAAATGTTCAAATCATCATATAGTCCCTTCAGTCCAATCATCTTCCCTTTACTCCTCTCAAAGTCTTCTCTGTACTTTTGCTGCAATGACAAATCAGTAAAATAAGATGACTCCAGTGAGATGTTTATCTGCAACAACATCAAAATAATCAGCTGTTGCAGAAGCCATTGTGAAAATGCTCATTGATTGCAGCCTTACTTCGCTGAGGATCTCTGCAGACGCTTTGGCGGACTGGAAAGGAATGGCGTCAAGACGCAGCTTGTAACCGCCATCACGTAACTTAGTCCAGGATTCCTTGTAATGGCTCTGCAAGTGCAGCATAAGACATGTAAATGTTTGGTGTGGTTACGGCCTATAGAGGCAGCTGATTGGGTGGTTTTATTGTCTATTTATGTGTAAGTTCTTGAAAATGTGTTGTGTTTCTTTTTTTTTTTTTTTTTTTTTACCTCACTGAGGTTTTTAGCATTGAGTTTGGCTTGCACCATCTCTGGCAGCTCTCCAGTCAGTGTGTAGTTGTGCTTCAGGTTTTCACCCTTCTCCCTGTACAGTCTCTGTGTTGGAGAGAAGACAGCATCACTGATCATTCAGTTCACCTCAGATACTGTTGCATAGGCTTCCTCTTCCTTTGTATTTACAGTATTTATAAAGGTCAGCTGCAGTTCAGACATGCTTTAACTCAACTAAATAACATCACAGATCCATTAAATTAATGAGAAAAGAACATAAAACTCACATCAATGGCCAGCTTGTTGCTGAGTTTGGCTTGCACCATCTCTGGGGTGTTTTCAACACTGGTAAACCTCAAAGCACTCACATCCTGGCGGTATTTTTTCTACAGAGAGAGAAAAATGCATAAAACAGAGTGGTGAGTATCAGAAACACAAGGTGCACATGTTTTTGATGAGCACTAGAGGGCACAACAGCATGACAAATATTCCTACATAAACATCTACAGAGTATGTGTTAACATAGAAGAACAATTGTTTTATTTTATATATATATATATATATATATTAGATACATATATAGATAGAAATATATCTAAAAACCCATTCAAGAGGAGCTCACAGCTCTGGTCTATTTGTGTTCAGTCACTCCATGGTCTAATGTTGGTAGCCATGACTGGAATGACCCTTAAAATAAGTGGCTACATATATAGAGGTTAAGAAAAGAGTCTGGTGTTGCCAGTCTGTCACAGATATGTCACGGAAATATCTTTGTATACGATTCAGAAGCATTTACAAAAAGAGGCTATGCATAAGACGGGGATATTTCACTATTGAGACTAAATTAGTATAAGACAGATGCTTCACATATAAGAATCATGAATTAGCAGTTATCTCTCTGGTGTCAATGACAGGATATTTCAAACTGTTTCATTTCTATTTTTAAGTTGTTAATTATGAATCAAATCACTATCGTTTATAATTAGATGCAATTTCAGACGCAGCTCAGCGTGGACACTGTGAACTAACTAACTGTGAACTAACCATCTGTGGACCAAAGACGATTTTAGGAAACTGGACACTTGGTATTAATGGAGATGCCTAAAAGAGTTTCCTTTGAAGGTCTGCACAGCACCAGCAACACACATCGATGCACCCTGTGTTTTCTCTTTTATTTACCTTTACTGTAATGACATTGTATATCAGTGCAAACATTATGGATCCATTAACCGAAAGAGAAATAAACCAAGGAAAAGGGACAAACTACCAAGCATTAAAACTGCATCCTGATGGTGAAGTGAAATCTTTGTGATCTGCATTAGCCTCAGTAACTATGATCAGTCTGGCCTCTTGTTATAGCTGCAGTGCACTCCATGTACTTAACCCAGTTGCAGGAGAGCGGGAACGATCCTGTGTCTGCAGCTCTTTAAATACATTCTGACCTAAGCCGTAAACCTAGATATGGACCTTCCAGTCATATGTTACACAATCATGCTCATTATTATTCTCATCCTCTACACACCAATTTACCTACTTAGTTCTCATATTGATAATCAAACCCTGCATGATAAATTACATTACCATAAATAAGGGAGGTTATAATGAAGGTCAAGGACTGAAACACATCTTTGAGCTGCTGTGGTGGGAGAGGGGACACTTATTTTTTCTGTCTCATATAGAAATATAGAATTACATCCCATAACTCTCAGCTTATTTCAGCAATGCATTCTGGGTCACAGGATCAGAAGTTACCTCACTGACAAGTTCCCCGGCTTTCTTTGCCTGCTGGACATCCAGGATTTTGAGGCCTCCCAGCCAACGCCCTTCATCCAGTTCAGATCTGACCTGTACTGTTTCTGAACACACATATTCACACATCCTCTTCAGTTTCAATTTTAAACACCAAAACCAATATTGTAGTTAACAAATCACTTGTTGTTTGGATGTCAGTCGATGGGACTTACATCGCTCTGCAGTCCGTAAGCCTTCTTAGCCCAAGCAACATTCATGTCAGTTGGCAGGGTGGTGTACTCATGCAGGAAAGTCCTGTATTTGGTCTCGGTTGCCAGGTCCTGAGCCTTCTTGGCATGGCTGATGTTCATCATATCCAGAGAAACACTGGGGAGGAGATTTATTTCATCATGTAAATGGAGGAGATTTATTCCAAAGGAGACAAGATTTTAGGGAAGTCCTGCCGCTAATGAACTGAATCAAAGCTGGTTACAGGAGTAATTCCCTCTTACTACAACACTTCATCTTCATTTAGACTTGATGGCATGTGTGGTCTGAAGCTTCAGCAAAGAACTGTGTTATTTATAATTTTTTTTGGTTTTTCCCTTCAATTTATACTTAACCCCTAACTTGACAGGTGTGACTGACTAGAGCTGTCTCTAAGTCACCTGTATTTCGTCTTTGTGTCCTCATAGTGCTTCTTGTAGTGGCGGTCACTCTGTAGTTTGGTAGCCAGAGCAGAATGGGCCATCTGAGAGTCGTCGCTCACCGACTTAATACCGATCACCTTGCCTTTGTTTTTCTCATACTTCTCCTTGTATTTCACCTGCAAGCAGACATGATATTAATAGTCTTACAAAATGACGTATTTTCCTCATTAGTTATGGCCGCAAATGCCAGAATTCAAGTTGGAAAGTGGCAATTAAAACACAAAAAAGTTTTTTTTTTCTTCTCAGGCTGATCTCAAAGATACAGAGTGTTTTATGAATAACTCACATCACTGGCCAGGTCCCTCTTAGCTCTTGCGGTAAGTATGGAGAGAGAGTCCAAGCGCAGCTCAAAGCCCTTCTCCCTCTGCTTCTCCCAGTTGCTCTTGTACACTTTCTAGAAAAACATTAACATCAGAATCACTTAATGAACAGTATACTGAAAGGTCAGAAAACATATTGCAGAAATAGAGATGTTGGTATGTGTATACTTTTTGCTCCCAAAAAATGTGAAGAAATATGCAAGATGCAACAATAACATTGTTGAAAGATTGAGAAATTATGTGAGATAATATACAATAAGCTGAAGACTTTTGAGTGATGAGAAACCCAATGGGCATCATTTAATACACATTAGTAATTTAGTTTCTCAGAGAAACGTAACATGGATATGTCCCCAATGTTTAGAGTAATAGATGTTAGATGTGATGGGAATAATCACATGATTTCATTCATTGGCCGCTTTGTAATCAAAAATAAAATAAAATCTTCCTCAACTTGCAAAGATGCACTACAAGGTGATGCAAAATACTTGTCTAAAAATACACAGTGAAACTGAACAACAGCTCTCTCAAATGGACCTTTAAATAAACTGATTTCGGCCACATGCGAGGCAGATTGGCCATGAATGACCTTTTTGTGTCTGACACTGCGTGGGCCTAATGGCTGTTAAACCTCTAGACAGTAAAACAGCATTATGTCAGTCAGGATTTGGTCGATTTTCCGTACAAATCTAATTGTGCTAATTTCCAAATCGTGAGTTAAACACTTGGTTAATCAGCTTTATTTTGTGCCTCATGGGAACAGTAAATATTGGAGAATCCTCAGTCTAAGATCTGAATTTGGTTTGAGGTGAGTCATCCCTCTGAGAATAGCAGTGTGATGAACCGGTGGTCAGGTCACAAAATCTAAAATGTATGATGCTCTACTGCAAAAGCACATCACCACGGAAACCACCTCTTGCTCTGTATTAATTGTTGACCTTCTGCAATTAAAGTGAAGGGGCATGACTCCAAGAGACAAGGCTGCTACTGTACTGTATGTTCATTATATTACCAACGTAGGCTGTAAATGAAAGGGAGCATTGCAGTAATTAAAGTGCAATTGATCAAAAACCCTAACAACAGTCTCCTAGTCGACAAATTCAATCTAGGTTTTACAAAAGTAACATCTCAGATTAGCAACTAATGCTATGAGTGAGGCAAAACATAGCTTTGATGTCCAGTAAGCGCTTGTTTTTATTTTGTGTCCATGGAAGTTCATTTTCAAAAAAACATGATCCACTATAAAGCTTCACTGTTGTTCTATACAGAATAACACACACTGCAGTGACATTCACTGAACTTACCGCACTGAGAAGGTCGGCATTAGCCTTTGCTTGTCTGAAGAGTGGCTCATCCTTTGTCATGGTGTACTGGTGTATGATCTGCTCTGTGTTTGCTTTGTACTGTAACTGAAAAGTCAGAAGCAGACAGACGTGTGCTGTGACAATGCGCTGTAAATAGTATGTACACAGCGACAGGTTTAAAGTGAAGCCCTTACGTCGCTCTGCAGTTCCTGGCTCTTCTTGGCATGTTTGATGGAGAGATCATCCGCCACCTGGGTGAACTTGATTTTATCTGCCTTCTGACGGTATTTGGTCTGAAAGAAGGGAAAGACAGTATGGTAGATGAATGCATGTGTGCGTAATACAACTCACCAAAATGTGGACACTAAAATAGTAACTGCACTGACATCACTGAGCAGCTCTCCTGCTTTCTTTGCTTGGGTTATGTTCAGACATCCTTCAGCCTCCCAGCCAACTCCTTTCATCCAGTTCAGGTCTGAACGATAGTTGTTCTATGGAGCAAAGGACATAAACTTCACCATTAACCTGGTAGGATTCTGTTGCATAGCATTAAATATATATAAAAAACAGATAATGGTTCTTCTCTTCCTCCTGTCTTGTACCTCGCTTTGCAGAGAATAAGCCTTCTTGGCCTGCTGGATCTTGATGTCATCCGCCATCACTGTGTAATCGTGAAGCTTTGTGCGGTATTCCAGGTCACTAGCAAGGGCTTGGGCTTTTTTGGCATGGCTCAGGTTGATCATGTCCCTAGGAAGGGTGTACTGAGCCTGGCTCTCCTTGGAGCCCTTCTTGTACTCAATCTGAAGGGACGACAATAAAATTAAGTCCATGAAAAGTTGTATGAGAACATCTTGTGTCCCTGGGGTCCTACAACATCTGTTACAGCACATGAAAATATGTATTTTAATGCCTGTAATCACTGATCAAAACAACTTACATCGCTGCTCATCTTAGCCACTTGGAGAGAGTGAAGAGTCTTGGAGTCGCTCATGTTGACCCCCACTGCCTTTTCTTTGTTCTTCATATAGGTCTCTTTGTATTTAATCTGAAACACATGTCCATTTCACTTAATTTCATTTGGCAGCTATCATTTGTTTTTAAATCGACTGAGGTTTCTTGGCCCGTCTTGGAGAGTGTGTGTTTGCTTACATCACTGGCAAGGTCTCGGGAAGCTCTGGCTGTTTTGATACTCAGGTCATCCATGCCAACGTCGCAGGCTTTGGACTTGGTCTTCTCCCACTCCTCTTTATATTTAATCTGTAGTGACAAATACGGGTGGTCAAATCATCACTTGATGAATTAGAGGTTGCTGCGACATGTCCAATTTCCTGTGACCACGTGAATTATTTTTGGTTGCGTGCATGAAAGTGTGAACGCAGGCTCGCACATGCATAAGTGAGGGAGTGTCTGCATGTTGACTTACATCACTGCACAAAGCAGCGTTGGCTTTGGCCTTTTTGATTTGGGGCAGATCCTGGGACAGTGTGTACTGGTGCTTCGTCTTTTCATAGCCTGCTTTGTAATTCAGCTGAAGGACACATTCACATTACAAATGAAAAACCTGGGTCAGCGCAGTGCTCATCAACAGAGTGTGCAGGTGAAAAGTGTCAGTTCAGCTGCTGTTAATCAAAGTGCTCAGTATCATTGGTAGTATTAGTCGCCATTATGGTGTTTACTTACATTGCTGACAAGCTGAGCATTTTTCTTGGCTAGGATGATCTCAGGCGTGTCTGTCACTGGACTGTACTTGACCTGGTCAATATGTTGCCTGTAGTTCTTCTGCAGTAACACAGAAAACATTGTTAATAAACACAAAATCTGTCACAAAAGACATTTATATCTGTATTGGCATAGTCTACTTGTTCATTTCAACTGTTAAAATCACACTTCAGATGTGGATTAAATTTGAGTGAGCTCACGTCTTTGAGTGGGTCCAGTTTCCTCTGGCTTTGGTAACCTGGTGTGAGGGTGGCTGGGTAGTTGTATTCTCCCTGCTCCTGTTCACAGCCTTGTTTATAAGCAATCTGAGATGCACAAGAGGATAATCTCAGCAAATTCAGGGGCACAGTAGTCTTACAAATCAGTGTAAGATATCTTAAATTAAAGAGTATATATATATATATATATATATATACGACTGTAATATTTCTATTTTACTGTGTATTTATGAAACTGCACTTGTTTGCCACCAGTTGGAGAACAGCTTTTTAGAAATCTATGCAGGACTTTAATATGAAACCATATTAAAGATGTGACAATATATGGAGTTTACAAGACTTACGTCACTCGCCAGCTTCCTGGCTTTCATGGCATGCATGGTCTTCTTATCAAGTCCTGAATCTTCATAGTGGCCCTTCATGTTGCTGGTGTACTTCTGTTTGTACTTGTTCTTATAAAGATATAGAAAGATGGAGAACAAATTAACATGTTGAACTCTGTGGTATAGGTTTTTTTCTCACTGCCTGTATCAAAAAACAAAAAAACTTACATCACTGGTGAACTTGGCAACTTTAGCTGCATTTTGAAACTGTGGTGTCTCACAGAAGTTGATGCTGTGACCTTTGGTGTTCTCCAAGTCCTTCTTATACTCCACCTGTTGCAGAATAGGTACAATTAAAGCAGTGGCTTTGTAACATTTTTCACTGTCTTGTTGAACAGTTAGAGCCCTGAGATGCCAGCCATTCCACTTCCTGTTATGTGCTATATATACACAATAAAGTGCCTGCAACCAATCACTCAGCATCACTGACACGCTGTCATAACTCGAGAGTCATTGAGACAAACAAGAGTATAACATGACTCCATTTGATTTTTCAGTGACCTTCCCGCTGAAATACCACACAGGGAGATTTTTTTTTTTTTTTTTTATCACCAATAAACATAAAAAAACAAAAAAGCAAAAACTGTTGTTAAAAAATCAAAAATAATTGTGGTTGACTAATATCTTTTATGACATATTCCCAAGGCTCAAAATAGATGTGCAAGAGTGAAGCACTGTGTTTATGTGTGAGGTAACATTAGTTTGACAGGACGTCCCGTGGCCTTGGAGGTAAGCTGTAACCCCATCGGACAGGCATTTCAGAGACGGCAAAAATGTAGGTTGAGTGGCTTCATGTCGGCTGGACACTGACACAGTATGCCCAGTATTTTCAGATCTTGAACACACACACACACACACTTAGCAGCAGGATTTGAATCTGGAAATGCTTTGTCCTCAGCTTTAGCAATGATATAATGATGTTTCATGATGTCAGCTTCTTGGAGAAAAGGTAGGGAAAAGACAAACAGCACACGTGATAAATGAGGATAGGTCTTTTGCCTTGAAAGCCTGACAATGACTGACAAATTCACCTCGCTGACAATCTTGTTGATCTTGCGGGCGTTCTTCAGAGCCAGATTGTCCTCGGATGTCAGGCTGTGGAAGTGCGATGTGCCCTTCATCTTGTTTAAGTCCTTTCTGTATTTTAGCTGCAGAGGGATGAAAGATGACTTAGAGCAAACACAGCAGAAGGGCAACATGTTGTGTTACTGAGGGATCAGGAGATTAACAGGACACATGCATAAACACACACAGAGTCTAATTCTGTCAAGGCGGAGAGTTTAAAGAATGACATCATGGTGAGGGCTTCTCATTGTAGTCCCCTCATCTATTCTGCCCAGTGATGACAAGGATGTTTTGATGGATGAAGCTCTTACACTTTTGACTCTGTATTGTTTTCACTGCGTTTGCAGCAAGTTCAAATGGTTGCACAACTGATCCAAGCTCCATTTTTAATTCCACACACCAACCACTGAAATTCTGCATATTTAACTCAACAACTATAGTTTATTATTGGATCCAGTGTATTTGTGTTTGCATGTCTGTTGATACTCACATCACTTGCATTTTCCTGGGCCTTCTTTGCCAGATAATAACCAGGAGTGATCATTGCAGGGAAGCTTCCTTTGCCCCGTTGCTGCTCATACTCCTCAGTATAGGCAATCTGCAAAGAGAGGGGCTGTTAAAGCACTGTTAACTATTTTCATAAGTAAATTTAAACCTGACATGTCAGCCATGCAATGCAAATGCAACAACCTGGGGTCTGAATGCCCTCTATACAGTATATTTTTAATAATTCACCCTCCACTTTTTCATTAAGGCAAACATCTCAAGAAAATTAAAAACAACCCTTCTTGGTAAGAGTAACACCTTACCTGGCTGAAGTTCTCTGCATTTTCTTTGGCGTGAGCTGCTTCAGCTACCGCAACCTCTGTGCTGGCTTTACCCTTCATCTCCTGTTCATACATCTGACGATACTTGATCTGGTTGGACATAAAACCATTCTTCTCTGTAAACCAATGACAGTGTTTAAATACTTAGAATATGCATTTTTGTTTTGCCACTTACATCACTGGCCATCTCGGTGGCCTTCTTTGATATCTTGTATCCCGGCGTAAGATGTGCTGGGAAACTGCCTTTTCCTCTCTGCTGCTCATACTCTTCTGTATATGCATACTGTAGGAAGAAAACAATGATTCAGACATGTAATAATATCTGTGCTTTCAGTTAGTTTCATCTTGTCTAATGTAAAATAAATTAAGCTTACATCGCTGACGATTTGTCCCTGTTTCTTGGCCAGAATCACCTCTGGGGGGTCAACAAATGTTGTGTACTTTGAAACTCTCTCCTCGTGTCCTTTTTTATATTCCAGCTGCAGAGAAAGGAAACAAATAACTGATGGGGAAACATGTTTCACTTAAAGCAACCTGCTAAAATGAATATGCACACAATGAATATGCATACAAAAAAAAATCCACTTACATTACTGGCCAGGGTGTTGGCATTCTTAGCAGCCTGGTAACCTGGTGTAATCATGGCAGGGAAGCTGCCTTTTCCCTTTGACTGCTCATACTCCTCTGTGTACTTCACCTGTCACCAAACAAAATAAAGTCAAGACATCTGACCAGTACTTAGAGTTTAAAGTTTGACCCACTGTTCACTACAAAAAACTTCATTTATATTGTGTCTGCCATCTTCTGTCAAGTTTAGACCATTAACTGTGAATCAAATGAAAACAACATTCTTCTTCTTTAATCAGAAAATAAAAGACAACAACCATGTATTAGGAAGTTTATGCCCCCAAAATTGGTTGAGTGGACAAAAAGTGTACTCACATCACTGACGGCCTTCTGTGCCTGAGACATTGTTACTATCTCCTGGCTGGTCACTGAGCCTGAATACCATGTCTGCTGCTGTGAGAACTCATGAGATTGAGAATGGAAGGCCTGTTTGGACATCAAAAACGAATCTGGTCATTTTCACACACTTACTGTGCATTTTCAAGCCTTGTTAAGTTCCACCCAAGCCTGTATACTTCCTTTAAGGCTTAGTTATCCTCTGTTAGCATATGTTAACAAGAGCAAATGCACCTGTGTTTGCACTGCAGAGTTGTGCAGGTGATGTTACACCAAACAAAAAAGAGCATAGATTAGGTTTAGCCTATTTATTTATTTATGATAAGTGAAATCATACTTTTTCAAGTTAATCATATCATTGCACTCACTGATCTGTAAAGATCGATTGACAAATTGTAAAGGAGTTATGTTGATTTCTTTATATATTCAAGATATGTGAAACAAACTGATTAACTACATTTTATTATTTAGGTAAAGTTCAAGATTTTGGGCTGGGACTCATTTGAGCTCGGGGTTAGGGCCAGTTGCTCTGCTGGGAGCTCACCTGGCTGGCCATCTGTTTGGCTAGGAGAGCCTTCTCCAGCTCCAAGGACCTCATGTCATAGTGGAAGGTGGACATAAAGCGCTCGCCATCTTCGCGATACTTCAGCTACAAATGCACATAGACGACAAGCATTAAGCCAAGGCCAGCACATGTTTGCCCATGCATGGACCGTACCTGTTTGCAGCATCTACTTTTATATCTACTTTTAATGCACAGAGAATAAATAAATCATAATAAAACCTGACAGCCCTGACTGATATCACCCTGACTTCAGAGCTACAGCACCAAACATCACTTTATTCTTATGAAGTCAGGTTGAACCCAGTCAACCTGAAACTCCCATGCTTAATAATGAAGGTATAATATTAGCATCCTGTTATTAATATCTTAGATGTTCCAGTCTGGATGAAGCTGGACCTGCCAGGAAGGATCCAAAATGGAGACTTGGTGATGGATCTCTGAGCTGTTTCCTAATCATCCTTAAGCTGTTGAAGAGTTTGAGACTAATATTAGATTGCAGGAGATAGGAGACAGAGACAGCACTGATGAGTGAGGCATCATTGGTGCTTACAATAAATACAGTAAAACTCAGTATGTTGATATTTATCAGCTGAGTGAAAACTAATCACAATCATATGCCGGTTAACCAGAGTATGTTTTTTCATCAGCATGGTCTGAGGTCAGCAACAAATATCAACAAGTTAAGTCCTGTCCTATGTCTAGTGGCATATAGCAGTGTAGCTGAACAGCTTGCTAGCCTACTGCTAATATAAGCATAAGAGCACTGCATGAACTCATAGATGCAGACAGACTCAGACAGACAGGAGCAGGTGGCGGGGCAGACGAGAGGAAAGGATGTGAGGCTGTTTTTCCTGACCTATAATTTTAGCCCCCTGAGGCATAAAGTGGGCTCAGCAGAGGGGTTGTCTCGCCTCTGTCACAGTCACAGAAATAACCTGGGCCACACTCTCCATTCCACACCACTGCTGTCACCGTGGACTCAGAGCAGCAGTGCACCTCTCTGGGTATCAGACCGTTTTCATGGGACAGAATAGGATATGTGTTTTTATAGCATTCTGACTTTATGTATGTTTACAGGTCAGTGGAGCTGAGGTGACGAATCATAGGTGTCTCACAGCCGAACTGACCTGCTTTGATTCCTTTTTGGCATTTTGAAACAATATACACATGCATTTATTGATCTGAAAGAAGTGTGTACGTGTGTCTAAATTTAGCTGTGATGCATGTGTCAACCCCCTTTTTTACATATACAACAATGATGACCTAAGCCAACATAATGTGAATTGCAATCTCCACATCCAACCACTGGTGACTGATCCTTCCTCTCTCATAGACAGTGACTTATGTCAGCCTGTCAGGAATACACCAGACCAAGGCTGAAATATTTCATCTCATGTTGCCGCTGCTGTGTTTTTGCGTGTGACATCATCATACCTCACTGCTCGCTTTGGTTTGCTTCTTTGCATTGATGTTGATGGGGGTCTCGTAGACACTTGTGAATGTGTTGTTCCTTGGATTGTGTCTGGAGGGAGTAGAAATGGTTGTCATTAAGTGTCAGTGTAAAAAACAAAGGGATAAGTGATCTATATTGCACCAAAATTGCCACTGAGGACTGACATTTAATCAGTTTTGAAGACAATGCTCGTGTAAAAAGTTAAACAATCATGAGTCACTGGTGTCTGGTACTCACACTGAGCAGTATGGTCTCTTCTTGTGGCTGACAAAGTTATTGGCGGTGAGAACCATCTTACAGACATCGCAGTGAAAGCACGCTTTGTGCCAGTTCTGACAGATGAAAAGACAAACCACGTTATTTTACCATCAAAGCTCCTATCTCAAACTTAGGAGACATGACTTCAATCTTGCTCATCACGCTGGGAACAGAAAATGTTTACAAATTTGCACAGACAGATAACATCATATCGATGAGATGACTGAACACGGCCCAAATAAGAACAGGAATCAGTGTGTTCTTCCAACTGGACCAGTCAGTGCTATAATACATGGCTTTTAACACTTCAGTACCAATATTAAACGTGGTTAAAGAAGTAAATTTTTCTGTGGAAATGGATTGCTATGTGTTTTATATCAAGTATATTGCTCAAATCAATAGCGCATTAAAAGCCTACAATGTAAGTTTAGTCTCAATACACTTTTTTGTGTTTTCACAGATACACATTATGGGTTGATACTGTATTCTATTACATCCACCTACAGGGTTAAGGGGTTAAGGTCAAGGGTTAGGGTCAAATATTGGCATATTTACGTTGTTTATGTTTTTCTGTGGTAAATAATTGAGCTTGAAATATTAATAGGATGCCTCCATCTACCTAATTGTACCTATCGATGAATCTGTTTTGTAAAATTTGATTAAATCAAATATTTAAATACAAATAGTTAAAGGAAATACTTTTACTTTATAGTTACTTTTGGTTTTGCTTGAGTATTTATGAATAGGTATTTCACACTATCTTGTCACTCTAGAAATTCACAATCTTTTAATTTTACCTGATCGATGCAGTTGATCTTTTCGGCTGGGTAGACCACAAACCCACACCTGGCACAGGACTGCATGGTGACTTCTTGTCCTTTTCCCAAAAAACCTTAACAAAATACCAGAAGAAAATAACTAGTGTGAAATATTGGCCAAAAGCAGGCGTCAGGTCAGGCAGGCAAACAGGAGTTCAGTGGAGCAACTGGTGGTGGTGACTCCCAGACAGTGGTGTTAGTCCGTCTCTGGTGGCGGTAAACTTAGCTCTGTGACTGTGAAACTCTGAAACTGTCTCTTACTTGACACCATGTCCCATGATGGACCAGCCCACTTCCAAGTCTCATGCTAGGGGACTGGTCAAGCTCAGCCGTCTGTCTGCAGGGAGAGAGAAGGAGGGAGAGGGACAGGGAGTGACAAGAGAGTTCAGATGTCACGAGTATGAGTAATCATCCTGAGTTGGACAGCTAGTTCAACTTTGGGCATTTTGCCAAGACACTTGGAAGTAAGAGTGTAATACATTGTAAAGTGATTATTGTCATCTGAACATACAGGGTTGTTGTGTTGTATGGTGAATTCAATGGGCTATGGACAGATATAGATACAGTTTTTAGCTCACGGTCATTCAACAGCATAGCTCAATGACACTGAGTACACAATTGTTTGTGTCTCCTTACTCCCATGATGACTTATAGAGGCTCATGCCTATTCTGGTGTTGTGTTGTGCTGTACAAAGTACACATTATAGTTAATATAGTAGTAGAGTTAAGTTTTTCCACCAAAATATTTGACTTACTCTTTTCTGTAACTTTCTTTGTTGCTATGACCACAAAACCTGGCAGACGTGGGTGGCGCACAGCTATGACGTAATTACGCACCAAGGGAGTTTGAAACTAAACGTAAATTAGTTTCGTTTTCTTGATAAAGTTTTCTGAGGAACAGAAAGTTGACGAAAACTGTGGAACTGGAGAAGCGAGTCACAACCAAACTTTGCGCAATTTATTATATAACAACAACAACAGAGAGTAAGTTCATGCTAACACAGCTGCTGAAAGTGGGCTTGTATTAATTCAGCGAGACTTGGCACTGTTTGTGTTTATGCTATCGTCATGGTCAGCGCAGCTAGCAAGTTAGGGTTAATTCATAACGTAAACACTTTTTAGTGAAGCCAATGATCTAATATAGTGGTGATTTTGTAAGAGAAAAAGTTTATAATGTTTTAAAAGAGTTTCAGCAGCCGTGTATAAGCAGTATTGACGTCAGCTGCGATTGAGGGGGAATAATGCAGCAAAGTTAGCATTAGACTAAAGTTAGCCGTAGCACAGTTATTCTTAAAACCATGGAAACCACTGTAACACGAGTGATACCAATTGCAGATGGCTGGAGAACCTTTTGAGAGAGTTGACCTTGGTGGTGAAGTTGAGGAAGGAGACCAAACAGATGCGAGGCCTGACCGCAGGGGGAGATTTCTGCTCTTCGGGAGGTAACTTTATTGTCCTACTCCTGTTCTGCATCTGCTCAGGGGAATCCCTACAACCATTTGGGATGTATGGGGTTATAAATCTGATTTGGTTGTACGGAATTAAATTCGCTCAAACAAACCTTGTATATCAGTTTGGCAAACTGTGGTTGTAAAAACACTGCTTTGGCTCTACACAGCAGCCATTTATTTGCTGAAGTAGTTACTATGAGAAGGCATCACAAACTTCACATGGCTTTGCCCTTTCAGCTCTGTGGTTTTGGTCCCTCTTTGTCTTCACTAATCAAAACTTTAAAAGATATGAGTTCTATACCCTTGATTTGACACAGCAACCCAGTTTTGGATAGTCTAATTAGTATAACGGGGGAAGGAATGTGAATACAATCTTAAACTCAATTTTGGCACTGGGGTCAGTCCTCAAGTGGCTGCTCAAAATTAGACTGTACCACGCCAGGGTCTAAAAAAATGATTACATCCAGAGTGTCTTAGATCTGACGTTTTGGTAGAGGTGTAAACTAGGCACCATGAAGGGACTCCCTTTTGTCTACTCCAGTTTCACTCACTAGGTGGCACTGCGAGTCTTTCCACGCTAGTGAAGTAATATTAGTCGTCCAGATTTCTTCCAGACCATGATAATCAAACTCAAAGTCTGTTTGGTATTGAGATTTTTACCTCAAACTGTCAGGACAGTAATAGATTGTTCTTATTTTCTGAGGAAAGAACAACAATGAACATTAGATTTAAGATAACAGAGTCATTTTTAAAATCATATTGTTTAAATACAAAAGTCATTACAGTACATTAGGAGAAACATTTAACTCTTGGTTTTAACAGGTGGTATTCATAATCTGCTGCTCAGCCACTTAGTCATGGCTTCTTTAAAACAGACATAGGAGCTATATTTACATGTATGACCTTAAACTAATGTTACCTTATCTACAGTACAAGGAAATGTTTCAACAGATCAACTATTGGCACCTCGTTAGTCATGCCTGTGATGCTGAGTCATCTTTAAGCTATAAAAGGCTTAAAATAAATGTTACATCAAAAAGACAATGAGAATAATCATGTGTATTTCAGCATGTAGGATTTAGGACAAGTCACTCCTTTGCCAAGAGAGAAATTATCAATCAAAGACTCTTTTTTGTTAGCTGTAGTAAGTTAAGCTGTTTAGTAAGGGTTCTCAGGATTTTTTGTTTTCTAGAGATACTCCTTGTCCTTCTAGTGTAAAGGTTGAAGTAGTCAGGCACTCACAGTACGTATGCCAGTACAGGTGGATTCTGTGCCTGTCAGCACGGGAGCAACTTGTTGCCCTGTCTGACCTCAGCAGGCAGCGAGGTGCAGGGGCCATGTGTGAATAGGCCTTTAGAAAGCGCTGGTGTGGTGGCGAGGGTGCTGACTCAGGGGGCTCACAGTGCGCCGCCCCTGTCCTCAGCACCCGCTGGCCCAGTCAGGTCTCCATCCAGTACAGAGAGCATGTCAGTATCCTAGCACACAGCCAAAAATTAAGCTGCCAGGTCTGGAGAAACATACTCTTTTGGGGGAAAAAAAAGAAACGAGACAAAACCAACGCATTTCAGATGCAGAGTGGCGTAGCGCTTAATGACGAACCCAGGTAAGACCGACAGAACTGCCTCATATTCCTCTTCACCGTCCTCCTACCTGCTGCTCTTTCCGCCATGCCCAGCCCACAGCAAAACAGAGTTGCAGCTCTTTGCCCACCCTCATGCAATTGTTTGGTACAGTATGTTGGCACAATTTGGAGGTGGGAGGGGGGGCTTCAAAAAGTTCTGGATCACATGTTTGTTAGAATATGGCTGTGCTGCCTGTGAGTGTATGTGCATGAGACTGTTGGACTGCATTGCTGTGTATTGTTCCTGTGCTTGAGTAACCTGATGACTAGGCTCTTCTGGAACAAGCCTGGATTTTGTGAGCCCCCAGTGGGCCACTGTTGGCTTAGCTATCTGGATGGATCTTTTAAAGAATGGAAATATGACAGGTCTGTGAGAATTGCCACTCGTTGAAGATTTCCTCTCGCTCAATCTACATTGATGTGGTTATAATCTTTAAAAAATCAGCTCCGAGCGAAAATGTTCTAGTTTCTTCTTTAACCCGACGGTGGATTACTGCGACCAAATTTGGCCGAGACATTAATGCCTTATTTGAAAATGTATGTACTCTTTGGTTTCTGAGTAAGTGGTTCAGAGTGTTTTCAGTTTGGTGTGAGTTCAATTATGTTGGAAGGACATTGACTTATGCTGAAGTATGCTGTCATATTCTTTAAGAGTCAAGAACATTTTCTCGAAAACTTCAGATGTACAAAACGCTGCCTTATACAGCCAGAGCGAATATTATAGTTTTATGTGAGATTATGGACTTTAAGATTAGCATTTCTTGCTAAGTTGTAGCTTTAAGAACTTTGGTTTGGCTGCATCACAATTTTGTTATTTAATTGAAAGACCAGTGCATTTGTTATTCTCTCAAGTGTTTTTTTACTCTAAATCTTATTTGTAGACTTTGTGTGTCTTTTTATCAGGACATTTGTCATGGATCTGATTTATTATTTGTGTACATTTAGTGCAGCTGGACTAAAAAGTAGTGTATGTTACTACTAGTAACATAACATACAGCAGTAAATAATTTTGTAGTGTGGTTATTTATTTTATTTTTTACCTTAATATTTAAATTTCTCTCTGATTCCACCAGTAAGAAGAATAAGGATGGCCAGACGCGGGAGCAGGACTACTCTTCTGAAAGCCATTACAGAATTGTTTCACCAACATTCCAGTATAAGATGAGCCACCAGCGAGTGGGCAAGTGCATCATCATCAACAACAAAAACTTTGATGAAAAGACAGGTACGCCAAACACGTTTTCAAAGACGTTGCACTTTTAATTCCACAAGAATATAATTGCACAGACAGCTGTGTGTGCTCTAAACAAATTGTTTCAACAGGGATGAATGTACGCAATGGCACGGACCGAGACGCAGGCGAGCTGTTCAAGTGCTTCAAGAGCCTGGGCTTTGATGTCTGCATCTACAACGATCAGACATGTGAGAAGATGGAGCGTCTTCTCAGAGAAGGTGAGTAGGAAAATCCTCTGTTGTTGGGACCTTAGCACCTTTTTCAGCTTCCACAGTCACAGAAGAGCAGCAGCATGCTTACACAATTTTCAATGGCAGAAATGTAAAAATAAGATTTAAAGCCCTGGTAGCACAGATGGTTTTTTTTTTTTTTTTTTTTTTGCTTGACAGAAAAACACAAGATAGGTTGTATAAGACACCACATCCAGTGTCAGCCCTTAGGTTTGATATACAAAACAGTCAGATGCTTTTAAATATTCATCTTAGATGCATTGCATTGAAACACACAAGTTGATATTTAAGCCTGAATGTTTTTTTCCCTAAAATCACCAGGTGGTCAGCAGGTGGTGCCACTGTAAAAGTAACTGTTATAACAAGTGACCAGCATGACTTTAGCCTTAGATTGTGAAGACAGGTGAAAGATCACTTCTAATGTCATGCGGCTGGTGAACCTTTTTTTGATATGATATGATATGATGTGACATTTTAACGGTTACTGCTATTTTTAGAAGCTGCCAATCTGTCTTGGTGATGCATTATTAATACAACAATAGGTTTCATCCTACAGGATGAGCCATGATAATTTGGTCTTGCTTTACAATCAGTTCACAATGTTTACCTTGAGATCTCTCCATGAGACAGTCCCTTATAAATTAATGGCTGGTCTTCCATGGCATTATTGTATATTCTTAATGGACGAATCCTAATAATTTCAGATATGTGGAACCTTTGAGTTCCTCATAAGAAACTTCAACATCCAATAAAAAGTTTGTAATTAACTTACATATGCACTGTCATTGACATTGACATAGATGTAAAAGTCATGTGGTTGAAAGAAGCCATTGAATCACTGAGGTTGTGCATTGATTACGAGAAGTTTAACAAGGCCTGAGCCGAGCTAAGAGTTGAGTATTTGTTTGTGTGTGTATGGGTCAGCCTCGGAGGAAGACCATAGTGACAGCTCGTGTTTCGCCTGTATCCTGCTAAGCCACGGTGAGGAGGGCATGATCTACGGCACAGATGGAGCCATGCCCATCAAGACCATGACCTCGCTGTTCAGAGGGGACATGTGCAAAAGCTTAGTCGGAAAGCCAAAACTCTTCTTCATCCAGGTACACAGCTCTTTCATTTGTAAGTGATGATGTGATATACAAAGTAGTAGTAGTAGTAGTAGTAGTAGTAGTAGTTAGTCATGATTATCCAATATTAATGTTACAGTAGAAGTCAACAAAAACATTTGAATGACTCTCAGTATTTCCCCATGGACAGATGATGGTTGCTGTGCAAAAAAAAAATGTGCCCATCCCAGCTTTTAAAAATAGTTAATGTTTTAATTGCTTCACCAGGTCATCGTTGAGAAAACTACTCAGGATCACAATGAAATGTCATTTCATTTACTTCACCAGGCTTGTCGGGGTTCCGAATTTGATGATGGTATACAGACAGATTCAGGTCCACCAAACGACACTCTGGAGACAGATGCTAATCCAAGACATAAGATCCCTGTAGAGGCAGATTTCCTCTTCGCCTACTCCACTGTGCCAGGTACAACGCTGTTTGGAACTTAAGTCTCCTTTAAAGTAAATGTTTTATTGCCAAATTAATGAATGGGTGAAGTAAAAGTGTTCTGACTTACTTTTTTTTTTTTTTTTTCCTCAGGGTATTACTCATGGAGGAACCCTGGACGCGGCTCCTGGTTTGTCCAGGCGCTCTGCAACGTCCTCAACGAGTTTGGCAAGCAGCTGGAGATAATGCAGATCCTGACACGGGTCAACTACATGGTGGCCACCAGCTTTGAGTCCTGGTCTGAAGACCCACGCTTCAGTGAGAAGAAGCAGATTCCCTGCGTGGTCTCTATGCTGACGAAAGAACTGTATTTCAACTGACCGCCAACCTAACCGACCGGACCGGATGATATCAAAGACTGACCTACCGACTGACGCACTTGACTGACTGTTTCAGGAACTGGCTTAAGCTGTCAAAGCATTCAGGGATGATTCAGGCCCAGCTGGACACTGCACATTCGGAGCACATGAAAAAACCATTTTGCATGTGTAGTTGGGCCTGAAAACCAGCACTCGTTAGAAAAAAAAAAAAAATACAGTGGCACTCCGCGTTCATGTGTTGATGGTGACATTTATTCCACTTCTTCAGGTTGTTCTTCAGAATAATGGCGTCACATTCGATCTGATCTTTGTCGACAGGCATTGTGAAATATCCATGTTATTCTACCAGCCCGGAAAATTTGCTGCCAGTTTTTGTGGGTTTGGGGAATCATATCTGAATATGTGTCTCTCCATTTTCCAGCTTTTGCAGTAGTAGCTACTGGACAAGGGCGAGCAAGGACGGCCAAAAGTTGGCACTAGCATTTAGTGCATGGAATCGGCTTCTGAATAACTGAAATAACTGGCATTTGGCGTTGGAGAGTAGTCTCTCCAGAAACTGATCATAAACCTGTCTAATGCAGTCCAGTGCATGTGTAGAGCACAATACCCGATCGCCATTTCACGGAGAAATAAATTGGAAACTAGGTCGAAGGCGAGTCGAAAGCTTTTAAAGCATCAATTATTTAGGTATCATTTCATTTTTATATTTATGTAATATGATTTTTAAAAAACACTCTTTTTTAGAAGCACTAATAGGTTTATGGAAATTTGCACTTTGAAAGTGAATAGAGTGATTATAAATTGAAATGGGGAAGATGATGGACCTGCTTTGATTATAAAATTGGCCTGCTGAATCATTAGAATCATCTGGAAAATGGATTAGTTCATGTTCAGTTATAAGTGTTTTAATGTTATCAGCTGTCAGTCGTCCAAAAATAAGAGACAAAAGAAAAAGACAACACTCCTCTGAGCAGAGACGTATCACGCTGCTCCTGCCAAAGGCTCAGTGTCTCAGCCTTCCTAGCAAGTTTAAGTTGGTAGCAGCATGCTGGCATCCTCAGGTTCTTTAATGTCCCATGAAGTGGGTAAATGTACTGTTAAAGAATTTCATATGTGTATGGCTAGGAAGGTGTGATCTTTTGCTGTGTAGTGATTAGTTCTATGAGATTTTGGGTCAAGTGCATAGTACATAGTCCACTCCCATGACGGCAATAATCATTTGCAATTTTGCGAGTTTTCACAGCGTGACGTTGAAGACTTCACTTGCCCTAGGAGGTGAAGTTTGCGTATTTGCATTTGATCAAAACAATGCACTTGTTTTATTTATGAGTCACATCAGTTTATGAATTTCTCTGAATTAGACATTCCTCTAAAATAGCTTCACAGAATGATAAGATACACGCTGAAGCATTTGGACAACAGAGAGAGTCTAAAAATGTCATAAATATGGGGAATATCATAGTGTAAAGCTGGACTGGGGCCCAAAGCACAAATGCCACATCATTTCACTGTATATTTGTGTTGTACATTGTCATAATCTACACTGTAGTAACAGGTGCCAAGCAATGTCTTACTATATTAATTTTAAAAATTGAGCTTTGCTTTCGAGTGATTTTAAAACCCAAACTATAAATAAGAAAAAAAAAATAAATGATGTTTATATATTATTCTTAAGCACTTTGTGCACTTTGCCAAGTTTTTCCCCAAACAATATTGCATTGTTTTTTAAAAAGTGACGTACTATAAAAATATGTAAAAAAAAAAAAAATCTGAAAATATGCTGTTTCGTATATAACAAGACATTTGCTGCTGGTCATTAGAAATTACACAGTTTGTTTATGCAGATACACTCGTATTGTTCCAAAGTCTGTCATTCACAGAGGCAGCTATTACTGGTGGTGACAAGTCTGAACATACACAATCCACATGTACGCACGCACACACACTGTTGCTGCAATGTTTTATCACTATTCACATGATTGCATGTATCAGTAATTAACGGGGGAAGTTCAGCTGTAGCTTTAACTTTCATATTACACTTTCTCCTTTTCTCGCTTTGTATTTTTTTTATCAGTCATTTTTAATTATTTTAATCACACTTGTATTATATTTATAGGTGCCAGGAGTGTGATCAATACTGGCATTCCCCATTCTTTGTCCAATACAGCCACAACTCTCGAGCCCTCTCAACACATGGATCTCTGATCAGTGACGTGGTGCCCAACCTGTGCTGAACGGAGTGTTTGCTCCACTTGTTTTGGAATGGAATTGAAGGAGGGAAAAATTGGTTTTTATGGGTAAAATTTTTAATGCTTTCCGGTGTTAAATGCTGCTGTCCTCAGGAATATATTTGAAAATATTTGGAAAAATGAATGAATGAATTACATAGAAATTATAATCTGGCCCAATATTTCTTTTTTCATTTTGGGGCAATACCTTGTTTAAATAACTTCGAAACAGAGGAATGCTTATGTAAAACATTTTATTGTATTAAACATAAAGAATTTATTGTGTAATAAGCTCGAGTGTCACTTTTTTCTTGTACATCTGTGAACACACAGACCACAGCTTTTTCTGATGCTTCATACATGAATCATGAATACATTCTGTCTCATTTACTTCACCAAATATTAAAATACTAGAAGGTAATAGATTAACGTCACTGTTAAGTTTAATTTTCACCCGTCCCCCCAGATACAAGTGTTGAATACAGTGGTTCTCAAATGTTCTTTTTCTGGGAACCCCAGAAATCTTCACTTTGAGAACCACAGATTTGCAGTTTCTATTTCTTCCAACTCATTTCAAAAGACAGACAGAGTTTGGATAAGAAAAATCTAGAATAATGCCAGCCTCTCTCCTAAAGTTAAAGTAATGATTGAAAAAAAAAAAAAAAAAAATCAAAACCTTGATCGAGTGGTAAAAGCAGATCTGTCTTTCTGAGTGAAGTGTAAATGACTTTCTTTACCAACTAATTCAGTGTTTCTCGATTTGTCATCTGAGATTTCTGATTCACCACAGCCTGGTAAATAAACGTTATAAACATTTCCCCCGAGCAGGTGAGAGAGAGCTTTGGTATGTCCATTATAAACAAAGGCAGCAGTGACTGGAAACAGATTGCACCTGATTAGAAATCCAGATAAATTCCCCTTGCAGGTATTTTGACCAACCTGTCACGCACCACATGCCTCCACGTGTCTGATCAGGCACCTGGTGCACATGCCCCAGGGGGCGACACGTTCTCGACCACTTCCGCCCCCACCCTCCCCTTCCTGCCCCCTGCTCTGGCTCAGAGAACAGGAGGTGATCGAGAAGCATCGCAGATTTTAAGGGACTTCCAGTTTGTGCCCTCGTTGTCATGACCAGGACATATTGCTTGGTATAAGGTGTCAGTGAAGGTCCCGGCACAGAAGCAGTAGAGGGGGGTCATGGTGTCAGCTCCCAGGAAGCACACCAACCCGCCAGGGAAGCTGCAGAATACCCCAATGCGTATGAACTGTCTCCCTGCCAACAGAGGCAGCTCATGCTGGATGCCATCATGCCATGCGCTGTAGTCTCCATTAAAGTATTCCACACACCAAGACTCTTTGCCTCGGCCCAGCCAGCATTCCTCCTCGCGGCCCTTGCGTGGGATGCTCGGGTAAGTGAGCCCCAGCTCCCAGTAGGTCTTCTCACTCACCTCCACCTCCCAGTACTGGCGGCCCTCGCTGAAGCCCTGCTGGCTGACTACGTTTAGGGTGTTGTCAAAACGGTTTGGGGTCTCTGGGACTTCCTGCCAGGTGTCTACGTAGGAGGCTGAGTCACCTTTGGGAGAGACAATCAGCTTGGGATGGGCGGTGTCGGCATCGAGGACAACATCTGCAGCATCTGTGTGACAGGCATCAGAAGAATTGAATCTCTAAGTCGGAGAGAGGTGATACGTGTTCTGTCCTTCCCACATGCAACAGTCGTGACCTTTGACACAGCTTTGAGCAAGACTACTTCACGTGTGTGTGTGTGTATGTGTGTGTGTGTGAACTCACAGCTCTGAAACAGCTTCTTGGTGACAGGGACCTGGGATCTGATGAACAGCAGCAGGTTGATGGTGAGGCTCAGCAGCTGTTCATTCTTGAACTCGTCCATCTGAATCAGGTCGGGGTCGGTCAGCTTCAGAGTCTCATGAATTCTAAACACAAACCAAACAAACCATCACATAAGTCGTAGCTTTTTGTCAACTCAATTACTTTTTAATCCAGCAATAACTCATGTGACAGATTTCCCAATTAGTGAGCACAAATGAAAGCAATGATGAGATAGAGTGGACACTGACGAGTATTTATCATCATAATTTTACTGATAATAATTGTTCTATTATGTAACAGTTCTAACCACAACATTAGACTTTACTAAGAATAGTGTTTAAATTAAAATTTGTTATATGAGTATGATCATGTCGAACTGTTTAAACAGTGACCAGTTTGTCTGGAGCTGATTAAAAATGAACTGTTATGTCATTGAGTCTGTGGTAAATTAGTTTCGCACTGTGAGTAACTGCTCTTGATCAGTTATGCAGCTTGAATTTTGGGGAATTTTCCACTTCCTGTTTGTCAGAGGAAAGATGCTTGGTATGTTTGGTAGCTACTAGCTACTATGCAGGCTGATCTATCAAAACTCCCTATTCCTATTGTGGTTGCCTCATCAAGCATGAGTATATATACTTCAGACAGAGAAGCTTTTTTTAACTGAAACATAAACATACCTTTTGTCTGTGTTGGGGTTCTGTAGAAGATACAAGAAAAAACACATTATCACTGACCTCTATTCCACTGAGAGAGCTTGACTTGTATGTAATTGTTACTTGTGTTGCTGCTTGTGTTGTGCTTGAGTTCACCTGGATGTCAGTTTCTTGTGTGTCCTTTTTCACTTGTGCGCTAAGGTTGTCCAGCTCCTGGTTCAGCTCCTGGGTGAGGTGGAAGCAGTCCTCTATCCTCTCCTCCACTAACCTCTCTGTGGCCTTGTGCTCTGTGTCCAGTTGGGTCAGTGTGATGCGGAGATCCTCGTCCAGAACCCGCTTCATGTCCTCGTACTTCTTCCTGATTTTCTCCTTCACTGCATTGGTCTTTTTCTTCGGTGAGAGAAATACATTTGTAGTAGTGTTGTAAGGGTTTTTTTCATCCCACAATAATACAACATGAACAAAAATAGTTGCAGATACATTTTATGACAAAAGATTGATAAATTAATTGACTTCAGACTTCAGATCAGTTCAGCTTCCAGAGCATAATATGTTAACTTGATACATGAGCAACAATGAGAGTTTCTATCAAATGAGCTTAAATGCAGTGCAGAGTCTGCAGGGCACAATAAAAAAAATAAAAAACAGGCCCACAGGCCCACAATGGCAAAATAGTAGGACCACACACACGCACAGAAAACAAACTGGAAGGATCCATCACTCCACAATCCATAACTCATTTAACCTTGAGTTGAATGGGCGTCAGTAGCACAAGGAAGTGCTCTCCGCTGCTATCAGCTAAAAACAACAATAAGAGGCATTGAACAAACCAAACAAATGAGGTCTTCAGGTTACACAGCATGTATCATGATTTTTGGAATATGAGAATGGGGAGTTTCGGAACATAGCATTCACAGAGAGTAATGCTGATGGGAAAACAAAGGCTGAGCTTCCTGTTGTTGTTGATCTCATAACCCAAAGAATTCTGACCCTTCTCATCAATGTTTATTAAAATCTGAGGTCACTTCCCCTGTGTGGTCTCAGATTTGCAGTTGCTTGCTTATGTAAAAAAAAACAGATAAAAATGACCTCACATAAAAGAGATCTCACATGACAACAAGCACTTTGTTGTGTTCGTAAGTCAAACAAGATGACACACTTACAGTTATCTCCTCCTGCTTAGCCGCCAGCTTCTTCATCCTGTAGGCAATGACATCTCTCTGTCGCTGCAAATGCTGCTGATGTTTCAGAAGGATTTCCTTTGAAAAACACACAGGCAATCGAAAAAGAACGAGTTCACGAACTGCAGGTGGAGGGAAGTGAAGACAAATGCTAAGAGTGGTGGGTTAGAGGAAGTGCTTACTTCGTTTGTGACCTTCCCTCCTACCTTACTATTCATCTTCTGTAGAGCAGTGCTGCTTAAACTCCACCAACCAGTGACAGCGCGACCACGTCGGCTTTTATAGGCCTGCCATGGACGTGAAGGCTTTGTCACGGGGAAGGGGTCCAGGGGGGTGGGGGGGTCGGTGGATATCTGCCACCCACCAGCTCCACTGTGCCGGTGCGCTGGCATGCGTGCGCATTGTTTTATTTAGGAGATACCCATGAATCTAAACTGTGGGGACAAGAAGAAGGAAACAAGATTTAAGGTGGAGAAGGGTTATTGGAGCAGGACACAAGCAACTGTCAGTCCTGAGTTATTTCATGTCCTACTGATCGAGATGCCCATGAGAGCTCTATATATACCAGCCTGACACTGACCTTGATGTATGTGTGTGTGTGTGTGTGTGTGAGAGAGTGCATTTATATGTTGACCCACTTGCTTATTTGAAGGAATTTGTGATGAGTGAGACACAGTTGGTGTTCATATTCATAGTTTCTGCACAATAAAGTTAAATTTGTCTCAGCTGATGCCTGCGTGAATGACCCCCTGACCTTTTTTCATGCATGGCACAAATGCTCAGCGTGTATGCACGAGTAGAGAGACGTCAAAAGCAACTAAAGCAGCTGACTCCCGTCCGTCTAATGACTGACATGACTAACGCCGAAATGTAGTCATGCTGACGTCACGGCACACCCACAGAGTATCTCTTCAATCTCCTTCTTCAGAGTCTAACTGACCTCCTCCCGCCTCCTCCTCACTGCTATCCTGACTTGCTTCTCATCAGGGGACAAAGTGGCACAGCAGGGCCACATGGCTCAATGTGAGGACTGTGATCATTCAGAGTGACACAAACATTTGGAAGATAATTTAGAGACAGATTTACTTGTCTCCTTATAGGGAACATATGACAATGACTCTGCTAATAAATATTTGCATATTAGCAGTTTAACTCCCATTAGTGTTCATGAGATACCAACCAACCAATCATGTCTATACATAAACACATTTTAATAAATGTAACACTGAAAATCAGGATTATGTAACACAACTTTATTTTTATTTATTTATTTATTTTTAAATAAAATCAAGGATGAAACCTGCCTTTTGCTTCACTGTGTAAATATGTGTTTTGTTCTGCAGCCCACAGGAGGACCTTAAAAACATCCGTTGAACCAGAAACTCCAGTTTTCTTGATGAATGCCTGCTGTTCACCAGGAACAGCATCCAGTTTCCTTGTGCAGCTCTTACCTCGGTTGATGTTGGTGAGGTCTGCAGAGTCACCAGGTGCTCCACAGGTAAGGATGTTATGTTAACATTTTGTATAGTGTCAGAAACATTTATTCTCAATTCATTTCTTAATTTATTCTGTAACTTCTCTGTGACATATTACTTAATGTGCCATCCTCTATAGACGACACATGATCTTAAGAGTCTTATGTGAGATATAAACTGTGTAAACTTTAACAACAGTTTTGTAAGAATTTTATGTATGAAATACAATTTTAACATGGCTAAGATTTTATGTGTTTATACTTAATATTGACCCTTCCAGTTGCCTGTAATTTTCCCTGCACATGTGCACATGTGCAACCTTGTTCTCCCACTCTGCTTACATAGAGGCATGAGACTATTTTTAACCCCTGCATTGTTTTCTTTAAAAGGTTAACTATTTACCACTGGATTTTTTATGCTGTTTTGAAGAGACAGAGGATTCATTGATTCCTGTGTTATTTTTTCCTGTGTTTGCTGTCACAATGTATAAGCACAGGAACACAGGTAATGTATTAAATCTGGGAACTTGATTTACATTTATGGGTTATTTTCTATTATCATTGGGCTGTTTACATTGCATCAGAAAACTGGATCTAAAAATATTTATCTGATCTGTGGGAATGTGCTAATGTACCAAAAAAATACATATCAATGCATTCATTGACTGTTTAATTGCTTTCTTTTTGTGACATGATACTTTGAGTCATTACTTGTTCAACATTCTCAATCTGTGAATCCTTTGGGGCTTTTCCCACATGACAGTAACCAGAAAGTAAAGTCAGATTCCTGTGAACAAATATTTAAACAACTGAAAAGAAACTGAGGGATTTTCCTTTTACCCTCAGGTGGAACTACATTTTTCTACCAACCATTTAAGACTGTGACAGAAATAAGATCTGGATATCTGTACAAATCTCCACCAAAACGATTGACGGCAGAGGTGACGGAGACCGTGATAATTAAACAAGAGATAATTAAGAATTCGTTAAATTGGTGTGGGTGTGTTTTATTTACTTTCATTTGATTTGTCCTGCAGAAATCGTGGAAGAGGAGATACTTTGTGCTGTTCAAAGTCAGTGATCAGGAGCATTATCTGAAGTACTTCAAGAGTGAAGCGGACAGGGAGACGCTACACAAAGAGATTGATTTGTCACAGTATGTCATCAAACAACCTATTTGATATCAACCTTTAAAGAATAAAACATTAAGAATATAAGAATGAGAATGTGTTTGAGTGCATGGACCCTTCTTAATGCTGATGTCATTTCACACCTCCATCTTTGTGTCCTTGTTTTAGAATCTCACTGATGTATGGGAGCCCTGAGCACCACCAGAAATGGGATTTGATCCAAAGGACCATGAAGTGCTCCCCGTCCTGTGTCCTGTACATTAGGACTCCAAACCGGGACTACTTCTTTGTCGGAGCAGACAGGTCAGTCATCTGATTTTAAAGGGTGATATAAAGCACCAAGATGGCATTTATAGCTATTTCACAAACTGCAATTAGTTTTAAGACACTGTACTGCAAGAAGACTTGACATATTACCACATATACACAGGAGTGTCTTTTATAATGACTCTGAACAGACAGTTGACTAAATAATTAGAAGCGAGCATGAGTATTCACTGATGTTGTGTTTGGGTGACTGTGGGGAAACATGGGGGTCAACTGAGTCTGGATGAGCACCCCCCAGCAAAATCAAAATCCCTATCTCATCTTTATGAATAAAGGACTGTTACTAATTCACATTAATTATAATTTATATGTGTATTTTTTCAAAATAAACTTTCATACTCAACCATTTTTCCCCTATTATTTTATTTTATCTTTATTTTTTCTGTACTTTTTGCACTAACCGTCAGTCTGAAGTAAATGAACTGCATTGATTTCAAAGGCAGTGATAGGGTAGCCAGGTTTGAGGCCACAGCTGGGTTGGCTAATCCTCCTCTCAAGGCCCCTAATGACACTTTCACAGTGCCTCATAAAACACTTCCCTGCCCTTTACACCATCTACTATTCTGGGAGGTCTAACAATCAGGATTAAATTATGATGTTGCCTGTGTGTTTAGTAACAGTCTACCAGCTGATAATGGCTTTGCCTTCCACTTTGTCCACACTAAATTATCACTGAATGTCAGCATTACCACTCTATATTTGACTTTAGAATTGAATTTTAAATTGAATGTAACATCCATAATTTGTGGTGGGGTGGTGGGGAACTAAAAGGTTCGTTCAGGTTCTTTTCTCCCTTTTATTGTAGTGATGAAGTGGATGGTTGGTTCACTGACCTGTTTGAGGCTCTGAAAAACCGGCCACATACATGCATGAGTTCTGAGGTAGAGTTTTTACTTTACTTACATATATTACATACATATTTTGTTAAAGCCGATATCTGCCATTGTGCTTTTTCTGTATCACATTTGATTACCAGCTCCTGTTGCTGTGTTGCTGACACCAACAATATTTTTTTGATATATTTTCTTATTCCTGAAGGAAATGCGTAATCAGGAGCAAATAGCCAAGGTAAATATAAACAATTCATGTCACCATAATTACATCTTTCCTCTTTCTCTCTTTTGCTTGCGCTGGTTTCACTGTCACCTTATTTCCAGCTTTCTCCCTCTGTCTCCGTTCACATCACACAACACTTGAATTCCTCCAACTACTTTTAACTTTTGAAATAAGACCTTCTCTTCCTTGTTTCATCAGAATATTTCCAAACCCAACATGCGGAAGAAGAATTCAGACACTGAGCGTGAAAAGGTTGGTTCACCAGAACTTAAGCTCTGCGTGTATTGCCTAATTCAGTCTGCCTGCATCCTGCAAAACAAATACTAACTCTGTGCATTGAGATGATCAAAATCAATTGATTGCAGCATTTCTTTTATAAATTGCACAGAGCTTTAATGTCTGTACGAGGTGGATGGACTTTAAATTTCATCATTACACTGGCATGAATGGTTACAGTGCATGTCACATACTGTATCTACCACACCTTTGGTTAGATTACAGTCAGGAATCCTTGTTGCATGACAAAATCTTGCTGCATGACAAAAATTCCCCTCTGTTACCAACAATTACAACAATTGAATTAGATATTAACTCCAACTACATATTAATCCACATAAATGTAAAACAGCTTTTTAAATAATTTTTTCCCTGAAATTCTTACACACGATTGCAAATACTGCTCTTCACTGTGTCACTGTTTCATGACACTTCATATATCTTAATATACCCATATGTCTACTACATTAACTAAGACCCATATGTATAACTGTGCATCCAACCCGGGGGAAACTGAGGTGAAAGCAGCACATGAAGTGCCTCTAGAATTATGTGAAACTTGCTGTAATCACATGAATATTGCCACATGTAAATGCTTGGATGTGTGTTTTTCTTTTCTTTTACAGCAACAAAAATCACAGTCCCTGTGTGATCTGTATCCATATGAATGGGGTGCTACTGGACAGGTGCAATATCTTAGCTTGACCATTTGTCAGTAGTATCAAGTTGGGCAATTGGAAGTTATTTTTCACTTTCAGTAACATATGGTGCTTTACTCCCTGATCAACAGGCCAAAGATTTTTCCAAAAGACCTGCATCGGAGCCTGTGAATCCAGTTTATGACTACCCGAGATCTTACCTGAATCAGGCAGATGTAGGTGAACAGGCTAAAGACCTTTACCAAAGACATGCATCAGAGCCTATGAATCCAGTCTATGACTACCCGAGATCTTACTTGAATCAAGCACAAGTAGGAGTGCAATTTCTATTGCTTTCAATATCAATGAATCTGCCAGTTATTTTCTTGAATGATTAATTAATTGTTATATCTGTGATGTGTCAGAACATAGAGAAAAATCATATTCACCTTAGTCAAGTCAGGTCAGATCCTCTCTCTCTCTGAATGAGCATGTCAGAGGGTGGGGCAACGCTCTTACATATCTGGCAGCACGATGTGTTAATTAACTGATTGGCTGGGGTGTCAATCAAACATTTGGCAGGTTTTTGTTTCCGGTCGTTGTGATTAAAGTCTAACACACACACACACACACACACACACATACACACAGGTTGACAGATCCTTAATGTCAGCATTCAGAGAGAGATGATGATCACATGTCTGTCTGATTTCCCAGATCTGCGAAAATAGTTCCACATATGACCAGAACGAGGAGTCAGTGTGAGTGTTAAATACTGTTTCCCAGATTTATGTCACTTCTGTTTATGTGGATTGTCTATTGATTTGAATATCTCTCTCTCTTGTAGATACGTAACAATGGTGGGGCTTATCCATGACAACCATGTAGCTCAGGAAGTGTAAGTTTGAGAAGAAAAAATGTTTTCTGATAATGTTTAATAAAATATTACTTTAAAGTGAAAGAAGTTAATTATGTCAAATATCTCTAGAAGCTGTGAAGCTGAAGAGGTTACCAGTGACAGTCTGGTAACATCCACGATTCAGGTCTTTAGCAAACTGACAGCCCGGGTTTCTCCACTGCCTCAGTTTGATGAGGAGACAGACTCTGAGGGCAGGTAGATCTCAGATTAATGACCGTGTTTTTTTCTTCTCTGTTGGTCCTTGTGTGTATTTTTGACTTTTCACTTTGTCTCCGATGTCAGTGCCCTATGCTCTTTGTACAACATGTTTTCTCAGTGGCCCAGATACAAAAATAACTCACTCTTCAGAGGCAGGCTAACCATGGCCTCATTGGCTGACACACCTAGACGGACAATAACAAGGGTGTTATTTTTATACCTTAAAACTGCTGACACTCAAGGATCAGTCAAGAATCTGAGGGAGGCACCTAAGAGCCTGTTTGGCAATTCATGCATCTGGCTAGACAGTCGTTTCATGTTGTTTAAGATGTTTCATCTGATCAGCTTCAGAGATTTCCCATACTGATTTTTCAGACCATCTCTAAATTGAACTTTGTCTTACAGGTCAGGAGTAGCTGATTAACACCTCCCTTGACTATGAACCTGTGTGTGCGGTCAACTGAAGAAGATAGTGTTATGTGCTTTTAATTTGTAAAGGGAACATTGTCTCTTTCTCTAAATCTTTTTCCCCTTTCAAATTAAGAGCAAAATAAAAAGACAAACAAATCTGTTAGCAAGGCAGCTACAATGCTAACAATGGCTAAGTAGCATGTGATGGCCGCTTTCAGCCAATCACATCTGACCTTCCTGCTCCTCAGACAAGTGTGTTAATAATGGCCAGCACAATAAGTGTCTCATCCTCTTCATCCTCATCATCTCTAGTGTAGCAGACTGTCTTGTGTTGTTTGCTTTGTTACATTTTGCTGCAATATCAAACTCAGAGATAATATTGCACTTCACCCCGATGTCTGATTTCTTTCTAAGTGGCCGACCACTGTGCCGCCACACTCAAGACCGCCTTTACTACTACATTTGCCATATGGGTCAAAAGATTTAGTTTTTTTTTAAATTGCATCTTAATTAGAAGTCCTCTTGTGCCTCTGCAGTGATTGGGGAATTATTTGCTCCTCTCATGCTGCTGTTATGTTCTACTTTCTTTTTTTTTTCCAAGCACTTTATTTATAGCCTTTGTACATGTTACAGAACACTAAAGAACAAATCCTAAAAAAAATTCAAGAATTTTTTAAAAATAGAAAAGAAATATATGTATCTACACATAAATGTACACTCACATCTATAAATGTACTTGTAACTTAAAAAAAACACATGACATATCCCTACACATGCGCTTTCTTACTTAACTTAAACGTAACTATGTAGATGCATTCATACTCACACACATACACCCACATACATACACATACACACATATGCTCCTTTATGCAACTGGGAGAAACCTATTGTGGTTGTTGGCATACATGATGCCTTTGCACCCTGTATCGACTCTTTTTTTTCCTTTTCTATTGTTATTTTTCCACCACAAAGACAAATGTGGCTTTCCGTTCATCCAAAGCCTCTTATACAGTGCCAGACTGTTGTTATGCTATCTGCGTGTTAGTCACCCCCCCTCTCCCATGTTAGTGCATACAGATTTAGATTCTTCCTCTGTGTCACTCTGTAGCTGCAGTGGGTGTCGTCAGCATAAAGTATTGGCCTTGGCTCTGCTCTCTCTGTCTCTCTCATTGCTGTTTATTCCCACCGTCTCTCCATGCTGTCTCATAGTCTTTTGTTAGATGCCAGCCAAGAATACATAAGTGGCTACCAGCTGAATGTAACCGAGACATGTTCCTGATAAGATCCCTCATGATGTCACTCGCTCTTACAGAAAAGAAACACCTACTTCAGACCATAGCAGCAGCCCCCCTGGCAACTACAGCGCCATCCCTCCTGTGGAGATACTTGAGAGTACAAACATGCACTCAGTGAAAAATCAAAGCTCCACTGAAAGGTAAGATGGCGAAGCAACTGACCCTGAATCCAAAATGTAGCTGCCAAGTGGAAGGTACTGTCTGAATGATGTTAATGAGACAAACTCAGGAGACAGCCACATTAATGTGGAATGTGAAGATCAACTGAGTGAGGCATGAGTGCTTGAATCCAATAGTTGCAATAGGCATTTGAATCCTCTCTGTGCCAACAGAAGTCAGAAACAGCTTTGTAATGGTAAACAGATAAGGCCAGATTTATGGTGATCCAAACACCAAGACAGTGCATGTGTTGCAGAACTCGTTGGAGCAGTTTCTAGAGTTATTTTGCAAGCAGATGGTGGCGTAATAGTTCAAGCAGTACCCAGCATTAAACATCAATAACTCTGCAATTGACACTCACACCAATACAATGGAGGAAGGAGAAATATTAACCACAAACATCTGCTTTATGAGCTTGTTCACACATCCAAAGCAGACTTTCATTGTTTGGTCAGTTAAGGTGCTGGTTTTGTCATGTATAGAAATTAAGTTACTAATAATTTAAGCAGTAGCTAAGTTGAGTTAATTAAAATAGATATGTAGCAATATCTTTGGAGGATGTTCTTACTTAAAATTCTGAGGTAAGTATTCCTATTGTATTGTGCAATTCAGTATTTTTTTGTATCATGTCAAAATATATAGTGAACCATTGAATACAGCTTTAGTTATTTTTCCTTTCTAGTCTTGACCCCATCGCCCCAGAGGAAAGAGACATCAAGGTCAAGCAGGCAGACTTGAAAAAACACCTGACTGTCACAGAAGTGGATGGAAAACCAATGTAGGCTGTGAAGATGTATTACCTTCCTGTTGTAGTTCGAGACGTCTCATATATCTGGACAGGCTTCACCAATGCAACCTAAAGAAAAGAATATAAAACATCAGAACGAACACAGAAACAAATGTTCCAGTCTGTTTCCCTCACTGTGACCATTGATATTAATGAAGACACTCAAGTCACAGATGTGTGTGTCACGGTCATGCCTGACTGTTCTGCTGCAGATTTGTCTTCATCTCATAAATTACAGCCTCTATTTGTTTGAAAGCACGGTTCACAATTCACATCAGGCCGTGCTGGCAGCAATGTTGCACGTCCTCATTTGCTCTTTTTGCATTTGAGAAAAGTCTGACTTGATGGGCCTCTGCAGGAGCTGTTTGCTCATTTATTTTTCATTCTGGTTTAGAGCTTTCATGTGTTTTTATTGTGTGAAGACTTCACTGCTCCCAGTAATCATTCATTTATTTGCACAAAATACAAATATGATCATGGTTCAGTGTCTTAGCAGCTGTTTTACAAGGATTTTTACTGTAGGTCTCAGTTAGTTTGCTGTTTACTCTAATTTATGATAACCTTGGTTCTCAGGCCTGGTTCTATGGGACTGTCAGCTTCTGTCTTAACTTCTGGAGATATGGAGTTACAAAAGTGGCAGTAACTGTTCACAAAGGCAACATGCTGGTGAAGCAGCAGTAGCAGCAGATTTAGTCTTCTGCCAGTGTCTGGACAGGTTGTGTTCATGCACGGCATTCAGTGCAGGTCACCTAAGATGGAAGCTGTTGTGCAGCTGGCTTGATAAATAAAAGCTTATCTGCTCTGTCAGGTGTGTGACTTAAAGCAAACCTGCAGTAGAACAGACAATGATTGTGTCAAAGATATTAGTGACTTTGTATTTTCAGTTAACATCATGTAACTAAAGCCATTTATTGAAAGTGGTGATGGTTTTCAGAGACAACAAAGGGCCACAGGATTGATAGCTGCACCTTTGTTGATACTAAGAGGAAGTTTTTCAACACTTTGCCTTATACTGTATCTGAAGGGCAGAATAAACTTTAGTCAAAGAAGCATCTCATAGTTTGTAATTCAAAGACAAGGATGGCAAATACTGTGTCAATGAGAGCTACAGAACAGAAAACAGAACGTGTGTGTGTGTGTGTGTGTGTCACAGTGTGTCTGGATGGACGGGCCAGCCACAGACAGTGTGCCTGTTCCACAAAGGAGACCGAATTCTGGCCATCAATGACTTGCACGTCAGCAACGTGGACGAGTTCAACATGTACCTCAGCAGGTCGCTGAAGAACGAGGTAAATTTATTTCTCACAAAAGACGTCAACACTCTGTGTGTGTTCATTGTATTACTGTTTGTGACGTCCATGAGTGTCTGTGATCTGAGAGTCGAATGATTTCTCTTTTAAGGTGAAGCTCACCATCCTGCGTCTCCCTGGATGTCCTCATCTGCATTTCTCCAACACTAACTGCACTGACTGTTAAGGACAAATCTGTTTCTTCTACTATTGTGTCTGGGTGCATTTGAACTTCTCTGGGGAACTTCTTTCCTACAGCTGGTGAGTTTGCACCACTGTAAATCACACGCAGGTCATTTCTACCAGTTGACCGGGTTTAAAGTGAGGGTAAAGGTTAAACCTGACAGATATAACCTACTTTACCAATCTCACTTGACATGACTCACAGCGTATGTAAACACTGTAGATGTTTATTCTGGGAGTGTCCTATTATAAAAGACTACTGACGTACAGAAGGACAAAATGCTTCACATGACTTTTTGTCATGTCATATCCCCAGAAATAAGACCATATATTTTTGGCAAATACCTCAAGAATGCACGGATGCAATTTACACACTCTGGATGATCACATAAATATGAAAAACTGGAATAATGTGCTTTATACTGTTTTACTATATAGGTGTACACCTTTGTAAAGTACTTGCCTATCTCAAGACTGGTGGCAAACAAGAATACATGATATAAACACACAGTATCTGAAATATGTCTGTTTGATTCTCAGTGTTGATTAAATAAATGGATAGACAGAAACAGGAGAGGGTTTTCCTGAAATGTTTCCTCATACCACTCGTGTTGTGCCAGGACAGGCAGAGTGATGAAGCAAGCCAAGAGTGTGAGACAAAACTCGAACAGTTGCAGTTTGTGGACGACTTGTAAATACCCAGACAGCAAAAGGTTTCTGTTGATTCTGGCCATGTGTTGTATCAAACCCTGACACGACCTCTGAAGGAACCCTAAATTTGAGATGACAGAGAAACATGAAACTGTGAATATAATTGTTTTTAAAGACCGGCATTTATAATCCCACTATCTATTTCAATTTGTCTCACTGCTGTAGCTTGAGAAAGAACACCTGAGCTGCAGGCAGAAACGCTGCACATAATTACACGTTTTTGGATGATTTATTGGAGTGCATATAGGTTGGCAACGCTGCATTAAAATGTGACCTCAAGGTATAAGCTCTCAGAATGTGGTTATATCAAAAAGACAGTCCAAGAAGTATATTGAAGAATACTTCCCAACAGTAATAAGATGATGAACATGAGATGCTGGAAGAGGCGGGTATTTTGTGTTGACCACATCTCAGGGAGACTCCAGTGAATTACTATGCAGACAGGGTGGTGCTGCTCCTCAGGCTAGGTTCCACCTGTTTCTCTCTGATTTGAAAGAGAAATGTAATCTCAACATGACGGCTGAAGATGGCTTTTGCTTTAAATTATGTCTACTGGCTGATTCCTTTGCCCTGAACAAAAACGATGAAGATGTCCAGTGACAAGGACAGAGCTCGCCTCTGAACTAATAACGTCATATAACATTAACATCAAATACTGTTAATATTCAGAGGAGTCTTTTTCCCATGACGTTGTATCAGCCTTTCCAAGGTTAATGCCTCATGTTCTGCCATTCAGTAGATATGAGTTCTGACTTTAGCCATTATTATAAATACATGCACCCACTGCAGGTCGTACAGGGAGAATATACCTGTTTTATGTATGTTATTGTTTTTTGTTAAATAATTCTCAATAAAGTTGACCAGACTTTTAAAACAATGGCTTTGTTTTGTATTTCTTCAAGTTTAACAGCTAAATATAAAATCCACAGGTTATGCAGCAACATGACAGTATAAATGTAAGGTTTATTCATCTTTGATTTTTTTTTTTTTTTTTAATCACTGTTGTTATTTAAAGCACATGATGACATAGCATTTTGTTAGAGACCAAAGCAAACACTGACTGACAGCTGCATTTAAGCGTAAAAAGCTGGCAGAGAATCAGAGTCATGCTCAACCAGGCATATGCATGCAGGTGCAAGAATCTCATCCGAGAAATGATTCCTGATCTATTTTTGTTTTAAATGTCCTGCCCCTAAGGGACAGGATGCATGGCGTGACCAATATCATCATCATCATCATCATAATCTCTTAAGAATACAGGATTACAACATGTGTTATTCAAATGGCAGAGTCATTATTTATACATTCAATTCTTTTCTAAAATCAGATACCAATGCACGAGACAAGACATACAGTACGTACCGACTGAAATAGAAAGACACTTCAACGAGTGTCCCAGTCAATCCAATTTCAGTTTGGCAAGACTTCATAAATTTCATTCATGCCCAGGGGAAAAATAGCAAATTAGGTTATTATTAGACATGGCTTACTGAGAATCACTTGCTGAGAGCGCAAAGTAATAGAGTGGTTATTATATCAGTCACCAAGTAAAGTGGGTGAGACACACTGTAAAAACTATGACATAAAATAAGCAGTGAGGGAAGAGGTTTAAAGAAACGTCTAGAGACTGTTGTTTTAAAAACAACAGATTTCATGATATGAGGTTCCCATTACACGTGATGGAAACTTACAGGAAGGTTTGGTTGACAAAAATATGCCAGGCCTCTCTCATGTGCTCTGAGACACTGTGAAATGTGAAAATCAAGTTGTTACGTAGGTCAAAATATTTAGATTATACATTATATTAATTCTGTGGCGAGGCTTATTTATGGGTGTGATTCAAAAAGCTATGTCTCAAGTTTGTTTTTTCAAAAAGCCACTACACAAGAATATTATATTTGCTGGAGGAAGGTGCAGCACAAATCCATCAGTATGCATGATTTGAATAGTAAAGATGTCAACTAATGACATCCATACGTGACAATCCAGATAATGTAAGCCTGAAACCCATTTGTGCAAAGTCTGCAAATTGTAAAACACATAAATCTCACCTTAAATCTCTTGTACTGTGTTTCCAAGATATAAAATTTGAAAAAAAAAAAAAAAAAAAAAAAAAGGCAAAAGTGTTAAGAATTTTTAAAACATTTATTTTTTTCAGCATAAAAATTTTGATGACATATTAAAACACACAGACATTTAGTTAACGGGAATTTGAGACTTGCATCTCATAGTAGTGAGTGGCCACATGCAGTTTACTCAGTTCCAGTGTAACATACTTCTGGGTGACAGGTCTGATTGTGGTCACTTAATTTAACGTAGTTGTGAGGATAAAAACAAAACCTTTATACTTTTTAATCAGTGTTGCTGTGATATTTGTTACGAGCTCAGCTGTTAGAGGCAAACTTCAGAGGAAAAAAAAAAAAAAAAGGTGTGGTGTGCCGAGAGGCGTTTGTTCCCCATGCTCATACAGCACTTCAAGTAATGAGAATCAGTCTGTTATTTCCAGTGAGCAGTAGAGTTGAACTGTTTTTCTGGTAAAGAAGCTACAGTTTAGATTTAGTTTCCATGAGCCACTCACTGAAACACTTCTCCATCGCTTTTCTGCTGGCCC
This sequence comes from Caranx ignobilis, assembly GCA_021432705.1. NCBI lineage: Eukaryota > Metazoa > Chordata > Actinopteri > Carangiformes > Carangidae > Caranx > Caranx ignobilis. The sequence goes on from MU269988.1 coordinate 8,211,772, forward strand.
AGCTGCCATTGTTGACTGTAGGAATGATCTTGAGAGGTTGGACCCACTGGACGAAACGCTTCAACTCCAGAAAGCTGCTGTGTTCGCTGTACGGGATTCCTGTGGAAGGAACAAAAACATGTTGAACTCAAACTTTTTACACTCACTTGAAAGCCTGAGGATGATGTACATTTTGTTTTACTTACTAATTATTTACAAATTATAAAGGAGGAAAGACCTGCTTGGATATTAATACTCAAATTCTCCATTATAAAATATCAAGTTCCGGGAATCCAGGTTTGGTTGGGTTTGCGGTAAAACACTGTCACTGAGCCAGATGTTTTGAAGTATGAGGAAGCCAGTCAGACAAGGAACAGGGAAAAGTCTCAGGGTAGGGAGTGGATGCTCAACAGAGTGACCCATGGGCTCAGATCATCTCCGAGGAGACATGGCAGATTTCAGATGTTGAAACATTAACACCATGACATGTCGTCATTTCTGTTTGGAGGTGATAATAAGAAAACAGCTTGAAACTGCTGCAGAGCCGCCGCCTCGTGTTTGTCCTCCTTCATCCCTCCACAGGTTTTAATGTGCTCATCCACCACTTCTAGCAGATATGGGCTGAAACTAAGCCCATTCAAGTATACGTTCAATCCTCCCACATGCAGAGAACAATATTAGAAGGAGTAGCAGCATATGGCTGGGAAGGGCAAGGAGGAGGAGATAAAACACAAGGCGGGGGGGGGGGGGGGGGGGCACACAAATTGGCTTCTGCCTGAGTGACACACAAACTGCTGAGGAGGAAGAAATTATAAGCGAGTGTGCGTTGCAAAAGCCTCTAGCTGGTGATTGTGGGTTACAGGCCAGATGGCTGGTGCTGTTGATGGATCTATTCAGAACGTGAAACAGCAGACAGGAAGGAAAACAAGCCAAATGTGCAGTGGCAAATCGAGTCATAACCCATTTCAGCGCCGGGGTTCAATGCTCGACTGCTCCCCGTGGTGCTGTCCATGACTCGGGGAAACAAGACCCAACATCAGTCTTGCTTAATGTAGCATCTCGTTGGGTGAACCAGAATCTGAGATATGAGCCATTGTTTATCGTCGTACTCCTGAGTCTACCTTGCCTCATCCTCACCTTGCCAAAAGAGGGCGCTGTAGGCTAAATACAGCAAAGCAGGGGAACCTGTTTTTGCTGCTGTTATGATTAACTTTCAGCAGTGTGTGGCAGGATGGTTATAGATCATCTACCACAATGCAATGAGAAGGATTTACTCCTCACATCAGATCCACAATTATCTTTTATCCCTGTTGATGCCCCCATGTGAACAAACTGTATGTTTGTTGTAATGTCTTTTGACAATTGACTGGATATAAGAATAAATCAGTAGGAAAATCCATGCGTACCGTAAATGGAGATGTTGCCGCTGATCTCAGGCTGAATGTCTCCCACTGATTCCACCTGCTGGCTGAAGGTCCAACCAGTGGGTTTAAAGGCCACCAGCTGATCATACTGTTGTGAAAACCGCGCCAGGTGAGCCTGCAGTTTCTGGGGACAAAGCAACAGTGACAAAACAAAGAAAGAGAATATAAAATGTTGATTTTATTTATTTATTTATTTATTTTACTTATTTAATCAGCTGTCAAATGGTCGGAAAAAAAAAATCAAACTGACATTTACATGGTTGTGCAAAACTCTAGCTTTATAATGTTTTCAATTTATTTTAATGTATTTTATCCAAGGTGTTGTTGTTCACTACTCAGAATGTCTCAGTGCCAATCTATCTTGCATCCATTACTCCCAGGTCAGCCTTTCTGTACCTAGTGATGTGTGAATTACACCAAGCCGGGTGCTTATCTGTGCTTCTACAGATGGGAAATGTAAATGCTTTGAGGAGATGATGTGCTAGGGTCATCATAACTGGCATTTCCTAATTATTTAACCCCTTTCCTACATACTTGTAGATGAGTATGTTTGTTTAATTGTAAAGATCCCATTTGCTGTCCCCTAAAGCACCGCTAGTCTCTACTCTTAAACCATAAGCAGGATAACATCAAAATAAACCATCCAGAAATACTTAGAAGCCACAGCCCATGGTTAAACACAAGACATCTGAAGATCTTTAAGAAATGATTTCTCACTATAATCACCATCTCTATCGCCCTCACCTATGTAAGTGGTTTAATATTATTAAAAGGAAATTGTTAATCCCATCTCTGAGTGTTTATCACCAGAGAACAAGGATACAGATGCCTGGATACAAGTCTGATGTGATAAATCTGCTGGTTGTTTTACTCTAGTCACTAGTGTACTTTGTTGCCCAAAGCATGTCCCTAACATAATAACGTTTCAGTGTACCCAGCATGACTGCCCTGTTCAGATTAGAAAAACCACACAGCCGCACCCACCTTGAAGGAGAGCTGCATCATGGGCAGCACGTGGACTCGGGCTGCCTTCCAGTCGGTGGTTATATGTTGTTGGACTTGCTCCGACTCCAGGCAGCACATGGTGTTGTATTTGTCCCTGGAGAGGCACACTTTAGACCCGAGGACCTCTGCCAGTGCTAGGAATGAAGCACAACCACCCCACTGATTATTTGTACATTTTGATACAGAATTAAGTTAAGCTGCTCTGAGGAATCACTGCAACATGTTATGCAAACAGGCTTGAAATATTCATTAAATCAAATGGCTCCTGAGTATGATGCATGGAATTCCCTGCCTTATAAAGTGTGGTGCTGTAAGTGCACAAATACTGCCGTGCAATAATAAGTATGAAGTGGATGAGCTCAGTCATACAGACAATTGAATCGGCTGTTGTTTTTTCTGTTCCAATGTCATGCAGAGCTTGTTGAAGTAAAGTTGATTACACAATGAATGCACACTGGTCGCTCTCTTAGGAAAACAAAGTTTAGTTGAGCACTAAAGCACAATACTAAAGTGGAATACACCATTATTCATGTGTGTCACCAGAGGACAGTTTGTCTCCCCATGAGGACGGAACATATTGAGAGGCTCTTTTTTCCCCAAACACACTAATCCGAGTTCCCCCTTTTCAATAAAAAGACATATCTGTTGACCTTTCAGTGGGAAAGGAGGTGAGGTAGTGATGGAGCCCACAGAATAAATGACAGTTACTCTTGTTTCCATCAGTTTGTGGTCATTGTAATGGATCACTGTAATTAATGGTATATGCCATCTGAGTATTCACAAAAAACTCAAAATAAGTCAAATGACTTTTCCCTGATTTTAAAAAGGAGGCTGGGAAAAAAAAGAATAAAACAAAGAAATCAGATTTTAAAAAATTAGAAAACTTAAACGAGCCTCAATTTAAAAAAAAAAAAAAAAAAAATGAGCACAGGGGTTAAGCTTTATCAAGACCATTCCATGAGCACCATGTTTTAACATTACCTTGTGAACAAAATACTCATATTTGGGTTGACAAAGCAGCCATTTAAAAACAGAAAGCATTAAAAAAAAAAAAAAACTTAATTGAAATATGGTGGTCAAGCTGATTAAATGTAATCTCTAAAATTCCTGATAATTATTACATTTTTGAGATGCAAGGATTTCACATCAAAAGGAATTGCATGCTTTTATTGTTCATTTAAAAAAAATCTGCCGAATCAAAAGGGTTACTTTCTTTAAATGACCTTCAGTCTAGACAAAAAGCCATTACCCCACACTAATAATCTGTATTTATAAAATCATGCCAAGTCTGCATATTTTACCTTGAAAAGCTGATTTTAGACAAACACTCACCCAGAAAGACCTTCTCTTTCCCCACAGAGTAGGATCCACAGACCACAAGTGTACGCGGGTTCAGCGTCACCAGTTCAAAGGCCGTGCTGGCTGCAAAGTTTATGACCTCTTGCTGTCTGGGGAAGGTGTACTCTGGGCTGCAGTAGCTGTATGGATTAGAGAGTTCACAGTGAAAATCTGTGTAACCTCAAGGCTCTTGCATCAAATCTCCAATCCTGCTTTGGGCACATGTTAATGTGAGGTACTAACGTTGTGTCCAGGTAGAGCGTCTGCACCCTGCAGCTGAGCAACTCGGGGTAGCTTTCCATCAAGGGATCAGCTCTGAAGTCTCCAGTGTGGAGGACTGTCTGTCCATCGGGCAGGAAGAACAGCAGCATGGCGGCTCCTGGACAACTGAAGGAACAAACACAGATCGGAAAAGCAGAAGAAAATCTTGATGTGATAAACACAGATTGACATTTTCATAGAAGCTTTGATTGCCAGATTGGATGGTAGATATATTATTTGGGGCTTTTACAAGTAAGGACTGGCCATCAGAACCGTTGGTATAATTAGGCCTGAATTCAAAAGTAAAAGGTACAAACTGAGAGGGAATTGCCAGACAGAGTTATTTGGGAAATCACATTCCTCAGCAGACAGGTAATCTAGGTCGTTATCTTGGGGCTCTAAATGTCTGACTCATGTCACCATGAAATAATCCCTCCACCAAATCAGTGTGGCCACTCCTAAGTAGATGACCACCACTCAGTGGCTGGATGATGTCAACCGAATGACTCACTGGTTGGCGTCCAGGAGGATGACCTTGACTCCCTCCACAGTGATCGGGGTGTTCATGGGGAGGATGTGGACATACTGCTCTGCCACCTTCAGTTTGCTTTTCACCAGGTTCCCTGTAATCTGACCACAAGAGGCAGCCATTTCATGAGCTCAGGTCAGCGATAATCACATACTCCACTGTGATAAATCATGTCCGACAGGAGAACTTAAATTTAAACTCTTACATCAATATATTTTATTATTTCATAGGTTATGTTTTTAAATATTCTACTAAACCTAATAGAGTTGCACAATACAAAATGTGTGTAACTTAACATGAAAGAGGCAATAAGAATTCAGAATATTATGTTTGTTTTGCTGAATACCTCAGTTCACTCACTTTATTGCTTCATTCACACCTTAATTGGTTGCAACATTTGCAGAGTGACGAGTGAAAAGACCAACTGAGACTCAGACAAACTACATTTTCCGGATTTTAAGTGTTTTTCCTCTCACACAACTGACACAAAGGTCTTCAATTTTCAATCAACTCCAATATGGTTAGAGCCACTTGGCAAATTAGTATTCATTGCTGCCAACTGCAAATGAAATTTTCAGTCCTCCGAGTCAATGCAAAGCAGTGAGATAACAAATGAATCAGGCATTTACTTCCATAGGAAAATAGAAGACAGGGAGCTCTTTAATGAGGTGCAGAAAAGGGGGATGTATAGCTTCTTCTAAGTAGAGAATATCTTTTAATATTCAAGACCTAACAGGCCTTTGTGGGGAGACTGCTATTCATGTATGGCATAAAACTAAAAACACTCTCCATGACAGCTTCCTGCACAAAAAAGTATAGAATTGTGCACAGCAATTCAAAAACAGGTTATATAATAATATGTACATTAACATACGGCTAAGGCATGCCAACCAGATAACTATATAACATCAACACCAAGCCATGCCATGAAATAATGTTAGAAGTCATTGATATTTTACAGAAGCCAAAACATGACTTACTCTGTTACAATAGATTGGAAATGTGGCGTTCTTGGTCAACCCTCCATAGTGATCCGAGTGGAAATGTGTCAGGAAGTAGGCAGTGATGCCCGCGATCTCCCCGTACCGAAAGGCATCTATGACGAACTTTGTACCTGAATAAGATTTTACAAAAAAATTACGATTACAGGCACAAAAAACATTAAACCTTTAGATTCATGTAGAAATATAATAGATAAGTGGTCCGTCACTGACCTGGAATCTTTTTGTAGAACGGACAACGTGGTAATTCTACTTCTCCATCAGCGTTCACTCTGTTCCTTCTTCGTCTCCATCCTCTAGTCCAGCCTCTCTTTTCTTCTCCCTGAGCGTTCACTGCATCACTGCCATTGATGGTCTCTGTCCCCTGTGAGGTGTCTGCGGTTGTGTCAGCCTTATTTCTCCTTGTCCTTTCTTTCCTCTGTCGTCTCTTTCCTGAGTTCTCGCCAAGCGCTGGAGTAGACACTTCAGCTGGTCCAATCTCAGCATCTTTTTCCTTCTCCTTGAGGGGTTTGAGACCAAAAAACACCCCAATGTCTGTCTGCTTGAGACCAGAGGGCTGACCGGCCTTGCTCTGGCCCTTCTGTGGTGGCATGGTTTGAGATGAAGGCACCTGCTGAGAATTAGTGTGAGGCTGCTCTGACTGAACACTGTCTTTGAATTTGTTAAAATGCTGGTTATCTGAGCTCAGAAGAGTTTCTCTCAAGCGCTCTAAAACAATACTCTGTGGGGACTGAGTAGAAGTCTTACATGGAGTGACCTCACTGATGTTAGCTTTACCGTGAGCTCCTTTTTCACCTGTGAAATCAGCTCTGTTTTCACACACTGCTGCAGCAGCCACATGATTAGTGGGTGCTAATGAGGCAATTGATTCCAGCTGGGTGTTTGAGGAAGACAGGTCCTTCACTGGCCCATTATCTGTTTCCAGGTTATCTATAAATTCAGTGAGGAGATCATCTTCACTTGAGAAGCCATCATTGAACAGTAGCATTGAGTCTTCATCCTCATTTTCAAATGCATCACTCTTAAAAAGGCTTTTTCTACACTCATTATTATTGGCTTCAGTCTCTGCAGGGAACTCAGACAGAGGGGAGAAAGATATAGCATCATCGATTTCAAGAGGAGGGTCACTTTGGGGGAAATCTTCACAAGCAGGTTCTCCATTATCTTCTATTGCAGGAGTGGATGCTAACTCATTTTTGCCCTCTTGGGAAGCACTGATAGTCTTGTTGCTTTTGGTAGAAGATGACCAGCCTTTCTTTTTCTTGAAATCCTCAGGGCCAGGTGAGCGCAGAAACAGAAATCCATTTGTAAGTTTTGACGGAGGTGTCCCAGTGGCGCTTTTGTTAGAAAGGCCGGCAGCACTGTCCTGTGAGGTTTCTACAGCAGACCCATTCACCTCATTGTTTGTCAGTCCTTGGAGACAACTGAGGCTGGTCTCCCCTCTGCTTTCAGCTTGCTGGGACAGACTGAGGAGAACTATGTCACAGTTTGCTCGGTTGTGGGCCAGGAGTGTGTGGTTGAATTTCTTGTAATGGTTTGGGATGGTGGAGGAGCAATGTAGACCATCTGGACACTCTGTATGAGCAGACAGAGATTTAGCTTAGTCAGAACAAAGTAAAACTGATAATCATTTGAAAGCATTAAAATTCAAAACATGACATATGGCATTACACAGTCTCCGGAAAGTGAAACACACCAGTAATGAAATTAATACATATTCCCAACAGTATTTGTTTTTTTATTCTGGTAACTTTACACATGCTTACTTGTTACCACTCAACAATCGTAAATTAACTGCTGTGGCTCTTGTGGGATATTTCTGACAATGAAAACGAGTTGGTGTGTGGACTTCAAAAACATTGGCATTTACCAGCCAGGGAGGTAACAGGTGTATTCGAATGAAGACGTACACACCTACAGACAATTTGGTGACAGGGGTTCTGATGTGTTATTACTCAACATTCAGATGCAGTAGGATGGAGGTCTGTACCTTCACATTTGTCCCTGGGGGTGTCCAGACACTCAGCAACATGCCACCTTTGACTCTGTACCACCAAGATGGAAAAGGGCATCTGACAGATGGGGCAGAAGTCTCCAGAGGATAGTCCCTCTGCAGCACTGTCTCTTTGGTCTGCCTCATGAGTAGGAGATAACTCTGAGGTTAGTGTATCTCTCTGTGTCTCTGAGCCGCCATGTCCTCCAACATGGACAGCAGTGCTAAACTGTCCACTTTCAGCTGTCTTGGTTGAAACGGCGGAGTCTCTCTTGGACGTTTTTCTTAAGGTACATCTTCTTTTAGTGACCGTTGTAACTGGAGGCGTTGATTTTTGTCTCTTCTTTTTCTTCTCAAGAGGTTTATACTCCCAGATGTCATTTTCAGAGTCGTCCTTTTGTGACATTTGGAGGAAAAATAAGTGTAGCGTCCTTGCTGTTATCCAACGACCTCTTCAAAACCTCTGGTATTACACTAGAGATCCTGTTCAATAACATCCCGCGGGTGTCGAGAGCAATAAACGTTACAGTAGATTCCGTACCAATGCGAGGGAAATGGCAATTATTTAACCTCATGCATAACATAATTAATAATTACAGTTTTGAGCTATTTTTCCATAAAACATGCTGTGTGCTCCGGTTATAACATGTTAGCACAACTTTAGCAGCACGAGCGCTTACCGCCAGAGCGACAATGAATAGGGTAAAGACAACTACAGAAACACAGCAGCACTTTCCACAAATCGTGAAACTAAACAAATAAATAAATAAATCCATATTCATTTATAAGAGATTTATTCCGTATTTTTCTTCATGAATATGGCCGAAGTTTTAGAAAAGAATCCATATTCAATTATATGTAGGAATATTTTTTTGACGCATGAACCTACGTCGTGGATTTACTTAAAGGACTGGTTGTTGATAGAAACATGGCGTCCCGGTGCAGCCTCTCTACTTTATTTCCTATCCAAAGTCAGCTGGATATCGCCCTAGATGAAGCTACGACGACCCCGGAGAAAGAAAATCTGGTGCTTCAGTATTTGAAAAAACTAGACGAGAGAGACGACCTGAAGATACCCGACTTCCAGACAGGTTAGCCCATCTTTTAGCTTTAGCTCGCGTAGCGGCTCTCTTCCTGTACACCAGCTGATCGAGCAGAGTTTGCTGTCACGGCATGTCACTACACGCCTCAGTGTAGGTTTTCTGATGTGCTGATGAAAAAACACGTCTCTTGTCATTTTTACATTTTAAAAAGCAAACTCTAAGACATTTTTCTCACTGCACTACAGTTCATAGGGAAATATTGTGCAGTTTACCTCTTCATAGAGATCTCACAGATTTTACATTAAAAACTCAAGATAAGCAAACACTCATCTCACACTGTTTCATTTCAGTAACACGTCAAACTATATTTTATTGCTATTGCTATATTTAAAAGCGGAGAGAAATGTCTTCTTTCATCTTCCGTTTTCACCCACGATCCCTCAGACTTATTTTAGCACTCTTCGGGAGGGGTCTGATCCTTGATTAGGAGGCGTTGAACCAGTTACAACCAGACCGATCTCAGCCAGCAACAACTGCAACTGTGTTTCTTTCACACTGATAATCAGTCAATAATAGCAATCTTTGAAATGGTAAATCAGTATACTTTAGAAAATAGAAGTTATAGATTATGGATGTGAGGCTACCGGCAGGCTGAATCCTCTTTGTGGGAATGACACGTGTTGGCAGTATCCTGTGGCACCAGTAGATGGTGATCTACAGTTGTACGTCAAATGGCCTGTTAAACAGGGCTTTGTGGGACAATAACTGAGTCATCAACCTTTCAGGTGAAGATGTTAAAATTGTATAACAAACGCTGGTCTAAAATGAAGAGTTGTCTAGTTTCCCATGACTCAGTCTGAGGTTACCCAGCAGCCAGCAGGTCTGACTACACAATGGGTTGACATTTATAAAAATTTCCAGAGCTGCAAAATAGTCAAAGATAATCTTTGCTATTCATACAGTTTGAGATATAGTGCACAGTATATGACTTTTCCCAGTGCTACAATCTCCTCTTCACAGAGCCCAGTTTAAGTACAATAAGAAAGGTGTTGTGTGTAAAGCAACTGCACATAGTACTTGCCCCATTTTGTGCACCATGTGCAAACACTCTCTTTAACAGATAAAATCTTCAGACTCTGATATCAGGAGAGCTATTTCTTCTTTCTCCTGCTTTTTCTCCTGCTGTGCATACATCTTTACTGAAGATGGAAATAAAAGGGACAACGCTTTAACTTTTCAGAGGGGACATATCAAAGCTAGGCAGCCGCACAAGTAATGCAAACAGGCAACATGATATTCAGAGTGCATGTGAGGTAAGAATGAAAAAACATCAGACACGAGCTTTAATTTATTTCTGGTATTTGATAACTTCATAGGTCTTCGAAAGCTGCGAGTATTTCCAAGTCAATGCTTTGATCCATCACGTTGTCCAGCTTTTTTCCCCCATGTGACATGATTGCTGTGTGAGGCTTGAGAAAGATATAACCTGTAGGTATATTGTGACGACTACCATTACACTCCAAGGACCGTGATGGGCACCGTAAAGCACTTGCCTACACTGTGACTAAAGATAATTAATAAGATGACAGCATCATTTTCCACTCTGTGCTTCGCTTCAGGCTTGGAATGGCTGAACACGGAGGGGCCTCTGTCTTTGAACAAGGAGCTGGCTGGCAAAGTGGTGCTGCTGGACTTCTTCACTTACTGCTGCATCAACTGCATGCACATCCTGCCTGACCTGCACCAGCTCGAGAAGAAGCACTCCGTTAAAGGTATGAATCCCCAGGGGTTTATGGTGTAAAGCAGCAGGTTTCTTGATCCGGGGGGAGACTCCCTGACTCTATATAGCTGGGTTAACAATGCCAAGTGTCACCATTTAATTTACACAGAGAAGCACATTAAGCTTGTGAAGAAATAGATCTGCATGATTTGGAGAAATAGATCAAACCTAACTGTCCTCCACAAATGGATTTACATCACCCAACAGTCAAATTTGATGTGATAATTCATTAATGAATATTTTTACTGTACCAGGCATGTTGGAAAGCGTGGCTGATGGACGGCATGGTAATTTCACCAAATGCAGTAGCTGGGTGAAATTAAAGTGTCGTGCATGTGAAAGCCTGCCCATTGTGAATTTCAATCACACCCTCATAGGCTTTGATCTCTGCAAGACTGCAGCAGACTGAAATGAAGGTACAACACATTGTGCATCTCGTACTAGAGCTCGCAGGCTTTTCTTAATTAGGAGAAACTGTGCCCAGTGTCTGCAAACAAAGAAATGATTGGTTGTTGTCCAGAGCTTGTTAACCATAGCTGTGGTTAAACATGAGATAATTAAGAAGTGGTCTCCCTCTGGTGAGTTACCGCTTCATTTTCCGTCTTATTAAATGTATGGCATATTTAAAAAAAAGAAAAAAAAAAGTGTGTAGAACAAAATAATGACTTGTATAAGTTTTGAATGAAGTGATATTCCTTTACTGCTGGATGTAAAGATGCATCATCAAGGCAGACTACAGGTACAGTGGGCCTTGCAGGAGGCAGTAGCCTGGCAGGCCTTGCTGAGGGAAAACAAATCCATCAGTACCTTATTATGTGTGATGCTGTGTCATGGGGATGTGTAGGTTCACCGGGGCAGGAAAAGTGTAGTACATCAACTTGTCCTCCTCTGTTCTGTGAGTATCAAGGTTCTTATCTTGGCTGTGAAGAGACAGTGACTAAAAATATTTCCAAGCTGCAGTGTCAGTGAGGACGTTGGCCCATAATTGTACCCTGCCGCAGCTCACTGTACGCTCCTTTCTACTGCCACTCCATGTAAAGCATAGTCACATCCGACCGACTGTGGCTCCCTCCCGGTGCTTCAAGAGATCATCTGAGGAAGCTGTGCCGCTTGTAATTCAGTCGTGAGCCAGGCAGGACCCAGAACACACACACACACACACACACACATACTGCAGTGCCACCGCACATTATCATACTTGCCTTATCTTTGGCACTGCTATGGGTACATTCTGTTTGCTGCTCTGGTCAGTGAGGTGTGGGAGCCACCCTGTCCAGTCACTCCCACAGTCCACCCCGCCACCCACCCATCGTCACTACAATCTGTCCTGGTACTATACTGCTTGGCAGAGGCCAGGGATGACGAAATTCACTGCAGGCCACGGTGGGTTTGAAGGTTTGGAGTTGTGTGCTTTTATTTCTGTGGAGGAAGTGTCCTGTGGGGTCCATTTATGGAGGACTGAGGGCTTTTGTTTGCTCTCCAAAATAGCATGTGATATCATGCGCCAAAAATTATGAAATCAAAATTAAGATATAAGCTTTTCCCATATTCAGCGACAAAGTCGACACCAAACTAAATTAGAGTTAATGTATGCATCTTAATGATAAAAAAACAAACAGATTGCAAATTGTTTTTCTAAATTATGCATTTTAGTTTTTGAGTTTATCTCATTTGAAGCCCTCAGTGGATGGGAACCCAATTTCAGTCGGTATTTTTAATGATTGCGTTGAATATACTAAGTTCAGCCTGTTCCCTCATTCCCTAGATTTGCATATTATTCTTGTATTTGAAGCTTTTATCACCTATTGTTCTGCCTGCCTGACGCTACCTTCATTCAGAGCTTGCCAAATTGCTCGCAATATTCAAAGCTGAAAATGGATATGAATATGAGAAATCACATATGTATGAGTGGATTTACATCTGGTCTTTTCTGCCTTTGTGGTCATTTTCAAAAACAATATAAAGTAAAATAAAGGATAAATAGGGAGTGTCTTTACACTCAGTGCCGTTGTATTGAATGTCAATGTCAATGTAAACTTCCATTGTAAGGGACTGCCAATAGAGAAAAGTGGAGGATTTGTTTTACTTTAGCCAGGTGTTTGTTTTATTCTAACTCAGGGTTATTGAAATTATTTTTTCAACTTGTCTATATTACATAATCTATATTTTCCAGAAATCTCTTCATCAGCTGTCGGCTCAGTGTGAATAAAGTATTGTGTGAATTACGAGTCAGTCCAAACTTTTCTCGTTCTAATCCTGTTTTTTTGCAAACAGCATTGTCAGGTTTTGAAAATCAAGGAATGACATGAGCACAAAAGTGACTGTGTTTCACAACAGAGTCTCACACTGATAGGGAAACAGGAAGGAAACTCATTGAGATACCTCCTGTGTTACGCCACCTCTGTCAGAGTGTTAGCACCACAGAAGGGTACGTTCACAGAGGGGCATCAGAAACAGTTGTAGCCCATTCAGTTGCATAACACTGGTAAACAAAACAGTGTATGGTGCTAGTTGGGTTTGAGGACTACTGGGAAATCACCAAGAAATTCATAAAAAGCTTTGAGGCAGTAAAAATTTCCAGGGACCTCACTCACAATATTAGAAATTTATCTAAGGAAGATATTCAGCGGTTTTCAGTAGCGGATCACATGTTACCTCACTTCACACACGCAGCCGCTGCATCCATGTGTGCGTGTGGTGCTTGTGTCTTGTGTTAACTTGCTATTGATCAGGTTTATGCAACTTGTTGACAATGTGATGTAGAGGGAAGATTTTACTAAGGTATTTGTTACTATTTGTTAATATATGTTTAGATATGCTTTGAAAATCTCATTGTCTCTGATCATTGTCATAGTCAAAGCTGTTTTGTTAGTTTTGGCTTTTTTTTTTTTTAAATTCTCTCTATATGTCTCGTCTCTCTCTCTCTCTCTCTTTCAGATGGCCTGGTTGTTATTGGTGTGCACTCTGCCAAATTCCCCAATGAAAAGGTAAGTGTTTTTTATTGCACATGATTATTTCACCTTTGAGGAGGCTTGACTACCTTTATGCATTTTCATAACAACAAACTTTCAGTAAATGTGCCATTTTGGCAAAGCTGTTAATTTGAATCTGGTGCCAATCTTTTGTCAACATGAAACAGTTTCCCGTCAAGCAAAATCCCAAAAGCGTGAAAAGTATTCATCTGTGATGTTACACCAGTGTACGAGCATAACCATCATATTTAGCACAGCAGAATTTTTCAATTTTTGTTTTTCAATAAGACCAGAAAATATGTTTAGAAAAAGCAACATTGACTTGGAGCCAGGGGTGAATGGATAGTCTTGGGTGGTCAAAAGATCAGGCCTTTTGACCTTGTGACCTTAATACCTCACAGAGTTCTCAGGGAAATCCCCTCAAATTTTGTACAAATATCTGTTTGAACATGAGCCCATGAAGTCATGAAAAACATGCCTGACGCACATACTGCTTTTCATGCTTGTTTATGAGAGAAGTAGGAAGTAGGAAGATGGATGAAGATATGTGAAGATATGATTTGTTTTATTTTTTTGCTACAAAATAACAAGAAGTTTCAGCGTTGTGTGTTATGAAACACCAGATTATTATCTTGGTTCTCAGTTTGAGTAACAGTTTCCATTTCTATAAATGAGCTCTGAAGACAGAAGAACATGACTTCCTTAATTTAATAAAGGGATTTCCACATTCTCACAGAGAATATGAATTTGTTAATTGGCTTCATTTTGAGGCTGAGGCATTAAATGAAAATGTGAGGATGTAGACTAAACTGTAAGTCATTGAAAAGACTTGTTTCATATTTCATAATTAGATCAACAGAAAATGAATATCCTGCTTGGGAACCTCCTTGATGTATTAATTGATTCATTAGTTATAAACACATTTAACTGATGAGTAATCCATAACTGTGCTGTCTGTGTTTTCACCAAACCTTCAAAGGTCCTCGTCAACATTCGCAGTGCTGTCCTCCGCTATGACATCACCCACCCAGTGGTAAATGATGGTGAGGCGCGTCTCTGGCATGAACTGGAGGTGTCCTGCTGGCCTACACTGGTTCTGCTGGGACCACGTGGCAACCTGCTCTTCTCCCTTGTGGGCGAAGGCCACCGTGACAGGATGATGCTTTTTACTGACAGCGCCCTCCGCCACTACAGGGAGCAGGGCCTGCTGAAGCCTCACACAGTGGGTATCAAGCTGTACAGAGACTCCCTGCCACCCACCATCCTGTCTTTTCCTGGGAAGGTGGCCATAGACGACAGCAAGAAGAGACTGGCCATAGCAGATACTGGGCATCACCGGATTCTGGTGGTGTCCTCTACCGGTCAGCTGTTACATGTCATAGGAGGTAAGAAGCAGGATCCAGGATATAGACACAGTCTCTATCAAGGCTGGCATCAAATCCTCACACCTCCACTCTGTGGTGTTTTTCAAAGAAAGGACATAAATCTTTGTTAAAATGCATTAATTTAAAAATGAGACATTGATTTAATCTTGCTCTTTGTTGACAGTAAGATTATGCACAAATTAAACAACAAAAATCTAAGCAATATTCATATTTTTAGATTATTCACATATCTCAGCAACCCCCAGAGGAGCCACATGGTTGTCTGTGCTGTCCCCAGACCAGCAGAGAGGTTGGCAGCAGCAGGGACAATGCACTCTGGGAACTTGGCACTGACTTGAGTGTGGACAAAATGAGGGGAAATAAAAACACGAGATTTGTTTTTATTTTTGTGAGTTGACATCATCGTTATGCATACAGAATATTTATACAGGCATGAAGATGAATTTCAAAGCAGGAGGAAGATTAAAAGTTTATTATGTGACTGGTTGTTTTGTCTACATGAACTGACTCTGAGCTTTGGTTCAGAGGGTCGAGTCTTCTATTTACAGTATGAGCACTCTAGCTCAAATAAACCACTTAAAAATTAAAAAATTGATCCACTTATGGAAATTGAAGACATCCCGTGCTCGAGTTGTAAATGCGCAAATACGTCTGCAAATGTACTGTGAAATAGTAAAAACAATTTGTCAAATTTGTTTCTTTTCTCTGCTAAATGTCTGAGCAGGGAAAATAAACTCCAGCACTTGAGGAGGCTACATGAGGGAACAATTAAAATCGCTCAGTTCATTTGGTGGGCACCAGCCTTAATGTTAAATATCTGGAGTCTGAAGATTCTTTGCAGGACTCTAAGCAGAGCGGATCTAAATGAAGCATTAAAAGTATTGGTTTGTTGTCAGAGATGCAGAGGATCCACAGTGCATTATGTCTGTCTTGGCAGAAGTGTTTGAAAGTGAGCCACTGGTTTAGTATTGGAAAAGGGGAAATTCTATTAGGAAGGTGTAATCCAAATGACGTCTTCATAATGTTCATGGTGTCATCGCTTCTCTCTCAGGGCCTGAAAGCGGAAGACATGATGGCGACTTGTCTGAAGCTTCGTTTAACTCCCCTCAGGGTGTGGCCATTAAAGGAGACACAGTGTACGTGGCCGACACAGAAAACCACCTGATCCGAAAGGTAACATCCACTATTGTCTCTTTAAAATCTGTGTCTGTATTCCTCAGTGACTCCTTACACTCATGGCTGTCTGTCTGTGTCCGTGTATCAGATTGACCTGTTAGAGGGAAGAGTCAGCACTCTAGCTGGTGTGGGCATTCAAGGCACAGACAAAGAGGGTGGGGCCATGGGACCTCATCAGCCAATCAGCTCCCCTTGGGATGTGACGCTCGGCACTGCAGGTGAGTTTCGTGCCTTAGACCAGAACATGAGGGGCAACAGGGGGCTCTCACCTCCTGCCTGAGGTAGACGCCTCCCCTCAGTCAGGTAGCTTGGTGTTGATGGGTCATGCCGAGTTCAGGCGAACAGTGAGGGTGGATAACAGGGAAGTAAACAAGAATAGATTGTATCTCACCCCTTTGAAGAGATGTGGTGTGAGTTCTGGTGTGATCACACTGTTTCCACTTTCTACATCCAGTTAGTTATCAAGCCTGACATGATTCACCTTTGAAACACCTCCCCTTCTTGAACTGGATATCCTGAGCTGCAACAGAAAACAGCAGTTTTTGTTGTTAAAGCAGCCCTTCATAAGCAATTTACTGGATAAATAGTCATTAACATCGAAGTCTTTTGTTTTTCAGACAGTGTTCCTGAAGCTGATTGAATAGAAAAGACATCAGGGCACAAGGGATCCACAAGGGGAGGTGGATGTTCAAAGAACTGAAAGGGCTGATTATGTTATTGGAAGATACTTTTTTAATTTATCTAAGTCATGGGGGATAATCAATAAGCCTCTTTTACAAATTCCTCTTCTACCCCTACTTTCTGATAAGGTCATCCATATTCTCAGAAAGGCCGCTGCTTCAGAATCAATCATCCGCCCCTCTTTATACCATGCTTTTATTATTTTGCCTTGGGCATTTAGAGTTCTTTTATTATTGATTTTTTTAATATTTGCCAGACCTTTTCTCCCTCTTAAGTGGAAAGCTTTTTTTAAACTGATATTTTTGTATCTTTGAGACCTTTTATCTCTGAATGTTGCAGCATAACCTTGTGTTTCCATCAAGCCTTGTTATCCGTGAAAGTTCAGACTACAGATTTACATCAGTCACAGGCACAAGATTGTTTTCATACGCAGCAGATCCTCACATAGTTGCACTGTACGTACACCCCTCAGTCATGACTGTATTTTGTTCCTTTGTTTTGCTCGATAGCGTTAACAACTTCCCGTTTAATGGGGGAAAATTGCCTCACTTTCTGCCATATGCAAATTTTCACATGTTTTCAAGCTTACAAATCCCCTCAGAAATCATTATTCCAGCAGAATTTTAATAATAATCATTCCAAAAACAATAGGCTCCTTGCACCCACCGGCCCTTCTGTTGAATACATGGTTGTTATGTAATGCTTAAACTGACTTATATATGTTTCCAGTTGAATATTATTCCAAAATTTGTGTTAATTTATTTGTATTCACCTTTAATGTAAGCCATTGTAAGTGAGTTATGTGTTTGTCCAAAATGCATTTTTAGGATTACAGGAAACATTTATTTTAGATTATTGTCATCTGTTTGTCTTACAGCTTTCTTGCGTCAGGTTACAGTGTTTACCTTAAGTCGCCTCTTCAGTGAAAAGCTTCGGCTGTATTTGAAGTAAACCTGGAGAATGTGTTGTACCATCCTTGTGAAACTGTGTACGAACCGAGTGCAAACAAGAGCTGAAGGTCAGACAGGATTGTTTTTTTTTTTTTGCCTGTACTCATCAGCAGGTTGTGTTTACATTTTAGAGGGAAGGTAATTAAATGATTGATAAGTTATGTGGTAATTTTTTTTATTTATTTATTTTTTTTTTTTTGCCATTAGCACCAATATTTAACAGTTGCACCCGGCCTGGAAGCAGGAGGTAATCAGTCTTAGTCACATTTCCTGCACAGCCTGATGGATGACACAACCTGCTGCTGTGAAACATCACCACATGGTCTGAGGATGTGGTATCAGACATTTAACTCTGCTAATATTCATGATTTATTCACTGCAGGCATGAATAATTAAGCTGACCAAATCAGGAGGACGCTACACCTTTTGAACTAAAGTGAAGTGATACAGTGTGATGAAGGCTGTCGTTGAGTCAGGTGCCGCAGATGTCGAATGTTCCTGACAGTCCAGCAGATGTGATCAAGAAGCGCTGAGCTCTGCGCTGCATTAAAAATACAACTGAGAAGCTGCATGTCTGTAAGGGTTGTGTATCCATAATCACTGTCTCTGCTGAGTGCGTCTGAGATGGCATATGGGCGTTGACAGACAGCGTGCCATCATTTAAACCTGTATTGCTTCATCTCTGAATTTTGAATCTTTGAGGTTGCTTTCAGTCATGTGAAATTTTCTTCAGTTTTCAAAGTATATGTACATCCCAAAAAACCTGAAAGAAATGTTCAACCTTTAAATAAATATTAGTAACTTGTAGATTTTGCCTGATTGAAGTTGTTGGTAGACAGCCAGAAGCTGTGACACAGGCTGCCTGATTCTAATCTCTCCCTCTAATCAGTGTTAATCAGTGTTTTTGTGTGTTTACATATGTGTGATTCATTTGCATGTGTAGGTGGTGTTGAAGGTAACGTGCTGTGGATTGCCATGGCAGGGACCCACCAGATCTGGGCTTTGTTCCTAGAAGATGGGACTCTGCCCAAAGGAAGGTGAGAGACTGGTACATGACCACCATGTCACCTGGCAAGAAGAACTGTCAAAAGCCAAGGATTAAAAGCAGATAAAGACACATACCTACTCCCCCACATAAACTTGTTTTATCTATGTGTGGCTGATCATATCACAGGAAATCAATGAAATTATGTTAAAATATATCCACATGAACCACAAATAAAAATTTCCAGTGAGGGATGCCCACTTTGAGAAAAAAAAAAGTCTATGCCTAGAACTAATTTACCACTAATTTGGACTCATTTCATCTTTATCTTCTACTCTACAATATAAACAGCGAGTTGAAGGCGGGGACATGTGTGCGATGGGCAGGCAGCGGCAACGAGGAGAACCGAAACAATGCCTACCCCCACAAGGCCGGCTTCGCCCAGCCCTCAGGCCTGGCTCTGGCCCCAGAGGAGCCCTGGAGATGCCTGTATGTGGCTGACAGTGAAAGCAGCACCGTCCGCACGCTCGCGCTCAAAGACGGAGGCGTCAAGCTGCTGGTGGGTGGAGAGAGAGATCCAATGGTGAGTGCACAGCAGTTGATGTCTAGATGGTGGATAATTTTGTTCTACAAAGGGTGTTTTTTTTTAATTAGATACCTTCTTAATTTATTTGTTTATAAGTAGGATATAAAGTGGTTTGTTACAATTACTTACTACCTGGTAAATATGGGTCATCTATCTATTTTATTGTTATTATGAATATTAAAGACAATAACAGCAACCACATCTCAAATATAATGGTGGAGAAAATGAAAAGTTCATTCCCAGAGCAGATTTGAAAAACCTCTCACGCACAGAAAACGCTCAAACTATTCTGGACTCCTGGACACCACAGGCTTTCAAGGCTGTTTCTCTATAGATAGAAAATATCGATTTTGAAAAAAGCCATAAATAAACACAGCCTTTCTTGTTTGTTGTTGATCCAAAGGCCAAAACAAAAACAGTTTTTGGTAGCACTTTCATGTCCTCCCAGCCTCGCTGCTGCGGTGGTTTTATTCCTGCTTCTTTGGTGTATTTTTGGAAAGTCCCAAGAGTTTTAGAGCTTGTGGTCACCCATGAGGATAGAGAGTAATTAACTGGAGAGTCATATACAGTTTATTCAACATGGCGACGAGCCAGCAAAATCCATTAATACACTGCACGGCCTGCTGCCTGTAGACATTTTAGCCATTTAACTGAGACAATGAAACATAAAACCTTAAATAGGTTTAAAGCTTTTACAAGTAAATGTACATCTGATGTCTGCACTTTGAATGGCGCTACATTTACATCACCATGCATTGTATCTGGCTATTACTGAATCATTCCCATTCTCATTAAGCCACAGCCAGCAGTCAGTTATCTTAGCAGCAGCAGCATGCATCTGGCAAACCTAATGCCTAACCCCTAACCCTAACTAATTCATACAAAAACAAAACCCCTAAGTACAAGTGAAAATCCCAGGAATAATCATCTTAAAAAAAATTCTCCCACATAAATTAGAAAATGCTGCACTTTATGATATCTTAATGACATCATCAGTGTAATCGTACATCCCTATAACTTCTCCAAAATGACTCATCCTACTATTTTGCCGGAGCAGCTATTGCAGTTTAAAGATATTGTAATCTGTAATCTTGTGTTTCATATAAATATGCCCTAATATTTCTTGTCTTACTGTTCCTGTATGAATTATTCAGAAACCCTCAAGATAATGAAGCCAATTTTTCTTTCATGTTTTCATTCCAAGTAATCCAGAAACCGATCATTTAAAGTCTATAGAAAAGGAGTCAGCTTGTATTTTTCAGATGAAACTCCTTCTTCACGATGATTAAAAAAGAATGTTTTAGGTTTGGTTATAGGCGGTTCACAGATTTAGATTAGGTTAGACTGTACTTTGACCCAGGCTGAGCTGAAACACAGGGGGTCACAAGTTGCAGTTTGGGCGTTTGTTTGTGTTTTTATCTTCATTTGATCTGCTCTGAACGTTTTTTATCCTCTCTGAACCAGAACCTCTTTGCTTTCGGGGATTTAGACGGAAAAGGGGTGGACGCCAAGCTGCAGCATCCTCTCGGTGTTGCCTGGGCTCCCAAACAAAGCCTGCTTTATGTGGCTGACTCCTACAACCACAAGGTAACTGTTGCATGTCACAAGGCTGCAGTTCAAAGCTGCACTGCTCACATTTGAAGCTTCTGCCGTCATAAGGGCTTTCTTTACATTGAAGAGTGGTTACACAAAGCTTATATCTCCTTTTGATGTTACACCATACTGAGAACATACAGCGTTAGGCCTTTTTTCTTTAATTTAATTGTTCATTTTATTTGATTGTGTCTACTTGCCTATGTGTTTCAGATCAAGGTGGTGGATCCAAAGACAAAGCAGTGTAGCACATTAGCAGGGACAGGGGAGGCCGGAAGTACTACAGGCCCTGAATTTATCAAATCCTGCTTCAACGAACCTGGAGGAATCTGTGTGGGCGACAACGGGAAGCTTCTCTACGTGGCTGATACCAACAACCACCAAATCAAAATGCTGGACCTGGACTCCAAGACTGTCTCACTGGTAAGATCTGTGTGTGTGTGTGTGATTAATCTGCCCTGAAACTCTGAAACTTGTACGAGAAGAGTTTGGATAAAAGGTTACAAAGAAAGGACAGAGGGTGTCTCAACAGCTTTCTCCCTGCTCCTATCTAATCCAAACACCCAAATTTCTCTCCTCTCTCCAGTTTCCTATTTCCATGGACAGCACAGACTCGGTACCCACCAAGCTCTCAGCTCCTGCCAAAGCCCCGATGCTTCCTAAATCAGCTGTCAGGAAAGCGTTGCCACCAGTAGCAGTGTCTGCGGGCCAGACTCTCATCCTGTCACTCACGCTCTCCCTTCCAGAAGGAACCAAACTCACCGCAGAGGCCCCGAGCTCCTGGGCTCTGTCAGCTGAGGGTAAGACAGAGTTCAATCACAGTGATGAATGTCATGTTAGAAAATGTTTTATTCAGCTTCATCCCAGAAGGTGCATCTGACTTCATACCTTCAAATGGCATCTTGAGGCTTAGTCAAGCCACTGTCACTGCTACACTGCATTTTCTAGTCAGTAATACAGAAGTTAAATTGGTCGTTTTTGAAACATTGTGTTTTATTTATCACAAGAATAGACAGACATAGGCTGCTAACTGCTAATTTTACAGCTAAAACGAGTGTCCCAGCATTTGTATTGTAGTTCGCTAACCTAGCTGGCTAGAAATCATTAGCTCATAGGTGACACCATGCTAAAACACTATCCATTGTTTTGTTTTTTGCTTTGCAAAGCTGTTAATGTTGCAAGCAGACAAACACCAATTTATTACATTTCTAACATGTTCAATCTTTTGCTTTTTGTATGGGTTCAGAAAGATGAGTCTTGCAACAATCCCATGCTGCTTCAACATGTGGCAAAAACCCAAAGCTAGACAAGGCTGACAGACGGCTGCTAGGCCCTGATTGGACAGTCGCTGTTCAGGAGGAGGGCTTTGTTGACAGTCCATTCTGAAAAGATGGCAGTATTTGACAAAGACCTGACAAATACCTGCTGGGAAATGTTTATTAGGGGGAAGTGCAGGGATTTAAGTAAGAGGACAGTTGAGGAAATAACAGACAAATCCCATTTCCACCCCTCAGATATCGGCTGCTCTTTGGGAACGCATAAAAGTGTCCTCAGTTGTGTCCTCAACACATGTTAACCAAGGGATGTTAAAATCTA
This sequence comes from Caranx ignobilis, assembly GCA_021432705.1. Taxonomy (NCBI): domain Eukaryota; kingdom Metazoa; phylum Chordata; class Actinopteri; order Carangiformes; family Carangidae; genus Caranx; species Caranx ignobilis. The sequence continues at coordinate 8,234,049 of MU269988.1, forward strand.
ATTCATATTGCTGTTGTTTAATCCCCCCCTCACAAAAAAAAAACTTTCAATTGGCTGCTTTGTTGAAATGATTTCTAGCTGTGACCGAGCTTGAGCTCTACCTTTAATAATGACCTTATTCTGATTGAGCCTCTCAACCTCTCCCACTAAGCTTTATTTCGGTCTGTGATCCATGGTTCTGTCATACAAAAAAAAGAGTGAATGATGCTTAACCTTCATGTTGTTCTCATTGTACAACAAGCAGATCCACACTCATCCAGCCCACACGTGAGATTTATAGTTCCCAGTTGAAGGATGAAAAAACAGATAAGTTATGGAGACTTTTTAAAGCACCAACAAGCTTATACATGGGCATGGATGATTTATTATATGATATTTCCTGCCACAATCTATAGAAAGGCTTTGTCTGGTGCTCTCATTTTGTAATCAACAGCAGACTGACCCTCGGATCAAGTGTGAAGTGATTGGACATATCATGTTAGTGATGGTTGATGGTCTGTTCATTAGGTTTGGAACAAAAGTGTTTCCATCATTGCAAGCGACGCAGCATGCAGTCAGAGATATCAGCAGACTATTTTTAGAGCTTTTCGATAAGACGGCATGCCTTGGTTCACATAATTAGCTACCAGGCTATGTTACGTGATCCTCCGCTGTCCGATTATTCCCAGTCTAGACTTATGCCGATCAGATCAGTGCAGAGGCAGGAATTTTAATGGATCAAGTTAGAACTGCACGCCAGATCTAAATTGTTTTTTAGTGGCTTTTTAGAAATGGCTTCCCTGGGATTTCACGTTAGGCACCAGCTTCATTAATCACCGCTGGCATGGATTTGACGGTCTCCCTGGCATAATAATATTTTCTCACAGTTGAGGCTTGAGCCATTTCTTTTTGACTGCAATTTATCTTTCGATGCTCCCGTCTCATTTGATGAGTATTTGTTTCTAAAAATAGCCCCTTTTTTGTTTCAGAAGAATTCACGTCCTCGCCCTCACTTCATCTGATTCAGTGGGGTTATGAGGTTTTGGGGGGTAATATATTAACCTACTCCATTTAGCAGTGCTTTAGTGCAATGCTCAGGCTGGAGCCAGTCTCGCAGGCAGAATGCACATTGCTGCGCTCAACAATAAATTTAGATGTCAGGCAGACATTTTCGTATAAACTCATCTGCCTTTTTGGAAAATGGGACGTGTGAATGATCTGGGTCTTGTTTTATGTGAATCACCTCATGAACATTAGGGTCATTTAGCACAATTATTTATTTTACAATTAGCCAGAGTAATTCAGACTATTTATTTTTTTCCCCTGTTTTTCACAGGTAATGAGTGGCTGTTAGACGGTGAGGTGGTTACCGGTGCCATTTTGGATCTGTCAAAGCCCCTCTCCATCTCAACCAAACTTCCAGCTGTTATAAAGGAACCGAGCAGCACCCCAAGCCTCACTTTAGGGGTGTGGGTGTACTACTGCATGGAAGCAGGTAGCACCTGTATGATGAAAGCGGCTGCCTTCACTCAACCTCTTCAAATAAGTGCCAATCAAGGAGAGAAAGAGGTCACCGTGGCGACAGCTCATGCCTTTTAAGGCTTCATTTCTCATCTCCACTGTGGGAACAGTGGCTTAGCCTCAGATACTCAGATAACTCCATCTCATGTTTTGTCCGTTCTTCTGGAAGAAGTGGAAGGAAAAAGTACAGATTTCTGACAAGTCCGCTTCACTACTGACAAAAATGCATTTCACACAAACCTGATTTTCAGCAGAATTTCATTTCAGACTACTCAGAAAGCCTCTCCCCGAAACATAATGCATCAGTGCTGTAATGTCCTTGACTGTGCTTGACAGTTATTGATAGGAACACAAACAGACGCATCCACATGCATCTTATAAAAGGCAGTACAGCAAACACAACTGCAGCCTGAAGACCTATAATAATATATGCACCAAATTCCAGAGGACAGGTTGTCCTGCCCATGTAAGAAAACAGTCTCTGATAAAAAAAAAGACACTGTCTTACTCATCAGACATTCAAATTTCAACACTAAAAATGAAAACATTTCTGTGGATTTAATGAATAACCAAGAAATAATGATGATCCACCTGGCAGGTGGTGATGGTGGTGGTGGTGTTGGTGACAAACAGACTGTCTTGTCATTTAAAACTGTGGAGGATTTAAAATTCTCTCAGATATTAAAAATGATGTAAAAGCCAAAACCTCCAATTAGTCTCACGTGTTCTCCTGAACCGGCAGATGGACGTGAATTTCCAAGATGCAAAAAAGCCGGAAGCCTTCTGTTTGCATTTGAAACCATTTCTCTTAAGAGTTGTTCAAGAACTTTTTCCCAGTCCCTCGAGTAATTACAGGGAAAGAATAAAAAATGAGACCTTTTATTGGAGCTGGTTTTGGATTCAGACTCAGAGAAAGATGTTTTATTCTGCCTTTGCTTGGCCAAGCGTTGCTTTTGAATGCTAATGGTGAGTTACGGACAGCTTCTTAAGAATACAATATTGAAATCCCAAGAGGGAAACTTCTCTTTAATCTCGGTCCAGGGAAAAAAAAGTAGCAAGTGGAAAAGGACAGAAATGAAACTTTATGATAAATTATCTATGCAGACTCACATTTTTTATTATCTGTAATATATTTAAGATGTCCAGCACTAGAGGATTAATTCACATCTATGCTTTTTTTGAGTAATATATGTCCATATGTGTGTGGTTACTTTAGTTTACAACCAGCCTTGACGGTGCCTTCAGGCTTCGATCAAGCTTTCATAAATATTTGTCTACATGTGACTGAGCATGAGTAGTCGTGGTTGTTTACAGAGGTCATAGTCTCATAAAGTTTGCAGCAATAGCTTAAAGTTTTCTTCAGTGTACGTGCTGAATAATCTTTTCAATAAGTTTATTTATGACAGAAGCCCTTTTCATTCAAATGCTTAAATGTGGCTGTTGTGTAAGTCATGAACAAAGTGCCTGTTTCTGATAAGGAGGAGCGACCTCTCTAACTGATAACGGCAAATGACTACTGCTTGGCTCTGTGCACTGTGGGATGTTGTACTAAGAAAACAAAGTCTTATTGAACCCAAGCATTTGTATACATCATCACTCCTCCACAAAGGGAACATAATGGGAAAGAGATGATTTAACAATGTAATGAGACACTGTACGTTGTGTGTTTTCTTGTGTAATGTTTTATTATAATGTGGAAGTTGTTATTGTCAGTTTCCCTTATTGGTTTTCAAAGTTATGAGCTGTTGTCAGAAATGGGCCAGAGAGTGTTTTGATTATCATGGCTGTCATCATGCCTCATAACATAATTGTGCTTGTCAGACCGTTTTTATATTTGGTTTGGATCTCTCAGCCCCAGTGCCTTGGAAAAGCAGCGTTACTGAATGAATGGTGTGGACCGATGACACTTTGACTGTATCAGAAGCAATAACAACATATTTGTGATTCGTTCCCACATTTTATTTTTTTTTCCAAATGAACTGCAGATTTTTTCGCCAGCGTGTTTTCTCTGCTCTATGCTCCCTCTGGCATTTTTTTAATGAACAGTGATGAGCTTGAGTGGCTGCTGGTGGACGTTAAGTTCCTGATTGTGTTTTCTAGATCTCACTTGTTTTTCCCTCTTACTGTACTGTGCTGCCTTTCAGGCACGTCTTAGCATGCTTTTGTCTTCAAGGGTATCTTAATATTACATATACTTGTATTCTGCACTTTAAGATGCAGCACAGCCATAAAAAAACCTAATAAATGATTTTTAATATTCTGGTTTGTGTGTGTGCATCGATAAGAAGGCGAGGTCTCATGAAAAAGACATGCTTTAGATTTATTCTCATATTCCTCTTTGCATATTTCTTATTGCCTTTGTGATTCATGTCACCCTGCAGAACCACAATTAATGCATTAATAAACTGAAAGGCTGCAGCTCCGCTATGTGAGATATTATCAAAAGCTTCGCTAATGAGCTTGTTCACGCATAAATCTGTCACAGAGCCAGGTTACTTGTGAGCTGACCTCAGATGACAGACTCCCTGTTCCCAACATGCAGTAAAACCCTCTCATTAGTCTCACTCTCAGCCCACAGCACAGTGTAATATCTCAATTATACATATCGTTTACTGTCTGATAAATTAGTCACTATCACAGAAACAGACAAATAGTCACACAGCAGGTGGTGGCATCGAGGATCAGTCAACACACCTTTGATGACAGAGGACAATACACTGAAGATATAAAGCTGCTGCTGCCCTATATTTTTCCCATGAAAAGACCAAAACCAGGAATGTGTTCTATTCAATTTTTCAATACTGTCTGACTTCACTACCCTGTTTGTGACACTCAGGCCCAAGCCCACTCATTTCTACTGACGGCATACATCTTTAAAAAAACAGATTGGTTGTAATCATTTATATATAAGTTAATTGTTTTCTGAAGCAAGTGATTTCAGGCAGCTGTTACTTAACCAGGTGCCAAAAGTATAGTAGTATTTGTTGAAGTGTATTTTTCAGCTGTTAATATGGTGTGCTCACAGTAATAGGATATTATATTCTATTGCACGTCACTGAGTGCAAAGATGTGACTCATGTGGTCTCATCTTGAGATGTATTGAAAATTATTTATCTCCAGATCCTTTAAATGTTATCTCAGTGTGAGGCTTTTTTCCTTTTTTAGGTATCAATACAAGGAGGATATTAGAAAAGATGACTAAAACATTATTTATTGTGTCCATAACCAACAATAAATATAAAGTGTAACATGTGGTTGTGTAAATGCCATTAGACGCAGCAGAATGACCTGGAAAAACATAAAAAGCCAAAGCATTGTATGTAACAGGATCAGCCAGTGACAATGAAGGAAGTTGCTAAGATGATTTACATTCCCTGTCAGTGCCAGCATGAATTGTACCACAACACACTTCAAACTTATCATTAAGATGCCAAGAATGTAATCTGGTAAAGTTAAATCATCATGTAGGAAAATGTATGAATCTGTCTTTAAACACATAAAGAAAGGTTTAACATGAGGTAGATGAATGTGGCAACAGATGAGATATGTACTATACTCACTCCGTCCCCTACCACCACCATCACCACCAACTCTCTCTCACCTCTTTTGCATGGCTGCCTGCTGTCTCACCCCTCATTGCCTCCTTCGCCTTCATCCTGACAGCATCATTAACCTGCATGTGATTCTGGCTTCTAGAGGACCAAGCACACACACATATAAACACAGACTCAATAAACACACACAAATTTACAACCATAAAATATTGAAGGTTTCCACAAATAAAAGTCAGTGGTGTCTTCAGGAGCTGGCCGGTGGCACCACTACCTCCTTTTGACCTATATGATATAACACATTGATCTAAATATCCATTTAAAAGCGGGCAAATGCCTAAAGTAAGCCATGAGGATTTTGAGTCTGAATGATTAGATAAGAGTCTCCATGAGCACACAGCTCCTTTCAGCAGCACAAACAAAGGCTTTTAAAAGCTTCCTCCAAGGCTTGTAAACCCTGCGCCTCTTATGATGCTCATATGATGCATGGAGCTGACACTGGCTAATTGTTACCGACCTCCCTAATTTAATTGGTGAATCAAGATGACTGGTTTAATTGTGAATAGTTATGAACTGATGTCAGTTGTTGGGCTGAAAGTAAAAAAAACAACTATAAGAGGGTTTAGTGAAGGAGAAAATCACAGTTTTTGCTTGGTTTTAATTCTCTCTCACTTGATTGAGATCATATCGCCGCAAGAGATAAAATATTATTTCCATATTTCCAGTCATTGTGACAGCACAAGCAGGGATGCTAACTCACACAGTGTTGTGTTTTATGATGACTAGAGCTTGTAAACTGAACACATCATACCAGTTTGTCTCTCTTTTCTTCTCTACAGAGAAGCTCAAGACCAAGAAACAGGAAGGTGAAGCTTCAGAATCAGCTTTGACCTTTGACCCCATGTCATTGTTAACACTGTGAGGTCAAGTTCAACCTGTTCTAGTTCCCCTTTAACCCAGTGTAGAAAACCTGTGTGGAGATATGTAGGAGGTAGCTGCTGCTCACTGGTCAAGAGCACTTTGCTCCGTTTATTCCTGTGTGAGAGCAGCAAGGGAGCAGCTGCACCAAAAATATGGAAAGCTGAATTACAGCAAAGAGGTGTGAATGCTATAAATGTTGCCTCTGAGCAAAGGTCAAAAGCTTTTCTAAAGAGTTTGAGGGGATCGTTTTCAGAGATGAGATTGCTTCGGAAAAAAAATTGTAATTGGATTTTGGTTAAATATTCAGTAGCAGCAACACATGTGTCCATGCTGTGATGGATGATTATTCCAAACTGTTCATTTTCTAGCACTAGACGTTAACAATGGCTATAGTCAGGATTTTTTCAAACACTGAGATCATGAGTGCAAAAGCAGGAAAAACTTTCCAAATTGATTTCCTGCACATTTACAACAAATGGTTTTAAGTGAGACTTTCCCCTTGACTTGCTTTTTGCAAAGGTTCATCCATCCATCCTGGTGGCGCCACTGTGGAGTGAAATTTTGATTTGCTTTTCCGGGTGCCACCGGATGTTGTGACAGACGTCTCTTGTTGACTGATCAGTGTAATTCATGTGTTTTTCCACCACGGTGCTAAGAAAGGACTCGACCTGAAATACCCTGTGCAATGAATCATGTTTTTTCTGCACAAATCAGACTTCTCGTTCTATCTTCAAAACTGTCTTGCAAAATAAAAAACAAAAAAAAGCACCAATCTGTCAAAATGAAATACAGAGGTTGTCATCTGTGCTTGGTGAAGAAGAGGGGGACATATGTATGTTTTATTTGTTTGTTTTATTAAGCTGAACCAACTTGATATCACAGTCTATATATGTTTATGAGCTGTAACTAATGGCTTTCTTAATGGTTAATAAATCAACTGCTGATGTCTACAGACCATGGCATACCTTTTATAAGAAATGCCTTGCTGTGAAAAATCATGTTGCCTACATTATACTTATAAAGCCTTGTGGTACCAATCTGTTTAACACTGAATGTAAACCTAAAGCATTGTTGAGTGGGGTAGTGTTTAAAGTCACTAACCAGGGCACTGAACCAACCAATAACTGCTGGAGTGAAGCAGGATGGGAGGAGCCATTTAAACACTATGAATGAGAAACCTGTTACTGAAACAGAGCACGTGCATTAACCTGACCTTCTGGGCCGCACATTTGATCTGCATTTGTCTGATACCCCCGTACATTCAGTGAAGAGGCATCTATTTCAGTCCCCTCATGTCCCGTTCAGTGAAGGAAAAAAAAGGACACCCTCTGGTCCTCCCCAGCATGCAACCAGCTGGTAGTGCCTGAGGTGCAGATGTCGACACCCTCAGATGAGCCTTTGCTGCTCGGGGTCGGGTCGTGTCACAGCCTCTGGCGATGGGTCGTCAGGTTCATGAGCAGGCATGCTGATGAGCACACAGAAAAACAAGCAGCACGGCGGCGGTGTGATCCATCTTTGTGTGCAAGCCTGTGTGTCACGGTGTAAAATGCTTTCACTTAACTAGTGGTGAAGATGTCCATCACTGTCTTCATGTTTCAAAGTCTCTCAGTTGTAAATTCAGAGGAGGTTTTCTAACACTTGCAGGGAATGTATTTCTTATTTCCCTGAAGTATCAAGATCAAGAGATCAACAGAATCTATTCTTTGTCATCTTTTCAAGTCATTACTGTATAAGACTTTGCTTTACAGTTCTTTGTCTCCACTGTTATTTGTTTGTCTTGTCTGTCTTTCTCACTTATGTAACCTTGTTTTTGTTTAAACTAGGCTGTTTACAGGATCCATCTGTCAGCCAGTCCATGCCTGACGTTCCTCAGCCTCTGTGTCTACTTCTCCTCACTTTGTTGACATCTTGATGTTGACCAGTTCAGAGCACACACACCCCTCACCCTGCCTCATCCTGCAGACCACAAATCATCACGGCTTGTGTTTTTGCACGATGAGCTGACCTGCATGCTCTGTGTGTGTCTGTTCGGCTGTAAGTAAAACCGTGTCTTACAGTTGTTTTAAGATAAGACATGTCCATGTAATGCATGCTGCTGCCGTGAGGCAAAGACCAGATCTGTGGTTGGGCCTGACCCCTGTAGCTGTGGAATGTATTCTTAATGATAAAAATATAAAACGGACAAGCGGAAAAACAAATATTGTTTGTGATGGCAAGTGATGAAAACAGGCAAATCCCTGTAGTTCACAATGTCATGGTGAATTCTGGAGGTCCATATTTGGCTCCTCATGTTCCCAAAAACTGGCAGCAGATGTACCACAGATCACAATCACACACAATCACACACAGTTTTGCAGCCAAACCTTCTCATCTCCGCCTCAGTCCAAGCGCTGTGTGCTCATTCATGCGCATTAGTTTATCAATCAGAAGAAACTCAGACTCTGCATCTTCCCTTTGAGGTTCAGGTGTTGTTTGTATCCTCAACTTCACTCTCAGTATCTCGGTACAATTTGTCTGCTGAGCTGTCTGATTGGTCCCGAGGAGCAGTGATGTCACAGCCTCGTTTGACAATCCCGGCCGGTGCAGCAGCTCGCGCAGGCTGAGGGCGAGAGAGAGGAGCCCCAGATGGAGTTGGCGCGCGACCGGGATAGAGCTGTGGGAGCTCGTGAGCCCGCGACACACTATAGGAAAGGCTGCCTCGCGCTGCGTTGATGAACTCGACCTGGTCCCGCACACAGCGCAGCAGCCCGTCATGGGGGACGGTGGCGCATCCTCGCCCGTAAACTTCCAGAATGGCACGGGGAGCGAGGAGCCGGACGCATCGGGATCCTCCGCGGCCGCGTCCGAGCAGTGGATGGCGGGGATGAGCCTGGTGATGGGCATGATCGTCCTGTTTATCGTGTTCGGGAATATCCTGGTCATCGTGGCTATAGCCAGGACGCAAAGGCTGCAGACGCTCACCAACGTGTTCATTGTTTCGCTGGCGAGCGCGGACCTCATCATGGGCTTGCTGGTGGTGCCGTTTGGCGCCGCGCTCGAGGTGCGCGGCTCGTGGCTGTACGGCTCCTTCTTCTGCGAGTTTTGGATCTCCGTGGACGTCCTCTGCGTCACCGCCAGCATCGAGACCCTGTGCGTTATCGCCATAGACAGGTACGTGGCCATCACCTCTCCTTTCCGCTACCAAAGCCTGCTGACCAAAGCCCGGGCCAAGGCTGTGGTGTGCATAGTCTGGGCCATCTCTGCGCTGGTCTCCTTCCTGCCCATCCTCATGCACTGGTCCCGGGACAGCGTGGACACAGCCTGCTACGAGGACCCTGAGTGCTGCGACTTTGTCACCAACAGGGCATATGCCATCTCCTCATCCGTCATTTCTTTTTACATTCCTCTACTAGTCATGATATTTGTTTACGCCCGTGTGTATAGAGAGGCGAAAAAACAGCTGAGGAAAATCGACAAGTGCGAGGGCAGGTTTCACAACACCTTAACCGGCCTCACCTCCAAGTGCAAGAAGAAGCCGTCTAAAATCCTGGCGCTCAGGGAGCAGAAGGCGCTCAAAACACTCGGCATCATCATGGGGACGTTCACCCTGTGCTGGCTGCCCTTCTTTATAGTCAACGTGGTGCGGGTGTTTTGTGCAGAGGTGGTGGACAAGGACCTGTTCGTGTTCCTAAACTGGCTGGGGTACGTGAACTCGGCGTTTAACCCCATCATTTACTGCCGGAGCCCGGACTTCAGGAAGGCTTTCAAGAGGCTGCTGTGCTGCCCGAGGCAAGCCGACCGCAGGCTGCACATCAGCTCCTGCGACCTGACCCGGTGCTCCGGGGGGTTTGTGTCCTCTCTGGAGCCCGGCACTCTGGGGATGTGGTCGGATTGCGCCGGCTTGGACAACAGTGACAGCAGCCTGGTGGGGACCGCAAAGCTGTCTCACTCTGAATCACAGCTATGAGGGAAAAACATTCAACTTTCAATGAGGTGGATTACAACAGCCCCGAAAGGAGGGAGAGAGAGGGAGGGGGGCGCGCAACGCACAGCAGCAGCAGCAGCGGCAGCGGCAGCGGCAGCGGCAGCAGCGGGCGTTAACTCCTTTAGCTTGTGCGCCTTTTGGCGGCGCAGGAATGTGCGAGATCTGTTATTGTAGAGCGTAAGTGGGTCGATTTATTTTATCATCTGAGAAAACAAACCACAAATCACTAGAATAGCAACCCCCTCCCCCAAGAGCCACCAGGACCGATGGTGTTTCCAAGATGCGCAAATTCCCTGAATCAGTTAGAGATGATCCAATGTGCCAGATAATATCCACCTTAGATGCATCTGATGAATCATAATGACTTTATGCACTTTGCCACAAACCAGGTGTGAAAGCACTGACCCGTTTGCCAAAGAGCGCGCGCACGCTCCTGTGGTTTTATTCCTGATGTTGTTGTTCCTTTTATAGACTTATGTTAAGGAGGATCTGTCTATTAATGGGAGGTGGCCATCCTATAGGTTAAGCCCGGGTTCAGTTTATTCTGAAGTGACCGCTCAGGCGCAGTGTAATAATAAACATGATTGTAATTTAAAAGCGTTGGACTGGAGCGAGGCATTTGTCGGAGTGACTGTAGTCATGTAGTGCTCACAATGTGTTTTTTTTTTTTTGTTTTTTTTTTTACCTCACAGCCATCGGCAAGTGCAATTTGTACAACAGGTATTTGTTTATATTAAACATTGATGTTAAAGTATTTATTCGCGCTGTCTTTTACAACTACGCAGAAATTCGTGGGTCTGAATCCCACGGACCTTTGTACATAGAGTAGTTCTGTGGTGTTTAGTACTGAAGTGGGGAATTTGAGCCTCTTCCTTTGTCTTTCTCATTTAGGCTTTACATGCTGTAGTGAGGTGGCGTGTCGACTCCTGTGAAATAAAAGGAAGTGTCATTGTTACATACTGTTTGAGCTTCATTTTTGTTATTTTGATCCTTTAAAGTTTACTGTAGGTTTGTCATTTCAGTTTTTTTTTCTTGCCCAGATTTCAATCAGAAGTGATTGGAGAGACAGCAAGGACATGCACACGTTCAACTGGTTGGGCAGCAGTTTGTGCACACACGATGGGATGTGATTTTTTTCTGTGCTGCTGGACTTGCAACTGGAATCTGATGGGCCTCTGGAGAGATGAGCCATGAAATGTGATTTTTCTTTTCTTTTTATTTTAATTTAGAAAATGGTTTTCTACACTTTCATGCACAGTGGAGTAATAAGGTTTTGCATTAAGTGTTTACATGTTTGCCATGCCATCTATCAAGGTAAACATCTGGGTTATTTCAAGCAATGTGCACATGCATTATAGAGCACACAGTGAGAAACTGAACTACGTTGTGGTTGGGTTGATCCAATTTTCTTAAAAAATGATAATATTTCTCTTAATTAAATTGTTAAAGCATTGTAAGTGCTTCTCATTCGTATTAAATTGCACTACTGGATGAATGCATTTGTCGTATGTCAGTAAATTTAAATGCATTTTGTCAAATGTGTCTTTTCTTTTAAAGTTGTACAGCACAAAAACAACATGGAAGTTTCATATCATCAGAGACAAGAGCCTGAAAAAATGCAACATCTTTCTTTGCCTTTCAAACCCCATATTATGTGACACACAGGTTGTAACACAAGCTCTCTGTTACAAATTTAAGGTCCCACATCCAAGGTGAGACAACCTGAGTGATGTCACAGTGATGTCACTGGGGTTGACTTGGTCAGTTAAAATGCAACTAATCCCTTTGTTTTTGAGATACAAACACTGAGGAGGACGTTAGATACCACTCACATTTGATCACTGCATTTTTCACAAGCTTTGAAATCCTGCAGAAAATGTTGTAATAAACATAATGACAGCTGGTGTGAAGTGGCTCTTACAAGAGAGATTTGCCGTCCTTTCTGGGGAATATTAATCAGCCGTTGAGTTGGATGTCTTTAAAATGCATTAGCATGATGTGTCCTGCTAATGATGCACTCCCAGAAGGGCTGAGCCGTACATTTCAATTAGACTGGAAAAACTGAATGGAACTGAGCTCAGCTGTTTTGACTAATGAACATTGTTTGGATCTGATTGGCTGAATTAATGTGTGTGAATGAGACCCAGCTTTTAGGGGGGGAAAAGTAAAAATAATAACAGGAGTGAAGCCAGTTTCACTGATGGCCTCCTGGCAAAGACCCACTTCATTATTAAGCATTGTTTGTTTGGCAGGAAGTTTGTGTTTGGTCAGATTAGCAGTGGGCTCACAGATGGAGAAGCTAATCAGCGGCTTTAAGAATAATTGTTTCAAATTGCTAGTGTATCAGTAGGCATTTTAACTGCCCCAAGTCAGAGTAGATAAATTGATACCAACATGACCTCTGCAGTAACAGAGGTCAGTGTTGGTAAACAGAGGGAAACAGGGGCACGTCTGTTATCCTGGCTCTCTCTAGATTTAACAAAATCTTCCAACTAAAGCTCTTTAAGCAACATTTTATGTTTCCGTTTTCAATGATCACAAAAAAGAAGTGTAAAAACAAACAAGTTATGTTTTTGGGAGGTTATCCAAGTATGTCTTGGCAAGGTCAGAGCATTAAAAGGACTATTTGTTCATTTTGATTCTAGTACACAGTTAGCATTACTTAAAAGTTAAGAATAAACATTGAGAGTTCTGCATCAAACGGAAGTTGTCTCTGAAAATGGAAAGCAATGCCACTGTTAAATCTTGTCTGAATCAAGTCTTTTCCTCTATTGAAATTAGCATGCTAGCCAGCTAGCCCCAGGTCATCTCCTTACTATCTACACTGAAGCATCAAGTTATGTGTAGCTAATAAAGTAGCTGGTAAAGGAAGCTATTTTTTTTGTTTTGATATTGACACATAGCTAGCATTAGGACTACTTTCTTCTATTGAAATGAGCAAACTAGCTAAATACCCCCAGGGCCTTTTACTTCCTTATTGACAGTTAACTCACTGCAGCCACCAATCTGCCCTGAGGATGACGTAGAGTTCTCAGAAGGCAAATTACACCCTCATGTCATGTAAATGCAACAATGGCCAAACCTCTTACCACCACCTGCTACCGGCAAAAGCTACATTCAAGGGCCAAGAAAACTAACAAATCTCTTCAAACCAAGCAGCAGAGACACTGTAAGAAACTGTTGTCAGCCAAGAAATAGGTGGATGTTACTTCTAGATGTTCCTCTAGATGTAGAGATGTAGCCTAGGATATCAGGTTTAGCATTTAGCCTGCTGACCACCTGCGACTATAGGTAGCTACAGGTTTATGGCAGTGATACCAATCCTCTAATGACAAATTATGAACTGTATTCGACCCTGTTCAAACTTGCTCATAAAGAATATGGGGGCAATTTGAACAACTCAACCAGCCCTCCATAAAATATCAATATTCCCACATGCTGAATGCACCACCTACCTAATTCAGAAGTGGTTTCACAGCAGAATGAAATGATTTCCCATTATCGAGCCGACACTGCGTTCTCTCAGATCCACTCAGCAACAGGTGTGAGGTTTCATTCAGTTATTAAATGGACTGCGTCTCCTCTCGTCCAGATCATGAATACTGTAGCCTATCTGCTGCCAACCACCTCCTCTTCCCATCTGCACATGATTAAAAACCAAGACAAACATCATCATTATCGCAGCGGATTAAAAACATTCAAAAAGACGTGATGTCTCTCTTGATAATCTCCATAATCATCTCTTTTTCCCCAAATGCTACTGTGCTTCATAACATGTTTTTTCATTAGAGAAGCCACTGAACGACGAGACGTCCAAATGCTAAATCAAAAACAGAGAAAACAACACTGTAAATCAAAGACAACTGATGGAAAAGTATATAAATCATGACACTCACCAAGCTCCTTCGGTGGACTGGGGTAAAACAATAGGATTTTGAGGTGCAGACAGCCAAGAGAAACATGTTTATGAAACACTATACTGTAAAACACTATGTAAATACAGTCATTTTCCTCAGGAGGCAGTTGGAGGGCAGGTGGTTATCTGTGAGGAAGAAAAACAAAACATTTCGGAAGGTAAGAAATGTCAGCACCTGGAGGTAATTATTGCTGATTGCTAATGATTACAACCTTATCAGACCCCAGCGGATGTGCTAAATGTATGCTGGGAGAGCAGGGTGTACATTTTGCAACCCTTAGCCATTTTTATGTAATGTAAAATCTTTGGCTAGGCCACATAAAATCAAATTAAAATGTATCAATAAATGAAAACGCTCCATATATTCAAAAGTGATCCAATTGATCGATTCAGTGGACATTTGGGGAGCAAGGAAACCAAACTGTAGACAGTAGCAGAGTTGAATTCCAGCTCACAGAGGTATCTGTCTCATTGACAAAATTCAACCTCCAGTGTCTAATAAATGCCATATAAAATATAAATCCTGCTGTGATTCCCTCCCCCCTTCTCTAAATCACACTGTGAGTGTTGAGGTGTGGTGCCAGAAAGCAGGTGCTACACTTCATGTGTCCATCTGTTTGGATTCCCACGTGAACTTGGCGCATGGTCCATCTGCTGCGCCTGGGCTTGCTTTGCTTTACATAAAGACAATGTGAATGTGGTCATTCACACTCAGTGTTTGTGTTCACCTCAGTAATGTAAGATGATGTACTTACAGATACATGAATTAAGAAACTGAGCATAGCGCATACATAGATTCAGAATCATTGGCACTATAGGCAGAGAAAACATGAGTAAGGTACATTTTCTGTCAGTATCAAATACACAAATACAGTAAACACTTCAGCTCAGATCGCTAGATTATGATAACCAAATGATAAAAGAGACTGGTCACAGATGAAGAAAAACTAGATTAGAATTTGGCATAAATGAAGTTGGGATGGTAACAAACTCCAATCAGCCCTAGAGTGCTGTTATTTCACACATGATGGCACAAGGTGCTTGTAGATGAACCAATCTGGCAAGATGTGTTGATCAGTACATGGATGAACACACTGGTTTCCCTCTCCAAATGAAAAACAGGCTACACATTGACGCACAATGGCTACAAAAGCCAAGCTGTAATTTCCTCTCAAAGGAGGTGCTAACCCTCTGAATCTTGACCTTTCACAAGCTCCTAAACCTGAATCCCAATAAGCTGATGATTCATTGTCTGATGGTCCAGAGGGAAACTTTTTGATGCCTTGAGATTTAGTGTTATGAGAAATCTGTGTGCCAGCAGAGATGGTTATTGTTTGTCTTGTTTATTTTTTGTCTAAAGTTAGATCACTTTACTACTCCCATGTCTGTCCAATAAAAATGAAGGTACAGCCTTGTTTGATTGGGGGGGGTACCTTAGATTAGCATAAAATCATGAAACAAAGGGAAACAACTAGCCTGAAACAAACATGCCAGCTCCTTGGAAGCCTTATTGAGGAACTGTCCTTGCAAAACCTCTGCAAGCCAGCACCGTGCCTTGCAGCCTTGTCTGATGCAGTCACTGATCAGGCCCTCATATTTCTCTCTTCCGATCGGAAGCCTTGTCCACACAGCCCTCCCTTGGCCCGGTCAGCTGCAGCATAACAATATCCTTTGTTTCTGATACTAGAACAATGTCAGGCCAGAGATTTGGGTGGGAGCCAGGTCCACTGTCAGTCGCCAGTCCTGTATTGAGAAGCCCTTGTGTTGCCTTTGATATTGCTTTTGGTTTCTCTCCAGCTCTGATGAAGTTGTCAGTCTGCTTTTTTGGTTTTAACCACTGGCAGCTGGTGATGGCATTGAGACTTGAGCACTTGATTATGCCACTTGCAAGATTAACCTTCTGTCTGAGATTTTAGACAACAATCCAACATGTGTTTGAGGATTCCTTTCTTCTTCTAAGGGGGGGCACTGGTGTTTCTACCAAGCCCCAAGTCCCTAATCCTTTGTGTGTCTTTTAAAAAGCTCTGGTCGGATGAACAGTCTTTTGCAATGACACTGTGCAGCTCTAGAGGTGGACTTACATATCCATGGCAAGTGGCTTCACAGACAGTTCAAAGCTGTCTGTGAGGCCAGCCTGAGTCCAAAAGGCAGAAAGTGCCCTTTCGCTGACTTCCAACTGACTTCAGGGTTTTTATCCCTCACAGTAAAGGGCCACTATGTCACAGCAGTAAAACATCACAGTGGTGCATCAGATTCCTGAGGCCTCCTCAGATCCTCAGATGTTTTTTCTGGACTTCTGCTGAGCACCTCCGTTTCCTGCAGATCTAGACCAGCTTAACTAGATGAAAGGCTGAAACTGGTGACCAACATCCTTAACTGAAGAAGGGTAAACACGCCAATACAACAATCTGAAAATGTAGCAGTGTTAGTGGAAGCCCTGCATGACCCCCTGTGTGTAATGTTTCATAGTTTAGTCCACTGATTCCCAAACATGGAACAACTACCACTGCAGAACAAAATAGGAGTTTCTGTTTGTCAGTGAAATATTGGATGGTTTCTGACCCTGAAATGTTAAGAAACAAAAAGTCTTTGAAAATGAAAACGCAGTGCACTTTCTACAAGTGGTGACCTATGAAAAGCCCTCATCACACTCAAGGCCATCTCTACATCTACCTTTCTTTCTCACTCTTTGCAGTTAATAAGCACTGAGGCTTCTCCTGACTTGTATTGCTCCAGCTTAGGTGGACAGTCTCCAGATATGAGCTTGTGAGTATGCAGAATGTAAGTTCGGGTTTAAACATGAACTGAGATCCATTTCATTCACAAAATGTTCTCAGCTGACACTCACTGCGCTGCAATTTGGTTTTTATGAATCCCAAAATATGAATGAACATGACGAATGCACTGCAGCACTACAGGGGAGAATGAACCCACTCATTATCCAGCTCTGAGCGTCTGAAGGAAGGAGCAGGAGGCCATCACACAATAAAAGCATCACCCAGTGACTCCACTTAATCTGATGGGACAGACCAGGTGGAAACATGAATATTCCCAATTAAAAGGTCTAGTTTTATACACAGATTTGCATAAGGCTGAATCTGAAAGACAGTAAGTGTAATGTAATTATACTCATGATAGAGACCAATTGAAATTCAGACGTTTTTATCCTAATGTTGCTGCTGTAGTTTGGATTTGGAAGGAAACAAAGTAAACAAAAAACAGACCAATACAGAGAGGGCGGGCTTGTTATCACACCTTGGGAGCTACCGTCACGCCTGCTGCCGCATCTAAAGGACACAGTCAATGCTTTATGAATTCAAGGGTGGTCATCTAAGCTGATAGCAGAATCCGTTATCAGAGGGCTAAAAATAGCCTGCTGGTATTGGCCTGAATTGGATATTTGAACCTGCTGCAGTTGCCTGAAGAGAAAATGGGAAATTTCAGCCATACGTGACGAGAATGCCCAAGTGAGGGAACGTGTTATTGTCATGCCACATGATGTATTATTTTGATGACAGGTGCTCTTGGTTGGTCTGGGGGTGTTTTTCCAATGTTTGCACATGTACATGTGTGGGCTGAAGCACCACAGAAAGCTCATGCATGTGTGCTGATTGACAGGGTGACTAAGGGTATTGTTCAGCAACGCTGCTTTCATTCAGCCCATTCTGATCCCGAAGAAAAGATGCAGTACCTACACAAAATACACAATCATTTTATTAACTGAAGTTACTTTAATAATTGATTTATGAATTTATGATTTGAGTCTATTTAAAGAAAAACTAAACATAACCATTTGCAGCTCCTCAACTTTTGATGATTTGCAGCATTTCTTTGTCATACGTGATACTAAACAATTTCAAGACCTTGCCTTTGCCACAACTCATAGGTATCTAATAAATTGACAGTGAAATAAAGGGTAGTTCCAGCCCAATCTGAAACCCTCACATTTATATCGATGACACCAGTGCCCTTACGAACTAGGTGACTTACAAGAACGATGGTGGCTGTTATGTTAAAATGATAGGGTGTGGAGGAAAGTTCACCTTTGACTTTTTCCCTCTGGATTTAGGGAGCATTCCCATCACGTCTGGCTCTTAAATCATCACAATGGCCAGCTGCTTTGAGTGACAGTGGTGCAGTGATGTCCGTGACCTCCAGCACTGCTGACACGGCTGCTTTTTAAGTGGGACCTAAAGCTGCATCTAGCAAAGAGTCAGTGTGCGAGAAGTCATCCCTGTGCACCACTGCCCTGTTTCCTGAATGACACCTCATTCCAGTGTGAGTGAAAAACAGAAACAAGGGAACCACATGTTAGTGTGAACAAACGTTCGAGAGACAGTTAAGACTAATCTGCTTTTATTCCCTGGGATCACCATATATACAAACATGACCCAGAATCAGTGTTTTTAAAAACATCTCATCATAATTTTACAGAATGACATATCTACAAATGTATAATATAATCACAGTTTGAATATTCCACAAAACAGAGTGGGTGGGGTGGGGATTCATTGCACAGCAAGAAAGAAACAGAAAAATTACAAATTTCTCACTTCGTGTCACTTTTCAACACACACGCGCACACACACAGAACACCATTTCTTCATATCCATATAGTGAAACACGAGGTTGTGTTCGTTCATCCACACGATGCCACAGCATGGCTTCGTTTCAAGGCTGCAGGAATGCATCACATCTCAGATCAGCGCGATTTTTACAGGTGACCAAATCAGATGAGGCTTATTAGCGTGCCTCAGAGAATTAGGAGGCATTCATTAGGGAAATCCCATGCAACTATTTTGCATAGGTTGTTATTTTACTTATGCCCCAGAAACAGACTGCAAAACAACAACAAAAACAAAAAAATGCTATGATCTCCACCTTCTCAGCAGCCTACTGTCACATTCGTTAAGATGCACATAAACATGCAGATGAATTTACTTTTGAAAGAATCCAATGACTTGATAGACAAAGAAACATAAATGCAATGCAACCTCATTGAACCAGCGTTGGATTTGTTATTTTCTTAAGAGTTTAAAAAGTAACAACATTTCAACATTAAGCGGAAACAAGCTGTTATCTCAGGGTTTATCTGAGATAACAGCTTATACATTAACATAGAGAAATCAGTTTGGCTTAAATAAAACAACACTAATCACCAAGCAGCCACTGCAGCAGCAGGGAGAGTTTAAAGACTCTGTGACCTCCATCCTGTTAACTTACATCTCTATCCACATCGTGGGGCCAGTTCAACATAGCCTCAGGGTGTACTAGGAGGAGTTCAGCCTATAAGCATTCATGGCACATAAAAGCCTGTTTCTGATTGGCTGTTAAAAAAAATGAAGGTGTCAGCCTCTGCCTTAAGATCAAATGAGGACAAAAGAAACTTCAGCATTGTCAGATGGAGCTTGGTGCCTGGTATATACCCTTCAACCTCTGTGTGTGTGTTTGTATATAGACTAAACAGCTGTGAATGAGTGACAGAAGCATTATTATGTGTAGCTGAGGTACTAAGCTGCAGGAGCGTGTTCGTGTGGCTGATAGACTCCAGCTCTAAATGCAAATGGTGTTTATCCTTCTACAAGAAACAAACTTCATGGACAATCTGGAAAAAGCCTATAAGCCCTGATAGCTAAAGTATGTACACAAGGTGTAAACACAAAAGCTTGTGAGGTTTAAAAGGCACACACACAAATGCATACACACGCACACACAGTTTGGACACTTAAATATTCATGTTACACATACACAACCATAAAAACACACAAACAGTATACTGGCACGCAACACATTCAGAACAACAACACACACACGCACACAAAAATAATAGAAAGGAACAGCATTGCACTTTGTCCCTGGTTATAATTCTGCAGGTTCCATAATCTTTCCTGAGCTACAGCTACAGATCTCCTGCGCTCCCTCTGATTCCTCTACACTTAGATTTCCTTCCACAAACTCAGCGACACTACAAAGAAAAATAGAGAGGAGTACCTTCACATTTTAGCCTCCCTCCCCCCTCCCCCACCCCAACCCACCAGATCATATCATGCACATGTTGCACAGGAAAGTTTCGACCAGTCGCATGTCTGCTGTTTGAGATCAGGAATGCTAATGATGCTAGCTAACTACTTGAGAGGCTGAAACAAAAACATCTTAAGATTCTTGTGTCTGATTAAGAGCAGTTGTTGCCAGTTGGTACTAATGACGCCTGCAACAAGAACATTCAGATTACAGTGAGGAGAGGGGGGCAAAAAAATGTTAAAGGTATCCATTGTTTAAAATTAAGGGCAAAGATGGGAAAGTCTAAAACAAACCGGTCTGAGGTTATGATAAAACATAAAAAACTAAATTAGACATATGGAAATAAAAATAAAAATTCAAATTTAAGCCAACAAAAATGAGAATAAATTAAAATAAACCAACAAAATCACATTCAAAAAACATCTACATTTAAACCTTTAAAAAGGTGATATTATATTTGTCATAGATTTTTCTTCAAAGCCCAAGAGGAGGAGTCTTCCACACTGATGGCATAGTGCTGTTGGCGGCATGAAACATTGCAGGGAGACTGTCTGCGTCCTTAAGTCTAGCACCGGTGTCGCACAGATGAGTGGGTCTGCTGACATGAGGCACCCTGCCTCACCAACCTGGTCGGAAGTGCTGCACGAAGCAGAAAACAATGAAAAATGGTGGCACACAAGGCCCCCATAATCCTGGACTGATCTTTTGTCTTCACATATGGAGTACTGTGCTGGATAGCTGAAGAAGCAGCCTCTCAGAAATACATTCGGCTTTTTGGCAGACGGACATCAGGAGACAAGTAAAGAGCGCATGCTTGGGGCGATGATCATCTCATCTCAGTTTGCTTACTGTACGATAGAGCTGTATGATGGAGAGAGATTCACCAGAGGACTGGATTCTTTTAATCTGTGTGTGTTTTGCAATCGTTTCCTGGCTAGATTTTTGATATACATTCATAATTATGGCATCTTCAGTCAATTCGTTTACAAGGCAGTCAAAACATCAAGCTTCAAGAAACTGGCCTGACGTACTTATATCTTGGCAAAGGCTCACTGGACACGGACAATGACCCGAGGAAGATTTGTTGAGTTGAAGGAGGCGATGGAGGTGGAACAACGCAGATGTAATAGTGACAAGTTCAAGTAAGTTCAGACATGTTCCACAACATGGACAGAAACCGAGGTCCTCACAACCTGAGGTGCTACTGGCACTTACAACATTCAATATGCTCCTTCATATGTTGGGACAATGGGGGTGTGTGTCTTCATGATGTGGTTGTATCACTTCCTCCTCACTCCGTCCTCGGGATCTCTCTGCTGCTTTATGAGCCTCTCGATCTCGGCCCCAAGCGTCTGGAGGTTCTCCTGTTGAAGAGAGTAAAATCTTTTAGACTCAAAGAAAATGTGGCTGCTTTTTAAAATATATTTCTCAAGAGAAATAATCTAGAAAGAGCTCTGCATTGTTTCTGTTGTGTTAACCCTGCTGTATTTTGCTATTAATGAAGGCTGAGGTTGTATTTGACACATTCAGCATGCAGCCATAGTGACAAATAAGTGCACAAGACATATTTTGCACAGAAACAACTGAGTGAGATGGGTTAAGCCTCTGGTATAATTAGTTCTTCACTAAGAAATCAAACCAAGGGAGGTAATTAGACTAATCTACATAAAATCAAATGGACCAGCAAGGAATCAATAAGCAAAATACAACACAACTTGATTTTCACTTCATCAATCACTGTGCAAATCAATACATTTTAATCGATAACAAATCAAACCACGGTTATAGGTGAGAGATTCGTGACAAATCAACATATAAAGTCACTTGATCCTGAAGTTCTCCTCCACCCTACAGAGCGAATTAGTGTCACTCAGCTCATTACCATATTGGTCACTCTCACTCTGATTTTTCACTCTTTCATTGACAACACTCTGATAAATCTGCTGCATCCAGCACAAACTGGCAGAGGGACAAAATTAGCATCTCGACAGTGGTCATGCTGGAGAGTTTAGCAGATGATGAGGCAGATATTTCCCACAGGAGGCTGTGTTGATTCTCTTCGACTGCAGCTGGTTACATCCATCAAAATCAGACTGAGACGACAGCTTCCCACGCAGCAATAAAATAAATATAAATATAAGTAAATCAAAGGCAAACATACTGAAATAAATACTAAGGACAATGTGGGACAAATGAAACATTCAAGTAAATGTTTACAAGATAAATGTGGGAAATGTACACCACTGAGTGGAAATGAGCTGTGCTTCACTTTCTTGGGCTGCAGCGAACCACTGGGAGAAATCAGCTCAAGTCGTGCTGCTGCTGTAAACTGAGAGCTGCGAGGTGGAACGCCTTCATTCATTTAATACCAACACATCAGAAAAATTGGCTGAGCTGAAATCTTAATTCAATTAAATCACCTAACAGGGCCCTCAGGTAGAGAAGCTGGGCAACGCTTACCCAAACACACAGGAGGAGTGTGGATACACACTGAACACAGGCTTAAACTCACTGTTTCAGATCATGAACGAGTAAGGAAGAAAAACACACATCTCTATTACAGTGGAGCCACCGTTTCCTTACTTAGCAGCAGCATCAATAATTCAGGTGCTGAATTAGACCACAACTTCCAAACATGTCATCTCTGTCAAAGTGGAGATAGCTGACAGACAACCTGACGAGAACACTGTCCTGACAGGACTGTCAGTCTGTCAGATGAAACAAAAGGCTACACACAGACAATGTGATGCATGACGTGGCTGACTATAAAGATTTGGGAGATAACACCCAAACGTCAGACAAACCTCAGTCAGCAAAAGGTAGAGTATGGTCTGACATCTCCTGTGTCCTGATTTCACATATGGTGTGTACTGTTGTCGTTCATGTAAACCTGTTCAAGTGACAATATTAATCTCACTTTCTGTTATCACATCTCTGGGCAAGAGCAGGTGAAAGTCAAATAGTGGATACCCCCAGCACGCCGTGAAGTATGAAGTATTGCTTTCTAGTATAAATGACTTTGAGGGGAAGATTAGCAGCTGCTTCTGCAGGAAGGTAGAGTATGCTGGTCTTTGATACCTGAGCATCATTACCATGAAGGGCGTAAGAAGTGAAAGAGGCTCTTCATCAGTATTCTGCACGAATAGTTCACATTTTCAGTTCATAGTCTGTGAAAGAGTGCTACATTGGAGGCACCCGGGGATGCTGCGTTCTCCCGGGCTACTGCAGGTGCGAGGACTTTAAAGGAAACGAGCTTAAAGTTTGCAGAATAGAAAAAAAAAACTAACTGCTATGTGTCCTTGGCTCATGTATGTAGAGGGACACTAACATGTCATTAAATTACAGAAAAATGGAGATGCATGTATGAACAGCCTGATGGGCTTGAACAAAATACGTGAAGGTAGAACGTATGTAAAAAGACTATAAAAAGCAGAAAAACACCTTTAGAGATCTGAACACTATGCAAAGAGAGCAAACAAAGAGTTGCACTGACAGCAGGCATAAATTATAAGTACTGCTGTGCACTGCACCTCTAATTTGTGTGTGTAATGTGATGTCAGGCTGTGACCTCAGAACAACACACACCAGCAGATTTGACTGAACGTGGGTTTTTTTTCCCCCTTATGGTAATGGCAGTGTCCGGACACTTTGATAGTCGACACATCAGGCTGTGTCCCCGAAGGTGGGGCAGAGCAGAGCACAGCACAGTCACCACCAATTAATTATCCACTCAGGTCATCAACGCTTAAACAATTATGCACTCACTGCAAATTACAGTGTTTTGCAGGGAACTGCACACATCATCAGTATCATTGGTGCTTGAGGGACAGTTTTCCTGCATTTAATACTTAAGGGGAATGATGTCCGCAGGGGGAGGCTTACCTTCAGAGTAATGTTCTTCAGAAGTGTGTCCTCCAACACAGCCTGCAGCTTCCTGTTGATCTCCAGTGACAGATCCAGGGTCAGCCCGCTGTCCGCCGGGTGGGAGGTGTAAAGCGAGGCCATAATGCCTCCCCGCCGGCTCAGGTGGGCCTTATTAATGTCGGACGCCTCTGATGAGAGGGCCCCTGTCTCCTCTCTTAGCACATAGCTCTGGATAATTCTGTGGGGAGGAAATGGGAAGAGATGATTAAAAACTGTGTTCTCCAAAAAAAAAAAGAAAGAAAGAGGGGGACACGTTTTGAATGTGTGGCATCGGCTGGAGACTGCTTGGCAAAGAAAATTGAGAAAGAGGGATTTACAGGTGGGAGCATGAAGTGCTCCTACAGAGCAATAAAACTGTTCCCAGCAGCAAAAGCAAAAGACGTTACTAGAATAGCAATTCCAGTGGGATGCCTTATTGAACTCATGGGTACGGGTATATCCAGTCATAGCTACAGAGATTATTACTGTTACCAGTCAGAGAAGGAAATGAAAACAGTGGTATTAGAATGGGCAGCCAGGATTCAGTCGGTCATTTCATGCCAACCACCCCACTTCATGTCATGCATTTTCTTGGGTAAAAAAAAATAATCCATTTAAATTTCTATTAAATTCATGAAACCTTGCAAAATCCTATACCTCGACACAAAATGCATTTTTAGTTAGGAATTAAAAATGTATTAAAAGTTTCCATGCATCTAGAAGTTATTTGGTTCTGCATAGAGTGCCACAGATGTTACTAATTTTAGCTTTGAAGCTTTTGACCATATCTACAGTGAATATTAGTCTCCCATAAAAAAAAGATTGAAGGAAATAAAAATAATCTCTGGGAAAATATATCAAATGACTTCCAGATGTGATAGGACTGTACTAATACGACACAGAATCAAAATCTGGCTGCAAAAAAGTGAAAAGATGTTCATTTTTGAAAATGAAAGATATAAATGAATATTTATATTTATCAATTTAATCAGTAAATGTGAATACCACAAAAAATAACAATTGATGAGGTTTGAAAAAGACATAAGGAATCACAAAAACAGCAAATTTGGGGTCAGGAGGCAAAATTCAATAACTCATAAATAGAAGTAAATCAATAAGAATATGCAACATCCCATGAATTTAGTAGAAGTTTGTTTTTGAAGGAAATTCATGACATTAAGTGGGAAATCCAAGGTGAATGACACAATTAATGTGTGTGTGTGCGTGTGAAAGGGACAAAAATCTTCGTGGTCAATTCACATTCTCATTTCAATAACAGTAAGGTGTCCAGGTTAAACTACATTTGCTTCAAAGAGCTGGAGAGAAGATTATTCATAAGTTCTGCATTTCCTGTTGTCCAATTTTCCCAGCGCAGTTTAAAAAACACTGATGAGAGAAAAACAGAGAGCTGTCACTGTGATTCAAATCCATTACTGCCTCCCACGTCATTATCTGTCTCTTAATATGCAAGAGAAGGAGAAAACAATACAAAGCACTATTACATGCAAAGGGAGATGGTTAAGGTTATTAAGTGTTTGAAACTCATTCATAAACATTTCTTCTCCACATGTCTACTGCACGAATCAAAGATAAAAGAGACACGAAGAGGGTCGAAAAAATGAAAGGATTTGTAAATGCATCTGTATTGTTAATCTTCTCTTAAGACATGGAGTGTGTGTATGTGTGTGGGTGAAGAGCATTGTGGAGTGACCTACGGAGAAGGTCAACACCCTCTTAAGATGGGCGAGTAATCAATACTTTAACCCTGCTCTTTACCCAGCCATATACCTGGAGCAGATTCAGATTCAGGGTGTGTCTGAGGGTTTTTTGAAGCAGGATGAGCTCTGTGCAATGGGACGCTCCTGACCGTTCAATGAGCTTCTGCATAAGTATTTTCTCACAGTCAAAATGAGTATTTTTAAACAGAAGGTTTTTTGGAGGTGAACATCTAATTCTGCGATTTCTACCACAAAAACTGAAACTACTGCTGCTACAACTGTGGATTATCTAGTTATCAGTCATGAAAAATAGGACTTAAAACCAGATGGTGAACAAATACCATAAATAAAAAATGAAAATAAATGGATTAACAATTAGTGTGCTACATCCTGTCCTTCCTGCGCTGCACTGGTCATGACTCAACAGAGCTCTGCTGTGCAAATCCATCCTACAACGAATCAATAACTTTAAGGATCCAATCTAGACATTTACATGGACTTTGAGGTGGTCTCTTAAAACATTAAGTACAAAGATTTTATGTGCAACAGTCATTCACTGGGGACAAAGTGACTATAAAGGAGGCTGCTGTTTAAATATTCCTCTTAATTCAAATGAACATGTTGTGACAGAAATCTTAAGAGAGGATGAAAACATGCCAGTGACTTCTGTTAAAGACATTTTATCTTGTACTACACATGAAGTGGTCAATACCAAGATAAATAGATGAAGTTGTTGTTGTGAGGTTGGGACACTTGGGTCTCAAATCACTTTATTTAAATGAAGTGTTTATCATCATTTTACCTGCAAAGAGGAATTGGATGACCTCTTTGAAGAAGGGAGGATTTAATCAGAAATCATTCTGTGTATTTCAGAGTTCTTCTCCTATTGGTTCTCACTTGCAGTCTGTTCTGTCTTTCACAGAAGTCAACACAATATCTATGCACTACGTAAACCTAAAACTGCATAGTGCAATGCACGTCCAAAACTAACAAAGCAAATAAGCCTATGGTGCAAGAAAACTTAAAGCTATGTCAGCGTTACAAAGAAGCAGTCATCATAAATCATTCCCATCCCCACACATACATACACACAAACACCTGGGCTCACACAGACATAAAATGAGACTTACCTCTGTCTAGACTTGCAAGGGTCCATATTTGGACCCCACTTCCATCACGACAGTGTTTAGTAAAAACAAAAAAGTGACAGAAATTAAAGATGTGGCCACGTGGTGTGCTGAATGGCATGCACAGGTCGGCGGAGGGGCGGGGAAGTAAGCAAGACAACGACTTTTGGACTTCTGAATTTGGGAGTTAATGTGTCCTTACTTTCTGGCTGACCGAGTGTGAGCAATGAGGGCTGCAAGTCAAGCATGCATGAAGTGAAGGTGGCAACTCTGGCTCCAGCACAGCTCTCAATACAAAGACTAGCTCTTAAACCTCAAGCCCAAAAAGTTGCCAGACAGGGAGAGAAGATGCAGAGGAAAAACAAGATATACCAGTAGTGTGAAAGCCAGGTTTTCTCTGAACTACAAAGGCTGAAGTCCTAAATTTAGAGACTACTAACCATTTCATAATGGAGATTTTTTTGTCACAACATGTACAAACGCACATGCTTGATGAATGTAAATACTTATATTCAGATCTACGTGAATCTGAACACATCTTCTGCACTATTCACAAAACATCACAGGCACTGGCTTACAGACCAACTAAAAATCAAAAGCAAAAAGGAACAAGCATGAGAGGTAGTGGGGCAAAAAGTCCACATGACCTCCAAAAGGATCCATTATAATATATCTTAACACATTCAGCAGGTGTGGACCCTCGGTCGCCTACAACAGATTTTACATCGCTTTGATTTGCAGCTTGTATTGATCACCACGCTCTCCAGATAAACGGCCACATACATTTCCTGCACAGGAGCACACGCCTCCTGCTTTGTTCTCATCTGCTTTGTATCATCATTTTAATTCAAGTCACATGAAAGGTCCATTTAGATTTAATGGTCATAATAACCAGGTGTGGGGGCTGAAGGACAGACATCATTGCCCTTGAAGGATGATGCTGCAATTCAGCACTTTTTTTTTCAAATCACATACACTGTTTGAACACTGCAGCCAATGACCCATGTTTGACTTCGCAGCAGCACTCTGAGAACATATTAAAAAAAAAAAAAGGTGATATGATGTTCATTGTGATGGTTAACCGACAAGTGTAACGAATGGGAATAAACTGTTGCACGACAGGTCAGGAAAAAAATACAACTAAAACTAATTATGTAGCAATAAAACTGTGAACTGGGAGGAGCTGCTGACTCTAGAAATATATTTCCCCATTGCAAATATGCATTTCAGTTTCTTTTTTATCCTAAATGCCACACGACACAGACTCTCCTGAGTAATGTTACAACCCTGCAGGTTTATAAAGTGGCTGGAAGCTGTGCTGTTTCCATTAGTTTGGAATAGCCGAGAGCTAAACTAAATCCTGCAATACCCTTAAGTGTCAGCTGATGTTGCAAAAGAGGCCGGTCAGACGTGTGAATGAATGAGAGCTGCAGTAACATATTAAACAAATGTAAAATGAATTCAGCTGAACTGCAGATTGTGTCATTAGTTTGCTAAACAGCATATTCTGGAGGTTAGCACCTTGGTTAGCGTTGCATGGATGGTTAGCTTAAGCTCTCAGGCAGGATGTTTCACCAATATCTTAGGCTAATTCCTCGGCTTATTCTTTTATGTACACAAGCTTTAACGTCACTGAGCAACTGCATTGGAAAAGTATAATTTTTCAATGTCAATTCAAGCTGTAGAGGTGATCCATCTGTCTGGGACTTTAACTTCGAGGACCAGCAGTGCTCATAAATGCTCCTCCCAATTTTAAACTCGATATACTTATACTACACAATATATTAAATGAGTGCTAAATCTATGCGATCTTTATAAGTCCGTGAGCTAAAAGGTGCAAAACACTACGAGGGGTATGAATGTGCTGACGGTAATCAAAACTTAGCCTACTGAATTTCCCCCATTAACCATCCTTTGTCTGACACCCACTAAGCTTCCATATCTCCGTCTCTTTATTCATCACCTGCTTCAGGCTTACAGTTATCTCACCAGTGTTCACCAGGCTGTCCTGGAGGGATAGGGACAGAAAGGCAAAAAGGACAAATTCACATCTCACATCGACATCCTGGGTAGTGTATCACCCCCTGCTTAGCTGAGATTTTACAGCGCTAAATTTAGCCTGGCAACCGTGGGATTCGTCCTCAATTTTAACTCTTGAATTTAGGTTGAGGCTAATGGATTCAATCCAAGTGTACAGCTGGGAAACAAATGAGAAGAAGGAGAAAGAAATGATTCGAGTAGAATCAACTCAGATGGCTGGATATCTCTGAGTGTTGTTAATATCCACTGGCAACAAGAGCTGATGTGGTGCAAAAACTTTAATGAACTGAATGCTGAATGGAGTGATCTTTACTGATCAATGAACAAGATTTCATTCATTTTATTCATGAGAGAGAAAACTGCTCCACATCTTAAGTCCCTTTGGCTATAGAGATTATATGAGATTATATAATGTAGAAAATTCATATTCACACCCTGTTTTATCCTGGCATTGGTTCCCAATCCACTTCAAGGCCTGAACTATACATGAAGTGGTGTTGTGATTAAGATAGCACAAAACATCCTTCATACTGTCTCTTTAGTTTAGGTGATGTCCATGAATATGGATGGATTATCATTAAGGATCCATACAGAGGTGCCCCCCCCCATTGACTCAACTATAAATAGCTCCACATTAAGTTTGTCACGAATCAGAAGTGCAACGCTTGCATGAGTTAGAATCTAAAGATGAGACAAAGAAGGAGGTAGGGAGCCATAAACTGTGTGGTTAAGCATATACTGCCCGTCAAGGTCAGCGGATGTCCCATATACAACAAGGACTGAGGTATAGTGTCCTTCAGTATGTGCTGAAATATAAAGGAAATGTTCCACTCTATCTGCAAAATACAGTTCTTGCCAATGCCAAGAGCTGTTTAACACGTGCAGCTAAGAAAATATACACTTTGCATTAAGTAAATGTTGTTGTTGCATTTTCTTCCCTTCAACACTTTCACACAGCTGCAGGAAATTGCTCACACTCCTATGCTACACTGGAGTGACTTCTGATGACACATGAGAACCCACAGGATGTCTGAGGGTACCTGGATATGAAGCATTTAGTACTTGAACTGTGTTAGAGTACTGGATGAGTAGTAGTGGAGCATCCCAAGTGTGCCTCAGAGGATTTTCTCATTAGTTCATTCTTAATGGCTGCTGGTTGTGACTTGTTCTTGTGAATGTGTTACACCAGTGCTGAGATTTCTACTGTTGCATTAAAACTGCTGGAGCTTTAGGATCGGGAAACACTATAGCAGACTGTTTCAGGTTTGTGAGGTTTTCTAGTATTTGCATTGGAAGTGCTGTCAATTTCCAAACTTTATCCATCCATCAATGCTGTTTGAGTACAACATCCCACCATCCACTGCACCACAAAATCCAAACACCATGTGCTCCATGGTCAAACTGAAAATAAATAAACAAACAAGTTCCCACCATCTCTCTTTCCCTGCTCTCTCTGCTTTGGCCCATGCCACTCACTTGGTCTTTTTGCGGATCTCTTCCACCAGTTGCTTGATGTGATCTTCCATGAACTCAATCTTTTCCTGCTTGCGAGCCAGGGCCTTTTGCAGACGGACAATGCGCTCCACGAGCACAGCCTTGTCCACCTCTGGGAAGCTGTCCACAACCACGACTGAAGGACCTGACAGGCTTTCTGGTGACCGCTCTTCAACGCCACTGCTTCCACCGTGACGTGCGTTCAAGGAGCCTGGAAAATGCACAGGGATAGAGATTAACAAAGAAAACTGTTTATTTTAGGTCATGTCACAACTAGCTGTGGACTATAAGTGAATTTTACATAATATCTAATTCATATATATTTTTATTGTACCCTCTCCCATTATGTTGAACTAAATGAACACTACCTTCTTTCTAGATTTTGATTCATCCCACCAACCAATACACCAACCACACCCGTTTTAAATGACATTACTACAGTATGTGTCAAATACTAACCAAATCCTGGAGTAGTACCTGAGGAGCTAGAGCGACTGCCCATACTGCTGGCATCTCGGTCACAGCCTCCATTTTCAACCTGCTCCAGCCTCTTACGGGCTGTAGAACAAGAAGAAGTAAAGATCTATCAACTTGCAAAAGGACACACTGATTCCAAAAAAATCTGTGTGAAGCAGAAATTTGAATCACCAAGAATTGAATATTATAATATTATTAGCTGAATTCAGCAAATTTCGACACTAAATTATTCATTTTTTTAGTACTATAGGCTGTAAAACACTGAAATGAGGAAATGTCTTGAGGTGTCAGAGGATTCATTTTATACTGTATATCTCACTCATTTATCATAAACTCCTATCAACACAAGCCTTGATTGAGCAAAAAAACACTGAGATATTCTGACATTGAAAAATTCATGCACAGGTAATTTTTGCTTCACTATAGAACTTTTTCAAACAAATTATCAGAGGCAGAAGCCCACAAGAAGACACAGTGAAAGTCAAAGCCAAGCATCACTGCTCAACTGAAGTCTGTGAGTTTCCCTCTGTGAAGGTGTCTACCTGAATAAATGCGATGTGCAGGTTGCTTTTGAAGAAGACTGATTGCTCAGCAAACCTTCCGTGCATAAACAAAAGGCCTGAAAATGACTTCAATGTAGTCATAAAGTTTGAGTACAAAACTGATGAATGATCACAGACGGTGTTCTGCATACATGATGACAGCACTGAACTTCATGCTTCACGATTAAGGTGCGTCCAGAGAACAAAGCAGGGGAAAGTGCCTCACTATACATGGTAAAATCCAAACATGAAAAAACCATTGGCACCTGCACACACGCATCTTTCTTGTTTCTTATCACCTGTACTTTCCTCTCTGTATTAAACCCACCACAGATATCTTTCATTAGGGCTATAGATTTTGCCATCTCCTCCCTGGGCTACATGGTTCTGGACCATGATGGAGCAGCATGAATATCTGATGGTTTCCCGACCTTGTGTTAGTTGTTTTGTCAGATCCTTGATGTTGGCAGCTTGTTTCCTTTTTTGAGTCACCAGCTCGTCTCTCAGCTCTTCAACTCTGGTCTTCAATTGTGCCACCTCTGCCTGCAGTGCTGTACGTGCTTCCTGCAAGCCCTGCACCTCCTGCTGCCTCAGCACCTCTTCCTGTTTGAGCTGCCGTGACTGCACGATTAGTGGAGATGAGAAAGAAATTACATTAATAATGCATCAACAGCACTGATAGAGTGTTAAGACAGTTGCTTGAACAAAAATAAAAAAAAGCTAACAAACACAGTCACTCCCCAACCTTGTCATCCAGAAGCCTACTGGTTTCCTCCTGCTTTGCTTGGAGCTCCGTGAAGCTGCTGGTGAGCTGATCCAGCTGAGACTGTAGTGCATTGCTCTCTGACTGGAGCTGGGCGTTCTTGCTGCTCAGCTTCTCAGTGAAGCCCAGTAACTCAGCTTCACGCTCCCTGCTGCCTTGTACATCACGCTGGAGGTCGGCCATCTGGTTGGTCTGGCCCTCCAATTCCTCCCGAAGAGATGTGATCTCCTGTGTGTCACTGTGTGGAGGAAAAAAATTTGACATGTTAATCAAGACAGAAGCTCATGTTAAAGAGACATTCACTTAAGAACTTCCATGTGTGTGAAATCTATACTATCAAGGATACAATAATATTATAAAAATATATCATTTGTAAACACATTATTGACACAAACAATCCAGTATGAAAATGGTCATATCCAAAAATAAGATACAACTGATTTTAAGGACAGGAATGCTTGAAATATGAGAACATATTAAATTTAACTCAGATGTAGTCAGTGACAAATTCAATAAGCGTGTTCTTAATTACATTCATAAGGACTAGTTGGAATGAATAGCACAGTCTTCACTGATAGTGACGTTGTTTATGGACCAAAGAAGTGGTGGCACAAACTTATTTTGTTCTTGCCAACAACTAAAAATGTTGGTAACTGTGGAGAAAAAAAAACTTTTGCAGCTGAAAATGAAAGCCAGGACAAAAAGGGGAAAAAAATTTGAGAAGCTTTTGCATAAATCAATTTGGGTTGCCGCCACCTACTTATGGCACTCTGGCAGACGCAGAAAGCAGCATTTCAAAAAGTGGAGAAGTTTCTCTGTCAAGTCATCTGCACATGGCCAGCAGAGCCACAAACCCACAGAGGGACCTGAGTCCCTTTCTGCCCCGTGTGCTATATCCATCCCTGGCCTATCTTTAAACGCTCTGTTAAGATACTTGGGAAAAAAAAAATAATAAAAAAGGGAGCAAGAACATTATAACCTGCACAGTTGTATTAAACCCACTTCTGTCTGAATGGTAATAAAAAAAGCATTGAAACTGTCCCTGAAAGTAAACACCCAGCAACACATCCTCAAACGTCAGGAGGAACATCTTTGAACACACAATGCATATTTTAGCTGATCTGAGTGACTCACTGATATTTGAAAGAACTGCTTCCACCTCATTTTGTCTTTCCCACAATGCAGTGGGGCTACTGAATCTTCCCATCATAGTTCAGTGTAGCTTACAAATATATTTACTTTTCCATGTTGTCAACACAACAACAAGCAACAACAATGACTGAGTGTTATCAAGCGTTGCTATTGTTGTTTTCAAGCTTATTGACTAGTTTGCCTGCCATATTTCTGTTCTAGCACTCTCTAGATTCAGTCCTGGAACCTACAATGATCAAGGTTTCTGGTCCTCAGTTTTCTAGGAACAGTGGATAACACACGACGCTGAAAGTTACGACTGGAGCATGATCAAATTCAGTCACTACGGTGACAGTTTTATTTATAAATGCTTACATTTACAGCAAATTGAAGCTGTACTCATGGGCACATTTACTTGTAAGGAAATTACAAGATTTACTTATTGCAGCAGAAAAACAACATAAAAACCATCACATCTCAGCACCACTAAATGAGGGAACAAAGATGCGATGGGGCAACACTTAAAAGTGACTGTGCAAATTAATGATCCCTTAGTCATTTCCTTCTGATTTTGGACATGTAGTACTGTCCTCTGGTGTGTACTATTGATTTTACTCATCAGTCAGCTTTTACTTGTGTGTAGGAGCACTGCTCCTACATGATTAGTGAGTGTGTGTGTGTACCGTTCATGCTGCTCCTGAAGCGCCGTGATCTCGTCCAGTTTTTCTCTCTGCCGGCCGATCTCAGCTTTCTGCCTGTTGATGATCTCCCTGTACTTGTTCAGCTCGTCCTCCCAGCGTGGACGCTCGTCCTCCAAACACTTTAACTACACAACAACAACAACCACTCATTGAGCTGAGGACCGGCTGATATCATTCACAAATACATAGATGTTGAAGCACTTATCTGTATGACAAACCTTGGTGCGTAGTGTTTCCAGCTCATCCATGCCTTCTTTGTAAGTCCTCTTCAGGTCTTCCAGCTCTTTGGCCTTCACTCTGTGTACCTGTCAAATGCATTGAGTTCTACATTAGATATTTACCCATTATTATTACTTTGAGCTCACTATAAGCTGTTTCTGTCTCTAAATCTCTGAATCATGATTGTAAAAGCAGACCTTACACTAAAAAGGCTTCCTGTCTGCCAGTTCAAATTATGATAAAAAACATTTAATATCCATTGCCATTTCAACTCAGTGGTTTTACACATCAACTTAAACCTCAGTCACACTTAATGGAACGCATTTCTTCTTAATGAAAAATCTTACAGTAGCATCATTTCACTGCAGATGCATTTCCTGGCAATCCGAGTGTTGCATTCATTAAAGTTATTTTGCTCATGCACTCATTAAGCGTGTGAAAGCAAAGCTTAATAATGTTTCATCTCATGTTTTTAAACAAAACCATTAATGGCACTAGAGCTCGTCAACTTTTCCGAGAAGCTATTAGCAGCCTGTGGTATCCAGGACAACATGTCAGTAAAGGAGATGCTGGTGAAATTCACCATCTATTTCCTAAATTAATCCCTTAAGCATAGTAATGGTAAACTCAGTTGGTTCATCTGTAATATTTATGACTGAGATGCATCATCACTTGAGCAAAACACACATACAGTACTAAAGTAAACAAAGGCATGGACTAATCAGCTCATCAGCAGGGTATATATGTGCCAAATCTGATGTTCTGATAATAAACAATCTAAACAGTACGAGTGTATATATTTGCAACAAAATGTATGTCACTACTGAAGAAGAAATGTGCCAAAATTCACATGTAAATTACAGCCTGATATCTTAAAAAATTTAATAATGATATTAGAACTTTTTAGGGCCTATAAAACACCCTGGAGAGAGCATAATGGCAGGAAATGGGTGATGTCTTCTGGGTTGTTGTTAAAATGCACAGCGTCATATTGATTATTTCTAGGTCACTTATTTTTAAAGTGAGGTTCCCCTCAGAATGGCTCAGAGAGAAAAACAGGCCATTGTGTTTGGAGTGAGTCCATGTCTGTGCTTGTGTGCATGTGTGTCTCCCCGCAGAGTCCATGTGCCAGTTTATTACTCATCCCTAGTTAAGACAATTACACCTCTCAAACTAATGACCACAGCTGAAAATAAACATTTTTACTAGAAAGCCTGGCATTGAGGCATTCAATAAAATGATGAATCATGGCCTGGCAGGGCAGAATGTATATGTAATTTTGAGTATAGAGCAAACATGTATTAGTTTAGTTTGTATTTCTGATGGACTGTCATGTAGATACAAATAGAAACAAAATTAACAGAGCTATGGAAACACTTAACTAGCATATAAAACTTCTTATGTTTATGGTATTGTTGCTTTGCTTCATATTGTGGACATTATGAAAAGTGGTTAGCTGAAATTAGATGTTTGTATGTTTGAGCAGTGGTCGTCACCTCGAGTTGGTCCGTTTGCTCCTGTTTGTGTTTCTCCAGTTCTCCTTTGGTCTCTCTCAGTTTAGCATCCAGCTCATTAGACTTGAGCTCCTCTGATTCCTGGAAGATGTGGGGGTATAAGAAGGAAAAAAGATGTAAAGGGAGAGTGCAATGGCTGAGACAACAACAGAGTAGGGGGCAAATGTCTCAGGTGTTTATTTTGATTTTAGTTCACTTCAAATCTTTTTCTGGTCTTATCTGCTTTAATGTGTAAATTACAGGATAATTTCCTTTTTAAATATGATAATACAAAAAATATATATTGCTAAGATTTGTTATATGCCTTTGTTTTGGGGGAGTTTAACATGAGTTGATTTTGGATGTCTTGAGTGGTTCTATGCTGCCACTGTTGTTTATATATTCTGTGATACACTGAGAGAGCGGAAGCTGAAACTACACTTGACCACAGAGAGAAAACTAAGACAGCTCTTTACTACCATCATAAGGTACAAATGAAAATTGCCATTCTCCTGAAGCAGAATCAGTCATGTTTATGTAAATTTAGATTTGCACTCTGAACGGTATCTTCACATTTCATGTTTGATTATCTTCAACCAATTGGTTGGGAGTTAACCAATTGATTGCAGCCAATAATAAAAATGTTGAAAAGCACACCAATGAATCCATATCCTTACGGGCACAAAAAGACAGATAGACAGACAGATATTCTCTCTGTGCTTAATATCCTTGGTCATGAGTAAACTGATACTCTTATGTCACAACTATCACAGACCTGGTATGTTCGGATCATGTCCTGGCAGTTCTTGCGGATCTGTTCAGTCTCCTCTTTGGCCTGGGCCAGCTTAGATGTGGTCTCTCTCAGTTTGTCTTTAGTCTCCTGCACACAGAGAAACATAAGCGTGGTTTTGTAAGTGTAAATCAAAAGGACGGGGCATTTCTTTTCCAAGTAGAGCCCCTACTGTCTTCTTTTACAAGCAAATACACATGGTCAGACAAAGTGATTTATACAGACATCAACCACACAAACGACCACAGAGACAAACTCAGCTGCAGTGGCCTTGAGCAACCACGGGCATTTTGCTTTCTTTCTATCTGTTTATAGTTGTGCATTTGCTTGGAGGCGCTTGAAAATAAAACCCATTATTTTGTAATAGAAATTTTCAAAAATAGCTACAGTGTTAATGATGATTTCCTTGCAGGATCATTACTGTACCATTTTCATTTCACCCCCCATCCAATCAAAAGACCCATCTAATCATGTTTTTTTCATGAGGTGGCTGCAGATGAAATCACTGAAGGGCATGTTTTTTGTGTCCTGGAAATATAAAACAGGCATACATGTTTGATAAACAACATGGGTGGTGAATGAAGGAAATCTACATTAACCTGATACAAGATAACAAGTAACAAGTATGTTGTTACAAAATGATGTGCTGTACACTGTAAACTGGAGCTGCAACAACTTTACATATTGCCATGTAAATGTTTAGCCGTTTGCACTGAGTATATCATTTGATTAAAATTTGAATGGTCCATGTTCAAGTTAAATAAGAGAATATTTCATATTCTGGCGCCAGGGCTGGACAGTCACTTTACCTTATGTGCATCCGCCTCACTCTTCAGTTTGTTCTGGGCCCATTTGACCTTGATAAGATGCGAGTTGATCTCCTCCTTCAACTTCTCCACCTCTCGGGTCAACCTACCAACCTCACCATCCTGTGAAGAGAGGGGGTTTGAGTGAAGCGGGAATAATACAGGACAGCAAATAGAGTTTTGGCTGAGATACTTGTATAATGTGCCTAAATGTGCTTGTGTCTTAATGTTCATACAGTGCAGACACCCATCTAATGTAATAAAACTAACCAGCATGATACAGACTAGC
Source organism: Caranx ignobilis (assembly GCA_021432705.1). NCBI lineage: Eukaryota > Metazoa > Chordata > Actinopteri > Carangiformes > Carangidae > Caranx > Caranx ignobilis. The sequence goes on from MU269988.1 coordinate 8,271,415, forward strand.
AACTATGAAGTCTGAACATGATAAACAAAGCATAAAATAATGAGTGGGAGTGCTTTAGAATGTTTATACTATTTCTAAATGTCCCATAAAGAGCACTACGTTAAGTTCAAGCAGATACATCAAAACACTTGTTTTACCTTAGCATCATACAGCTGCTGCAGCCGGCCTTTCTCCTGAGCCAGCTGGTTTCCTCTGAGCGCCTGGCGGTCCACTTCCTTGGTGGCTTCCCTCAGCTTTTTCTCCAAACCCTCTTTGTCCCGTCTGAGGTCAAGGGCCTCTTTTTCTCCCCGCACGTACTTCATCACCATGGTCTCCTTCTCCTGACGTGCCTCATCACATTTCTTGTTTGCCTGTGATAGTTGTTGATAGCATAAGATAGGTTTATAGCATTTCCCACACTTCAGTCATTCAGCTGTTTAGATTGTCAGGCTGAAAACAAGACCGGAGGAGAGTGACAGTTCCCTCAGGACTCCTTAAAAGGAAACTGCTGAGGAGAAGATGCATAGTTTAGTCTACCAAGTCTGCTGACAACTTCAGCCTGGACTGGCACAAGTGATTAAACATGGGCAGCTGGATGAAAGTTAGAACTTCTTACTTACCGTATTGTAGGTTCATCTATCTTTACAAACAGGGCTGACATGGTTTCTCTTGGCAGCAATGTTACAAATCCAGCTGCCACATTTCACTGTGAGTGCAATAATAAAGCCTATTATTCTATTATTAAGTACATAGATACACCCAGATTCCCTTTTCAATATGTACTACTGCTGCAACAGTTATTCTCAATATTGATTAATCTGCAGACTATTTTCTTGGTCAATCAATTGATTGTTTTATCAAGAAAATGTCAGGAAAGTATGAAAAATCTCAGTTACCCAGAGACACAGACTGTTCGCTCTGAATTTGATTCTTTCATTGCTTTTCCCACAAGTCTCACACCTGAGTGTTCATTCCTCATCCCAACGAGAGGCTCATGTGCCATTTCTCAGTTGGTCAGTTTAATGTTCCTGAGTTCAATCTGCCCAGGAATAACTTCACAAACTGTTTCACAGATGCTGCAGATAGCAGTGTCTACTTTAAATATAAATGAATACATTTTATTTAAAAAAAGAAGAAGAAAGAAAGCTTCAGGTGGCACAGAGCAGCTATAAAACAAAACCTCTGGGGCAAAAGCTGATTAGGACTAGGTCACCATCTTAACACAACGGGGGACTGATACATGTGACACTGTTGAAAGGGATGACCGAGTTCAAGATCTACCTCACGCAGTTCACTGAACAGTGAAATTAAAAATTGTGAAGTGTGACAAAACTGTCAAGAGGAAAGCAGTCGACCAGGTGTCTAAACTATTGGATGAAAAATGTGCTTTCTTGCACTATTCACTCATCAAGTGATTAAATCTGCAATAACACAAGTTTGGTGTGCCAGGATTTCGACCGTTCAGCTGCTAACTTTATGCAAACCTCTTCAAAGATGTTGGACACAGTGACTACCCAAAAAAGTTATGTTGGCTTGTTATGAGTAACCTAGCTACTGCAACTTAAGCAACTTTGTTTATCTTAAGATAAAAAGAACATCTCTATCTCCAGTGGTATAAGTTATTCACCGGTAGTGGCACAGTGGTGTATGGGTATTTAATCAGTTTATGGACGGTGATCCTAAAAATAGGTGGAGACTCAGCCAGAAGTGTGTCAGATATTAATGCAGCAAAAAGGGCCAATCAATTAATTCTAACATTTAGCACAACACAAAAATGACGTATTGAGAAGCTACTTCCTGCTATATGTAGAGTATATATGCATTTATTGACATTATGAGTGTTGTAGATGATTAAGCTATATTGTGGTTTGAAATGTCCTCATTAACTGTCTGGCGTTCGCTGCTGTTCATTCATCTCTGACAAGCTGTTGGCTCAGTGGGATATCTCTGACCACAGGAGCTGTAGCCTGAGCTCATGACTGCATAAATACATTACTAAGTACAGGGTGAATGCAAGAATTAGACTGCTACTTTTCCATCTATTGAATCAGAAGCCTGTAAAGGTATCTATAAAATGTTGATGTAAAGTAATATACAAGTAATATCATTGTGAGTTACTGTGATAAGTAGCAACCTTGGCCTTAGTTGAGCAAAAAAACATTGCAACAACCTAAAATGGACAAGACCAGACATGTAAATAAGGGTCAAATGGGCCAAAACTATGCTGTGTGACCAGCTTATCAAGATGTCTGAGAGTATTTAGGTCCCTGTTATACCTGTTCTAGCCGGTAAGCCATCTCCTTCTGCATCTGCTGGAGGGCAGCCTTAGCTGCCTGGTCCTGGTGAATTAGCTTATCCCTCGACTCCTTCAGTTCTTTCAGTAATTCCTCCACCCTGCCCTCCAACTGCAGAAACAGGGAAAACACAGGGTAAACAACTTGCAGGGCAGAACTCAACCTTGGACCACACCCAGGTAAACCTGCTACACAGTATGACATCTAAGAAAATGCTGGAGGCAGAAATCAATTTAGACAGGAACAGGAAGGAGAAGGACGTTTCTTCTACAGCTCAAAATCAAACACTTTTATCATAAAAGCAGAAATGTGTCTATTGAGAGAAGCCTAAAATAATCCCTAATGACAGAAAGGGCCTTTTATCTGACAGTTACATTAAAACAGTTTCTTTTGAAAGAACCAATAGTAATAGAGATTTAATAGATCAAGTCTAAACTTAAGGTAGGGGAAAATAAATAGAGTAGATCTACATGTACATTCAGCATCTGTAAGAGAAATCCCTCCTACACCCACTTTGGTTCACACAATGCTTAAACAAATGCTGTCTCAAAGAGAGCATGGATCAATTATTGTTCCGTCTATGGCAACAGCGATGCTACACCACTTGCGTTCTGAAGAGCCAGCTATATGTTATGCTTTTTTAAAATCAAAGTGCAGGAGACAAACACACAAAAACACACAATGCATTGGAAAATGAATAATTCACACAAATGAATATAGCCTTTGATACACAAAGGCTGTATTCTGTTGAATACTAGTAAGGACGCGGTGGCCTTTTCCTCCCCCCACCGGGTTGCTTTGTTTGACTTCCTTAATTGCCAGCTATACAGGGCTAGACCCCAGATTTAATTGAATTGGAGTGTCACTGTGACTGCTGCTGCTACACGTCATTTATCCTCTGGTTTGTCCTCTGACTGTTCAACACTCAGCATTGGCACACCTCCAGTATCTTTAAAATGTACATTGTTTAATTCAATATCAATATAAAAATGAATAATTCATCCAGCAAACATATGTAACTAGCTTATTAAAACCAATATTACATGAGCAGTTTCTGTATTGTATTAACACATATTTTTTAAATGGTGCAGAATTGAGCATCTAATAAGCAAAAATCAGTCCTCTGAAACAATTAAGTAATTCAATATGGCATGCAAAATTATGAGCAGAGGTCAATTTCCAGGTTGGAGAGGAAGTCAGACAAAACACTGCAGTGGAGCACTTCCTTGTTTGCTTCCATTGTTTTCAAAAATCTATTAACAATAGCTTGAAGAGAATGATGAACGTAGTCCATTATTTTAGAATATGCTTGTTTTGGACCAAGTCACAGATACAGATCACATTGCTTGTGCACAGTCACTACCATATGACTGTATCCAACATAAATAGACAACAGAGAATGGCACTAACCTTTTTAATGGTGGCCATGTGCTGCTTCTCTGTCTCTGTCCTCTTTTTCAGCTCCTCCCTCATGTTGTCCTTCTCTGAGCAGATACCCAGGATCAGCTCCTGATGTCTCTTGTTCTCCTCAAGCAACCTATATACAGAAAAGTTACCACACATGCAGGCACTCAATACCAATTCAGGTCAAGGTCACATAGAGCACTTAAGAATTTAGACTGATGTTATTAGTGCTAGAGCAAGACAGAGCAGGACAGGTATGAGGGATCCTGGGTCATTTGAAATTCCAGTTTCATTACTAAAGAAAAACAGACTGCTAAGGCTTTAAATTACAGTCATTCTTGTGTATCAAATCTAAAGTAAGGTGAATGAAAAAGAAAAGCAATAGCAATTAGCAAGTAGGTTAATCTCTTGTTGAATCACCCCATTTCAAGAGAAGATAAGCATTTTACCAGTAGCACTATAAACCAAAGCTGAAAGCAGAATGTATCACTTACAAAATAGTATTTTACCTCTGAATAGCTTTCTCCTGTTGTGCATACTTGTACTGCACACACTTCTCAAAGACCACCATGCAGTCCTTCTGGTCTGCTGGGAGTCCATTGACAGGTGGGCTCCCTTTTCTCTCACTTTCATTGTCACCCTCAGGCAGCTGACAATCCAAAAGCTCCGACTCCAACTCATCCAGCAGTGACTCCTGTGACAGCGAGCGCTGGATCTGGGAAATGAGCTTGCGGCTGCAGTCGGTGTCGAACGGGCTTGATGAGGAATGTGAGGGGGCTGAGATGTTGGCACTGGTTTGAGGACTGGAAGCAAGAGAGGAGCTGACGGTGTCAGAGCTAGGGGTCGAGGGGCCATTAGAGATCCCAGAGGTGGTTGTGGACTCAGTAGGGGAGTTTTTGGAAGTGCTTTGGACGGAAGAAGATGATGGACTCTCAGTTGAACCATTATCATCCACAAGTGATGGCTCTGTAGAACAATTTGTAACCAAGACTGATAGATCCTCACTGTGGTTTGGAGTTGCGGCATGAGGAACCTTCACTTCATCAATAGTCAATGAGGTTTCGATTGTGCCTTCAAGAACAGAAGGAGAGCTTTCTACCACATCATCTAAAGAGGGGCCGGGGGCTGCCACACCCCCACCAGCCTCATTTGAAAATGAAGAAATCCCGCCTTCCATGGAAAGTGTACTGTTATTACAGCTGGTGTCAGCATCTATCTTACTCCCATCCACCTGCTCCTGGCTGCATGTTTGAGCTTCTGGCTCTGTTTTTGTGTCCGTCTCAACATCTGCTGTAGTCTTGATTAATTCACTGTCAAAGAGTGCTTCATCATTTACTGGGCTGTAGTTTTTTGCCTCATCTGCCCCCTTGTTAGATAACTGCTCCTCATTTTCTACGTTGGCTGTGGTGTTGTGAAGCTGACTCTCAAGGGGAGAGCCCTCAGATACAGATTTCGCCTCTGATCCCTCCATTGTGTGTGTGTCTGAAGCAGGACCAGGCTGTTCCATGGCCCCCGTCAGTTAAATCTGTCAGAAAGAAACAAGAGGACACAGGGGAGAGAAACAGAAACTGAGTGGAAGAAAAGACTGATAAATTGCTTGGGCTTTAAAACATTACAATCATGACAGGTTTGGATGTCAGTAACACAGCATCACTGTCTCTTTCTGGTTATTAGGCAGAATTTTGACATTGTTTTGAGTCAGGAAAAGTCTTGACACAGTTAACTTCATATTTCCTCATGTCATACCTGTGGTAATTTGCAAATTTATCTGTGACTAAAGGGAACAGGTAACTCAGGCATGTCCAACAGATGCACATGTTTGCTTTGTCACACACTGGGAGGTGTGGTTCTGTCAACACCTGTGACGTGAGTAAGAGATGTGGTGCAAGACGTCATACAGCGTACCTACATGACAGGTATTTAAGATTATTACACTTCTGCTTTTACAGTCTTCAAATGTATTATTCACTCAGGCTTGGTAAGGACATTTAAAAATCAAAAATTCAAACATTATACATCATGGCTTTGTCAGCGTTTGCAATGATATTAATTACAGAGATATCTAAAAATAACTGGAGGCGATGTAATCTTTGATACAGTTATTGTCCTGACAGACATCTAGCAGCTGAGGATCCTTCTTCTGTTACACTATGCTTTGCTTCCTGATCCAAAATCCCCCCAGCACCATTTGTCCTACCTTTCTCCTCCAATACCATCCTCTACATAGCCACTACAGCAGTCACGCTCCTTACAGATAGGGATCTATTGTTATTTCCAGTCTTAGATGGAGACACATGCCTTGCGCTTGGTATCGCCCTATTATAACACAGGGAAGTGCTGTGGCTACCTCCAGCACCATAATCCATCTTTTCCTGTTCAGCAATTACAGCATATGATCAACAGCACTGATGCTCTTGTGACAGGTGTTTTGCAATTTAACACTACCAGAAGGAGTTAACGTAGCAACAATGGCCAGCCTTAACAGAACAGTGTTAAGGTGTCCAGACAACGGGTGACTGTGTCATTTGTATTTAATACTGTTTTATGGATACTTCGGTTCATTTAAGCCCTAATGCTAACGCTAGCTGTTTGGCTGGCCACGAAAATGCATCTGAAGCACAGATCTATCGTAAAGATCACACTTTAAGGCTAAAATACAGCATAGCCTCTAAACAACGGATGATTAAATTGCCACTGAAGTTTAAAAAAACAACAACAGTGACATACTGTAAGAAGCCGCTGCTTTCCCTTTGGCTAGCTTGGCTAACGGTTGATAATGAGGCGTTAGCTAGCTACAACTACACTCCGCTAACGCTTTAGCAAGCGATGCTAACGCTAGCATCTAAGACACATGACAAACAAAGCTTAATGAAAAAGCCACCCACCGTATGCGAAACCTCCATGGTGTAGTTCACCGCGGAGACAACCAAACTTCTGTCTTGCAATGTATCCAGCTGATAGACCCAACAAGTCACTTTGATATGACACATCAACAAATATGGCCACTGCAGGGGAAACGATCAGGCGATATAAGCCAATAAGACACCAGCGATAAATAACGTCAGTGTGACGAAAAAAGGTACGCCCCCACCTCATCTTTTACAGAAAAATTAAAAAAAATACAACAAATAAACACAGAAATAGACAAAATATTACACACCCTGTCTCCTTTTTTTATTTTTAGCGATTTTTAGCTGTTTAACAAAGGCTGAACATGTTGCATTGGACTGTATTAGACTAGTTTTATGCTGCTCACACCTAATAAAGTGACAGCTGAGTTTTTGCATTTCATACCACTGATCTGGCAAATTCAAATGATTTGCAGTCTATAATTAAAGCACTGTCTGATTAAAAATATTTAACAGTACAGTCAAATAAACCTGAACGGCCTTTCCTCTCCTCTCGCTTGAGAATTTCCTCTTGACCTAATGACCTGTCTGCAGCCGAGGCTACTGCGCATGCGCAACACCTGCAGTCGCTCGACGGACACGTGCACCGAAAGGTAAAATTTCGACTGCGCAGCACAAAAAAGTACCAAATATATTTAATTTGCTTTTTATATTATTCGCCGTTGTATTAGCCAATGTGTCAATGTTGTTGTAAGCTCAATTACCGTCAATTACCGTCGCTTTTAACTAGCTTGTGGAGAGTAATTAGCTTGTAGGTGGCTTGGTGCGGTCATTAGCTGAATACGCTACGTTAGCTAGCTCGGACACTTTAGTGCACTTCTCAATATCAAGTTATATGTTAATAAATTGCACGATATACCGCTTTGGTTTTTTTTGTTTTTTTTGTTTTTTTTTACTGTTTTTGACAGCTGTCGCCATGAACCGCTCATTTGCGCCACACCTGGTTCGACCTAACCTGCCTTTGAGGAAACCATCTTCGAGCCCAGTGGCCATTGCCACTGCATCGACTCCCCTGAGACCCGTCATCAGGCCCGGTGCAACATCCCTCAGCCCTTTGCCTATATGCTTCGGAGAAGGTAAATCGATGGCACGTACCCGGTTATATTTTCATTTGAACACCTGCACACGGGTACAAAACCTCATGAAATTATGAACTGGAGAGTATTATTTTCTTATTAATTTTCTGACCTTGTTTTTCAATTTTATCAATCTCATTTTTTCCCTGTAGGTTCAATCCATCCACTTGTCATCAGAGATAAATCAGCAGTAAGTGTCAAAGTTGCAGTTCTTCATCATGAATTATTGTGACCTGTTAAAATCAAAAGCGATTTCTCCATGCCATTAATTTCCTCTCTGCTTTCACAGGTATTGGGATCAATGCCACAAGCACCGATTGTATATCCCTGCAACTTCTGTGGTCAGCAAGGTAATACTGCAATTTATAGGAGTTTGAAAAGCTCCCAACGTTGCCTATGTTTGAGGCAGATTGATTACAGTTTGTATCACACTTGTGCAGTATTTCGAAATGTCCAGGTTTTGTTTTAACTGTCCAGAAAGATTGAGCAAACTGTGGTTCAAAATGATAGATGCATAATATACTACATATTTCATTAGTGTTGTTTTTATGTTGTCATGTTGGTGAAGTTTATTATACTGCTCTCCACCAATAGGGCATCTTAGGTGCTCATGCTGCAAGAAGATGTCCTACTGCTCCTCGGCGTGCCAGACAAAAGACTGGTTGGCACACAGACATGTGTGCAAGGCCGCTGATCCAGAACCTGCAAAGTAAGCTGTTTCAACTCCAGGGGTCCTTGAGTACCAGCTGTCATCAGTTTATTTTTCAAAACTAACAACAACCAATCAGTTTGTACTTACCTAGGTGAGTTCAGTTGATAAATGATATAATACAGTCATCTGTTTCTCTTAATTTAAAGAGAGAAACCAAAGGAAACAACAGTTTCACCAGGGGCAGGAGACAGAACTGGCCAATTGGAGACAAAGGTAATGGCAGTGCTTTGATTATCTTGTTATACAAGTAACATTTTCATGCACCACAGTTAAATGATTTAAAATAGTCAAAATCTAATCCTTGTTTTACCTCTGTTTATTGAAGCATGCTGCCAACACACCCAGCCTCCAAAGGGTCTATTTGAAAGACTTGCATGTGACTAAAATCAATCTGGGAACAGACATCCAGGTATAACATACACAGTACACAGTTTGTCTATGCTGTGAAAACAGAACTATATAATATTTATTTTACCAGAATGCAGTGATTGTTATATAATAATTGGATGTGTTTAGGCCTCTGTTGTAGAGATCTACAGCCCTGGCAGGTTTTTCCTCCTTGCCCAAAGCCCAGAGATGCTGGAAACTTTGCAGAGCATTAGCACAGAGCTTCAGAAAACGTACAGCTGCCCCACAGCAACAACATATGTACCCTGTGCTGGGGAGGTTTGTGGAGTACGGTTCTCCTCTGATCTGGTGAGCAGGCACCATCTCTTAACAATTTAACAAGTGTCACAAGATTTAGCACGCACATTAGCTGACTCCTTGACTATGTTTACCTCTGTTTTTCTGTGCAGAATTGGTACCGAGGCCTGGTCCAGACTTTGGCAGCTGACCAGAAAAGTGCTAATGTCCTTTATATTGACTTTGGCAATGAAGAGCATGTCCCTGTGGAGCGGATCAGACCTCTGGCTGCTAATATCCAGCGATCATGTCCATGCGTATGTGCTTTTTCACACCACTCAAAGTAGTTGTATTTACTAAGTACCTAATCTGGTTATGGTGGGCATCAAAATATTTTTGCTCAATGAAAAGCTGGGATGTTAACAGTGGTGCTTACATCTATTATACTCAGGCCCTGGAATGTCGTATTGCTGGCGTGGTGCCGTTGGATGGCAGCTGGACAGCTGAATGCTGTATTGCAGTTAAGCAGTTGTTGGCTGGCCAGACAGTAACTGTAAGGCCAATAGAAACACTGGAGAATGGTCGCATCCATGTTGTGGATGTCCAGCTTCCCACTGGTAGGTTGTATGAAGTGATTCATGTTTGAAAAAAGGATAGGGATGTACTTCTAAAGAATTTGTCTAAATTTCAAGTCAGTTACTCTCCCTGTTTTCTTTCAGGGAAGCAATTGAAGACATTCCTCCTTGAGCACGGTTATGCCACCAAAGAAACAGTCGTCGTACCACCACCGACTCAACAAGAAATAAGTTGGTGTTACATTGGCCTGCCCAACACATCTGAAATCAGTCTGTTTAAGGCTTTATACTAGAGAATCAGAATCATAATTCTCACAATCAGTTTGGCTTCTCCAGGCGCCATGATGAGTGTATCATTGGAAAATTTCAAGCGTCACTCGAGTGGGAAGGATGACAACAGCTGGGCTCATCCTCCAGAGCCTCTGACACAGGCAGTGGGCGACGCCTTCTCTGTTGTGGTCACTCACTTCCAGTCACCCACTGATATGATTGTACAGAAGGTGGAAAATGCAGGCAAGTCGCTTTGTTTTCCTGGTGTGCTCAGCTTGAACCTATGCACCTCAGCATGAGTGGTTAAGAGCTGTTGTTTTATAGGAGTGATTCAAGAGTTGCAGGTGAAACTGAGGGAACACTGCTGTCATGTTCCATCCCCCCCAAACTTCAGACCAGCACCTGGCACTGTTTGCTGTGCCCAGTTCTCAGGTACAACATATATTATATTGTGAATAAAACAAATTCAATACACATACGAGTTTGTGTTGTAAGAATCTAAATTGGAAAAATCTACCAAAGAAGCCCTGTAGTATTATTATAGTTGAACACAAAATCAAACTGACATTTCAACCAAGCTTTATGTGAATAATGTCTATCTATCTAAATGATAGATTTCTGTGGAGATTAATTTTAATTTAATGTGTTATTGCACAGTGTTATATCAAAAAAGTGGTGGTAGGCTGCACTCTGTCCTGTGTGTTTCAGATGACAAGCAGTGGTACAGGGCCAAGGTTCTGGCTTATCCATCAGAGGAGCGCGTCTGTGTTGGCTATGTTGATTTTGGCAACTCTGAGGAGGTGGATTTAGGTCACCTGCGACCTATCGCCACTTCTTTACTGGCCTTGCCAATGCAGGCTATGCCTTGTGGTCTGGCAGGTAGTGTCTTAAATGTGCAGAATACATTAAGTGGTTGGAAACACTCAAATGTGTTTAACTAAGTATTTGATGGGTCTGTGTTGAGTTACCTGCATGCAGATTGTTCACTGTAGCCTGGAGTCTAGCCTATGTCTGGGTCCTTTCCAGGTGTGCAGCCTGTTGGAGAGAAATGGTCAGATGAATGTTTAATGGCCCTGCAGCGAAGGGTATCAAACAGAATCCTGCGCATTGAGATCCAGGGAGCCCATGAGGGCAAGGTTTTGGTGACCATGATTGATGAGGGCAGTGACCCTCAGGCCAACATAGCTGAGCTTCTGATTTCTGCTAATTACGCTGCACCTGCTCCTCATCCTACTGTTGGTGACCAGCAGGTTGACCAGACAGCAGTTCCTGCTGCTGCACCACAAGGTGAGAAGTAGCTGAACTCACAAAATTTTCACCAAGGATTTTACACCTTTGGTGAAAGTATAATTTAAAACATATTTGTCAATAGTAAGGCCTATATGTGAAACATCTTTTGTGTACGTTAAGTCCCCTCAGTGCCCACCCCAACCACTGAGCCTATGGTCTGGTCTTTTGCTGAGATTCCCTGTGATGGCCAGACGGTGGCACTGCTAGCCAGCATTGTTGAAAACCCAGGAGAGTTTTACTGCCGCATTGACAATCCTACAGGTACATTATTATCAACAGTTTTGGTGTGTGTTTTTTTTTAACATTTAATTATTACATTTTTGTGGATGTCAATCCCAATTTTTAGCACGTGCCCATAAAATATGACAAAGGACAAAGTAAAAAGTTAGGGCAAATAAATGAGGAGGGACATCGATGAGTTTATGCTGTTTTTCTTAATTAAAATAATTCTGATGACACCCACATAAAACCTTGTGATTGTTACTTTAATTTGAACTGTTGATATAATGTATCTGACTCTGTGTTTGTCAGATCACAAGCGACTGATGGAGCTTGAGGCTGAGCTGAAGCAGCATTGTGAGGCAGATAACTTGCCTTTCGAGCCCAAAGTGGGAGAGCCCTGTTGTGTCATGTATAATGGTGAGAACATCTAGTCTGCTACTAGTATTTCATGTGGTACTTCTATTTAGTTCTGTTCTGGCTGACATGTTGAATTTGTTTGCTTTGACCAGATTATGTTTAGAATGACTGTTTTCTCTTTTGGTCCTCAGGTGGTAGAGCGTGGTATCGGGCTTTGGTTAAGGAGCTGTGTGAAAACCTGGTGTTGGTAAACATTGCCGACTATGGGTTCACCATGAAAGTTGAAAAACACCAACTGAGATCCATTACACCCCAACTCCTGACTCTGCCCTTTCAGACAGTTCGCTGCTGGCTCTCAGGTAGAGTGTGTGTGTTAGAGACAGACAGACAGTGAAAGAGTAAGATAAATATGAGATCATGATAAGAAGTACCGTAAAATTCGGTGTATAAGTCGCACTTTTTTTCCCTTTTTTTTCATCTTAAAAGTTGGGTGCGGGTTATACACCGGTGCGACCTATACACCAGTGATCAGACCGCAGTCAGATAGCGCCTGACAACAGAACGCACCCAAGACGCATTGAGGACGTTTTGTGATCTGATCGGCCAAACCACACAAACGCAAGTGTAAGCGGTAATGCGTCCTGTATCTGCATGCAACTCCGCGGACGGAATGTTTCCCACCAGACTCGTTTGGGTCCGCCATCGTCTCTCAAAGAAAATAATATTGTTAACAGTGTTTCACCATCTCTCATCTCTGTCGGGTCGGTCGCGCGTGCACGCACATGTGCATGGACAGGTCGCGCCGGAACGCTAATAAACGCTAAATACGCGATATGGCGCTAAATGTACATGGATATGAAATATACATGGAATGAGTTGTGTAACATTTTTATTAGCAAATAGCAATAGAAAACCTTGTTTTCCCACTTTGAGACCCTGAAAAATAGGCTGCGACTTATATACCGGTGCGACTTATATTCCGAATTTTACGGTAATGGTTTTTCCCACCAACAAGACTGACAGGTTTGTTTATGGATTAGTTTTACTGTTAGTTAGTTCTAGCCAGTTTTAATTTTAACAAAATAAAACCTTTTGCGGTCATATTCAGATGATTTTTATGCCTCTGAGTGCATTTGTTCTGTGTTTGAATTCAGGTGTGGAGCCCTTGGGTTCAGAGTGGAGCAGTGAAGCCCTGCTGTGGTTCCAGACTCTGGTGGATGGCGAGAAGCTCTCTGCCCGTGTCCTTTCTGTCACTGAGCGGGGCTATGGTGTGGAGCTGGAGAGCAGAGGGATCAATGTGGCTTCTGCCCTAATTTCCGAGCAACTAGCCAAAGTTCCTGGACAGATTACCAAAGAGACACATGCAACCGCAAGCCCCAGAGCTACACCCCCAGAGAGCACAAAAGAAAATGTGCAAAACCAAATAGATGCACAGGACTTAAGCCAGTCAAAGGCCAGTGCCAAAAAGCCACCAAGTGAATGCCAGACTACAGTGCCATCAGAAGGTCAGCTTGAGTGTCAATGTTCTCAAGATAAAATATGACATTTTGGGGGGGATGCCTGGTTGAAATTATGTTACCTTTTTTCAGTGCCATCTTTCCCAGTGAACTGGAAGACAGTGGAGCTGCCTCTTGGCAAGACGTTTAAGCCACTCATTGTAGCTCTCACCAGTCCTTCTCTCTTCTACGTGCTTGGTTCAAGTCATGGTCAGAACAGGCTCTATTGATCACAAGCACATGTTCAGATGGTGAAAATGTGATGTTTTTTGTTGTAACTGCTGTGTGTTTTTGTGCAGTAGACCAGCAGAAGCTCCAGGAGGTGATGATGGAGGTGGCGGCCTTCTGCACCAACAACCAAGCCTGTTTGTCCTCCACTGTCCTGAGCAGACCAGCTCCAGGGGCTGCCTGCTGTGCCCAGTTCTCAGGTAAGCAACTCTCTTAGTATTCATTATATTTACACATACAGATCATAGAAGGAATAGCTCAGAGAGTGTTTTTTCTCTCATGTATTCATGAGAGAGCATCACCCTCAGCCTATGTCTCAGCATTTAAATCATTGCCATGACTCCTTAATGCCACTAGAGGTCAGACTGGTAAATTACAAGTGAGTGACTGTGAGCATGTTTCATGCTTACATGATTATATTATATCTAAAGCAGTGGTTTTATAAGAGATATTCAATTGGAAGTAATACATGTAATTTAAAATGTAGTCATGCACAATAGCTGATTTCAAAATGACAGAGATGTCAGGACTTCAAGGTGGATTAGTTCTCACACAACATGGTGGTTTATAAGGAAATTGCATCCAGAATTTAATAAATACTGTCAGCAGGGGAAAAGCCCATCATCCTGGCAGTATCAACCCCACAGATGAAGAGACCCCATGATGACAGAGCACCTGGTCCATTGAGCTGTTTCCTCTTGGAGATGTTCAACAAGGCATCAGTTTAAATCAGTTGTCATCTCTTGTTCTCCCATCCAATTTTTATGTTTTTTTGTGTTTAGCTCTCTGACTATTCTTGAGACCCCACCTGCAGTTGTTACCCCTGCAGACCTAAACTGGTAATTTGGTGTCTGCTAGTAGATATAATTACACAGCATGTGTTCAGTGGAGCACAGCAGCGGCTCTTCTTTAAACACAGTATACAAGTCAGAGACTATACCTCGGCATACATTCCGCAGCTCAGCTAACAACAGGGTTCGATTTAATGGACTTTTCAGTGCTCTTCTGCAGATTCTTGGCTGCTAAGAGCTCAGCAGGTTTTAAGGTCAGCTGTGTGGACTGAATCATCTGTCGGTCATCATCACCAGACTATCTTGATTTGTAAATACGATTTGTGTATTCTTTATTACTGTTTGGTCCAATTTCTAACAAAAAGTAGAATTAACATATAACGGTGAACAGGAAGACACTTTACATTTAACCCTTTTTTTAAACTGTGTTCAGAAACCACCAAAATATTATGTTGTATTATGACATTCTTTTCTTCAGCTGACAATAACTGGTACCGAGCAGTGGTCCTGGAAGTCGGAGACAATGACATGAGTGTAGTCTATGCAGATTACTGCAACACTGAAAGGGTGCCCTTCTCCCGAATCTTGCCCATCCCCAAGCACCTGCTTCAACTTCCCTTTCAGATCAGTCGCTGCACCCTCACTGGTAAGACCACAGCACACTGCAATGGATTTCAAACTGGCCCAGAAATGTTTTTTGTGATTGATCTGCGTTTTTTCCTCCCTGATGCATATACCTTGCCCCCTCGCCATTCCTAGGCAAAGATCACTTTCCCACTGAATGGCCAGAGGAAGTGCAACAGATGTTTCAAAACTTCCTGTTGGGTGGTGTCCTAGCCACCGTCCAGTCCTTCGATGGCTCTGCTAACGTGCTCTCACTAGCTCTGCCCACTGAGAGTGGAGGGGGAGACCTCACAGCCATGATAGTGGACGCACTACAGGTCCAGGCCAAGAGTAAGTCCTGCCCAGCCACCTTACAGAGGGCCGACCAGACTGACAGCGGCACACCTACTCCCAGCACGACAGCTGTACCCGACGGCCCACAGCCCCAGTCCACACCTGAAACCCAGAAGGGGCAGGGACACACAGCATCTCCCGCCGGCCCGCCCATAAGTCCAGAGACCAAATCCTGGACTCCACAGCAGAATAAAAACATTTCTGCAGGGTCTGTCATTGGTTAGTGAAGCCACAATTTCAGAGTGATGATTTATTTATTTATTTATTTATTTATTTTGTTCATTTTTGGTTTCATTTTTTGTTGATTGTTACAACATATACATTATTTTTGTTTTTGCTAAAAAGATGAAAATTATTTTACATAATTTTTTAATCCAGTAAAACCAAAAAGAAAAAGGTTGGGGGAAAAAAACTCCATAAGGGTTTATTTATAATGCACGGTGCTTTAAGTGCTGATATCAAGTGGTAGTTGTCATGTTTTGTTTTTCAGGTGATCCTGTGCAGAAGATAATTGCACAAATGGAGCCACCATGCACAGTTAATGCAGAAACTAAAGGTATTCAATCTGTAAAACATGGACAGGATTTGTAACAGCCCATCTCAAAATATTTTTACATTTCTGGTCAGACCTCGGGCTTTGTCATGCTACAGTTTTTTGCGACTCTTCTAAGACATCAGAGCATTTACTTGGCTTTCTGTTTGAACCCTAGATCCTCAGACCTCCGGCTGCTGCTGTCTGAGCCTGAAGACTAAGGTCAGAGCTGGTTGAAAAGCATCTTTGAACTTGTATTATTTTCATTGCGATAGGACATAGTTATCCATATTGACATTTATTACATGAAAGAGGCAATGAAGTAAAGCAAACGGACAGCATCTATAACTGTTCTCCTCTTTCTTTCAGATTGATCACCTGGAAAAACTGATGCAGCAGCAGCTTTCTCTCATCGAGCTGTTAGTTGCACAGGCAAGATAAGATGAACCACATGCGTAACTTTACAGTCATTTTCAACTCGTTGAAGTCAAGGTTGCCTTTTGTTTGAAGTTATTCTGAAAATTATCCTCTGGCTTTTAATTTTATGTCACTGATAGCATGCATCCTTTCTGTTTTTAACCTGCTGCTACATTCAAGTTGCTTTATTTGGGTTTTAATATTTTCAGACTTTGGTTTTCTGAAACCTCGTGCATGGAAGTTGGCAGTAATAGAGATATCAGCACCACTCATGTTCAACCTCACAAGTGTGTGTTTGCCCCCTGTAAGTGTGCTGCACTGCTGTGTGTGTCCTGTTCTGTTGATTAGTCCTAATCACCTGCTCAGGTGGGATGTTCAGCCTGATTGATTTATGTTTGACATGTTTCAGTCTTCATATAAAAGTCCTGTGATGAAAACAACAAGTGAATGGAGGTGATTTCATGTGGCACCCAATAAGCAAACTTGAAGACCTACAGTTAGTTCATGGATTATTTTATACTCCATGGAGAAGAGCAACAGCTTGTGTGGATACAAAGGTAAGGGGAGACATTTATAGTGCGTCTCAGCCCCTCCCTGTGTTCGTGCTTCCCCTGCGCGGGGTAATGAGACGAGGACAAATTAGACACTACCGGTGCAGGAGCAGCAGAGGTGGGCATGGCGAGTAGGTGGGGTCGGTGCTCTCCTGTCCGGAGCAGAAAGCCAGTAAGATCAGACCGATGCGGAGAAGCGGGGGCGACTGGACAGTGAAAGACGCTCCGAAGATTCAAGGACGATAAGCAGCACATGGTAAGACGATATACATATTTTTTCTTTTAGTCCGTGTGTGTGTTATCGTGGAGGTGCGTTTCTTTTTCCCGACTGTTAGTGGTCGGTGTTGTAGTTTTGATTGTGACTGAGGTCATCGGGTGAAACAGGTGGAAACTACAAGAGTTTGAGAGATTTGCAAAGCAGCCACGTAGTGATCCACTCAACAATTAAATACCTGTACTGGAATGAAAGTGATGAAAATGCCAAGAAGTGCTTAAAGTAGGCTACCATTGGATGAATTCAACATCATGACAAAGTTACCAGTCTATGTGATGTAAGTCATTTGAAACCCACAGTTAACAACAACAACTGCAGTGGACGTGAAAGTAATTAAATGCATTTCTTGAATTCCATTTCCCTCCTACTACTTAAGTAGAGTGACTCCATCAATTTGTTTGGCTTCTTGAGTAAACCCTGACTCCTGTTACATGTCAGGGTCATCACCTCTGGCCCCATCTGAGTCCTTCCTTGACCTTTGACACATACAAGAGTGACCAGATGGTTAACTAGAAGATAAGCTGCAAAGAAAATTCAAATGAGAACTTTTTGACAATTTCATCATGGAAGATTTGTAATGAGTTATTAAAGAGTTGAGGATGAGCCTCTACATGTGGTCTATGGTGAGGTTAGGTTTGGTTTGAATTCATCTTCCCTGTGGGTTGTGATGTGTAATAATCCACTGGAGAGCGGGGCTTTACATGCTCAAGTGTGTGGTTCTCACGCTTAAGTGCATACCATTGCATTGTGAATTATTATACTTAGCTGTGGCTTTTCATCAGATACTTGTCTCCTTGTGGAGGAAAGAAGTTTCCACATTTGGTCTCCTGTTGTTTTTTTTTTTTTTTTAAAGTGGACATTTGAGGTGAGTCATTGTGAAATCATTTCAGTTGTTAGGCTGTTTCCTCAAAGTCGCATACCTCCAAGTACAGGTTAGGTAGGAGATCTTTGGGGTTTTGTATGAAGTTAGTCCAAAGGCTAGCACTCTTTTCTAATTACAGACTGCAGGATGCAGACACTTTCCAACCTGCCAACCAATTCAAAACAGACAGCACATCCATGGTTGATGCCTTCTCAAATTTTAGTGGCTTAAATATTAATTCTGGCTTAAAGTCAGAATTATTATTACCTAATACAATACCACTGCTATATCATTATAAGCATTTATAATTATGATTTTCACAGACATGAAGTACTTGATTGTAAACACCATGTACGGATAGTTTGT
Source organism: Caranx ignobilis (assembly GCA_021432705.1). NCBI lineage: Eukaryota > Metazoa > Chordata > Actinopteri > Carangiformes > Carangidae > Caranx > Caranx ignobilis. The sequence goes on from MU269988.1 coordinate 8,289,601, forward strand.
CTGTAGTGGTCTTTCAGCGTAGCCACATTGAAACTCCTAGTACAGGCAGAGCAGAGAGATGTTCACTGACAGCAGGAAAGTGGGAAGACAGAAAGATGAGGGGTGGCGGGATCCAGAAGAATGCCTGTGAAGAGGCAGCCAACATTGAGACAGGTGTGTGTGTATATATATATATATTTATATATGTACATGCATGACTGCCTTGTCCTCCAAGCATGCATGTGTGAGTGTGCAGCACTCACATTCAAAGCTTTGGCCCCCCACCCCCTCCACCTTGGCAGTAATGAAATCTCTTGTCCTCGAGGCGTACCAGCGAGTGTGCAAATAGAGCATCAATGGCCTCCGGTGATGAGTATCAGCCCCGGGGCCTTTTCAGACAGTCGCAGCATGTCAGCTCTGCAGATCTGTATCGCAGACACACAGACTCCTCTTAAAGCCACGCTCTCTCCTGCACACAATTCTATCTCTGTCTCCCAAATACACACTGCCTTACCTATAGGGAGGGTTTCTTTGGCACATCCGTCCTTTTTGCCCACCCCAGTGCACACACACACACACACACTTCAGACACAGGCAGGATATTATGGCCAAGCTTATCAGCAGCCAGAGTTAATCAAACCTTATCTACAGCCCCTCAACCTCTTATGTGCACCCAACAATGGATATACCAAATAAAGCAGGTGGGAGTCTTGATCGTTGATTCAAAGGCATTACATGAAATTATAGCACACACAACAGTTTATTAGGTGTACCTGTATAATCAGATGTGATGAAATCACTCTGCAGAGTCACTAAAGAACAACACCTTTAACAACATGGTGAAGTGACACCTTAAAGATGTCTGTTCTGTCCTGTGGGTGGCATCTTTACAATTCAGCCACATACCTTTGCAATACTAAGCCTCAACCTGGCAACCCACTCCCCAACTGAACATGCCAGTGATTACACAGATCTCCTTGCATACATGTGTGGTTTTGAGAAATCCAGTTAGAGCTCATTGTAAACCTAGAGACTGGTCCACATGCTGGAGTCAAATCAGTGGTGTTGTGCACTTTTCATCTCCTGGAGTGTGTTTTGGTACATGCCAAACTCCCAGAGGCTGTCGTTTGTTCTTGTGGGAAGGTCGACCAACACTCAGCTTAGTGAACACGGTGAGGGTCAACTCAGATCCCTCGAGGCAGGTTATGATGTCGCCCCTTGACTTACCTGGTCAAGAGGCGAGTGTTACCTGTGGCTAGAGTCTGTCTTCCCGGAGTGTCTGGTGGTAAGGCAGCACTAAACACACTTCAGGACAGCTACATGTGCTTCGAATTGTGTCTTACTGAACAAATAAACCACTGGTTCCTAAGAAAAGAACAAAACATGTGTTTATTTATTCAGATTTAAGTTAAGACTTTTACATCCTAAGTGCTGTGACAATCCTTCTTCCCTCATTCTTTGATGCCAAAGATCTACATCAACTGTATGCACTGTCTGCACTCCTATCTCACTTTTTTCCCCATAACACTTAAATCTCCTACAATCTCTCCTCTGCTGTTTATGTTTTGTTCTGTATTCTTTCTAAGCTTCTTCCTTTGTTTATTATTGCAGGTGTCCCAACATGCACCCTGATATACGCCTCTCCCTCCTCTTACCACTGCTGCTTCTACAAGGTCAGTTGATTGATTTTATTACTGTTTTTTTTTTTCATTCAGTTTCAGTGGGGGAGTGTCTTCTGTGCTTTTCTGGTATTTGGAGCCTTTCAGATTAAGGACACTGTCAAGCACTGTTTTGGAATGGAAAATTTTGTGATTTCTAATGTTTGGCCATTTTGAATCATTGGAAAAGTACAGCAAATTTAAAAACAAAGATGTGACTGCATGCAACCTGTTAAAGCCCTGTTCATGTGGTTAAACCTTTTGTCCATTCACATTTTCATATAAAATAATCACATTCAGTTTCTTTAAGAGTTGGAAATTTCAAAGTAATAAAACAATTCAGACATAGACAAAACACATTCATAAAGGTTAATATTAGTTTTATAGTGATAGGTAGAGGGGTAATAATGAATTTGCTGTAATAAAAATCACTGGAGTGCGTTTGTACACTGCATGGTGGGAAATATTAGATACTTGACTGCAGCTCAGCCTGAGATTCTTTACAAGATATTTTATGGCTCAAACCCGTCAAGTCGACAGCGCTGGAGAATTCCCATTATCTTCTCTTCAAAGTGATTTCCTGCCTCCTGTGCTCAAAATGCTGTTCGTTTCCAGGCAAGTCAAATTTTGCATCACTTTTATAGTGCATCGTCAGTTGTTCTCCCCCGGACCCCAGCGCCATCGGTATTTGCCTGGGGGTAGAGGCGGTAGTCGTCGGGCAATATAATCTCCCAGTTGTTTTCAAAAATGACAGCTTTAGCACCATCTGAAGTATTTATAACTGCCATTTTAAGACTTTGAACTTGAGCAAACCAGACTGTTTCACCATGTCAAGACGCCCCCACCTTTTCCTCCTGTGCTGACAACACAGATAACATACTGCAGTGCTGCAACAGTTAGATATCCATGTAATCCAGCCTGTCAAATTCAATTTCACAGATAGGCAGAAGCTGGTCCAAGAGGATTTTATGTATATCTCCCAGGCTGTGGTAGGATTAATGTCAATTAGACATCAACTCCTCAGCCTGAGGATTCTTGCTCATTATCTTGCTCCTGCTATATTTTCATTCAGAGATGTTAAAGCTACACAGTCATTTTTGCTGGAGGCACTTGGCTGAACAGACAGACTTTTTGTTCAGTGCCGTGGGGCCCCACTGACCATGAGACAGCAGCTCGCCAAGGCCTTAAACTTTCACTGTCAGGAGGGCTTTGGGCTGCGAATGATGTTGGAATTAGGGGCAGATGAAAGGGTCAGGACCATAAAGGGGTCAGAGCGTATCGGCCCCTGAGCTGCAGGTGGTGCTTTTTTCTTGATGATTATTATTCTGTTAGTTTTTACAATTTTATGATTCCTGACCTCATGAATTTCACTCCTTTCTTTCTATGGAATGGAAGACTTTCTGTAAAGAGAAAGAAGACGTGGGCATTTTAACAGGGATGTGAAGTTCCTGTGAACACTGATATTACCCTAGTGATTATCAGTAAACTCCACATGTGCAGCTCTTCCAAGGGGCTTTTTGAGCTCGGTCTGTGTCTGGTGTGTGTACCTGTGATTTATGGGCTGGCGAGTTTGTGTGTCTTCAATAATGACTCAAGCAGCATGGATATGAATGATTAGCCTATTTCTTGCACAAAAGCTTTTAAGCAGTAAAAACATGAGAGCTGATGTGTTGCACTGTTTTTAGAGGAACTTGCATCATGAAAGGAAATGGTTATATACTGTATGTCTACATAGGCTATATATACATACATACCCTTACATATATTACACTCAAATTAGAGAGTAAATTCAGAGCATCATGACATTTTATGAACAGATTACTGCTGTTAGTTGATTAATCTATTGGTTGACCAATTGATCACCACTTTTACACATTTTCTATGATTAGTCTCCAAACGAAATCCATTCAAAGTAGTATCTGTTATTGTTTTTCATAATTACATAATTACTGTGACATATTTTCCTCTCTAATTCAGATGTGTTCTTACTGCTGTTGAATTTTTGTACATGTTACCTGTGTTTGATGTCTCAGTCCATCTTTGTTGTTTTGCTCTTTTAACAGTAAACACAGGTCATAATTCCTCTATTTCAGCTAATTAGCAGGTGCTAAATCAACACGAGGCGGACAGCCTGAAGCCTTTCAGCAAGGCTGATGGGAGTGTACCTACAAATTTTCTCTCCACTCTCGGGACCAAAGTGAAGGACTGTGCCATTCAAAGAGTTCAGAGTGCTCCATCTCTGTGGACAGACAAATACCTCTGTGACCCGTTGGGGTTACCAGGGACAACAAGGCATGTTCACATACTGAACAGGAAATCACATGTCCCCCCTCCGAGCTGTACGTGTGCCTGAATAGAGCAACGTCCTTTCACTGAATAGAGTGAAAGAATGGTTTTCTTCACTTGTCCATTCATATTAGCTTTAAATACTCAATTATCCATCACAGAAGGGGTCAAGAAGGAGTCAGTGAGCTGCACTGGCTTGAGGGACAACATCCCACTTATTGTTTTATACTTTTATACTCTAATGATGGTTTTTGAATGACACTGAGTTCGATACAGTTGATGGTCTCCTGGATACATGAGTGTTGAGGTCCACAGATCAGAGTGTGATGGACGTGTGACTAAATGGATCTTAATTAAACTTTACTTTCTATCTTTAGCCAAGAGTAGATGTATAGAGTACATCCTATGAGATACAAGTGGTTTGTTGTTGTGTTCAGATACAGAGACTTTGTAATTTTTAAGTTTTGGATTGTGACTCCTCATCACTGCACTGGATACACCTAGACTAACTGATTTTTCTGTATTTCAAGAATATACAGGAAAAAAAAATTAAAGATGAGACAAATCCTATAAAAACAAGATGTATGTGTGGACGTGTTGACTTACCTCCACGTTGTTTGTCATCTCCAGTCCAGTTTGGCACAGCAGTGCAGGAGATCCACACCAGCCATGAGAACATTATGAAAATCAACTCAGCAGGAGAAAGTGAGTATCTGACCAAACCAAATCTTTTCTTGATAAACACATACTTGGATTAATATCACTGAAATCCAAAATGCCAAAAAAGCTCAACAGATAGGAACTGACACGATGAGTGTGTTAAGAAGGAGAGGTGTCAGGTTATATTGAGCCATGTGTGTAAAGGCTAGAAGGCCAGTACAATACAATACAGTTATAGTAGATGGATAAATGACTCGATTGAGGGTGTGGATGATCTTATTGGTCTGATGTTTCTCTCTTGGGGTGACTTTCACACAAACAGAGCCGGTGACTGACTGACAGACAGACGACACACTCTCTCTGTCTCTAATGGCCCTTCTTCAAGATCAGCTGCACATTTTAACATGACAGCAACACCACATATTATTTACGCTGCTAGCAAGTACAAACACGCTCGGGGGAGCGAGGAGGAGTATTTTGCATGGTAATGGTTTTGTGAGTTAGCCTTTAAGTAAAGAAAATTGAGCTCTGGCATGCTAAGCTGTTTTCCTCCTATTATGGCAAGGTATTATTTTCATCTGCAGCAGCCAGCTTGATACCAAACCAGGGTAATCCCATAATGCCCATTTACATTGATAGAATAGGAGCTCTGTGGCAGGAATGCATTGGTTTAGACACTGAATGAGTTTGGACCTGCTTCTCTATCCAGACGTCCAGTGGGTTTAACTCTGTCTTCTGTCTATTTCCGTGGGAAGTGATGCAGTGCTCGGCACCTATGGATATCCTCTTCCTCATGGACGGCTCCTACAGCGTGGGGAAGGGCAGTTTTGAGAGGTCCAAACACTACGCAATCAAACTCTGTCAAGCACTAGACATCGGACCAGACAAGGTTAGTTTTCGCTCTGTTTCCTTCTCTTTGTCTCATGTCGTTCGATACTGGTGTAATCCCTCCTTTGCCCAGGTACGAGTCGGTTTGATCCAGTTTGGCTCCATTCCTCGGCTTGAGATTTCCCTGGACTCATACCCCACCAAACAAGAGCTGAAGAAGCACATGAAGAAGATCTCTTACAGGTTTGTCTCTCCCCTCCTCTCACCTGCAGTGGCATCATGTTTTTTTTTTCCTACAAAAATTTCTGCTGAACCAAAACACACACACACACACACACACACACACACACACTAACACACACACACACACACACACACACACACACACTGCAAATGCTCCCTGGAAAGAAAAACAAATTAATTTCAGATTAAAGTCATGCCACAGGTGGTCAGGTAATGTGGCGATGTGTGTGTGCGTGTGTGTGTGTGTTAGATGTGTGACTGTGATTTGCCATCTGGTTCCAATTGTTTCCTGCCACATTTCCTCAAATCAAACTAGGTCTTCAGGGATTTTTAAAATTCAGCAATGTTTATTCATGATAATGCTCAGTTTGTAAGACTTTGTAATACATATTCTGACCAATCATATGCTCCAATATAATGTGAATAAAAATACATAAAATATAAATTAAAGAAATACATCTAGTGTATGTAACAGCACTAAAGAGGACATCGTAGACACTGTGATATAAAACCAGATGTTTTAGACTGGATCTGTAGTGTTGGTCCAGTCTTAATTTATTTTGGAAAAAAGTTATTTAACCCAGATTTCATTGTTCCACAGTCTATGGTGCTGTTTCCATGGCTACAAGATACAAAAAAAAGAAAGATAATAAGAAAGCACCAGAGCTCATCACTATCTGCACATTATAGTTCTGTTTTCATGTGAACGGTCTGAATGGCTCTCTCACTGTCTAGCAGGAAGACTTAAAGAGGTTCCAGCTGTGAATGACACTTATGTGTTTTGAAATAGCTCTAATAGGTTTAAAACTGGTTTCTTGAGCCCTGAGGTGATGAAACTTCACCAGCACTCACACGGTCTCCTCATACATTCTCAGTCCAAGAGCTAAAAGAGGAATCCAAACAAAACGGATCTGCAGTTTATTTTGGCAGTAGATTTTTAACTCTGTCTGGCTTCCTTAGTATAGTGCATATTCTCTGTCAGTATTGTTTTAACAATAATATAAAAAAGTAACTCTCTTCCAAACTGTGGACTCTCAGGGGAGGCAGCACCCAGACAGGCCTGGCTCTCAAGTACATCCTGAGGAAGGGTTTCCCAGGTGGCCGTAACTCCTCGGCTGTGGCCCGGATCGCCATCCTCTTATCAGATGGGAGGTCACAGGGCAATGTGGTGCAGGCTGCTGCACAGCTCAAAGAGGCAGGCGTGGTCCTGTTTGCCATTGGCCTGCGTTATCCCAGGTATGTCTGATGACTGGGATGTAATCATCATCGCCAAGGATGATGCATTGATTCCTAATGAAATATAATTTGAAATATAAACCTTCAATTTCTGTGTTTTACAGGTGGGAGGAGCTACACGCTGTGGCCAGTGAGCCAATGGAGAACCACGTCTTCTTTGCAGAGCATTTCTACGATGCTGTGAACGGCCTCTACACAACGCTGGCCACTTTCTCCGTCTGCAACTCCACACCTGCAGGTGGAACAACACTTTTTTTAAGACTTCAAATCCAGCTCTTCTCCATTCCAGTCCACTCTCCAACACCAATCCCAAACCTCCTGTTCTCTACTGCAGGCTGTCAGATTGAATCGTTCCCCTGTGAGAGGAAGACGCTGGAGACGGTGAAAGAGTTGCAGGGAAACTTCATGTGCTGGAAAGGCTCTAAGGGTTACTCCCCATACACCTCCCTCTGTCCCTACTACAGGCAAGTGTCCATTTTTGAGAAATTAATTTTAGAGAAAAGAAAATCTATTACCCAGTTCACTGAACCCAGAGACATATCACATCAGAATCAAAATTACAGACAGTCTCTATATAATTGTACAATACAGTTGGTTTGCTTTAGCTGTACTGTGCAATAATAGAGTTGGAAAGATGGAGTGACCCGAAAAGAGAGCAGAAACAGGATTATGATAAAGAAGAGAAAACAATGTCAGTGTGAGAGGTCAAGAACATGTAAATCCATCTGCCCCCCCCCCCCACTCCCTCACCCTGTGGCAAATCAAAATGGCCTTTGACAGAATTAATTTCACACAACGTTACGGCTTCACCGGGTTGAAATGGCCCGAGGCAGCTGGAGCTCAGTGTTAAGAGAACCAGCACAACTTTTCATTAGATCTTCCAAATGTCCCCTGTTTCTCATGAATACACTCACAAGAGCTGACAGTCAGATGAATCATTTTTAGGCACCACTGCTCTTGTATAATATTCATTTGAATGAAGAATTACAAAAATGGCAGATAACTACATTACAGTCAAAGTGGGATACTTTTTGTTGTCTAACGTGATAAAAACTGAAGATATCTGATGAATTAGAACCATTTTGAAAATAAAACTTCGGTTTATTTGAAAGAAAAACAATGAAAACAAAGAAAATAGTTCCTTCCAACTTGACCAAACATGGAAATCTTTGTGTTACAGGTACAACAAGGCTTACAAGAGACACCAGACAGTCTGCCATCGGACTATCTGTCCAGGTGACAACTCCCCCTTTGATTCTCACTCTTTTGGAGATGGTGTGTTTGATTTTTTATATTTGTGCAGCTCACTTCTTGTCACTCTGTGTTTAGATCCCTGTGACTCTCAGCCATGTCTGAATGGTGGAACTTGTGTATCAGAAGGTCCAGAGGGCTACCGCTGTGTGTGTCCGCCCGGATACGGAGGAGACCCACACTGTGGTTCGTTCACTGATCTATTTTCTCACTGAGATTTTCAGGATTTTCATGCAGAGATTTGACTGATTAACACCTCCCTCCCTCCTCAGCTCCTGCATTATCACTGGACTGCTCTGTGGACCTGCTCTTCTTACTGGAGGGCTCTACCACTATCACCCTGGAGGGCTTCCTCCGCCTCAAGTCATTCTTAAAGCGCTTCCTGCAAACCGTGATCGGGTCTGACAGCCCTAGTAAAGTCGGCCTGGCCGTGTTCGGTGGTGAGGCTCAGGTAGAAGCCCAGGTTGGTAAATTCAAAGGAGATCTGAAGGGTCTGCTTAGGGCAGTGGACGCTCTAAAACCAATAGGCGGTGAAACCAAGACAGGCCAGGCGCTGCGCTATGTCACACGCCACGGCTTCGTGAGTGCACCAGTCTTTGCCGACGTCCCGGACGACCTCCCCCGTGTGGTGGTGCTGCTCACCGCCACTCCCTCTGTGGATGATGTGGTGGAGCCTTCAAAATATGCACGAGACAGAGAGATCTTCCTCATAGGCGTGGGGCCGGACTACTTAAAGGAACAGCTGAATAATATCACAGGAAATCCCCAGAGGACTCTTACCTACACATCACCTGACAGGTTCCCTGCCAAGATCCCTGAGCTCAAGGCCAAGATCTGCAGTGTGGACACACAAGGTACCTGACCAACAACAGAGAACACAACTCCACACATTCATTAGAGAGAATATTCTGACCAGACTGTGGTGTCAGTTAATACTTACTATAGCCTACTTAATATCTTAGAAAATATTTAAATTGCAGCCAAGAGTCATATCCAAGAAATGCACAAAATATACTGCAAAAACATCATTTTGAACCTTATTAAAAAAGAATCTGCACTTGAGGTAAAGTCTATAAAAAAGAAATATGTATATATGTTAGCAACAATATAAAATAATTCTTTACCTTTTTCATTCCCAGGTTGTCTGGGTCAAGCGGTGGACCTGGTGTTTGCCCTGGATGCCTCAGGTGGCGTTGGCCGGGACAACTTCGCCACCCTGCGCAACTTTGTGCGCAGTGTCACCGTCCAATTCGACATCAATCGTGATGTGGCCCAAATGGCCCTTGTTGCATTCGGACGGAGACCCACCACCGTCTTCAACCTGGACACCCATGAGACGGGCTCTGCCATCCTCAAGGCCGTGGGTGACGCCAACTACATTGGTGGAGTGGCTTCAACTGGTGCAGCTTTACTCCACATCCACTCCCACGTCCTGACTGTGGCCAAAGGCGCTCGGCCCGGGGTCAACAAGGCCGTGGTTGTGGTGACCGATGGGTCGGGCGGGGACGACGCTGCAGTGCCAGCACAAAAGATCAGAGACAATGGAGTTTCACTGTTTGTGATCGGTATTGGAGACGTACAGAGACAGAGGCTGCTGCAGATTGCTGGCTCAGAGGAGCGCATGATTGCTGTGCCATCTTACGAGGATCTCAAGTACTTTGAGGACGTCTTGGTGCAGATGCTGTGTGCAGGTGAGGGACATGCCTCTGTTACGAAGGCAGATTCAAAGGGGTCGGGGAGTAGGAACAAATTTGAGTCATTTACATAGTAACAAGGTGTTTTGTGATTATGTTCATTCAATCAGAGGTGAAGAAGCCAGTAAACCTGTGCAGCCCGAACCCCTGTATGAACGATGGGATCTGCATCTTGGCAGGAGGGAGCTTCCGCTGCCAGTGCCAAGGCTACGAAGGGCCACACTGTGAAACAAGTCAGTGGCATTAACAAGAAGTCGACCATTTAAATTGGTCAAGAAAATGTTAGGTATTGTATCATTTGCATGACTGTGTGTTTGTGTGTTGTGTTGACAGGAAGTAGCAGGTCTTCATCCAGAGGAGACCTCCCGAGGCCAGCTGCTCTGAAGAAGAAGAGAAGGCAGAAGAAGAGCCACCAGGAGCTGCTGCATCACTACAAACTACACCGCCGGAGACACACAGCCTGATACACACACACACAAACACGGTCCACACAGACACAATTCACCTACGGACTCTGTTTGCAAGTACACACTGGAGTAAAGGGAAAACTAATGTTACTGTTACCTTGTAACTGTTTCAGTATTTAAACTTGCACTCGAACTTCACCAAGTGCCTTCAACACTGTATGTATCTCCACTGTTGTGTCCATCACTTTGTTTTCATTGTATTTTGTGCTCAGTTGTTGTGCAAATGCCCCAACATGGTTCTCTTGCCTTTTCAAAGATGTAAACTTTTATATTATATTATAGTGTTTATCTGTGTTAAGATTTCATAATTACTTTGTTTTCAGTATTTAATCACCACAACCTTCTTTCCTCCTTCCCACTGAAACTCATCACATTTGTGCCCAAAACGCAACATTTTCATGTCTCAATATACTGTTTTTTATTTTAAATTTTCTTTACTGGCTGAGGTTTTTTGATGTGAAAAATGATCATCACTCCTTTGTATATCAGAGTCACATTAGTAAAGGGGAAGCCTTGGCTTTCCCTTTACTAATGTAACACTTGCGGAAAAAAGAAAAAAAAACATACCAGGGGAAAAGTCCATAATAGACTTTGTGCTGTAGTGTCTGTATTTAAACAGCAGGATTACTTTATTTGTGCAGCAGCAAACAAGCTCTAAAATGACTAGTTGTTTAAATTAATAACCAAAAGAGGATGTAAACTTGTGTCAAATGAGTCGTGCTCATAAATGTTTTGAGTTCATTACTGTGTATTTACTCTAATTACCCTTTAAATGTTTTGTGCTGCAGCTTTCCTGTAAATGTGGACCTCGATTGGATGAGCTGAACACTGATGTAGGGTTACAGGCAATAGGAGACATTTCGTTGTCAGTACATTTTTATTTGAATAAAAAGTGCATTTCTAGCTAGCAATACAAGCCATAAGGCTGAATAATGGTGTAAATATATTTACATCTTGGCTACCAGCATATATGAACCAAGCTACAAAAAGTGTACAAAGTGGCCAAATTTAGTAGAGGGGCGTCTTTCTGTCTCAGACTTCAGTGGTTTCAAATATTTGGCTGTTTGCAGCATTGGAAAAATCCCATTTGATGTCGATTATCAAGAACAATTGTTAGACTGGCCAAAATGCTACTCCATGGAATTGCTCCCTCTGGGAAATAAGAGAAACAAACAACTTGAAAAGTCATTAAAAACCCAGATTATCCAGTGGTATTTGAGAAGACAGCTGGAGCCTCCCTCTGATTGGCTCTTTATAGTCTTAGCAAGAAGGTGGCGAGGATGAGGGCTCCAGAGGAGGGAGGATGTTGATTTAACCGTCTGGTCTGTTTTCTTGTTCTGAGTGGGACAAGTTGTGGACAGACGACCAGATGCAGTAAAACTTGATCAGGTCAGAGGAGGTCAAGGGGTGTTAGAATTTCCTCCTAAGTGGTGGATTTCTTCTCCCACTCCTGAAAATAAAAGAGAAACGAAAAGTGTCATCCATGATATGTGTTTTAATAACTTCCTCAGATGTAATTCCGCCTTTGAGTGTGCTCACACCTTTGCTTTCTGCAGGACTTTTCCTTTCGTGGCCATGATGGAGACAGGTCTGTTCTTTAGTGCAGAGGCAGAGTTGACTGGAGAGGCTGCGTCTGCACTGTTGTTGCTGTTCACAGGTTGGGAGGACGTGGATGATGATGATGATGATGTCTGGGGAGGAGGCAGGTTTGCTGTCTTAGGCTGTGGGTGAAATGACAGGGATAGTTCAGGTCCTTTTCATAGTATTGAAAGCATCTGATATTCTGTGTTTACACCAACAGAACTGGTGAACTGACCGTGGGGGTTTCCTGGAGGCTGCTGTCCAGTGTGGTTCCCAGTGTGAAAGGCCCCGACTCCACCTTCTTCAGACTTTCCTTCACTTCCACCAGCCGAAGCTCCACCTCAACCCTGCGGCGCTCCGCCTCCCGACATGCCTCCTCTTTCTGCTTCAGACGAGCTTCTAGCGAGGCCTGCTGCTTGGGATCTGAGTACGACACCCAGCCGTCAGTCAGTCACACTGACCAACACAACTTTATTATCTCAGGCATTACAGGTAGTGCAGATTCACCTTGGCAGGCGCTGAGCTCCTCCTTGGTCTCCCTTTTCTCCTTCTTCAGGTTTGCCAGACTGCACTTCATCTCCTCCCTCTCTTTCTCCAGGCGGTCACGTTCATCAGTATAGCGCCTCATGTCTGCCTCTGTGCGGTTTTTGCCCAGTTTCCCTTCAACCGCACCAGGACACCCTGGGAATTAAATGCAGATTTTATTTTAATACTTGCACAGACAAATTGCAATTCAAATCAATGCAATTACTAAAAGTGTAAATATATCTGTTTAAAATATGAATTTACATTGTACTATGACACTGCAGAGGACGCAGCCTTTCACTAGAGGGCGCCATGGTGATTTAGGATGACAGAAAAGGGGAGAAGCTACTCTGAATTCATGCAGAGAGAAAAGCAGCAGCACCATTTTCTGTTTCATGTTGAGAGGATTTTCAAAAAGATGAACAGATCAATGTGCTCACAACATAGGTATGCTTTATTTGTGTTGCTGCTTCTCTTTTTTATCCACAGTTCCTGTGTTTCAGACTCACCTACGGTGTGTGCCTTGGGCCGCAGGGGTTGAGGACTGTTGGGGAACCCAGCACCGGTCTGCACCACTGGGCCTTTATGGGTCTGTCCCCCAGAAGTGATGAAGGCCTGTGGGATTCCCAGGCTCGTTCTCTTGAGCGTCTCCTGGCTTTGGGAAGTGGTTTTGAGTGGTTGAGTTTGCGACTGCTGTGGCTGTGGCGTGGGATTCGGGGGACACGGTGGTTCTGGTTTGCTTGTAGCAGAAGTCTGACTTGTTCCATTTAATACAGGTGTTGATTCAGGCTCAGAAGAGTTAGTTGGACTGATCTGAAACCAGTAGACAAAGCATGAAGCCTAACCCAAGTGTAAATACAATGATAAAGAACAATGGTTCATGCTGAGTCACTTCAAAGTGTTTGCCACAGAAAGATGAGGAAATTATTTTAGTACAATGTTAAATCTCTTTCCTTATATTGAAAATAATAAGTCAAGAGATAGTACTGTCCCTGTTACGCACCTCTTTAGCTTGAGATGAGGAGTCCTTCTGGTCCTCCACTGGGACTGGAGAATGTCTAGAAGTCTCTTTGGTGGGCGGTGTTTTAGTTCCACAGGATGTATGGAGGAAGGAGCGCACAGGAACGAGGTCCAGGTAGACCCGGCTTTCAGGGTCCTGCTCGGTTCCCACTGAGTCCTTGGCATCCTGTGTGGATGGTTCATTATGTTCTTGGAGGTTGTTGTCCTCGCTGTCTGGCAGGCCGCTCTCTTCAGCATCCTGTATGAAAAGGCAGCAGGAAATTCGGAGGTGGCCAGAGGCCAGAAGTGAGTCCATGTAGAAAATGAAAGTGAGACTGATGTAAAAACACAACAGATGATTTCAGTGTGTGCTTTGTCTATTTAAAGTTTACAGTAATCCATGACTGAAGTGAAACCTGAGAAAGGTCAAACATACTGCTTTCTCACATGAATGTACTATATGTAAATAGCTAATTATATTGATCAGCAGGAAATTAATGTGTAACTATTTTCATAATCTAATATAATCATCTATTACTATAGCAACCCTTTTGAGTATGTCATTAAATAAACTGCAAATTAAAATATTAAGGCCGATGTTTCTTAGACCGATTCATGACATTTTCCTAAATTAATCATATGCAGAGAAATACTGTCTATTGATATTGGAAGGAAGACAAATGTCTTAAATTTTTTAGACTTGGATTTCATTTAAATCTTGAAAGCACCTCTGGATCAGCTATGGACGCCACATCATCATACAGTTCATCAGAGTTGTGAGAGATGGAGGGTGGGGTGTCGATGTAGGTGTTTGGCTCTGAATACCTCCTCTGCATCAAGCTGCAGACACACACATACACATAGTTTCCTTTGAAAATCACTCCAACATACACATCTAGAGCTATTTTCTTTTTGTGTGGACTGAAGGGAAAAACGTTACTATAAGGAAGTCTTGGCAGCATTGACGATGCTGGAGATCCTCTCCGAGTTGACGTAGTCGTATGTCAGGTCCTCTGGGTCGTCTTGGTTCCCATTTGTGACAGCAAGAGGCCCAGCCAGTGACCCATGTCTGCTGATGTCTTAGCCTGGGAGGGAGTGGGAGAAGAGAAGAAGAGCGTATAAGATCATGGATTTAAGCCCTCATCACTTATGTTGAATGCCATCTCTCATTGAGTTTGTATAAAATGATTGCTGCTGCATAATTCACTGTGTTTTATGGCCGGGAAGCATTTTAAGGATTTGCTGTTTTGACAATTAACAATGTGTTTTGTCACTTGTGTGTCGGCGTCTTTTTGCAACTCAGCTAAAGACGAGCTTTTGTGTGGCTGTTAATCAGCAATGTCACACAATGAAGTGTTCACACTGAATTCAATTACACGCATAAGGAGACAGTTTCATATGAGAAGTTAACAGCCTATTATTGCTTTGGGAGATTCACTGCTTATGTTACTAACACATAATGATTTGACACATTTTTTTTGTTTGTCATAAACAGTGAAGCAGGATAGTTTGAATCTATAAAATGAAAAAAACATAAATATGTCAGAAACAGCCCTCGAGACTAAACATTCAATTCCTTTGCCTATGACCAAATATGTGCTGCAGCAGGGTGGTACTGGAAACCTAATGAAAAAGGGTGTAGCTCTAGTCCCCAAAAGCCCACAGTCTTGTAATACACCCCCACCCTTCACACACACACACAGAAATATGCACACGAAAACACATACCACACTTGTGTGCATGCATACTGTCAATTACATAGGTTAAGTTTGATGTCAGCAGAAAGTGGTTTGTAATAGAGGATACAGTATCACAGCGCTGAGGCTTCCTGTAAGTTGCTGTACAGAAAGACAGCTTGAGGTTGAAATTACCTCACGTCTGGGCCAAATATAAACTGAGGACACGAAGCAAGGGGCACGTACACCCGCTATATTAGTCTATTTGTTAATAATCGAGTTTCATCAGAAGAATGTTCTCCTCATCCTAATTTTTGCACGTATTGTACAGTAGCAGAAAAGACACTAATCACCTACCTCTAGAGTTGCCACCTGTGTGCCATCCATTTCAATCCTAAAGGAGTACAGGTGCTCGGGGGAGGGGTCCGGTGACACGCTGCAGCCCTCCAGGGTGACAGCCGGCTGGCTCACTTTGTTTTTGCCCTTGTCCTGGTAAAACCAGAGCTGACCGTTCTTGATAAGACACCAGCAGGTCCGCCACTGGCTGTTCACCAGGACGTTGAGGTAGCCTGATGGAGGAGGGAGAAGGTGACTTCATAATGAGGTAACTTTTGTGCTTCCTAATGACTTATAATGGACCAAGCCAGCTTCTCATATGCAGTTTCATGTTACCCAAACCCAACTTTAATTGGCCTGTAGACTTGTCTAGCAGTCAACTATGTTTCCTCAAAGTCACACATCTGTGGATTATTACTGATTATTGCTTAGATCTGTGTTGTTGTGCTACAACTACAGAGCACTGAGGATCCCGGTGTCAAACTAACACTAACTACTAATACCATCTGCAGAGCACAAAGAGGACTGTGTTACAGGGCAGCACCTGCACCTGGGTGACATTCAGCACATGGTTTGGGACTTAACAACATAGCCTGACATCATATAGGACAGAGGCAGAGGCTGACCTGAGGTGTCAACACTTTTCTCTGGGCTCTCAAACGCGGAGGGTTTCTTCTTGCCAATGTTCATGAGGTTGCTGAACTTCAAACCGGCCCCATATTTTTTCTTCACTGTAGAGGGGAGAAGAATTAGAGCTGTGCTTGACATGATCATGTACAATATTTATATGTTGGAATACAAGGATCATGTCCCTAAACAAGTCTGGAAAACTCACCATCTTTGTTTTCAGGGGTTTCAGCATGACTGTCAGTGCTGCTGCCGCTCTCTGAAGCCACCGAGTGTCTCTCACTCAGCTCTCCCTGTGTGTTCACATCTACATTTTAGTCATTTAGAAAGCTCACTCTGAAGAAATACAAGGCTCAGGACAGGCAATCCAAAGCTAAAAAGCTTTGATTAGGAGTACCTTAGTACAGATGAGCCTCGGGGAGTCAGACACAGAGTGCTGAGAGTCACAGTTTTCAGCTGGCCTGGGACTGATATCCTGAATCACCTAATGACCAAGAGGAGATCAGCAATTAATGTCGACATGTTCAGAATTCAGTTAGGTAACAGTGCAGCTCCGGTGAGTTTTTAAGAGTTTGTACAGAAAAACAAGGTGTTTTTTTGGATCTTACCTTCAGCCACTGCTCAGTCTGCTCTTTGCTCTGTAGGCCCAGCACGATGGCCTCCCCTCCCACAGGAGTGATCTTCAGCTTGTGCTCTTTTCTCTTCATCTGCTTCTCTTTGTAGATGACACTGCAGCCCAACAGACTCACATCCAGCAGAGGCGTCTGCTCCTTGGAGCTCTTGTAACACTGAAGGGAGCAAAGATAATGTCTGGTAAGGAGGCAACAGCATACTTGTTGGACTGTACAACACTTTGGAACAGCATATTGTCACTTAACAAATACCAGCATAGCAATATCTACACTCCCTGACATAACATGAGTCAGTGTAACCAGTGTATCATCAGCTACTGCAAGTCTTTCTTTGCCAAGCCCAGTCAAACAGAATTAGCTTTAAAATAGTCAGAGTTTTCCTAATTTGATCATCAAATCCAACATAATCATTTACTGTGACATTTGACATGCAAGAGCAAGAAAACAGGCACACAGGCTTAAAGAACATATAAGGAATAGTTCCCCACTTTGGGAAATATGTTTGTGTGCTTTTTATGAGCGTTATAATGTGATCAGTTCAAGTTTACTTAATTGTTTGTATGCAGTCAAATAAAAGGGAAATCTGAGGACTTGGTAATATAATAAGTGACTGCCTCACACATCCAGCAGATACAGAAACATTACAATTCATCCGGGTGCTGCTGCTGTCCACTTCATAGATGGTCTAACATTCATGTCTCCTTGTAGCTCTACTTTGGTCTCCACCAACTTGGGCTCCAAAAACATCTAGCTCTTTAGCCACAAACCAGCTAATAACCATCACTTTCTAGCTTGTTGTTCCATTTGGTGTTTGTTAGGTATATTTGCTTGCTTAAACCTTACTAATTCTGATATTTCTCCTACTTTTACCCACCAGCAGGCGGTGATCTTTGATGACACACAGCTGTTTGGCCCACTGTCCGAGCCACTTCTTCCTCCACAGGAAGGCACAGATTCGGGCATCCTTCATCAGCTCGATGGATGCCTCTGCTGATGGCCACTGGTGCTGTGCTGACGGCGACTTTCCTCTGGTCACCTCCTCCTCATCGTAGGACTCGTATGAACTGCTGACTACCTCCCCATCATCTAAAAAAAAAAAAAAAAAAAAAAACAACAACGCTGTGAGTGAAGAAATGAAAACAAAAGAAGGGAGGAGGGTTATGAGGGAGAGAAAGATAATAATACAACAGAAGTGAAAGATTCAGTATAATGGATGGTTGGGTTCAGGGTGAGTTTGATTGAGCAAATGAGGTTAACGTCTGATATCTTGACCTCGATGACTGACTCCTCAGCGGAAGAGGATTTCCTCACAGCACTCAATCAAATAAGCAAAATAAAATGCTTAAAATTGAGAGGTAGTGGAGGGATAAAGATGCCAAGTAATGATGAAAGGAAAAAAACCCAGAAAATAAGGAAACTGAGGTTAAGATGGAGGTGATTAATGATGCCTGTCACACGCCTTGACTGCAAATTATTTTCCGCACATGCAGGACCCCCGTTCAAGCTGGACAGTGAGGGCCAACAAGACATGCTGACTCGCCCGTGCATGATACGCCTCAAACAACGTCCAAGACGAGGCACAAACACACAAGTCTCATGATGGAGAGCTAGCTACCCCTGGTGATAACGGCATACACCACACTGTCAGAGCTCTGCACTCGCATCCAGGGCCTTGAGAGGAGGCCAAAACAGTCCCGATCTATACATCAGGAGGAAGAAAAGGAGGAGGAAGAGGAAGAGGGAGAAAAATGTAAGGATTTGATTTAAAAAAATAAATATTTAGAGGAAAGTCAGTTTGAAAATGTAATTAGAAATCTTTTTGTTTACCATTTCAGCCTCAGTCCATCCAAGTGTACGCCTGATTAACCTCATATCATATCACAGCTTACCAGTTTGCTTATGTCACAGTCAGAGATGTTCAGATGTTGTGAGGTTGTATTGAAAATAACATAAAACCTGTGGCTCTGAAGTAACAATGGCTGTGGTACAATGATATTTAATCAACGTACAGTGATTAATTTAGTAATATTCAGAACGTGGGGTGTGGCAAACACTCTTTCACAACCACATAAGGAACCATCTCACTGAAACCTCTTATTGAATCTAACAGTCCTTCAGCTGTGACCCTGTGAATCAGGTTGGAGGGAGAAGAGATATGATTATGAGTCAGAGGTCTTACCATTGACAGCTTCCTCATAGGGCTGCGCCTCCTCATAATAACTCTCTGAGATGTCTATACAGGCCGGAGCTGGAACTGCAGGTAGAGGGAACGGCTCCCGACCCACCACGCCCTGACGAGATGGGACACAGATGGCAGAAAGAGAAATCCACAATCCGTTATTTGCACTTCCATACAAGTACGTTCAACGACTTTGAAGGGGAGCACGTCCGGCTCAACAACAACAGTAACGCACACATTATTAACATGTGTTGTTCCCCCAGGCTGCACATATGGCTGATCCAGCCGTCACTTCAGGAGTAAGTAGGGAATTCCTCATGTAACCAATCCTCGTCTGACCTGGTGCACTCTCGGAGAGTTACATGTTTGCCCTCAGGGATGAGTGTATGCGGGGATGTGAGTGTATGTGTGGGTCTGGGTGTGTGGGCTCAGTGGCTTTCCTGAAATCAATCAGCAGTCTGGCTTCACTTCTGTCTGTCTTCTCGTCTCCTGTGTGGTAAAGACGCTCTGTCTGTCCTTTCCCATACTACTGGAAACCACCAGACTCTCCGCTGCCTGGCAGTGTTAACGAGTGGCAGTTCATTTAGAAACTCTTTATTACTTCTCCATCCAACTAAAGTCAGTAAATCAGACACGCACAATAATTCAAAGTACATTCTGGAGACCTCTGCCATCGCTGCAGTTCATTAGAGTGACAATTTGTATTTCTCAGTCATGGTTGGATGTTAATCCTCCTCTGAATTTCTCCAAATACATCTGAAAAGACAAAGTGGTTTATTTTTAACATGTGTCTTTTAAAGTTAAATTAATCTCATGAGAAATTAACATACATGGATACGTGCACAGGACAAAAATATAGATGTTTGTAGGGATACAGTTAGCTCGGTATAACATTTATTGCTTCTCTAGGTAGCAAGCATAAGGCACGAGATCGTTTTTAAACACAGGGTTTATTATAGAATCACCAACCTGGAGAGACAATCAATCGTGTGGTGTCTCCCTTATGCCATGCTCTGCCAGGTGGTGCCATGTAGGAACATAACAATAAGCCCCGCCTCAACAATGTGAGGCAGTTACAATATAAAAACAGAGTAAAAGTGATCACCATAAGATGATATTCTTATTAGACTACATCTGTGTGGCTCCTCTACATTATGGTCCTG
Source organism: Caranx ignobilis (assembly GCA_021432705.1). NCBI lineage: Eukaryota > Metazoa > Chordata > Actinopteri > Carangiformes > Carangidae > Caranx > Caranx ignobilis. The sequence goes on from MU269988.1 coordinate 8,309,621, forward strand.
ATCTTCTTCTTGTCAGGCTTTTATTTACTGCTTCTTCCACTGAATCTGAAGTCACGTCAGTTTTGGAGCTGGACCCTCTGAAAACTGCGCCTCATTTATCAACTGCTGAGAAATTCTAGTGAAAATGGGGTCAGGTGTTAGCAGTCACAATTACTTGGTAGTGAACGGTTGATCTTTTTCTTTGGAACTGTGAGATCATGCACTGTTGGTATTCTGTCATTACAAAATTATGCATGTCTTTAAACTCACCTTCACCCCCATTTCTTTGGGAATCAACTTGTAAACTTATATCCCTACTTTGTGGTTTATTTACATGTTCCACTGAGGTTACATCATCAGACGTTGAAATCTCACTTTCTAACTCAAACAACTGTGGCTGAAACAAAAAGTTCCTGAATTTCTTCACTGGAGGAAACTCTTTATCTCTTCAGCCTGTGGCCACAAGTCTCCAGCTATCACACATCTGTAGTGGCGCAAGCCAAGAACGGAGGATATGCAAGTTTTGTCTTGTTGGAAATAAGATGACATACAGAGTCAAAAAATTCAGGAGCTAACGGTGCAGATATAATCTATGTATTGTTTTCAGAATAAAGAATGAAGCCCAGAGATGGATGATGGAGACAGATTCCTGCGGACGGAGGAGAAGATGATGATCTACACATAAACATAAGGTAAAAAAAAATGAAAATCAAATATTCTGTTAAAATGGTAGACAGCTCAAATATGCAGCTCATATACTGAATCTGAAATAAAACACCCACAAAGCTGTTAAAAAACAAGAATGAAACCAATTAGAAGTTCCATAAGACGTATGTATGTTGCAGAAGTCTGATGGCTGTATTTTAAACAAGTTTTTCTCCAGCGAACTCTGTGAAACCCTGTGAGTTGAATGATAAAAAGCGATTTGTTAACTATGTCTAGTGTTTCCTCCCACCACTGATCTGAAGACGCTGTCTGTGCTGCTTAACTTCTACTTCATTCCCCCCCAGGCTCTGTCACTTTCTCAGCAAGATCACAGAAATATGAAACATAACCCTTTAGCGGAGGAGCTTCATGTATCATGCAAACCGTGCCTGAGGGAGGCTGGCTCTATGGGAGAAAAGTATACGAGCTTTCAAAAAGTTGGACATCTTTAAGTGTCTCTCAGGATCATGATTTGTTAGACTGAGACTGGAGATCAATTGGTCAAAGCTGCTTATAGTTTCTCTCCAGTGTAGCAATGTTTGATACAGCAAGTGCTTATTCCCTTCATGCATTTTAACTGTGCAGTCAGCACTGGGAGTTTGGAAATTTCTTTGTCTAAAAAATCACAGAATCATGCCTCCTGACGTGGGCTCACAGTGAACAGGGAATCCCCAGCTTGTAACCCTTTTCCCCACCATATCACATCAGCGAACCAACGCATTTCCAGTAATACATAGCAGATGCAGAAAGCTGTCATAATAACAGGCGTCATGTTGTGGCCCGCATACTACCATAGTGACGAACACTTGTTTGTGTGATTAGACGGCTTGCCAGAAAGTAAAGGAAAGGATCCACGGAGACATGTGTGGCACAGAGATGTTATCCATGCAGTTTAAGGAGGATAACATCAGTTATACATTACAGAGCATGTTGAGGACTCTTCGTAATGCAAGTATCAGCAAACAGATACCTCTTCAAAATGAAGCAACCATGGGAAAATGTAGAAAGACTGAAAGTGTGTCAGTGAAAATATCCTTGTGTTGTGCATATTGGCTCGCTGCTATGACAGCAGTTCAGTGGAACACAGACACTGTTGCAGCTGTGTCACATCTGTGCTTCTCTTGTCTTCCATTAGACAGATCTGCACTTTCACCATTAGACTGTCTACGTATTAATATAAATGAATCCATCTTTCCAGCACCACAAGAAGAACAATGAACACCGTTGTGGTCCATAAATACCACAAATAACAACTTAAATGGCTCCTTCATCGTCTCTGTGCTCTAAATTATTCCTTTCTCAACAGTGCATTAATGTGAAAACTACACCTATGCAACTCAATGCCTGCAAGTGATGATATAAAAATATCATATAATAACTGCCTGTTTATTTGCTGCTCACTGTAGAGTTCATGTTTGCATATCTAATACAGAGATGACTGTGTGAGCGGGTGATTTTGGAAGTTGGTTCTGGGTTAAGCCCTGACACAGAACAAGATGGAGGACGACCATAAATCACAAGAACAGAATGGAATTAGGTCAGTTTCACAGTGATGGATGTAAACAAGTGTTTGGATCTGGGGTTTGGCAGAGTTTGTGTTGCTGACTTGTTGCTATCATACTATTTTTCTGTATCTTTTAAGTGACAACAATCTGGACTCAATCCATTTGAGATCTCAGTCATGATTAAATAGATAAGATTTGAGATGATGTGACCCCAGAAGAGGAGGGACAGCTACAGCTACGAAAGATCAAGTCTTGACAAGGTCAAGAGAAAGTGATTCTTCTGAGAAATCTGCTCTGTGAAGAATGGAGCACGCACATACACACGACAGTACTAACAGTATAAACTGCTCCACAGTGAAAAAAACACAGCAGTCAAGGCATCTGTTATTAATTAAAACAAAGAGCCAGGCATTCCAGAGCAGCAGCAGCAGCCCCCCCACACCGCCCACCCACCCTTATCTCTGTCTTCTTTCTTTTTCTCTCTCCATTTCAGTCATCTTCCAAAAAAACTAAAGCAGCCTGTTGTCTGAGCCAAGGCTAAAGAGGAGCCATTCCACAGACCGGCTGGCCTGATATGAAAAAGACTAGCGAAGGGAACATGCCAGGTGTGTGTGTGTAAGTGTGTGTTTTTTTTTAATCTCCCATAAGACTTTGCAATGGCTCCAGCTCTGTAACAGTTACTGTATCCCTCTGCACACACACATACATACACATCCTCACCACAGAAACATGGGGTAAAAGGAATGGATTGAGGAGTCAGAGCATAAATAACAAAGCAAGAAGCGGAGGGGGGGAGGTGGGGGGGCGGCAGAGGAGGAGCAGGGGTGTGGTGGAGGGGCTTTGGGTAAAGAGTGGGAAAAAGAGCCCAAAAAACGAACAGTCAGAGGAACATGGAAAATCCCTGGTTCCCATGCCAAGAATCCGGCACAGCAAAAACACACACACACACACACACACAGTGTATCTGAAAGCCTGCTGGGAGCTCAGAGTAGAAGGGGAGAAGGTAGTGATAAAAATAATCAGTGCAGCTCTGCTTCAGAGGGCCAGATCCAGGAGACCTCTCTGGGCCGTTCATATGTCTGTACTGGTTGTAACATAGTAACTGGGAAGTGGTGGGAATACTGAAAGATGAAAGTGGCATGAATGAAAATGGGGGTAAAAAAAAAAAAAAGTAAGCTGCATGGTGGGAGGCAGAAAAACAGAAATCCAAAAAATTCACATGTCCCTCCTTGGAAACATTTTGACCTTTAAACCTGTCATAGTTTTAGTTTTCCTCCTCCATTTGTGGACAGTAAGTGTTTACAACTAACCAACTTAAAATGTTAGCTATAAATAACATAGGCCTACATATAAAAAACTAAAATAGACATGTAAAACAAAACTTGATTTAAAGGGGTAATGCTTGCGGGTGATGTAATCATGAATAATTCAGCAAACGCTTTGGCCAGCCAATCGTATTGCGGTTATGATAATCACCAGTTGCCGGCAGCCACACTACCACTTACTGTGCATGTCAACAGTTTTCCTTTCCCTGCCTGACGCTTGCAAGTGGCACAGCTGCTATCTATAGTCCGGCTCTATTTTCAGATCATGCAGAGAGGACGCAATGGAACTCACACAAATCTTTTTTTACTGTCCAGTCCTGGAGGAAAAAATGGCTGATCTACATCCGAGTCACACGCTGATTTGTCATTTGAGATCCTGTTTTAGGAGGATTAAAGACCCCGGTTTGAGAGATCATGGAAGTGCCTGAAGGCCAGGGAGATATTCATGTTGAGAATGTGACCCTTGATCTGCAGGACGGGGAGCACCATGAGCGCTGGGTGAGAGTAAGAGTGGAGGAGAGCTGGTTCACAGTGGAGAGGGCCCTGCTGGTGAAGCACAGTGACTACTTCTGTGCTCTTTTTCAGTCTGGAATGACAGAAAGCGACCAGGACGAACTCCACCTGAAGGGGGGAGTACATGCAAGGGGTTTCCTCATCGCCCTCTCCGTCTGCAGGGGAGAGATTCCCGTCATCAGTGACCCGGATGAGCTCACAGAGGCCGTAGAGTGTGCTGCTTTCCTGCAGGTTGCATGTTTGGTGCAGCATCTTTGTGACATTATTGATTCAGACAACTGCCTCTTGCTTTACTATGCAGCCTCCATCTTTGGTGTGCACAAACTGTTCCACAGTGCAGCCCTTTTCCTCTGTGATGCATTTGAAGATTTGCAGGAAGCAGCAGAAAGTACGCTTCCTGAAGACCTTCTTCAATATTCTCAATCTTTGTCTCCTACTACGTACATTGCTTTAGGCACCCACTCTCCTTCCATGGAGATGCTGCATGACTCCTTCAGGGTTGTTTGCTACCTTGATGAAAAGGAGGGCGAGTGGAAGCATTTAACAAACCTCCCAACTCTCTGTAGCACCTCCATGGCTGGTGTGGCAGTGCTTGACAATCAACTGTACATTGTAGGGGGAGTTTATGGTTATGGTAAGGACACTGTGGACTGCAGCTTTTGCTACAACCCCAACTCAGGGGTCTGGACTGCTCTACCTGGACCCCAACAACCAAGATATGACTTCACCCTGTTGGGGCATGAAGGCCGACTCTACGCCATTGGTGGCGAGGTCCAGAAACGGATCGTATCTACAGCTGAGTGCTATGACACTGAGAAAGGAGAGTGGACATTTATACAGCATGCACCCAGACCTGTAGCATCTGCAGCTTGTGCCGTTTGCAGGAGGAGGATGTTTATTTGCTTCTGGAAACCGCCAGATACCACAGATATCTATGAATATGTGCCCTACATAAATGAATGGAAACTCACAACCACAATGATCAGACCTCAGAGCTATGGTCATTGTATGGTAGCTCACAAGGACAATTTGTATGTGATGCGCAACGGGCCTTGCGACGACTTCTTGCGCTGCCTAATGGACTGCTACAACATTACGACTGGCCAGTGGACAGCCATGGCCGGACACTACATAAACAGTAAGGGGGCACTGTTCACTGCAATGATAAGAGGGGACTCTGTGTTCACAGTCAAACACATGCTAACTCTTGAATACACCATCACAGGAGATGGATGGAAGCCCCGCAGGCAGATGAAGGGATTTCCAAAGAGTGGTTCACTGTGGACGTGTTTACTCAGGCTTCCCAAGACGGGACCAGTTATACCACAGCTGGATTCAGAAGGGAAGGAAGACGAAATGTCTTTGCCAGACACATCTGAGGGATTTGTGGAAGCGGTGCCACAACTGTGAAATTACAGCACAACTGGAAAACAATGTGATGTTTCGGTGTTTCTAAACTCCAAGTACAAGAATAAAAGAAGAAAACCCCTGGTTCTAAATGTTTCTGGAGACTCCATGGTGACACAAATGTTATTGATTTGAATGCGTTCACTTTCACATGCACTCACACTTTCTCTCACACACACACACGCACACATGCTGACACTAAACATTTGTTCTGATTAGCAACAGCTGCTACTGTAGTTTATATTAGAGGAGGCCACAGTGCATGAGTGTGTGTATGTGTGTGTGTGTGTGTGTGTGTGTGTGTGTGTGTGTGTGTGCAAAGTTCAAAGGCACAGACGGGATGTCCTAAACCTCCCATCCCATTCTCCACGTTTTCTCTGAAGTCACACTGGGCCAATTCAGGAGCCACCGGCCTCCCAGTCAACATAAAACACAGCTCTCTAACACATTCTTGAACGCTCCCTCGCTCAGGTTTTTATGCCCCATGAGTGATTAAATACCTGTTTCTGTGGGAGAATAGATTTCACATAGCCTCAAGCTTGTAACTCTGAGGGATGTGGGAAATGTTTTTAGTACATTAAAAACCAGTTGAATTCTCCAGTATCATGTGATGTTAATCCATGGACCTTTATTTTGAATACTTAAGGTGCTTAGTGATGATAATGTTCTTACTGTAGCAAAAGACTGAGATGTTGTCAATTATTTAAAGCTGCAGTTTGTCTTCGGGGTCCTTATCATACAGTTGAATATGATGATTTCCACTGAACTTTCTCATGGACTTTGTGTAGTTCATCAGTCCAACTGGTGTCCATTATTCCATTACCAGCCCCACCACAGTGGCAGAGACCCAAGAAGCTATGTGTGCATGTTTAGCTGAATCATTTCACATGTTAATCCACTCTGGTGATCATCATCACTTACTGTTCTGGGTGGTGGAAGTTCGGGCAGGCTCTTCTGTGGGACGGGGGCACATTTTGCTGCTTTTCCATTCAGCAGGGCATCTGATCTGTCATCTAGGTCACAAAAGCACAGTCATAGCTTTAGAAATCATGCCTTGTGCATTATATTGGCCTCATATCAAGATAAATGAAAGAAATGGGTCATAATGTGAATTTGATGTCCAGATGTCTCATATACATGTCAGTGCCCCTTAGCATCCCTAACACTCACTGTGAACACAAGAGCCTTCATTGTTAAATTACAGTGACCACATAACCCAAATCAAGGGGAAGCCTTTAGCAACAACACTGTTATACAAAACACACACCACATTACAGGGAAAAAAAACACATCAAGAAAATTAAAGACGGCTTTGGATAGAGACTGAAATAATGATGGTTTTCAGTAGATTTATCCTCCACAATTTATAAACTTCACAGGCTCTGACAATACCCAATGGGTAGCCTCAGTGGTTGCTAACGCTTTTAGCTCGTGAGTCTCCTCAGAATGTTGTTTGATACTTTAATGAAACAAAATGTCTTCTTTTCATGATACCACTCATGTACCTGCAGCTAGGCGACATCTAGCTTAGCTTTCTGTAGCATAAAGAATGGACAGGGGGGAATAACTAACTCATCCTATGATAATCATTGAGCTCGAGCAGTGCATATATGCAGAATTTGTTTTCTTTGGATATTTGATAGATTCAAGTTTTTCTCCCAGGCTAAGCTAACGGTCTTCATAGCATAGCCCCATGTAGTGGCATCACTGTTTTCATCCACAGGCATATTTCCCTAAAATATTAGACTGTTACCTTGAAAAAAAGTCCACTCAGGTGAAATTAACCTAACAATAATGTAAAAACATGAGAAAAAAGAAAAACAATTTTGTGTGGAAACTGATTTTTACTCTTGATCTTGTTGAAGTATATCTCTATGATTGTCTTCCACTGTGTTGTACTTCCGCTACTCTCCAACATTTCACTTTGTTTCTGCTTGAATACTGATGTGTGAATTAACATGGAGAGACAAGGGCAGACTCACTCACTTTAAACATCTTTTCTTTGAAAACAGACAGGGCTTGGCTCATTGGAGCTTGTGACTGTTGCACAGGACATTAAGAAAAAAGTCCAAGTTATGCAACATCACTGTAGGTCAAATTCTTGTGTCATCATGAGGATGGAAAACAAGATCAGAGGAATTAGGTACTGGAAACTGTGACAGTATTCCCACAGATTGTGTGTGTAATATTACTGATATCACAGTAACTAAAGTACCTGTTTTTTTCTATTATCAATGTTTTGTGGCAGAGCTTCTCTTAGCTGCAACAGGTTTAACATGTTGCTAATTAGGAAACCTCAAGATCAGTCGCAGCTGAGCCCCCGCTTTCCATCGGCCTATGTGAAAGAAACCTGTGGTTTTGCTAGCGTCGCTGCTGAAAATATGTGTTAAGTCTAGTGCTCATTCAAACCACATTCTTCATCACTGTCCAAACAAAACAGGTCAGTCTCAGATGGTGCAGAGCTATGAAGAAACACACAGGAAATGGTGGCTGAAAGGAGGGGAGCTGAGGGGGCCACACTTCTTGTTGCAGCTTATTCTCATGTCTACTACTCAGCTCAACCATGTGAAGTAGAGTAGGCTACAGCATGCAATAACTTAACAAGTATGGCCTGGTGTTTGGCAACATTGTGCAAAGTTACACAGGATGATCATTCCACAGCAAACATCCTTGATACTAATGCAACCAAAGATAACAGGTGGTAACAAGACGCTGACTGAATAATGTTGTTGGGAATGAAAATGTAGTTGATGATTGATAAAGAAAGATGCTAACCCAAATTTAAATTTAAAATTCTTTTTATGAAAATGTGTCGGCTTTTCTAATGGTGTAGTTACTTCAAATAAGAGCTAGCTAGCAGCTGCAGCTATTTTGACAGTGGTGTCTTGAGCTAAATGCCAATCGGTGTGCTACTGCAAGTAAGCTTAGCTAGTTTAGTTTTTTGATCTGTTTGATGGAACGGGATGATGGTTGCAAAAAAATATCAGAAACGAAAAGTCACCAAAGTCGTTCCTCTGAATCACTCTACAAATGTTTGCAGGAGTCTGTTTCAGTAGTTGCTGAGAAATTTGGGTGCATCAAGTGGTGAACCAACCATCTGGCATTGTAACATTGGTGGTGAGCCAGTGGTTAAGAGTGAAAACTTTTTCTGTATGTTTTATATTTAATTTCAACTACAGTATATAATAAAAAAAAAAAGTCATATTCATAGAGATACTGGAAGAAACTCACACCTTTGTCGTCTTTGTTCTTCCCTGGAACAACCACTTTGTTCATATAGATGTATTCTTCATCAGCACCTGCAAGGAGACAGTGAAATGTGGTTAGAGTTCAGATCAGTGTAGGTAGATACAGACCACAGGTGTTTATCACACATGTCTGGTAAACTAAAGTGAGAAAAACACCAATCAAAACAACAGACAATATGTTCCATTGAACTACAGTATGACGGTGACTGAGTAATCAATGGAGCTGTCCGAAGTTTTAAAACTATAGCATGTAACCATAAAAGCTTATTTAAAGACATTCTACGGAATTGAACCTTGAACCTAATGTAACTGGAGAAGCTCAACAATTTGACCCTTGGCTTAACTTTCTAAAAGTTGTGTGGCACTATGGTGAAAAGCTCTGATATACAAAGTAACAACTACAGTCACAAAAATAGCATGCATATTTTGCTTCAGAGGGAATTTACTTGTAGCATTAATGGAAAAATCTGACTCCGGCTTATGATGCCAAACAAACTTTCATCATGTTTGTCAAAAGACCGAGATTAAAGGAGAATTTCACCCAAACAAAGTGGTCCATTGTGCAGACAGATGGGTCCATTATTGACACCCACTCTTACCGTGGCAGGCATTCATCAGACATTAGTCAGAAACCTCCTTGCCTGCACAGATAGAGCACTGTATAATGTCTATCTTTGAAGTTTTTGAACATCATACAATGAAACATACTATTCAGCTCTTAAACTTGATCCATTGGCTGAGAGCAGTCTAGTTTATGTTTCATCCACTCAATGTGAATGGAATTTACAGTATATTCATAAACAAGAATTGGGACTGGTCCAAAAGCAACAGCTTCTTTTTATCCAATGAGCTCTTTGTTTTATAGGCATACAAAGAAAGAGGCTCTCAATTTAATTAAAAAGAAAATAACAAAATACTATAATTACAGAGTGATGGGGTCCTGGGAAATAAAACGATTACATAGCGCGAGGAGCTGGACGGCCATTATAGACTGAATTTGACTTCTTTTTGCACTCAAACATAAATATTTACAGGTCAGTGTGAACAATCATATCATTTAGGAAATAAGCTGAGCTGATAAAACCTGATGTCATGTACTAACGCTGAAGTCAGCTCAGTGGGAAATCGACTGTGTTTGGTTTAATGCTGGTCTTAACACAACAGAGTAATTACAAGACTTTGCCATAACATTGCCACATAAACAGTTTGAATGAATGTCTTTTCCTCAGACAATAAACCCTGTGGTTTTGCCATCAGATTCCAGCTGGTTACTGTAACCTGTTATGGGAATTTGTTGTGGAGCTGCAGTGCACTTGATTTAAATATTTTAGTTGACTAACCCTTTATATCCTGAGAGGAAATCAAACAAAACTCTAACCTTGGGTGATACTCTGTGGAGAAGGTTTCTCCTTTGAAATAGATACCGCAAGGTGAAATCAAACAGCAGCAGAATGAAACGATGTTTTGCCTGTACAGTGAAACCAGATTTTAGGGGAACAGAGTTGAAATGCTATTTATAAACTGCTTCTCAAAGGAAGTGAGCATCCCCAGAGGATAAATGCAGCTTCGGAAAAATGATACAGCTTGGAGCCAGGAGAGGAAGTACGGAGAGACGGGTCCAGGACCTGAACATGGAAAATCATGACTGCTTGTGTGTGTTGGTGACTGTGTGTGTGAGAGAGACAGAGAAGGACAGAGAACAACTAGCAAAACTCTCTTAGGTTCTTTTGGACCAAAAGTGAAAATGAATTCAAAAGAATTGGGTCACTTAAAGAAAATGTTCTGTTGCAGAGTTATCATAAAGGAAAAAGCTTGCATCAGCCGGATCGTATGCAACTTTTCTCTACCATTACATGTAGTTCCAGTTTCTGAAGGATCAGCCTTGTCATTCATTATTACCAATTAATCACACGCCCAGGGGCAGAGGCTTGGCTGAGGATTGGTGTCAGACTGGTTCACATTGTAACTAACCGACTCCCAAGCACCATAAATCACATCAGCCCACCAGCAGTTTCACCATTTTCATGTTTCGTGTCAGAGCCAGTGAGTTAGAAAAATAAACATGTCATTAGCTGTTTGACAGAATATTTTAACAGGCCATGCATCATTTTATGATGTAGCAAGAGGCACTTTGTTTGATTTTTATCTCGCCTGTAAGCGTAAACTAATAACCGCAATCATTCAAAGAATAGAGTATCAATCTGATAATCTTGCAGGGGGAGGTAAAAATACAGGCAAGAATATTTGATGCAGTGACCACAAAGTGGTATTAAGCAGCCAGAATGGGATAAAATGCATTTGCTAATGGAAGCCTGCAAGAGTATAATTATTACATGGTGGTTTACTGAGAGTTTAAAATAGCAAAGTAATACCAGAATGGGCTGCTTGATAGACTCTCTTGGAACCAAACTGCAGACAATGTAAACTTATTGGATTGTGGGAAACGCAAGGCAGGACCGCATGTTACATAAGGTACTTTGCATGAAGACAGACAAACTGCCAGTCAGTCCATAAAGCTTTCACAGTTAAACATTTGTGGTGACTGTCGTGTAATTACAAATCCTGCAACATTAGGAAATACAAGAAAGGAAGAGTTATAGTGAGGAAAAGCTTGTAACTACTTCTATTGGAAGGAGCCTTCTTTTTGATTTCTCTCATCATATGTACTCACATGTTATATTTGAAAAATCTAGTGTTTTTCAGACTGTTACTGGTAAATGAGAAAGGCAGACCAGGCAGTGACCCACATTTTGACCATTTACAATAAAACATGCAATCACAGCCTTTATTCAGTTTATTTATATTTTTTAATTTCTGGCTATTTTCAATATAATTTCATGGCTATAAATGTCACTAAAATACTAAAAGTCAAAAGTGTTTGTCTTTGGTTGACCTGAATGTTATTTTTGTCCCTGTCAAACTTTCTCTTCCTCTAATGTTATTTTCCTAATTATATGTTGTAATTGTACTAAAACAACTGAGAGCTTTTTCCAACCTTTCACTTCACCCAAATTTTGGTTTTGTCACATGTGTCAAAAAATATGCAAAATCTCCCTCGAAATATCCACTGAGTTCAGTTCCTGGAGAAAACTGTAGTGAGGACTGGGTCATGTAGTTTTAGACCTGTATTTCCTTTTATTTTGACACTGCCAAGTTTTGATAATTGTTATTAAAGTTAAGGTAAGTGCATGGTCCTTTAAAGGCAGTGAGTCATGTCAAGTACTCCCCATGGTTTAATGACTTCTCTGGAACGTATCAGTGGAGCTCAATGATACAGTGGAAGTTTTCCAGACTGTACTTCACATTCAGGAAACTGAACTGTCGAGTTTACTCTAATCCACTTTCTCATATGTTTCAGTGATCTCTAATCTTGACTGATTCTTCTCATACCATTGGAGGCTCTGTAGGACTGGAGGAGATCGGCCAACAAGCCCTTCTGGATGGTGGCATTCCCGCTCAGCGTCTCCTTGTCCAGGATGAGCAGGAAGCGGTGGAGCTCCATCAGGAGCTGGTCCAGCACTGGAAGCACAGACATATAAGAGAGTCTCAGAGGTATATCAACATAAAAATTCCTTTATGTCAAATGTTTTTGTTGGTGTGGAAATATTTATTAGTATCAAAATAATGACTTCAGACAAGCACTTCCCATAAGAAAGAAAAAGAAGAACCACGAGCAATATAAAACCTCTGAAGTTTCCACGCAAAAATATTGAGAGTATTATACTTTAATTTATGGCTGAGAACAGGGAGTTCAAGTCAAGGACATGTCTTTTACTATTGATTTCAGCTGCTAGTTTGTTAGCTGTTTCATTCTCACTGTTTGGCTTTTGTGCTTTAAGCCCCACACTGCCAATATTTTACATGGGAGAAACGGTCCAGAGGTTTTTAGCTGGCAACAGTCAATAACAATCCAGACTTTATGTCATTGACTTATTTCTCTCCTGTATTTGCTACTGACAGTTGCAAGTCTTTTTGAGGTTGTTTTGGGAGTTGTATGAGTTTAGTGAAAGGTCATGTTCAGAGGAAGGAGGAGCCTGAGCCTGAGTCGGCGGGGCCACTGTGTCTGGGTGCATCCCACACACACACATCCTTCAGGGGTCAGAGCTGCGCTCACAGCCCTCTTCACTGTGTGCGGAGCTCTTTGTATTACCCTTCACTCTCTCTTCAGGCCTCATGAATAGGCCCCTTGCTACAGTGGGCCTCAGTGTGTGAGCACTTCACCAGAAGATGAGACAGAAGGGGAATAAAGAAGAAAGACTTTATTAAAGGAAAAGGTGGGGCAAACATCAGTGGTGGTTTGTAAAGTCCCCTCTGAATGTATGCCATCACTTTTCTGTCTTTTTTTTTTTCAATGTGCCTGTATTGTAATCACTGACAACAATTTGACTTAAAAATAGACACGAAATTCAACACCAGAAGACAGTCATTAGTAGGCTACACACAAGGTAAAATGTAATTACCAACAAAATGTAATTTTCTTCAATCAACTGTGAAAGAACAGCAACAGAAGACCATAAAGAGTAATCTCACTGTTTGGATTAAAGTGTCTAATTCAGGCTACATTTCAACAAGGTTATTAGAGTTAACTTAAAACAGCATTTTACGTGGTATACCCTGCCTTTTTGGAAAACTACTCTTATTCACTTGCCTAGCTAGCCTAGTTACAGACACAAATATTACTATTAGATGGAAACTGTGAATTGAAACCGCACAAAAACTAACCTGCCAGTGCAGCTCTCAAAATAACAAATCAAGAAAGTATCCTGCATTTTCTGACACAACAATAACACTGAAACTGCTTTGAATTAATCACATTCATGTTGAAATACAGGACTCATTCATTAACTATTCTCATCCTGGAAAAACAAACTCCTGTGACTACTAGTAAAATTAAGTGTAAATACAAAACAGAAACAAAAACTACCATTTTAAATGTGAATTTCATCTGCCTCTGCTCAAGACTTGAACTTTACTCCACATAAAATACCAACAAATTGTTAAACTATTACAAAGATAACAAATAGCTCTTCTCTGTTTGAACTCTATTAAAAACTGTCAGCCCGTCTCTTTTAGTGGCTCCTTCCGGCTCAAACTGATCACTAACCAGGGCTTGCAGGGGGAATATGCTCATCTCCCTCTCCCTACACTCCCACACATCAAAGACCTCAGCAAAGCAGGAAATTTCTGCAGCATAAGGTGTCAGACCATGGTAAGCTTTGCCTCTCGGAGATGACGAGAGGCTTTCCCAAAGCTAAAGCAAACTGGGTTCTTTTTAATGACTCCTACTCAAGCTGAGTCAACTTCTGCTGAGAGGCCTGTGTAGTGAAAAACATCACTGAACTGAACCCATATAGACACACCCACACACTCACACATACATAGGCCTACATACATAGGGAATGTAAAGTAATTAAAACCAGCTTAAACAACGATAAAGGCTCTCAAAAACATTTGTGGACTCCTCTTTGTGTTGAAAATGTTACCGTAATGATTAAAACAACACACATTTACTTTCATTACATTTACAATAGTTGTTTGGCTGCTCTGTATGAATCTAAACATTTTTCCAGCTTCTCCTCCTTGTGTGTTTGCAGAGATTGACTCAGATGGCCTTTTGGATTGGGGGACCCTGGGAAACGGAGTCAGCTGACAGGACAGGGAGGTCTGTAGCAGGCCGTCTCTGTGGGCTACGGCTTGGCCAGACGCCCACTGCACATCCAGTGAGTGACCGCAGCCTCCGCAGCATAAACAATTCACTTCTGTAGAATGGCCAAAAGGAATCTGAGAGACCAGCCAGCCAGAGTACTACAGTGGTTTCTAACTAAAGTCTGCAATTTAAACACAGTGACAGGGCCAGGTAAGAAGAAAAATAAGGAGTCCACTTGACAACATGAAGTTTGTTTGAATCAACTTTCATATACCTATATTATGCACAAGGGAGTTACTCTTCCTCTTGCCTGAGGTTGTCCTTCCTGGTTTGCTCTATTTACCAAGAAAAACAAACACCTTTTTGTTCTGAGATATCTACGACTATTCTGTTTGATTTAGCAGTTGGCAGATAAGTAGGATGTGTTTCCAATGCCTGATTAGGTTCAGACTGAGGAATGGGTGGGGGGGACTTTAAACATAGAGATTTCTATGAAGCCAAGTGTAACATGTGACACAGTGGTTTTTAAATTTTAGTTGAAAATAGGGGGAAAGATCAGGACACAGATTATGCACAAGAAATGTTTTCTGCAGCGTCAGTTGTAACTAACACACTGAAGTCCTTTTATCAGCACTTGTCTCCATCTGTTTACCTTGTATGACCCTGGTTGTGCTTACTGCGGAAAGGCTTCTTCTTTGAATGTGACTGACATTGTTTTTATTAGCTCTCCAAAAATAACCAGCAAAAATCTAAGAACGTTTCTGCATGCATGTCTATCTCGACATCCATCTGTGCATCTGGACTACAAATGGTAGCTACAATTGGTTAGCAAAGGAATGAAATGGACAAAAATAGGACTACATTCAATATGTTCACATCAACTTCATTTGTGAATGACTGAGCTTTTTATTCAAAGAGGAGAAGGGGTCAGACTTGAGTCTGTCTCACTATTCTCCCTGTTAAATTTGAACAAATCTGCTGAACAAGGGGGTCTTGTTAGGACCCTGGCAGCATTTCCTGTTCTGAAAGGCTTGAGTTTCTGCATCAAAACTGACAGGCTGCATCTCAGCAGAGACAAGCCCAAGCATTTCATCTTATGAAATTAACGAGGCAGACATGGCCTCTCATTTCAATCACACTGCTTCCAGGTTAAATGCGGTGGCTGGTTCGCTTGGTGGGCTCAGCCTTGAAACTATGTTGGGTGAATATCATCTGACATGAAGCTAATTAGCTTTCCCTCCAAGTATCTGCAACAACTGCTGGAAAAATAAAGGCTGTTCTACTGTTCAGCCCCAAAAAGAGAAAAAAATAGAGGAAGAAGCAAAATAAAAGCCATAGGGATGCCACATGCCACCATAGCAGCTTCAGTATGCCATGTCAGAAGCTTTGTAAGACGGACATGACAACTTTCCCTCTTTTGGTTTTTGACACAAGGTTTAACATCTGTCTGTAGATATTACTAAATATGAATTATTATTATTATTATTATCATCTCTATTATTATCTTTTTTATTTTACCTGTGTCTGCTGTGTACTCCAACCTCCCTTTTTCTAATAGCTGAGTTAAACTTACTAAGTTTCCTCTTATACATTATCATCTTCCTTATCTGTCCTACTTTGAAAACAGCTTCTCAAATCTCAACATATCAATTCATGCTCCAGGAAATGGACAGTTTTTTTCACTGATGCAATATTTGTGCTTCTTTCAAGCCTTTTAAAACTTTGATCCAGGCTGGGGGAAAAGGAAAGTCAAATGGGTGGTGGGGAGTTAAGGAAAACAAAAACAACAAGAAATGTGGAATTATAATATTGCTTCAATCTAATGATGCAATAAGGGCCGCTGAAATGCAAGCTGGCCTTCTTGCTTGTTCAGCTTGGAGCTGCCGGTTGAGGTCTGTTTGGGACACTTCCTTTACTCTCTGAATCACAGTCATATTTTGGGATGTGGTGCAGATGTTGAAAATAGCTGCAGATGTGCTCACGAGGTTTTCTTCACCTCCAGTAAAAAGTGAATGCTACACTTACTGAGCTTTTATAGAACTGGTTCTGTCTGCCTGCATGCTTGTCTGCCCATATTTGATTTTCACCAGTGCACCTGTGCACGCACCGACATCCATCTATCAGTGACTGCATGAAACTTGTCTATCTAGCACATTTGTTCTCCAGACACTCATCACAGTGGACTACAGCAGGGAAAGAGGGTGTTTCTCTTGACTCAGTCTGTGACTCAGAGTCACTCCCAGCTGTCTACCAATGACATGTCCAGCAGCACACCACACTGCACTAACACACTAACAACAGGTCATTCCTAACCAGCTCTGTTCTCAATGAGATTTGTACATTTTAGAAAAGAATTCGCAAAATTATGATTTAACTTACTGATTACATCACAACAGCAAGTAAAACAGTTCTTTATTGGTTGAAGTCAAAATCACAGATTTTTGCATTGGCAACCACCAAATCCCCAAACTGTTTACTCGCTTTACATGATTAAGTAATGACAGGATATTAAATCAGTCTTAACTGGTTTGCCTTAATGAAAAACCATCTCTTCTCATGCTTGCAGCAAGCTTTTTGTAAATTCATAAAACTTGCTTAAACACAGCTATCACCATTATTCAGGAGGGACATTAATTGGCAGTTTGTTTGAATGGGATTCCAGCTCTTTGTCTCTTTAACTACACAGCTGTCTCAGACTCCCCTATAGAGGGGACAGCACATTTAGGCCTCTTTGAATGTTATTTAGGTTTGCAACAAAGCAAGATAAGCCAAGGTAAAGATATGTAAGAAATATTAATTGTTATAAATAAGAAATGAAACTTACATAATTCCATTTTTAAAGAAACTGAATAGTAGATGTAGCGAGCAAATCATTCAAAGCACTGAGCCTCCTTTTCCGCTGTCATCCTGTGAATGTGACAATGACAGAACAAGAACTACACCTAAAGGGAAGTGGTGTCAAAGAAGAGGAGGCGAGAATAAGAACCAGAGACCAAACATGGCAGTCCAGTGTTTGGATGACAGAGTGGTTTTTAAACCGTTACAAGTTCAGTGTTCAGGCTTCTGCTTCAGAGGAAATCATCTGACTTTTACACAGTGAATTTCCAAGAGCAGGGGCAAGATCCGAATAGTGGCTAAAGCATCGGTCTGATTAGTGTTTGAGCACTATTGGCAGCCACTGCCCTGTCTCCCTGCAGCATGCATGGGTTCAGCTGTGGGGCAGGGGCTGCGTGGACATGGCTGGATTAATCCAAGCTGTGTTTTGGTGTTATTGCCATGGTAACCTGGATGAAAAAAGACAGCATCAACTTGATGACTTCAGAAAGGGGGTCCGCCTGTGTCTGATAGCAACACTGAAGGAACTTTGGAAAGAAGAGAACCAAGTGACAAATGTGTGAAGGGGAAAGTAAAGGAATAATTTGCTGTTAGAAGCAAGATGAGAATTTAGACAACAAGGGAAAATGCACATAGTTTACTGAGTTGTAAAATCTGAAAATGCAACTCTAGATTGAGTTGTTTTGATGTCATTTAATCCTGGCTGCAGGTCTGACATAACTTAAAACCACTCTTATTTATCAACTGCACAGTCTGTGTGAGTCTCAGTTCCTACTGGGCTTTTAGGTGGATTTCTAAGTGTTAATCAGCTGAGCTGGCCCGCCCCTATCAGGCGTGGTTTCATTTCTCTAAAATATAGGATTGTGCTTTTCTAATTGCAATGGACACCATGCATCTTTATCACACTGCTCTGTGCATGGAAGTGCAAGGAAATCAGTCTTGATGCTTTGATAATCTCTGGGTTTTTTTTGTTTTTTTTGTTTTTTTTAATGTTTTGTCACACTTGTTGTTGCATGCAACGGAAGTGGCACAACAGATTCTGTGGAATAAACAACCTCAAACTTAATGACTGACAGATTGTTGCTCAGAGCAGAAACTAGCTGAAAGGGTTCGAAACCTGCGGTACTCATTCATCCAAAGACAATATAGAAGCAAACCAAAGTCAAATTGCAGAATAAATAGTGGCTCATTTCACTGTATTATACTAATGATGGAGCGAAACTTTGGCACAGTTAAGTGGTTCAGTTGGTTCTGAATAAATGTCAAAAGGAGGTTGTGACTGAACCCACACATTAGTGATAGTGAAGTGTTTTTTTCACACTGTGGGAAAGTTTTGATCTATAGGACGAGCTTGTCCATGCTAGTCATGGTTTAACTTGAAGTAGAGAGTATATCCACTGTCTTATTTCTTCAATGGCTGATTAAAAAGTGCTGGAGGCATGCCTCTGTAACACAAAATTATCTTAGCCAAGTCTGAGTAATTATTAGAATAGAGACAACTGGAAAAAAGCAGTAGAACCAACGTCATATGAGGGAAAGATAAAAGAAAATGACAAATGCATCGGCTTAAGACACTGCAGAGAGGAGAGAGTCTTTGGTCAGAGAGTCTGTGGAGGGCTTACTGGTGTGATTCATCCTAAGATGCTGAGCCACAGACTGAGGTGCTAACTTTTGCAGAGGTGCAAATAATGAAGAAACTGTAGGGAATGAGTCACCGATAAAATGTAGCTCCACTCCACTGATTTTTAAGTTTCTCCTCTTTCATCATCTCTCAGCCAAGACAATTGAATCTTGCCTTTATTCATCTCACGCTTTATCTTTCCCAACACTTTTTTTCTTTTCCCCCAGTCTTTCTTTAGATCTGTGCTCTCTCACTTATATCGAGTCTTACAGCTTGGCCCTTGGAGAAATCAGTCAGTTTTTATAGCTGAAACATGCTAATGGTCTCCAAAATTCCAAGTAAGTGCAACTTTGTCTTGATTAGGATGCAATGCATGCTACTGTACTCCCTGCAGGAAAAGAAGGGGCAAAAGCAGAGGTTTAACACTGGCTTAGAGGCATGATGACATGCAGTTTGTATGTGTGTAAAAGAAAGTGTGTATGCAGCAGAGTCAGAGATGAGGGAAGTGAGAAAAGTGCAAAATGAAAAGTTTGGAGGGTAATGCAGGAATGTTTAGGTCATTTATATGTATGACCAAAGTCAAACCTCAGTGTCTCAATGTGGTGATACTTTCAACTTAAGCTATTATCAACGTGTCAGATTTTAACTGTGATGAGAAAAACATTAAACAAGACAAAAAGCAGCTGTGGGACGAAAGTCAACAATTTTCCCTCAATAACATAAAATGGTGACACAAAGTGAAAGTGAAAATATCACCTCTTTAAACAGTTCTTCCCATATTTTTTTATAATGGGGCCTATAATAAACAATCAAACGTGTCACTTGTAGTGATGAACCCCTGCCAAACTAAATTTCCTGCAACTCTATGTAGGGTAAAGGTTAATCATTGTTTTAGTTTTTCTGCCTTACTGCAACAGATGTTTTGCTTGCAGTTTTCAGTACCAGACATGTTGATAAGAGCAAAAAAGCTGCTGCGCTACCTGCTCATCACCACGGAGGGGTGGAGACTGCTACTAGCTTATTAACATGGCAAACATCAAGAGTTGTATGGAAACCAAATCACAGCTAAATGGAGAGTGAATATTGGAGTTACTGTTGCAGGAAGGCTGAAACTAACCCTCCAAATGAATGCTAATGTTGCTAATAAGCAAACATTGCTAACATATATCAACTTTATTCACAGAATGCTGTGTCAGCGTTTCGCTTACCACTTTTTTTTTTTTTTTTTACCCAAGTTGGTAATAAACTGAGAAAGAAAAAAGATTTGAAGTCAATATCCATGCAGGAGCTCTTACATGCAGAAAACAAGGTTAGCTACCAATTATACTAGCTATCTGCTCTGCCAGGTGGTGACAGTAACATTGCTCCAAAACACACAACTCTATAACTGAGTTTAAACTGACTTTAACTTTATAACACTGAGATTAAAATTCTGCCAGCTTCAGGCCACGAGGGAGAGGAGGCTTTGTGTGATTCCACCTCCTCGTCTTAATGTAGCACCGAGCTTTCATCTCTCCTTCGACCGTCCTCTCCTTACTTCCCCTAAGGCATTTAACCCCACACCACAGGACCCCACCCAATAGCCAAAGGCATCATCCTCTAAATATTCAGGGGTGTGTGAGGTGTATGTACATCACTCTGTATCCACATACAGCTCAATGCTATCACTCTGTGTGTATTAACCAACCGTAATTTTTCAATAAGCATATACAATACACTATGGTGATGAGCAGATTTGAGGCGCGGTAAAAGTGAAGCTTTACAAGGCTCCATGGTGTTGGCTTGATGAGAAAGAAAGCGACAGACTAGAAGCAGCTGCTGACAAATGAAAACTAACTAGCAGTGCCGCCTGAGAGTCACCCACATAAAAGCTGCTCTGCTTAGTTATTATCCCACAGATAAGTGGCTGCAGAGAGAGTAGGCTAAGAACTACAGTGTGCATATGTGTACGATTACAAGTGGCTACCTATGCCCTATAAGAGTACCTGATGGAGGGGGAAAAAACACAATACAGGTCTGATCCAGAGCTTCTGTATCCAATAAACAAAGTAACGTTTGATGTGTTGAAAATGAACAAGAGCAAGACCCAGAGGGCAAAAAGGGCCAAACACACACTGAGCACCCCACTGCCACAGAGCAGGAAGACTGTCTTTCTTTTCATCATTTTTATAGCCCAGTCCAGCTTCCTGAATTACCCACGCTGCGCTCGCTCCCTTTTGGCAAGTACAGCCTATGACACACATACGAGTGAACCAGTAGACCCCATGCCAGCCCTGATGGCCTACATCTAAGCCTGCTGGGCTTAAGGGTGGTAAAAACCCACTGACTCTGTCACATTGTCATAGTGCAATGAAAAATGCTTCTGAAAGGCATTTTCAACTGGTTCTGGGATACACATGGAAAAAAAAAACACAATATCTATTGTGCTGTAGTTGTTTGCTTGTCATCTGAATAATCCACTGGTTCAAAAATGTCCATCACTGCGCCTGTCAGTCTGCCTCTGTTAGTCTCACGCTCTATTTTGGCAGCAGTTGCAGAATCAGATCACTGTTGGAGAAGACGGCTCACACTGGAGGCAAGACAAGGAGCCATCATCATAGATCTCGTTGCTTGAAACACAGCTGCAAAGAGCGTAAAGCCAGCACAGTGAATTCAACATGGACAGTGTTGCTGAGAAACTGGGGGTGGGGGTGGGTTGTCCATAATGACATGGAAAGCAAAACATGCAAAGCTATAATGTGAGAGGCCCTGACTGATGAGAAATAGATACTACTAAAAAATAAACATATATATCCTTCTGTTCCATATTATGGGAACTGAATAGTGTATATAACATACAATACTAAGTAATGTTTCTTTTATGGCCTATTATTCTGTCAAGAATGTCAAGATACAGTGATAAAGTGTAAAGAAACCTGGATGAGAAACATTAATATTCTTGACCACATGATTATTTAACATTTAGTAAGCAGCATCATTAGCATGCGGACTGTGATTGGATGCTGGACAAAGTGACCAGTGGGTCAGTAATTGCATCAGATCTGCTCCAATCATCACTTGGCAGCAACAATGCTTCTCAAACATGTCCCATCACGGCCAAAAGGTCTTTCAGAGTAAACACAGCTCCAGGTGCTTTCACTAATTTGATCCTGGTTCTTTGGCACAAGGTGTGAGAATCAGTGACATGAGAGCCTGAAGTGCTGCTCTGGAATGAAACCTGCATGAGTCAGGTTTGAAAAACACAGAGCATATCCAGAATACTAAACAATGCCTTTCCTTGTTATTGGCCTCCCTGACTTTTTCCCAGGTTTCCCTTTACTGTACCCCCTCCTCTGACTGCCTGTGGCTGTTAGTATCTAATTCAGTGTCCTGGTGCTGCAGCATACAAATGCCAAAGGAGTACACAGAGTACACTCTGCAACTAACAGATGCAGGATTCATGCCCTGCATCTCACTATCTGCCCCCAGCTCTCCCTTTCTCTAAAGACACCCCCCCCCCCATCTGCCCTGACATTATTTTACACTTGGACTCTTCCCTTAGGTGTCAAAGCCTGACTATTTGTACCAAATTCATGCTTTATTCTCACTTTAAAAGTCTAAAAGTCCTGCCTCCTCAGTTTCAGCCATGCCACTCAGAAGGCTTTGAGACAGAGGGGATAATCAGCTGAACAGTATAGCTCCCCTTCTTGACAATCAATCACATCTCATAAATGCTTAAACATAAGTAAGATGTCTCCGTCCTCTACATTATGTCAAGTATTGCGCATGATCAGGGCGTTGACTGGTTATGATTTTCATTCAGCTCCAGATTGTTTCATCATCATTATAATTCCCATCATCACCTTTCAAATCACCTGTTTTTGTCCAACCAGCAAAACAAACACGAAGATATTCAACTTCCAACCAACGGAAGAAAGCTTCATATTTATGCTCCAAACTTGACTCAGTTTACTAATGAATTATTCAGATGTTTGTCCCTTCAATTCATCTCTGCATTTTGACTGTTTACTCCAACAGTGTGGCAGTAAACAAACTGGTCTGTGTAGTCAGCTGGAGAACAGGAATGTTGCAGCAAGATTGCAGTCTTTTCAAATTGTCTTGATTCCAGTGTGGTTTGACTTGACTATCACCATTGTTTTCATTTCAGGAAGCTGCCACCCCCCCACCCGGCTGCCTCACCTATAGACCCAGTGAAGTGGAGAGTGTCCTCTGGTTCACAGTCATGTCCACAGATAACTAACCCTCAATCAGGCAGCAAAGGTGAGGTGTAACTCATGACTATCAATCAGCCTGCTGGTTAAACTTGTTGTTTATCCCAATCAGGAAGTATTCAATGTCCTTGCTCATCCCTCATGGACAAATAACCACAGGAATTTGAGGAATGCTCTGGGAAAACTGTTGCTGCTATTGGAAATCATCGGTGTAAACTACTTTTATAGAAGAGAGGCAGTTAGGTGGTGGGAGCCTCAGTGAAACATGGTGCAGCCACATCACTCAAGTCATTTCACAGTGTGATCAGTGTGACAAGACTTGCTATGTTGCAAAGCTATAACCCAACCCTGGAGGTATTTTAATAATGGTTATTGGGGGCAGGTGACCACAATCTGAGCCTACTGGTGAAACAATGTGTCCTCACATCAGAACACGAAGCTGCCTTTTATTACTGTGGTGGTTTTGGGGATGTGTCATCCCCAAAACATCAGATTTTGGCTCAGATTAAAAAAAAAAAAAGAAGTGTATGTAACTTTCTATTGAGAAGAAGGGATCATCTTTGCAGCGATGTACTGTATGCATCGTCAGCAGTGACAGTGGGAGAGCTCAGCAGACTTGTCTCTCATGTTATTGACACAAAGTTTTAAAAACCCTCCTCTTACCTTTGTGCTTCTCCATTCCCTCGCTCGGACACTCGCTCGTTTCACCTTCTTGTCCTCCTCCGCTTCCCTCCGTTCATAAAATCAAACTGTCCCTATAACCAGCCTCCGGAAGAAAAAAAAAAAAAAAAAAAAGTTTGCTGACAAGTTTTCTAAGTGATGGGACAGCAACTTCTCCGGAATGCAGCCCCGGCGCTCCCGTTCAGCAACAATACACTGACTGAGTGAGTGAGTGACTGGGGCCAGACAGCCCACAGTTTTTGACGGAACAACAGCGCTCTCCTCTTCTTCCTCATCTGCTTTTGCCGCACCTCCTCCTCCTCCCTGGTATGCAGCATCCACACTGCAGATCGGTTTGCTGTTTTCTCGAAGCGAAGCGGGACTTACAGCTCCAGGTTTTGTTTTGTTTTGTTTATCCAGGAAAGAGGTCAAGTTAAAAAATAAATAAATAAATAAAAAAATCAGTGGAAGAGTTTGGACTCCCCACTTTCTCAAGAAGAAGTTGCCAGACTTAGGGGGTGATCCGCATTGTGAGCTTGTATAGTTTTCGAGACATAACATGGATTTAGAGGGTTGTAATTCATTAATAAATGCACGACGTGTTCACTGAGGGATAAGATTGCAGAGTTTGGAGGGAGAGAGGACATCATGCCTGAGGATAAAAGTTCATTTAGCTTATATTATCATTATTATCCATATGTGAAAGGTGGTTGTGTGCTGCACTTTTTACACTCATTGCTTTCTCTCTGGCAACAGAATAGTGAAGTTCCCTGCCCAAACACCCCCGTGGGAGAACCGTGACCGGGTGGAGGTATGAGAGGAATGTCAAACTAAGTAAGCACAGCACACTGCAGAATATGATTAAGATACATCAAAGTGGTTTCATATTCACTCTAGTCACCACTTGGTTTTATCTTGTTATTATCTGAACAGCCACTTAATTTGGGATAATGCTGCAACTCGGGCAGGTAGTAAGAAAGAGTATGTGGTTGAGTGGAAGAAGTGGTAAAAGTCAAAGACTACATCTGCCATGAGCACACTTCTACCCAGTCACACCCGAAGATAAACAGCACAGTGAGGTAATGTGGCAGGTGGAGGTCCGGTGATGTCAGCACAGAGGAGGCTGAATGGGGTCACACTGAGGTGGACACAAGCACCATCTGATGGGATGTTCTCTGTGTAGCTGGGTTGTTTTGACACACAGCTGAAGGACATGACGTGCATGTCCCTATATTAAAATCACACATATAAGAATATAAGTTTACGTTTCACGTGTCAGCTGCACCGATCACTTGCTCTACAAGCTTCTATGATTCTTTGTGAACCCATGTGATTGATTACAGTGTCTCTCGGTGTCAATGATTGTTACAGTTTCTAGTTGTGAAAAATGATTACATATAGGGCACAGTCCTTCAACACGGCCTTTGATGTATTCTTCTGTGCATGTTTATTATAGTCATAGTCACAGCTCAATCATCACAAGACACCAGAAGATGGGCAGTTACACTCACAGAGTAGGTATGTGGTATGTGTTTGACTCTGCGAGGGAGTGGTGGAGTGTACAACTCAGAGAGGGGCATCCACCAAACCTCTGAACATGTTTAAGAGGTGGTGGTAGAAGCCTTGATCCATTTTGCCCATTTTTAACACCCATACAGGTGTCTTCAGGACACGGACTCTATCAGACATACCTGTATAAAGTTCCCATGCCCATAACAGTTAAGGTGTTAAGAAGTGTGTTCAAATCTCTCTTAGTTTTCCTGCAATGGGAACCCCCTCAAAAAATCCACTTTTCAAGCAGAATAATAACAGTCCTTCCAAAAACAATTGGGCTTCTTGCACCTTTGATGCCAGGGACTGTTTGGCCGTCATGTCCTTATACTAACACAAATCTTTTCCAAACAAAAGAAAGACAGACAAAGTCAGAAACTTTAAAGCAGCAATGACAAGACAAAAGATACAGTGTGCACAGAGAAACCCCAGCAAGACTGGTGAATATTTTAATTCAGAACCAAGGGGAAAGAAAAAGACAGAGACAAGAGAGATGGAAGAATCTGTACAATGTTGGCACAGCAAGGTGGAACTTTGAGATGCTTCTGACAAGAATCAGCCGAGTTTGCACATCTCTCTCTCTCTGTTTCAAATCCAGGGAGTACCCACAGCAAACTCTAGCTTTATCCTTGCTTTATAAATGTGGAGAACCTTAATCTGTAGTCTGAATGCAGCCCTGTGGCTTTATGGGGCTCAACACTTCACCAATATTCAAGGGAGCTGACCAAAAGCACCAGCAGGCTTCTTAAGATCCATTTGGGATTTTAATTTTTCACCACTGAAGCCAATAATGTGAGTTCGCTTCGGCTTCTTTGTAAGAGGTCTCAAAGGTGCATTTTGAATTACCCATAAAGTCCTTGGAGCTGCATTTGTGATTTGCTCCACTGATGTACCATGGAGTTTCAGCTTACAGAATCTAAATCAATGCACCTGTCAGTTAGGATTAATTTACAGTCAAAATACTTCAGGATAAGCTGGTAAGAGCAACAATGGAGCACCAATCAGTGGGGACTCTGCTGAATGTACTCATGGTTTCCAAGTGTGCGTGTTTGTGAGAGGAATGGTAATTTAGTGCTTAAACTGTGAGGAATTTCATGTGAGGTGAGTTGGCAAAATAAAATCTCATTGGCTTCATTGAAAGCAAATGCACATGGTCGGTAGGAGGGTTTGCAAAACAGCAGAAAAGCGACCTGACTTGCATAGTTCCCCTTTAGGGACATGTTATTGCATTTGATTGGTGAAACTGATGAGTGAAAGTCAATGGAAATGTGTTAATTTTTTTTGATAATGAAAATTAACTTAACTCAAATTTACTTAACCTAACCCTAACCTTAGATTTGTCCTCAAATGACCCCAACTGTGCTGGAGAAAAAGCAAGTAAGTGAAGCTTGAATCGAGTTTTTCCAAGGCCAAGGATGCACTTCCTCGCTCAATATTTTTATCGGTGTTGTTACGCATGAATCGAAAAGAAAATTAGCACTTGAGCGAATCCTTTCACCACATTTACGAGCCACTTCAATATACTCTGCTTATTCAGCTCTTGGCCTTGAGCATGCGTCTATTTGTCTGAATCTTTTGCACAGACTTGGCCTCACCTCAAACAGGTCAGTTGAATGTCAATGGATGATGTCATTTTTTTTTCTCTACACTCATCATCATATAGCCTTGAGTGAATGGTGAAAGTGTGAATGTGAGTCAGGCATGATGGCTCAGCATGAATTGAAATCAAGGGTGGTCTCGCCTCCAGTCTGTCCACAGTGAAAAAAGGGGAACTGTCTTGTTAATCCAGCAGGGGAATTCCTATTGTGCAGCAGACCTTTGGAAGTGCCTGGCAGTATGGGAGGTTTCAGGTTTTGAAATTTCAGATTTGGATAATTTAGGCTCATCATGCTTATCCATGTGTGTGAGGAATTTGTATGTAAGTGTGGAACAAAGGTACTGAAACTTTCCAATGGGGTCAGGCAGACACTTGAACCTCAACAGACTGGATTTTTTTAGTCAAAAGCGAGAATGTAGACCAGGCTTCTCTCCTTTTTCCTGCTGCTGATTGGAGCATAAAGACCATTCCTCAGCTGTGACTCAGAGGACAAAGGTCATTGACTCAACTCCAAATTAGCACTGGACCCTCTTTGATTCAGGGGCCTCTCCCATGTTTGCAAACGTACATACACAAGCACATAATGCACCACCGATCCCCTGAAAAGAGACCCCCCATTTATTTAGGTATTTCCATCTAATCTAGTCTAAACCATGCGCCCCCTCTTACTGTTGCGTCTGGGAATTTCCAAAGAAAGCTGAATCCTCTGACTCTGCTGTACCTCCCTGTTGTTTTAAGAACATTTAGAACCAAGAATGCAGAGGGCACTGGCTTCGGACATACTACACCTTGTAAAGATGGTGCCTATTTCCCCTCGCACCACCGAGGTGAAAGCACCTGACTAAACGCTACCAGGCTCTCCTGTGGTGGCTTGAGTAGAGAGGAGTGTTAAGTCATAGTGCCGTAATATTGTTTTTAGTTTGTGTGTGATCGGGTTCCAGGTAACCTCTGTGGAAAATAAACAGCAGGCTTCAAATGTGTGCAGATGACTCATGTGAAAACTGAGAAAATGTTGAGGTGATACTTTTTTTTTTTTGCAACAGCTTAAATCTTGCCTCCCAGGCAGATTTTGTTTAGGGAACACTGAGGGAGATTTTTTAGCAGTCAAACCTCCTCACAGTTAGAGCGTCTAATAAGACCCAGCAGACAGCAGCATTTTAATGAGCCACTATATTTTGTTTTATGCTTTTATTAGTGTGTGCTAAACAAGAAAAATAAACACAAATCAGGATAAATACAAAACTCTTTACCCATCATCAACGATTAGAGAAAGATTAAAATCATCATGGAGTCTCCAGATGACACTTTTTGAAGCTCAAATAAATAAATAATAATAAAATTAACCTGACTTCCATTTAGCTAGTTAGAACAGAAAAGAACATCATCAGTCCCTGTTGGTGTTATAAGTCAAAATGTCCAACTGTTGTCGTATATGTGGTGTGAAAACTGTAATCACCCTTCAGTTCAATCTGTTACTAAAATCAGCGGTGGCCTCTCTGAGTTCATGGTTTCAGATTCATACTGAGTGTGAAACCTTAATCAGTCCTGCTCTTCACTTCCATCCCTCTGTGTCCCATTGTCTTCTGTCCATGCACCCGTGTGGTAACGTTGCTGTGCAACATTGCCACCTGCAGGTGTAGATGTAAAAGTGTGGACAGTTTGAGATGAACAAATCATCTTGCACAAACCAACAATTATTCATGTTATGATAAATAAAAACATCATCACAGATTAAAATACAGTGGAAAAACTAATGGCTAACACTGTGATTCTCTAAACACTGTCCTCCTGAGCTCCAGTACAGTATAAAAGAGACTGCTAAAATGTAGATTATCACTGTGTTTGCCATCTCAGTTTAGCATCATGCACATTGCTGCTGCTCTTTGATGGTAATTTCAGCTACATGCTTTACACAGTGAGCAGGGAATTGTTTCAGATCCTCAGAACACACCAGCTGAGCTGAGGATGCTGCGCTCCATCTGCCAGTGAATCCCTTTATCTCGCATTCAATGGCAGACACATCATCACCATCTGTATGATAGACACAAACAGAACCACGGCTCAGATTTCTCTTAGCCCTGCTTTATCATCCAGCTGCAAGCTTCACCGTGATCAATTCTCAAACAAAGGTTAGTGCTCTCTCAGAGAGATGTGCTGCATCTGATGTGTGAGCACAATCGAACCTCCTCAAAAACACGAGTGATGAGAGACTTTATTAAAAAAAAACAAAAAAACGCATGTAACATCTCAGCCTTGACACTGATGTTTTTTTTCCCCAATAATTAGTATCAGTTATTCAAATTTCCTGTCATGTTGCACAGCCTCAAGTACAACGAGGACATCCTTGACCCAGAAGCATACGCACTTCAAATGCAGATGCAGAAGTTCAGCCTCTCTGCACTGGTTTAGTTCAGCAGGCTTCGCTGAATTAATCATAGAGCATCATTGACTGTTTTGTGACAGTGTTGTTGACAGCTTTTTACCACCCTCACTGTCTTAGAAGTGTTCAATTATGTGCCATCAAGGGTAAAAGTACAAAATGTATGAATAGATCATGAATGTAAATTTTCAGTTCAGTTAACCCATTGTCTTACTTCACTGGATAGAACAGCTGGAGGGGAAGTCTGTGAACTGATATGATGCTTGTTTTTGAGCCCTGACTGACTTCATACAGAGACTCAGGGTCAGTGTTTTAAACTGCAGAGCCCACATTGAACAGAAATACTGCAGAACTGTAGTTCAGGGAGAGCTAATATTTATTTACAAGTATGAATGCTGCAAGGAGGCAAAACTATTGGCTGCATCGACTACTTCCAATTGCAATACCCAAATCTCTGGAGCTGCAGTTGCAGTTGTGGCATTAAAGGACCATATTCTCTGTTTTGTACAGATCCCAGAACCAGTCCTGTTAACCTGTGGGGACAGGGGTGGGAAAAATAAACCTGAATGTTTGCGTTACACGAATGTTTCCTCCATGAGCTACTGGTGTTGATATTCTCACTGTATTTCACCTGTCAACAACAATGAGCAAGCAGCTGTGGTGGGCAGGGGATGAGGCCTGATCCA
This sequence comes from Caranx ignobilis, assembly GCA_021432705.1. Classification (NCBI taxonomy): domain Eukaryota; kingdom Metazoa; phylum Chordata; class Actinopteri; order Carangiformes; family Carangidae; genus Caranx; species Caranx ignobilis. The sequence goes on from MU269988.1 coordinate 8,339,491, forward strand.
GTTTTTCAAATGAGAAGGTAAGAGCTGATATATATAGAGAGTATTCGTTTGTATTTTTCTTTACACATAAAAGTTTACGTTTAATTTAATTTTGAAATCTAAATATTTTCTTTGACATTTTTTTGTGAACCATAGCTCCTAAGTAACATTATAGCCTACCACTACAATTGCCACTTATATCACAAATGCAGTATTTATCTAAAAATAATTGCAATATAATTTCAAATACATATTTATATTTATATGCTCTTTTGAGTGTGTTCTGACCTGAAAGTTTTTAAATGCCGCATAGGCAGCGCCGTAGCTTGTCCATACTGTACCTTTAAACAGAGCCAGCGAGCAGCGGGCCAGTGCGCATGCGCAGGCTGTGTTTAGTTTTCTCCAACCTGAGGAGCTGTCTAGTGTTGCTGCGCTAGGAAATCAATCGCTGCCAGTTCTTGTCATGTTTTGAGAGCAACAGCGCGGCTTGTGTGTGTTTGTTTTTTTCCTCTTACCGGGACACCACCACGTTGTTGTGTACACGGCGGTTTCGTCCGGAGGAGCTTTATTTGCTGTGCATGTTGTTGGTGTTGGTGGTGGTGGTAGAGGGGGTAAAAGACCAGTGGATTCAACAAGAGTTCAAAGTGGTTGCTCAATGCCCCCCTATAGTCGGCAGGAACAGCCTTCCAGCTCCCACATCTCACCACATCCTAGTTGACTGCGGCAGCCCTCGCACTGTGGTCCAGGGCGACAAACACCACCACCACCCCTTTGTTCTTGTGTGGACGAGCTCCGACTACGGCGTAACGGCTCACGGACGGGACTATAAGTATGTTACGGTGTACATCCCTGTTTGAGTCTGAGGGATTGTTTACGCGTTAAAATGGCTGCTGAAATGGCATTTGGACGAGAATGGTCTTGAATCAATGCAGTAACGTTACACTACCCAGCAGATGCCAAACTGCCCGTAAGCTAACGCTACACAGGCAAACAAATGATGGTTTAGCTAAGCCCCGGTTAGCTTCGTTTATTAGCTTTAATAGATGATTCGCCGCTTTTTTGCTAGGTTCTTCCAACAAGAGGTAGGCTGAAGGGAATTCCTCCCACTCCAAGTCAATGCATGCGGTTAACCGAGCAGCTTTTCAAGACAGTTAGCTAACACTGCAGTTTCTTTAGCCATTTTCTCCTAAGCAGGCTCAGCTGGGACTTCAATTGAGTATGCAGAGGACTCAACGAATATGCAGGACTTCTTTGTTATAAGTGTAACAGCCTGAGTAGCCAGGGCTTTCTCCCAGAGCAGACCTAAAGGCCCCGGTCTTTCACTCGGCTCGGTCGACCTGGGGGTTGGGGTGAAAGGGAGGTGGGGGGCAAAAATGGATCCAGGGGGAAATGTAAAACGAAACGCTTTCTTTTTGGACCAAAAGTAGCCACCCACGGCGACCTGCGGGGTATCAACAGATACTTGGTGGTCTATGTTTTGTTTTACTTTGTGCTGTTCACTCACGCCTCACCGGCGAAGCCGTGTGACAAGGATTGCCACTCTGGAAAATGTGTAAACGGATCCTGCATCTGTGAACGAGGATGGGTTGGAGACCAGTGCCAGCACTGCCAGGGGAGGTTCAAGTAAGTGGCCGTGCACTAAATCCTGAGCTGTACCAAAGCCAGCAGTCATTGTTTGCACACTTCTCGTGATATTCAAAATAGAGATGACACTGTAGCCACCAAAAGTAGGTTTGGATCAAATCTGATCCTGTTCCGTTTGTCAATAGAGATGATTGGTTGTCATCATAGAGTCATGGGTGCATCCATTTCAGTGGGAGATGGGTCACAGTTAGGCAACCTCAGGATACATTATTGTCACTATATGATGTTATTGCATTTTTTAAACATTTTGTGAGTGTTTTGTGACAGATCCGTCGAGTCCGGTTGTCAAAGGATGTGGGGCTCGTATCAGTGGAGTTTTTACATGTGACAGTTCATACGTGGGTTGAAAACCAGTATTATGGGAGATATGAGAGATATTCAGTGTTTTCAGGTGCATCTTGATCATAAGCCTGCGAACAAGGGTTGATCTCATCATTGATGAATCTGCACAATTATTGGATTAACTGGATGGTCAATAATGTGTCAGAAAAATGTGTAACTCGGTTTTTGACAACTTCAGGTAACTCTGTGTCATTCGGTTATTCAACTCATTGTTTGGTGAAAATTTCTCTCTTGGCCTGTAGCCTTTCTCCCTCATATTTACTTCACAGTTAGTTTGTGCAAGTGTTAACCACACACCCAATTTTTTCATTTGTTTGTTTTCCATCGCATTATTTTTAGATTCATGTGATGTACAAACCCACACAAGAAGAAAAGGTGAATTGAACTATATGCCAGTGAGATGAGAGGGCTCCACTATACACTTTAGTATTGACTTGAAGCTTGATGCATTTACACTGATTCCCAATAAAATCCTTTAATAAACACAGGCACAAAGGAAACATCTGCCAGCAAAGGTTTTTGCATATGATCTGAGGCCTATTAGGTGACAGTTAAAGGATGTTTTTCCTATAGGTTGGCAGAATATGCTTGTTGATAGACAAACATGGACAGCAAAAGATGGAAGAAGCCAAAGGCTGAGTGAAGATCCATGGTTGGTAGTGGGAAGAGAAAAAATGACAAGTAACCAATGAATGAATGTTCAAACATCTATGTAATAATAATGATAATATTCACTCTGATTGCGAGTGGTGACAGGAGTGTCTGATGGCCTTTCAGGACACCTGAGGTGCACTTTGTGGTGCAGAAGCATCTTGATCACAGTAATTACCATTGCTCCTGATGTGTCTGAGGCTTTGTATAGGTTGTCATCAGGCATGTTGTCTAAGAGAATAACCTCCCATCACCTAGAGACATACTGATATGTGAGACTGTAGCTGTTAGTGTCTCTGTAGAATAGAGACATACGGCCAGGTCAAAGCATGAACATCAGTGACATGGGTGACAGAAACACACGCACCACCTTGACATGCCTTGCACAGGATAGTGTTTCCCTGGGAAGTCCAAAGTGCAGCATGAAAAATTCATCATTCGTGGGTGTATAGAGAGCCTAAAGTCACTCCTGGTTGTATTCAGCTGGGTGTTTGAATCATAAGTGTGCACCAAAAGCAATATAATACACGCCTTTGCAATGGTGTAGTCAAATCATTGCATCTTTATGAGATATGTCAACCCATCTTTAAACCATTATCATGTCAAAACATGAGTTGAAAGTAATATTATGTCATGTAATTCATCCAGAACGACTTTTTAGGACATAAAAGGGAACTACACTCAGTTCCTGTGTTGCTCAGACCACCCATTAGAGCTCAGAATATGTTTGTAAACGCTTTCAAACTCTGAGATGATCATAATAAAAAACTTCTGTCGTTCTATGGTGTCATTAAAAAAAAAAGTAAGCTCCGAGCGTCATCAGCTGTCTGCGGATTCATAGATTATTTGCCTCAACTCTGACACTCAAATGAGGTTTTAATCAAAGCGCAAGCTGTCGCAAAACCAGAAAATTCATCGCTGTGTCGACAGAATGGTTTGAGGTAATCTGTCTCCTCGTCATTTCTAATTGATTCTGAGGGAGATCGCACAGTTCTGTGGGTGGGATGCGTACAACTCAAAAATTATGAGACGGTGATGAATCTCTATTTAAAAGTCATCTGTCTTTGTTACACATACTGCTGCGGCCTTTTGTGTGGAAGAATGCTCTGCTGGAAATTGTTTCCGGTGTCAGACGGGGGATGGGGGCAGAGAGGAGGAGGCAGATGAACCTTTTCAAGAGACAGCTGATTGAATCTTTTTGGTTGGCTTGTGCTGACCCTGGGCTGGCTGCCAGCTTTTTTCTCCTCTTATCTTAGATTCTGGTAATTGAATGCAGCAAGTGATACTATAGTTGGACACCTTAGTCAATGGTGATTTTGTGGCAGGACAAGAGCTCAGTCTTTATTCTGCTATTAAAGTGAAAGTTTTGAACTGTCAACTGCTTTTTTTTTTTTTTTTTTCCAAAACCGATAGGCCAGCGTTTAAGAATAAATTCAGGAATTAAATGGCACTTTTCAGTCTGGAAATGTGCAGTTTGTTTGATCTACAACTTTTACCACTTCACAGTCTGTTATGTAGGGCATCTGTTCTGCCAGAAAGGATTCACTGTGTCTCTGCAACTAGAAAGCAATGCAACAAATAGGGTAATTACCCGTGGTCATGGATGTTTTCCGGGTTTATGGTTTTATCTTGGAATGCTTCTTTCCTAACGGCAAACAAATTTCATCCACCAGCTGACCTTGTGTTGAAAGTAGTCTGTCCACACTGTACGCAGTGATAGATAAGCTGGTTAAACACTTGAAGAAGATAAAAGTGAACTATTTTTTACAATGAATTATTAATCTTAGATTGCACACATACCAGTGTATGAATGGCCAGGCGCAGGATGGTGTTTTTTGTTTCTTTGCTTGTTTAATGCAGATCTCATTTACTTAACTTGAACTTGTTCATCTGAGGACATGTGTCACTGACTTTATTTTATTTTTCAGGTTAATGGAGCCCTCAGGATACCTCACTGATGGTCCAATCAACTACAAGTACAAAACAAAGTGCACCTGGCTCATTGAGGGCTAGTAAGTACTTTTTTAAATGTCCTACTGAAGCTGAGCATTCAGGGCCCAATTTAATTATACAGCGTTAAGACATTGATCTAATTAAATTAAGCTGATCAGCATTCAATTTTTAAATCTTTTACTTTTATCAACATTTCATGGAGCATAGAACATGAGCTCTTGAAGGGTATCAACAAACTTCAGAGAGAGACAGCGACTGGGTCAGTTCATTATGCAGGATTTCAGCATTAATGCCCAATTTAAGAGAGGAGGAGAGAGAAAAATTTGGTCAGCATCCATTTCCTGTGAGTAACACTGCTTTTTCCTCCAGTATTTTCCGCCCTTGTCTTTCTGTCGACAAAGGATTAGGTCATCTTTTTCCATGGAGTGTATATAATTGGCAATTCCTGTAAAAAGGTCCACTGTAAGGGGATTTGCAGACAGCTTTTTTACATGGAACTAATAACAATCATAAAGAGCCAGAAATCATCTTTATATAAGCCTTCAGAGCTAACTCCAGGACAACGGAACAGAAGTGACAAATCATTGTTAAGGTCCAGGATCCCAGACGTCAAACATCCATATGTCATAACATAACAATATGCCATAAAGACCTGAATCAAGGTCCATTGGGGTCAGTGAGTTTACAGTGGAACATGAATGAAACCACACCAGGAGGGCAAACACACCAGGTTGGGTATAATAAGTTCATATAATTGGCATAGGTTCAGTTATGCCAGTATAGATGTTGTACCTTTGTTACTATACAATGTCATGTAAAAAACTGTGCCTGACATTTTGAGGTTGCAGAGGGTTTTCGTCTGATGAGTTGGGATTTTAATAAGCAATCTTGAAAGGTAGAGGAAGAATCCCAGGACCTATTGATGCATTTAATTGTCAATTCAATGACAAATAAAAGTTGCCTGTGGTCACACAAAGCTATTACTGATACTTGAGCATGTAGGTGAATATAAATAAGGTAATTTATTAGGTTTTTGTGCAGTTAAAGCAAGAGTTCGACACAGAAAGACAATGACGGTGAAACAAAATCACTCCGTTAGTGCCTCTCTCTATTAAAACCACAGTTCAGGTTTGAGGAGGTTTATAGGTGTATGTCTTGGTCAAATGTTAAACCTAAACCATTTCTTTTGTCCCCCTCCCACAGTCCAAATGCAGTTCTTCGGTTAAGATTTAACCACTTTGCCACAGAATGTAGTTGGGATCATATGTACGTCTACGATGGAGACTCAATATATGCTCCACTGGTTGCTGTTTTCAGGTGAGTGAATTTTGTCCAAGCCATCTGATAAGTGTGTTCAGTGTTTTGTAATACAGTACATCAATATAAACCGGAAAATGCATTGTGATTTGCGATGTCAACGACACCATTTTTCGTGCAGTGGCCTCATCGTGCCAGAGATACGAGGGAATGAGACGGTTCCTGAGGTGGAGACGACTTCAGGCTACGCACTACTACACTTTTTCAGTGATGCTGCCTACAACCTGACAGGATTTGAAATATTTTACTCGTGAGTATCAAGATGCTATTTTTGAGCTTAAACTGGATGCAGAGTATAACCTCACATTGTATTTGTGGCAATAACAGAAAGGCAAGCAGCAGAGATCTTCTGCAGTGGTCTTAGCCTACAGCAACAAGCTGTGACCTCCTCAATAGTTCTTTTTCCGTGCCAGATCTTTTTATCCCTTTATGCTTCTCATCTCTGCCAACACCTAGAAGATGCTCATTAATCTACCTCTGTTCCCAAGTAAAGACCCATGTGGCCTAAATAATGCAAACGGCAATTGAGAGAGTGAAAACTTCTCTTTGTCCAGGATCAACTCTTGTCCCAATAACTGCTCTGGCCACGGGAAGTGCACTCCCGGGAACTCTGTCGCCAGCAGAGTGTACTGTGAATGTGACAAGTACTGGAAAGGCGAGGCCTGTGACATCCCCTACTGCAGGAACAACTGCGGCAGCCCCGACCACGGCTACTGCGACCTCACCGGGGAGAAACTGTGTGTCTGCAACGACAGCTGGCAAGGTAAGAGTTGGCTTCTTGTCCGAACTCAACAGCTGCTCAGAAACGTCAGGATCATTTAAAATGACTGCACATGTACAGAAAAGCATTGGAGAAATAATTCTGACAAGTTTAGTGATGACATTATTCACCAAATAAAAATTCAGAGTGTAGCAGGTCGGCATGTAGCCATTAGCAAGATTTAAACCCATAAATGGTATTACTGTGCATGGCCAGATGTTATCTGACTCTGGAATCCAAAGGCAAATGTGGCCGGGGTTTGATAGCATCCTATTTCATCTAAATCCAGCTTTATATCAGATTATTTAACTTGACATAATCAATGAAATGAATCAGATAAGATAGAATTAGTCTTTTATTAGCCAGGAAGTTAGGGAATTCGTAGTATTAGAGCAGCAAAGTGGACTGGTGTCCACTCAAATACTATAATGATTCTTAATAGTGCAAAGCAGTATCCCTCAGATACAGTAACAGCTCACCTTCTCTCCATTTCCTGCATTCAAATCACAGGCAGATTGAATCATCCGTCATCATCACAATTCTTCAAAAATGCAGTTGCTCCTCCCACGAGCAACGCGGTAGTTGTGCAGCAGGGCGCAGCGAAGAATGTCTCAGCAACACGTCAATAGGCCCCCGTGACAGTGCGTTGTTATTGTGTGCCTCCAGCTGGAGGGGAAGCAAATGCTTTAGTGTGATGAAACTTGACAGAATCATTAGCAGAGACATGCGCTTTTTCAGCGCGGCCTTCACTCGGTCAGTTTAACATATTCGCACCTCCCTGCCTGCCGTGTTTGCTTAAGGAGCAGTCATGCTTTTGTTTCAGTCTGAGAGCGGCGAGTGTGCCCCTCATTGTTCTCGTGATGAGGTATGAAAATATGCATCAGATGCTGTTGATACATTCCAATCCTGAAGGAGATTCAATATACATAAATAAATTTATGTCTTTATCCTAGAATAGTGCAGCTGTGAGGAGAAACAGCATCTTTATTTTGGAAGAGTGCATCTGAAATCGTGAGGTAACATTGTTTATTTTCTACAGGTGTCCTCAGCTGTCACTCCTCTGTTCTTCTCATAGGTCCTGACTGCTCTCTAACTGTTCCTTCAACTGAGTCCTTCTGGGTCCTACCGAGCGTCAAGCCCTTCGGCACATCACTCGCCAGAGCGTCCCATAAGGCTGTGGTGCAGGAAAAGGTCATGTGGGTGGTGGGTGGTTACACCTTCAACTACAGCTCCTTCCAGATGATTCTCAAGTAAGCAGCACAGCAACAGCATTATGTTATTACAGTTTTTCAGAAGGAAAAACAAAAATGTTATTTCAGTTTGTTCAGTCAGATCAACAAACACCGAGGCGCTCCCTTCAGACAAACACAGCTTTATTCCTGTTTGCATTTACATGGTCTTTATTGACCTTTCTTTACACTAACAAAAGCAGCAGATGAAAGGCTGACCCTGTCCTTATTTTCGCTTCTCACGTAGTGTATATCTCAAAGCAATGACTGATCAGGAGGAAATGTTTTTGGCTTATCAATATATCTGTTACGCATGTCCCTTCAGAAAACCTCAACCCACTTTGCGCTAACTGTTTCCCTCTGTGTAGGGTGTAACGTGAGTGTGCGTACATGTTTGACATTCACTTAACCGAACTAAAAACATAGTGTTAAGTCAAGCTGGATGGTTGTTGCTGGTAGAACGCAGACCTGACGTCTGTCCTCACTCGTGTCTTCATTGCTTGGACAAGCTCTCTCCATCTGCTCAGTGTTTGCTCATCGCCAGGTGCTATTACTCCTGTGCTCTGAAAGCATCTTGTGTGACAATCTGACTAGGTGCCACGTTTCTTTTTCTGAATGCCTACAAACATGCACTTATCTGTGTTAATCAGTGCGCAAAACCTCAAACTTATCGAAGGGACTTTTTTGTCACCTCTAGGCTAAATTGCTACCTTTGACATGAAGGAAACCTCTATCTTGCGCACTCCTTGATTTAATCAGCTGATCATATGGTACAAATACGTTTAATGTCGCAGAGGTACAAACGTAATGTCCTCTGTGGTCTGTGCGCACTTTAGAATGCATTCAAGTGTGTAATGATCTGTTGCACTGCTCTGCAGCTACAACCTGGAGAGTGGCACCTGGAACACAGTCCCCATCAACAGCGGGCCCGTGCCAAGATATGGTCACTCACTCGCCACCCACCAGGTAAACACACGTCCACAGATACAATTCCTCAAACTCTCAGGAAAACAGAGGGAATTTAGAGAACTACAGCTGTTAGCATAAGGAAAGGAGAATTAAATGTATCAGTTTTATTTATATAGCACCAATTCAGAAGTTATCTCAAGGCAGTGTTCAAATAGAACAGGCCTTCTCTTTATAATAGTGTTTACCCAAGAGTTCCCACTAAGAGCAAGTGAACAAGGCAAAAGTGGTGTGGAACAACTTCCTTTTAAGAGGCAGAAACCTTGATCAGAACCAGCTATCAGCTACCAAAAAGCTGTAAAATTTTGATTTCACATATGTTTTCAAATTGAAATTGCTTATTTTAACTCGTTATCTAAAAGCACCAAGGGACATTTTCACATGACTATACTAGGAAGAGCGCCAATTGTAATTTTGTAAGTTTGGTATACTCCCTCTTAAAGATGAGTAAGCTTTATAGTGGTTGTGGCTCTTTCTATAAACAAAGCTCTCTGTTTGTTTGGTTGACATGGTTAAAAGGCACTAACATCACTCTCTCCTCCTCTTGTCAGGATGATATCTACATGTTTGGTGGGAAGCTGGAGGCCGGCTGGGGGAACGTGACAGATGAACTGTGGGTGTTCAACATACCCAGCCGGACATGGCAGCGGAGAAACCCTGTGGTGGGCCCACCGGCCCAGGCGCAGATTTACGCTGTGGAGGGCCACTCAGCTCACTGCGTCCTGCTGGAGAGCGGCGAGGCCATCATGCTGGTCATCTTTGGCTACTCCCCTATATACAGCTACATAAGCAACGTTCAGGAGTACAATCTGAGTGAGTCAAAGCAGATGTAGGAACTTTAAAATTCAAGACTTTTTCTCTCTCTGTCAGCTTGGCTTTCTCATCTGACACTTGTTACATCGTTGGAATAAGTGCCCATTTGGAAATTAAACTGAAGCTCGGCATGTTGACTTTCATCATAAAAAGAAGTAGGAGTGAAATAGATGAAAGAATTAATTAATTTCTGATCTGAAGAGGATCCGACTTCCAGAATTCCAAGTGATTTGACAAAGAAATAATTTCACGCATAACACATTTTTGAGGAGTAGTGCTGCCTCTTATGGGGTTTAAAACACCAAGACATTGCCAGTGTCTCCAGTTTGCAGTAATATTCAGTGCATGTCTCCAAACAAGGGCTAACACAAGCATTTCTTTGTATAATATGTTGATGTAACACTGAGCTCAATTTCAAGTGCTCCCAGTTTTTTTTATTGAAAACCTGCCAGAACAACAGCAACAGCAGAAAGAAAGAACAACTCTCAATAGATATTAGAAGCTGAGAAGCACTGTGGCCTATTTTTCTGTGAGTCAATGAGATGTAACCAAGAAATCATTTAGTGCACACAATGAAACAATGCTTCCCATTCCTGCCAATCTGTTATCTGTAAGATTTTATTGCGCAGGAGAGCTTAGCTGTCCATCATGTGATTTTTATTTTAAAAAAACAACTCATGTACTAAAAGCTCCACATTCATGTGTTCCTGTCAGGATCCAACACATGGTTGGTGCCTGAGACCAAAGGTGCGATTCCCCAGGGCGGTTACGGCCACAGCAGCACGTACGACAGCTCCAGCGGCAGTGTGTATGTTCACGGAGGCTACAAGGCTCTGCCAGCTAACAAATATGGCCTTGTCGACGACCTCTACCGCTACGACGTCAACACCCGCACATGGTAAACTGACGCATATTCTGCTGTCTTGATTCATTGTGTTTTTCTTGTTAGATTGTCCTTGACAGTGCGCATGTTCCAGGTTCATCTTGAGAGAGAGCGGCTTTCCACGCTACTTGCACTCAGCTGCGCTCCTCAGTGGCACCCTGCTCTTCTTTGGAGGCAACACACACAACGACACGTCACTCAGCAACGGGGCCAAGTGTTTCTCTGCTGACTTCCTTTCTTATGACATTGGTAGTGCTCATTATTCTTGACATCACACTATAATTTGATAGGTGACCTCTAGTGCTGCTACTATCCAAATTTTCATCCAATTTAAAGTTAAAGTAAAAACTTGTATCTTATGCCTGAATTAGTTATTTTCAAGTGTCATCCCGTCAGATTGAAATGTGGATAGTGACTTCATACTAATTATGTGCTTTTTGTTGTTTTTAAAAAATAGTTTCAAACAGCACTTGATGAAGTTTTAAGGACTATAATAATCAGAACATTCAAAAATGGCACACAGACAAACCAGACCAAACCAAACCAAACACTCTGACATGTTTGTTCTGCTGCTCTCCTCAGCCTGTGATGAGTGGAGGCTGCTGCCTAAACCAGACCTGCACAGGGACGTTAACCGCTTTGGTCACTCCGCTGTGGTCAGCAATGGGTGAGTCTTTCTACTGGAATCTCTTCTTGGACCAAAACACTTTGGACAGGTCATACAGAGAAATCCTCTTTTAAATACAATTTTATGATCATTTTGCAATGACAATGTAAAAAGAAAACATTGCAAGTGTCACATACACACACAAAATCAGAGTAACTGTGAATTCAGTGATTAAATATCCATGGAGTACTGAAGTACATGTATAGTAATGACTCAATCCCTGTCAGTAATTTGGTAGGAGCTGATGTTGCTTGTACATTACATCACAATTAAAACTTCTATTTTGGAGGCAAAATCTGACTAGAAATGTTAGATATCCATTGCAATGAAAATGCAATCCAGTACTTAATGAAGCATTGAAGCATGAAGCATTTTAATAAACTAAGCACTACAAAGTATCACACTACAGCTGTCAACATGATCTTTGTATTAAACCTCCTTTTTCCCCTTTTGTTCTTGTGCATGTTCCTCACTAGGTCCATGTATGTGTTTGGGGGTTTCTCTGGTGTGCTGCTCAATGATGTCCTTGTTTACCGACCCCCGAGCTGCCAGGCCTTCTTGGCAGAGGAGGGTTGCGTGAAGGCTGGGCCAGGGGTCCGCTGCATCTGGAGTAGAGGCCGCTGTTTCCCCTGGGAGCCCAGCATGGCTAACGGCAGCCTCACTCCCGCCCCATTTTGCCCCCCTAAACCCGGTGAGACTCACATCCAAACCCTTTTCTTTTTTTGAGAGAAGACAAAACCTCTTTGGACGAAATACAAACTAAAATACTCAATCTCGCTCTCTGTTGTTTCTCTTTTCAGTGACAGTGGACGAGCGGTGCTACCGATTCTCAGACTGTGCCAGCTGTACAGCCAACACCAACGGGTGCCAGTGGTGTGATGACAAGAAGTGCATCTCTGCCTCCAGCAACTGCACATCTGTGAGTGAGCCAACAGGGGGCGGCAGAGCACTTCTGGTCTTTTGCTCAGCTCCTTGAAATGCTCTTTCACATAGAAAGACACACACACAGCTGTGGAAACACTTCTTGTTTTCTCCTAAATGTGTCTCTCTTGTTCTCCCCACTTCTGCTGTAGAACGTGAAGAACTTCACTGAGTGTCCAGTGCGGAACGAGCAGGTGTGCAGCAAGCTCGCCAACTGCAAGAGCTGCTCGCTGAATCCCAACTGTCAGTGGGACCAGAATCAGCCAGAGTGCCACGCTTTGCCTGGTAAGACAGAAAGACACTGGAACCTGAAGGCCTATTCACAAACACACAAACAGCACACGCCCTTTTATCGAAAGGCTTTGGATTCGGATCTCGCACACACACACGAGAAGAGGGTCAGGTTTTTAATTTGAACGCTGGAAATTGATTGGGTGAGCGCTGTAACACAAAACAGTCACCTAGGTTTAAATGATGTTTTGTTCTGACATTCAGACCTGAGGGGAATATGTAAAAAAATATTCTTAAGTATGTTAAATTCAACCAGCTATGAGGCTTTTTGTGAAGCCACTGTACATCTTATTTACACATAGCCTTTTGTATTTGCAAAGATGTGCTTTCAAGATGTCATCCCGATGTTGTTTATCAAGTCTGGCAGTATATTTAGTTTACCTCTCATCCTCTCAACCAACCCCCCCTCCTCAAATGTTGACTCTGGCTCAATCCAAAGAAATGGTGCTGTCACTTTAACCATAATTTGCAGTTCATGAAGCCTTGTCGCCTAAGGGCTTGATGCAGCAGTGGGAGCTGCAAATCATTTCTGTTTGTGTGTATACGTGTGTATGTGTGTTTCTGATGCCTGAGAGGGAGTGGTGCACGATTCAATGCATGCATCCAAATGAGCAAACAAAATTTCATGACACATAGTAAGTCTGCCCCCAAAATCTCATCACTTTGTCTCTCTAAGGCAAATAAGAGCAGATTACACTCCTGCTTAATCTCTGACATCCACACACACACACACACACGGAGTATCCCACTAAATCTTTCATCCCCTGTGGTGTGCAATCTGATCTCATTTTTTTTTCTCATACATTTTTTTTTGTGTGTGTGTTTTCAATAACGTCTAACTTATCTTGGCCCAGTGTCGTCATCTTTTCGTCACTATGTCTTTCCTCCAGCCCAACAGTGCAGTGAGGGTTGGAGCCAGGTGGGGGAGGCCTGCCTGAGGATCAACTCCAGCCGCGAGAGTTACGACAACGCCCAACACTACTGCAAGAACCTGAACGGAAACATCGCCTCGCTCACCACCTCCAAACAAGTGGACTTTGTGCTGGAGGAGCTGAAAAAGCTCCAGCAACAAGACAAGGTAAACATAAACAAATAAGTGAATGATTGGGACGAAGCCGCTGGGATCAGATTCATCCACAGAAGTTGTGATTGTGTCTCGTTTTGTCGCTGACGGCAGAAGACAGAGAGTGATTATCTACCAGTCAGTAACTCAGACTTATGAATTTCAAGGTGATTTTCCCCTGATCAGTTTTGTTCTTGTGTAGTGCGCTGTTTTGTCTGAGTGCCTCCCTCTTTTTTCCTCATGTAATTTTTCCCCCTTTCAACTGTTTTTCATCAACTTCTTGTTGACCGGCGGTGCCACAAACTACGTGGTTTGTTTTTGACTGTGACGCAATTACAGCTTTAATGTGTTCTTGTTTTAGAGATTCAGCACCTGATGAATCAGACAGTGATTACTGCACGGCGCTTGCTTTTGTTTTGCTTGGAATTGAGTTTTACCCACAGTAACACTGTGTTCGTAGTCATCTGTTTTATGACTTACCGTTTGTCCAAAACAACCTTAAGCACTTTAGAGTATTGACAACACTTGCTGCTGGGTCTGGTTTGCTTGTAGAGCATAACGTCCAAATTGCCGTCTACATTTTTAGTTTTCTAATCTACACTTAAAAAGCACACATTCAGTATATCGACCTTTAAAGGAAGTCTATGGTGCAAGTTTGAGATGTGTGTAGGGATCAGTTTGTGGCATCAGCTCAGGAGCTTTTAGTCTCCAATTTTTTTTAGACCCAGGCTTCATCAACAGATGTCCAGATGGCCAGCTGCATAATTGACAACAGTTTATAAAATATAACCCACAAATTGTAATTTTCTCATAGGAAAAAAAACATAAAACTCTTATCAACATCATAATACAATCCTCTTCATCTTTAATGGAAATAATGAAATGCACTTTTTTTGGACAAACACTCACCCTCTCATCTCACCACAGCCTCATCTTCTCCATGTAGTGAAGGAAAATTATGGAGTCGACTGATGATTTTCGTTTGGTCATGCCTGCTGCTGTTCATAAGGATTTCATTTGTTGTCAGTCTGCTGGGATGAAACCTGATTGTTTGCTCCAAACAAAACCTTGACACGCATTTTCCCATCATTTTCCCATTACATTAAAAGTTGAAACCTTAAGCCAAATAAGTAATCATATCTGTGAAATTATTCTCAGTAGACTTTTAATGACATCCTTGGTTCCTAGGTATAAATCCAGTGACTATTCATTACTTAAATAGCATGATGGAGCAGAGAGAGAGGCACAATTGAGCATTTTTATCTCCCATTTGAATACCCAGTGTTTTTTTTCCCAGGCCTTGTGTGTTTAACTTTTTGCCGTGTCTCCACAGCGGCTGTCTCCCTGGGTGGGCCTGAGGAAGATCAACGTGTCATACTGGGGCTGGGAGGACATGACCCCGTTCACGAACAGCAGCCTGCGATGGCTGCCCGGGGAGCCCAGTGACTCTGGTTTCTGTGCCTACCTGGAGGAGCCCCAGGTGTCAGGCCTGAGAGCCAACCCATGCACCGCCACCGCCCACGGCCTCATTTGCGAAAAAGCCACTGGTGAGAATACACCAGCACAAACATACTACATGACTCTTACTGTATATGTTTGGATTTGAATACCATACAAAATTATCCCTCTTTTCTATTTCCACATGCTTCTGTGCAGGAAACCCCAACCAAAGTACCCGTCCATCCTGTAAGAAGCCTTGCTCCCTGCACACCAACTGTGTTAACTGCACCAGCCAAGCCATGGAGTGTATGTGGTGCGGCAGCACACAGCGCTGTGTAGACTCCACTGCCTATGTCATCTCCTTTCCCTATGGCCAGTGTTTGGAGTGGCAGACTGGAGATTGTGTGGGTAAGTGTCTTTTACTGAACTTAATCTAGATGAGGCTTCTTTGAAGTCTATAGTCTGACATTAAGGTAGCCAGGCACTAAGCTTTCTCAAATTGGCTTCTGTAAGCAGTCAATATTCATCACAGAGAGAAGGAAGGTTAAGGGAGAAAAACAGCTTATAGTGGAAGGTGTTTGTGTCGGAGGGAAAATGGTATTAGTTTCCTGTGATTGGCTTTGGAAGCTGCTTTTGGTTTGTAATGGCCAATTACTCTCGCATATAGTCGACCCAACTGTTAGATTTCCCCACTGACCGGGATGCAGCTGGACTCTTTACCATTAGCTGGCTTTAAGGCGTTTAAAAACAGTCATGCATCAAGGCACAGTTTCAGAGGTGGCTACAAACGCTCCGACTGAGAGCAGAGCATAATGGAAAAGCTGGAAGATACAGTGATGTAAATATAAATGTTTGAATAGACTCAACTGTTCAGTTGAGCCCATATAGTGTTGTGGCAGAGCAACTCACTGACAGTGGCTTTTGTGCTGTATAATTAATTACCCATAGAAATAGCAATATGTAGGATGAATGTTTAGCTTACATTAAGTCCATTTAGTCTCTACACTCTTAACAGAATAAACCAAAGCTTTATTTAAATGAGTGCTTAAACACAATAAATCTGATAATCAAATTGAATGTAAAATATACTACATGTAGAATAAACCTGGTGTCTATTGCATGTATTCATAACATCATAGAGTTCATATTGGATTCAGGATGCTTTAAATTATTTGTGTACATTTGGGTCTCTAAAAAGTGTTTTTCAACCTGGTGGTCGGGAACCCTTTTATTTGGAAACCCAAATAAAAAAATGGCTTAAGTTAGGAAGAAATAAATAAACATACCTCTACTATGCAAAACTGGTACATTCCCCCTGTCTTTGAGTTTTACCTGTGCAGTAGGTTGGTTTAACTTTTATGGCTTCTAGAAAGTAAAGAAATAAAAAGAATGGAGAATGTTTTTTTAGGTGTTAAAGCTTGGCAGTAAATTGAATTGCTTTTACGTGATGTGTAATATGGGTAAGTTTACACGAAAAGGTTACTTGCGGTCAAAACATAACAAAGCTGATCATATACATTAGCTCAGGTCCTCAGTCTCCATCTTGTAAACTGTGACCTGCCACAGTTTACGACTGTGCTGTGACTCTAGATGTCCTCTTACTCCTGGTGTCTGGCTGCCTGTGGCTGACTCATTAAAGTGAGGCATGGTGCTGAAGGCAGTTGAAGAAATCCACAGCTCTAATTTGTGAACATGCATAATGATGACGGCTTTGTAGCCAGTTCATTGCAAAGCTTTAGAAAAAAGTTTAAAGGTTAAAAAAAAAAAAAAATCTGTTGAAATTGTGATTAAATATTCACATGTCATATCATGTAGAAGAACGCAGGAATAATGAATAGACAGATAAAACACAGCGGCCCCTGAGGTTTTTCTGCTGATGATCATGTCTGAAAGTGAACACAAGCTCCCACAGAGGTGAAACCGTCACCAGCGTTGTCTATGGGCAGTGTTAAGTTGATCAGAGAGCTCCTTTGTCTGAAGGTCAGTGTTGCTGTTCAGGTCGACGCTGCTGTTGCTCTGTGATGTATGAATCATACCCGGAGTTGTGTCAGATCGTAAAAACATCTCTGATCAGTTTAGTGAGTAACAAATTTAGGTAGCCCAAGGGTACACTCTCCAATTCTTTTTTGCGTGTGCTGGCAACACAGAAGCGTTTCACTACTCTGCATATTTGTCTCGCAGAATTCGTCCCTTCTTTTCTATGAAGGACGGAGAAGGTCGTTCTCTATAATTCTTTGCGTACTTTCCTCTTTTTCCGTTTGTTCTGTGTGACTTTGCACCTTCACGTCACTCTTAAAGTCTCAATCACCACTTCTGTCTTGAATTATCTCACCTACTTCAGTCCATCCCTCCTCATTTTCCACACATAGTGTCATGTGCTTTAGGCTGAGTGCACTGCATAAATGCACTTAGAACCACAGGCACTGGTTAAAATGGTCTGTAGCATCACTGCCTGCAGGGGCACCTTGAAAAGAGCAGACTGTCATATATTTGTTGCTCTCACTGGTCTAATTCTGCAGATCTGAGTTTGTTCCTTGTGAGATGGTACTACTTGGTAATCGTATGTTGATTTCCAGGGGGAATAACTCTTTATTTATGGCTTTCATCTAATAATTTCTTTCTGTTGTGTAATTGGTAATCCAAAAGACATCTTAAGCTTCTGTGTAGCCGCATCAGATCAGATCAAACACCCAAACCAGCCAAAACTGCATTTGCTTCAGACAGAATTTTAAACACACATGTTCAAGTTGAATTTCCCTTTTTCTCAGAGCATTTTTGTTGGTCCTTGGTTCAATCTTTTATGGCCTGTGTGCCCCCTGTGACAGTTTTCTATAGAGTACGCAAGAATAAATTTATCTATGGCTTTTGGACTGTCGACATAGCTGGAAAAAAAGCTATTTGAATATGTCACCTTGGGCTCTGAGAATTTAGATTGGCTGTTTTCACAATTCTCTGACATTGTATAGGGGAAAAAACTGTGATTAATTGACAGACTGAGGAAAATAATTGTCAGATTAACCGAGTTTGAAATCTTGTCATAAGTTTACAGCCCTAGCCTCGAGACAGCTGTTAAAACTGGAGCAGCCCATTGTTTGACGATTGATTAGTTGCTTTCATGGTGTTTATTTTATTGCAAATGAAGCCATTAGCACTTACAGCAAAGTAATCAAACCAACTCTCCTCCATCACAATATTCACAAGTTGTGCTTTGGTCTTTCAGAACTAGGATTTCATCATTACTTCAAAGGCCAGCCTTGCATGGCCAAAACAGTAACACTGAAGAAACAAAAAGTAGTTCAGATAGAGTAAAAGCATTAAAGCTGCATTTGAAGATTAAATCCTTTGTATATGAGTCTGCTAGTCAGGGATGCTTGTTGATCTGTCGGTTGCTGGATGCTTTAAGACAGGACACAACACAGAAAAGAGTGAATTTGCATTAGACTCATTTAGATGTTAAAAAGGCCTGGGAAGCTTCTTTGAATAAATTCGAACTTGTAAGTGCTGCTGTCAGTGAACTGTGCCTGGAACAGGAAGTTATATTTCCCGGTTTTGAATGTAAACAGACTTCTCCAGCTGTTTATGCCTGTTCACAATCACCAGCCAATTCATGTTACAGCATCAGATTTAGTTGTTTGTGTTCACAGTTGTGTCACCTGTCAAAATCCAGTTCAGAAGATGTGGGTTTTTGTTTTTGTGGTAGTTTTTGTGTTTCAACATACTTTTTGTGTTGTGGCAAGACAAAAGTTGTGATCCACCCAGGGCTTTTTTTTCCCTCTCCCACAATGGTATGTTCCCAAGAAATGCACCACTTACATCCTGTCATCAAAACAAACTTAAATGGCCTTACTTTGTACTGATTGCTCTTGCGTTGTCATGGTTTCGCATCCATTAGCAGAATGGCTGGAGGTTTTTTTTCTTTTTTGACATAAACTGAGGTAAAAGCACTCAATGTTTGTCTCCTTAAAATAGTAGTGACATTTTCTCCCTTAAAGTGTCTGTCTGGCAGGCAAGTGGCAATACTGAAACTTGTCAAGCAATTTAGTGGCCGAAAAGTTCATCCCCAAGCTGACACAACACCGTCGCTCCCTCGCCCCCGTTGAGTTGGAGTTTAGAGCGAGGCGCCACTACGCACTTAACATTTAAGCCTTTTCATCGAACTTTACCCAGGCCGCAAACTTTTCACCGGCTCCAGGTTTGCTGACAAATTCTCTGTCTCGTTCTACAGCTTCTTCCCCTCCCCATCAAGTATTTAATGCTCAACACTTGTATCTTATCCTCTTATCTGTTGTTAAATCTGTGGCCCTGGCAGCTCATAGGATAACCAGTCTGTGCCTTAGTACAAGGAGCGTTCATGCTTCTTAATCTGAAGGGCCTGTAGAGGCTGAGACAGGACGGAAAACATGTGTTTTTTAAAAGGCTGAAATCCTCCAAAACAAAACCAAACAAAACAAAGCAAAACCCTGGAAGGTCTTAACTGTTGTTGCTGCTGCTGGTTTCAAAGTGACTTGTAAATTAATGCAGAAATGAAAAGAAACTGGCCAATGCAAATTTTGACTCCAAGGGCTTTGAATCATTTTGGGTTAAAACACAAATCTTTTGAGAAATATAACAAGTCTCCTCTCTCCTTCAGCCCAGAACTGTTCAGGCCTGCAGACCTGTTCCCAGTGCTTGGAGCAACCAGAGTGCGGGTGGTGTGGAGACCCCAGCAGCACAGGGAAGGGTCTGTGTATAGAGGGGTCATACCGGGGGCCCATGAAGAGAACGACGAAGCAGGGCCAGTCCCACGACATGAGCCTGGAGCCCGGCAGCTGCCCCAAAGACAAGGGCTACGAGTGGGCCTTCATTCACTGCCCTGGTAAGAGATCTACTTCCTGTTCATCTTACTGAAATGACCTATCATGTGTCATCATAAGTGTATCTGTGGGAGAAGTTTAAAAAGACGTTCTTATCACGGATTCCTGTTACAGTTTCCCGGTGCAACTGATCCCTCCCTGCTGACTCTATGCAACCATATGCCAGTATGCCATTTAATACTTTCATTACGCCCTATGCAGCCACGTCATGTAAGATGATAACAGACGCACAGCTAGTGAAAATTTGAGAATGTGTGGAGTGCTCAGTGGCATCATTAATATGTTAAAACCTTTCATTTCGTAAGATACTTGTAATTCAGTAAGTCCAGATGTCACAATAAAAGGCGTATAAACTATGTTTTGCCTCATGTGGGTCTTTAGGGCTGAAGCTCAGTGTCTTTGATTTTAGTTTTTTCCCTCTTTGTTGTTTCTTTCTTTTCACTCTCAGAAATGTGTTTACTAGTGGGCATTTTCCATCTCAAGATCTGTGAAGTTGATGCATAGCTTCTCAGAAAATACAATTTTCAAGGTGCAAAAAGCAGTGAACAAAGCAGGAGTGTTTTCTCACAACATGAGGGTATATGTAATGCCCTGCCGGTGTGTAAATTTGAGTCATACAGATCGAGCACTGTACGTCAAAGATGTTATTAAGTGCAACAATGTCTGAAAGCAACATACACAAGGCTGGCTCATGACTCAGTCTTATATAAAATTAATACTGCATTCTTTTTTCATTAGATGTCCAATTTGTAACTCCAAAAGAACAAATAGATGAAGGGTCATTAAAAGTCGAAGCCATTAAAATATTCTTTAAAAGGCCAGTCTGATTAGGTATTCATTAATTACAATATGATAGAAGACACAAGCTAGTGGCAGCTTTAATGGGTCTGTTGATTTCCTGGAAAGCAATAACAGCAACCTGAGGTGGAAGCTGTGTTGGGCTGGTGTCAAATCATTTCTGTTTATAAGCTACAGAGAGGATGATGGAAATGATTGCGCAACTTAGACAGAAAATATTTGAAAAAACACTCTGTGAATCAGGTCCTGATGTGACAGGCAGACAGATGAAAACTGTGGCTGATGTTGGCAGAAATTCACAGATCGAGTCCTGAATAATCAAAAATACAAATCCATACGCAGACGTCTACCTTGTGTTACCCTGCACTGTAATACACATTAGAAATATAGCACCTGCAGCATTTTATTTCTTTCCTCAGTATTTATTGTAGAAAGTTAAACAGTCAAACTAATCCTGACCCTGCAGTAAACCCTCTCTCCTTTTCCCTGCAGCATGCCAGTGCAATGGCCACAGCACTTGTGTGAACGGCAGCGTGTGCGAGCAGTGCCGTAACCTCACCACCGGCCCCCACTGCCAGACCTGCATGCCCGGTTACCACGGGGACCCAACCAATGGCGGCAAATGCCAGGGTGAGTGTGCCGCAGAAATTTCTTATTCTGCACACAATGCGACCCGAACCTCTTTTTCCCTTTTTTCCCCAATCATCTGTATACATATCACTCCAATTAACATCAGCATCAATAAGTTTAAACAAATACCAACTCAAATTACCCTCTCCATTTTCCTTTTATTTTGTACCAGACCTGCTGTGTGTAAATGATAATTAAGCTTTTAGAAGAAAAGCCTTCACCTTTTGAATTCTAATTAGTTTGTAATACAGCATCACAACCAACAGAGGGCACTCTTGTGTATTGATAAAAATCAGAAACAGTTTGTCTGCCCTCTCTGATGAAAATCTTACTCATTTGGTTTTAACCAAAGGTAAACCAGATGCATAGTCTCTGCTGGTTCGGTTTTGCTTGTGCGAATGAAATGTCAAGGTTACCTGTGTTTTCTTGACGCTGGAGTGGATGCAGAGTGGATGTGGTGCACTGTGGGAACTGCAGGTGAAGCTGAAGGTCGTAGACTCACCTCTCATGTTACTATGGTTATTCACCCATTGGGTGCAGCTTTATAAGAAAAAGAAACATGTACACATCATGCATCTTTTTTTTGGAATAAGGGATATACACACAAAAGAGGCATGCACACACAGTGCTGGAGGCTGGGTGAGGAAATGTCAACAAACTGACACAGATATCACTGAAATGAAATAACCTAATTTTCTTACTATTTTCCAGTGTGTAGTATTCAGGGTATTCAGTCTGGATATTAAAATGTTTTGAGGTGGTTTTTGAATCACACATGAAGTAGATTTATTTTTGGTCTGCCTCTCCTGCTTTTCTCGAGTGACTGCAACCTATAATTTATACAGCATCTCCTGTTTTCAAAGCAAAGAAGAATGCTTAATGCTTTCTGAATATAACGTGGAGAGGGAGTGTAAATGCAGCACAGGGATGGACATTAAGACAAATATAAAATGACTACTGTTTGTTTGATGACTGTCTTTCCCTGAAATGGATCACAGATTGACTTGAGACTGTGGATGCATCTTCTTCGTCAGCAGGAGATTTACCCACACTCCTTCCTTCCTTATGAGGCATGAATAGCATTCCTGAGAAATTACATGTAGCCTATTGTCCACCATGACACACACACACACACACATACATGTATGTCTGGAAGCTTTAAAGTCTCAGGTACCTTCACTTTAAACATTAAGGCTATTGCTTTGTAAAGTGAAACTACACAGGTGAGCTTCCATGAGGAGAATATTCTTCTCATTCTCTCAGAGCCTGGGGATGAAATGACTCAAAATCATTTTCTTGCATAAGTACATGCAAATGTATCCATACTGTCATTTGAAGACAGTTAATCCATGTTAGTTTGGGCATTTGGTGAAACCTATCTGGTGTAACTTACATGTAGTAAAAAATAAATCCATGTAGCAGTTAACAAGACGTGTAGGGGAAAGTTCTAAGACGCACATTTAAAAGCAACCCTGTCACCTGAAATATTCATACGTACCGTCTTGGGAAATGCTCCAAGAAGAGGGAAGGAGGAGGAACTATAATACAGCTTGTCAGTGCTTTAAACTCAGAGGAGGATGCCATCTTTTTTTGTCCCTCAAAATCGAAACCTGAATGGATGCCACACATTTTTCTCCATCATGTAACTAGAGATCTCTGAAGTTGAGCCAATCTGTTGGGAAAATGCAGTTGTTTACCACATCACCTGGCTCAGTATCAATGTCATCACTGTGTTCAGCGCGGCAGAAGACATGTAGGTGGCTTGGTGAGAGAGAAACAACTGCTGTAGCCAAAGTTGTGGAAATTACAGGGTGACGCACAAACCTAACTGTTAACTCTGTGCACACATTTAGCTGTAGGTGATGTTAATCTGTGACGTCTCTGTTCCCCTGTTCTCTCTTTCACGTGCTCCACTTCTCTAACCCATCTTCTTCTCCATCTGTGCTTCTCTACCCCTTCCAGCCTGTAAGTGTAATGGTCACGCAAGTGTGTGCCAGGTGTTAACTGGCAAATGCTTCTGCACCACCAAGGGAATCAAAGGAGACCAGTGCCAGCTGTGAGTACTCGACCATATGCTCACGCATACACATACACACACACAAACACACACCTAAAACCATGAGAAAATAGTGTTACCTTGTAGGGTTTTTAAATGGTTGTATATTTCATGAATTCTGCTTTAAGCCTTACATATTTCAGGCTGTAGCTTTTAGTTTCCAACAGTTCTGAGGTGCAACAGGTCAAATGAGTGATGTATTTTCAATGTTATGAGTGAAAAGCAAGTTGATGCAAATCAAAAGTAAGTGGGCTCCCTGTCACAGAGCGCTAATGTCTTTGGGTGGAGCTCTGATAAAAGGCTGGAGACGTTTTAAGGGAGACACATGCTGACCAGCAGAAAGGTGTTATGTCCTGTTAATATTCTGCATTAGTTGTGGACTGAAAGGACTTGAGTATTGGCTCTGTGATTTTAGCAGCTGCTCAGGTTTATGATTATGGCTTTATGGACACAAAAACAACTTCTGTTACAACACTGAGTTAAAAACTCACCTTGGAGATCTTTAAAGGGAATAGGCGCAGATTCACAACAGTTGCAACATGTAAGCCCCTTGCTTATAGTATATAATAATATAATAATTATAGTACATTAATGCATTAGATTTTAGAGTTTTTAGAGTTAAGCTTTGTCCATCATATTAGTTCAGCTCATGTTTGGTATTGGAGTGCTTTAATGGATAAAACAGACAGATAAGATAATAAAAATCAGTAAATACACATGAAACGGACAGATTAAGAATCATGGCATAGTCAATTTTCAAATCAAACAATTAAAATGACATTGAAGTGATTTATGATGAGGGAATGATTTCTGACCGCTGACAGCCTCTTCCTTCTCTGGTGGAGACTTGGGTGTTGTAATGATGGGAAAAAAAGAGAGATCTGTTGACTTTACTGGCCAGAAACTCCTCCTCCAGGATCATTTCTGCTGACTCTGTGGATTCCCTACGTGTGGGAGGACCAATCTGCACTTAGCTGTCTGCTTTCCCAGTTGTAAGCAGAATGGACACTGATGTTTTTAATACCCCTAATGCAGGAAGAGGTGTGTGGAGGGGTCACTGGCAACCATAAGCGCAAATGCAGCATACTCCCACACACCACAGCGCAGCTTTACCTCCCTCTGTATGTCTCTTAAATCACATATCCTCAGTATATCTTCAGCACTGGCATCAGGTTTTGTCATATTCAACTTGTTCAGTGTCAAATTTCATAGTTGCCTTTGCCACATTTTGAAAAATAACCGTTATAAGTTGTCTTTTTTTGTATCATATGGATTCAGATGAAGCCATTTTAAGACTTTAGTCAGTAAAGGTAACATAGAAGGGTTGTAGTTCCCTACTTCCTGTTTTAATCATCACTTTAAATAGTGTTTTTATAAAACCTAACTTCAGAGCTTGAAAGTGAATTTTTGATAAAGGGCAGACCAAGTCATGAAAGGTAAAATTAAGTAGTGTGAAAAATAACAATGATTTTCCAGCACTTCAAATTGTTACTCTGGCAAGATGAATGGTATTTATCATCCCAGGGGGAAAATGTGTTTTCACAGTCTGCACATGTGCAGATCACATGGAAAACACACAGACTGAATATGCACAGTTCACACACGACCATGTAGAACCACGTGTTTACACTAACTGGTGTGCAGAAGTAAATTTTTGGAGAAAAAAAACATTTTGACATTAAATTACAACCTGACTATTCAGATATAACATGTATGTAATTATAGTAAAAAAAATAAAGACAGAATAATTACCTGTGATTCATTTTGTGTGTGCAGCAAATGTTTGATTGGAGCCAGGGGAACAAAGACTTGGTATTGATGCTGAGCACTGACAATCACCATGTTGGCAAAGACAGGGCCTCACCTGCTGGGACTTAGCATTCATAATATGCAATGAGACTGATTGAGTGAAAGTGCTCAGAATAAGACCTCTTCCAAAAAAAAAAAAAAAAAAAAAAACCCCACTGTGCTCCACGTTGACTTTGACAATAAGTGAATGACACTTGAGACAAATGACAAAAACGCCACATTAATTTCTGCTACCAGATGGAGTGCAGCACAGTGAGCAACACCCAGATAGCAGGTGGCTAACCGCGGATTCAAACGACTCATTTTCCACCCTACAAAAACCAGAGCAGGGTGTCGGAGCAGGCCAGGCACCAGCAGGGGCCAATCATCATCAGCCATTTATAGCGAGGGAGAGGATGGGGGCCGATGGTGTACCCATAAAGCTGTGGAGCCAGCTTTGGGAAGGTTCCGGCAATGCATTACTGATTATCATCTTCAGTATTTAAACCAGGAACACAAACCACCAGAATATGTTGTATATTTACACACACTAATGAGATTACTCTTGTTATTATCAAATACCCTTATTCTAGTGGTGTTTTTTCAAACTCAATCCATTTTCACATTAAAACATGTCAGAATGATTAAGTAATCACTTTTTTCCCCCAAGTGTAATCTAGTTAGTGTGTGTCTGTACTGACTAACAGTCAGGGTGGGGTATTTACTGGTGTCTTTTTGTAATGTAATTTCTGGTATCTCATTACATGTAATCAGTGTCTCCCCCAGCCCCCTGGCAGCCGCTCACTTGCCCCGTCCCCAGCAATAACCTTTATAAACAAAGACCTCTGAACAAGGGCGCTCTGCCTGCTTCATGCACTGTATGCAAAAGTACACACATGTTGGCTTTCACACATGCGTGCACCGCAGCCACCGATGCCATTAGGACCTCCGAATAATAGCCGCGGTAATGAAGTGAAGGGTGCATCGGTGCAGAATAGAATTGTTTTTGAAAACAATTGATGAGGTCCATGCTGCGTTACAGTGATGAGTCAAACAAGAGCGAGTGAGGGAAATATTTCTTATTATAGCGCTCATTTGTATACATACATTATGCAGGGATTCTTCATGCGCTGGAGGTAACAGGGGTTAGCTCCGAGAGAGTGTACAAGCGCGCCTCCTCCAGCCTTCGTATGCGCGAAGGGCATTGTTTAGGTTCAGATTTTTTCGTCAGTGTGTATGTGTGTTTTTGTGTGTGTGTTTTGCCTGTTAAATCACAGCGTGTGCACAAGCGGAGACAAAGGTTCAAGTTGAGTGTTGATCAAATTAAGATACAGTGCCGGGGTTTTGCCTGGAGTTCAGATGAGTGCACACATGCATGTAGGTGTAGATTAAATTAAGATACAGGAGTAGAGGAGTTGCATTATACACTTCATGATGAGCATGTGTGTGTATGTGTGTGTGTGTGTGTTTTGCCTTCTGTAAATGCCAGGCGGCTGAAACACCGCAGGCGTGATGTTCTGTAAGGTTCCAAAGCCCGTGGCGGCGTTTTTCCACCGTTCATTTTTGTACTGTGGTAAAAGATCCCGTCCTTCGCTGTTTAACCTTAACAGTGAGGGCAGAGGAGCTGGCTCTTCCCCAGCTCTGTGTCCACCACCCATTACACTGATGCTTGTCCTTCAGGATTTCCTGTTTAGATGTAGCTTCCAAATCCTTTCTGATCATGTTACTTAACATAGCTAGAGCATGCATTTACAGTGTCAGTACTACAGAGTAATGGGGAGTAGTGAGCAGCTCCATCTCCAACATAGTAAGATATTGTAACATATTAAGTTCCAGGTTTACACCTCGGCTGGTATTTGAGGTGCTGAAACACATCAGATATGTTACCGCCACGCTCATCTGACAGACCTGTTCTTCTGTAGTATTATCAGTGGTGATCGCGTCTGTCTCGTGAATCCAGACTACTGCAACACCAACCAATGATGCATTATTTTTAGAGGCACAGTCACCCCCTTTCCTCACCCTTTCCTCCATGTAACATCGCTAACAGCCACCTCCTCCTCAGTGGCGTTTGTGTCTCCTCTGTTCCCTCCTTCGCTCAGTGTCCTCTCTGACTCCTTGACAAGTTTTCTGACGAGTTCAGCCGGTTGTGTGTGAGATTAAAAGCAAAATCCAAATGCAACGGTGGGTATCAAACATTCAAATTTCTCCCCTTGGTGCATTTCTAGTCCACGTTTGATTTTACTCGCCCTGTTTATCAGGGGGAGTGCAGCAAGTGCAGCAGAATGACGATCAACCAGCTCAGAGTGAATTGTAGACAGTTAAAATGCATCAAAATGCGAGAGGCAGAGCAGAGAGATGTATTAAAAAAGGAGACGAGGAGCACTGCTCTCCACTGAGCACTGCCATATGTTCCTCCTCATTACAGCCCTTTGGAAAGCCATGAGCCCGATAAAACACACTCATGCGCACACACAGTTGATGTTAACAAATTATTTTGTTTGGCAGCACTTCATTTAAAAGTCGGAGTGTTTTGGCTGTTACGCCACAGCGTCACTGGTGTGTGAAAATCGGGGTGTGCTGTTGAACTGTGGTGGTTTAGAGCAAACTGTACAACCCTACAGCACCTAAGAAACCCATTTAGAGCTTTCTGTCTAACAGGGGCTCACAGAAAAGTAATCACAGGGTATTACCAGGGTATTAATGTGAATGATCTGTTTTAGAATTACAGACTAAAGCAAAAATACATAATGAGCATACCTGGAAAGTTTATAAACTTGACCTTTTTTCCATTTTCAGCAGTGGGTGTCTTTGTATTTGACTTTTGAGAGGACGTGAGTGACGTTCTAGACTGAAAAACACTTTCAGTTCTTTTATTTTGAAGTATTTTGGGTCTAACATAAGTTGTTTTGTAACATCCATCCATCTGTGAGCAATACCACTTATCCATGAAGGCTCGGATGGGGCTGAAGCCTGACATAGAGGGAGGCTGGGTCCAGCCTGGACAGGCCTGGACAGGTCTACAGTCTATCACAGGGCTGATATGAAGACACAAACAGCCTCATACATCACACCAATGAATGTGATATGCCTTTGGACTGTGGGACGAACCCGGGGAGCCTGAACAGAACCCACACAGCCCCAGGGAGAAAATCCAAACTCCACACGGGAGAGCCTCAGGCCTGGGGGTCGAAATCACCACTGCCCATTTTGGAATATTATATATTATTGTTTTTATTGCACTTTCCAATAGTTTGAATAGATCTTCCTTATTGACTGAACTCTGCTTTTGGATGGAGCTATCCCTGATCTTTTTGGGCCATTTCTAAAAACACAGACTGAAGAGAATCAGAGATAACAGCACAATCGTTATCCAGTCCAAAGGAAACAAGAACGCATTCACCTTAAACTCTGATTATCAGGACTGAATCCTAAAGGTCTGAGTTCAT
This sequence comes from Caranx ignobilis, assembly GCA_021432705.1. Classification (NCBI taxonomy): domain Eukaryota; kingdom Metazoa; phylum Chordata; class Actinopteri; order Carangiformes; family Carangidae; genus Caranx; species Caranx ignobilis. The sequence goes on from MU269988.1 coordinate 8,367,984, forward strand.
AAATATGAGTGTGGAAGTTAAACTCCTAACTATTTTTTGTACTCCCTGGTTATTCTTGATTTGGCTTCGACGCCTCACTTTAGGATTTATTTCTTTTATAAGTTGTGTTGTCCGCTCTAAGGATTTTAAGGGATTAAACTTAGAACATTACTTTTAATTTCCTGTGCTTAGTGATCAGGTGGTACGTAAAGTTTGTTGCACATCACTGTGTTGCTTTGATAAACAAAACTTAAAAAAAAAAATCTAATTAACTTTTAGAAACTATCAGATTATTTCCTCTTTGTCAGAAGTAAGAGATTTGATGAGGCGCCAACAGCAGGAGCTAATGCGCTGGCACTTGGCATCCACTGCTCCTGATAAGAGGCATTCTTGCTCTCAATCTGTTAGCACTCGTCTTCATCTTGTTCTCTCCTCTCTGTTTTCCTCACTGCAGATGTGACTCAGAAAACCGTTACCTTGGCAATCCACTCAGAGGAACCTGTTACTGTGAGTAATTCTCCACTGGACAGCTCATATTCACACACGCACGCGCACACACACACGCACACACACACACACACTGCCTTGATTATTCTTGGCTATTCTCTCTATGCTTTTCTTTCTCTCTCTCTCTGCTTCTCCACTTCCACTCTTCCGCTCAGGGCAGATGGAGCATTTTAGCACTTTGGCACCAGGGGCGCTTGTTCGGTGACAGAATGACTTGTCGTGAAAATGTCAAGTGCATCAGAAGGAGTGAGTGATTGAGCTAATCAAGGAGACGGAGGAGTATAAAACTCTCCACTTGTCTGCTCACTCACCCAATCACCCACCTACTCATTCATTCATTTAGAAAGTTGACTAAATGTTAGCTTAAGTAAAGCGAAAAACCCATTAAAGTAAAGTGATGCAAAAAGCTGCATTATGAAAAAGAGAGAGAGAAAAAAAATAGTTGACAACCAGTGCCGAGTGGTTGCACATCTGTGCCTGCGCTCCTGTGTGTGCCGTACATGCCGGTGTTTGTGCTCGGGGTGTTTGTTTGCATGATGTGGCGTCCTTCACGGTGCTGCAGTACTTAGTGATTTGTTATCTGCCTTTCAACACTCTGCTACTGACAACAGAGCCTCTGCCAAGGTTTTGTCCCTTTTTGAAATGCCATAGCCTGACACCAGGCTCAATGAGAGAAAAAGACAGGGAACTAAAAAGCCGGGAGCTTGTTTTAACCTCTGCACACTGCCGGGACTTGCTCTTGAGCTCTGTCACGCACTGTTGTAAACATGACACTCGTCACACCACGTAAAAGGCCACTGACCATGGATTAACATGCTGCACTCATTGTGACGTTCTCCTCTACTGTCTGGTTTCTCTCTGCTTTGAAAACAAAATGGATGGAATAAACCAAACAACAATACTGTATATAATCAATTTACATCATATTGTGTAGAGATCATTTCTAACTTTTTGTTTTTGTAATTTGTGGAAAATATTTAATTTAAAAATCTTCTTTGAGTTATGTTAAAATACTTTATTAGTAGCTGCAGGGGAGTGGTTTGAGCTGGTGGTCAGGGTTGGGTATTCCCACTCCGTCCCTGCTCCATGAAAAAAGTCTCACGAAGTCATTTTGCTTTCACTTGTCTCCCTTAGTCAGAAGTTTTTTTTCTGATCACATCACATAGCATCCATGTCTTTGTCTTTGCACTGCCACAGTGATCTTTAGGAGTGTGAGCCACAGCTGGCAGCTCAGTGTGTGTGTCCCTCACAAGGTTGCTACCCTCTCTTATGTAAAATTCACCATGGAATAAAAAAAAAATGTAAGCGCTCTCTTTTCTCTCTGGTTTTCTTAACAGACAATCTCCTGATCGACTACCAGTTCACCTTCAGTCTCATCCAGGAAGATGACAATCACTACACTGCCATCAACTTCATGGCTTCACCTGAGCAGGTACCTGTTTCAGAAATCAAAGCTCTCTGTCTGGTAATGAAAGCAGTGATACCGTAAATTTTCACCACCTTTTTATTTTGTTTTATTTTTATTTTTTGAGGAGGTGGCATGAGCATAGCATTCTGTTAAATCTAGACTGCCACGATCACTGGCGGGTCAATTTTCTATCAAGATGCTATAAAGTTAAACCACGAGTCTGGAGGCGGCCATAAATGTTCAAGACTTCCTGAACTCCCCCAAAACGTCTATATAGCATCTCTGCTGTGTCTTTTTGTGTGATCATTTCTTTTTACCTGAAATTTTACTGAATTTCTCATCATGTCTTTTTTTTACTTTCTAAAGCCAAACAAGAACTTGGACATGTCCATTAATGCATCCAACAACTTCAATCTTAATATTACCTGGTCGGTGGGATCAACAGGTAATTTTACTTTTGATTTTTACAGTAAGAATTAATTTAATGTGGATATGCTTTGCTTTGGTTTTGTTCACAGCCTACCTGCTGGGGTTGTTTATATGGTGTCAGTTTGTAAAACTGAGGATCTCGTCTCGAGGGTGAAGTCATTTTGGAACAATTACACACTTTTTTTTTTTTTTGGCATTGGAAGGTCAGGAAAGCAGACATTTAAAATCTCAGAGGATGTTCAGACTCGCCACCCACACTGCATAATGAGCCACTCCCACACAGAATGACATGCATTTAGCCCAAGTATCGTTAACAAGTAATTTTCATCCACACAGGCTGATTTCTACAGACAGGTCAAACACAGACTCTGGATAATTATACACACATCAGTATTTACTGTCATTTCAATGCCAAGGTTGCAAATGTAATCATCTTCATCTTCCTACATGGACACACACAGGGTTTGGAAAATTTGTAATTTAGAAAAAAAAAATCCTTTTAGTTTCTTTTTTTTCTTTTTTTTTTTTTTAAGTAATCATCGACTCAGTAGGTCTAACAGATAAAATAGGAACAATAATGCACCCTCTCTGGGTTGTGAGCACTGTGTCACTGTTGAGTGGATATTATAGGTCCCCTGAGGAAAGACACCCAAGGACACTGCAGTCGTCCAGTGCCACTGTTTATCTCACGCCCTCCCTTCCTCTCAAGTCATCTGCCACTTTTCTCCAATCCGCCACAACACTGACATTTTCCAACCACTAAAACACGTTAACCTCCTCTGCTTCGCCCGTCGCCCACCTTAACCTTTTCGGTGGCGCCGTCATTAATATTTGAAGCCGGGTCCTCTGCGCCAGAAGAAGAAGAAGAAGCCGCAAAAAAAAGAAAAAAGGCAGATATTGTGTCTCAGAAGGAGCAGGAGCCTCTTCACAATCGACAAGAACGTGAAACGCTTTTGGAGGGGGGGTGGAGGACAGGGGGAGCGGGGTGAGGGGGAGGGTGTGTGTGGGGTTGGGGGTGATTTCAATTAAGATAAACGTGCTCACGTAGACACACTCAAGCTGTCATTTTCAGTTCTTTTGTTTCAGAGTTGTGGGTTGGAATGTCAATGTTGAGGAGCCACTGACACGAGGAAGAATAAGAAATGACTTGGAACATTAAGATAGATGGAAAGTAGACTTTTCTTTTGAAAGGGCTTTGCTTGGAAATGCACTGGTATTTTTTATTTTATTTTAGGGTTGGTTATTAGGAAGTGTAAATTAACAAGAGGCTCTCTGCTTTAAGATTTAACCGTATTGAATTTTATTGAAAGAAAATCCCATCATCCTCTCGTGAAATTTTGTCATCAAATATAATGGGTATTGCAGTTTTTTTTTTTTTAACTAAACTGCCAGTTGTGAGCTGTTGCAACATTCACCAAGAAATAACACAAATAACACTCCGCTCATGAATACCAAACATAAATGGACACAAACAAACACTATAATAAACGGTTGATTTTGCAGACATTTGTTGCCCTCATGCAGACTGCATCTGCCCCAAGGTCAGAAAACGCTCAATTCTAGGTGTCAAATATACTAAATGCATTAGCAGATTGTGGTGATCTGAATTCAAATGATGAATATGTGCTAGAATGACTCAGTGATGACCTATGATCAGCACCATTTCAGTCCCTCTTTTAAGCTGTGCTTTTCTCCCACGTCTATGTCCATTTAACAATAAAATATGGACGGCGTGTATAATTACACAATAAAACTCCACTCTGGTTTAGGTCAACCAAAAAGATATAATGCACTTCAGACATAATAATAATTGGTCATGAGAGCTTTCCTGTTGTCCTAAATGGCTTGATAAACCCATTAATGGATTCATAATAATGTGTTGCAGCCTCTCCTGCGTCATCTCTGTATGTAGGTGAGCTCAATGAGTGCTCAACATGAACTCTGTGCCCCCAACAGCTGGAACCATCTCCGGGGAGGAGGTGCCAATCGTGTCCAAAACGAACATCAAAGAATACAGAGATAGTTTCTCCTGCGAGAAGTTCACCTTCAGAAGCAACCCCAACATTACCTTTTACGTCTACGTCAGTAACTTCTCATGGCCCATCAAGATCCAGGTAAGGATGTGTGTGCGTGCCACCGTGTTATCAGACTCACATGAAGCAGATAACACAGCAATCTAATCTAACTTAATCTAATCTTCTCTCTTGTGTGTAACATCCCAGATTTCTCACTATTTGTACAATGTGTTAGTCATCTAAAAAGATCCTGTTTACCAACAATAGGCCCCATTCATATGAGCATAGGGAGAGCAGCAGTGGGAGCAGCAGTCATCTTTGCAGATGCAGAGCTCCATTGTTGCTCAGGGTGATTTCAAGTGCACTTTATTCTAATTACAGGTTTAATGGCCGATGGTTAGTGAGCATAGGTGCACACCTGTTTTTAAGCGCACGCTGTTTAACCACTTCTAGACTTTCCTCCGAACGGATGGGATGGAAATTTACATGCAGTGGGGAGGCCATGAATGTAATGCAATGAAAAATGAAAATAGATGCCATTTGTTTGTTATTTTAGGTTTTCTACGAGAACAGTAATTAAGCTGTAAGACTGAACTCACGGTTTTGTCTTACATGCAGTTATAACAAATGGAGCCTGAGGCCATAAGGCACAAACGTGGCTGCAGGATGACAAACTAGGAGTGATGTGCAGTGATTTCACTGTAATGGAAAACTTAAGGCAGGCTTCCACTCCTTCAGATGCAGTCAGATGTGTTTGACCTGTGAATTTGACAAAGCAAATTTGATCTGTCCTCATTCTCTCTCCATTGTTGACTAATGACTATAACTGGCTGCTACAAAGTAAACTTCACTTTACTTTATATTCATTCAGAAGTTAAATAATAATGAATGTCTCCAAATTTTTAGGATGTGAAATTTGACCTCCTTAACTTTGACATATTCCTTTGGATATGCTCCTGAATGCATTTGAATCCAATCAGTTTCTTAGTCTTCAGAGGAACGTGAGGTAGATGAATTGTGGATTAATGGTTCCAGTGTTGTAGGTATTTAATGCTTTGTGAAATATTTGTCCAAAGTAATACACTAACTTTAATTTACACCATATTCCTGGGGATTTATTTTTTAAAAAACAAACTACAGTGTTGATTTGTGTTGCTGATTTTTGCATGTTCTGTATTCTTTATGAAGCTTAATGTTTAAATGGAAAGCCAAAACCTTTTACTCAGAAGCATGATAGATACAGTCGTCATTTCTAACAATAGCTCACAATCCCCTCTTTGCTAATTAGCCCGCTCCCACTTATTGATTTTTCTTATTTGCGCTCTCCCTCCCTTTCACGTGGTGGATGAGTGGACCACAGTGGGGTAATAACATCTTAGGGGTCAGTCCATCTGTGGAGGTGGCCTGGTAATAGTTTTCTATTAGGTTTGCTGGCCAACAGTCACTTATTTATTATGGACTGCCATGAGCTGTTAAAGGAAACGGCCTCTGTAACAGGATAAGGTCTCTGTTTCCCCGCTCGCCTGCATGATGCAGAGGAGAGAGTGTTTACACAGATGAGATAAAGCAGAAGGCTCTTTACGAGCCTCAGTCTTAAATGTGCACCTAGAATAAGCCTTCAGATGTGGATAAAGATGGTTAGGAGCCATGTGACGTCAAGTATTATCCAAGAAATTCAATGTAATAAAAGCCCACTCCTAATAGTCCAACATTCTCCAGTGATGCCATTGATTGGCTGAGATTGATGAATTGAAATTAAATTGACCCCATGGGTATTGCTTTGACCCCCTCCACACTGTGTGAAAAAGCAGGAGTGCCGGCACTTAGTAGAACTGTCCCGCTTATTAAAACAGCAGCAAAACATCTGTGCAGTGTGTGCTTTTGAGCCATGTTAGCCATGTCAGCGAGCATTTCGTTTCAGATCGCCGGCTCTCGCTCCGCTGCTTGAGAAAGTGGCCGACAGCGGCACAAGTTGGTGAAGTTAATGGGAGTTGTCCATAAAGATCAGTCCAGCTGAGACTCGGTCCAGCTGGATAACCTTGAGCGCGCGCTGTCATGTCATCACCACTAAAGCCCAAAACTCATCTATATGTAGCTTGTCAGGAATACTTTTTTTATGTGCATAATAAATCACTCTGCTTTGTGATAGGCCGAATCTCCGCTGTTTAAAACCTGTGTCTCATCAGCAGTCAAAGCAACAAAGAATGATGCAAACAATTCACCTCCAAAAAGCACAGTTTGTGCCCTATTACCCAACCCTACGTGATATCAACCAGAGGAGACTCGATCCTGCCGCAGATGACATCGTGTTTGTGTGTGGAAACGCTCTCGAGGGCTGTATGCCTTCAAAGCATCCACAGGAGATAATGACATGTCACTATGATGTGGCCTATCAAATGTGATTTAATGTGTAATCCCCTTTTTTAAGTGAGGTAAAACATGCTCACTGGGCCATGTTGTGTTTTAGACACACAGTCTGAAATCATATTTGATTTTAGCCACATGTTTATATCTTTTTTAAAACTCTGAATTCAAGTTCATGTGGGAAAGTCTGAGGCTGTGATTAGAAAAAGAAAGATACAATTAAGTTGTGTATTGTCTAACTAACAGAAAGCTTTCTGCCATGTTGGCCCCTCTCCTGTTTCACTGCATTCAAACTTTTTTTTTTTTCCCCCGGACCAGGAGAAGCTCTAATGGACGATCCTCCACTTGTCAGTGACCTTTTAGCATGTCCACTGGGCTCTTAGTGCAGACTTGACCTGTCGACAGCGTCTCATATTAACCCTGTCACGCTGTCACTGATCTCAGTCAGAATGAAGTGAAAGTTCACGGAGCTTGAAATGAAGTGATTGTTAACAGCATATGTTTTTATGCTTTAAAAACCTCGCTTGTTCACATCATGTCAGCTGTGACACGCTGTTACATTCACATTGATGCTCCTTTCCCGGTTTGTGACTGATTGTAAGTCTTTCTCCTCTTTCTCTTTAATAGATTGCCTTCTCCCAACACAACAGCATCATGGACCTTGTCCAGTTCTTTGTGACATTTTTCAGGTAAGCAAGTAAAATATTTACAAAACCAACATATACAAACACTTGAGTCGTTTGTTTTAGCTGCTCTAAGTGTTCAGCAGTCAAGAAGCATTATCCTGAAATTGAGCCACCACCTCTTCACTCTCCTCTCTGGTCTCTCAGGGCTTATTGACTTTCTTACCTGAGCCTGCTGGACCACTTCTGTTAAGTAGAGTACATGTAAATGCTCCTTGTGTCTTCAAGGCAGTGATTTCCGTCTCACTCTTTTTTTTTTTTCTCAAGTGGCAAATGAACTGCCAGTAACTGCTTAAATAGGTGCACATTGCTTTGCAAATACCATCTAAAGAGAAGGCGTGGGCAATCAAGATATGAGGACTATTAATGATTTTTTTTTTTTTTTCATCTGGAGAGCACTGATGGAAATCTTTTCTCATTGAAATGTTTAAAATGAGTCACTTGAGTTGTCTCAAAAGCACAGCAAAGCCTGGGTAAATTAAGAGGATGTGAGTATAATTGCAAAGTTTATGCTTTAACATAGATATTAGTGTGGTTGAAAACCTTCAAAAGGTCGCCAAGCTTCTGAAAGGAGCCGCCTCACAAAGCTGTAGGTGGTGTAGTCGTGCCCGCTCTGCTGTTGTGAGCATCTCTGACCCATGGCAGTGTGTTGGACTGCAGGCTGGAGGTTAAAAATGCCTAATTCTTTATTTTCTGTCTGTTCTTTAGTCTCACATTCAAAAGAAATAACACCAAAAGTGAAAAATTAACAATTTGGCATCATTATAATCACCACAATGGTATAACCCAGTGCTGTTCATGGAAAGTAAAGTGGATAATGAGTGAAGCTTTTTTTGTCTGAATAGGACTTGAATGAAGCAGCAGTGTTTATATATGATGCTAAAGCTAAGCTGGGCTGACTTGTCAGATCCAGGAAGGAGACACATGGACACACCATTTTTTGTCTCCTCTGAGTTGTTTATAATCATTAAGTCGGTGGTGGGGACAATAATTTTCATGCCGAGCGCCGACATAAGCCGTGGTGCTGTGTGTGTATCTCTGTATCTGTGTGGGTTCATCTCATTTCAAGGTGTGCTGCCCAGAGTAGCTGATGGACTAACATATTATCTGTGTAGGTGTCAGGGAGGGAATTGAAGACAGCCTTTGCCCAAGGCACCTGCCCATCATTGCCCAGTCCACAATAACTTTTCCCTAGAAGCTGTCACACAATCGGTTTATCGTCTGCCTCCATCGGATCAAATTACAGTTGAATAGCCAAATTCAGGAATTCTTGAACGGAGACGGGCGAAGGACGGGGCTTATTTTATCTAAAATGTGTGAGACAGCTCCTCACATCTGTTTGCACAGGGTCACAACAAAGGCATGGGAAAACCCAAGAGAAAATGTTTGTTTTTCTCTTTTTCTTTGGAAATTGTATGAATGACATTTGCCAAACACAGCTTCCTTTAGTGTGTTTGATTTCTAAATCCAAAAGAAATGAATCCTACCACATACGCTTTTCCTTCTTCCCACCTAATTTAGTGCATCCGTTTCCATTAGTATGCATTGTGTGTGTGTCTTTTTTTATTTGGGTCTTTTGTTTTTTTTCCATTGTCTTACAGGTTATACAAATTTTATGGAGTCTTTGTCTTCATCCTTGTTGTCCGGTTCTCACTGACCCATAAACTCTGGCCCTGGTGCAGTTGTGTGTGTGTGTGTCTGTGTGTGTTTGAAGAGGGATGAACCTGCAGGAAACATAATCAGCCTGATGACAAAATGTCAAATCACCCCACAGGGTCTCCAGACCTCCTTGTATGAGAGAGAGGGGGGGGCAGAAATGACGACATGGGACTGGGAACACACTCCATTTTCTCTTTGGAGCTTGTTCAAATATCAGCTCACCTTTTTCATCGGAAGCCTTTCAGACACCAAGTGCTTTTTCGTCCCTCTCCACACTGCTTCTTCATCTTACTGACTTCATAAACAATATGTAATTGCACAGCTCTGCCTAAATCATAATCTAGTTAGATTATGATTGTCTCATGCGTTTTAATAAGATACTGTAGAAACTCTTTAATGGGAAACTGTGCTACACTTGCAGATGAGCCCCAGGGTCTAATTTATACTAATTAACAAAATCAGTTTCATTCCAGTCATGACTATGATTATGTGTATTTATATGTGGATGTGTATATATGTTTGTGTGAGTGTGTGTATGTATCACTATGTGTTTACACCACTTACTGCATATGTTGCATAAGCTTTCAGGAATCATCCATGCACACTGCATTTTTTTAGCTCCACTTTTTATTCATACATTTGCTTCATACAGATCTTCTGTTTATAAAATGTCTCAATGATTCTTTCTCCATTTACAAGTCTAAAAACTTAATGGATTCAGGCTTCTGTTTACGCAGTTTCCTTTATTTTTGGTCCTCTAATAACTAGTTATTAGTTATTAACAGCACACTGTTCTTCCTTTCTATTACTTCTCCTAGAATGACAAGGAGGATGATTTGAGATGGCTTTTACAAAGCTTCTTGCAACATATTTTCTTCTTTTTAGAAGAAATGCAGACCATTTGCAAGAGTGTTGTTTTCCCTGGTGGTAACAGTTTTATCGCAGAAATGAGCATGTAAATACTAATAAGATAATTCAGTTTCCAGTCTGTCAAAGGCCAATTTTCTTATATCTAAACACAGTAATAATAATGTAACTGCATGAAAAAAGTAGTGGTGCTTGTCTGAGATCAGTAAAGTCAGGAAATTAATTAGAATGTGTAGCAGCTTCATGTAATTTTTCCACATGACTACTTTCACTTTCTTCAAGTGACAGTACGCCGTTTGGTTGTCAAAAAGTTTCCACCCTTCCTACAGATCTCATGTTTTTAACTACTTGTTAAAAAAGGTTGATAGCTTTTTATGCGATGTTGTGTTTATTTTTGTCCTTCACCACCTGCAGAGCTTCTTTTATTAACAGGAGAAGCAGAAGGAACAGGAAAAGGGATTTAAGCCTCTTTACTTTCCAAAATACACACGATGAAAGCCAAACATCTGTCTAGGGATTTTTGTCACTTCTGTCACATGAAAATCACATTCAGAAAAAAAGGGTTTCCCTGCTTATGCTTCTGCACCTCTGCAGTAAATTGTCATTTGAAGCGCAGGAGGTTCCCGTCCCTCAACGCTTTAATCTCACTTTTCGTCTTATATTTTCTCCCTTTTTTTGCCTTGTCACCTCCACTTTGCTTCAATCATATATGAAAAGCTTTATTTTCTAACTGTTATCACCTTCCTCACAGGCGTTATCACACCCCTCTTAGATCCCAGCCAATGGATCTACCAGGTGTGGCAGGCGAACTGAAAGCCTGCTCGAGTTTAAATAGATCAAAACAACTGGGCGCATGAAATCAGAGCCAGTCATGTGTCCCTGGTGAAATGTGCTTATTGGCCCAGACTTCCCATTTTAGAGAGGGACCTGTCCCAAAGGACAAGGGCTCATTGGTCATATTACAGTGTGAGTTACAGATCCAAGACTTTGTTCCTGCACATCAAGAACAAGAGTCAAGAGTCATGTTGCCTTCTAATACACTGAGGAGGGACAATAAGAGCGAAAAGATGAAATGCATTATGACTGATGATTCTTCCTCTTTGCATCTTGTTTCCTGGTTGTTTTAAACTATTATTTGAGATTTATCTTAATCGACTGAACTGCAAAGTTATTGTTTTGAGTCAGTAACAATACAGCCGATGCCTAAAGTAAGAATTTATAGGCTTTTTTCATACCGAACAGAGGAAACATCAGCTTTTTCTTACCTCCCACATGTTGTTCTGACAAGCTTTTAAAAATTACAGAATGTCTCTGAATAATATTCTTTACATTCTCATCTGTCACCAGGATAATGAAGTGGAAGCTCTCAATCAGTCATAGTTTTCTATCCCAGTAGCGCTCAGGCCTTGCTGAATTTCCCTTGACTAATGCTTTTACTGTCGGGTTATTAATTGAAGTAATCGGCCAAAATATTCAGTCTGCTGATAAATGAATGTGCTACCTCTTAATATCATGTTGTCTTTTTTTTCTTTTTTTTTTCTTTTTTTTTTTAGTTGGACGGAAACTTTGAATGTTTAGATTTACTCTGTTTCAACTAGTGATATTCTGGTTGTTTTGATAAGTCATGGCTACAGCACACAACATAACATCACAGCTCAATAGCTGTGAAGATTCGATCTACAAGAGAAATGAGAGTTTGATCCTGCAACAGCTGCAACTCAATAACTGTGGTTCAATGTAAAAATCAGGATCTGTCCCAGAGGATCAACTGGTCCCTGCAGATTTCAGTGATGTCTGTCACCTGCTAACTTCACATTTTGCTTGATGTTGCTCCTTGTCTTTCATTTCAGTTGCTTTCTGTCTCTGCTTTTGGTGGCAGCAGTGGTGTGGAAGATCAAACAAACCTGCTGGGCTTCTCGACGGAGAGAAGTAAGTCCATGTGTTTACACGTGAGATGTTTAAAAACCTTCTTTCTTTCTTTCTTAAACTTGAACTGTTGTGTATTCTTCCCCCAAAACGTCATTCAGTATCAGTGCTTACTACATGTTGTACCGTCCCGCGTGTTCGCCTTCATTTCATGTTGTGCTCTGACTGCTTGATTTGGAGACGTGGGTCATGAATTAGGTCTTAAAATTTCTGACACTGCCAGATTTCTGCCGCGGGCTGTCGTTGGGCGCCAAAGCTCTAACTCATCAGGCGATGGGCACGTCTCGCAGATCTAGGAGCTCTGCCTTTTACCACGTTTCTCTCACTTTTGCCACGCTTGTCAGCTCACATCTCAGGCCGATGCTGCGCAGTGTAAACACAAGCCTCAAAGCAAGCTGCATTTGAATATTTGAGTCCTCATCCCATCCTCATCACAAGCTCGACTGGCACAACGGAGAAGGAAATATTGATAAATTAGTCAGAATATATCAAACGAATTCTATAAGAGGGGCATCACATCATAGAGAAGTTTCAGCTTTTCCATTCAACTTCATAATTGGAAAACGTCACCATAATGAACATCAGGTATGCCAGCTGATTACTCAGAGACATCAATTAGGCTGTTGATGTCACAGTCCCAAAATAGAAGCTAGGACACAAGTACACATCAGCCAATGTTCCCTGCGCTGTGTAAACAACTTGACGTTCTCAGAAGCTTTTAGACCACTCTTCAGAGAAGAGGCTGGATCTGCCCCTCTTCAGAAGTACGACGTCTCAGGGTCCAATCACTCATTTCATTTGACAGACAGCGAATAAGGATAAAAGTAATGATGGCAATTCAGATAAATTGTGGATTTAAGCTAAGTGGACAGGTGGAAAAGGTTTGATGGAAGCCGCTGGAGGTACCGTGAATGGGTTAAGGAAAAGGGAGATAGAGAGAAATGTTAATATTCAGCGTCGGTGTGAAAAACGGGGATGAAAAGGGGTGAAAGATGAGGAGATTGGCAGTAGAAATTAAAGAGGAGGGTGAGAAAGATGCTGCACAAGGGAAATGAGGAGGGGAGGTAAATGTATGCAAATTCAAGTCACTGCCCTCAGCCTAAACTGTGGTCACTGGTTTCTCTGAGAGTTGCCATCATTTCCATGTCTTCAGAGTGAACCCTATATTCCGATAGATGGCAGGAAGTTTTATTTGGCGCACATCCAGCCTCATGACCTGCAGTTTACTAATAATGCTCTCAGAATGTACCCCCACCCCCTTTGGGAATGACATTGATAATCATAGGATCTGAATTTTATATCCTCTAATTGATATATGAAAATAAACAAGAGTGATAGCTACCGTGACTTCGAATCATGCCTATCCAAAGAATTAAAGTCAATAAAAATTAATGCAGACAGATGGGCTCGCATCATTAACATTCTGCTCACTTTTTTCCGTCTGCTCTTGGCGTTGCTGTCATCTGTTTGTTGCTGCCCTTCAGCCACAGGATGAAAGATAAATAAACAGTAAAATGAAAACCTTCATTTCTTAATTTTAGGTGAGTGAAGCTTTCGTCATCCCATGAGAAGCATGACTGGCAGTTTTTTTTTTTTTTTTTTTTTTGTTAAGTGTTAGAAGGTATGAAAGTTTTGCTTGCAGATCAGTTCCTATATAAAGCGTATGAATCATTTATATACTCAGTATAAACACAGGTCGGTCACAAAACTAGCGATCTGTTTCATTGTTGTGGCTGTTTGGCGTGTTCAGCTGCTGTATATTTTTATTGCTGTGCAGGAATTATTTCTGGTGTAAAGTTAAAGTCGAAGTCCAAGCTGTAAGTAATTTCTTTTTTTTACTTACTGCACATAAGTGGATTTTATATTCCATACTGAATTTAAATCAAAATCCACTGGCATTTTATTTTGTAACCACCTGAATCTGTTTGTATTGGTTTAATTATAATTAATGATCAAAACTTGGTGAAATTAACACATGAATTTTGGTTGCTGCAGTAACTCAGGTGAACCCTGTTGATATAGCACATTGTTGTGCACCCTGCTCATCATCATTTACTCCTCCTGTTTCATGGCCTTCTATTCACTCCACCAATTTAAGATAAAACACATACACTCCTCAGGAAAAAAAAATCAAACCTTTAGGTTCCTGTTGTGGCATTTTGAGGTGCCCTACTTCTGAAGAAAGACTGTAAAGAGAAGCTGTGTTGGTAACCTTTTCCTGAAAGCTGTAACTGCCTGGAGGGTGCAAGTCGACTTTCAGTGGAATTATTTGTAGAGATTATTACTGAGGTAGTTAAGGTCTGTTTTTATATCCCGTCAGAGTAAAAGGGTTTTATGCATGCTAGTGGGAATGCAGTGCACCACTTAGGGAAGTACTGAAGTGATGTCTGAGGGTGTTTTTGTAGTGTTACATTGGAGCAACTAAGTCAGAGCTTTTTGTACCAACCCAGACCTGCTGGTCCTCCTGTTTACACTTTATATAAGGAATAAAAGTAGCATTTGATTAAATGGTGTGATTGTTCATGATTGCTTTCTTGTGCTGAGACAGGATCAGTTCTTCTATGACATAAACTGACTCTCTTCATGTCTCATTGGTGAGCTGATTGGCTCTTCACTGAAACTGCATGTCCATATAATTTGAAAGAGCTTGTCAATAGGCCTGCACATAGGAAGGATTTGGGCTGGGGTCCATCTAATTCTCACAAGCCCCCATCTGACATAAGGACATGGGGCTGAATGGGTCTTAATGAGGCTTACAATTATGAGTCACTGATGCAGCCAAAGTGGCATATGGATGTCTGATACAGATTGAACTTTTGAATATGTTTTTTATTGGCTTTCTGAGTTGGCACTTCTGGATGGTGTCAGGGAGCAAGCAGTGTGTTTGTATAGGCTGCATGATGTAGAACAATAATCACAAACAGCACTAATTGGATCAGGGCTTTCTTCTGTGTCATTTGGTGAAAGGAAGTACTTTTCAGAGTGGAGCTGTTGTATGTGAATCATTTCAGATGAGGACAGGTGACAAGGTTTGGTGTCCAAGTGAGGGGGGAAGGGGCATAACAGTGAAAAGACAATGGCTGTAAATGCCACGGAAGAGGATGAGGGTTGACCTCTTTGAAGCTACCTGTGGGGGGAACAGGAGGGAGGGGGCAATGACATTTCACACAACTGCGGCATCAAGATGTTTTGCTCACAAACATGTGGCCGTGTGAAATTCCCTCTCTCTCTCTTCCTTTATCTCTCTCGCACACTCGCACAAACACACCCAGAGACACCACTCATACACACTTGGGAGGTATACACTGACCATTGTGCGGAGTAGTAATGTTTTACTGGTGCTCTTAAAGCACTTATAACAGTTAGTGAGCAGTGGTTACCATAAAAAGCACCGTTATGTTTTTCCAGCATGTTTAAGTGTGCCATTTATGAAGTCCACCAGTAACTAATTAGCATCTGTTTATTAAAAGCTATCATCAGCTTGTTGAGGTTGTCCTGACCATGACACCGTTAATAGCTGTGAGCGGTTCGTAACTGATTCCTTAACCCTGCCTGACGTGTCAGCTCAGGACAAGATAGTGAAGGATGTAAATGATCCAAGCAGCACAGCTCTGTCGTTTGACTGGTCCAGACTGAAATATCCCAACAACTATTGGATCACTGTGATATTTTGTATAGACATTCATGGTTCCCAGAAGGTGAATCCCATTGACTTTGGTGACTGTCTTCTAGCAAAATATTGCAACATCTACTAGATCTTTCACGTTTAAGTTTTGTATAAATAGTCATGGTTTTGTATAAATAGTCATGGTCAGATGCATTCTACTTACTTTGGTGATTCTCAGATTTTTCCTGACACCACAAAGAGATGAAAAATTTGTCTTTTCTAACAAAATATTACAAGGTAGATAATCATTGTTCCAAGAGGATGTATCTTACTGATGTCTGTCATCCTCTGGTTTTGCTGTAGCTCTACTAACAGATCTGAAAAGCAAAAATATTGCACCATCAAATGTATTCACTTATGGTTCTTGGTGATGTATCCTAATACGCAACACTCAAAACGTAGATTGTTTACATAGTAAACACTTGACCTTCTTAACATCAGTATGTCAGCCTTTTATTTTGAGCACAGTAGGATGTTCCTAGACATTTAGTTCAAAGATTCACTTAGTGAGAACACTCATGGAGCTGCTAGCATGGCAGACTGTAAATCGCAGTGCAGAGCAAATATTCACATTTCATTTTCATTCATGATCCTCACACACACTGGCCTGTAATGACATACCCTGTTTCTGACTGACCAGTGCAGCAGATGCGTGCTGGATCATGTTGTGTTAGTGTCCGTTAAACATTTTGATAGCTGTTTTCAGGAAAACCTGTGTTTCTTCTTTTTTTTATTCTTGTCAGAGCCGTCTGTTTGTCCCCGTCCTGCTTTGCCAGACTGACCTCATTTACATGAATTAGAGGGTCACTTTTTTTTTTTTTTTTTCTGAAGCCCATCTGACTGCAGCCTTAATTCTTGTTTACTGTCAAAGATGCTATTTGTATTTGCTGGCAGCGTGAGCCTTTACAGAAAAGCTCGGCTATCAACCACTGTAAACACCCATTCTGATTAAGACAACTGTTGTTTTGCACTGACAGAGTATGAAGGGAGCACATTACTGACCACATAATTCTCACATGTCCTCCACAGGCTCGGCTCGGCTCGGCTCAGCCTCACAGTCTGCTCTTCCCTTGAAGAGCTCAATCAGCAGTCATCGATTGCTATAATAAGATTATCCTACTCCAAAGCCCCTGGTCACCTTGATTGTCCCGCGTTCAGTTGAAAGTTTGGACTCTAATAATTTCCACTACAGATGACGGAGCATAACTGTGATTAGGGGTTCAAGTCAGGTTGTAGCTTACCCTTGGAAGCTGTCCCACTAATGAGTAAAAGAGAATTTTTGAAATCCGACAAGGTGATATTTAATGAATATTTTATGTCAGAATCTAACCTTATTACTTTACACAATCAAAAATAATAGCTATTGTTCAAATTCTGTAATGAGTTCTTGGTACTTGAGCCTACGCACAAGCGCTCAGCCACACAGGCATCACATAACTATGTGCTGCTGTATGTATTCACTGGCAGTCTACTAGACGGGTTATCTTCATTTGGTGGTCCTCAGTCCATTAATCACAGTATGTGTGCAGATTGTGAAAGCACTGTAAAATTAAAACCGTCAAAGAAGAGAGAAACAGTTACTTTTTCCTGTTTGAATCTGCAGTTCAATATTTCATTGTTCTACTAGTTCTGTGTTTATTTATTTATGTAGAATCTGCAGGACGGTGCCTTCAGGTAGAGCCAGTGATCTTTGAAAAGGACAAAGTGACCTGCTTAGGTGTAGAGTATGCTCAGAGGCGGGATGACACCTTCCCTTTCATAGAATCCAATGAAGGGAACAAAATGCTGTATTCACAGGACAGAGTATTCATTCACTCAGTTGCCAAATTAATCAAGTTGCAAAGCAACGCGCCGCATGGCCACCCTTATCATAACCGTGAATGGCTCCAGCTTGTATTCTTGACAAAATCAGTCTGTCATTGCACAAACGTTAATTGGTTTTACAGAGTTCACTCTTGCCTTTTGTCATGAACTAGGTATTCATTTCTAGAATCTCTCTGGTATTGTGCCAGAGCTTTGATGATTGTATTCCCAGCACATTTTAGATGCCGGACACAGAGCAAAGCACGGAGCATTCCCCGGCTCTGCTTTTTGCTCCTTCTCTATGCTTTTGTTGCTTTAAATGAATTCTGCAACATGATAAATAACATTACTGCTATCTGACATTTAGGATGTATGGTGTTGGATTTGAAGCTGTTGTGTTGGAAACCGTAATAAGCCGTGAGCTGTTTTCTTGTTTTGCAACAACCCCACCAGGCCCTCCATTCGGCTTTTATCTTTTCGAAAAGGGCAAAACTTCTCGTTTTGACCTGTGGTGGCCCGGCAGCTCAGAGTTTATAGGTTCTGGTGCTGGTTTGATGTTTAATAGAAGAGATGTACAACAATCTGACACGGTCCCTCAGATTTAAAGTTTAAAAATCTGAGCCACAAAAAGAAAAAAAAATCAATCAGTTGATCAATCTCAATTTTATATGGTTGTTGTTATTTTTTTTTCCCTCCCAGCTTTTTTCCTCCCCCAGGGAATGTTTTCAGAGTGATTCAACAGAGCACCACTTACGCAGGACTGAACTTTCCTCTCAGTCACTCTCCATCAGCGTGTCTGCACAGCAGTGAAGGCTTGTCAGTAAAGTGATGCTTCAGAGTGGGCTGCGTCGACACAAATGACATATTATTTATAATTCACAGAGCCTAGTAAATGCACTGACGTTATTTTGTAATGTGTTACATTTTTAACCTTTTTTTTTTGTTGCTTTTATCTGATTCTGACACATGAGAGAGGGGGAAGACACATACATTTGGGCATATTGAATATGTTATACAATCCATGCAGATGGTTTGCCTATGGCCACCCAAAGTCATAATCAATAAGGAATGATTACATTTATAATCAATCATACTTTTCACATTAAAGAGAAAATTGAAACGAGATTCATTTTATTACGTTAATATTGACTTTCTTAGGTTTCCAACCATGTTATAAAACATCAATATGAAATCTTTATTACATAAAGACACTGTGTTTTGTTTTCAACCTGTACAAAACTCCAAGAAGATTAAGGCTCTGGTTGAAGAACTGCCTGTTCCAGTCTTAATGAGTCACTGTTGGCTCCCAAATATTGAATCAAGGTTTTTTTTTTAGTTTTTTAGTTTTGCGTACAGTGCTCTGACGTACTTTTCTAAACCTGCCACACAGAGAAGATCCCAAGATGTTGATAAAGCGTTTTTGTTTTTTTCCTCTCCCCTCTTGTTCGTTTTCACAATGCTATCAACCTCTCCAGACCTCATCTGAATTTTGCCAATTAATAGCCAGACTAATGAATATTAATTATACTCAGAGGGATTTTGGGGGGGGGGGGGTGGAGGGGTCTGGACATAAGCATTTCAGGGTTCATTGCTAAACCAAGGACAAATTCCTATTCAGGAAGAAACCAACACAAAATTCAATGATGTCATACAGTTGACCCAAACAGCCACAGAGTCTATTAAAGGGATAATGTGGGATAATTGGAAAGTCAAGTACAACAGTCAAGTGGGCTCCAAATATTGTTTGCTGGATGAGCTAACGGAGTGTGTGGCACTTTTTTTCTGAACTTTACTTTCTACTATTATAGCATTTAACTGAACTTGTTTTTGAGCTTTGTTGTTTTCTGAACAGCTGGCCATTTGCAAAGCTGTAATCTCCTTAGTTACTGTTGCCAGGGGGAATATGACTAGGAATTTTATTTAATATTATTTCATTAGGATATTTCAATTATAATTCTGCCCGCAAGTCAGAAGACATGCTAATGTTAGCAGCTTCTGTTTGAGCACACAGTTCTTCCACATTTGTTCTTGTGTTTGTTTTTGGAAAGGCTTGGAAAAAGATGCCACCCTCACTCTTACTCACTGTGGCCCCCATACACTTCAGCATGTGGAGGAATCTGTATCTCTACATGCCTGCTATATGTAGCCATGGATGGATTTAATGCATGTTCAATTCATTTAAAGTATTACCGTTTTGCTATTTGAATTTACAACTGTTTGTAAAGCTCTTACATCTGTATGGTATGGGGTCATATATATTGAAGTTCAGAGAGGTGGAGAGGAAGGGGCAGGTGATGGGGCCAATCATCACAGCCGCATGATGTGTTTAGTAATCTGAAGTACAATTAGATCGTAATGCAGCCGCACTTAAGCTCATCACAAATCCAATAACAATCAGTGATGTCCTTGGCACTAAAATGGCGGCCGGTTTAAGATATTGATCAGATGCTGCGTTGCTGATGAAAGTGTGGCGCAAGTTGTTTTACAATATTGATTAGGGGGGGAACAAGGGAAGCTTTTTTTCTGCACAAATGCTGTCACTACGAACGTAACCACAGCATTTCTGCATGAGACGCAGCGACAAGGTGCCATGGAAACCAAATGACAGCATGTGCAGTTGATAAGAATGTGAGGGATATTTTGGCGGCACGATGATGGATGAGATATTTTACATAGAACAAAAACATATTAACGTTTTCAGAAATTCTGTTTATTACATTATGATCAAAAATCAAAATGAAAGACAAAACTCCTCAGATGATGCTGGGCTGCAGTGAGTAATGTGGGGCACAGAATGCTTCCCCAGGTCCTCAGGGCATGGATGTTTATAGATAGTCTTTCACTGTTTCCTCTTTGATATCTGCTATTGATTTTTAGCATCATACTGTAATAGCTGTGGGGGTGTAGATTACTGTGCATGAACACTGTTTTTCTTTTTCCTATTGTTCATTCTTTCTCATTCTTCAGCTCCTTGAAGTAGAGCATAGGATGTTCATGGCATCTTCTCACAAACGCATGCTCCCACTACAGTTCTAGTATTGTGTAACAAAGTCTTCAAAGATTTGTACTCGGTCAAAGCACTGACTACGAACGGAGCATCGGCTGCTCTTCATTTTTAAATTGTTGTTTTTTCATTAATCCATTTTCTGTTGGATTACAACTGCTACAAAATCTACATATTTCCAGCCATAATGAGATTATTTTACAGAGTCGGTTTTCATGTAATGACCCACTGTCAGTCAGTGTTTTGTTGTGTTTGTGTGCATTAATGAGAAGCTTTGAATGATGGAGACTTCCGTTACGTTCTTCATTATCAACTGCTGAAATTCAAAATGTGTTTTTTTGTTTGTTTGTGATTTCTGTATCAGGAATGTGGTGTGTTTTTATCTGAGTCACATTAGACAAAATGTGTTTGTATTTATACCTTATTGCTGTAGAACATATTTCCCAAACTCCTTTCTATATTTATCTATCATTCGATTAGACCGCGTCCAATATCTCACTCGTCTGTCATCTGTGTTTGATTTTACAGCAACTGATGAGGGAGCGTCAGCAGATGGCCAGTCGTCCTTTCGCCTCCGTTGCTGTTGCACTGGATGCCAGGGGAGAACAAACAGAACTGTTGCAGCCTATGGTGGATGTGAGTGTTGCTTGCTTACACATGCACATACACAGATTATTATTATCATATTCTTCTTCAGTCTTCTTCACTGATGCACAAGAACCTTAATATATACACGTCTTTCATTTTGGTCGCTGTGATGTTGTGTTTCCAAAGTCCACCATCAAAGCACTGTGACCATCTAACCCCCATCATGTCATCTTTGTGCTGCCATCTGATACCAGCCACTGATGTGCAGAATATCACACAGTTTTGTAGTGCAACATAATTAAGCCTTATTGTGAGGCATTCGACCAGCTCGTGCCCTCTTCTCACCATGTGTCAGCCTCTTATCCACTCCCCACATTAAAGACAAAGCTATCAATGATGTCCTTTCTCCCATGCGCCCTTTGTTTATATGAATTGCCCCTCATGTATTTGGGGTTGATCACTTGCTGACACCTCTCAGTGGCTGCTGAGAAAAATATCTTCTATGTCGTGATGTCAAGACTCATTTGATTTTTTTAATGTTTTTTTTATTTATTATTTTATAGTATGTTTTAGTGTTATACCTAGAAAGTAGAGAAGTGGTCTGGCAATAATTATGGTCTGGAGCTCAGTGCCACATGGAATAAAAGCCTGGTTTAAACCCATATGGAGGACCACATCCTCAAATTGACATCAGACAACCAGCAGTGTTTTCTCAGCCGTCTCTTGGTTCACCTGCAGCTGAGAAAAAATGAAATTACTGTAGCAACCAGCAAAGAGGCACTACATTAGCTATTAGTGTGGCGCTGAGTGGTACTTACTGTGCATTATGGTATTGTGAAGGGCAATGTAAAGAGCAACATATAGAGAGGAAAAACAATGTTTCTTAGCCGCCTGAGTGCACTTTATTTGGTGTACTCTTAAAGCACTGAGGTGTAGTCAGCACCTAAATAGTGCTGGGAACAACAGCTTTGCCTTGATTAAAGGAAACTGTTAATTACATACTTGTCAGTGGGACGTGTCTTATTTAATTATTTTTTCCAGTCCTCCTTTTCCTGCACGCACACAAAAAAGAAAAAGGCAGACTGCGTTCTCTCTATTTAAGTATATTAAGAGAGTGACTCTGCAGCCACTAGAGATTATTGCTTTGAAATATGTCCCAAGCTGTTTTGGAAATGATAACTGGAGTAAGAAAAAAAACAAAAAACAAAACAAAACACACTCATCATCAGCCTCCTGTTTCTCGACCCTTTCAAGATGCAGAGTGAACCTCAGAGTGCTCGACTTTCAGTTTCGCTTACATCTCCATACAGCCTTTAAAGAAGTTGCCAACTATGTATATAAGTGTATTTGCAGAAAGCACCTGAGAACTTTGGAAATAGTTTACATGCCTGTGTCCTGTCGTTTCACACATGTTTACACGCAGGGCAGTTTACATGAATTGCTGTAAGTGGTACAAGCATCTTTATATTAACAACACATATAATAATAGCAGCCTTCATGGTATCTATCATGTATCTAATCCACTTGGTGGATCCACGGGGGCCTACCTATAACTGCTATTTTGATAGCACATTATCATATTGTACCATAGCACACTTGCATGTTTATTTTGGGTTCATTTCTAAAGGAAATCTACATGGTTTCAAATGTGCAAATGCATATGTTGGACCAAATACAGCTCCATCACATGCCCTGGTACCAGCTGAAGGTGAACCATATGATACGAGCGCAATTTCCTTTCATAGAGGTTAATTGGTCGGCATCTGGCACCACTTAGCTGCTGGAAGTATTTGTTGATGTCAAAGAGGACACTGATGCCATGCAAGCATCGCTGGTTTCCTAGTTGTCTCATCAGCTCTGTTTGTACTGTTCTGAAGTCAGACCCAACTCATTCACTGATTTAATGCATGCAGCACAAGTCGGTTTGAAAATCTGAGGTTTGCTTCAAAAGTGTGACGCAGAAATCCAGATACAGAGGGGCTACAGTGATAGATTTACCCCTCATGCCCTCTCTGACACATGAAAAGCATTTCAGATCTAATTTTCTGACTGTACTGTCAACACTGATCTCACTGCATTGGTTAGTACCAGCTTGCTGTCACTCGATCTTTGCAGAAACTCCAGCTGGTCTGAGAGAAAATCATGACAGCCTTTGTGCCCGTTCCTGCCATTTTCTTTTCTTTTTTTTGGCTTTTGGGGTTTGTTTTAAGCCCCCAAGAGATGGACATTGCTTTTAGTGACCAGCATGTCAGCAGCTGTTGGACAGAGAGCCAGTCGGGCCCCAACACAGCGGGCCTAGGCCTCGATGTCACAGATGTCTCTATTCACTGTGGCCGGCATTCAACATATGGAACCACTAACAGACAGCGAGTATGATAGATGACACCTGTCAGCAGGGGGAAAGGAAAGGAGATGTGCTGCGTGTATGTGTGCGTGCATGTCATTTTATGTGTGTGTATGCGCTTGGATGGTTATGAATGACCATAATACAGTCCTCGCGCTTGATTAATGCATAGTAGAAATGCAGGCCGACTAAACCTTCTTTGGAAGATATGAAAATAGGCACACTAGTTCTAGAATGCCTTGACAGAGAAAAGCAACATCATGATTGAAATGAAATGGAATGAGTTATTAATGTTTTTATTTCCCTCTGCATATTCGGCATAGTTCTGCGATGCCAGACTAATAAAAGCATTTCACAGAGAAAATGAGAGAGCTGGAAGAAAGGATGGGGTTTATCTTTTCTATTATTACTGCCTTTCACACAACCAAAAACGTGTTATTTATGCTATTATCACACAGAAAATCACAGCAGTATTGTGACAGCGCCTATAAGAGTCCTATGCACAACAAACAATGTAATGTGGTATAATTGTGTGCCCTAAGGTCACGTCTTTTGGACATGTTGTCCAAAGTCAGAAATACTAGCAAATAACTTGAAATAATACTATTTATATCAATACCAGTGCATTTCAAAATGTGTAGTTAGGCAGTCTAAACAGAACCCCACAGGAGCGCTTGAGCTGATGGCCTAAGACAATATCATTTAAAGGAGGATTTCACAAGTTTTGCTATAGCTGCACAGCTAAGACTAGTGTGAAGATAGGAGGTGCCCTCTATTGACTCGGTATCGGAAAATGAAAAGATCGGCTAACCGGCGAGGGGCTAGCTGTTTAGCCAGAGTTAGCCAATATTAGAAGCTCCTGGCAGGGCTGGGAAGTAGCTGTTGATGCTTAGGATAACAAAGGGTCTTTTAATGTAAAACCAAACAATATCCAGTGACTTTTGGGATATTTCACAGGATCTGTTTTTGGTAGTACATGAGAAATCTGAGTGGAAAAACAAACTGCCTAGAAATTTAGAGTGGTGGACCAGTGAACAACATTATGCCGGCTCTTGCCCTCCGTGACGACCTAATGTAAAGACTGAGTCAGTATTTCCACATTATGGCATAAGCAGTGCTACAGCTTCTGTCTCCAACCCACAGTTTTGCCTCAGCGTCACTAATTTGCTCAGAACAGCTGTAATGATGTTTCACCCAGTGATCCATGCGAGTATTGCGTACACTGGAATCTGCTTTAGTCAAAGTTGAACTTGGGTTAAATTAACTCCCCTTGCACGAATGTGGCTCGTGTAAGCTACTCATTAGGAGAATCACTTGAATGATTATGAAATCGCTGGGAATTTAATTGACCCCGTATGTCGGCTGTAGATCTTGTATGTCCCCACGGATCGTGAGTGTACCTGGGCAGATGCGTGAGAATGTGTTCCAATCACATGGTAATAATTGGCCGTGGTGAAAGCATGTGGTATACATGTGTCTATCATGTTTGAAACCTCACATTAACATTAACTAACTTTTGCTTTTAGTTTTTAAGTCCACTCTCCTTTTTAATGAAACACAGAGAAAGGTCAGTGAAATCCGTGATTAACCATCAGAGTTTGTATCGGCCACATTCAGTAGACTTTCTGTTTTGTACTTTGGTCTCCCCCCTCCATTTTCCTTTTTTAATTTCTTCACCTTTGTCCTGCTCTCCAGTCTCCTCATCTCTCTGTCCCTCCATATTAGTTCCAGCTGATTAATACTACAGACAAATGGGAAAGAGGCTGGGTCAATGTTGACAGCGTTCATAACCTCAGGAAATGATATGAATCCTGTGAAGAGGGAAGGGACAAATCCTCTTCCTCTGAGAATCAACCTTTCATCGGCATGTGTATCAAGCTTTGCCATTTTTGTTCATTAAAAGGTGACACATTGAGTTTTTTTTGATGCCTTTGACTTTGCATTACAAAAATGCCAACACAGTAACTGATACATGTATAATTAGACCAAAAAGACATGTGACATTTGAGTCATTGTGTTGAAAAGCCTTGTGCTTTTTGGTCACCACTGCATACCGTAGCTAAAGCCTGATGCATATGACAACACTCTCAATGTCACTGAGTAACCAAGGAGCTCCCTTCAGTTGTTAACTATGGCATTTGAAATGGCAAAGTTAATGGGCAGGTGCATTAGAAATCACACTGCATGCTGCACAGGTATCAGGATTGTCCTTGCTTTTGATTAAAGGACTGCAACACAAAAAAAGTGCCAGTGACAGTACTATGACATTTATTTATATCTGAGTTTTATACCATTTTTTATTTGGCAGCTGAAACAAATCTAGATCTAACATGCTCGCTGTATCTTCAGTACTTAACACGCTGTATATATTGAGAGCATCAAGGCTTTTAGAGGCAGTGCTCGTTCAAAATACACAAGCGAGCATCATTGTTTTGTTTTTTTGCTGTTTTCACAGGGTGAAATATACAACAAATTCCAGTGGAAGTTGTTAATACAAATTACTACATCCCGCTCCTGATTATCTCATGTTTAAATGCATGTGCTTGTGCATCCCCATTTTTCTCCCATTTCTCTGCCTCTTTCATCTCCATTTTAGATTCAGGCAGACACAAAGGGAGAAAAAAAAGTCACTTCTATTCAGACATTTTATTATTCCCCAATTTCTATCCCCTCATCCAAGCCATGCTGTGAAACCCTTGACATTCATTATCAGGATGACATGTTTTTCACGCTTGAGACGAGCAGTTTTGGCCATTAACTCCGAGGGTAGGTCATTGCGTCAACACGTGGACCGTCTGACAGGGACACACTCAAGTGTTTTTGTTGTGTGACCAATCAAACCATTTGTCTCAGGAGGAGGGCATCTGGTCTTAAATGCAGCAACTCCAGCAGCTAATACTGGTCTGCTTACCCCCCCCCCCATCCCACCCACCCCATAAAGAAAAAAAGGGCTAATTCAACATCACACTGACATTACAGAAAACAACTATCTGGAATTTACAACTGTGACTGTCACATCACTTCTATTTAAGCTTGATTGGAAAAACAAAGTTATGAATACTAAATGGTCCTGGGTTCTTGTACCAACTGAGACCATTAAGTACTTTTTAATGCATTCTGTCTTGAACATTCACTCATGAATCATTATTAGGGGTAATTTTTCATGATAATGGATGAAAAAAAAAATGCTGTCTCTTCTCAGGGTGTCCCGAAACCTGTCGCCATGGAGCCATGTTCAGGAGGGAAAGCTGCTGTGTTGACAGTCCTTGTGCGTCTACCCTCTGGGCCCTCAGGCTTACCTCCACCAGGACAGTCAGGTACAATAACAGCACAGTCTACAACTATTAGTCTGTTATGGTTAAAAAAAAAAAAACATCAACAATGCGAAGAAAGAAACACTTATTATCCACAATGAGTCTTTTCATGCTAGCACTCTAAAGAAAGATGTCTGTGCAATGAAAAACAACCATTTGCAACATCTGGATTTTTACATGACATCTGTAATCTCCTCTTTTAACCAATATATACTGTCTATATGCATATCTATCAAAAGCAGTTTATGGAAGTTGCCTGTTTTTCACCATGTTCTTGTTTTCACTGCTTTTCTTTCCCTCTTCTTCAGGACTCATCGTTGCCAGTGCACTGATAGACATTTCACAGCAGAAACCAGATTTTAAAGACAAGTCCCAGGCTTTCAAGAACCGAAAAGCTCTTCCTCCCGCACACCAGGGCACATGTGTCTGAGTCTCAACCCCTCAATGCCATTGGGTCCTTTTTTTTTCAAATCGCACCACCTGAGGTCGTGTGAAGGTCCCACTTGGAAACCTTTCCAGAGACAAGAGATGGCTACATGTAGGAGATTTTATTTGGCTGCTACCACTGAAGTTTAAACGTCCCAAGAGCACAACCCTTGTTACCCTCCTGCCCCACCCCCCCACCCCCGTTTTCTCTACTCTGCATCAGTCAGCCTCAGAAAATCCACCTCAATCCTCTGCATCTGCATCCTCCACCTCCCAGGCTCTTACCTCTTCCCTTTAGCTTGGACGGTTGTCACCGCAAAAGAAAACTCAGTGTCTGCAAAAACTGCCTGATCAGACACATCAGAGACAGATTAATTCTGAAGATCTGCAGCTATTGAAAATTCTGTCATAAATATCTTTTGACACCTCATCATCATTTGCTCAGCATGAGGAATAAAGCAAAGGTGTCTGTACATTAGATTATATCAAAGTTGAACTGATTTCTCTCATGCTGCTGTGTTGGAAATATAGACTGAACTGAGAATGGCTGGTAGACATCCAGCACACGCTGCCTATGAGGTTTTTCTTTTTGTTTTTGCTTGCCAACAAGTGGTATTCTATGGTGCTAAAGCCTTTCATTGACATCTGATAAGCCTGAGACAGCCTTTGCTGTACTGACTGAATTCATTCTGCCTTCTTTGTATTTGATTTTGTGAAGGAAGCTACATGCTAGTTAGACTAAGACTCTTTTTAACGCCACATGATAGTGTTTTGACAGCTCCAGTATTTTCTCACACCACTTCCAGTGACTCCCATTGACAAGCTCTTTTAGCATTTCCTGTACATAATGTATCATCCACCCAGCTGAAGCTAAAGTCTGTATTTTGTGTGGAGTACATGTACAAATGCTGCAGAGACAATGAGACCAGAATCTACTACCGACGGCAACGTGGGTGAAGACTGCAAAACCAGAAGAGGCGGGAACAAATCATCAGCCATCAAAGTAAAAGCATGGGAACCTTAAGAAAAAGTAGATGCGATTTATTAGAAAACTGGAACGTTTGGTTATTTTTTTTCCCCAGTGTATGTTGGAGAAGTTACATAACACACAGAAACACTGACGCTTTGGTAAATCCTTGACTGTAGGTTGTAAGTGTATCATTTTGCCATGCAACTTGGTCATGATGCTTTTGAACTTGGATGCCCTTGGATTGATGTGGTGGGCGGATGTCATTTTGAGAGGACGACGTCTGCTTAACAAAATTAGACCAGGGACATCGTGCTCCTCTGGCTGTTTACCAGTTTGTTTTGTAAGGTTTTTTTAAGAGTCCTCTGAAGCTACAACTTTATTTCCATCTTTGAGTACAAGGAGTTACGTTACCTTTTAAAATGCCTTGGCTTTCCATGAACTCCAATAGGAGAGAGGGGGGGGCTTTGTTGATCTGCAGAATTGTTTTTGTTGTTTTTTTTTGCCCCAACTCCATCCTGAGCTGTACAGTGTCTTGTTGGAACAAATGTGAGTCTTTGTTACTCTTATCTCTTGAGATTTCATGTGTGTGTCAGGTTTTTATGACTGAATGGCAGGAGATTATCATTTATTTTAGGCCTTGTCACCTGTTACTATTATATCTATGATAAATTGTAAGTCTTTTTGCTACACTTGTGAAAAAGAGCATTTCTGTTGATATTTTTTGTTTTGATATTTAACAGATTCCTGTGTAATAGCGCATTTAACTTGATTTTTATTCTTGATTAAATCAGATGTTTTATTGTCACCTCTTTTTGGATTGTGCATCCTTAAGGACTTTATGGGCATTGTCTTGCTTTTCCATTGCAAAAGTGGTCACTTTGATGCATTTCATAAGGATAGTAAGCCAGCTAATGTGTTTTTATTTTGTGTTTGTAGAGTAATCCTATAACAGTGTCATTACACAGGAATCAGGGTCTCACTGTACCGTGGAAAAAAAAAGATGAGAAACTGCATATCAGTAATCTTCAGTGTATTTTAAAGATGGACAACATGCCAGAAAATTAAAAAAAAAAAAAAAAAAAAAACAGACCTGAAAATCATTGGTGCACTTGAATCTTTTCACACACAGTATTTATAGTACAAACACTGAATTCCACACCACATTTCTTGTCTTTTCTGCTGCTTCTTTTGTCTCTGTCTTCTGCTCACTGCCTCTGAAGCTTAAACATCCAATTTGTAATTGCAGTCTGGTGCCCACTGTTGGAACAGTGGTTGATTGCCTCAGCTATAGATAATTATTCCCTCTGAAAGTGACTGAGAGAGAGAGAGGAAAAAAACAGACATGAATTTTGGGGCATTTTGTGTCCGTACAGTAAACACAAACAACTGATAGTGAAAAGCATTTGTTTTCAGCTGCGCTCTGTTGAAAAGGTCAAATGGAAATGGAAGCAAGAGTCACATGAATTATTTTTTGGATTAGATATTTTTATATCTTATATAAATACAGATTTGGCTCTATTTTCTCAGAAATTACATCATAATGACTTATTGTGTAGGAAATAACAGTAAAACAAACATAAAGCTGACTAACATTTCATTTTATCTCAAGCTAACCACTTCACAAATAAGAATTAGCATTAGCCTGAAATGAAAAGCTGTGTCCTTTTTTGTTGTGTTGCCCGTCAGGATGCAGTTGAGGTGCAGCTTCTTTCATGTCAACAGTTTGAACAAGGATGTAAAGAAAAGGGATGCCCTGCCAAAGTGCTACTCTGGATAATCCTCACTTACACTCAACAGTATATTTATTAGCTGCAGGTGCTTGTGGGTAAATGCCATAAGTACTCTGACGGAGTACTCACCATGTGGGTTATTATGATGCTGCTGATAGCAAGAAACCTCACAAGATAAACCCATTTTGTAGCCCTAAATGTGAAGGGCACATGTGTAATGTACTTGTTCTTTATGATTTTCTCTTCATATTTCTGATTTTACCCCACGTCTTTCTCAGACCACTATTTTTAAAGGGTTTTCACGCTGCCTGGTCAATAAAATGTGCTGCTTTTAACTCTCCGATACCAAGTGTGCACTTTGAAGACAGTGCTTTTTGACCCGTACTCAACCCCTGTCTGTTAAGAGAGAATGTAGGTGCTCTGTTTGTACCTCCAGCACACATGTTAACAGGGGGGGTGACAGCTTTGGAGGTGACGGGTGGTCTTAAAGCATCATTGTGCTTTGCAATTTTGCAGTGTTTGTGACAGTCAGTTGAACACGCAAAGTTCTGTATGACTCCCATAAATCCTCTCCTGCTGTTTCAGTGACGCTGACAACAAACACTGTGAAATGTTTTTGAAATAGTGCAATTTCTCTGCCTTTTGTGCAGCAACCAGTATCGTCACAAAGTAACTAATGCATGATAAATAAGTGAAACATTGTACAATGAAATTGCTAGAAGTATTGAAGAGAAGATCACAGTGAAATATTCAGGCCAGAGAAAATGAATCCTCCTCTATAATTGTATGGAGGTGGAACATGAGTGAGGCTTTTTGCCAGGCTGACATGTAGCTCATACATTTTTTAAATACACAAAGGAAACGGGGTGCCAAACTGTCAGTAAATATTAACATGAACATTGGTTGTGAGTGGTAGTCTCTCTCACCAAATTCAAATGGTGCCTTTTCTTCTTTTGTCCTTTTGATCAACAGCAACATAAAATGCCAGACATATCATACATTACCAGTCCATCCACCCCCCCCCCCCCAAAAAAAAGATCATTTTGGAAAAGGCGGAATATGTTATAATCCAGCGGTGGCCTCACAGTGGGACTCAGTGGGGGTTCATTGATCTCCTCTTGGAATGAGGAGGGAGTTTCCCAGCTTTGTTGGATGAAGATTTTACAGATATCCAATGCAACACACACTGGAAAGCTTTTAAGTTGTTTATGTTCATTTTCTGAACACATCCTTTATAGTTAGTCAGTGCGAACAAAGGTCAGGTTGTATGCAGTGGCATGTCCAGGGAGCCACGAGAATCTGAGGCCTCTTTGACCAAACAGGCTGTCGGATTCTCCAAGGTGTGACTGGCTGAACATTATTGTTCAAAATGACAGTCAGGCAAACAGAGGTCACTGCGAGGCACTGGAGAGGCATGTGTTGAAAACATTCAGAGTGACGGCTGTGCTGAACCTGAGACACTGCTGGTCAACTGATGTCTGGTCTGGTTCAACCATGACTGTCAGTCTACTGGACAAATGCTACACATTGCATTGTTTTTTGTTTTATTATATTTGGGCATTTAATTAATTTAATCAGGATATTTATTTCAGCTCCCTGTTCAGTTGCAGTAGGATACAATATTACCCATAGCATTGTTTTGAACCCAACTGAACACTGGTCATAGCTACATACAAAAACCCTAGTTATGACAGTAACTCTTGATCCTTATTGTACCAGTGTTTTTATGGCAGGAACCTTATAGCTGGTGTTGTACAACAGACTAAATCAACAAAATAATAAGTCATTGAGGCAACACTTTCCTCAATCACTTGTTTGTCAAATCACTGTGAATCCATGTTGGTGTATGCTCTGTCCTTAAATATTTGATCTCTTCACTTTGCTCTCTTGCTGGCCTGTTAGATGGCACTAAAATAAATCATTACCGTTTTGATCAATGATTTCAGGATAATAGTTCACAAACACAAAGAAATTACACCTCTTGAGTCTCTTGATTCACTTATGATGTGAAGGTATGGATTTTTATGCCCGTTTGTCTTGGTGTGTCTCCAGTTTGACTAAATGATGATAATTAATCTGTTGCTCTCAGCCATAAATTATGAAGGTGTGTCAGAAGGAAAGTCTGCCAAATCATCCAGTATGATCCTATTGGATCGTTCCCCAGCTGGCAGAATTTGGATTCCAGTGCACATTGTAAATCAACCTGTCCAGACCCTAAACTTCAGAAGCTATTAATTTTATAGTGCATTTCACATGGGGGTAAAACAAATGAACTGTAGGATTCTGTCAGGCACTGCGCTGTACTGTTTTGTCAACCATCACCTCATCTTAACTACTGAACTTCACATTTCTAGGGTGAATATGTGTTTTTGCCCAAAGCCTCTTTTTGAAGGTGAGATCCTATTCTGCCTATATCACTGCAACCAGACAAACAAACAAACGAAAGTTAAGGTTAGCATTGGTAAGTTCTTAGTGTAGTACATTATACTTAGTGAAGTAATTGTTTGAATTATAGTGTAGTGGTATAGTATAGTATTTCTGATAAAACAAAACAATCCTGGCTAAAAACAAAACAAAAACAAAAACAAAAAGAAAAACAAAAAACAAACAAAAAAAGTGTATAAACAAATCAAGCTGCCGTGATTGTACGATGACCGGACCAGCTGTGAAGTAGCCACGTAATTATCCTACGTCACACACCTGTGCAGCTCACCTGGCCTGTTGCTAGCATGAAGAAAACTTAGCAAACCATCGTATTTTCTCGGCTGAAGTGGACATTTTCAACAACCGGTCAGGAAGTCACATGAAAACGTAAATGTATATTATCATACATGAACAGCACGGTGTTATATTACTCTCTTTTGTATGTTGGCCGGTAGCCTTTCGAACGTTGACAGCGTTTGACATGACGACACGCTTCCATGGAGACCATATTCGTCACTTGCGGACAACCTGCTGAGGGAATAACTGCGCTCCAAGTTGCCTAAAACTTTACTTTTGAACCTGGAAGCAGCAGCCTCTCCTGGGACTGTGCAAGTCGGGACTACCCTGCTGAGATGTGGAGGGTCGTTGAGTTGCTTCTCTTCAGCCATGTAAGATATTGTCTGCTCTGCTCTTCAAGTTACACGTGTTGGTTGCAAAAAGTCCTCCTGTATGTTGGCATCTAGATGGTGAAGTTATGTTATGTGCAGTATTACGTTTCGTGACTTCTTCTTTGAGCGTATTGGGTAATTTTGCTTTGCATGAGTGCTGTGGTTGTCGGCCTGTCTGTTGGCCTGCTGGCTTCATGGTAAACCCAACACTGCTATTGTCACACCAGGTAGTTGTCATGTCAGTTTCCCCACTCACTGCGGCTGCCAAGCATGAACTTAAATCAGTGTCCTTCTGTGACAACCTGCTTTTCTGTCTCTGATATCATAATTACATCTAACATGCTGAGCTCGTGTTCTGTGGATTATATCCCTGCTGCACTCATTTGCACTCAATCCCATTCGTAAGCTTTATCGGTGTACTGATGGTCATCTGCTGCTTATCACTGCTACAAGCACTTCGGAAGAGACTGCTCCAAACAATGTGTATGTGTCTATTTTTGTTGGCTGGTAATGTTGGAGTTAAGAGTAATCGCTTGCTTCATATCTGACATTTTAAGCTTTTAACAGCACAGCTGGATGGCTGGATTTGGATTTCATCTCGGTTAACTAAACAGAAGCCTATATCTTGCTTGTTGTCTCATTTGCATAGGCAGGAGATGAGACACGTGGCTGGTGTCTGGCTCTGTGTCTAATTTGGCTTTGAGAAGGATACTTTTTATTACCACCCCCTAATTCTGCACTGCTATGTGTGCTTGCGGAAAGGGACAGGATCAGATCATAGTTGCAAAATGTAAACTCTGTAGTTGGTATCTTGTTTTATAGATAAAGAATCAGACCTATGAGAGTTGACTTTCTGAACTAGTCTGAAACATACAAAGTTTTCTCAACTGGAGCAATTCATGGTATATTTCTGTAACTATTAGCTTCTAGCTGGGTGAACGCTCACTTCAACTATCTCAAGGTCTCAGAGGTAACTGATTTTCAATATTAAATCTTTGCTACTTTTCAAACACAAATCATATTATTTTTGACAGAAGCCACTTTCAGAAGGAGCAGATGAAAGCTAAAATGTAGTTGCACAATTAGAAATCTGTTTAGTTTTTTTTTTTTTTTTTTTCTGTGACTAAGTGGATGTTGATGACTAGACAAAGAAGACACCACTGCAGGATACATGTTGATAGGAGGTCAGTTACACTGGCCAGAAGGAGAGCCTGCAGAGTTTGAAAATGAATGGACTTGAGTAATTTAAAAGGAAGCAGGGACAAATTCTCATGGGGAGAGTCATTACTTTGATTGAGAACAGCTGGTGTCGTACTCTCAGTCTCACCCTGGGCTGCCCTTCGTGGAAAATGGCGCTCTCCGTGGTGCTGAACCACCGGTTAAGTGGCACCACAGTCCACAGTTTCTTCCTTAGTATCACCCAGACTGAGACCCAGGTTCCTCAAAAAAGGGCTTTGATTTTGAAAAGTTTAGAGGCCACGTCATCACAGGCCAAGAACAGCTGTACATCTGCAAGTCTTAACATAAAGATTGTCCGTTATTGATCTCAACATGTAGAACCACTTCACTGGGATAACCTTATGTGATGCCTAACTACTGCTACAGCCATAAGGAGGTTGTGCAAAATTAAGAGCAATCTTTTTATAGGGCCATTAACAATTACGGTGGGTGATTTGTTCAGTTAGAAAATTTTAATAGATGTTCCTTAGCATCTTGAACTGAACCTTAGGTAAGTTAGTTAATGAAGAAAATAATAGGAAATTAGTGGGCCTGCTTAAAGTTCCCATTAACAAACAGTTAATAATATGAACAATTACAATCTTGCTATTTTCTCAGCTCATTTGTTGCAAATGGCAGCAATAAAAGTCCTACCTTATGATGTAGCCATATCCTCAAATGATCAAAAGTCATCAGTTTGCTGTACCATGAAGTCTGAATACATCAAACTTAAATAATGCCAGGGATGGCTTGATTTCATCACCTGGAATACTTTTGCAAATCTGGTTGTTCATGCTTGCTTACTGTGTAGAAGTCCTCAAGTGATTATCTGTCAGCAGTTTTCTTCGTTTGTTTGTTTAAATAACTCGTTATTCTCAGCCCTACTGCATATTTTGCATTTTTCTGACCATTTTCATTGCCCGTACACTCAAAGGTCATCCTCTTCAGCTCTGTCATATTTATTCTAGTCTGTGTTCTTCATCTGTCCAGGAATTTAAAAGGTTTTCTGTGTGTACCATCTTTTCAGTAGCGTAGAGCTTATGGTTTTGGCTTCGAGGCGCAATCAAGGACCTGCATTATTATCTGTTATCTTTGCCCCTGCACTGCTCTGGAGAAGATGTGAGGGGAAGCATCTCAAAGTAACTGATGCCATGGAGTGTTTACTGTGAAAACTCAGGCACACCCACAGCCTGACATTTGGGCACAACAAAAAAAGAGAAAGTAATAAAATGGAATTGCTGCTACTCTCCTGGTTAATGGAAAAGGTGAAATCGACATTGTAGTTTCAAAGTGGCGAAACAGTGTTGCAGGAGAGGTCAAAGTTGCAGTAATTAGATGTGATCCCTACCAGGCAGTGCTGTGCTGTGATTGCACCGTTTTTATCAGTATTCTCTTTTATCTATGCCAAGGGTGAACATTTGGATTGAGGAGAGCTGCTGTGGTTTTATAGTTGTGGGAGGGGGAGTCTCTAAACACTATCTCCCAGGCCTTGGGGCTTTATGGCAGGGGAACAGTAAACTTGGCGAGCAATAATATTTATCATAGGTTTAATGAGAACTATTCTTGTTTCGAGGCTTCAGTCAACTACTATGTGTTTGGCATTTTGAGCAGTTCATATGTAATGTCATTCACGCCCCCAAATCAGGTGCCATGAAAGGGTAACAAGCACAAGGACATTGAACAAACAAGAAAAAAAATGGTTCATTAAACATTATTTTTGTGATCTTAAAGTATAGCTAATGTATTCAATAAATGGTCACATGGACTTTTATTTCTGAGAAGTGTCAAATGTGAAATTGTGACTAGATCCCTAGAGTAAGACTAATGATACGCAGTGTATTTGTTACTTTGACCTCCCCATTGCTTTTGCAGATGTTATTCTTTAAGTATGTCATTGACACCCAATAATAATAATGATGATAGTAAGCTATATTAAACTAAATGTCTGCGCACACAGTAGGATCTGTCGGGGTTTGGTCTTTTTTTTTTAATGAAATTTCTTGACAAGACAATAAAAGAATAGAGACGTGATCCATAGATATGGATTCATAACATCCATTCTTAAAATAGCCCAGCTCTTCTCTTTAAGTCTCCACCACACCCAGAATGAAGACCATTTCCCAAAATGTTGAAACAAACACTTTCTAAATATGTTTTGTCTTGGTCCAAGCTGTGATAATCTGTTTGATGCAACATGTGTTAGAATACCTCCATTCATTCACTATATTATCCTCTTATATTCAGTGAGAGTGGGCACTTGTCATTTCCATTTAATGCATAACACGAGGAGGATATTTTGGCCCTTTTGGTTCTGTGACACGTCTAATAAATCTTAGGCTCTGTGTCTAGGTCAAGTATTCCATCACTGTGCCAAAACAGTCTGTCCTCTGTAGGCTGCGTCCTTGTCTGCCTGTGTCACTCCGCACCGGGACTGATGTGATCTGACTGACAATGGCGGTCTGTCTGGCAGGTGCTATCTTCTAATCCTGCTTTACAGGAATCTTTCCCAGTTGCTAAAACCACAAGATAAACTAACATTGAGGAGAAGGAATGATATGAGCCAAAAACAGGGTATATCATTTGCTGTTGATTGAAACCAGCATGAGTCAGTGTTCACTATTTTTATTTCAGCTCTTTGGCAAACACTGAAGAGATGAGCCAAATTTGTAATTTTTCTTCATGGCGACTTGTACATAAATGTGTTCACCTACAGATGTCTTAAAGTTAATGCTGGTGTTATCAGTAAGTCAAATGAGATAAACAGTTATGTAGAATTTCTTTGTTTAACCCAAACTTTTTTTGACCCTTTTCAAAAATTGACAAAACAAATGTGAGGCAATCTATAAAAAGGTCATCATAACCAGCTTTAGTCAGGATGTCAACAGGGATCATACACGGAAATGATTTTAACAGACATTTTTTAATAGAAATGATGAGGATGTTTAAAAACAAGTCTTTAGTGTTCGTTGTCATTATGTTGTACATTCTTTGAATGGCTTCAATAATTAGGCTGTCATTAAATACATAATAACTATGTAAGTGTTTTCATCCTTTCTCCATTTGCATCAGCAATAATTGCTAGCACTTAATGTGCACTGGCTTTTGTCTTTTGGCATTTACTCTCCATGTGGGTATATACACATTCCTTATTCATCATCCCCTGTCCTCCAGCTCTATACCATGGCATGAAGTGAAGAATGAAACAAAAATCATGGCAGTATGAAGAATCTCGATCAAACTAACAAAACATATTTGTCTTTTTATCCATGAAAGACACTTTTGTAAATTCTTTATGTTCTCATAGCTGTTGCAGATAGTTTGATATTCCTCCAAGAAAAATACTGTTCAAGATAACATTATGCAGTTTGCCATCAAAATATAATTACACAATGAAGTCATATCTGTAGCCACATGAGGAAAGAACCATACCCCATCACATTTTCTAAATCATAGCTACATTGGATGAAGCTAAGAGGCTTCAATCACCAAAAACTAACATACACTCTCAAAAACATTACAACAATATGTTACAAGCTAACAGCAGCAAACTGTAACAGAGTGCACATTTCATGTATCATATGTACAAAATGATCTTTTGAGAGGTGAACCACTATACACCATAACAACTAAATCAATCAACAAAACTGATCTATACCTAGTACTGAACATGGAGCAGAGAAAATGTTCAGGTTGATATGTCTTGTGTCCTCTGACGATACTCCAACACATTGCGATTGGCTTTTAAATGAGTTCAAACATTTGATTGTGGTTTAGTTGTCCATAGTAACATGTACCAGATCAACACCTAGTTTTCCTTTTTGTTAAACTAAAGCAAGTTAATAACAGAATGACTCAAAGTTATGCAGAGACTGATCCATTTTATCGTCAAAACACTGTTCAGCACATTGGCAGTCCTTTCACTGAGATGTGCACCGATTGCACACATTCCAGAGAGTTGAATTTATTCACATGGTTATCAGATCACAGAGTTTAAACTCCAAAAAAAAAAAAAAAAAATATTAGTGTCTCTATGTGTGGATCTGATGTTCGAAGTCACCAAATTGCCCCCACAAGGCATGGAAGGCAAATGAGCTGATATCTCAGCGCCAGCTTCACCAGGTCTGTTTTCAACAGGGCAACAGTAAACATGGATTCCTCAGATATAATCCACTGTTGTTTATGATCTCAGTGCTTCTACCACACTGTGTTGCTCTTTTCCACTTTAAGAAAAATGTAGGTGTCACACTCTGGCAAATGTCTAAATTAAAGTACATGACTTGAATCACTTCCTGGGATAAGAGTGTCGATCCATAGGCCTTGCATCCTACAAAAGGTAGAAACCTTGTAGTGGTGATATTGTGGGTGTGAAACCAATGACTAGTGCAAGAAGCAGATTTGAGGGGTGTAAGCAGGTGCGTTCAGCTGGTGAGCTTCTGGCAATCGCATTCGAATCACTGGATTCGTCCAGTTGATGGTTCTGGGGGAAAAGACCACAGAGTGTTATATTGAGTGGAATAAAATGCTTTGAAATGGATCATTTATTTTTTTCTGTGGGCTTAACCATTAATCTGAGATTGGGACAAGTGACATGTATTGGCTTTACTTCCAAATCCATTTCTCATCTCTTTTCATTTCATTTTTTTCTTGTCAGTTTCATTTCATGGCTATTTTTTCAAACTGAATATTAAATTGGTAAAGGTAAAATATTATGAAGGAGTTTCTATTGAATTATACATATTGAGTGTTGTTCTCTGTATTGACATACAGACGCATTGCACATATTCTTCTTTTTTCTGTGATTCTGAAATATCAATATGTATCACAAATACTATTGCTTGAGCTTCAGTAGAAACCTTGTAAGGAATGTGGAGAATACCACATACTTACCACGCATGCAGTTGTATCCATTGTTTGGTTTGACACCAGCTTTTGGGCCTGGAAGGAAGAAAATGAGAAAGATGACAAGGACACATTAACTGTTATTGTTTTTCAATTTGGTTTCCCTGTATTTCAATATCTCACACTGGCTCATGGTAGTGCTAGGATTCTATGAAATATATACATACACAAATCTGACTGCTTCTTTTACACATGACATCAGTCATTTAGCTAATCCCATTGTAATGGGATGAAGAAATTGTCTTGACCTGGAAGTTCAACTGTTGTTAAATAAGAGTGTGGTCTTTCAAGTATGACGAGGTCAAGCGTAATCATTATTGCATTAGCCTAAACTCCCAATGTCACGATTATAAGGCCAAAACAATCCCACTAATTGAATTTCTGAATATGCTTTCAGTTTCCACTTATTCCCTCTGTCCAGACCTACATGAACCCTTTTGTATAATCATCCTCAAGGAACTGGTGTAAGGTTCAAGTGTGTGTGTTTGCCTTTAAGTTCGTCTTTGTGAGATCTTCTGTTTGTGCAGGCAGAGGAACTTTTCTCAGACCCCTCCAAACCTCTTGAGCCACACACAAAAATCCCCACATGCATTTTCACTCACTCACACACACAAATACACACTCACAGATACAGAGATGGCGTACAGAAAATGATAAAGTGACTCTACAGTGGTTTGGGAACATTATAAACACTCCATGCATTGGTTGTTAAGTAGAAAGAATTGTATGAGGCAGGTTTCTGAGAAGAATGATTAATTGCTCTATAGGAGGTCTTTCCTCCTGGAGGATGTTTTCACAGGTGATAAATCATATTATCGCTATTAAAAGCCAATATGATAGATTGTCTTGCTTAAAGTAACGTGATATGATCTCATTTGAAAATATAGCCCTATAGTATTTATCAGTGGGGAATAGCACAGGTTTGAAGTGTTTGTTGGTGAGGCCAAAAAATACCAAAGCAGCTGCAGGTTTGAAAAGCACATTTAAGAACAACATGCAATTTATGATATGAATTTCAAAATCAGCAAAAATGAACAGATGCCCTACAACTGAATTTAATATTTCAAAAATAATCACCATTTGAATGTCATTATCTGTCACTACTTTTTTAAAGTCTGGATCGCAGAAATTATAGAATCGGCTTCAGTGAGTTTTTATCAACTATGGTTTATAAAGTCTAAAATGAACTTTTAACCTCTCCTTGTTTTCAAATGCTTCAGTTTTGTAGAGATACTGTCAGAGCAGCTGAGTTTGCAGTAATTACGCATCTACTTTGAACTAGTGAATTATGTTCGGTACCAATGCAGAAGAAAGATATTGAAGTTGTTGTCTCATGCCAGCAGTCAGTATTTCCATATTTATTAGTTAACAATCACAGCTATATTTGTTTGGAGGTAAACCTAAACCTCAGTCTATCCTCAGAAATGATGTTTTGCCACATCAGGATGGGCTTTGGTCCTCATACAATCTACTGGTACCGACAAGATCTGTGATTTTTATCGGAAAAGGTTGCAAAGTGGTAACAAAAACACTTTTAGGCACACTCGCACACAGACAGACACAGACACACCAACCCCTGTGGGCCATCTCTGATGTTACTGTGGCAACCAATTAGCTTTGACACGACAGCTTTGGAGACTCTGACTCCACACTGACGTCTCATCTTTCTGCCCAGGAGGGGGGTTCTGCGCATGCCATAATAAAACCATCCCTGATCCATCAAGGTGACAGAGCCAGACGTCTGACATCAGAGGCTCTGAATCTCTGGATCTCTACCTGATATTTAAATCTCAGTCTGGATTCAGATTCCTTGTTTTCTGAGTTTTGTGGGGAAATGAGAGCCACAAAGCAGCATTTGTTATTGTGCGTAATGATTTCATATTTGTCATTTTATTTTACCTTTAAATGGTTTAGTAAAATTGCCTCAAATGTACTCTGGTAAATACAGTATCTATTATGAAAATTGAGAGTCAGAGACGTTTTTTTCTGAGACACATTTAGTGGGTGACATTTTAACTTTATCAAAAAATTATGCAGTGACTTCACTTCCCTCTCTATTATTTTGGAATGCAACCTGTTTTGACCAGTTAAGAGAAAATCCAGCTTGTAGTCACAGAAAGCCAACTTTTAAAACACTCTACATTCATAACTTCACCTGTAAGGTCCCACAGACGTGATATAGTGAATCTCCATCAAGATCCAGTTTGGTCATGTGTGTCAGCGCATCCAGAGCATTACCCCTCCGGGTGATGCTTGGCTCGACTACAGTCGGCTGAATCGGGGGTTGAGGTTGCCAAACTCCAACATCAGTACCATTGCCAAACGCTTGGATGGCATTACCTATAAAAACATTGTGTGTTGAATCAATGCTGTATTAGCCAACATCTAGTTCAGTGGAATGTAACAGGAAAAATGACCGCAACTGGAAAACATACTATACAGATACATTAGACAATATAGATCCAGTATCATGACCACAGTGTAATTGTAAAATGTTATGAGTTAATATAAGAAGCACTTTCACCTCTGAGTGTTCCCTAGGTCCTGTTTTTAAAAATGTAGTCTTCAGTAACAGGCTAGTATGGTTCTTCCCTCTTTGTCTTGCTTTTAGTTGGACATTTTATTAATGTCCAACTAAAAGCTGCTCATAATTGATACTTCAGATAATTGGGTATGAAAAAAATGACATGACCTTTCAAGAGCCTTTTTTAAAAGCAGTCTGCCTTTTAATAGCTATGAGAAAGTTGTACTAAAATGAACTTGTTAACTGCCTGAAACAAGGAAACTTTGAGAATATTTTATATCATTTAATAATCTTCCTTCAGAATATATCTTCGAAGAAAGCTTTCCTGTAGTAAAATACAATGTGGGACAAAAAACAACTCAACAAAATGGTTTCTGACTTATTTACACCAAAAAGCCTTAATTCTAGTCAAAGAAACTGAGAAAGTCTCAACTTTGAGTGAGCACTTTAGGCCACTGAAATGCCAGTGAATGCCACTCATACTCATGAGACTGTTGCTCATCAAACATTCGATGGGAAAACCAGATGCTATTCCATTCTCAAGGCATTATCTTGCACTCTGTAATTTCAACAGTCTCAGTTAAAGTCTAGACAGAACAACTGGTCAATCTGACCTTAGGCGGTGAAGAACAGTACAAAGCTGGCAGGAGAAACTCATTTCTGCAGAATGCCTGAATATGGGAACTCACGTAGGCAT
The DNA here is from genome assembly GCA_021432705.1 of Caranx ignobilis. Classification (NCBI taxonomy): domain Eukaryota; kingdom Metazoa; phylum Chordata; class Actinopteri; order Carangiformes; family Carangidae; genus Caranx; species Caranx ignobilis. The sequence goes on from MU269988.1 coordinate 8,410,097, forward strand.
CGATTGTTGGTGAAAAACTCTGCAAATTTATCACAGTCTGGTTTGCTGTTCCCGCTGCTGCTGCAGTCACACCACGGTGACAGGCTAATACCCAGAGATCGCACATAATTGGGAGTCATCACCGTACCTGCAGCATAAAAGAGAGGAAAACCGCTGTGAGGCTTTGTAAGTGTAATCCCATTATCATCGTTAAAGCCCTCCAACAGGACTCTCTTCATTTAGTCGCTCTGCACACTGAAATTTAAATGTTCAGGTCAGCCAATTGGGGCAAGCTTATTCACTATTATAGGAAGCCATTACCCTTTTTTACAAAGCCTATAGACCTTGCAGGCTATTGCAGCCTAGCTCAGTGAAGAGCTGCATTACTATCATACTATTTCACAAATGCTTTAATGTTTAATAAGGCTTCTCTGGCATAAGGGGTGACACTTATTGACTCTACCCTCTCCCTTGACAGTGACACAACAACCCACTGATTATAATCCTCACTGACTTGTACAGCTCCCCCCTAATTATGTAGCATTGCCAGTGGTCATGTCTGTTCCACAACATGCACATTATTCAAAGAAGTGCTAATGTCAACAAAGGTGGCACACCACAGCTCCACAGTGGTTAAAAGTGTTTTCAGGGCTGCTGTTGCTTACCAACCACTGGGATTCAGCAGTGGTGAAGAAGCTGGGGGCACGTTGTACTTCTTAAGCACAGAGTCGAAAAAGGCTTGGCTATTTTGCCATCCTGATGTAACCAAACAAAGCTGTTGCCTTTCTGAAGGGAGCATGCGGGGTTAAGTAGGTCCATACTTATTAGCCATGCAAGTACATGCAGTTTTGTGTAGAGTCAGAGATGAGTGGTTAACCCAGGGGGGACCCATTAGGGTGTAACCTGTGTGAAGTAGAATATGAATGGTGTCGATTAAAATGTCTGCCTGTTGAGTTTGCAATTGGTCAGTCAGTGTTGCCCTGTGCTCAAATCTCATTACGAGAGCTCAGTGGGACATCATTTTTCCTTTCTACATAATGAAACCTGCCGATGTAGGAAAGGCTGATCAAAAGGAAATGAGCACAGTGCTGTGATCTCTGAACTGTGATGGCATGTACAGATTAGCAGTTTATTGACTGTGATCTCATCTGCCTGGCTGCCAAGTTGATCTGCTGCCCTAACCTCTGACTTGTAATGCATGACTGAAGAGCCACATGGCTGTATAGTGACTGCACTATGATAACTCATCACTCTATTTGTTGTATACACTTATATTGTGTGCAGCTGCTCCAACCCTTTGAATGGGTGTCTCTTTGCTTTTGGTTTCGGAAAAACAAAATTTTATCACTTCTAATCAAGCTGTCAAAAGCTTCATGCACCTTCTTTATAAAGGGAAAAGATTACAAAACAATACAATCAAGATTGATAGCTTAAAGACTGGCTGACAAAAAATGCTATTGATTTAAATAATTTACATTTTAATGCTGCAAGCTCATGTGAATAGATTTCATTGATTTGTTCAGCAAAAAACACAGCAACAGTGCAAATCAAAAGAAGCACTATTAGCAGTGCAGCCTCGGGAAGGGTTATGAGTCTAGTCACATCACCAATCCCGCAAATTTTAGAGCTAGAGTTATTATATTTTGAGAGAACAACATACCAATAAGACCGGAATAAGACAGCAGGCAATCAGCGTAGTTCTCTCTTAGACAGCCGGATATGGATCGAGTTTCTGGCTGACAGTTGCTGATGAAGTCGGCCAACCTCGACCTAAAAAAAATGGAGGAATTAGAGGTTAGGACTGGTACTTTTTCTGATGCCTTTTATTGGATATCAAGCTAATGGGGACCAAAGTGCTTTGTCTTGTTAAAGCAACGGTTAGGTAATTGTCTTTGTTCCTCTCATTTTAATTTCCATTACCTGCATGATAGTAAAAAGAATAGTCCTGTTAGCAACACTACTTCACTGAGTACTCCTTTTCTTTCTAACTATACATTATACTAAATCTTGCACTTAATGTTGGTGACTCCTCCTTGGCCACAGACTTGAATTAAACTCACTCGGCCTCAAACTGACAATTTTTCTGTCCATTTACATTGTGACTGTTCACTTTTCTGTTTGCACTGTGCACTAAACCAGCTCTTAGGCTATGAGAAGTAGAGGTTCTCCCCACAAGTGATCATTCTGTGCATTCTTACCTGCAGATATAGTTGGTCTTGCATGCGTTCTGAAGGGACAGGCAGTTTGGTTTGTCCTTATCCTCGTAGGAGCAAATGGGTACGATAGTTTGTCGCCTGCGTTCTGCACATGCTGTCTGATCACCCATTGGACAGGAGCAGAACAGCATCCCGTAGCTGTATTTAGTTGGAACCTTCATTTTGGGGAAACAAGAAAGGACACATGGTGGTGTTATAGCCTTGAGGGGAAAAAAAAAAAAACCCTCCACTTTCTCCCAGGTATCCAGTGATATCTGGAATTTGTCATGCAGCTTCCACCTGTGCTGGAGTGGATGAATAACTTATCTTTACCCAGTTTATAAAATATACTGCAGACAAAATGTGAAGATAGAGGCTGCCTCCTAGTGTGACTACCAGCCTCTTGTGATGTATAATAATACACTGAGTTAAGTGCCATGCTTTGGGTAAATGAGACTACTGGATAGAAATTGGATAGAAAAAAACAGATTAATGTTAAAGCTTTACTTAATGACATTTTTCCTTTTTACATCTGACACTTGGTAGTGGTGGAGTGCCAAAACAACAAAATCAAATACAAAAAATATGCAAATATCTCTGAGAACAAACATGTTTAATTACCTTGTCAAAGAACTGTCGTAGCGCTTTGTGGCATTTGCGCTTGTTGCACACCTCCGAGGCAGATACCCTGCTAGTACAGGGGTTTATGTAAGCTGAGCGGTATTTCTTGCAGGTGTCATTTAGGTTGCAGGCTTTGGCAGCATTCAGACAGTTGTTCTCCTTTGTGGATGGAGGCTCAACTAAGAGAGGGGAGAGAAGCACAATTTCATACTTCCTCATAAAAGAAGTATTGCTTTCTTGTATTGTTGGTTATATTGTTGTTGGAGCATCATAATTCAGTAATATTTGAGTGTACTTTGATTTTAAGAAGAGGAAGGATGATATCATTGAGAAGGATTTTCTGGCATTGCAATTCCTAATTCTCATTTTCTCTGTTTCACAGTTCCATCACCTCTGAATGTTATTTTGATTATTATCATTATTAAAATATTTGAATCCATCACACCTAAGAAATTACAGAACTCCACTTGTATCCACAGTTTTAAGGACCAAAAGTAAGATTGAAAAAAGCTAGTGTCAATATGGACTTGAATTTTCAAAACGATGAGTCATGACCAGGGGAAAACTTCCCAGTTGTCCCCTGGGTATCTTTTCATTGTGTTTAAAACTCATTTCTCACTGCGTTACACATGAATTCCATCATTAACTGCACCTGACACACCAAAAAATTAACTCACTCAGAGATCTGAGCTGTGGCTGCATACGGTCATGCTTGTATTTGCAAACACACAAGCGAATGCAGAAATCTTTCACAGTGGATTCATCATAACGTATTGCACCAATCTGTCACCCTTGTTGCTCGATTTGTTGCAATAGCTTGGTTACACATTTGAACTCTAAGTTCTCTGGCTGAACGTTGTACTTGAGGATCTTATCAGATTCCTCTCAGACCTCATTAGGTCTGGCCTCTCTGATCAAACCCCTGAAGGTGACATCTCATCTCTTTGATTTAGACAAAAGCTTGAACAGTTAATATTCAGAGCATTCCCAAAAACTATTCATGTCATATTAGGATGTCCTGTTGTGGGTTTGCACCTGCTCAGACAGTGCATTTTTCCTTGCATGAACCAAGCCCACCCATCTTTGCTTCCAACCCAGTGTGCCTTTCCTTCCATCACAGAAAACTCACTCTGTGGCCAACATAATGACTCTCACATCTCATTTTTCTCATTTGTTGTAGTTAAAGTCCTTCCTGCTCCACTGACTCCTGCACAGAAACACAAACTGAGTCCTCAGTCTCAGCATGGAAGAATGAATTCTGTAATTCTGTCTTTTGAGGTTGAATTGAAGTTCAGTGCACTCTTTCATGCACCACAGAATGAGCCATGATTAAATCTGAATACATTCTTGAACCTTAGGTTAATCACATATTACAAAACCCATTACTTACATCTGACAAGTGCCCAGAGATGTGGGCTGTGATCCTGTAGTGGCTATTTGTGGCTCTTGGACCATAGGTGTGACAGTTTCCAAATTCAAAATATTTACCTTAAAAGCAAACTTTGGAGAAATGAAATTATTACTTTTAGGAGCTGGGTTAAAACATGGCAGCGTGTCTTTATGTGTCTCTGCATGTAGCTAAGTGAGTTAGGAGGTTGAAGCTGTAGGTCACAGTATGACTTCATAAAGACGTAACACCCCACGGCAATGAAAAACCTTTTCTACCAAGAGCACTTTTGCATTTAATAAGCTAATTCTGGGGTTATATATTGTCGCTTTCAGGAACAATTTCAGGACAAACCATTTTTCAAAGACCACATTCAAATTAAATGGAGAATCATGACATTAGGTTCAACAATTACTTAATTCATGTTTCCTCCAGAATACATGGGGAGCATCATGTCATAAAAGAACATTGTTAATCAGAAATGTGATTCAGTTACTTTGGTAAAATTTTCCAGCCATAGTTGTATAAAGCTATATTAACATGTCTGTAGTGAGGATCATTGTTAATAGTTGTTTGTGCTTTGTTCTGTGCTGCTTCATTTTTGTGTGCGGCACAACAATGGTAATCATCTGAAAACAATCTTTGCTTGTTTCTCTAATCCTCTTAATGTCAGATTCTCTGTAAAATACTGTGAAATGTCTTATTCCGTTTGATTTGCAGACAAAGCCCACAAGCTACAGAAATGTGATTTGTGAATCATAACATCATATCTTGTTAAAATGACATCTTTAAAAGAAACTTCACTTAGCCTTCTTAAGTTGCACACCCTGAGCAAGGCCACCATGTTGACATTGTTGCAGAAACCAATGTAGAAAACGCTGGAATCCGACCCTGTGACCTCTAACAGGCTGGTACAAAAGACCCTTTGAAAAGCCGACCGTCAGGTTGGGTTAAAGAGGAATCTCATAGGAGAGGTCAATTATGGTGTCCTGGGGGAGCCGCGCCATTCACAGTGAAGGTGAGAACGTGGAGGCAGACGTTTTCTGCATTGTCCTAATTTATGTGTTAGGTCTAGTAAAAGACTAGTTCTACATGACACATATCTACGTTGGAGACGTAGTCGAAGTATAGTCTGCTAAACTTTGCACAGATTAAACCAACACGACATGTCCCTCACAATTTCCCAAAAATGAAGTACACACTTTACATTTCAGAAGCTGGAACCAGTGAAGATCAACCAGTTGGTGGTTCAATGATTATTGATGATTGAGCATCAGTTTATCATGGTGGTAGAGTGACCATTTAATTTCCTTGTCAACTGACCCATGTTGTTGATCGTAAGTTGTATGCCTGGTGGGAATATGGATACAGTACTGCCCAAGAGAACCTCATGCATCAGATTCTGCAGTCCTTTTTTTGGGCTATGTTTATGGATGCAGACCTAGACATATTAATCATCTCTTTCCACAGGATTAAATAAGACCTATAAAATTTCCTGGACTGGTGCCACCAGTAAACAAAGGGGCAGTGAGGTCAGAATCAGTGGAGCTGGTCACAAAGAACGTCTTTCTCTTGATGGTTAAATTCCAGTGGAGCAGTTCTGGATAACAATGTTCTACTCTTTTTTCTGTGCATGTATTTTAACCATAGGGGTATGAACACACTTTTTGTCTGTATATGACATGAAAATGTCCAAGAGATGCAGATTGTATGACTTAAAAGTATCAGTGACCTCCAAACAGCGGGCTGTGTAGAATTTGAGACTGGTACACTTACGTTGAAGTGCAGCCAAACGTGTATATTATGAATATTCAGCATCATGTTTTCATCTGCCTTTGATACCAGTTTTTCTTGCTAACATCTCTCTCGCCCAAAGTAGTCCATAAGATAATTACATTTTAGAGTCTCCATTTGCTGTCTACATAATGATCCAAAATCAAAGTTCTTCACAATGCATCACTACTTTATTTAATCCTTCTAAACATATCCCTCCACTTAGTGGCCTCTTTGTCATCTCCTATAATGGAAAGAAAACAGCAGTGGTCAGAGCCCTGTCCTTCATGGCACCCTGCCGCCTATCAGGCTTCCTTCCAGCATCAATAAATCCAGGCCAGTGTCTTGGTATTTATGACCAGACCCAAGAACCATTTATTAAGTGCACCCATGTAATTAGCAAAATCTCACTTAGCTCCCACTGTGCCGACCACCCCATTCCTCCATTTTAATCCTCTAGAAAGACATTCATCCTGCATTGATTTAAAAAGTAGTAGAGCAATGCTGGTGGCTGCCAGCATTATTCTGATATAAGCTCACGAGGATGCTAATGTGGAACTGTGGGACGTTGTGGACCATAAAACCTCAATTCATGGTGCCAAATTTTCTGCGCAAAATGGAAATCCCTACAGATGAAGTAATGATGATGGAGATTACAAGATGTTGAGGAAGTTTCTCAGAAATACTCATGAAATATTCATTTTAATGGTGACAAGCAAACGACACTGTGGAGGCCAAACTATCCTCAAAAGTTTTGTGGGCACATTTTGTTATGTGACATCTCCTCCAGCTCTGACTCACTGGTTGTGAAGATGAGGTAAAGTAAGATGACTGGACATATGGTGCTACTGTGAGTGCAGGATATGGGAGAGAGAGCAGGAGAAGAGGGTGCAAATCTCTGTGGTTGCACCTGTCAATGCAGTGCGGGAGTCAGATATGTGGATGCCCAGGGGCACTTCTGCGTTCTGTTTTCCAAAACGTCAGCTATCCACTCAGATCAAAGGAGATTCCACTTGGCCAATCAATCAGAAATATAGGTTTCTCATGACATGCAAATTTGCTGTCTCATGATAAGCACTTCAAATATAGTCACTGTTGAAGACTTTCTTCTTTGTTCTTCCCTCTAGCTTCCTACTTTCAAACATTAGCAAGTAAAACCATGAATCTGTATATCTGTGCAGCTGTGTATCAGTTTTCAGGGTGTAGGGAAGAGCCTGAGGCACTCAGATATTTTTGAATTTTGAAGATATGTATGTCGCTGTCACAGAGTCTCCATTCAGCAGTGATGCACACAAGTCGCATCACATTTTGAGTTGACTACAAGTCTTTGCGTGCATATGTTTGTTTACATATTTGAGTGCAAGATGGGATGGTAAACTTGCATCACATAATTTCATTCCCGACCAAAAACATCATCCTGCGTCACCTGCAGCCAACAGCATTTTATTTGCTTATCTCAAAGCCACGATTAGCCATTGCCTGCATCACTCATGGTTGCATATCCACTTGGCTCCCTGCACACAACTTGCCATGGCTAAGCCATCAGGTACACTCAATCTTGGTAAAGAATTTCTACTCCCCAAGCTGCTTTACTGAGCCTTCGTCTTAGAGTAATATTTGTGTCAGAGTGGCAGAAAATGCTGGGAGTGGTTTAGTCAGTATGTGGATTGACTGTGACTGTGTGTGTTTGGCCTTGTTTTACTATATTCTTGAGGTCTGAAAACTGAACTGTGAGGCCACTGTGCTTGTGGAGTCTGAAACCTTACAGGGACCAAAATGATGCACCCAATGGCTCTTTGTGGGTTAAGGTTTGGTTTTAGGATTAAAATCGGGTTTATGTCAGGGTTGGGCATTCAGCTGTGAAGGTTAAGATTAGGGGTAGGAAATGCATTATTCCAATGATGGGTCTCCATGAATATAGTAAGAAAGATAGTGTGTTTGTGTGTGTCTGATAGTATTTACTTAATGAGATTCTGGGCATGATTCATCATAATTATGATTTGCATGATGTAGCTAATTCAAACTGTCAGAGCGCAGTAGAAAAGTAAATAAGCCTTTCTCCACTTAGTTTTCTTCAACAGTATTCACAGCACTTTCAGTGTAGGCTGAACATAAGGCTGGACATGACTGGAATCATAGATTGTTTTGACCATATAGATTTAATGCTGTGGCACAATATTTGGCTGTACAACAAAATGAATTAAGATCAGATCAGATTTCTTGCTTTTTTTTAATCTATTTTCCCTGTTGAAAAGTACGGTATTGGCTTCCAATTTTAATGCAGTCTAGTGTCATGGACAGCAGCTACTTACTTGAGATTGTCAAAGGTAAACAAGTTTCATGTTGCATATTAATATCAGGAAAATGACTTCTCATTCATTCATTTTTGCTGTTGTGTTCCACAGGGACTAGAACACCTGAGCCTTCACACAGTAATACTGTAAATGTGGTGTGTCTTAGATTACATTTTAATGTACAAATGCTGGTATTATTGTGTCCACCCCTGGAGATTCCCCTGTGTACAAGACTACAAGTGCTTTATGCACCGTTCAGAAATCTCATGATATATGAAACAAACCTATTATGCTTTCTTTTATGAAAAACTCTGAAATACAGTATGCTCGCTGATAAACATGGTTAAGTTTTGTTTGCTTCACTTCATACCACTGAATGCCTATGTTTTAATATTTGATTACTCAGCATATAAGTGAATTTCAAACTTATATAGTCCACAACTTGTGTTTATTATTGAGTTTCGAACTCCCTCTGGTTAACTCATTTGGAATAAATTGTATTATTCTGCGGTTACAGAGGGGCAGAATGAAAACAAAGGAAAAGCGTGTGAAAGGAAATGCCGTCAGATGATTTGCTGATATGGCCGAAAGCACTCTTGTGTGTAGGAAGGATCAGCAGATTTAAAGTGTTTGGTCTACTGATGGCCACTCTGATGTTCAGATGGAGCAGTTTGCTCATATATTACTTTTACAGGCAGGCTGGGCCAGCGGCAGATGACAAAGACTACTGAGGATTAATCTGTTGCTTCAGGCAGTGAGACCCACTGAATTATTCTTGAGATCTTTGCAATGGAAAATCATCATGCCAAGGCTCATGTCTTGTTCACTGACTCAGTTCTCTGTATGACTACTGATGAGCTATAAGGATAGACTGGGAGGAGAAGCCGAAAATACTGGGCTCAGTGGTGGGACCAGTACTAGTGAGCCATTTCCTTTGAGAATATGGCTGCTTAGATGTAAACTGAGTAGGTGGCTGGAGGGTGTTTTGAAATTTTCTTATTTTTCACCTTAAAACTGAAAGTATATGCAGTTCAGAGCATGTGTCCCCAGTTATAGTGGTTATTGCATGGAAACATGAGAGTTTTGGAGTTTATTGATTTAAACTGAAGTTACTGCTATGCTTCCCCCACTCAGACTAGTTTCAGGTTACATCACCGTTTATCCAGCATCATATAAAATATTAACCATTTGTGTGACATTTTGTCAAAATTGCTGAGTGAAGTCTTGAGTAATGGCTAAAAATTGCACCCCTCTCCCCCCAAGATCGCTGTTACCTTGATCTTTGACGACCAAAACCGCTATCCAAGTCAATGTTTGTACCAAAACTGAAGAAATTTCCTGGTCATGGTCACCATGATTGTGACCTTGGATCACCAAAGTCTAATCTTTTTAATCTTGAATCCAAGTTCCCTCAAGGTGTCAATAAGATATCATGAGATACAATGGACAAGTGAAAACAATACATCTCCAGCTCAGGCTGGGGTACAGGCATTAAAATACAAAGTGATGTGCCTGCAAAGAAGCATCACTGATTCCCACATTCCTAACTTTCAAAAAAAGGATTAAATGCAAATATATATAGAATTGATTTTGACTGTTTTTCTTTTTCAAAGGTAAGTATTGAGAACATTGAAGTGAAGGGCAGAACGAAGTAGCTGAATTTATTCTTTTGCTCATTCTTATGTACAGTATGTGCTGCTTCAATAATCCTCTTTGAATCTAATCATTTCTTATACCAGTAGTGTCAGAGTTGCTGTGGATAAGGAGAATCAGTACATCTTGTCTCTAAAAAGAATCTTATTTGTAATGAGTTGAGAATGTGATTGTACAAGCAGATAGACTGCAACACCCCCTGCTATCTGAACTGCAGCAGTGGGATTGCAAAGAAGTATAAGCAAGAAGCTGCAGATACATTTCTAATTCTTTCCAAAGTTGTCTGTAGAGGATAATTTAGTAATGACTTTGAGTTTTATTTGTCGATGTCCTCTGGTACGGCAGTGAATTACTTTTTGTACGTAAACATGGGGTGTGGTACAGAAGCTCAGTTTTTGTTTTCCCTTGTTAAGAGCAGTCCTGTTGTCCAATCATTCTTGCTGTCTGCACAACAGCATTGTGTTACATCTCTAAAAGGCACGTGTTCATTGATTTTTATAAACGGTGCAGCATTTAATTTCAGCTGTTTCTGGTGACTATTTTAGTTATTTACTTGCCTTGTAGTTTAAATTGATAGTGTTATAAGTACATCATAATTGATCAGGGTCTACTGCAGCCACAAATAAGGGAAAGACAATTAAATAAGTGTTCAAAACGGAGACTTCTAGCAAGAGGAATAGCAAACATTTATTTGTCTCTGGATGTAATTGTTGTAGTGATCCCCTGCCTTATCATTTTATTCTGTCTCCAAGCAAACCAATTAATGTGTCCAACACTTGCAAGAATAATAAATCAATATTTTCAACACGAGAAATATTACAATTGTTTAACATTTCCATATTAGCATTGTCAATGTGAGCAGGTTAGCTCACGTCACTAACACTGCTGTTCCTTACTACAGTCTCAATACTGTTAACATAGCAGATGCTGATTGATTTCATGTTGCTTGACATTTTGTTTTTAATCATGAGGAAGCCATCATCTTTAAAATATAACTAAAAACTTATTTTGATTAAATATACCTAACAACAAGGTATTTGTTTTCAGCTCATCAGTAGCAAGCAACCTTATAGCAGCTGACCTATGGGATACATTATGGATCGTTCCATACTGACTCACATGTGCATTGTTTTTCACAGTAGATTGCCTCAGGCCTGGCTTAGTTGCAGACAGGAATGAGGTCACTTATGGCAAATGGATTACTGATATCTAACCCATTAAGTGGATTTTTTTTTTTTTTACATGCCTCTTTGGCTGTTTACACATCACTATACATTAAACTGGCTACTCAGCTCCAGCTCCATCTCTGCACCCAATTTATCTTGCTTGCCTAATCTAAGTGATTTCTTGTAATAATAGCAGCTAATAATAATGATAAAAAAACACACACTTTAAGTTGCCAGGTCTCGAATTTTGATGGAATAGGACATTAACAAATGCCTTTTTTTTTTTTTTTTAATCTTAATCAAGATTAAGATTTGACATTTGACAGATTAACATTTGTTCAGTGGGGTTCCTTAGATATACAGGGGTCTGATGTCTCTTAAAATACATTTGAGGAAATCAGTTTTTTAATTTTATTTTTGAAAAGATGCCTTTTCTTCTTGTCCTTTTAATGTGATCTATTTTGTTTTGCTGGTAGTCCCAGTATCTGGAGGTGCCATGAAACCTTAACCACTTGCCCAGTTTTATTCTTTAGCAAGAATAAACAAGGTCTCAAGAACCATCAGTCTTAAATGGAGTGCCGGTCGGCAGCAGAGGCTACAAGGTGCACAGCAACCAATCCTGGTTAGAGGCTTGAGATTCAGTCAACCCAGAGTACCCAGAACCCCTTCATGGGCCATATTGTTGCTGTCAGCACAAGACAAGATGGATCAGATGGCCAGCACTCAACTCCACTTCTATGTGAACCAAGTTCCTCATCCAGGCAGCATAGACTCTCCAACTTAAGATGTGAAATGCTCAAGCACATAAAGATGTACTTTCCAAAATGCCCAGCAGAGAGGAAGCACCACTGGTGTCATGATCAGTTTAAGAAAGTCACTGCTCAAACTGTCAACGACACAAGTGGGGACTGATCAGCGTCTGCTGGGTTGCCTGGGAGTGAGAGTATGATGTAGCAAGATTTGAAACCCTTGATGATCCCAGGAACCTCAGTGGTGATGTGTTCATCAGACAATCTCACGTTTCAGGACCTATCTTTGCGTTACATTTGCACCATTCCAACATGGGAGGGAAAAATCCAAAATTTTCTTTACTGTCTATTTGAAATACAGTTCAGCATTATGTCATCGCATATGGAGTAGAGCCACGGTGATACGCTAAGTGGATTCAATCACAGCAAGAGCCAGAGAGAGAGAGGGAGAGAGAGGGCCAAGGAGAGAGAGAGAGAGAGAGAGGAGAGAGAATCAAATAACCATTTTTTTACTGAAATGGTAGCTGGCCAGCACAGGAGACACCCTCCTCCAGCCAGAAAGCTCAGCATTGAAGAATGCCAGTGTGAGTGCTGCGCTTGACACACACACACGCGCGCGGTTCTTGTTTTATCAGTGCCATTGAACACAGACAGATGGTTAATTGCTCCTCTGTGAATGTACGTCTGATCCCTGCAAATCTAAATATGGGGTTGTGTTAAGTGTTTGCTCCCAAGTCCACCCGCACTCCATTGACATTTAGGACATGTGCAACATTCATGTTTACAACAAACCGTTTCTGTTTTTCTTTTCTTTCTGTCCTCGGCGTCAGAAAGCTACTGGATCTTAAACAAGACAGGCTCGACTCTAAAAGGATGATTAATTCAAAACTAGCACATAAATGCTGCTTCCAGCATTAGTACTGTGACAGTGGAAAAAAACAAGCAGACCTCTCATCGCTTTGAGAGCTGAAATATACTAAATTACTCTGCTTTGTGTATGGCGGGGCACAGTGGCAAATAAAAGCTTTTGTGATGGATAATGGGCGTTGAAAGCTGCAGCCTGAAACCAGACAGCAGTAAGAAAGAGTGGTTGTTAAATAGTGACAGAACTGTAGTGGTGTAGTGACTTCAGCTGGGTTCAAAGCATAACTGAGCACTAATGGTCGTATCTACAGTGATTTAACTTTGCACAGTGTCCAAACTTAAACCTGAGGAATGTCAGAAATACAAAGGATGCTTCTTACCAGCTATGATGGGGGCCAGACGGAAGATATCTGACAGCCGACTGTTGACTGGTTCATATGGAGAGTATTCCAGCAAATCATTTCCTGCGTGGGGAAAATAATGATTGTTACAATTATTCCTAATATGAATTAGCAATCCCTTTTTACTTTTACTTTTTTTTTTTTTTAACTTTTATTGTTAATATGAGCACTAGTCTTGCACATATTGATATGTTATGTATAGAACTTGTGAATAAGGTTGACCAGGTTCACTTTGTAAAAGATACTCTTATCTCTGCTGTGTGGGTTTAACACACCTGGTATCGTGGCTTCTGTCAGTATAATGAATCTGAGGCACTACAATGACATTTGTGGAGCTTGAGTTTCAAACTTGATTCTATAAGGTACAGTTGTTTATTGCAATGTGACTTAGATTTGTAGCAGTACATAGATGTGTTCAGGTTTAATGTAGCATTACATTTACTCAGTGATGTACTAAAATTCATATTTGATGTCCTTTCCTTGACTGTTTCACTTTAAAGTCACTTAAAGCTTTTACTTCTCTGCATTCTGAGGATATATTAATAATGGCTCTTACTTTCTTTTTCAGTTTTTCCGTAAACAAAACACATGATTAGTTTATAAAATTATAAACTATGTTTTATCATCTAAACTAGTAAAATGGCCCCACCTTTGACCAACTACAACATGAAAATGCTGCTTAATTCACATTAACAATAATCATAATAATTCTCTCTACAAAATCAGTGCTGTATGTTTACCAGACAATGCATTTTAAGAAAACACATGCAAAATCCTACAACACAACCATGAGTGTGGGCAGTCTCACCAGTGGCCCTTTGTGCCCCCCCCAAACAAAAAAGATGAGCCATCTGGGACACACTTGTTAGTCAATGCTTTTTAACTTCAAAAGTCACAGTCAACTGGCCATTGAACAATATGAAAACACAAGTTTTTTGCATCTCGTGTCAAATTGATGAAGATGTTTGCTGAATTTGCAGAGTGTTTACATATTTGCATGTGCTCTCTCAAGTTGCAGTCACCACAGCATCTGAAGTCACACAGTGATCAATAGTTTGCTCTGGGTGGTTGCGTACCCTGCAAGCTCTGAAATATGCTCCAAAAGATCCGGAGACAGTTCTTCTCCTTCTTCATGCCTCTTCTACACCTGCAGTTGTACAAGGGGCTCTGCTTCATGGCGTCTATGGCGCTGCGGCACTCGCCCTGCGCCTCCGGACCGGTGACCGCGGTGAAGTTGCTCTCCCTCCCCGCCACGCACTGCCTCATCGTCCGGTACTTGGTGCTGCAGGAGTACTCCTTTAGACACTGCTCACTGGCCTTTACGCAGTCGAGGCGGGCGGAGCGGGAGGCTGCGCCGCTGTCACCCTTCAAGGTGAACGCTGAGTCTGGGAGTTACAACAAGTTAGTCAGGAAAGATTTGTCTTCACCATCACCACACATTAGTAGACATTGCTCTGCGCACAGAAGACCTCCAATCACTCAACAGTCAACATGCCATATTAATTCATTAACTAAGAAGCGCTGCTCAATGGACAAACTTTCTGAATCCTGCATCAGCACAAAGGAAACATCTGTGTGTCCTCCTCGCAGCACGTATTAGACAGAACTCATTTTACAGCCTCAAACTACAGAAATTCAACAGATGAATTCGTCACTTACCCGGGAAGGTCAATATAATGACTAAAGTTGTTAAAATCATTGCGCCTGTGTATGAGGCTCGAAAACAGATGTGTCTGAGATTAAAATAAAACGTCAGGAGAACTTGTCAGACAGATCCACTTTTCTTCTGGTTGCACATAATCTGCTTTCAGGTGATGGTGCATCCTGTAGATCCAGCAGGGAGAAGAATCCCAACTCTTGGGCTGAGTCCAGTGGCTAAAACCACATTACGCGAACCTGCCGGAGTTCTTTGGACGTTTTTAAAAACCACAAGTGACACACGAGGAAGCGCGCCGATGGAGCATTTCCCACTCCAACTCCGCTGCTCGCCCGTTGCTTTGTCACACACACACACACACGCGCGCGCGCGCTCTCTGACACACACACTTAAACACACAGAGGACAGCGTGGTTTGTGTTTGATCCGACACAGAAGCTGTCAGGATAAAACTTTAGGAGCAAAAAGAGTCCGTAGAAATAAGAGTCCAGCCTTGCACCATTCAGTTCAACTTAAAAAAAAAAAAAAAAGAGAGAAAAAGAAATTCATCTTACTTTAAGTGTCCATCACAGACCAGACAGGACTGAAAGCGTGTTTGAGTTATACATCCCAAAAGCAAAGCAAAGGAAAAAGCTGCACAAAAAATAATAGACTCCGTTTTAGCAGGTGCAAAGACACAACAGCGCTGTTTGATCCGGACTGTCTCCACTCTGATGAAAAACTAAGGCAGGGGGATGCAGCGCGTGAGGGGCGTGACGTCATGCGACTATGCGCACAATAAGCTTAATAAAGTCATTAACAGCTCCACTTTCCCATCTCACTGCTAAGACAGTCGGAACAAATTGTTGGCCAGCGGCGAGCAGGTTACATCTGTAAGAACATTTCAGCTCTCATTAACTATGAGGAAAACCAACATTTATAATAGCTCATTATGTATTTATGTAACCTGCAGGCCCAGCAGAACACCAGAGCCTGGCAGATTAAAATATATCCTATACGGAACAGTTAAATTGAGACCATTTTTAAGTGTCCTAGCATCTCACTCAAGGCTGTTTAAGTCTTCACTTGTCCTCTCAGCTCTTCAGTTTGAAGCTGCCTCAGACAACAGCCATTTCTAACTCTTTACTTTAAAGCAGTGGGTAGCCTTCAACAGTGTTTTCTCTTCTTTGTTTTAGGATGTTTAGAAGTTTCATGGTATTTCAGCCCCTGAAATTGAATAGCACAATTGGTGAGTGAAATTTGGTAGGAGGTTGGGCAGGAGGGTGGGTGTGTGGGTGGGGGGGGACAAAAATCATATTGCTTCTTTATCTGAAATTGCAGTTACCATATAAAGTGTGATAACTGTCGACAGAGCTTTTTCTATCAAAGTTTGTTTTTCTGCAGTGGAAAGAAAACATTAGATTCAGAGAATGAGTGAAAAATGAGGCGGTGGCACTCACAGAATTTACTGGGTAGACAGCTTTTGGATCTTGCTGCTTGATTGGCAGTTCACAGATTGCACACAGTGGAATATATATTGTTTGATTGCTACATTGAAATGTTACATAGAAGATAATCAAAATGAGCACTTTGTCCACTTTGGAAGATTATGTGTCCTCGGAATCTAAATCTATAGGAAAATGTAGGAAAAGATTTGCAAGAAACAATGAAAACTCATTACTGTAATAGAAATCCCATTAATGCATACATGTCCCTCTTCATTTTGTCTGAGTCCATCTGTGAGACCAAATGTAGCCTGCATGCTCCAGATGCAGCCCGACCTTTACGCTCAGACACTGCACAGCATGGAGGACATCTATAATGTATGCTGCCTTGCTTAAGGGCACCTCTGCAGCTGTTTCTCACTGTATTTTACAGTGGACATAAAAGCCCTCCACCTGCTAACATCAAAACAAATAAAACATTAACTTGGCCACCTGTCTTGGTTTACTGATGCCCATCAGGGTCTGTGTGGATTAGCCCACAAACTCCGGTGAACAATTCCAAGAGAGGTTGAAAAAAAAAATGCTTTAAAAAAAAAATAGCAACTACAACAATGTCATGCGTGCAGTCAGTTTGCAGATGGATCACCACCAGACTTCTGAGCCTGCAGTAGGCACGGAGACAAACTTGGTTTTTATCCGGCTGATTGTTTTGATTTGGCTTGAGGGAATTGATAATGAGGTTCGAAACAATAATTTATTAGCCTGTTACATTGGAAATAATCTGAAGTGATACTGATTGTTTTATTAATCTCAGTGAAAGCTTTGAAAAGAAAAAGACATTATTGTTGTCATTATTATAAGTTTATCATTGATTTATCTTTTCCCCTTTAGGTTTAGTAAAACTGTAAACATCTAATATTGTATATGAATAGCAAGTGGAGAGAGTTTGCAAGCAAATTGAATCGATTGGAGCAGGACTGATTAATCAGTTGTGAGTGCCCAGTAGATTACATTAGTATCATAATAAAACTCATGTCACATTAAGTTGCATGCATTAAAGACATTGATTTGTTTATTTATTGTGTAAAAACTAATGCAAAGTTGGGAGGGCGTCTGTGCAGCATTAATCTCTGGACAAACTTCAGCACTGTCCATTGACCAGCTCTCATGCTGCTATAATAAAATGTTTTCTTCTGCACTTTATTTTCAGTTGTATTGTTAACCACATGGCAATTTGCCATCTCTAATTAAGTGTTTGCTATCTATTGAACGACGCTTGTAAATGCAATGGGCTGTTCGACCAATAAGTCAATATCTCTCTGTGTGGGCTCAACTGTGCGAGTGCCTCAGCTCATAGACAGTGCAAATTATTAAATATGTATTTGCTACATACAGGATTGCACTTGTTTACACGGTTGAGGTCAACAACATCTTTATTTACATGTAGAAAGTTCAAGGATTTATGATTTGAAAAGGTGATGAAAATATAATATTATACAACCGACAGGCCTGTTCATTAAGTGTTAACTTGCAGTATCACCACACTCATGCGGCCACCACCCAGTTAAAACAACTCTGTTTCATAATGGATCTAAATGACCATGACGTGAAAGGGTGGTATAGCATCACCATGTGATTGATTGCTGTTGGTTAAAGCCCCAACGGAAGAGTGAGGACACCATCAGTTTGGTGTCTAAAGTTGTATTTCCTGCATATGATACATCCTACTTAAACAAATGGAAAATCTATAAAGAATCAGCAACGGGAAGAGGATCAAGCTGCCAGGCACCTCGCTCATATCCACATCAGGACTCTTTATTACCTTGCAAAAGCTCTCTCTCAGCATTATCCATCTCTGCCCCTTTATGGTGATCATTCATTTGATGTGTCCCCCAAGAACACTGAAGCCTTCGCAGCACGAGAACACTTGCAGGATAAAATTTATTAGCAGGTAATCGATATCATTGTTCTGTGTATATCGCAAGATCAACACTAACCAATTACCGGGTCCCTAGGCCAGTCTCTGCACCTCTGACAGGAAGTTATAACTCACTTCATGTTAAAAGGATTAATTTCTTGTTAAACGCCCAGTCAGACATTTTGTTCCTCTATTACTGGCATCTGTGTGTAAAAATATGCTGTACATCTTTCCTATTTAGTACATAAAAAAAAAGCATTTTATTGAGTTTCTCAATTGAGCATGATTGTACACCTTTGTTTAGCATCAATTACTCAGCAGCTTTAAGCTCGCGGTAGTTGGTACAATCTGGTTGTTGACATCCTCACTGAGAACAACAGTTGTGTGTCACCTTGATTACAACAGACTCCAAGGGTGGCAAAACCTCAGTGTAAACTTCTCAAAGCACTTGAGCAGCATATCCCACTACTCCACTGTCCATCTGTACGCTCTCTATGTTCCAAACACCCACAGTTGTGCCAAAATATGGTTAAATACACGGCCGTCATCCATTCCAAATACGTGAGTGGCATGGATGTGCATGAGAAACACAAAAATGGAAGTGTGGAAGCTGTGTATTTAGCCATGTTTTCAGCCCAGTATGGTCCAAACTGCTGTTTTTTTTTGCCAAATATCCAGTACAGCTTGTTGTGAACACACTGAGCATATGGTAGGACAATATGTGCGTTCATTCAGTTTTGCCAAAATATGGCAAACTAAAAAGATGGGCGGGAGAGAGGCTGTGCAAGTAGTTTGAGAACTTTGTATGAGCATTTGCCCTTTTACCATCAAATTCAGTTCATGCATTTAATGTGACAACAGGTATTATATGTAATGTAGCAAAACGTCCATTTTAATATTGCGATATTGTCTTCTAAGATGTAGCTCAGCCATCATACTTCTCTGACTCAGCTTTATACTTTTCTGTTTATAGTAGAATTTGGCAATTCAGCCAAAGCCACTTTCACTCCTCAAATAGTTTAATTGGAATGGTTTTTAGATGTCTGGGCAAGGACACCTATTCTGTATTAAACAAGATTCGGAGAAAAAGAGACAAAAGAGTGAGGACACCTTCAGCTTTGTAGCAGAATGTTTTTTTTTTTTTTTTTTTTTTCCTATTTTGATTATTGTCTTGCGCCCCCTCAGTATTATCCCTCAACCCCAGTGGGGCAATTGCTCTGTAACTTATATTGCGTTCCTTGTCTTTCGTGTTGTCCTCACCTGTTTTTGGTTCATAAATTCTAGGTAATAATATTTTCCTTTCATAAGATAAGAATCAATTTAAAACCTCTGGGCAAACTGGCACACAGATGTGCTTTGCCTTGAAAATGATACTAGACGAGTACTGATTTGTGAAGCAGGGATTTCATTGTAATCAGACCTGGTCACATTGAAAAGAGAAGGGAGGATAGCCCCTGGTGAAATAAAGAGATTACAGTACCATCTAGTGGAAAATATAACCCTGTACAAGCTTTTTTTGACCTGCTGAATCATTATCTGCTCTTTTAAAAACTTGACTTGAGTGAAAAATTTCAATTTTAGCTCATGCTGGTATTTTTCAAACATGTCCCCAAAGAATTTGAGTCCCTTTTCTTTGAGTAGAAGCACAGCTCTGTATCAAAAGTGTCAGGAATTCTCTCTTTATCAAAACACTGTAAAACCACTACATTTTATGCTTGAGACATCTCGCAAGAGACGATTAAACAGACCTGGCCATAGAAATGTTGTATAACTTAAGTGAAGTAAAATAATGAGGTTACAGTGGACATTATTAAGTTTCCTGCATTTATGCTGGACTGTGTTGTTGCTGTCAATTCCTCCAGTTCCTGCCCCTCAGCTCACCTTCACCTATAAAGTCCTCACAGACTATCAAACACACTCACTCACTCTCTACTGTCACAACCATCTTCTTCTTTACTTGTTCTGCTTTGCTCTGTATTGTCTGTGTCACTGATCATTTCTCTGACCCACTACATCTGTCTGTAGTGGGTCACTTGCTGTGCACTGACCCCACTGAACCCACCAACAGAACTCGCCACCCTTCCTGCCCTCCTGTCTTCCTACTCAGAGATGAACACATCACATTGCCTAACAATAAGTTGCCATATTTTCATTGTTCTTCTCCAGACCTAAAAGAGAGTAAAATTAGAAGAGAATAAAATATATTACTACTGTTGCATATAATACAGAAATATGGAAAGAAAATGTCTAAGAACTGATATGATATTTTCATATTACGTTATTATTGTCTATAACCGTAGATGTGTTTCTGTGAACACAATAACTTGAGTATGGTTCAGAATAGAAACTCCATACCTTCACCACAGCTTTCCCCAGGAGAACTTGATGATCTGATTTGATTTTAGGAGCACCTTGCTGCATTAATTTGCATATCAGAGATACACACAGGGGAAAAAAAACAACAAAAAAAAAAACGGCAGGTCATTAAGCTGCTCAAATGCCTCATGTGTAACTTACACCTTCCTTGAGGCAAGAACAAGGTCAGTTTAGTTGTGATTAGCACCGGGGAAAGGTTACTTTGATTAGGCCAAAGTAATGGGAACAACAGACTTGCAGTGGGGCTGGTGTTTGGCAACAGTGAAAGCAACTGTCTGGACAAAATCAGACAAGACGTGCGTAGTAGAGCTCTAAAACTCATCTTGCGCTTCCTCTGTGACCCAGAAAAAACATGTTTGTGCTGCCACGTTTCTTGCTGAGCCGGTAATGGAGGATATGGAAGAAGTTGCACTTGTGTCAGTTACTTCCGACTAAAAGGAGAATATGACATCAGTGATAAAACTTGGGGAAAAAGAAAACAAAAAATACAGGCTAGGGAACTGCCAGTTAGTAAAAGTAAGTAAGTGTATGTATAAATGTATTTTTGACATTACAGTCAGCAGTTTTAGGTTCAATCTGTGTTTATCTTGGCCTTAATCCAAGTTAAGATCTCCTATAAAGCTGTAGGTTTGTGTCACAGGACACAAGCCCATCTCCTCAGTATCAGACATCAATTTTTTATGAAGTGGTAAATAAACTCCCTAAAACATCCTCCACTCTCCCTCGCTACCTGCCTCTTCACCTGCATTTGTTACTTTCAGGTTGAAGAAGAGTGGCTCTTAAGGATTGCAGCAAAAGAGGAGTAGTGATAAAAACTTCAGGATGACGCAACCAAGGTCTCCTTTGTCCAGAGATTTATTGTTCCACTAATGGTGAGAGGCAGAAAGAATAAATATTGATGTGAATATCTTATTGTTTCATACATCGACAGGAAATGTGACCAAAATCCAGACTGAAAAATTCTATTTTAAAATCAGAAATAAAAAATTTATTGGGGAAAAAAAAGAGAAATATAAGGTCACTGAGTTTTTCAGGCTAAAATTCACTTTGTAGATATTTGTCTTATCTACTTGTACTCTACATGGTTGACAATATTTTATTCATCTAAGATAAAATAAAGCAAAAAGAAAATGAAATGCTCACATTAAATAATATGCTCAACACGTGACATTGATTACATGCAGATTTGCAGCATCTGTTTAGGCTGTTTTGCTTTTATTTGAGAAGTGTTGCAGTATTGCAGTCTGTGATTTACAGCAAATTACCATATGAGCAGTCAGCATATGGGTGCACACAAAGACGCCCCAAAACTGTATGCACAGCCAGCTGGCATTAAACAGATCCAACAGGCTAAGATGTTGAGTAACTAGCTTCATTGCACGGCCATGCTGCTTTGGCAATTACTCATATGTCAGCTGGTTATAAAGTGCATTGTATTATTTATTACTTTCATGAGTCAAAGGGATCTGTTCACTCAGTGGGCATAGCATGCATGCAGTGTGGATGCTGTAGGGGATCTGCTGTGCATAGGCATAACCAGCAGGGGGCAGTGGTGTAACACTGGTGCGAACAATGCAAAGACTTGAGGTGAAGACAGCATTGTATTTCATAACACCACAGTGGAGATGATCTTAAAAATAGTGCTGAGTGTTGCACTGCCATTGTGTCATTGCCTCAAACGCTCTGAGAAAATTTAGCCATCACGCCACCATCTCGCATGCTTCGTTTTTTGAGCTGCGCTGTCTCTTGCCGAGTTACACTGAGCTAAATTAACATTGGAGGTGTCAGAACAGTCGATCCTGTGGTACAGTTGATTCTCTTTCTCTCTCTTCTTTTATAAACCACATAAGCTCCGTATTTATGGATTCCTTTTTAACTCAGCACATATGCGAAGAGACAGTGTGTGGGCAGAGTAACAGTCCTGGAGGAATACCACTACCAAGCTTCATGATTGTAGAACAGGCCTTCAGTGGTATTTCAGTTTTGTCAGACTGTATATGTTAATTTTAGATGGTCCGGTTCCAGGTGGCTCCTGCGCCATAGCAATGCTGCTATTGTTTTAATGCTTCACAAATATCCTGCAGCCTTATCCTGGCAGAGCGAGAGGCTGTTTCTACACTGCGAGGCTTTGGACAGGAGCTTCTAACATTGCTTTACCTCCCTTTCTGATGCCTAGGATGTGTTGGCCTCCAGTAGCTTTTAAGTGAGCAAGACATATTTAGGTTCATTATAAACTTGCTTCGTTCTTGTAGAGCAATTATAACAAGCTGCTAGCAGTTGCTCCCATTTGGGATGCTTCCAAAGTGGTTATATAAGATGGTATTTTCTGGGGATTGCATACAATTTCACAAGGATAGTGCAATATTTAAAGAGCTGGGTCACATCATTTAAACAATAATTTATGTATAACAATGCTTAACAGCCACCGAAAGCACAGCAAGAGTATACTGTAGTAATTACATATCAGAATACACTAATTTTCTTAGTGGGGAATGATTAAAGATGCAGCTACTTGTTGGTGGAAAATCAGTGAGCAGCGCAGGTTTTAAATGTTAAACTTCGTGTCGGCACTTAAGTTCAACTTTACCATAACATGAGACTGAGTCCTTTCATGTTGAAATTCATTGTTACTCAAATCTTTCTAATCAATTGTGGTTTTATTGGTGACAAGAATATAGAATATAGAATATAGAGACCCAAAATAAATAAAATGTTTGTTATTAAGTTTTCCAAGTTGCAGCCTCTGTGACAACACGGCCAACATTCAAGTGCGAAAAACTGCAGCTCCTTGATTGGTCACTTGAATCAAAATGTCCAACTTTATAGCAGAAATTAGCATTTTTACAGGCTGGAGCAAAATGTGTTTTGGGCTACATACATTAAAGTTAGATGAGTTTTTATATGACTCACTCGTTTAGCGTACATGCTGCTTGGAGTAACGGGTGGAAACCTTACACACCACCCATTTTTGGATGCAGGTGTAGTCAGGTGGCTCAAAAATGCTCCAGAGAAATCTATGGGTGCTGCCCTTAATATAGTCTCTTCTTTTTTTCCTAGTGTACCTCTCTACTGTTGTGATGAATTCAGTGTTAATACACTTCCCAGCAGTCACAGAGATACACATTGCATCACATATTGGCATTATACTACGTTTAGAATTGTGATCATGTAACACATTGTGTCACTTCTGTGGAGGCAGCTTGAATATTGTTCTTGGCTTTCACTATTTTACTTCGCCATCATTTTGTCCTCAGCATCCCCGCTTGGTATTCCCTCCTACACTTCCAATTATCCTTGACGTGATAACACACTATAATGTGACACACAAGGGCAAACGGCTACTCTGTCTAGAAAACGATCTCCCCTGGACCAGCTCTTCCCTCTGCTTATTGGGTAAAAGAAAGTGTCTTGAAAGTCTGTCTGAGTTGTGATTTAGCCAGAAGATCCCGAATATTTGCATCATTATTGTCTACACCCAACACACTACAGTGCTGAAATACCATTCATTAAGTATTTTGCAGGACAGCAAGAAAGTGACTGCTTCTGCAGTTCTGAAAATAACCTATCACAGACTATTTGATGCCATTTAAAGGCAGAAAAGTGAAGCAAACCACCCCACCTGCATACTGACTAAACCCATATAGCTGTGATGGTTCTGTACTGCAAAAAACTACCAATTCACTGCACATCCAAGACAGCAGTCAGGACTTGAAGATAGATCATACACAAGCGTGGCAGTTAACATTGAAATAAAAACATCTTTTATGTCAGTGACATATTGGATCTGTATCAGCCAGCTTTTCTGCAAGCAATCGCAGGGACTTGCTGTTCTAACTGCTGGACACACCTTTACTGCTTGCTCTAAGCTCTGTCCACAAATGAACAAACACATTGATTTACCTGGTAGAGTTGTTGGCTTTGGTACCCACTCCAGCATCCAATTTCCACTATGCACTCCATCTCTTACAGCTGTACTGTACTTCTGCTGGGAATGTTTGAAGAATGTATTTCATCTGTATTTCTGCATTGGTCCTGTGCAAAAAAACAAAGTGTGGTTGAATGGAAAAGTATTTGTTTGGACCTTCTGAACAGTAATATTACTGGACTGGAGACTTTGCTTAAAATGACATAAACCTGGGCAGACTATATTGAAACTGATAATGTCTTTTTATTGAACATTTTTGATTGTCTTATTTTGAAAGGTGAAGTGGTTATATTAGGAGTTTGATGGACACACAATGGAGTCACAATCGCATATATCAGTGTTTGAACAGACCAGAAACAATAATTTGAATGAACTTCAGATGCCACACCACACTCACTGTTGTGCCTTGCCTGCAATTTGGAGGGTATGTTTTATCATTGTTTGCTGTGTGTTCAGTAACCTTAGAACAATGAGCATTAGCAAGCGACAACTGTATATTGCATCTTACTTTTTCTGGTTTTCTACCTCTAAATGGACTTTAATGGGCTATTTAATTTACTAACACATTGTAGGCAGTGAACTCTGAACCCTAATGGGGGATAATGCTGTGATCTTGCCAGCTGAGCAGAACAGATTCACTGCTATATGCTTATGTGGTGTTTTCAGCAGTGTAAGATCAGCAAGTAGAAAGAGCAGTCCACAAGCCAAAAGAGGCTCCCTAAATAGGATCCTTAAGTTTTAAATTGTACTGGTTGTAGACAGGGGTGATGTGTTTTGGAACTGACTATGGGTTTTAAACTGCAGCTTATAAGACCCATGTGCACAATAGGCAACATTTTTTAAAGTTATATTACACAACAGACACCTTTATCGGCATTAAAATGGACAGATTTTGGCAGGTGGATGTGAACAGCTCATGTGTGACTCCAAACTGTGATTCACCCTTTTAAATGTGGTTTATTAATTTCACTATATGCCTGTCTGATGACTTATAGTGTGTAAAATGCAGCATTCTCCTCGTCACTTTCACCACCGAATAAAATGTCATCATGTCCACCAGGAAATGTCTCCAATCAGCAGCAAGTTTTGATCAGCAGCTATACTGACAAGCCCAGTAGAAGTGTGGCTAGAACTGGTGGCTGTTTCCAGGGTTTATCTGAGGAAAGCAGTGGAAACTCTGCTCTGCAGTACAATGTGCACAATATGTCATTATTCAAGGTAATGCTCCTTTTATATAGTCCATGAAAAAGGACAGCTCTAAACTGATTGAATGTTCTGCTTGTTCTCAGTATTTCTGCACAGCTTTTCACATAGACAGATCATTTACCTGGTCTTGGATATTTTCCACAAAGTAAATATATCAAAACAATGTGTGAATATTACAAGGTCTAGACTGACGCTTCCTTTCACTGTAGACTTTGAGACTCCTTGAATAACCACTTTTTGAAGAGAAAGACCTAGGATTATGAGATTATATCCTAAAAATGAACAATATTAATAATAAAGGAAAAAATACAAAATGAGCCATTTTCTCCAAATCTCACCGGTATTTTAGTGGTGCTCCTCTGTGTTAATATGAAGCTCTGAGTGGAACCGAAGTTTACTTCCCATTTCTGCTCAGACGCAACTTTGAAAAATGTGATTGGTGGCCCCCAGTACTTTGATGGATTGCTTTGGCCAACTGAATTAGATGTCTCTGGAGTTGTTTTCTTTCATCTTCAGGAATTGAATGAGCCAAAGAGGTATGACAAAACAGATTTTACAGTGCTCTCAGTCATGGTTCGTGCATGTAATTATGTCACAATTGACTTTAGTGAGAGGAAAGTGAAGAATCAGCAAAAAGTCATCTCGTGGCACTACCCTTATATTATATACCTGAATCTGGGTGTGTGTCTATGAACAGACTTTTTACTTTCCTTTACATTAGTGAACAGTTGGACCTGCTGACTGTGTGGGCTCGATTGTGCTGCCTGTGTTGCTGCTTCAGCTGTTCTGGTACTTATTCATGGAGTGAAACTTCCAAACAGGCCTCTTTCATCCGCTTGTCTCTGTCCTCAGGGTCTCTCCACCCTCTTTATCACTGCTCAAAGCGTTCACAAACAACTGGTTGACACTGTTTGTGTGTCTACAAACCCCTTGTATAAAGGAAATGACCAAACTGAAAAAGTGCCTTGTGCATCCTCGCTAAACTGTTTTTTTTCTTGAGCTCTTGGGCTTTACACAAAGGCATTGTCCTCTCAACCTTTTGGTTTCTTCCACGCAGTTTCATAGCAGACACAAATTCTACCACTTCTTCTTTCCCAATACTGAATCTGATGGTTTACCTGCATACTATTACTGTAGTGTCATTGCTGTCATTGTTGTAGCTATACCATGATGGCTCAGGCGAAACCCTTTTGCAATATATGAACGGATAATGCCATTAATCTTTCTATTACTACAGTATCTAACTTTGATTCTATGTTGCATTGTGCAGGGATGAAAAAAAACACCAACATTATTTCGATTCCCCTGGGAACTGACAATGAAGTTGACCCAGACTTTACTAATTTGACTCACTCATTGATAAAGTACAGCTCCAGTCCTGACAGTATTGCCGCCGCTTGAAATTGACGCCTTGAGTCCACATTGTGTTTTACTGGTGGGACTGGTAACATATGGCTTGAGGTGATGTGACTTCTAATTAATACAGTACCACTGTTATGTCAGATTTTTTACAATTAATGAGTGATTAGTTTTTGGTGCTTGTGATGTGTCCCAGGTGATTAAACAAATCAATGAGGTGATCTTTGGTGACCAGTTATGTTGCATCCACAACTGTCTGTTAGATGTGACTGATAAGACCCATTCCACTGTTTCCCCTTTATTAAAAAACTAGAATGACTTTTATATTTCATACACTTTTTAATAGAAATCAATACTTCTTCACCTTCCCTAAAACAG
Organism: Caranx ignobilis; assembly: GCA_021432705.1. Taxonomy (NCBI): domain Eukaryota; kingdom Metazoa; phylum Chordata; class Actinopteri; order Carangiformes; family Carangidae; genus Caranx; species Caranx ignobilis. The sequence continues at coordinate 8,437,421 of MU269988.1, forward strand.
TAGTTGCCTGTGGCTGAACAGCACAACTTCCCTGACAAAAGAAATAGTAACTGGCAAACAGCAGTTCTATCCTGGTGAGAAATTATTTACTTGATTGATTAATCACTTTGTATTGTGTTAGTGCGTACTTACTAATACACAATGCTCTATTTCCAGCACTAGCATTGGCAGATTAAACAGGGGGTCTGGTGGTTTATCCCAAAACATTTTGAACGTTAAATATTCCTGAGTTCTGGTGAATTTTTTATGCACCAATTTCTGCTTTTTCTGCATCAGTTTATATCGAAATGCTTTTATTTATGGAAAGGAAAACATAAAATCCAGGCCTCAGGTGCTTCAGGATTCATTTTGTGTTTGTAAAAAAGCAATTGCAGTTGAAAATTACTTTTCTTATTCTGAGTTGATCCACTATGGACATGTATGCCCTTTCCCATTTATGCCATCTTCAGTCCTGGTAAACAGTTTGTGTGAGTGCGTGTGTGTATTGTGGCAGGGGTAATCATGTTTGCCACAAAAGATTCAGTGTTTGTATGAGCTCATAATTCATATTCATGTTTTGGTGTTTACAAAAACGAGCTGAAGAAAAAGACCTGTAAAAGTTATGTCTTCCACTTCTTCTATACTTTTATTTGTGGTATCAGTGAGTACTAATTTCCTGTTTTTTAAACATTCCTGAAAACTGGTGAACACTGAGTGAAAACAGGCGTGTTTTTAGCAGGCCGTAGACTGCCACTTTTCTAGTGCAAACACCTAGATACAATTACCATATAGCATGAAATTGGAGCTCAGCTTGTGAGCCACAATCTCTCCCATATAAAGACACGATGAAAGAAAATAGCCATTTCCTGTGAGTTAACCATTTGGCTATGCAGTAGATAGCTCTTCATCAAAGCAACAGAGTACAGCACAGTTAGCTCAACTGTGACTTTGGCTGGAAGGCGTAACCCCTCTGCACTGTGGTGCCTACATCCAGGGAGGTGCAGCGTTTACTGGTCAAAAAAGCTCAAGCCCTCTTTTAAATTGCATGGTTGAAGTGCCCCAAATTAAGAAATAATAATCGTCCTAATTATAGTGTTGCTGTTGTCGCCAATGCTTTGGCAGTTATTGCCATAATTATTGTTGTGGACTATCCTGCCACCCTCTCATTCAATAAGAGCTGACTTTCGCCTCAGCAACAGGATCTATTTCCTCTAGTGGTTGAATTGGTTGTTGAGGAGGTGAGGAGAATCTTCTTTTAAATAAACATGACAGCAGCTGAGTTCCATTTTTTTTTTTTGATTCAAAGGTCCAGTGTGTAAAATTGGAGGGGGGGGGGGGGGACTGTGACATCTAGCGTTCAGATTCTAGATTGCAGCGGTCACCCCTTCTGTCAGCAATGTGACGGTGGCCTCCAAGGACATGGCGTCTTCCACGGCTGGGAAGACTGGGAGTATTTCAGAAGCATGAGGTGAAGATCTAAATCATATTACGATATGCTATGATATCTTCTTTCCTTCTGCCTTCTTCTTCGTTGGTTTGTTTATATGCTTGAAACCCGCTAAATGCGCTAGCTGGATTTTTTCATTCAGGCTGCTGTACAAACATGGCGGCGCAAGACGGCGACACTCTTAAAGCAAGACCCTTGCTATATGTATAAAAGAATAAATATAAGGCTACAAAAAAACAGACAAATTTTATTTTACAGTGATTATACACTTTATACAAATATATTCATGGGTAGTATATTCAGATTTTGCCAATAAACCTTGGCAATTATTACACACTGGACCTTTAATCAGATTTCATTAGTTTCCCTCGACTTCAGTTTCTTAACACTGAATTTCAGCACTACACCTATTAAAGCATTTATACTCTCCACAAATACCAGTGGTGGAGGTGAAGCACGGCCCTCCCTGTAGCCCACCTCTCCACATACTTTGATGCCCTGTGATAAGCTCCATTGCCGAAGTGAAGGCTAGAGGGGTAAACATGCTCCCTGCCATGAGTGCTGTTTGCATGTCATGCTGTAGTACAGCTGCAAAACACATCTCAGTATCTTATAAATGCCAGATTGTTCATGGTGTTTGGAGCGATGAATTTCAGATTCTCATGTCTTATCACACTTGTCCACATGGTCTTCTCTTCAGGCCTGCTGTACATTATACATTACAGCTGGCTTATATACTCTGTGAGCTGTCATGAGTTTACACAACACTTATCTTTTATTAAACAGTTGTGTCAATGCCTATGTTCAACTTGTATGTATTTGGCTGTATGCATGTGCATAATTTAAGATGACTCTAGACTCTAAAAACAGCCAATATTTCTCTCCATTTTCCTGCACATTTTTGCTGAATGCTTTGCTGAAACGTGGGTCATAGAGTTGCATTTTTTCTCAAGCATCAGATGCCTTGATAGAACTTTTTGGCACAAATATTCATTTGGACTTGAGGATGAGCAGCTTACATTGTGGTGGTCAAAGGTCGAGGCTTTGGTGACATCACAAAATATGATTTTGGCCAAGTGAGCATAATTCTTTGAGAGTTTTTTTTTTTTTTTTTTGCAAAATTGGTACATTTACTTCATAGATTCATGGACAAACTATTCAGTCTAGCAGTTAAAGGTCAAGATCATGGTGACCTCACAAAACATGGTTTTAGTCTTGTGACACTATCTTTGTAACACCTGGTGGTGAAATATACATTCACCTGGACTGAAGGAACCAATGGATTTGATTTAGGTGGCTAAAGGTCAAGGTCACTAAAAGCACATTTTTGCTATTACTTGGGACGTGTCACAGCAATTATGAGGAATTCCACACATGGTTAATAGTTGATATGACTCAATAGGGATGTTTGTGATGGAGGTATACAACTGCAAGGTGGTCATTGTAGGTTTTCTTTTCTTGGTAAAATGATAATTTTATAGATTTATCATAATCTCTTCTGTTTTACACAGAGAAGAGCAACTACAGAAGCAAGGTGGGTTTAAGTTTGTAGGTCAAACTGTGATAAAAAAAAGAATTTTGTGCAATTTTTTTGTTGATTATTAACCACTGTTAGGATTAGGATTTATGTAAAATCTAAAAAACAAACAAACAAAAACATTTAGGTACTGCAGTCTATGTTTGGAAAATGTGAAGGACACAAACTACAATCAAACCAAGTCCAGTTTTCCTCCTATCCATTTGAACTAATGAGCTAGTTTCACAAAATAATCTTTAATTCAAAACATTTGAGTATGCAATTTAAAGGTATTTTAACCTCATCAAATCGTGTTTCCACTGGAGTTAGAGGCTCTGGTCCATTATAATTAAATATAGCTACTGCCTGATTTATGTGGTTTAACAAACTCAAATGTTGGAAGATCAAAACGGCTTTGACTAAATGGAGTAGTTTGTTCTCATCCTTGACTTTTTCAACATTTGAAATGTTTTCCCCCACTCTAATCATACATTTTTATGACTTAATAATTTCACTTTCATTTTAATTTGAAAATATGTATGTTTTGACCAAACATGTTGGCCTAGTAGTGGAGCAAGCGGCAGGAATCTCAGTGACATTATTGCCTGAATGTAGTCGCTGTGGGTTGATTTTAATCATTATACTCAGACTGTGACAAGGTGTCAGTCACAAACAATATTCCCCCAGACATCAGACACTGTCTGATTAAACTGATGTCTTTTCACAAATAATACAATACTCATCAATCAAGCCAACTACCACACAATAGCTGAACCCATCTCAGTGGAAGTGATGTAATGTGGTTTGTGATCACACGGTAAAAATGCTCAGGGCGACTCCACAGACTCATTCAACATTCAAATACCCTTTCTCTGACTACAGCCTCATCTCTGTAAAGCTCCCCTCTGTGTGAATCCTCGATAGCTGACAATACCCTAAAGATCCCCTATATAGATAATATGTGTATTAATAAGTGTGTTAATCCACATCTCCTCCTTTGTTGTGTAAATAGTTACATCTGTGATTTTACGTATTCTATGTATCTGCTCTGCATACAATGAGAAAGCATGCAAATGCATATGCCTCTATAATTAGAAATCAATTTACAGCATCTCCAATGATATGTTTACTGTACACGCTGACCACTTGCATCTATCAGAAACAGAGACGCAGCAGAGATAGATGTTCTTTTCTTTTTTTTTTTTTTTAAATGTTCATTTGCCAGCTAATCTGTATACTTATTATTCAATGCTTTTTATGGTTCTACACTGGCCAGTGTTAATAAATAACACTTCAGCTGCTATCACAGCTTGTGGTTAAGAAAATTAAATAATGAAAATCAAACACCCTTCATCACGAATAGCTTTAAATGTGCTGGTCTTAATCTTTTAATAGTTATCATCAGAGAGCTACTGTACAAGGGCCTTTTAAGCATACCCCATGCTTGTAAACCTAAGTGCTCAGTGATGTAGATAAATAAATAAATAAATAAATAATTTATGAATAATAATATAATTTAATATATAATTAAATAATTTAATAAATATATAAATAAAATAAAATAGACCAAAACAAATTAAGAGGAAAAATGTAAACGTTACCTCTCAACTAAGGGTCAAACAAACATGATGCTGATATATGTATGTATGTGTGTGTCACACACACACACACACACACACACACACACACACACACACACATACACACAAACACACTATAAATGTGCATAAAGAAGCCACACAGCAGACATTCATACATCTATCGAGGCCCTAAATGCACTTAAATCATTCATTTGCATGCAATCAGCAAATCGTGGACGTTCTTAAAGCTTTTGGGCATTTTCTTTTTGCTGATAGTAGGCATAAAACTGGGTTGTAGCTGGGATCAGCAGGGACGTTTTAGCCAATCAACGGTAATGGGAGGAGGTAAGAGGGGAAAAAAGAACAGTGAGCCTCGGTGTGCAGCAAATAAGGACCACTCAACACACACTCACACTGGAGGTGAAAGTGTTGCTTTTTGCTTGTCTTGCACACTTACCTATGCATATGCCTATGTTGGCTATATGAATGGCAGTTAGATCAGCCTCAGGCAACACGCACTGTCTCAAGAGATGGCTCATCAAGATGACTGACAAGTGTTGGATTGGAACTTTTAACTGCTGAGGAGGAAATGAAGAGGCTGAACTCAGACAGTTGTAGGATGTGCAGCAACTTCTGTCTTCACTAGCTAGATTAGAGTGCTCCTTGTTTTTTGGGGCCACGAGTCAGTGATAGTATCTCGCACTTTTGTTTGCAGCAAGAGACAGTTGTTGACTCTACTGCGGAGGGATTCCCTGCCTCTGCACATTTCCGTCTTTCATGACAAGCTTTCCTGCAGGCTGGAACAACAGCATGTGGAGTACTTTCCCTTGTTCACCATCATCCTGTCTTTGGCCCAGGAAGAATTTTACATCTCCTAAAAGCAAAATGTTTCACATTTTGAACCTAAATGCTATCTGAAACAGGTATCCTATCACGAATGGGCTTCTCTACATAATGTATGTTTGTCCATGTTTTTCTTTAAGGCATTATTTGCCTCCAAATTACCATAACTGAGAGCTTGTGTTGTCTGATTTCACTTTTTTTTTTTTTTAACACAAAAACCTTTCTGCTGCAAATGTTGCCTAAATTTTCAAAAGCAAACTGGTCTACTAAGTAAAATAATAGTAGGTATCCTGATGACTAATCGCTACATAATTTAAGCATTGCGTCGGATGATGCATCTGTGTCACTACAGTGCCAACGTTTAAATAATCATAGGGATTATTATAGATCTGTTTCAGGGTGAAATAATGGCCTTGAAAGCCTGTGTAAATTTATGTTTTTTTGTGAACCACTGTATTTGTTGTTGTTGTTGTTGTTGTTGTTGTTGTTGTTTTTATTAATAATACTTTTAAAAATTCAGATCCCTTTTCATTCTAATTTCACTCGGCACAAAATTGTAATTAATGGGTGTCTAACACCATAAATGTCACCCCCCCCCCTGCAATCTGCAATCCCTGAGGAGTTCACAAACACTGATTAATTCTATTAGAACAATCTCTTTTGTTTTGGCATTATTGAAAGCAACAGGGACAACACCTCGACACTCCCAGCCTGACTAATGAAATGAAGCACAGTGAAATTTTGGAGTGAAAATCAGGTAAGACTTTCTCCAATATACAAGAGAAGGGCTACGAACAGTCACTCAGGAAGGTTTGAATACCTGCAGATGTGCTGCCTGCAGGAAGTCAGTGATGTGCTTTTGATAAAAGATTAAGAGCCACAGTGCAGCGGCATAGTGGATACAAGAATCAAAAGACTGATAAACGGTGTGAGATCCTGCCAGTTCAGCAGACGACACTTGCTACTTGTTTAGAGTGCACTACGCCAGATACAATATTGTTAAAGGGCAGCATGTGGAATATTTGCATGCATTCTTACATCATTCACACACTGGGCTCCTACCAAAAATGTGGGACTAAAAAAATTGGCTCACATACCTGGAGGATAAGCTGCTTCAAAGCATTGGCATTATATTTAAATTATGCTAATTAAATTAAACAAAGACCATTGCCAAGCAAAGCTCGATGGTTCCCACACACCTGTTCAGTGCGGATGGAACATTTGGTTAATTTTGAAGCAATTTGGCTTCACAGGCATGTCTGTCGATGGCAGTTTGCTGTATTCCAAAGCATAAACTGCTGTTTTGTAACATTTCATGTCATTTTTTCAGCATTTTTGATAACAAAAAAAACAAAGCAGGCTCTTAAAAATGAGGGCAACTGATTATTTTAAGTTGTGATGAATGTAATTTGTGTGTACATTGTATTTGTTCTAGTGTAATGGAAACATGGGGGAATGTTTACTGACCCAGGGCAAGAAGGGCTTAGTGAAGTAGGAACATGCGTCATTACAGCAAAAGCAATACATTACAAATGAGAGAAAAAGAAACAGAACAACTTAAATAATTTAATTTTTGTACCATAATTCATCACATCTGAACTTGCACTAGAACAAACACAGTTGATAGACATTTCTTCTTCACATATGAGAGCTGTTTTCTGCTAGTGTTTCCTGGGGAGATGGTAAAAAACCAGCGTAATATAAAATGTAAGATATTCTGTTTCCCACTGCTCTGAACATGAGACGCACCCTGAGATCAAAGTCACAGTGGAGAAGCACGTTGGGTTATATCACACAGCCATAGTTCAGACAGGGTAAGAGCTGTATTCATTTCTCCTATAGACAAAGTCTGAGGGGCCTGTTGAGCATTTCTCTGTCAGCCAAAGATTCAAGCAAGTATGGTTTTATATGCTGCAGCATACACTCTTAATTTCAATCTCTGTGCGGCATTTGCACATGGTTCACCAGTCATTGTCTCTCCATCCGCCCCAGCTATATCTTTCCCTGGGGAATCTGCTTGACTCAAAGAAGCAGATCCTTCTTTGGAGCATCTCCTCTGCACTATATTCATACAGGGATGCCTTAAGTGAAGGCGCTGATAAAATGTGGCTGGATATGTCATCATCTATTACATCTTTAACAGTGGGATTCCCTTCTGCAGCAGTTACTCTAGCTTAGCTTCAGGAAATGAGTGTAAAGCTAAGTAGCAGTAATCCCAGCTATGTTTAAGATTTCATGCAGTTCCACGACTGATCAACACCCATTCTTAAAAGGAAGTTCTTAATAATTGATGCATCTTGTTCTGTATTCCTATTCTGGGTTATGGTGGACCTTGGTGTGCGTACACTGGTCAGAGGGGGACAAACACAGAACACAAACACAGAAAGGCAGTTTAGATTCTCCAGTGACTTGCTTGGCACAATGAACGACGAACATGCCATTTCCAGCAGAGGCGATTGCTCTAAGACTGCAAGGGAAGCTCTGCTCGCTCTAAAATGTAAAAAATAAATGGTCAAATATGAGCTGTTATATTTACATTTCATTGACTAGAAATGCGTTATGACACGTTCAACTCAAAGACAAGTTCATTCAGACTAAATAAATGGACAAATTTTATGGTGTGGACCGAAAATGAGCTTCCCCTCTTTGAAAGACCAGCAGTCGCCACTGATTTTCAGATAGGCTACGATGCTGCTCCCCCACTCTGCTCCTCCTGAGCAGATCTGTGATGTAATTATGGCGCTGAAAAAAAAATACCAACCTTGAGATTGAAAGACATTGATGACCTTAAATCAACACTCAATAAGAGCACGGTTGTTGCCCAAAACACCAGGAAACTAACTAAACTAAAAAGTCCCTGAATTCAACTGTGTTGCTTTTCAGGTGTGTTTTTATTATACCACCACACAACAAAAACGCCTCCCTGTGTATCACATCAACCAAAATTCAAAAACTCGCAATTTGTTAGATCCCCTTCCCCCAAAAAGTGCAGCAAATTAAACGTGAAAAACTCTGCATTTTAAGTTAAAAGTGTGAACTTTTCAAAGGCTGAAGACGAGACACTCCATTAATCTTCACCCTCTCTAACTCCAGCCTGTTTGTCAGGATGCTTAGAGTTTTTGACAACTGCTACAATCCTGCAGCTAAGCCTGCCACACATCAAATACTGTTCTCAACAATGAGCAGACTCCTTGAATTCAAATAATGTTTATCCTTGGATCTGGCACATGCATTCTACTCATAATCATCCCCAACAATCACAAGTTAAAATTTCGCACCACTGGCTCTTCTCCTTGTTATTTTAAAGCATTACCAAGTTTTATTTCACTTGACGAGACTCTGCCAAGTGGAGAGTTCACAATGTTAAAATGACCCCAACATGTCATCTGGGATTTATAAAACAACCTATATCCATTGTGGGAGGTTGCAGGAAAGAGCAAAGAGATGCACACAGAAAGAGACAATGAGAGCAATGTGTGCAGACAAACAGACTGAGAACAGCACAGACACAGACAGACACAGACTGAGAGTGATCAACACACACACTGCAGCAGCCAGCAGAGACAAAGGGAGGGCCATCTGTCAGGCAGCCACAGAAGTAAATCTGTGAAGTGTGTTAATTATATCAGTGAGTGCATTAGCGTTTCAGGATAAGTATTACAATGGTATAATCTCTGAAAAATTACAAAAAGGTGAAGTTGTTTTACTCTTTTCATTAATGTTGGGTAAGCTGTGAAGACATCTCGTGCTACACGCCTTCCGTCTGCCACGCTGCTCACCTGAAAGCTAGGCTGTCACTTGCTTATAGTGCTGCTGCTGTTCATACAATATTTCAAAAAGCTCCACCTCTACCCCCGCCTCCACCTGTAGGCTCAGAGCCTCTGGTGGGAAAATCATTGTCGTCACTCCCCAACAACCCGCTGTGCTGAGCTTTGCTGCCTCTGAGAGAGGAGTGACAAGGTCAGAGCCTGGATGACAAATATCAGTGCTGTACAGTCAACATTCACATAATGATCTGTTCCATGCACGTCGGCTGAGTCGATTTCTCATTTTAAAAGGCCAACAATTTAAAAATTGGAGGGAGGTTTTTGTCTGTGTTTCAAGTGGGAAGAGAGGGGATTATAAAGGAGCAATGTAGAGGCTGATAGTGGATTTTCAAAGGCTGGTATAATAACGATAATTTGGAGCAGGAAAAAGCCAATTTCCAATTAATCGGTCAAAAAGCATCTTACAGCTCAGAGTCAGTACAGGCAGTCAGCACATTGGTGACGTCATACCCCCTTTTGTCCCCTGCCATCTCCCATCGAAAAGACCAGCTCAGATCTAGAAAGCTTCACTTCCATGATATAGTCAGTTTATTTTGTTTTCATGGTAGTGGTTTTGAGTATTAATTATCTCAGTGCTGCTAACCGTACCTTCTGTGTGGAGATCTGGCTAGAGGATGTAGCCAGTGGAGGCTGTGCAGTCATCAACCACTATCAGAGCAGATACTTCTGCTGCTATATGCCAAATTTGTCCACCTTAAGCACTATACACAAGATGAATTTCCGCTCTTCACAAAAAAAGCATTGATTCATATGTGAAAAATTCCACACATTACAGATATACCACTCATGGGATTACATATTTTAAATGTGTTTTAAATTAGATAGTGTTGTTTTGACATGATGGAGAGAAGCAGCCTCAAGCATCTGTCCTAATTAATCAGTGATATGACACCTAACACCTAACATGAAAGAACCAGAGGCAACCCAGTCATTTCAGCCTGTATACTGTACATGCAAAAAGCTGTGGCTCTGTGCTGTATAAGCAGGTTTAAATGTGAAGAGTGCGGCAGAGTAGACTCAGGAGAAGAGATTTTTACATCTAACACCATCAGTCCGCTCAACAAAAACAGTTAATAACATTTCTCAGTGGGAGTTCACCATGCGGTACAGTATGTGCTCCTCAATAAAAACCAGGTAATTCAGATTAGTAGAAATATATTAAACAAAAAAGGATAAAAATGATTTCTCATTCTGTGGTATCTCACCCATCTCTGCACAGCAGGTTCAACATGCTACCGGAGATGGGCCTCTGGCTGTGGAACTTAGAGCTGCACAGCCTCACAACATAATGTGGACCAAAGGTTCTCAAATGTTCCTGCGTTGTGAGATAAGTCCTGCAGTCTGTAAATTGATAAACGCCTTTATCGTGCTGGCACCCAACTGTTTAGCTGTTGTTGTGATTCCCGCTCAGGATTAGTACTGTATCTCATCTGGCAGGAGCGAGTGAAACGTATACTACTGATACAACGAGAGCGAGCTCACCTCAGTCCTAAACCTGCCTGTCACAGGTACCAGCAAATGTAGATATAATTTGGATATTACTGTGAAATCACATTAAACTGAAAGCTGCGTGAAAACAATCAACCTGCAGTTTCTGTGAAAACTGCAGAGCACAACCTGTGATTTGACTGTGATGCCATTAAAAAACAGTTTGATCAGTTGCATTTACATTCTCTTGAGATCAAACGACATGATCTCAGCTGGTGAGGTCACTGTCATCAGTATTCCCTTCTACACTTGGCCCCTGACAACCTCTGTCCTGTAAATTACAGCTCTCTGATGCTTCAAAGAACACCATGACAAGCCCACCCCTCCCCCCACTTGGCTCCAAACAACTGCCAGTACTTCCACTCTTGGATTGACACTTTAAATGAAATAACCATCGAACAAGTGGAGAAGAGGCCATCTTTTGTCTGCACAGAGGCATCTGTACCCGCTGAGTGTTAGACAACAAAGAGCCATAGGGGGCCTTGTGTTGATCGGGGTTTTCATGGTGTGGGGGAGTGAGACGCTCCACTCAGAAATGTCACGTCTGTGATTGTCTCTGGTGTTTTATGCCAGAGATGCAGCCTTCATATCTTTTTGAACGCGCATCAGCGGATGAGATGCCTCTGGTTGTGTGTTTCCGATGTGTTCGGTTCACAGCAGCAAAGGGAGTCAGAGGGGCGTAGAGTGTATATCTCACTGTAGGGACAACGATGGTTGACAGATTTACGGGAGATTGGTTTCAAGCTGTAAAGCTGAAACCACTATTTGTGGACGTGCAATACTGCATCTAAAAAAGACAAATGCAAAGAATTATAGGAAGTGCATGGTGAGTGGCCGTATGGCTCCCCACAGCACCAATTTGTTCTGTTTCTTGCAGCACAGCACTTTGCAGCCTTAAGTTGTTAAAACTTAACCTATTTTAACCTTCTCCCCTGATCATTTCAGTACAATGTTGTCTCCTTATTTTGTCTTTGGTGTATGCACATTATATGTTTCCCACTTATCGCTCTGTGGGAAATGTACCAGCAGGATATTTACGCCGCACACTGTCATGAGCAAATTCAATCTGCAGCCAACTGATTGAGCAATTTGCTCAGCAATTGAGCACAATAGGCCATTGGTGTGTAGGAATACTAATGTATATCACAGACGCAGAAATAACAAAGAGTTGCAAGAAAAAAGGAAACTCCAATGAGGGGTTGTATTTTTACCACTGATGATTCAGAGGGACGGTGAACACTGTCAAGAGGGCACTCAGGCTTTGAACTTCCAGGTAACTCATTCATATCACGCTTCATTACAGGTATAATGTTTTGCTCCAATTGCTGTTATTACAAAGTTCCCAATTACACATAACCAAAATCAGCCGCAGTGTTTTTTTACTTTTTACTATTGTCTCATGTTTGAACTCACAGTAGGCTGAGGAAGCAAACATGGAGGGCACAGGCAGACAGCAGTGAAGGGGCAAAGCAGATCAGAATACAAAGGGTGTGAAGCAGAGTGATACCATTACGTGTGATCCTTTACAAGTGACAGGCGGCTGTTGTCTTTGACCGAGGCCGTCTGCAAGGGCCAGGGGACGAGCTGAGGTGCGAAGCTTGATGCTGGCGGCTGGTGGACAGGTGTGGAAAGGCAAGTTCAGAGTGACAGGAGGGTTAGTATGTGCAACATGGATTGATCACATAAAGAAGAGAAGAAAACACAGGGTTCAGTGGTTGTCGTGAAGTTTTACTGTGTTTTATGGGCACAAACCGCATCTAATTAGTCTTTAAATGGAGCACTTTTATTTCCAATGGCCTTACTTAAATGCTTAAAACTGCAAGTAAAGCTTATATTGCATTTATTTGAAGAAATTCAATTGTACTGCATGGACTGCACAGTGTTTTTTAGTGGAACATTTCACACTGAAATCTCTAAATAACTTTAAGCCACAGTGATTTAATATTGTTTACAGTATAAACAATGTTCCATCCAGTACACAGGACACATCACCTTGAATTTAACTGAAATGCAGTCTCAAATATGTCTTTCTGCAAAACAAATGAGAACAAATTACTCCTTGAATCCTTCTTGTAAACTGTCGAAAATGGAAGATGGCGTTTACAATGAATATAATGAAATCCCTTGAAATGTGCATTGTCTCATACAGAAACACAAATCTCAGTGAAAACAAATAAGGCAGCAGTGAGGGTTTAAATGCATATTATACAGACAAAGTTTTCAGCCATTAAAAACACAACTATGGTGATGAACTGAATATCTTACACATACCATAATAAAGGGCATGTTGTCAAACCCACAGGGGAATAATGTTGAGGAAAGCAAAGACTCCACTCCAACGCGGGCATCTGAATTGGTGTCACAAGTCTGAGGAAAGTCCAACTCTAGACACAAATGGCTTTTTACTTACACTGCAGTATCCACTGGGAGGGTGAAGGGTTTTTGATATGAATGCCGAATAGAAAAACAAGAAACAAGACATCCAGGACTCAAACACTGGGATTTAAAATAGGTTATTGGGTGTACACATACCCTCTGAAGGGATGAATAATGTAAAATAGGCTGGTTAGTTGTCAAAGGAAAGTCCTTGTAGGTTTTTGGGTTGCTGTGATCTGCTTAGTAAAACTGATTTTGTTCTCATTAACAGTTCAAGGCAAAGCTACCTATTTACGAGTTCGCATTAATCTCCACCATGACTTCTTTATTCCTCTTGTATTAGCCCTGATTTTGGATGGACAAGAAATGAGACAGAAAGATTTTTACATGAGTCCTGACCTACATGACAGGGGAGAATAACTAAACTAGGCGACAGTGCTCCGATGCAGAGGAAAAGACTGGCCCGGCTCCATGTTTTTGTATTATTAAACTGTTTGAGCATCTGCCGGAGTGACCAGTGACATGGTGTGCTAGGTGATGCTGTTGCCAGACATGCGCACGCATAAATATGGGACAAGCTGAGAGCAGTTGACAGATGTAGCTCGCATTATTTTGGTCTAACCGAGCAGAGGTCGCAAGAGAAATGGTGGGGAGGAAGAGGTAAAGATTGTGAGAATGCCGTCTAATCACACCGTCTGGCACTCATAAACTCTTCACCTCATATTTCTGTGATGAAAGACACAGAGTGTTATTCCTTCCATTTTATTCTTCCAAAGAAAAAAAAAGCAAATTTGAATCATCAAGTTTTACCATCCATTATCTGTAGTAAAAGGGACCAGAGCCACTGGGTTATAATTGTTGCAAAATCAACTTGACATTAATTTGGGTGGTGATGACAGGGGCACCTATGACTCCAGGGCGGGTGGAGGGAAAAAAAACAAAAAACAAAAAATCATCTGCGCTTTGACCTACTCCTGCACTCCACCATCACTCTCGATCAAATGAAAAGGCCAGAGTCTATGTCTTCCCTCCGCAGTATAAGCCCCTCTTGTCAAAACGTAGCAAGTCATTTGCTGTTATTGTGCGACATTTAATCCAAGTCATGATATTAGCATAATTTCCTGACCTGTCTTCTTAACCTCTAGTCACCTTTAATTGGCCAAAGCCTTTTAATGCCCATGTTTCACATTGCACTCAGTGTGTCTCTTATAATTGTTATGGCTGCTGGATCCTGCTGGTGGACATTTAATAGATAGTTACTGTAAATAACCACATATGGGACAGCATCTAATTATATGTTCAAAGCACTCAAATGAAAAAACCTTTCCTGAATCACTTGGTGGGGTTTGTTGTAGCTGTGACACACTCACCTTCATGCTTATTACTAACTGTCGGTTGTAGCACGATTCTCCAGGAGCTGCCCTGGTCAGTTTGGATGGTGTGCAGACACAAAAAACAGGCCATCAGGGGTTGTGCTCGTGAGGAGCAGATGCGATCAGTGACAGATATGTGGGCCCTGCAGCACTTTGCCACGTGTGAGCTGTGTGCTCCTGTCTTCTCTCGGTAATGGTGTCTTGGAGATGTGTTAACCCTTGGTGGCATGTGCATTGTCAGGTGTGGCAGTTTGCAGCCACGCTGTTGGCCAGGACACAACATGTCCCGTTGAGAAGAGTGATTAGGTCTTTAACTGTGTCCCACACTCATGGGGACAGTGGGAGATCTCAGAATGAGTGGCAAAGAAATGTGGGTTCCATACACAGGTACCTGCAGATTCCTATTAGTGTCCAGTCATGAATCTCTGAGAGAGGACGAGCAGCCCGGCATATGGAAAGGTAGAAAGTGATTCATTTTTCTGTAGGCATTGCAAACAAACCTAAACTATCATTTGTCTTTTTCTCTGCCTTTCCTCTTCATCTCGCTGGCTCCCATACTTAATTTTCTTGATGAGACACACACCAAAATAGGAAATGTGATGAAATACCATCTAGATGTAAATTGTCTGGCAAGAGGATCCAGGCAATAAAGGCCACACTCATAATGCAAGTCTTAATGTTCAATTCTGATTTAATGGTTCTAAAGAACAATAGCAGCCGCTCAAGATACTCATGCAGGGATATATACTGTGCAAAGTTAATTGCTTTCTTTGCACCTCTGCAACTCCTTCATTATAAAAGCTGAATGAAGTCAGATGTTCCGATTAAAGTCCCATTGCTACAAGTCATACAGTAAATGTATGTCATACATTAAAGTGGCCCATTCAAAATGTCAAAGTGAAATGTCAGATTTAAACAGACATGAGTCATGAGCTACATGAAGGATAAAAATATCTTTCGTTTCATAAACTTTTTTTTTTGGTGCCTGCCATGTGAATGTGACCAGTCAGTGTGAGCAAAAAAATCTAGAGCCGGTTTAAGATTTTTAGTTTCAAAGACATGACCACAGCCGGCAGCCTTATAGACTCAAAGTCCACAACACACTTTGTTCAGCCTGCAGGTCTGGCATGGATCACTCGCTTGAGTAGTGATTCAACTTCCAGCTTCACTCCACAGAGAATTATCCATGAGGTAGTCTGTTTATATTTCAATGTGAAATGAACAAAACATGGGATAACATTGCAGGAAGGTTGTTCCAACTGAAACACTAATAAATAGATTTCTACTGTAGTAATCTGACATAGAATATGCTGTAAAGTGCTTTAATCCCCTTGTTCGTGATGTCATCTAGCATTTCAAGAAACAGAATGTCTTTCTGGTGTAAGGTATTCACTGCAGAGCAACAAACAAACACATCCATACTGGTCCAACACAAAACGACTATACATGTGTAGATTGTTCAGCTCTATGTACTGGACACAGCACAGACTCTTTGCCTCCATGCATACTAAACACCTTAACTTCCCTCCATAAATGTTGAGCCAGATTGTGTTTTCCCCATCCTCCCATCGTCTTATTTGCCAACTAGCTTGTAAGCTACACTCTCTCAGAGGAGTGGTCAGCCTCAGTCTGGCCTTGAGGGCACTGCAGAGGCGAGGCAGATTCTTCCTTGTGTTGTTGCCATAGACCCCGTTCACACCCCACTCTCTGTTCTTTTTTTCTTTTATTCCTGAAAATAGACAGTAGGTTGTGTTAAACACAATTCCCTGACCTGGAAAACAGGTTCAAGAAAATTCACTGCTCTGTGTGCAGAAGCTGACTGCACCTCTGCTCTTATGTTGGAACATGATCCAGAACTGACTAATCCATAATTATTAATCATAATTGGAGAACATCCTATCCAGTTTAGGGTTTAAGGATGTTTCAGAATGAGTATATCTTTAAAAAAAAACATTAAACAGCAAAGCTCGAAATCTTTTTTTTTTTTTTCCTAACACAACAGTGAAGTTTCCTGACAACAAGTGATGTGCAGTGTTTTAAAGCTGTTGCACATTTGATCTGCAGTAGATGTGTTTGAAATGAAGCTTGGGAATATGATTCAGAAATTCAAATGCTACAATTTAAGTTAAAAGCATGACTCTCTGGAAAAATATACCCTTTGAATTAAAGGATTTTTTTTTTTTTTCAACTCAAAGGGTTGTTTGGCCTCGGCTGACAGGAAACATGCCCCTGGCCACAGGTAATGGTGACACCGTTGAATAAACAATTTTCATGAGCCGCCCTGTGAAGGAAAACACTTTGCAGCCTCTCAGCACCTATAACTGAAAGTATCTCATAGCAGTACAACCTCTCAGTTATTTTATTTTTGTCCTCATGCCGCGGGTATGAAGTTTGTGCTCTTACCACTTCCTTCAATACTTCAGTAGTAAATGAATATCTTTCCTTACATGTCCTTGGGTTTGCTGATGACAACACAGCAGTATCCAATAGGTCATCTGGCAACAGGATAAAAGGTGATAGATTTCTGCCAAACTTTAATAAGATTATTACTTGATATTATTGAGACATATTTGAGCCAGGTGATTGAAAAGGTGTGGATGAAGATGGACAGTATAAGCTTTACTTGAATGGCCATGACAGTTGTCTGTAAATGGCACAGAAATTCACCAGCACTGTGTTTGTTTGACCAAAGTGATAGGATTCATTCAGATACACTGTGCTGTTGTAAACAGTCAGTGATCTGCATGGGTGAAAGGCTGCTGTGAACGATGCCAGTGAAGAAGATAAAACTTGTTTCTCTCTCTTGAGTCTGCCATGTGTTTGATAGTTTCCAGCTAGCCGGCTAAACTTAATTAAATTGCTAAAGGGCACATGATTTGCATTTGCATGCAGCCCAAAGAGCAAGACGGGCTGCAATCAGATTTGCGATTTGGCAAATGGAGATCCATTTATGTGGCGAGACAGAACTGTGTGGAATTGCGTTGGATTTTATTTGAATACGAGGCATTTGTAACAAGAGGTGGGACTCTTGACAAGTTAAAAAGTAAGCGTTTGGCTCAGTTCTTACAACATGGCTCTTATCCAAATATGAATCAGGTCTGATAGATGTGGAACACCAAGACACTTCAAAATGATGCTGTTTTTCCCCCCAAACTCACCTTCTGAACAGCAGTACCTGTCAAGCTTCTTTCGCAGTGCTGGGTGAAACTGGATCCTGGCTAAATCCTACGGATTTCAAAGATATTTAAAGTTACATGGTCAACAACAGATTTTTCTTTTTTTATATGTTTGTGTGTCGGACAAACTTTGTGCAAGACTCAACCACTGCAATGTGCAGTTTAAAAGAAAGAACAGACATTGCTTCAGGGCTTACTGAAAGGTGAATCCAATGAATCCGTGTGTGGAGAAAAAAATAATAAAGCCTGATAACATGAGAGCAGTACAAGGAATACCAATGAGAGACCTCAAAGATATTTGTCATTGGCAGGAGTAAGCCCATCTCTTAGCTAAGCTGATATAAAGACCTCACTCTTGTATTTGCTCTTGCTCATGGTTGCAGAAGCAGAATATACTTCATTAAATGACTACGCCTTGACATACAGAGTCAATTTCTCCAACAATCCCTTGCTGCCCAGTTGTCTGCACCATTGTTGTAATACAATTTGAATGGTTTCATGAGGATCCTTTCAATGGTTGCATCTCGTGTGCAATGTGGCGGCAAAATAATCATTTGGATGTCATTACCTTTTGTAGAGAGATAATGGCATTAAAGCCTTATGATCCCCATCCAAGACTGCTGTATGCCCAGCAGAACTCAGACACAACAATGGTTCTCTAGCTTCATCTACTGCGATTTAACTAAACAAATGAGATTATTTCTGCCTCTGGAGCTTTTTGAGTTAGTGAAGCACTGAAATGTATAGACACAGGAAGACAGAAAGGTGAGGCAGTGCTCCTGACAAGGTCTCCAAGCTAACCAGGCTGGGGCCTTTCTGAGACAGTTACAGACAGTAGAGGAGAGGGCTCCCTGAACGCAGGTCACAGGAGATTACTCCACCTGTAGCGAGTGGCTGCTTCAGGTGGCTGCCTGTATTGTGTGTCGCCATCTTCTGCATAACACACAACGTGCACAGCTCCGTTGCTCTGCTCCTACACAACCTCTCATCTCTTACCAGGAAGTCCAGCTCTAATGAGGACAGATAAATATATTGCAGTTGGAGGGCATGTGTGCAGAACCAGGATGAGACTTTCTTAAAATTTTTATCATCATGAATATCAGTGTCGATTACATATCAAGTGGCTCTAGTGGTGAGTCAGTCGCCAGGCTTAATCATGTTTAATCATGCCCAGCTGATTTGAATTGCAGAAGGCAACTGATTTTTAAACAGGGCGTCATTAAATCAAATCTGACTTGTCATTTTGCAAGGGGTGTTGCAGTGGCAAACAGCTGGTACTGTTAAGTAGGCTGCAGAAATTTCAAGGAGTTTTAGGATTAAGTCGAAACATAAACCCACATATGTTTTCTAGGACAGATCCATGCCTGAAATGCAGAATTATATTATATATTTTTTTTTTTTCAAGAAGATGTCATGTGGCAGCTTTGAATGTGAATGTTACACTGTCCCATTAATATGCATTGCACTGTATGTAGGTCAAGGAGCTTGTATGTGATGGGGGACATTGCATATGAAGATAGTGGTACTTACTAAAAAAGTGACTCTCATGTTTCCTCTGACAAAACTGTTGTGACAGATGTCAAAATATTGGGACATTCAGCTTGATGGTGGGTACACATCAGTTTCTGAGTCACAAAGGAGAGACAGAGGTAGACATGATGGAAGGACAGATGGAAGGACACTGGAGAGAAGCCGCTGGGTCTGTCTCAAATTAAAAATGGTCAAAACGGATACCTGAGTAAATATTTGCCCTTCTGGGGCTGACTGTAATGCCTACACACATGAGCACAGCATGAACACGTCTACACCCACGGATTTATGTATTCTGTGCTCCAAGTAATACCCACACACCTGAATATCCCATATTTTAGTGCCTGTGACTGACGGAAATGAGTTAGTGGCTCCATTTGCTATTCATCCACCCAAACACGAACAGTCTTTCTATTCAAAGTTTTAGTTGTTGGCTGACTTCCCACTTGACTTGCCACATGCTACCGATGAGGCAGTCAACACATCTTGCTTTCCTTTTATCCTTTCCCTGAAAACAATCAAGAGTTCTCTATGATTTCAACAGGGAGGAAGCAGAGATTGAGTGGTGACTGAAGAAAGACAGCAGAGTGCTGAGGTTTGGAGAAACAAAAGGGAAAAGGGAGCGGCTTAGTGACTCACATGTGTGAGTTACTTTTTTGCCTGGCTTAAATTAGTCAAAAGCCTTGAAATGGTTCTCAAAGAAACAGTCAAGGTGAGCTTAGCTTTATAGTGTGTCTAATTCCTAATGATTCCCCCAATCAAAAGAAACACAGAGCCGTTTGTACTTGGTTTAATATAATTGTAAGACTGGTATTGCAGTTCATCCTGCCATGATGGGGCTGGTGCATTAATAACTTATTTGGAGGTAATATAGATCTGCTGAGAGAGAAAAAAGGAAGTCAAAGCATAATGGCCCTTCTGTGTGAGGCACTGTTGCTGCCATAGCAACTGCTACCTGTTTCCACTCTATGATCTGATTGCTTAAGTTGGTCTCCAGCCCCCCTTCCCTAAATCCCGTGCACAGTAGGCCCGGCACCATGAGCAGTTTTTCACAAGTATAACCAATATTTAATTTCTTTTCTTCTTTTATTATTTCCATATGCTTTAAATTCAAAAGATGCAAGAAATTAATGAGGAGCTGCAACCACTTTAACAGTGTGTGAGGAAGCAGGTCAGCCAGGATGTTTTGTGGGGAAATAAGCAGATAGTGGAGAGATGGGAATGCCTGCAAAATCTTGTTTCATCCTGTTGGTATATAGCGCAGATAATGAGAGGCTGCGCCCCCAGATCCTAAGGTGAGGCTCTGCACTGATTGCATGTCCTCATTTTAAACCTAACAAATACAAATCCGGTCGGCAGGCGCTTCATGAAATCAGCGCAGAACAAGTGCAGTTCATCTCTTCTTTTTTATACATGGATGTGCTATTCGTGTTTCTACTCCACTATATAACATTTTGCAAAATGCATGTATTTACTGTCTGTGATTTAAGATGAAAAGATCGGGTCCAGTCTTCTGGCTGTGCATTATAAATGGAGCTGGAGGCATGCAGGACGGGAAGACCAGACACAGACGGAAATATGCCTGCCAACACCTCCAGCACCATTTACTAGACTTCCTGTGGAGCTTTCAGCGCGTCTGTGACATGCATCTTGGTCAAGTTGTTAGTTACAGCCCATAAATTTCCCTAAAATAATCACATTGTACACAACCATTTAAAATGAGGAAAACAAAGAAAATAAATACAGTATAATGTTTTTATTAATAAGCTTTAGATGTATTGGTTGGTGTGTTTGTGATCTTTACAGAGGCTGAAGAGCTGTTTCCCCATTTGCAGGGTTTATGCTAAGCTAATATCCTCCCGGCTTTAGCTCTACTCTTAATGTACAGACACGAGATTGGTATTGATCCCCTTGTCCCCCTGGGATGGAAAGCAAATAAGTGCATTTCCCAAAATGTTAGACCATGCCTATTGATATCAGGAACTCTGTATGCGTCTAATATTAGCCACCTGTTTTGCATATATACAGCAAAATGACCGGAGGGTAAAAACCATTGACATTCACATATAAGAACAGAAACTCCTGTGTAGCTGGTTGAGTAAATAGTGGAGATCTCCCACACTGGCTTGATCCAGCTTGTTACTGAATTCAGAGCTGGTCAGTAGAGGAGAGTGTGGCTCCTGATGATAATCAGAGTTATAGCCACTGAACACACGGCATGGTTTTTAACAGTTGGCTACACTTGCCCCCCCCCCCTTTTTTCGTCTTGCACTCACACAGAGTTCATACATGGCTTATCCCCAGCGAGCTATATCAGTCTATCCTATCAACTCTTACATTTATCCATTAAATGATGGTCAGGGACACGCAAGGAATGGTCATTTTGTAAATTGGCATGCCTGTCTTCTGCAGCACTATACCTCCCACCTGTTCACACACTGGAGAGACACTCGGGCTATAAGTGTCCTGACGAGGGTGTTGTGCTGGCTCAGCAGTTACCACTGCATCCTCACTGCGAGATGTTTGTGGGTTTGAATCGTGGCCCTGCTCCTTCTCATATGGAGGCTGGTTCACCTCCTGTTTGTGTGGGTTTGTCCTGCTGCTTTGGTTTCCTCCCACCATCTGAACACACACAGCTCGGGTCAACATGAATCTCCAAATTGTCCACAAGTGTAAACTTGTTGTCTATGAATTTTAACAATTTTTTTCCTGCTGTTCACTCAGTGTATGCTGGGGCTTACATTCCCCCATGACTTAAAGCAGGAACAGGCAGCCATTGAAAATTGATAGTGTAAATCCAAGAAGGATACAGTAATATTTTAGAGGACGACAGAAGAATTTTGCAGGGTTGCATCTAATTTGAATAATGTGTTTTGTCACTGTCCATTGAAATGTTAAGAGATTTTCATATTTTAGTTTTGCCTACCCTTGTAGTTCAGACAATTTTATAATTCATCGGATCCTTTGCTGGGTTTGAAACCTTTTGAAATCCAGTTGGCTAAGCTTAAAAATGCATAAATGCTTGGATTCTCCTTAGTTCCTGAAAAATAGAGATGTTGAACATCCACAGTTCTTACATAACTACAGTCATACAGTCATGTATCATATAGATATAATAACCCCATGAGATATGGAGCTATGTGATGTGTGTGCTTCATATGAGGCTGAATCTAAAGATGATGTATAAACACTATATACTGCATGCAGAACTATCTCATGCATTTATATGTAAGAAACAAGTGTGCATACACATGGAAATCAGATCACTGTTAGACACATTCAGACTGAAATATTGAGGCCTTGCTTCTCTGGGACACTTTTATGGAGCATCTAATATATTCACTTATCAGTTTCAAAAAATTCCATTGAACATCAACTAAGATAAATGCTTTTGTAGTTGAATTATGAAGGAATCACATTAGCAATGTTCAGATGCAATTTTCAGGTCTTTCAAGTCACTTCAAACATCTGTTGAAGTTGCGATTTTACATAATTTAACAACAAAATCAAGTGGGATCTCTGTTTATATCTGTATGTCAAAGCCCCTCGCTCACAAAGCCGAGTCATTTTCCTGCCACGTTTCTTCACTGTTGCCAACGTGTCAGTCCTCCTCCCACTGCTAAACTACGCAACCTTCACACATGCACATATATACTTGATATATTCCTATGTTGCATCAGCAAATGTTCATGTACAAAAGCTCAAAACAGACATGAATCATCTCCGCTGCGATGCAGATTTGTGGATTAGCCCTTCATCACGCTGTGTCTCCAGGGTGCAATCATGTCATTCACAGTGGTGCTAATAAATACCAAGCTCATTTCACACCACGTTTCACTTGGATGTTGATGATATCAGAAGCATTATCCGTTTGTGCCTGTGTACTGTACGAGCAGAGAGAAGAGCACCGGCCGGGGTTATTCAATCCATCAGCTGTGTGTTTTTCTGTGTATGTGAGAGGAGGGGAGCGGCGGGAGGGTTAAACTGTGAAGTCTACATAAACAGATGGTATGACAAATAGATGATAAATGGAAATGGAAAGTAGAAGTGGAGTGTGTGGGGTGCTCTGGTGTCCCAGCACACTGGTGTAAGAGAAAGAGACATTATGGAGAATTATTTCAGGAGCCCTTCTCGATTAAGTAGAAAGGGCTTGGTTTGTGTGTCACTTATCGTTTAAGAAAAAAAAAAAATCACTCGACTGTGAAGTATTTCTGTTTTGTAATTACCTGGAATCTCGCTGAATTATCTTGTTTTTTTTTAATGCACCATTCACTTTCTGACAGTTTAACTACTCATGCCTGATTGCGGAGGAGCTCTCTCATTTTGGCAGCAGGCCAGTTGGAAGAATTGCTAATTAATACAACAGGTTAACCACTTAAGCAGTGTGTGTGTGTGTGTCTCCTTGTGTATATGTGTGCTCCATATCTCCATATAGTAGCTTCTCTCCCTTCTAGATCAATATGGAATTATCAGTAATGCTGATGTGTAAACTCACCGTTACCAAGTTTCAGGAGTTTTGACGTCGCTCCATTGGAAGAGAAAGTTGCATGACATTTGAAGTAAAACCTGCATGTTTGAACCAGTGCAAGTAGTTTGAGTGTATGTTTTTTTCCGTGCAGTCTGTCAAACCGTGTAGGTCAGGGTTGTCAAACTCTGTCTCTGGAGCAGCCACACTAAGAAATTAGAGAGCAATTAAACGTCTGTCTGTAGAATCCACTCAGATCGAACTGTTTGAAACTCAAGTACGCCTTTGAAGATGGAGAAACACTTTCATCTTTTAATTCTTACAACTCTTAATATGCTCATCCATGCAGTATCTTTATCTCCTGCAGTTACCTCTCTTTAAAACACACATACTATACATCACCCTGCACACAAACCTTCGAACACGAGGTTTACCGAGTGTGAGCTGGCAGTGGATTCCCAGATCGTGTCACTCGATTTGTTGAGACGTTCGTTTTGACCGAGGGTGACAAATAGGAAGCATTACCAATCATTGCGATCTGCAGGGGTCAGTGGATGCTAATGAGTGGTAGCCATTTTTCAGACTTCATTAATCGCACATTGTGGCAAGTAATAAATGCTCCTCACAGCAGTGTTATTGGCTGGTGGGCAGAGCAAACAGCCACAGTCATTGATCAGACTCGGAGGCCCCACATCTGCTGTTTTGGTTTGCATGGTTGCTCTCTGCCTCATCTCTGTGCCCCCGCTTAGATTTCTTTGACCTTGGGGATTCTGCGTTTCCTGCTTTCTGTAATGGGGTCTTCCCCAGCTGCCTTGTATTCATAACACCATTTTTTATTATCATCAAAGGGGCTTTCAGGTGTCTCAGAAAGCTGAGGTGTGTACCTTAAATGGAAGGCCTGCCTCTTTGTGCCCATGAACATCTCATGAAAAATAATCTTCACCTTGTTGACAGTGTAGTTCAATGGTAGCAGACTCAACAAAGCAAGCAATGGTGATTGAGTTTCAATGTAGACAGAGCTCTATTTCCACAGCATAATGAGAACTATGTACAGCCATGATGTGACAGGTGGCTAATGGGGCACTGTACAGTGATCATGCATTGGAGCTTCATCATAAAATGGCACTTGCTTCTACACATAACACTCCAAAAACTCTTATCACCAAAACATCAAAAGCATAATTGTAAAGCACTACCCCTTCAAGGACAACCCAACAAAGTAATAGATGTTTTCTTACCAGTCTTCGCATCAACATTGTATGCACTTGTCCCACTTCAAACAACATTCACATCCACTGCTACATTATTCCTCTGAAGGAATCCTAACATCTGTATGAAATGTCAAGTCAAGTTAAGTGTGGATGCCATCCACCATCCTCCATCCACCTCCAGATGTAATTACACAGACTATAAACATTTTCTGAACATGCCACCTCTAAACTTGCAGCCTCTGTCGTTCTGCTTATTATAGTAAGTTTCCAGCCTGATTGTATCAGACCTGTGATTACTCTCGCTGTTCTTCTGCTAATCTCTGGGGCCCAAGGCTAAGCTTATTAAGCCCCTTGATAACAATTTAACAGGATCACCTTTTGACCATCAGCCTGCCCTCCTCTGCGCTGATGACATTATTGCAACCAGATTTCTCAAAAGGTGATGGAGAGTTGAGGCTCCTGCTTCTGCTATAATTATAACAATTTCAGCTTTCTATTTAAACATGGCCAACATTCAGTCATTGAGGGGAAAAAAAGGAAAAAAGCAGTCCTGTGATATATATATATGTAAGTCTTATATAATTACAACACGTAAGAATCTGAATCTAAATGACATCTCAGTATTTTCTCTTTACGCCATTTCCATGGTGAGTAGATGTGTAGCTTATGGATTCTTCCTCCAAGTGACTGAACTACAATATTAGTGGTCTCACGTTGTATTGAGTCATGTCGCGTTGGGCTAGATTGAGTCCTATTGATCTGCCAGCCATTTCTGAATGTATCTAGATGCATCGGATTGCTGTGTGTGTATTGAGATGTGAATTTAATCGGTCTCGGTGGGTGAACTGTATCCTTCTCATCACTGCTTTTCTCTCCTTAATGTGGTGTCATGGCCCTGAAGCCTGCAAGCTTTCTTGTAGGTAGCATTTTCTACACCTGGTGATTTTACTGATTACAGAGCGACTGCTGTCAGTGACACTAATCAGGAAAAGTGTCCATGTATATGGTTTCTGTGTCTGTGTACACAGGTTTGTGTGTGCATGTGGTAGAACAGGAAGCTTTAGTGAGACTTTTCAAAATAAAATTTAGAAAAAGTAAGCAGTTGCAAAGGAACACTTAAGAGAGTCTGAAGTTAAGGTCAGATCCTAATGAATTAAAGCTCAGTTGAATTTTGAAAATGTGAAACAGGATTTTTAGACTTTTTCACAATCCCCTGTGTGGTCATTAAGCAAGGTGACACACTGTTGTGGTGTGGACTGTCAGCTGTAGGAGCTGTCTGAGGGAGCAGAGCAACCTAAACATATAGACAGCCACAGTACTTTAATAGCCAGACAATTGAATGGTTTGACTGGTGTAATCAGTAATCATGGGTTCAATTTGCAGTAGATTGGACTTAAAGCACAAAGCAGGCCCCTGAAGCAAGAAAGAAGGGAGGATGGCAGCAGTGCAGCTTGGCAGACCATCACTAGACATGCTAGTAGTGTCACTGATGCCTATAAACTGGAGATTGCAAACCCAACTTTCAGTATAATGATAATGATAATGATGGCTTTGCTGAACGGCAGAAGACGGGCAGACGCCTCTCCCAGCCCTGTCACTGTTGATTGGACCGCAACAAGTTCACTCTGCAGAACACTACATACTATACCCTCTGTAACCTTGGATCAAATGGTTAACAAAATAAATCCCTCTGACATCACCACCCCCTTTTAATTTCAGTATAAGTAAGCGTATCAAAGTTAACAGCATTTCCTTTAAGAGCAAAGGAAAGGTGGAGACTGCTGATAAGAAGAGTAGAATGGCTTAGAAATTACATGCTTTATAATAAAATCCTTTCAGATTTCAAAAAGTTGCCACTTGTGGACCTTGGATGAACCTTCTGCAATGAGATACTGAGGAACAAAGCTTCACTGCCTCCTGAATGTTGACAACTAAGGCCTTGTTCAGACTGTAGGCTAAATCCGATTTTTTTGCAAATCTGATCAGAATCTGATCTTCCTGACTGACACTCAACATTACATATTGCAAGTGATCAGATCCAGTGTCCATATTGCACGTGTCTTATCCCCATTGATTTCTATGGTAGCAGGCTATACCCAGAAAAAAACAAACAAACAAAACAGATGACAGTGAGCTTTGCTTGTTTCTGTCCTGAATCATGATGTGGAGCTGCAGGACAATTGCAAGGAAGCCTTGTGCTGCCATCGCTGGAACAACAGTGGAACGGGGCATACAGGCAGACCAGCGATGCTCGGTGGAATCACAACAATGTGACAACAGACATGCTGCATGATTTGTCAGTGTCAGTCGCTGAATGTGCCCTTGCCATTGTTGTTGTTTTTTGTTTCTGTTGCACTGCAAGTGACACAGTAGATGTGCCGAAACGGATCTGTGCAAATCCAATCAGAATTGTACTTGAAACCACCTCTGTATGTAGTTTGAAACATATTTGAAAAAAACGGATCTCATGTGGTTTTTGGCTGTTCAGACTGTCAGAAAATCAAACTAGATACAATCTGGATATGCTTTTTGGTCACCTGTTTTATCCTTATTAATCCAATCAAGATTAAAAAAAAAAAGTAAGATTTTTTTCCTGAGGCTCGACCAAGACAGCAGCCTCAGGTTCACTCACGGAGCACAAGTATAGCTGAATAAATTTATAAAAGCACAACAGAGAAGGTGAGCAGATAAAAGTGTGAGGGCAGAAAGAGACTTGGAGAGGAGCTGGTATGGATGTACATTCAGTTGCCAGTTTTTTGAGTTCCTTCAGATAAATTCTACCCTCGCGCAGATTTGTTAAATCTATTTTTGCTGTTTTTGTTGAAAAAGCTTTAACCGGTATGCAGATAGCTGCTTCCCACTATAACAGCTTGTGCGAGATACATTAAAGCACAGCTGGCCTGAGAGTATATACCCACTTGTCAGTGCTTAATTCACCCAACTGTTAGTCCTGGAGATAACAAACTTTTCAAAGGTACGCCGGCTACTAACAGTATGGGTGCTGACAGCTAAACACAAGGGAGGAAAACGTATAAAGTGGTGTTAAGATATATCTGCACCTACACCTGGGTTCTGTCCACAGAAATTCAGTGAACTCTATTTACAGTTGGACTTTTTTTTTTTTAATTGAAACAGACAAAACTTGATTTGAAAAAGGCTGAAAACATAACCTCTCCCTGGAACTGAATGAATCCTCTCCCAACGGGTGTTTTAATTTATGTGCAGTTCTAGAAGTGGATGAAATAAATCAGAGATCCCCTGACATGGTTAAGTGGGTTCAGTCTTCTCAGTTGCAGAGATAAAGGACCAAATCTTGGGTTTGGATGTTCAGATACATCTGTGTCAATTCTTCAGCTGTTGGCATGTTGAACTTGTCAAATCAGGGAAAGAGATAGTCCTTTGAAACCTTTTAATATGAAGCCAAGAACAGTCCAACTTAAAACAAAAAAACATCTTTAAGAGCTGTCAAATACTGAAATGGTGAAAAAAACCCCTCTCAGCTGACCTGAGAACTTCATATATGAACCTTCATTTTCTGTTTTTTTTCATTTTCTCCTCCATGTAATTGAACAGAATGGGTTCTTCTCAGAAACTGTCCGTTATCTATGTTCCTAGTTGAGAGAGGCTCCTTCATATTCTCAGCCTTCTAGTATTCAAGGTTAAAACTTTGTCAACTCTTCACTCGTTCCCTTGGTAACACTGGGGAACCTGAGTAAAACCTGCTTCAAAGTCATTGCCATTGTATAGTCACCACCAGATTCACCACTGAAAGGTATTTTCTAGCACTATAACACAGGTATTTGAATGCTACATCATATTAATCACTGGTAATCTGGGATGTAATTATGCTGCTAAATCCGACTGAACTCTGCTCTGCCGCTGCATTTTTGTTTACTTTTTTTGAATAATTCAGTACCCCAGCATTTCCCACATGATGTTATGACATGATAGAAGTAAAATAGTCAAGCCTCCAGCCACTTCTGTGTAGGCTTGGGCAGATGCCTCTTTTTCTGATGCTATCATCAGCATTGCCACATCTCTAGCCAGTGTCTCTCTCCCAGGAGCTTTCGATGTCCCCTGCAGCTGCCCATCTCACCCATAGCCATCCTCAAGCCTGGCCTCTTTTCATGCTGGCGGTTTGAAGCATGGGCTCAACCCCCCCCCCCCCCCCCCCCCCCCCCGGCCCTCCTAAACCAGAGCACTTCCAGCACAAAACCTGAGGACAAGTCTGAGGTCAGGAACTCTGAAAGCGAGAACTCTGCCTTAACAATGAGATGAAATTCAAATCACACTTGATCTCCCATCATTGCTCTACTTGTATTTCAGAGTTGTGCCGAAGCTACTAATGCAACTGACGTCAGTAAAAGTTAACTATAAATCTCACCTTGAAAGTGAGAGCTCTATTCTGTGTTCAGTGTTGCAACGCAGCAGAATACACAGCCCATACTCTCACAATCCACATTCACTGTATCTAACAGGCAACAGTTTAATCCCAGTCCCATTTAATTGTGAAGGCGCTTGATTATTTCATTTCTTTCAACTCAGGCACGCACCAGAATGACAAACGCGCTCTGTGTTGTTAGCTCAGCTCTGCAATGCAGTGTCTCATTCATCCGGGTTCATGTGAGGCCTTGCATTTTAAAAACTTAGATCAGATCCTTGTGAGGAATACTGACTGTTGCAGCTCCACTGGAGCCCAGCAGGTCCCTCGAGGGGCCTAGGAAAAACTGAATTTGGCGAATGGAAGGTCTGCGATTCAGTTTGGCACGTGGGCACATCTTACTTCTCGTGTGTGAAAGGCTGAGTTATGATTGGTTTGCTGGAGAGGGCCAAGAAACTAGAGAGAATTGCCACGAGCAATTAAGAAAGCTGTGAGTCAGAGTGTGCTGCTTCTGCACCATTTTCCACTGAATAGTCATTAGTCAATACGCTCTCGGTGTGAAACAAGACAGAGAAATAGATTGTTATCTAGCTAGGTGAGACAGAGGCAGAGACAGAGATGAAGACATATGAATATTCGGTCTTTCATTCAAGCACCTCGTGACTTTCTCCAACCAATATTCCTGAAATTTGAAATGTACAAAACAGGACAGTACGTCTGCTTGCATGAGTGCGTGTGTTCGTGTTTATGTAGCAAACTTTGACATTATTTATCTGCTCTGTTGATTTTTCCCACTTACACTGCCTGTTGAAATAATGTTCATGTTAAAATCAGTCTAGCTTTTTGGTTTTTTTTGTTGATTTTCTCTCCTTTGCAAAGCCGCCCCTTATCTTGTACAACATTTTCTATCCCACGTTAATATTTTTAGCACTATTTTTAATTCTCACATCCTGTTTTGTGTGTGATTCCAGGGATGGGGGATTGGAGGAGTGCATTTGAATAACGTGACATATGGGTGTGAATATTAATGTACTGTATAAATGCCTGTGAATGTGATATTATGAATTAGAGAAATCTGCTGTCTAAGGTTTCTGACATTTCTGAACCACTGGTGCATTCTTGGTTAACAACTCCAAGTAGCTACTTGACAGTTTGGCAGGATGATGCTCTACTTTCCCTGAGACAAAATAAAAAAAGAAAATCAGAAGTAATAGAGAGGAAAATCAAGAAATAATGATACTTTCCAACTAAATTACATGGTATAAGTGAGCGCTTTATTTAAGGAGACACAAAATCTGAAACAGTTAAGGCATCTGAACTCTGCCTGACAATATCAGGAACCTTCGTGAAAAAGCCTCTCAATAAGAATATGTTGCAGGCATAATAAATGTTCGATGTGGATAACGTGCATGTATTTGTGTGTTTGTAGGTAACTCAGTGTTTTTGGTTCTTGGTCAAATTCTGTTTTTGTTTGACCAATGCACATTTTCGAAGGAGACAGGCCAGCACTTTGATAACATTGACTGAAGTGCACATTTTTGACATGGCGAGATGGAGATTGAAGTATTTACACTCTGTTGTATTTTGGCACCAGGCAAACCTGAGGTTGTTATGGCTCTCAGGCTTCTCAAACGAGCTGCATCCTTCATGTTTGATGCACATCGCACAGCAAAGAGTGATGAGAACTTGGTTACTTCATCAAGCATTGTTTCTGCCTGGAGTGGATGTCAGTGTTGTCAAAGCAATGGTTGAAGTTTAAGATGAAACCTAAGTGAGAGGCATGTGATTTTTGTTTCTTTCCTGTTCAGGCAGTAATTTATCCCGGGAGTTTTTTTTTCTGTCTGCCAAAACAATATTGTTTTTCATGGAATCTGGTAGATGCCATTGATGAAGCGCGGCTTGCATCTTTTCTGCTTTATTTCTTCAACACGTTGATGAAGCAACAGTTTCACCGTCAGACGTGTGAGTCACGCTTTGGGGATGTTGGCCTTGAGCTGGTGCGAACCGTTGCTTTTAGCTTTACGATGGATGGATTTTTGATAAATACTATTCTCCTCTGAATCAGGTCATTTTCGTCTTATAATTAGTTTAAAAATGTGATGTTTGTTTGTACTGCTCTCTCTACTAACAGTTTTACTGCTGGAAAATCATTCACACACAGTTGTGATGGTTCAGTACTCTCTTGGTGCATACAACTGTTTTTTTTACCATGTGTAACACTGGTTATGCAGATGCATTTTTCACCCAGAAGATGAGGGTTGTAGCTAAAAAGTGATGAGCACAGAGAGGTAAACATGTCTACCTTTTGAACTTTGAGCCAGTTCTGTTGCAACTTTCCAAATTACACTGACTTCCTGCTTAAACCTCATTAGATACATCTGTTTAGAGTATGTGTATATTACATCTGTAGTGATGTTTTTTAATGCTTTCCCACCGGTCCCTCTATGAGCTACATTATGTTTATGAGGTCACAGCTAAGCAGTGTGCATCACTGGCAGTGATTAGATAGAGGCTTGATTGTCTTTATGCATCTGAAAGTACACAGGGGATGATCTTAATTTTAAATTAAGGGCTTGTCAAGAGAGATCGCATTGCGAATGACTTGCTCCCCTCTGAAAGAGCATTACAAACGAAGGCATGAAGCTAAATCTCCTCTTATTCTTATGAAATGAACAGAGCAACACATTATCATCTTCAGCAGGGCATGTGCTCAAATGCCTGACATCCATTTTTTGGGCACCTGCATGTTTTCCCATTAAAAACAACAGAGATGAATGAACAGAAATACACTGCGGCAGATAACACAGTAGAAGTGGCTATGTTAAAAATTTAACCACATCAGAGAGAGCGTGCACCTTCCTTCTGGTTTAAAAGCCTCTGTGGCAGAAATCACAAAGGCTGTCAGAGAACAATAACAGAAAATAGTGAGCCTACTGAGGCATTACTTGCCAAATGATAATGAGAGCTTCTCTACAGATATATAGCTACAATTTCGCATTATATACGGTGTAGAAATACACACATACACAAACAAAGACTGGAATGTAGTCAACATGGGAAGGGAAATGTTTAGACAATGTATGTTAAATTACAGTGAGATTTGGGATGGGAGAACATGAATCATGAATGTGAAGCAGGGATTTCATGATAGATGGATGAGAGATGGGGACACAGAAATCTCAGCACTTTACACAAAGAAACAAAGATTAGAGAAAAAGGGCCTCTTGGTGTTAAATGTGACGACAGGAGCATTCGGGTGTTAACGTGATGGCTGCATGTCATCAGGCCTTCACCTCCAGCAGCCACAACACATTGTCCTGGAGTTTCCTGCAATGTGGGGAGAAACCCCCACAACACTATTGTGGGATTTAGAGTGAAATTGAATGTTGTATTTTGTACCCAGCTCGGTTACAAGGTATGGTGTTTGAAATGAGAGATAAAACAAGAAAATCACCCAGCAGGCATCGAGCAATGATTTTCTCATCTATCACAAGAGATCATTTCATTCCAATTTGTTGCTAGAAGGAGGAAATAAAAGCATATAATCATCTCAAAGGCCTTCCTCCTCCTGCTTTACAAAAAATCTTTTGGTGTCTCGAAAATAAACAATAAATATGGGTGGCCATTTGCTGTGTTGACACACTGGGTGTTCTGCACCCCGTGGCTCTAAATACCTCTGTGAACTTATTAAAATGAAAGCGACTGAGTTTACTTTAAGATGAATCATGAACTAGGACAGGACCTGAAAGGGATTTTAAACCAAGGAAAGTTACTGCAGGTATTTAGGCATCAGTAAATGACACAAATGAACATTCAAGTTATACTAATTACATTAATGAACACCTATTCCTTCTTCTTAAACAAAGACCTTCACCTCTTTTTACTCTTGCCAAGAAAATACTTTCAATTAGATGTTGTAGTGAATTAGGTCCATCACACATCCTGAAGGCTCTTTCTGCTTTTCACATTGATAACGCTGGAAAGGCTGTGCGGTGAGCATGTGCCTTGACTCTGTGAAGAGACAGACCTCTGAAAGTGCTAACTCATGTCAAATTAAGACACAGTTTTGTTAAAAGACAAAAGTCTACCACTAAAGTAACAACTTAATTTTAATTAAAACATACTAAATTATTCAAAATGCTGATGAATCTGTATCCGATGAGTTGCCCAACACCAAGAAGTATGGATACAACAGGCCAGTTGCTTAGAGACAGAAACATTTTAACTGAGGGTGCAACTGACAAAGACAAACTCATATTTTCCTTTGATTTTTCTTTTTTTTTTTTTTTTAAGGGCTTCAAATAATCCTTTGTCTATGAACGAATTGACGTTTACACTTAAAAAATAACTGAGATGAGAAATGGATTATTAAATTAGTGATTTACATCAGCACATTCAAAGGTGCATAGTGAAATGGAATTACTATTATTAGAAAAGTTACCAAAAACGTTGATATTTCAAGATATCTGTAAAAATGTATAACTCGGATACAAAAGATACAAAAAAGAAGGTGATCTATCTATCTATCTGTCTATCTGTTGGCATGATTTTCAACCCTGTACCTGTCCTCCATGTTGTCCTGTGATATGGCCGCAGAGTCCTGCATGTGTATGTGTATAAAGAGGAGAAACATCTGAAGTCGCTGTCAGTGTCAGTTAATCTCAGCCTGATGGGTAAACTCACTCTTCTTTAAATACCTTCACAAGCTTCTGAAGTCGCCGTCTTTACTCCGCACTTTCACATTGCTATGGTTACAGGCAGTGTTCAAGGCTGTAACTGCCTAAGGAAATATAGCCCACTCTGTTTACTTCTTCATACCCAAAGTTCTAATTTCACTCGGCTCAGCTGTAACATGTACGGCATACATTCAGATTCACTCACACAGTAATTATACTTTTTAGTCCCATAGACTGAATTGTGGTCTGTGACTCACTGAGTTGCTTGTGTATGAATTACAATGATTACCCTGCTGTATATAATCTGTGGCAGTTTGCTCATGCAACACAAAAGATTTAATCAGAGATATTGGAATCAAGAGAAAGATGAATAGTTTGGCCTGTGACATAAACACTGCTTCCAAACTCTATTAAATAGGAGAGTGCTGACATTCATAAATTATTAATTGTGCCTGTACATCTATTTTTGTCAAGAATGTGCTACTTTCTAGCAGATTTGGTGACCAGTTTTGATATCAGACTATTACTTTGGGGGTGACAGCTTATTCCAAGAGGCTTTGTATCATTGGCAGACTCAAGTAAGTCAGCTTATTTCACTTTCACAGGTTATTGTTCATATCACATCCAATAATTAATCCACTGTAAAGGTGGTGATGTTAGACAGTTCATGACCATTCCAAACCATTTTTGTTGTAGTGTGCCTCCCCTTGTCACATCTATTCAAACTTATATAGTTTGACACCATTTGCAGACATCTTATGTTCTGATTTAAGGATGGTTTAAAATATGAGCAATACTTTACACTCTGAATTTTGCCCCCCCCCCCTTATTAAAAAGCACAAAAAAATATTTGAGTTAATGGTAATTGGTGTCAAATACAGGCATTTAAACCTTTAAGCCATTGCTGAGGATATCGTAAAGGCTGCTCATGCTAAGCTAGTCATCCATGAGCTTGCCTGGAGGGCCAGTCTTTCCAGAATGCAGAAGAACTTCAGCTAAATCCTCGCCTAGAGGCAGCCCCTGAACCACTATTGACAATCCAGGAATTAATTTTTTCAATTGAGTGTCTAGACCTACTTCCTTTGTCGGCTGTTTTCAGTGACGAGGACTCTATTCAGGTCGGCAAGTGCTTGTTACAAAGTGCCCAACAATGAGAGTGGAATTTGTCCTTGTTTGAAATACCAGCACACTAAAATGTGGAGAAACAGAGGGCAGCTGAAAGTTTTGAACAAATTGAGGTAGAGACCTTCAAGTCTGAAAAGCTCCCCTCAAGATTTTCATTTTGGCAGAAAAAATTTAGAGTACACCCAGAATTATTTATCAGTGTGTATGGAAAGGATCTGGCTGTTTAAACTGCTCTGATGCTGGGATCCAAGATTTTGACCACTTTTTAAATAGGTAATTATAGTATTACTTACTATACAGTAAATTAAGTTTTCCAGTATAGCTGTCATCTTAAATCCTTTACTGTTCCTCAGTAATGTCAGCATCAATCCCCGAAGTTGAAGTGTTTCGGTGCCTGCAGTATTGCCTCAGATTTAATTGGTCAGACTGTAAATACTTCAAGAGTAAGCGATTAAGTGTGAAATAAACAAATGACAATTCAATATCTAAATATCACTATTTCAGCATAATACCTACCATACTAACGTGATTGTGGGAAACATAAACAACTCTATTTTGCTTATCCGTACCATTGCAAATCTTACCAAATAGCATTTTACCACTTCTTTAGCACCGTGCAAATCAGCTGTGATTTTCTCACATTTCATAGTGAAAACAGACAGCAGCCTCCCAAAACAATACTTGCATTGGAGACTCGAGTTGTTAAAGTAGGTAATATGCAATGTTGCCATCTCAATGATAAGGCACTGTATGCCATGTAATTTATCAATCTAGAAAAATTGATCTGCCTGCCTCTAGAATTGGCTCTTGGTATGCAGACACCCACCCCAACGCCACACATACAATATCCAGTGTAATCAAATCTTAGCAGCCACAGTATGTATGCAAACCAGAAAATGAAACCTACGCCTTCTGTCTGTGTGTTTTCAAAATATTGCTCGTCCCTGCTCTGCAATACACTGTGTGACTTATTGACTCCCTCCCTGCAAAGCCCAACTGCACTGTTTGCTGTCAGGTTGCAGGACTGCAAGGAAATCTATATATCAGAAAAGGAAACAGGTGGGGGGGCAGTCTTTCCCTGTAGGGCCTCCTACCTCAGGAACCTCTTGTCCTTGTCAGTGGTTCGGACTTGACAGTTTTCACATCCACACTGCAGACCTGAGATTCAGCACAGCTTGCAACCTGCAGCATGTGCTTCACTGTCTTTTCCTGCAGACTGTGCTGGTATTGTTGGCGGCCTGGATGTGATTAGTGGATGTGCTGTTGTGTGTGTGTGTGTGTGCCCACACACACAGGCAGTGATATATTGCACACATGCGCAACCACAAATACACACACTCTCCCTCTGTCTCCCTCTAATGCAAATGAGCTCTGCCTGTCTTTACTGCACTTGCATTTGTCCTATATCTTACTTTGTATCTTTTGAATTTATTAAAAACGTTCATTGCTTTTTTTCAAAGCAGTTCTGTAGAAATATTACCTACTTAACATGAATTGACCTACAGTGTAATCATATCCTCTGTGAACTCATTATATTAGACAGTTAAAGCATTATTGCAAGAAAATGATTCTGTTCTGTTATTCTGGATGTTGTTGTCTGGAGCCGTGCTAGCTATGTAGCACTAGAGAAGCGACTGTAGAGGCACCATGGTTCCCACGTCTTTTTAACTCAGCAGCTAGCAAATTGGCATCACATTTATATGGACGTTCATGCCTCCCTCAAGACAAATTATAGCAACTTTGTTTCCCCTGTGATTTTTCATCTGTTGCTACCATCTGGCTAAATGTTCACTTTGTCCAATCATTTGGTCTGTTTTAGTTTATGGCTAATTAGGAAATGTTGCCATGCTAACATGTGACATCAAATGGTGAACATGGTAAACACGATTATCATTTTGTTAGCATAACCATTCTCAGTCACTCAGTCTAGTGTCACAGGGCTGCTAGCGACCTATTGTTATTAAAAAGTCAGTATCAGTGTTTATGAAAGCTTTCCATTCACAGCATAATTAAGGTTTGACATGGTTCATGATGGCAGATATGATTAAGCTGTTGCCATAGTTAGGCAGCTAAAACACTTGGCAATGCTGCAGTGCTCTAACACATGCATGTACATAATTAAATTTCATAAGTTGTTTATTCTGCTGACTAAGAAACCCATTCATGTAGTTCATACAGGAAGCTCAAGCTGATTTCAAACCAAGTGAAAGAAACATGAGACCCACTGGAATTTTTCCTTAGAAATCAAGTCATATTAGCAACATAGGAATATTTGCACAGAGTGCTTATAAAGTGACAGTTAAGTTGTGCTAGCTTAGCCTTGCCATCATATGGTTCCCTGAATAGTCATGAGATAGATTTTCATATTTTACACTCCAGCTGGTGTCTTTTCTTTTCAATCAGTCACTGGCTGCTCTCCTTGGCTTCAGAGGAACGTTTGTGTTCTGCTGTAATCCCAAACCACAAATCCCCATAGACGCTTGCTGCTGCTAGGCCACTGTGATGAGCCGGCAGTCCATGAGGTCCGGGATTTTTGTGGGAATCCAGAGCTCTCAATTAAATCTTAAAGCAAGGTTGCTGCAGAGTATGTGTGATGACAGTGGTGCTTCTGAGACTTGTCTGAATGCTGTCTGCTTTGTGTGTGGGCGTCTCTTGGCTGAGAAGACCCAGTTATCTGCCTTAAAGGGAATTGCTGGTATAAACCACAACTTAAAAGATGAATATCTTTCACTTTTCTTTCATTGCCAAATAAATACCTGGTATGAGTGAGATTACATCATTTAAGATATGCTTTTAATTTGGCTTCCTGGTAGTCTTACATAAGAACACATAACAAGCTTGTTTTGAAGAACACAAAATTATTAATTCAAATGAATCATAAATAATCACTCAAAGGGATTTGATGATTATGAATGTCTCATTATTTCAAAGCTAAGTAAATTGTGAAATCACACCTCAGACAATTCAACAAGCATCACCCTGAATTTTCTGAATTGCAGTCATGGGTTGATATTACTGAAACTGTTGAATTGAGCTTCCCCACCCACCATGCTGTACTAAAATCCAATTCCACCGGCCTCAGTTGTGTGGTCATTAAAATGATTCCGATTGCTGCATCATTGGATATCTCCACATCAAAAGGCAGGAAGCAGGGGATTAGCCTGTGGTCCTAGAGAATGCCCCCCGCAAATTAAAGGCTTATTTTGTTGGACTCACACAGAGTGGGGACGCTGGCTCCAAAAACTGTTTAAATATTGGGAGGCCATCTGTGAAAATTAACCAATCCTTGGGGCGTGTTTAATATTAAGTTTTGAAATTAAAAAACATTTAAAGTTTAAATTAGACCTGATGTCTGTGGGTTAATTATGGATCATGGCTGGGCCTCCTCTTCAACTGCTATAGTTAACTGTACACCTCACCATGGTGATCCTGCTCTGCACTATTTATACATCAGACATTTTAGAAGATAATTAGCGTGGGATGCCATCTAACTTATTTTCATCACCTTTTTACTTTCAGCTACCTGATCACTTGTGCTCAGGCTTTCAAAGGTGCTATTTGCAAATGTTCCTTTTGCTACATAGGTAATGTTAGCATTAAGAGCCGTTCACATATTGGTTCAGAAGAATTGTTGAGTGGAGCAGCTCAGTCCATAATAACTCAGCTCCAACATGTGCTTTTGTCTGCTGAGGTTAGCACACTCCCGTCCCTCATTTGCAAAATGTCAATGTCCAATCTGTTTTTTATTTATCTGCATGTTTGTGGACACCATACACACTTTCCATTGTAATTCTTTGAATCGAATTTAAGTGAAATCAGAATTCAGGATTTGAATCATGTAAGTTTGCTTGATTATTATGTGTTAGCCCTGAGATAGACTGCCTAAGTTTGTTTACATAAAACACTCGGTACACACTGGGACACAGAACCCCTCCCAAAAACTTCAATTATCTGGTTAAGAATTCTTAAAATTACATCTATTGTGCACCTTACTCCTCGGAGGAAAATTCCAGTCTATGAATATGCAAATATTCCTCATTTCCAAAGATAAACCACTGAACAAAATGCATTTTACTTCCAATTGAAGTAACAAAGAGCGAAACATGTTTTTGAATGAAATGGGACAAAGTTAGAAAATGAAACATTTTTCATTCAACAAATAGCCCCATGTTTCGCTGGACAAATAGTCCTTAATAAAAACATTACATGTTTTATTTTTGAATTGAATGACACAAAATGAGCACCATATTTCTATTTAGCAAGTATTACTCTGTAAATTTAGAAAATAGATATAGATTTGGCCTGTTGCAAATCCAGAAAGGTATGCCCCAAGTCATCTTTATGCATCATCAATAAGCCCAGGATAGAAACAGGCAAGAGGTACAGGTATCAGTCTGCCTGGACCCACATGACTCATGAGTCAGCCTACCACAGAGAACTGACCAGATTGAAATTTGGATGACTCAAATCTGATGCACCAACATAAACTGTGACGTTAACAATATGATGAAGGAGGAAATGAGCCTATTGAGTCACTGAAATGTCAGGGAAGAGTGACAGTGCAACCTCAGTTCAGATACATAACATCTTTTACCCATGCGTATAATACCAAAGGGCCAACAACGAATATTCTTCTTGCATCGTAAATGCATCATGAGCATCAAGAACAAATTCTTTTGCTGTGTCCAGCATTATGTAATCACCAGTGAATAGGTCAGGTTGTTGTTCCAGAGCTGTAATATTTTCTGTCTATATACATCTGCAGCTGACCATTTACTAACACTATCCGTAATGGTAGTGATGATAATAGATTTCCTTTATAAGCTCCTGTCACCCAGGGACACTTCACAAATCTAATAAGACAAGGTGAGATAAAACCTTAAGCAGCAACAATGAAATATATATAAATATATGAATAAAATCATAGTGTGCACTTCACAAAGCTCCAGAAAATGCCTTAGGTGAGTTCTAAATAGTCTAAATGGGTGGGTTCTCAGGTGTGACTTAAAAGATTCAACAGATGTGCACTGCCACAGGCCCAGAGGGAGAGCTTTCTAAAGGTTAGGGCCAGCGACTCTGAAGGCCCTGTCATCCACGGTGCCGTGCCTGGAGGGGGGAAGTGAAGAGTAGATGTGCATCAGAGCTATGTGTAGATGGAGTAGGTGTATACGGATGGAGAAGATTAGATTGGCAGGGAGGTGCCAAGCTATTGACAGATTTGTAAACAAGGAGAAGTACCTGAAAATGGATGCAGTGTTTAGCTGGGAGCAGGTAGCGTGACTGAAGGGTGGGTGGGTGGGTGGGCGGGGGGTGGAGTGTGGCAAACGAATTCTGGACATACAGTACTCTATTAAACCCCCCGCGTGATTACACCAAGGAGACGGACATTACAGTAATCAAGTTGGGATGTAATGAAGGCGTGGAAGAGAGTCTCTGCAAAGGGGGGTGTAATCTGGAAATGTGCCTCATTTATCCCATTGCTAAGCAACGGCCGTGCACAATAGACATGTGGTTGATGTCAAGAGTTTCAAGGATGCTGTCTTAACAACAAGTAGGAAAGTGTGTGTCTGCTTTAAGGTAATTGCGCCGTAATACTGTGACTAACTCGTGTTACTTTTTAATCATACGTACGCACATATTTAAGATCTTTTTTTTGGCAGGTTTGTAATTTTCAAACCAATCAGCTGGAAACAAAGAATGAATAAATCTAAATATCTTTGCTTGTGCCTGATAACACTGAGGCTGAAACTCACCTTAGCTTAGTTTTAAAGGTGTAAAACCACATTAGCATGTATTAATCCAAGTACTTACCACTCTTTCCCCATTGTGTCTTTCTGTCAACAGCTGCTGTAAAGAGTCATTTAAAACCTAATGAGACTGTATCACCCCGTCACCTACGGTAAAGGAGAGGTTTTAAGGCAAATTTTAGCTTTACAGCAAAGAAAGTGCTTATCTGTGAGAAAAGCTGTAGATACCATCTCGCTGTCTTTTTTTTCCTCCTCTCTCTCTCTGTCAAAGTCTGAGCACTTACATAATTTGAGGGTGAATGAGGGCTCGCCTTTAGAATCCCACCTTGATGATTGCACTTTTGAATTCTCTGCATGAGGAAAATAACAAAATTATACCTTTATGCTTGAATTGCAGTAATGGGTTAGACTCTTCTACAGATAAACTAGTGGGTGGAATGTAAGTATGAAAGACGAGTTGTGGAACTGTTTTGATCATTTGTTAGTGATGCATGATTTCACAAACTGCTCCCCTGACTTCATGCTGTGAATGACACGTCTTTGACAACACTTACAAAACAGCAAAGCAAGTGGCCTAAGGTGTGCAAGATGAAATTTACTGCTTAATGGTATTGCCATCATATCAGAATATCAGAATATAGATGTCTATCTTTAAAGTTAATGCATTTGTAAATATTATTGTATTATTATTTCCAATGGAAAAAAAGGCTCACTCTCAAAATTTTGTAGTACCTTGTGTGAAGATTGTAAATGACATTTTTACATTGTGCAGGCAAAAGCTGACGAGTGGGACTTCAGTGCTGTTGTAACTCAGACAATTGTGGCCTCAGATAATAATGTTTTCTGTAGTTCATTGTGAGGATTGTCTATCAGCAGTAAAAAAAAAAAAAAAAAAAAAAAGAGAAAAGAAAAATGCTGCTGGCATCAACGCCCTCCTTGTCCAATCTGAGGAAACATCTACCTCATTTAAGGCAAATTTATCGTTTCTGTGACTGCAGTGTTTGCGTTGTTCTCTGCTACACTTGGCAGAGTGACAACCTCGAACCGTTTATAGTAACTGCAGCAGCAGCGCAATTCATCAACCGAGGATGAAGGGTCCACTGTAAGCTATTACATATTATGAAAAATAAGACACTGAAATGTTTTTTGAGCTTGTTATTGCCTTGTTCGTCAGGATGAGCTTAAATCAGAGGATCTGTTTTAATGTAAAATGTATTTAAATTTGAATTATTTTCCTTTTTTTTTTACATTTTCACAGATAATTTAGTTCCATTTTGCAGTACTAGTACAATAGTTCGCTCAAGTCAGCGAAAGCTTCCGCCTTAATATTGCTCAGGGTGCTATCTATCTTCATGCTGAGGTGGATATCAATTAGGTGAGCCAACCATGTAATTGATTTCCACCCTGTTACCTTGAGCTCTGGTATTTGTGATGTTCAGACAGCGCTACTGTTGCCTGTCTTTTTCTGCTGCCTTGTGTCAACACCTCCACACGTACATGCACTTTATTACAATCATAGGAATAAATATGATCTATGTAATTCATTTAGGACACATGAGCTGCTGCTCATTGTGATTTCATTAACTTAAGCGCCACTCAGCACAAGACGGACACCGGTCATTACCAAGTCACTATTACAGCCGTTACAATGAAATCAGATATGAGAACAAATTACATTTTTGTCCAATCTTAATGACGTCTGATCTGCAGTGACTGCTGCCTGACCGGCCAGCGTCTCACGTAAGAGGAAAAAGGTCGCTGCACCTCTCGGCTCTTGACAATTTGAATAATTCACTCAGATGTGTGGACGCGATTGGTTCTACGACCTGTGTCTGTGCAGTCTGCCTCACTGTATGCGCTGAGAAGATAAGAACGGGAATCACAGACAAGAGATACCTTGGGGAGGCTTGAGGAGCGGAGAGGCGAGCGCAAACCCGGGGTCAACTAGCAGGCCGAGAGTGACAACTCGTGCCAACGAGATGGGACACTTGCAAGATAAGCTGGGCTTTTTGATAGGCTGAGTTTTGAGGGAAT
Organism: Caranx ignobilis; assembly: GCA_021432705.1. NCBI lineage: Eukaryota > Metazoa > Chordata > Actinopteri > Carangiformes > Carangidae > Caranx > Caranx ignobilis. Next base: position 8,480,195 of record MU269988.1, read on the forward strand.
ATGATAAACTGAGATTTTAAGGTTTGAACGCCCCTATCTGACTCCACAAGGAAATGAAACCAATTCGAAACTGCTGCATCGTAAATCTGAGCCAACAATGACGAAGGATATAAGAGAATCCATCAGACGCAGAAATGCTTAAACAGAATAATTAAGACCGTGATTACTTTCACCGCTAAGATATTTGCATTTGTCTTTGTTCCCTCAACACATCAAGGAGCTGAATTGTTTAATTTCAGGTATTCTTATTAAATTCAGTCTAGCAGATTGATGGCGTATTCTGTGACATAAATATCAGCAGCTGCTTAATTTGGATCGGTTGAGCTGAAATTAGCTGAATATCTCATTTCTCTTCTGTGTTTTGAGCCCCAGGTGTCAACTCAGCTTTCCAACTTAGTGGTAATACTTTACCTCAGGACCACCTCACGTTCTCTCTGTAATAAAAGAATGTATTAATGCAGGATAGAACTTTTGTATCGTTGGACATCACAGCTCATCCTGCTTTGTAGCTTGCGAGCGTGGTTAGTGATTTCTGCTGGATGCCCGTAAGACTTTATTTTTCTTTATCTAGCAGTATCAGCTGGATCGTTATGCTCACAGTAGCTCAGAAAATTAGATTTGAATGAAATACTGAAGTGACTGCAACAACAATGGGAAACACCAGTGTGTTTTTCCACTGATAAACCCGATAGGGGAAAACATGTTATTGTGAAAGTTTATACTCTCCAAGGCAAGATTCCTCATGCTCGGCACGTACACAGTGTTGAGATCAAGAAATGTAAGTGTGAGTCTGTTTACCTGGATGTCATTCATGAAAGCAGCGGTCCACAGAGTGAGGGAAGTGGATTCTGCCTAGGCGATGGAGTGATGAATGCCCCCCTTTTTTCTGTCCTCTCACCATCCTCTTTGATATTCTGTCAACAAAAACTATGAAGGGTTACTCATGGAAATAAAGAGGCAGAAGGGGAGGTCATTTTAGTCGAAGACTGCAGGTCCAATAATTTGTTTTGTGGTCCTTCTGGGTTTTCGCATACTCTAAAGGCAGCTCTGCTCAATGCTTCAAGGTTAACACTGAAGTGCTGTTTTCATCTGCACATTCCTGGAAAAGCAAAGTGCCTCAGTCACTAAAAGCTCCTGTCTGTGTCTGCCACTCTGCGTGTGTGAATCTGTGTGTGTGTGTGTGTGTGTGCACATTCGCGCCTTTTCTTTTTGCCCACACACATGTGCCATCTATCAAAAGGCCCCTCTGTTCCCGGAACTGGAAAAAGAAATGCTATTCCACCGCAAACTGTTTCGATACACAAACACAGGAGTTCTCTGTTTAGCTTGTTCAGCATCAAGCTAAGTTAAGCTGAACCTCAGTCGTGTCATTGTTGAGGGTTACCTCGGGGGACCTCTGTACAGCATGTGTGTGTCTGGAGAAAATTGATATCTTGACTGCTCTCAAATTATTACCTGCACTATGTCACCATGATGAAATGACTCGACAGTTTCCCATGTCATAGATCATGCACTGATGAGCCGCCCATTGACTCCCTGCATAACCATCAGAGGTGAAACTGACAAGAGTCACCCTGGGCTGGAAAAGCCTCTCACACCTTCCTGTTCGCAGGTCCACCTGACATGACAATTTTGAATTCCTTTCCATGTGAGAAGTTTCTGCAGGTAGCTGTTTGATCACTACTGAAAAAAAGGACAAGAAGACAAGAGCTCATTAAAATCTGTGTCCGTGTGTGTGGTGTGTGTGTGTGTGTGTGTGTAGGGGGAGGAGAGTAGCCTGATTTTCTTTTTCAAGCATCATAAGTTTGAGTTTTATCTCTTTTTGTTTGGTGCATCTTTTGTTTCCCTGCACACATCTCAACGGCTGACTGATCTGAGGGATTCCACTCTTTTGAATGGAGATGCAACAATGTTCATATCCAACTCATGACAAACGCCTTTTGAAATTTGATTCACTCGACCATTTCCCTGCGATTCCACACTCTTCAGATACAGAGTGTCGAACAAATTAGCTTGCTCCCTGTCATTTGGGCCCTATCAGGTATCACAGGTATTGGCTCTGTGTCAGTTACGTATGTGACAGTTTGACAGCAGAAAATGCTATTAGCGAGGTGCCAGTTTTCCTTTTCCTCTGCGCTATTGTCCTCCAGCTTGTTTGGAGAATTTTTTTTTTCTCCTCACCATCAGCATCATGTACTTTGCATTGATTATGTTTCCACTTGAGTGCAGTAAGGCAAAAGGAAGACGAACGGAGGGTAAAAGGGTTTTTTCAGAAGGAAATTACATTGCCCTGATGTCCACTGAACTTGGTGATTTGGTTTATAATCTTCTTTCTTTTTTTTCTCAGATGAAGTAGTCTTTGGCTTCCTTTTGTTTCACAAGCTTACTTAAAAATGTTATTTTTACAAAAATAATCAAAGCTCAAGGGCCACTTACTGGCTTTTCTCATGTGATGACAACTGAGCAACTGAGATCAAGGGATACAGTTGACCACAGAAGAAGCAAGCAAGCATTTCGAAGGTTACTATGCAATCCCATGTTGTATAATGGTGCCAATACACCATTGTTTTTGTGAATATAAAATACATATTAATAAGTTGATTTTAATTCATTACAAATCAGCCTGTTTAATATTTCTCTATGCTGTCAGCGTGTAATCCTGCTAATACACACAACTTCAGATCTACTGGAGCTGCAGGGGGAAAAAATGACTCACATCTCACTTTCTTTCCTCTGCATGCTGCTTTTATGTCAAACTGACGCTTGTCAAGACGTGTCGGAGAATCGCAGCACGTATTAATCACACATTATTGCGCTGCAAAATTGTCATAGGCTACTATGCTGCCAATGAACTGCAGATGTTACGCGGAGATGTGCCAATCAACTAATGATGAGCATCAGACAAGTGAGGGCTCAGATGGTCTAAAACTGTTTGACTGATTGAAAGGGCGGTTCAAGTTTCTCTTGCTGCCTCAGCTCATACATAAAACATGATACAGTGTTTTTGTTTTTGTCTTATAAGAGGTAATTTAGGGCTGGAAAATAAATCGGTGTCAGTTTTTAATCAACTTGTTGTGGGACTGGATCCAGATCAGTGAATTTCTCATGTTTTTATTTCACGTGTGTGTTTTTTTCTGATAATACAGAGTTAAAATTACCAATGGGTCGACTTGTTTTTGATAATTGGTTGATCATTACAGTAATTTTTAGACAGCAGTGTCAGTCATCTTATGGTTTCAGGTTGCCGTGCTACCTAATTTTTGCTCCCACATCATTAGCTGAAGTCCACGTCGCTCCGGGTTATTGCCACGGTGTGTATCAGTGCTGCAGCACAAGTGACATGACAGGCTCTAATGTAAGAGGACAGGTGACGCACAGTGGGGGAAGGCATCCCTTGAGACACACTGTGAACCAGGTAGGAGATGGTATGTGTGAAATGTCATTTTGAATCAGCAAATCGGGAGACCTTCAGAAGCAGCGTAACTGTGAGCAGATATGTGCGGGAAGATTACAAGGACAAATTCTTTGTGTGTGTGTCACTGTGGGAGAGGTGTGTTTGACAGTGCAAGGTGTCGAAAAGTTTGCGACATGTGCTGTGACTAAACTGATGGCATACAAACACATGCTCATTGAAAAATGAAGCCTTGTTTACTTAGAGTAGGAGTCTTACAGTGGTTTTTAAATGATTCACTTTAACTTTTTCTCAGTCACGAAACAAATATCTTTACTTATTAGGTTGTGACAGTGAAATACTTATAATAGATGCCAGAACACAGCTTTAAATTTGTATAAATTTTTGTCTCACCATACTTTAAGTGCTAATTGTGTTAATTATGTTTCACTTTCACATTGCCAGTTGCTAACTGAATGTGTGAAAAACATTTTTCATTTATTTATTAAAGCACAGGAATATACTTAACTTTATAAAACTGAAGTTTTCTAAAGTTTGAAATCACAGGACATTGAATGTACTGGAGGATAGTAAGAATTTCCCTCAGACATGTCTGTGAGGAATCAGACACTATTGTAACTTGTCTACATTTTTCCAGCAATTTACAGATGGCATTTTATAATCTACTTGGCCCAGACTGATAATATCCCAGTAATGATTGGTGGGATTGCTGTGAAATTTGGTGCAGACAGTCATCATTCTCAAAGGATGTATCTTACTCGTACTGATCCCTTGACAGTCTAACAGGGCCACTAGGATGGCTGTAGAACAGTACAAGATGGAAAAAATGAAGAAATTTAAAATATATATATCAAGATATATTACCTGTATAATACATTACAATTTTTTTTACTTTTTATGGTGATAAGCATTCCTGTCTGTTGGTATTATTTTGGCATTTAGTTCTACCTCCCCATGATGCTTAATTTACTTAAGAAGGACCATCCACGATGAAGTCAGTTAATGAATGATTTCTGTCTAACATTTTAAACATACTGTATTAGGCCAGTTATATGCAACAGACCTCTGTTCTTCCCTTCAGTCCATGTGTTTTTCTCATTATTTCTTCAGGATGTGACACTGGTCAGGGGGCTACTATCTCAAGCCAATTAAAAAAAAATCCATGAAACACACACGCACATGCACATGCACACACACACACACACACACACACGCACACACACACACACACCAAACACACTATCTAATCACGCAATATACCATGCATTATTAAGCAGGGGTTTGAATAAAACATAAAGGTTAGTGTTTTCCCAAATTATTCTCGGAGGAAAAAGGGGAAGAAAGACTGAACATATTTGTGTGGTGCTGTCCTGCAGCTTGAATTAATGGGACTTTAATGTTTGTGCTTTAATGTCTGCTCTACGTGCTTTCAACAGTAAACCTTTTTTTTTTTATGGTCATCTGAAGGGATGCCACAGTAGCAGTTATTTAGTGCTTGGTACCAAAATTAACCAATGAAACTCCACAACAATTGATTCCAACTTGGAAAAAGTCTTCTGCACATACAGTCACACACACACCTCCACATAGGTAATGTGCAAACAGTAGTTTAAATGGACCTACAGTATATGGTGACAGATCAATGGTGTGTAAATATTTATTTGAGACAGTTATAGCCTATAACTTGTCACTGATGGTCTACCTCGAAAACAAAATATCAGTAACTCATCTCTTCGTTTTTTGTTATACAAGTTGTGGTGGATTGATTTCTGCATCTGTTTTGTTATTGATACTTAAAGTATCAATGTTCCTTCGTTATTCTGGTTGAGCACCTTTTGGATACACCACTGCCCCCGTCAGTCCTGGAGGATTCACATCTCCTCTATCTAGGACATCTTAAGTGACTTCAGTACTTAGGGTGCTGTAGAAAAATATGAACCCCTATGTTTTCATAATTTTGCCATCAATTACTGAATGTCAGGACATCTCTGGGCATCTACGTCATGAACATATCAGATTCAGCTTTTTGTTCTTGTTCCAAAAAAAAAAAAAGGTGAAAGATATCACATAGACCACTAGAGAAGTTCCTCTTTAACATTGGGTATTTATTTGTAACTGTGACTCAGGAGATTTGGAAACATTTGATTTAAAGCCCCTTGGTATCAAAGTAAAATATTGTGTTGGAAATTGCTCTTTCCATTTACCACAGGGTAAGATAAAGGCAGTAGGAAAACAGCAGAGGACAGAGGCTAATACTACCTCTAGGAAATATAGCTGTTTCACGGTTTAACAGAGATTTACCATCCAATGATTATGTTCCCCAGAGACGGGACCACCCTTTGAATAAGACACAAAATGGTAGCTGATAGAGTGCTCATCAATAAGTCATTGGAGGTCAGCTTAGTGTTTGCGGGTGTGAAACTGGTGGCTAATCAAGTAAACAGAGTTAACGTATTGGCTGTTTAAGGCAGTAAGGCAAACAAATGATCTGTGAAGGACACTGTGATGAACATCACAGATGTGAGAAGTAATCGCATGTGTCTGTACTTAAAGTGTGTTTAAAAATGTATGAGAGGCTCTTCACTATAATTGACGTGTTCTGTTTGACATTGGCAACTGAATCAAGCAAACCGAAGAATCAATTTGAAATTGCAAAAGCATGTGAAGCACATGAAATACTGCATGGAAAGACACATTCTGTCCTTTTTCTACATCAATGAAACATTATTGATCTGGCTTCTTTTGTAATGTGCATGGGTGGTTGTGGTCAATGTTACAGTCACAACATTAATGACGCGACTCATTCAGAGCAGAACAATGTTGTTGGTTTTACTCTTTGTAGGAATATGGCGTCATTAACACACACCAAACATAAAGGAGTGTGAGTCTCATACGTCAGTCCATTTAGTCAATGCTATGCTGGTAATACAGGCATGTCCAGCTTGAATAAAGATCCATCCTCTCTGGCAAAAGCCAAATAGCTGCTGTGTAGACAGAGTTGGATTTCAATATGAGCAAAACATATCACAGTTGACACAGGCAAATTGAAAGCATAGGTTGTAGTGCATGAGTGAGACTGTCCCCAGCTGGGGTAACTAAATGATCCCTCCCCCCCGCTCAGGAGTGGGAGAAGAAGCCTAATAACTGATTGATGCAATGTGCCCTCTGGCGGCCATGCTGGAAGTCCACTGCTTTTGGCAACAACAGCTGAGAACAGCTGATCCCATTTGTAAGCTTATGACTTGGCTGCCTCAACAATATGGAATAGACATGGCTAATTTCTGTTATGTTTCTAGTTGGGGACTGATGATTTAATTACCGCTACATCTGTAATATTGTCCGCCTGCTGCACCCCAGTGATAAGATGGCTCCAGATGAACTTTGCAAAATGCATTTGTGAAGAACTTTGATGCCCAAAGCAATTCCATTGTTATTATGGTGGCATGATCATGTTGATTTTGTTTTTAATCACTATATTAAAAAAAACATTCATGCATCATTAAACTGCAGTATAATTAGTCTAATAAATAAATATATCACTTTAGGGCGCATATTACTCAATGGAGGTGTTCATTAGCAATGACTTGTGTTATTCATTTTGTGGTACTCAGTGAAATTTGACATTGCATGATTTTCTCCAGCAGATGGTCTGTTTACCTGTCTGTTTTGCTTTGAGTGAAAAGAGTCTTGAGGGCACACTCGTCTTTCTGTTTAGAAAGTTTCCCAATTTTACTTCGAGTATAATCATATTTGCTTGAGAGGTGAAGTTTTCAATCCATTTTGTTTGTCTGATAGTTCACAGAATATCTAATGAGTAGGCCATAGTTCAAGGAGGACACATTTTTACACACCACACTTTAGAAGTTGTCAAAAACACAATGAAGAAAGTCACATATCAGTTATAATAGGTGGAATTCTTAGTGAGTGGCTTGGGTTGCTTTTGCTAGAGTTAAACCAAAATCAGCACCATGGACAGTGCTCTGTGTCATAATACAGGACTGCAGTGAAACTGCTCTGCGCTGCATGTAATTTCATAACAAAAGAAAATAATTTAACACTTGTTGAAGGCACATTTTACAGCAGTAATATGTACTAAATATACTTTGGCTACGACATAATGTTAATTTAACCAGCTTCAGAACTCCTCTACTCATGATCGTCCCCTGCCCCTCAGCAATCCCTGATGTTCTTAAGGTCAGAAGAACATCTCACTTAAGGGTCTAGAGAAAGGATTCAGTTCTGGTCTTGCTTGCTCATTGTCGTTATATTGACACAAAAGTGAAGTCAATTATCATAACTGCCTTGTCTGCCTTACTGGTTAGTCTGTAAAGCATATGTGGACCTGACATTCAGTGGAGCAGCTCTGGCCCCTTCCTCAGATGTCGACGTTGCCTAACAAGATCCCCTCTCTGCTCTCCTGTGCAGCAGGCGCCTCCGCCCCTAGGTTCTGCTCTGGCAGGTATCCCATCTGACATTCAAATGGAGACTGCCCTGTGAACAAGACCTGCAGGGTATTTGCAGGTGCATTGATCCCGCAAGGGCTTGGATTTCCTAATGGATGGATCGGATGCAGCCAGGCGGTACAACCAATGTCGTTTCTCCTGATTAACCCCTTTCCATCCACTCATTTAACTGAGAAGTGAAGGCCAAAATGCAGTGTCACCTAGAAAATACAGAGACCGCAGGAATCAGATGAACTGAGGAACGACAGAGAATGATAATCCTGCGAAACCTCATGCATGAGGATACCGTAATGGTAGCTGAGAAGAAGCTATCCACAATTAACAGCATGGTATTTTCCAAAGGAAGACCAGAAACGATGGGAAGCCGACGAAGAATTCCCCGAGTAATTTTCATTGACTCAGTGAGTGAAAGTTATTACAGGGATCTTAGCAAGTGGTAGAAACTGGTGAACCCCATTATGCACTAATCCGCTTTGACAGAGTTGGATTTGGGCCACTCCACGACATCGCTCACCTTTTCTAGTTACACACACGTACATACAGCAACCCTCTAGGCTGTACTGCAGGAAGCAAACAGAGCAGTAAAATCATCATTTCCTCTATTTTGGCTTGAGGGATAGTTGTTGCCCAAAAGTCTTTTGAGCGCTGGACAGATGCTCAACAAGCTCCTGCTTGTTCTGGGAATATGCCTGGATGAGAACCAAGAACACAAACACTCACGTTTGCCATGCTGACAACAGGAGTGATGTGTCTCTCCCCGGATGTGCACAAGGGTACAAATCCAGAGGAGCTGTGCTGATCCGTCTCGGTAAATAGTGTCTCCCTGGAGATGTTCGAATTCAGACACCAGCTGTGGGAGAAGGCATTGATTTTTAATATCATGCAGAGGGTAATGATCAATGCGGCGGTCGCCATCGTTCATGCCCACAAAGTAGGGCAAGTTTTCTGATATGTTCTTCAATTTGGGCTCCCTTCACAGTGGAGAAAGGATGACAGCGCAGTCACAAAGACCATTCAGAAGGTGAGAAATCACTCATTGCTTCCTGAAGACCTCTTACACTTCTCCGTGCTCTGGAGGCACAGTGGTCTAGCTGACAACCTTGGAGTGGAAAGCAGAAACCATGGGAGGCCTCCTGGAGAGGTTTTAGACAAACACTGACACAATGGACACCGCTGCAGCTGCCCAACGGTCCATAAAGCCGTAAATATCCTCGGACCAGGAGGCACCCAGGGGAATGGAGAGATGAAATGAGATCTCCTTCTGGTGACAACCCTCCAGGACCAGGATAAGTGAGATAGCAACGAGATGAACTTTAACTGACACCAATGGACATTGATCAAGAGCAGTGACTTTAATGGCTCCCTATAGGCAACAGAAGTGAATTCCCCACTCCTCACTTGGGAATATGGGATGTTATGGGTATCTAACCCAGTCACAGACCATATATTAAGGAGGTTTGAACCATAACAAGTTATTATGTCAATAGGTTCAGTGCTTGAATAACCTGCCTCACCAGCAGAAAACCCAAAGAAAATCACAATTTTACTTCACATGAGGATTTATTTCCATTTTCTGCTGTATGTGTAAGTGTAATTTGATGGTGTTTTGCAAAAACCTACGGTGCGCCAGTGTGTGACACATAGTTACTGTTGCCGTTTCACATGTATTCGCTTTTCAAACAAGACTGATTTAGTTAGAAACAAACAACAAAACCTGTAAAGAGGATTTTAAAATGTTTCCCCTTGCTGAATGTAAATGTACAATTCCATTGCCTTTTTATCCTATTTAGAAAGCATTTATTCTCCAGAGTGAATCTCCCCAAAACTTTTCATCCTAACCCTGTATGGAGAAAAACAGAGTTGCACAATTGATACTAACATTTGAATGATCTGAATAACTTCTTCCGCTGGAAGTCCTCAAATATATTTCTTTTCTTGAGAATCTTCAAATGCTCGGGGAGGGGTAAAAGGATCACAGTGAATTCCTGGGAGGGAATGACTGTCGACAGCCTGTCAAGTTCAAAGGCATCTTCAGAGCAGGACATTACCTCTATTCCTAAGCAGTAAACAATGCAGTCAGACTCATCATACGCATTAGCAAAGCCAATAATAAAAGACCGTGATCTATACAGAAATATGAATAAGCACCGAGATATCACAGTGCTGCAGTTGTGTCAGTCATTTTCTATTATTTATGAAAATCAATTGAGAAACCAACCTCAGGGTGATGCAAATTGTTATTGTGAAAACAATGCATTCAAAATGGCATAATTATGGAGCCATTTGGGGAATGTGAGGAGTTTGAAATGGGTCTAAATTTTTGCCATGAGCCATAAGCAGTTTAGACAGTAATGAATGATGTTGTTTGGGATTCTGTAGGAGTGATTGTGGGATTTTTTGGATTGAACTGTGTGTTGCAGATGCTTATATAAGTAGCATGACAAAAACACACACTTTCCTCATTCTACCCTCTCCTACCCTCCCCCTCTGGTACCTGTTTTTGTTTTTTTTTTGTCCCCCCCCTCCGCTTAACTTCCCTTTCGTTCTCACTCTCCCTTATTTCCTTTCATCCTCACACACATAATAGACATAGACATCAATTTTCAAGGGTTATCATTACAATATCCACCCACATTTTCAATGGCAACTGTTTTTTTTTTTTCCTTTTTGAACTTGTCGACTTGTCTGGTTTTGTTGTTAAGAAGAATCAGTGGTGTTCAGGGGGAAGTAGATGGCAATGTTAAATAATGCCACAACCCCTCCTTATCCTGAAGCAGGGATGAATGAGAAACCAGAGTGTGTCTGCATTTTGTCAACTTCCAGGCCTTCCTCTACACGGAGCAGAAAACAGCTGAACTGAACTGAACACCACTTTGAGAAAATTGGATACACTTGTCAGTTCAAGAGACATCTAAACGTGTGATTAGTCCTTTAATAACTCTGATGTGTTTAAAAACAGCTACTTAAACAGAATTACAACAACTTAATCGTGGGAAAACTGGGAAGTTTCCCTTTAATAATGTAACAGCACTGATGTGTCTCTCATGTTAAAAAATGTGACTGCAAGTAGGAAATTGATGCTTCAAGATACAGCTATTGCAGTTGTATTTTTCCCTGCATGATCAAAGCTGTAGCAGTGATGCACGGATATAGGAAATATGAGACACTGAATAGTTCCATATTTAGCACACGTCAAATCTCATTTGTGATGAATATGCATTTAAAAGGGGGGAAACCAATAAGCAATAATGGCTTTAACCTGGATTTACATCACATTGTGACCTTCTTTGTGCTCGGTTGCAATGTTTGTGGCTTTTTGTTTTTTATAAATACAAACCAAATGCCAAATCTGGCAAATTAAATGAAGTGATGACAGTGTACCTGGAGAGTGTTTTCACTCATATTCTGATACCAGTGAGTGGTGCTTCCCATAAAACCAGCCTGGCCGGGTGCCTAAAGCGCTACTGTCCCTTGTGAACTGTAAAATAAGGGATTCATCCACTGCCCACGGAGGTATCAAGTTGAAGTAGTGCTCGAACTCACCCATAAATTATGAGCCTGGTGTTTGGTTTGTTTGCTCTTGTGTGCCGCTGGTGGAAGACATCGGGGTGGCGCCTCCCTTCCTCTCTTCCTCCTCCTCCTCCCTCCATCCCTCCCTCCCATCTCACCGCTCCCTGGGGTGTGTCTATGGCAGCGCCTCTCATCTCCACGCCGTGTAGCCCATTTGTGTGTGTTGTGTGTGTGTGTTTGTGTGTGTGTGGCGTGCGCTGCTGTTGCTGCCTCCTCCTCCTCCTCCCTCTGCCTCCTATCTGCATCTGCTGCAGAGCTTAGCCAACACGCATATAAGCCTCTATCCTGTTTTCTCCCCACCTTTCCCATTCCTGCCCACCAGAAAATGTCCTGTCTTCTCTCGTTGCCGCTGACGAGGGAGTGAACGCGCACCTTACAGCTGTGGGGTCTGGATGTTGAAGGTGGGGGGAGGCGGCGGAGGAGTTGGGGGAGACATGGGGCAGTCACTAGTCGTCACTTTGGAGTATTGAGGACGGCGGTGAACCGGAGGAGAGAGCCGGATGGGATAGGAGCCGTGAAACCCACATCAGTCACCGTGGATTGAGCAAGCCCCCCCTCCCTACCTCCTCTTTCTTTCTCTCTCTACCTCTCTCTCTCTCTCTGTCTCTCCCTAGTCTGCAGCCTCCAAGAACAGCCGCCGCATCATTTTTTCAGAGCAGCAGCCCCCTCCCTACCCCTCCTCTCTCCATCCTCTCTCTTCTCTCCATCTCCCTTTCTGCTGCTTGCACCACTGTGGGAATGCAGCGAAGGTAAACGAATCCAGAGGCTCCCTCTTTTTCTTCTTTCTTCTTCTTCTTGTTCTTCTTCTTCTCCCCCCATCAAACGCCGGATCTATCATCACAGTGACGGGCTGCAGGCAGACAGCTCCGGAGACGCACGGCTGTCACTCCGGGAAATCAAGAGTCGAGGGGTGGGGAGGGGGTTGTGGTCGGACCTGGATCAGTTGGATTTAGCCCTCTTCTCCGGACACCAACACCACCCTGTCTCACTGGCAGATCAAATCAGAAGCCCCCTTCCAACCACACGCGCCTCTCTGCCCTGCCTCGTTTTGCTCAGTTTCGGCGGCTCTCACCGGCTTTTCTCTCGCCACTGGATTACCGACAGCTGGAGCGACCGTAAAAAGGTTGGCCGGGGGGGGGGGGACATGGAGAACTAGGGGCTGAGGAGGCAAAACTTGAAGTAGCCGACAAAGACACCTGCAAGAGGGGGAACGAAGCCCTCTGGTGTGCGTATAAAAGGGTCAAAGGGAACTCAACTGAAGCCCCAGAGAATAAAGGAATAGAACCAACCAGTGGTTTGTGTTTTAAGGACCTTATGCGGCCGATAATCAAGCAATTGAGAGTGGTGAAGGGTGCTGCCTTAGCCTGGGTTGTTGATGTACGCACGCTCACACGCACATGGATTTACAGCTCCAGTCTGAAGCTCACCACGCATCGGATCGATATCCTTCTCCGTTTTTTTTTTTCCTTTTTTTTGCGTCGGCTTTTTTTTAACAAGGGACTGAAGCATCCTGGGATTTATCATCGCTTCGTTAACGCTGAACTACAGTGAGGCGCCCCCTCGCTTTGCTCTCTCACCTGTCCATAACCTGCGTGCTCGTGTGCTCCTGTGGAAGTGTGTAGATATTCTCGTGCATATTTGTGTGTGTGCGTGTGTGTGTGTGCATGAGTGTGAGTCTGTGTGTGCGTGTGTGTGTGTGTCTGCATGGGTATGCTTGGTTTGTTGTCCGCCAGAGGGAGTGTAGGTTATATGGCTTGTGTATGCATCTGAGTGCTGTGCCAGCTTTTAATTAGTAATACGTGACTGTGAGTGATTGTGTCTGCTTGTGCTTGTGGGTGCTTGTGCCTAAGTACATGTTTTACTTTTGTGCATGTAGATATATCGGCTAGGCATTGTGCAGGTACTTACTTAAGATGCCCAGCGTTTCTTTTCCACCACGCCCCCTTTCTCGTACATGCTCTTGTGTCATTTGGCCACCTGTTTGACCTCCCCAACACCCTAAGAGACGAAAAGCTCCAGCAGGATGAGTGAGCGCTCCGGTGCGAGCACTCTAGCAGCGATGACGCTGGAAGAGCCGGGGGCTGAACAGGCATCTCCCAGAGCCCCAGGCCCTCTCCGCTGTGGCCCTTGTGCTGTGTGGCCTCGCCAGCAGACCTGGCTTTGTGCCGTGCCCCTGGTAATGGGCTTTGTGGGACTGGGACTCAGTCTCATGCTGCTGAAATGGATTGTGGTGGGATCTGTCCAAGACTATGTGCCCACTGATCTGGTGGATCCTAAAGGTAGCATTGGACAGGACCCCATATTTCTCTCCAAACCCAGTGCCATGCCCAAGGGGCCCGACATTTCCACCGCCACCACTACTTCAGCTGCCTCTACCACAGCAATGGTGTCTACGACCACACCGCTAGCTGCAGATGGTACCGCCCCAGTACCAAGAACTCGATCAGGGCCACCGGCAAATCACTCAGCCAATGGCAGCAGTGCCCCACACCTTCACAATCGAGTTAGCGGTCGCACTAGCGGTACCGTGGTTACCACCTCCACCACTCGCACCACCCGACTCACCCCACCAACCAGCGGTAAAGAGGTCACCCCTCACAGCACTGTCAAAAAAGGAAATGGACATAACGGAGCCGTCAACTCAAAGCCAGGACAGACTTCTGCTATCATCACCACCACAGCATCCACTTCAACTACTGCTACTGTGAAGACCACCGCCAAGGTGCAGCCGACCACCTCCCAGCCAGCAGCTCCGGTCAAACCCACGTCACGCTGGAATCACAGGCGCCCAGGCAAAGGCCCAGCTACACGCCCACACCACCCCTTCCGCACACGTAAGTTTACTGTCCTGGTTGGATTTGGAGGTATGGGGTTGTATGAGTGCGTGCAGTTGTGTGAGGTTATCTGTGGAACTTGAGATGAGTGTATCACAAGACCTCTTTTCTGGGCCTTCATGGCATAATAATAGTATGTCACTATAGCTACCAGCTATCATGTATTACTGACTGCTTGCTTGGGTAAAAAAAAATGCTTTGATATGACTCATGGTCTGAGAATATAAATCATTTCTCTTTATATCTACATGGAAAGTTGATACTCCGGCAGCTTAACATTAATCGTATTCATTAGCACAGAGAGATATCAAGGGATATTCTCAGTATTTTCACCCCTCTCGTCTTTATCTTTTACTCGTGCATTAATCCGATATGAATCTTACCTCCAGAGGAGTTTTTTTTTGCGCAGTAGTTTAAGTACCATTAAAGGCAGGGCTCCATCTCGTAGAAATGAGTTTGTTTTGTCTGTTGGAGCTGGGATGTTAAAGCTTTGTGATGTGTGCTTTGACCAAGGATGACATGTTTGTGTTATGAAAACAAATAACAGGCGCTGGTAAGGTGTCGAAGTAGGATAAAGGTTAGCTCTCACCTCCTGTCTAGAGGAATCAGATATAGCAAGGCCACACATCCCATTTAGATGAGAGGATACTTGGAGCAGAGTGTCGCAGGTACAGCTTTTACACTGCGGGGAGATACAGAGAGGGAGAGAGAAAACGAGGAGGCTCAGAGGGGGAAAATAGATATAGGGATGAGCATAGGGTTTGATAGGACAAGTGGAAATAGACGAGGTAGGAAATGGGGGGGAAAAGGAGGGAAATGCTTTGAAAAACAACATAAAGCCGAAGAGGACGGCGATGGGAGGAAGAGAATGCAGGAAGCATAACAAAGCAGGAGAATGAAGAGTGGGAGCTGTGAGTAGAGAGATGGCAGATGGAGTGGGCTAAGTGAGGGAAAGGCTTGAGGGAGATAGAGGGTATAAAGCAGGGGAGCTGTGAATTTTGCATATTTTGCATTGTGTAAAGAAGGAAGGCTTCCTGATTATTCATTCCACAAGGGACATGTTTTTAACATCACAAGGTACTTTTTTGCCGATGTGGGCGGGGCAGGATGCAAGTGTAATCATGAGCAAAGACTGGATATGACGAGGATTTTTTTTTTCCCTTCTGAAACCCGGGGTGCTCTGTTGTGTTGGAACATTATATTTCATTTGCAGCTTTGGCTTATGGCTCAGTCATCTCAGTTATGTTTCATATTCACCTTAAGTTTGTAACGAGGCAAAAGCCCCACTGAGAAACAAGTGCTGTGATCAACATATCACAGCTAAAATATGGGCTAAACGGATTTGCCATGGGAGCGAATTATGAAACGGTTTCAGTTAGTTTCCTGTTTTTTCTCTGTCAAAGTGCTCCAGTCCAGTGGTAAAACATTAAAATGAAAACTGACACCGTTTCCCCACATATCTGGTGTGTATCGTATGTTTGGACAATGGTTCCCGTTGACTACATCCTCTCATTTATCTGCTGGTTGCGTCAATGGCATCGATTCCACAAGCAAACAGTGTCAAGTGACATCATTTTCTTCTTCTTTACCTCAGGGCAGAAATATTTTCAGCATACAGTAGGTTAGATATTGAACTGGCTGTACTCTGTTGGTAGCTACATATTTGTGGAGAAAATAACTTTCTAGTTCCCTCAGCTGAAGTAGAACATGGACTCTGGTCAGCCTGAATTCAGCCAGCACTGACAATGGTGGTGACGGATTATACACATGCCCATGGATAGTCTTCAGACTCCTCCTGCAGCATAATCCACTGCTCCAGAGTCAATGACGTCACTCGACAAAGAGCTGCTAAACAGCTGAAAGCTGCCAAACAGGGCTGCCCCCTCATGTGACCATCAGGAGGCATCTGTTTGTACTGTATACTACGAAAGGGCATTGGCCTAAAAAGCTACAGAATACTTACTGAAGCTGCCCTCAGTTAATAAAAGCTTTCAGATGGACAAATGGTGCTCATGGGCAGCTGATGTTTTTGATAGGTCTTCAGCCTCCATGTTGACACCATGCAGAGTGGCCTGACATTTTGGCCCACTTGTTGAATCCTTCTTCCTGCGTCTAATAAATATCTCTCAGGCATTTCACAGGCACCACAACACATCCCTGCTACGCTCACTGGTTTTTAAATGAATGGGGACATTTTTGCAGTAAACTGTGTGTTTCCAAGTTTAAATGAAATCATTACAAAAAAAAACATCAAACCCAGTGAACCAAGAATATACAGTAGGAACAGTAATGAAAGCTGTAACCCCTCATCCCTTTTCGTGTTTGTCAAAACATCACCATAGCAGCTGCAACTATGAATGCCCTGTGGTAAGCACTGGCAATAATTGATGACGTCAGTGTTACTGTCCTGCAAAAACAGATCTGTAGAAAACAATTCTGTGATTCTCTACCTGGCTGTAACTCTTTTATAAAAGACCACTGATGCCTTCAAAGCAATGAGTAATATTATTAAGAGCCTTCAAAGTGATGCGTGAACACTGCAATTCTTAATTCAAAATCTTCACTGATAGGGAGAGGGAATAATTTATTTAATGAATTATTTGATTAATGTGATTAGCTGTGACTTCTAGATCTCTAGTGTCTAGTGCAAAAGGATACAACAGGGCAGGATCTGAACTTTTCTAAAGACATTTATCTACATGGAAAAGACAAATAGGTTACATAGTTGGATATTAAATTTGATATTTTCAACAGATCTGTATGTGTAGAGACTGCTGCTTACTAGTCAGGATTGCAACGTGGCTTGTGATTTATGATTCTTTTATCTAAAGTGGGACAGAGAGAGCCCTCCAAACAGCCCTGGTGGTGTTATCACTCCTGTATCAGTAACAATCAAATACCAGCACAGAGACAGTTTTATTACAAAACGGACATTTAAATAGTTTCCTCCAATTTGCCTGGTGTCCATTCATTGATCCTCTGGAGCTGACCATTTGACCCATGGTTTGTGAGAGAGGGATCCTTAGTTTCTGTCTCCTATCCCTTTGATGGTTTGATGATCTGAAGTGTCGACATTTTTTTGGGTGCATAGCTCTGGATCTTCTTCCTGTAAACCTCTCTCATGGCCTGTGACTGATGCCAGCTCTGGTCGGTCCACTCCACTCTGAAGTTAAAGCAGTTAAACAGCCATTGTTTACAACAATATATATAAAAAAAGATGTTGACAAGCATTATGACATATGACAGGTCAGAAGCTGTAAAATCTTTAAGGAAGAAAAACTCTGTGTTTGCAGAGAGTATCATGTCTACTTGATAAATATCAATAACAATGTGTTTGCTGTTCTGTTGAGGCAGCTCTTTGTAATTCAATACCTTGATCTATTCTCTTGACTTAGCATCTATGCATGAATGCAGTTTATTCATTGATGACTGTTAGTTTGACAGAAATCCACTCTTATTATTTTTCCAAATAAACTGCACACTTTACTTTGTAGATTTAACAACCGATGCAGAAGAAGCATGGGTCTCAACATGTTGTATCTGTGTTATGGTCTTATTTAAGACTGTGACAATCATTCTTGTGCAAAACCAGATCTCTAAATCTCTCTCTTTATGAAACAGACCGTTAACATATCAAGCAATTTTCAATTCAAACAACCCCAAACTCTCTATGGCTACAACTGAATACTTATCACTGGGCTTTGCTGCTGGCCCTGAGATCACAGAGTGCTTCCGCCGTTATTGCTTATTCTGTCAAATCAAGGCTATGCTCTGTGTGTTAAATGGCCTCACGTTGCCTTGTAATTCTACCCTGTGCCTAGTTTTGACACTGTTGCCATGGGTTAGAATATTAAAGCCTTCTCTTTACTGGATATTACTTTCTCACTGCTCCTGTGCTGCTAATATTTGTATACATAACCCCTGTGTACAGCATTTATATTGTATGCACAACACTAACACAGTATTCTTAAGGGCAACACTCAGCCTTTTATGAAGCTAACCTCGGAGTTTCGGGAGTGCAGCCTCTTTTAAAGCTTGGTTGTATCGAGCTTACTGTAATACAACGTAGAGTTGAGCAATGCAGTGTATTTAAAGTGTAATGATACACAGAAAACGTCTCAGCTGATGATGAAACGCTCTGCAAAACATGGCTTCAGGTGCGGTCTTGGGTTTCAGATAATCTGGACTGCATATAGGAGGCAGTAACACCGTTTCTTCCCTCCCTCTCTACTCATTGCTATTGCTCCTGCTTCTTGGTGAGGAGCTAAATGAATCTCTGTGTCCTGGAAGAAAGACAAGCTCTGTCCTTTGGGGATAATGACATATTTTACCTAGTCCCTTTGTTTTCTTTTTCCCTCTCTCTCTCTCCCTTTCCCCATCGTTATTGTGTCGGCTCTCGGTGTCATTGTATTCCACCCATCTATTTTTGCTTTGCTTTTGTGCTGTTGGTCCTCTTTTATACGTTAGCCTCCTCAGCTCACATTCATGAGCATATGGGCAGACACAGGAGAAACTGGCACACTCGTGAACACAAAGGCAAGCATGTAACGTATGTGTGCCCCTGCTCATGAATCTATCATCTGTTTTTCTGTATTTGAGGCTATTATGTATCCGTCGCTACTCTCCACATACAAGCCCCATTGGCTCAGAAGTAGGGAAATAACAGACGAATGGAGCAGTGCACAATGAATGCCTGTTGGGAAACCATGGGACGCTGTGTTGGCTCCGGGCCCATCGCACTCTCTCCTCAGCTGTAAGAAATCTTCCTTAGTAAAGCGTGGTTGTAATTCCCTGCACATCTCACTAGCCTGATTCCAGACTTGTGAATCGCCGGCCACATTTAAATTCAAAGGTCCGGTGCTGCTCTTCAACTGATTTAATAGTGGCAGTTTCCCTTGTTCTGTGGTGTAGGTGGTAGTGGTATGAGGGGTACAACCGAGTCAGGCAGCGCCCTTTTTTTCTTTTACAGGTGGGACTCATTGTGGGAATGTCACCTAAACAGAATACAAGGAAAGTGACACAGCGATCAAGACTGCTGTAAATCAACTGACTGAAACAACAGCTATTAAATCAGAACAGCTGTGCTCTAACAGCATTAGAAGGAAAAAAAAAAGATGAGAAAGTGTTGTTGCAGTTCTCCCAATGGGTTTAATTTATCAGCTGGCTCCTTTGGCACTTGAAGAAATGAAACTGGAGGATGCAGTGGTTATAGCAAGGCCTGGATACTGGAACTGTCTGCTCAGAGGGCTTTCTTCACAGTCTGAATTCTTAAGTTTGCCATCACTTCTTCTATATAATAATTCAGCATAAACAGCTTTGATTAGCATGATGAATGGCGAGCTGACTTTTCTTTAGCCACTGCGAATGCCGAGTCTGTGTTGCCTGAAAATGATGTTGGCAGATGGATAAATAGTCAGCGAGATTGGTTAGTGCAAAAAAAAAAAAACTCCCTCCGAAACCATAAACAGCTTAACAATGTCAAACTGAATACAGGGCTGGTAACGAAATGGCATTTGAGTCTGAATAAAACGCTGCCATCATACAGTTATGAATTCAAAAGCCCAGTACGATATTGTGGCACAGCTGATTCTTTTTTTTTGCTCTTTTTTTTTTTGCTTGCAGACAGGAAAACACAGGAGAGTGACACAGACAATGTCTCTGATGTCACAGGAAAAAAAGAACAGAAATGGATGTTTTTCCTGACACGCAAGCCCCTGTATTTTTTTTCTTTTTCCTGACTATACATGAAGCCTGCACAAAGTACTACTGTAGGACCAGTGGAGCGTGTAAGGGGGATTAAAAACAAAGATATAAATCCAGTTTGCCTCTCCCTCTCTCTCCAGGGAGGTCAGGCTCAGATTTGCCGGGCTGCCTCTGAGGCCCCTCTGTCTCCTGAGACATGCTCTGCTTGTTCGTGGAGGCCGGCCCGAGCAGGGGCCACTCCTGCACAGCGTGAGTGCGCAGCTGCACCAATTTACAGATATCCACCTACTCAGGAAGTGAGCTTTTAGGCCTCAGCTGCCACCATTTTAGGCTTGCAGTTATTAAGGAATATTTAAGCCCAAACTTTTTTTTTTTTTGGAGGGGGGGTCTTGGTCTCACCATGTGATTGGCAGATCTACAGTAGTTGCACAGCTGCGTTGATGCTGTACATCTCAGAGGAGCAGTGTGATGTTGCAGTCAACAAACCAACCAGCACTTGTTTTCCTCATGCTTCTTGCTGATGCTGGCCACAATGTTTACTACTGTTTTGCTCCTGGGAAACACCTAATATGAAATTTTCTGTCCATAGTGGCCACTGCACATCAATTTCTCATTTAAGTGGTTTAAAGAAGCTTAATTATTTAAAGTAAATGGGGGGTTATTTCCGTATTCATTAAGGGCTTGCATGAATGCGAAGATACCAGAAATAGAAATTATTCATATTAGCATTACTGGGGGACGCATTAGCAAAAACCATGCCTTCGGACATGCTGCAGTGCATGGACTTTTCCTGACGGTGTTCTGGCTTCCTTTAGTATTTCTACTGTGCAAAAAAAATGTACATGCTAAAAACAAAAAGCTTTGTTCTTGTCCAATTAACCCGACAGATTTCTTTTAAAAGCATCATGATCTATCCTTATTAATGTGGCATAGCTGAGATGCATCTGTAAAGTGGAAGTAAGAGATGAGCACATTCTTTGCACCCTCCAATTAATGAAACTGTGCAGTATTCTGCAGTGATGACCCTGAACATCTAGCTAGCAGAGACACTTGACACTGATGGGCACCAATTACAAAGCAGAATACATCAGTGTATTCAGTGGGGGTAAGCCTGCAGACAAATTATCCTAGAGTGACAGCCCAGTGAACGCTTGAAATTTTGCGGGAATTGATCCCATGCCCTTTCCACGGCTAGTGCTGCGCTCTACCCACTGAACCTCACAGAATCAATAAGAAAGAGGGAGGGAGAGAGCCTTGAGTAGGGAGGACTATGTGTGTGTATGTGACAGAGAGAGAGAGAGAGAAGGACAGAAACAGATGTGTTGGATACAAAAGAAAAAAAGAATTTATAAGGGCAAAGACTGTCAAAAACCAGGAGAGCATGTGGCTGAAGTAAGGATCCGGCTGAAAGCTGAAAGCATATAGACGTCCGATCAGCTCAGGTCTATTATTAGCTCTCATTTTTATGCAGATTGCCTGTAAGGTATTATCCATATTTGAATTTTTTAAATATTTCACTTCTATCCTGTCACCCCAACGTTTGCATGATGTATCCTGTACAGAACTAAATCAGCAGGTTATGCAAATCAGTAGAGGTTATCAGGGTAGTGCATTATACATTTTGTTGTACCACAGAATGTGTGTGTGTGTGTGTGTGTGTGCGTGTGTGTGTGCGTGTGTGTGTGTGTGTGTGTGTGTGTGCCTGCGGAATATTGTGCTATGCTTTGGGCATAAAGATAATAGCTAAATCCTGTATTACACAAACATTTCTACTTGTGTAAGGCTGAATTGATTAGACTCTCAACAGGGAATTAATCAGCAACTATTTTAATAATCACTAAATTATTTTGTGGGCAAAAATGGCAATATTCTGTCTGCACAGTCTTTAATGTGGGGAATTATTGTTTTTTTTTTTCTTTTAATTTTGCATATTTGATAGTCAATTTAGGTTTTCGCTGCAGGCTACAAGCAATCTGAAGACATCACCTTTGACTCTGACATTTTTTATATCAAACAATGAATTGATTAATTGAGAAAATAAAGGTCAGACTAATCAAGAGTAAATATAATGTTAGTTGCAGCAGCCGTAGTAGCTTTCCTCTGTTTGTCCAGGAGTTCTTCTTACATTGCATAACTTGGTTGAGAGCATGGGAAAGCAACAAATTCTGCAGTGACAGGTACGCCTGAGCGGTGTGCGAATGGTTTGGACACACAAAGGTGAAACGGCTACAGAAATATGTCATGTCGGCCTCGCGGTCCAGTGCAGAGTCTACCATGAAACATCCAAGACCAGAGCCTGCGTCTGTTGCCGCCCGCCAGCCTCTGTCACAGAAGGGACATTTGATCCATGACTTGAGCCTCTTGGGCAACACTTCCTCTCAGGGTGTGTACACATCCCACCTCCTCTCAATGGAATTAGCTGACCCCAACCACAACCATGGCCTTAGCTCTACCCATACGCATACGTTTGTTTGGGGGGGGGGGGGTGTTAAAAGGCCTGAGACCACATGTGTTCTCTGGGAATTTTGGCTCTAGAAAAAAAAGTTCCCAGCGTCTCTCTCTCCCCGTGTTTCTTATCACTAAGTAATGTTCCCCCATCATGCACACGTTTACAAGGTCAGCAGCAAAACTTAACACTGTACCACTGCTGTAATGGATATCCTCTCAAGTTCACCTGATGCTGCTTGGCTCTCAGGCAGCAGTCAGGGGACTTGTAGGTTTGGCGGAGGTGGAAAGGGTTGTCTAGTGTAAGTACTGACCGTGGCCATCTTAGGGATTCTTAATGTCACGGTGTGATTTATGTAGACAAAATGTCCACCGGGAGGTGGCGGAAAGACGAAGAGGTAGGGCAGGGGGGGTTGCAGGCTGAAATATTAATGTATGGGAAGACAAACATGTGGAATGTGTGTTGCCGGATGTGTGAATAATTGATGAAGCTTCCCTTTATAAAGTGCTTGAGATGTCCCATACTTGATGGTCTAATGGCAGAAACATGGTATAGGATTTTACAGTACAGCATTCAGGTCTCCACGGGCTGCCTTCTCCGGATTAAGGCAGCGACTGTCATAACCGACCTAAGTGACCTCTCGTGTTATTAAAAGTCCCTGAATAAAAAATCAGTAAAGTCTTGATTCAAATTAGTTTTTTTCTCTTCGAATCTCTTTTCATAAATGTGGCATAAGCCACCCCCCCATGCAGAGTTAATGGTTACTAATGTTTCCACAGAGAAATAAAGGTGTTCTTCGCCTAAGGAAAGAAATAATCCTAATTGAAAGTAAACAGTGGGATCATTATTGTCTCTGAACATGACTCCCCCACTTTATATCTTTTCAAATTGGAAGAAATGGAGAGTAGAGAACAATTTTAAAGACTGGGTTTAGTGGTGGTGGTGATGCGTGTGTGCTGGGGGAGTACTCACCAACTCACTCATTTTAATCACATGCTGTCATGCCTACTTACCCACAAGTCTGCCACAGTGTTGTTTTTTTTATTTTTTTGCTTCGTAGGAATTAGGTATTCAGTAATTAGCCTGGTTCTAATCCACAAAACCCCCAGCATCCATTCATTCACTCGTTCACTCACTCTTTCACTCACTCATTCATTCTTGTGCTAAGAACACAGTGGCTTGCTGATAGCTCAAGGGGCACTGAGATATGGCAGTGCATGTGACTGTAGCAGTGCAGAGAGGATTACAGTCCATCATATCTGATCTGAGACTGTTAGATCCCAATATTGAATTACGGACCCTGCGGGGTCTCTGGTTCCGTTATCAATTTGCAAACGAGTAACGCGGAAAGGAAGAGGATGGTGGGGTGTTGGTGGGGGGTGGAGGTGGGTGTGAGGGTGTGTGGCTTTGAGGCAGGTTTTGGGGGCGATGTGATGAATCTAATAACAGCCAATTTTTTTTATTTATTTCTTTAGTATCCAAGAGACTGCAAGTCACACCATGTGTGATGTAGGTATTGATGTAGGTATTATGGAGCCTGCATTCCTCCCTGTTCAGTTGGATATATGGTCCCATTTTTCAGGGATTACACCTGTCATGGCTGCATAAAGCCTTCATTAACCATTAAAAACATATTTATGGCCCACATACCCTTTAAAGCAACATTTTAAAAGCTACATGAGGGGTTATAAAAGACATATATATGATGTTTTTGAGTTTTATTAATGTTCAAATATGATTCCCTTTAATAGATACTCAAATGACAATTCATGTAGAGATAATATTATATGGTCTGCTGCATTTTGAATTTAAAACTTGTACTTATCTTGCAGGCATGAGAATAAAACTCCAGTTGCGAAGTGCAGTTCAGACAATGTTGCATCAATTCCTCCGAACCCCTCTGCGTCTAAACACCGAGTGTTGCAGCACGGAGAGACATTTAAGTCACGACTTCAAACCGAGATTTGCGCGGCATGTGGAACATGATTTCTCACTAGCCCTGCTTCGCACGTAGCATCTGGGTACATGACGAGCCTGCAGGAAAGTGTGGATTGCGGAGGTTGCAGCATTTGGATTGATTCACTGCAATGTGTGGCCTGCTGCCACCCCCAGTGACGGGAAATGTGCCATGGTGCCCCGGTTGAGATGGAGAGGCTTGTTGTGGTGTGTGGAGGTGGAGGTGGAGATGGAGGTCACCTCTGTCTCTCTCTCTTCTACCTCCCACTATCATTCATGACTCTATACTTAGTTTCTCCTTTTTATTCTCATCCTCCTGTCCTCTATTTTAAGGTACCCGCTTGCCTCTGTCTCTCTCTCTCTCTCTCTCTGTCGGGCTTCGTCATTCACCTGACATCACTGACAATATGAACATCGACCAATGAGAGCTCTTATCTTATAAGTGTACCGGAAGAGATAAGAGTATCATTCATCATTCCATATTAGCTGCTGTCCCCACTTCCTGCAAAGAATTCCCAGGGAAATTATGACAAGGAACCGACACTATTTCATTATTATTATCAGCAGTGCGGATTTTTCACAGACCCCTGAAATTCTTCAGCCCTTCACATGTTACTGAGCCTTAAAGCTGCACAGGTGTAACGTGCTTAGTCACCGCTTTCCATGACAGCTCGGCGCCTTACATAATCATTCCCATTCATGTCTTTTTGCACCTTACTGTAGATGTCAAATGGAATTACAAATAGATTGTCGCATCTGTTATTTTGTTAAGCATTACATAATGGGAATATGTAACGCCTCAGATCCACAGGTGGAGGTATTAGCTCATTTAATCAATAAACAATAATATTATACCTCCTTTTACTAAAACAAAGACTTTTGTACTCACTCATTTAAAAGGCAGTCACTTCTTTACTCTTCTTCCTCCCAGGTTTTTTAAGCATGACTTGAACAGTGTCTCAGATAATGTCCCTGAAATTAAAAACACATCCCTTGAGAGCGGGACCGTCCCAGCCTCTTTCAATGCAGCGTGTGGTAAGCCTCCTAAGAAAACCTAACCTAGACAGCCAGATCCAAAGTAACTTTCTATTTTTTCAAACTCTCCTTTCATGACTGTGATACTAGCAAACGTTGCATATAAAAGGATTAATAACTCTGTGATTAAAATATTATCAGAGACTTTGCTGCCAAGTCTCGTCTAAGCTGTGGTTCTGTTGGAAGTCTGCTAGTCATGCCTACATTTCATTGAGGTCATTTTGCGTAAAAGAAAAAGCCTTAGTAACACAGCTCCGCTATATTCAACATTCCGCCGCAAGACTCCTGATCAAAACTAATAAGAGAGAGCCTATCAAAGCAGCTGAAGTGCAGTGATAACACTGGCTTCATGTATCAAGTATCATGAGGCCCAAACTTTAAAGTACTTTAGATTGTACATAAAGCTTTAAGTGGTTGAGGTTGAGCTTGCATGGCAGCCTCGGAGTTGTTCTACATTTGTCCACTATCAGTCAGATCCCTCCTCTGTGGATTTGTTAGATCTTGAGAAGCAGGGAAAGAAAATTGGAGATGCAGAACTCTGCTCCCAAACTGTGGAATGATATCCCGGAGGATGTTAGAGAGGCAGCTTCAGCGAGGCAGCTTGAAAGATGTCTGTTTTTTTTCTTTTAACTTGCAACACACTCATGTTGCGGTGCATCTTTTCACTATCAAGTAATGATAACTGAAACGAGACTCTGCCACTTTGTAGCTACACCATTTGCTTGTTTTTGCTTTATAAACACTTTTAAATGCTACAGACCCAAAACATGATAAGTATGTCAGAGGATTACAGTAGTATAGATTTAACCCACAGCCTGAGCAACTCTTTGGTTGGGTTTTTGAGGTATTCACATGTTGGATTATACATAGATAGCCCAGGTGAAGTGGCAGCAGATGCCATTATTCTTAGTGTCGGAAGCCACAGGTGCGCCGATCACAACATTGATGAGCAGTAAGAGAGGGAAGCCGGAGTGGAGAGGAGATGAAGGCTGGGATTGACTAAGGTCCTCTCATGTTATTTTCCTAGGGGTGTGCACAGCTTGTCTCATGCGGTAATCCATGCATGGTAAAACCTTATCCATGGGGATAATGTCAACTCACTCCCGAAGATAACAAGACAAAAGCCCTTGCCTAGCGCTCACTCCAGAGTGTGTTTCATATTCCCCTAATCTGCCATCTTACATGGCTCTGTTCTATGGATTTGTTGCCCGAGCTTGCCGATTAACACAAACACACACACACACACACATACTTTGGACTGTGTAGCTTTGCCGGGTGCTTTTATCACAAAAGATGGTGGACAGAAATTACATTTGTTTCATTTCACTACATTAAGGTCCCTTTTCCGTTGGCTGGCTGAAGCACAAACGCTGAATGGGAGCAGTGCATCGTCAGCTGTTATGGCACAGTTCATCATTAATAAGAGGCAATCAATGGGAGTAAACACATAGATCATCCTTCATGGTTGTCATTATTAAATATTATTTTAGCCTTGGATTTGACGGTACCAGATGTTTTTATTATGCGTGGCCCTGGTGGATTACCCATGGCAAGTTGATTGAGCAGGCTTAAGTGCAGAGTTACTGTACGTGGCCCTATGCACTTCTAAGTTTAATGGAGGAGGAAGTTGTCTATTATCTTTGGGCGAGTGTGACTTTTTTTGGCACATGTCTGTGAGTCTGTGAGGCACTGTAGTTCTTCAGCAGCTCGGCACGAGGATCAAAAGATTATAAAAGGACATTTGTAGTTCATGCTCAAAGTGGCCTAAGAGATCCAAGGTTTAAGAACACTGAATCTTCAGCAGACTGAAAGAGCATCCATCACATTCACACCCAACCCGTCAGACAACTCGGTGAATTATATATTGAAAGTTCCCCCCCGAACATCCAGGCAGAGACATCTCTCTCTCTGTCTCTCCCTTCCATCTGATGTGCTGCATTGAATCATTGATAGGACATCCACAACAACAGCGCTCCTCCCTATAAAACACCTGTCACAGACAGTCTGAAAGGAATGTAACTGGAGTGAGATGTGGAATCTGTTTTCATCCTTTTAAAGAGTGAGTATGCAGTGAAATAATGTACTCTCAGCCTTGTACACAAATAAAAGCCTGATATAACTTCTTAAAGTCACCTTCAGCTGATTGGTTGAAGTCAAGTGTTTTGTCCACAGTGACCTAAAAAAAACAGTTTCACAGTTTCTCGTCATCATCATAATTTCATGAAAGACCTGTCTGCAGTAGCTGTTGGCGCTGCAGTGGTCACTCCAGGAGTCCTCTTCTGTGCTGTGTGTATACTGATTGAGGAAATGGCAACACCAAACCCTGTCATGTACTTTTCCATGACGGATGGAATCAAGGGCTCGGTGCAAGTGAGACACTGCCGTCGTAGACACTAATATGCTCTCTTCTCTCAGTCATCAAGTATACTCTTTGATCTCAGCCGGAGTCAGGGATGCTTCAGGGATATGATGGAATATTTTAGTGCAGTTGTGGGAAAGCAGTTGATGGGGTTGCCTCAGTCCGACGGTTTCACCCTCTCCCCCTCATAGTAAGTTAAGCTTTAAAGCCTCAGCTGAGTACCCAAGTGACTATTTTGCATGTTGTTACTCCTAAACCGTCTGTTTTACAAAAGGACTGTGTTCCCTCTGAAATTTCAAAGTGTCTGTGCGAGTGTGTATGTGTGTTAAATAAGGGTGGTATGGGGCTGGCAGAGGCTGGGAGGGTTACGAAAGAAGAGGCTTGACAGTTCATCCAGAAGGAGTGTGTGGCATTACAGAGAATAATGAAGATTAAGCTGAGATCAGGTAGTGGGGAAGATGGGAGGGTCAGTGTGTGAGATCAATGTATGGAGGGAAGTTAAGATGGATGAAGGTGGGGACAGACAGAGTTCCTATTTCTCAGAAGTGGAAACCGTCTTGATTAAAACAAGCCACATTCCTCTGAGTGGCCACATCAAGGTCTGATCAGATAAGGAAATAAAGCACAAGGCATAATTCATGGTTTTCTTCTTGGCAGAGGTTTTAGGAGAGTTTAAAGCTGCTGGATTTTGGACCACAAACAGCAGCACCTCTCTCTACACAATCATGATATAGATGCTTTTTTTAAGTATAGAAAACAGTGACCACAAACGATGAAATGTCAGTCATCACATTGCACTCTGAGGGCATTTTATTGTTGTTCCACTTGTGCACTTCTAAAGCAAATCATGCCGTATTATAGTGTGTAATAATAAGCAGGCCTGTGCTTTTGTGCTGGGTTGCGTCCAGGGCAAGGCCAGCTAACACTGGGCATAAGTCAGAAAATAGACCTGCACTTGTTCTTTGGTAATCCACAACAGCTGGCGTGTGTGTGTGTACATGATGGATATCATGCGTGTCCACACGTGCATGTGTGTATGTGCAGAGACAGAGAGAGGAGATAGCGGGGCCAGATGGGTCCAGCTGTGGATCTGGTGGCCTAGATAAAGGCTAGATGGGTGCCACCACCTTCATGACGTGCCAGCAGAACATTTAGAGTAGGTGTTAAAAGCTCGAAGGCTTTGATGGACCCAAACATCCAGCAGAGAGAGGGAGAGGGAGAGGGGGAGAGAGAGCTCATTAGGAGTTGCTTCTGCATGAAGTCTATAATGAAGAATGTTAAAAAATGACCATCTGACTGCGGCATCTGTGTCCATTTAATGTTCAAATGACCATTACAGCCTTGATGCATCAATCAGGAAACCAGATCTATCCAATTCTCTGCTCAACTAGTGCATAAAGTCATTTTTATTATTGATTAAAAGTTTCTTTGAATTATTCATTAATGATTTAATTCATAACTTTTCAAAAAAGGAAAAATGAGCATCATATTCCCCCAGAAGTCAAGATGATCAGTTATCTGTTGTTTTGTCTATTATTTTTTGCTTAAGAGAGAACCCACAAAAACAACAACTTGACAGGATATTTATTTTTCCGCTGCTCATCATTAATTGACAGCTATGGATAATGTGATGCAGATAATCATCAAACGTTTCCTTGATGAATGGCTACAAATTAATCAGGTGAGATTTTGTGTCAGTTTATCCTCTACCTGACAACAAGTCGATTAATCAACCAATCGTGTCTGTGCTCTTACATCTAAAACGAGGAGGAGAAGGAGATGTAAAAGTGTTATTTTCAGATTTGCCCAGATGGTACGTGCAGCCCATAGCAACCATTTCAGAAAACCTCAGCACATGGCCCACTCCCACACAAACACTTAAATGGCCATTATGAAGGGAGAGGTGGAGAGCCAGTGCTGGCCTGGAGAGAAGGAGGAGGTGAGGTAGACGGTCTCTGTCCTTTTCCAGGGAACTCTAGGACAGCCAGAGCCTTCACCAGCACCCCAGGGAGAGGGAAGACAGATTAATGCAGAGGCTTTAATATTTCAGATGAAAACGTATTACTGCTCTCTTGCTCTTTCTTCTCTCCTTCTCTCCCTGGCTCAGAGAAGTGGGCCCTGAATTTTGCTCGCTCTCTCCCTCTCTCTTCTCCTCTGCCTAGAAGCATGAATGCATTTTGCTGAGAGGTATATTCCCCCATCCAGAGCTTCTCTGTCTACTCATTGTGACAGGAAGTGGTAGATCAGCAAGAGACAAACCTAAATGCATAGTGGAGGGTGTGTTTTTGTGTGGGTGGGGCTTCATCTATCTCTCCGTCTGTCACTTGGAATGCCAGCACGCTTGCACTGAAAGCTCTCGACCTTGCAACCGGTCCTTCGCTGTCTATCTTTGGTAACATGCCATATCTATATGTCACCGTGGATGAGATATACTGTAGTTCTGTCCACTTATGTCTCCGCCACGTAAAACCTCTCTGAGCGACACCACTGCCAGCACCGCTTCATCAGCCAGACAGCCACCGTCTTCAAGTGTCAAGACAAATCCATTGTGATCACATTTTTCATCTGATCCGGTGACATCTATCCTGGCTTAAGACTAAAGATTCAACCTATCGTATATTACAGCATGCATAGGTTTCCAACATGTCTGCTCCCAAGTAAATCCAGCCTAAGAAGATTAGAACAGACAAACCCTCTCCACATGTGTGTGATCAGGCCAAATAAAGGAACGCCGTGAATGTAGGCTTACAGGATATGCCATAGGGCACCTCCTAGGGGACACATGGACTATGCACCAAGCTTTTAGAGAGTGATGGGAAAAATCCATAGCATCTTATTGCCTTATTTAATGACTGCAATGTTCATGGATACTCTGATCTTTTTCTAATGCAATAGTCCATTACAGTTCTGTCAGAACAGACGCAGGAAAGGGAGATTGATGCACGGCTGTGATGAAAGAACCAATACAGAGCAGACACGGGGCCTTTTCTCAAAGGAGTTGGCATCTTATAACTAGTCTGTTTTTTTTTTTTTTTTAAAGGTCGATACCGACATGTTTACAATATAATATAGTATCAACAATATCAGGGTGTGGCACAGATAAGGTCAGGGGAAGATAGTAGATATGGTAAAGTGGCTGTAACTCATCTCCTGAGTGTTTCCTGATTAAATCAGTTCATCTATAAAATGTGACAGAATGATGAAAATGCCAATCACAAGTTACCAAAGTCCAAAATGGTGTCTTCAAAACCCCATCCAAAACCCAGTCATATTCAGATAACAATGTTACAAACAAAACGTTGCAAATCCTCACACTGGAACCAGTGAATTTGCCAAATGTGCTTGAAAATGATCAAAATAATCAGATCAGTGATCAAAGTAGTATTATTTTAATGTGTTTATTGAAAACTATTGTGGTTGTAGGGAAAACTAAACATGAAGACAAAACAAAAGTTTATTTTAAGAGAAAATAAGACAAAACATCACCTCCTGTACTGACAATGAATGGGTGTGTAACTGAGCTGACGTTCATTCATTTGTTCATTCATTCAACCATTATTTCTTCTCAGGAATACACTGAGGTAGAGACCTTGCTTTCCATGCCATGCCAAACCAAAGATAATATAAAGTATAAAGGTCTCAGACACCAGAAACAATAATGTTTGCATCATGTGTAAAATAGCAGGAAACACAATAGAATAGAAATGAAAAAGTGTCATGAAACAGAAACACAATAAAGTCTCCAAAACATAAAGAACAAAAACATTAGCAACAATAATACTAATAAAGTATCAAGGGTGTACAGATCAGTATTCTGCAAGTTGTCCCATGTTGCAGCTGCACAATAAGAAAAACTAGATCTTCCACGTTCACTAAAACAGTCGACACCTGCAGGATGTGACATTTATACACACACTAATGGTCCAAATAATGCCTGAATGTGAAACTTGCTGAACAGTGTTTTCCTTTGTAATGGTTTTTTGCAGACATAAATTCTCTGTATCTCACATGCGCTGCAGTTCCATCTGTGGCCACCAAGCCAAAATAGCTGCAGAGCCCAGCACTGATACTAAATTTAGACAAACTGTATTTGGAACCAAGCTATTCTTATCATTTAACTCTACAGAAGACATTTAATGCACACCCATTACCTTAGTCTTTGTGCAGGCCAGGGTCACCATGGCAACATGGCAATAAGGAGAGCTCTGGGAGGGGAAAGTATGTAGACTGTGGTCCTGCTGGGAAATGTATTCCCTTCAGTGTACCTTGGGTCAGAGCATGGTTCTCCTCACAGGTAGCGTCTCCTCCTGGCCCAGTAAACCTCTGAAGGGAGTTCTTACAGGTGCCCAGGCCGTCCCCTCTGCCACTGCAGTGCTTTTTCAATCAGAAGCTTGTGCTGGCAGGTTCATTCTGTTTTTTTTCTTTTCTTTTCTTTAATATGATCATTCTTGTGGTTTTCAGTTGATGCACGCTATTTAAGATGCCATTCTTCATCTACCCCTGCTGTCGGAGCCTCGGGCTGTTTGTCGGAGAATGAAGTCCTCTTCCTTCCGACTCCCCCCTTCCTCATTTCCAGAGCTGCACATGTCACTCGCGCACAAGCTCACATGTGCCCACCAAGGCACACTGGAAGACACACTCTCGCCCTCATGACACATCCTCTCCTGCTCTTCTGTTTCTCTCAATCTCTCAATTTCTTTTTCTCTCTCACTTCCTCACACACACACACACACACACACACATACACACACCTTTATAGTTCATCTCCCCAGAGGCTTCCTGCCTCTTTCCAAGCCAAACAGTGTGCTAATGTGCTGATGTGTTTGACACTTGCCCTCCCCCTTGTTTCCCCTATTTCTTCTCTCCTTCTCCCCTTATCACTGTTTTAACAGCCCCCCTCCACATTCCCTCCCATACGAACACACATGCTTGAAAGACCTTTGCACACAACACACACACACCTTGCGTCGCTGTGCCAGAGCAGAACTCTGATGCTGATATTTTCTATAATTAAATGTTTGCCACAACAATTGACTTAATGAACATAATGAAAAAAGTAATGAAGATACATTTACCGGTGAGTGGAACCTGAGTGGAAGGTGCAGTCTTAATTGCCAGTGATTTCCATTGCATTCAAGATTTAGAGCGTCTGTAGAGTGGGCTCAGATTTGTAAAGAGATACCAAATGTTATATAGATGCTCAGCTGAAAAGCAGTTTGTCTTCATAGTGCTTTGAATGTGAAGGTAGAAAAACTTAAATGTTTATTCTAAGTGTTCTCCACACCACAGGCTTATCCATTGATTTATTTATGTAGACTCGACTTTATGGTATCCATCCATCACAGTGTAATCTTCAGCTCAGTCAAAATGTGAACATTGAGTATAAATCCCAAATGGCTGAAACCACTACTGTTCCTTTTTACCCTTTATTGCATTTAGAAATTGACTGTGTGTCACAGGAGTGATAGTTTCGCCCATAGGAGTGGCTACAGCCACAAACAGGCCTCATTCACAATACGATGCATGATTCTCTGATTCCAGCTTTTCAAACCTGTTATCCATATATGGTAATCTTGACAGGAAGTGATTAGTCAAAAATAAAGAAGGACAGAAAATTTGTAAGTTTTAGTGCAGGTTTATAACAAATCAATTCAACATTGTGTATGTCATAAATTAAAAAAAATCAAAAGTTATAAATACATGATGGGACATTTTCAAACAAACGTCAAAAAAATATATATATCAGAGCAAGTCAAGCAAACGAGCAAGTTGAGGGACGTAACGTGTGGTTTGTAGCTGCCCTTTTGAACAATACAAAGTGTTTTTCTGATCTGATAGTGCGGGTGGTAGGACAACATCATTCGTCATTGCCATCCCAAAGTGTTATAAATCACTGTTAAAAAGTAAATAGTGAAAGTTGCTTTGTTTTGGAGCCCTTGCTGAATGGATGAATGCTTTTGTTTTTCCTGATCAGACAGTCCCAAACATCACTAATAAAAGATAATCAAATGTGGAAATAGGAGTCAAATATTGAAAAATGTTAAAGATGAAGAGTGTAGTGCAGCACAGAAAGAGATATATTACTATCAGACACTGATGGTGTGTAGCTGTCTGTATTCCTGCTGTGTGTCGTTTTGTGTAGCAGTCTTGTGTGGACAGCTCCACCTTTAATAGCACCACCACAGCTGCTCCCTCTGACACAGCACTGCGAACAGAATCACTGCTCCACAGTGCGATCTTGCTCTTTTCTTGAAAATAAAGTTCCGTCTGTCCAGTCGAGGAGCTGTCCGGCACTGAAAAGCTGTAACACGGACAGCTACAGCACCGAGCTTTTAGAGGTCAGCGCGAGTCAGGGAAGACAGGGCGCGAGAGCAACACGAGGAACACGATGTTGAGAGGCAGAGACACACTGAGAGCAGCTGGTTTGAGGAAAGGAGCGGGGAGAGCGAGAGGTGAGGCCAGAAAAGGGAGACAGAGAGATGGAGGACAAAATGGGGAACGGAGCAATGAGAGTATCATTCTCAGTTACACTGTTTCACATGGTGGAGCCCCTCTTTAAAAGGCCAATTACTCTGTAATAGTCCTAGACTGACTTGGTGATTTCTCACTGTGCTGAGTGGAATGGCAGAGCAGGAGTGGAGTCAGTCCAGTGGAGAGACCCAATCATCATTGCACTGGAGTGAAGGGAGTCAAGGGCCACACGCACGCACCCCTATACATATATATATATATATATATATATATATATATATATGTGTGTGTGTGTGTGTGTGTGTGTGTGTGTGTGTGTGTGTGTGTCGCGCGCACGTGTGCGCATGTGCGTGTGGTTTGTCTAGCTGCTGAACAGATTGTGTGTATAATTGTCACTAGTCCACTGAATTCATTATTGAATGTGACCTTCAGGCACTACAAGCTCTACAAGCATTCTTCAGTTGTGTCCGTGTGTGTGCTAACATGCCTGTGATTGAAACAACCCTCACCCGAGATAAATGATGTGCACCTTTCTGATACAGTTCAATACAGCTGCCTGTAAGACAATACCAGAGGCCAGGCTGAATTCACTTTTACATCCAACCAAAGTGAATTGGATTTTTTTTCTATTTGTTGCAGTTAGTTTCTGTATTAAGTGGATCTAATTTAAAGTGAATTCAATTTTTTTCTCTCTCTCAAAAAAGAGAGAAAATAAAAGAGGTTAGCAGCCATTAATTGACAGCCATGATGAATGCACCTTTCCCCCATGGAATCATCATGCTCATCATGTGCCCACACTGAAATCCCTTTTATATCTCTTTGTGACTTTTATATAGTTATTTTTCCAGCTCCTTTTCTGTCGCCTGCTGTCATGCATATCCCACATGGATCCACCTTGGACTTTAGACTATAGACTATATTCTATACTAATTAGTTAGTTTCATACATTCGCGCCACTTTGAAGAAGGATCTCAGCTACGCTTAAATTATAAATGGACAGGACTGAGAGGATTTAAGGTGCTATACAACGCTACTGTAACCCAGCCTGGTGATGAAAAGATTATAGCTACAGAATGTGTCAGCTAATTCTGTCCAATACCTGCACTATGAATTGAATCATTAACAAAGAGAGGACCTTAGCCATCATACATCTGAATATGGAACAATAAGAACTTAATCACCAAAGGCAGCCCATCAGGGGATGGAGGCAGCTAACAGAAAATAAGAGAGTGTGCTATTTATATCAACATAATGTAGGAATAACATCACATGACTATATATATTTGATAGATGTTACTGTTTAGATTAGATAACTTCACTCTGTTTATTATGATTCATGCAGAATTTCCTCCTGAATATAATTGTATGAACTGATCATATTATGAAAGTCGTTATTAACATTTGTGAATAGCTGTAAAAAAAAAATAAGTCTGTCACATGACTTGCAGAGTAATTCCTGTCAGTATATTTTCAGTACAGAATCACCCATCACTAATGTCAATGTGACAGCGATATCAGCAGAGGAAACGATACCAAGCGGTGTAGAGGTCTTTATGGAGGAGTGATGGACCACATCATGAAACATCTAATCAGGAAGGTGCGACAACTTTAACCTACACTTACGCTCTTGAGTCCAGTGAGCTGTCTGACAATCTGTCACCCAAGTCTCAAGCAATTTGGCATCAAAAGATGTGGAGCAGTGATGATCTAAGAATAACCCTCAGGCTTAGCACAGCCAATTATAAAAAGGCTCAGGGTGTTGGAGCTGATTTACCAACTGACAGACTAACCTTCAGCAGTTGCCGGCCATCTGAAAGAATACTCGACTCTTAATAGACTACACTGATGTTTACAACAACAGACCGGCATTGCTCATGATGAAGGAGAATGCCGCAGCATACATAAATAAATGTGCAGCTTGCTGCTTGTGTTTTTTGACAGGAAAGATTTTCAAACATCAAAACTGCCAGAATTGAGTCTAATTTGATTGTTGCTGGAATATAAACTAGGCCAGGCTTAAAGCACAAGACAGAATTCCCTGACCTCCCAGACTGACTTTAATGGTTCCCCCACTGTGGTTCCCTTTAAAAGCCAACTTACCACAAGCTAATGGTTGCGTATGAATGTTTAAACACATATGGATGGGATCAAAGATTTTTAGATGTGCGTGACAGCACCCATTCCCATCCCTTGTGGCCTTTGCTGGCCTCAACTAAAGATCCTTGAGTATAGTCATGCTGAAAGGATCAGATGACACTGCTGCTACTGCTGCTACATTAGTACCCTGGTCATGTGTGTGTGTGTGTGTGTGTGCATGCAACTGTATGCGTGTACTCACAAGGGGAGTGTAGAGAGAGGTATGATGGAGGTGGAGGAGAAGCTGTTTTCACACCCAACAACCTGCCAAGATTGTGATTTAAAATGATACAAACGCATTGCATGTGGAGAGATATAGCGAGCTAGTCCAAGATTGAGAGAGGTTAGCGCTGCCAAGATGGACTCCTCCCAAAACATTCAGGCTTCTACAAATATTAGAAAAGGCCAGGTCTTTGTTTGAGGTAGGTGCGCACATACATTGCACCGGCTGTTCACATTTTTTGCTAATGCTAAATTCATTTTTCTGCTAATTCCTGATGATGCCTCTTTCTATCACACTGATTTTTTTTTCACTTATCAGGCACGTCAGGTCGTGCACCCCCCTATCTGTGCTTGTGTACTTGGTGTGACCTTGTATGCTGAGTAAACACGTATGTGCATATGTGAACTAGATCGCAAGTTCTACTGGAGGGGTGTGTAATATATTGATGTTGCCGTCTTTCACTCGACTGACAAGTTGACAAGACTTTTGAGTGCACAGGCACAACAACGGAGGCACTTGGGAGAATATACAGACAGACAACAGAATAAGAAGAGAGGCACCAGGAACAGTCACACGTCCTGAAAATACAGGCTACAATTAACTGACAAGTTGTCACCCAGGAAGTGGGAGTGCTTGGGATTTGATAAGCCAGGTGTTCAACTCTCTCAGTACAGAGGAATGTATATATTTTTCTGAATTATCATTCACACTCATTGTATATTTAGATAGATAGATAGATAGATAGATAGATAGATAGATAGATAGATAGATAGATACTGTATTTATCCCCTAATAATGTTGTCAGTGACACATATCCAAATGATTGAATCTGAAATGTTTTCCATTAAAACAAGTGATTTTCTTACAAAATATTCTGACAGTGATACCAGTGGATACCAGCCTATGTTTGAAAGAGTGATTATGATACAAAGTGAAAATGATGCAGAGCTGACGAGCAGATACTCAGTTCACAGAGTTTATGTGTCCATATGAGGAAGACACAGTTAATACGTATAAGTGCCTTATGTCACTGTCATTATGTGACATTCGGAGGAGCGACTGTAAGATCGCCAAACGGATCAGTGCAGTGGACCAACTAGATTTCACAAGTCAAATCAAGCCGCTCTAATGCATCAGTTACATGTCCTTATTGCCAAGCCCGGGGGCAGCGAAGTAGAAAAAAATGCATTGCATCTATTTCTCTGTTTCTGCCACTTTCCCAGCAAGTCAATAATATTCCAATTTCACAAAGTAAATGCAAAACGAATGATGTCGATCAGAGCGGTGAGTCGGGGCAGCCCAGGCTGGCGCCTTTAAATTGAATCTTTCCAGATCAGGCCTCACTTTTTGCCTGAGCCTTGTAAACAAAGACTAGTTGCATATTGTCTAATCCAGGATTAGATTCACCTGTAATTGGGCCTGCATGGAGTGAGTTAACTGTTAAATTGCTCTTCAGTGAAGGGATGCCACCTGATACGCCTGGGCCAAATGTCTGGGGAACACAATGATGAGTCTTTAACAAGATGGGATGACAAAGAGCAATGGGCTCCCCAAGAAACAAAAGGCTCTCCGAGTCCTATAGGTTGTTTTGCAGTGTACGCACTGGACTGTGCACTGCAGTGGACATGATGGGCTGGACCACAATTACCTCTGTCCACTAAATCCCTCATTGGCTCTCCACAATGACAGTGGGCTACAGATTTTGTATGAGGAAGTAGCAACCACATTAGCTGCATTCATTGGTGCATTTGGGGGCCATTTCATAATGATGTAGAGTGGCAGCCATTAGGGTTGTGGTGTGGTAATGGTAATAGTAATAGTTGGGCGATTGCAGCAGGTGCTTACAGAGGTTATGAGCCCATTCAGACCTCATCATTACAGAGCAGTTAAGAATTGAAAGCGGATTCACTTAAATCTGAATGTGAGGCAATTTAACACATGCATGCTTCATGTGTTGTTGTCTGCAGCCTTAGTGAGCTGCCTCCTAATGTTTCTCCGCTCTGTGTAACCGATGGAATTAAAACTTCTACACTTATGGGAGAAAACTATCCGCTCTTTGCATTGTTAATGTCTTAAATAGCGGTTTTTATTTCAGTCTGTTGTTCCTTTTAACGCTTGTGCCAGCCCATTCCTGAGAGTCTTAAATCACTGGGATCCTATTGTATTCATATGCTCTGAGCTACCCCATTTGGATGGGATTAATATTCCAGAGGGATGTGGGTGATAAAATATTAGCCATGCTTCTCGGCAACCAGACTCATCATTCTGGACAGTGTTTTAGCCAGTGACATATTCCAGGAGGTGGATAGGAATAGACGCCACCAGACACTGCCGGATCCAGCCGTGACAGCACGTAACATCAGCTATAAGGCAGTCTATATAGCCAAGACATTACATCAACCCATTTGAGTAGCTGGCAGAATCTCCTTTAATGGCTTTCCTGTGTTTTTTTTTTTTTTCCCCTCACTGTATATGCTCACAAGAACGGCTGTACCTCGGTATAAATGTGTTTGCCTCCCTCAGGTTGGCCCCAACTATTCAAATAATGGCAATACACACCTCCTAAATGGGCAGAAAACAAAACTGTTCACGAGCAAAAGTGCTGAGGGATACACGTTCCAAACATCAAAGGTCTTTAGCCGTGTTATTAATATTCCACCTGTGGACAGGATGCACAGACTGCACTGGGAAAACAAACAGCAATAAAATCCACTATGCAACTCCAATGGTCCCTATAATAATAATAAACATCAAAAAAACAGATTTGATGAGGGAAACATAACAGAAAATCACTGTTTAGGGACAAACGGTAATTTTTTTTTTACCACATGATATGCTAAATAAACAAACAGAAACAACATATAAACCCATTTTATATTTGCTGATTGAATATGGGTCTCTCTATGGCTCGGTACATGGCTGAGGCTGAGCACAGCTGAGCCATGGCTAATACCTGCCCAGAAACTTGCTAGATTGTTCCCCAGATTCTTTTGTGAATAGTGATAATGATTAAAAAAAAACAACAAAAAAAACACTACAACGGTTTAAAGTCTCCACATCTGGGGACACCGTTGCTAAGTAACACTGGGGTGTTGATGGAGTAGGGACCTTGGGCACCTTATTGCACACATGCAATACAGTGCAGCATGAAAAGTTGATTAATATTGATTTTAATCATCATACTTCATTAAGATACTTTAACTGCAAATTAGTCATAAAATATGTAAATTAAAAAAAATGAAAGTTCCAAGATATCTGCCACAGTGGTCCAAAGTACTTTGTTTGTTGTGTTGGTGACACAGTTGTGATACAGTATCTCTAATTGCAACTTAGCGCCATGTATGGGAGCCTCCTTGGATCATGAGTAACTTCCTCAGCCTCCATGTGAGAATGACTCTGTGGTTCCTGACAAGTGGAAAAAAAATCCATTGAAAGTGTAACATTGCATCTCTACATTAAAAGGAGAAGTAATGTCTCACAAATGGTAGAATAGCTTAGAATTAGCATATAGGTGAGCATGTACTGTAAAGAGCTTTACAATCTGCTGTGATGAAAAGTGAGAGCACATGAAGTTGTGAAAATCTCCATTCACACTTCTCCTTTAGCAAGTTTCCACCAAATGATGAGCTGTAATGCTGCTGACATTTTATGTAACCTGTGGCCACTCAGCCCTGCCATTTTAAATCAGTTGTAACCTTGTCTAACAGTGTTAATTTTTATCTGCCACAGCTCGAAATTCAGCGCACCTCTGATTAGATTTCCTCTCACCTCTGTAGCAAAAGCATCTTAACAATATCTTCCTGAGGTTTATGAGGGGGGTGGGTGCCTGTAATGTAGATTTCTTAAAATGATTTTTTCCCCCACTTCCCCTTTGATTGCTGT
The DNA here is from genome assembly GCA_021432705.1 of Caranx ignobilis. NCBI lineage: Eukaryota > Metazoa > Chordata > Actinopteri > Carangiformes > Carangidae > Caranx > Caranx ignobilis. The sequence goes on from MU269988.1 coordinate 8,520,685, forward strand.
GTCTGTACGACGTGCTCTCAGCTTGCCCCGCAGACGGGGAGTGGCCCTACAAATCATATCAATTATGCCTCATTTCCATTCTGAAGTAGGCCTCCGTGTCTTAATTGGAGAGCACACATGGTCATTTATCCTCTCACACCTCCAGGGACGGTGAACGCATCATCTCTGAGCTTTTGCCATCCCCAGTTTTCCTGCTATTACTGCGCTGAAAATCCGGAGACAAATTGCCGCTGTCGCCGCGGACAGATTCTGGGTGGTGAGAATCTCTGAGGCTCTTGAGCGCAGTGTCAATATCTTTGATCTTATTAGCACAGAGATGTGGGGAAATGATCAATGCATTTCTGTCATGCAGTCACAGTTTTCCTGATGTCTCCATTATAACTAGTTATCATTTTAATATGGCCATTTGGCGTAGCAGTGGTAATTGTCCCTCTGTCACCGTTCATTTGTCTCCATTTCTCAATATTAGAATATAGGCAGACCACTAAATGAAGACCATGTTTTAAATGACATACTCCAAAGCACTTTCCTATCAATTTTCCTTAATGAAAACAAGAGGGAAACTTTAATGAGTATTAGATCACATATATTACAGTTCCAGACAGTACAATACAATGCAGTGCAGTATTTTACAGTCAAGATATTGTGTAGGCAGCCAAGCTCCATACAGTCATCCTGCAAGACATTTATCAAAAAAGATATTGTGCATTCACAGCACATCTAATCTTTGAGAGATGGGAGGCTCTTTTCAAATCACAACTATTAAAAAAAATGCATGTATGTGTGCTTGCTTTCATTTCTTTCCTTCTGTTTTTTTATTTTATTTTTATTTTATGGATAACACATACAGACTTTAGGAGCTGGATTGTCTCATTGACTTCAAAGCTTTGTGTAGAAATACGAGGGATTAATCTATCACCGCTTTGAAGAGCAGTTTTGTTTTTAACGCATGACTGTCTGGGATGATGGTGTTGATGGAGCCGCTCAGCATCACCGCTTTAGACTGTACCTGCACTCACTGTAATGGATCTAATTCATACAGTCCTTTAGAAATATACAAGCAAGTTTCATGTCAATGTAGCTTATGTAAATTGTGTTTTTTGCGTGCCTGCTTATGGCATAATACTTAAGACACAACAGTGGATTGTTTGTGTGGATGCTTGATTTTGTGCAGAAGCTGATGAACACTGTTTGTGTTGCAGCATTTTTTTTTATAGCATCAATATTATGTAGTGGAGTAAGAGTCTGAGAAGCCGAATCGTTTAAAGTATGAAGTTCACAAATTTAACAAGGTTTTCTTTATAAGTTCAGCTGTAACTTTTAAAAAAGACACACAGTGTTTATCATTACTACTGAAAAATGAGTCTGCTCCAGCCAGATTCTCTAAGTCTGTGTTTTCCTTGCACCCTCTTATCTATAAGACCCTGAATACCCGAGCTACGGCTGGCTCCATTCAGACACAAACAGTCATAATACACACTAAACAATGTCTCACAATGTGAAGGTTGTTATGGCCTGAACCTGAACCGTGGAGGGTTACTGCTAAACAAGATGACACTGGAGGAAGAAAATCTGCCTCTATAACAACATCAACATACTGACAATGACAGTGCCACAAACATTTGGATGTTCAGGTCAAATTGAATTGATAACATTTTTATCATTAAGTTCATTTTGTTTTCCTGCTAATATTCACTGATTAGCACGAAGCTATGCTGCCTTTGGTAAAGAAGCCAATAGCCACTATCCAGCTGAAAACAGTCAGGAGAAGACTGTATCCATGAAAAGAATGAGCAACGACTGATATTCATACTCACCTTGTGAAGTTTCTCTCCTAGCACATAGTTAATTGCACTTGCTTGCCGTCTCAGGTGTAATCTAATCCCTGCAGTTTAGAAGTTAGAATACAAACCAGGAGGGCTCCACGGGGATAAGATGAAGAACTGCTTCAAACGCACCTGCAGAGGGGAGGGCAGCTGCAGGTTTTCCAGATCTATTGCCATTGTCACGGTCCTGACTAATGTGGAGTAAAGAACCAGGCAGCTCTCCCTCTGCCCCTGCCAGATCAGCCATAACATTGCTTGAAGCCAGGGGTTTTATGCCACTTTCATTAATTAGCCACATTAGCAGCAGCCATGTCTGGCTATTCTTTTGAGAAGAGGACACTGGTGATGCTATTACACGCAACTCTCTCCTATTTATCTTTCCGCTGCAGTTCGGAAGACAAATAAATACATCAAATGGTCAAAGAGTCAGGGATCTCAGAGCACAATAACTATGCATAAAACCTATAACACTGTGCTGAATCCTTGTTCTTATACTAGTGATGGCTTGACCTTTTAGAAGACGATCCGTAATGGTCTGCTCAGAGAGAGAGATTGAAAGTGATCAGATCTGCATCAGATTCTACAGGCAAGGTCTTAATAGCCCATGGCATTTACTCCTGATGTCAACAGCTTGTATTTTTCCTCTTGACTGCAGAGCCAACAAACATTCATATCTGTACCTTTAAATCACAAGAATTCATCTCTCACAACAGCACTAGACACTTGTTTGTCTGGTAATATGCTCCTGAAAGCCCCTTACATCTTCTTTCTATTTTTACTTTGATAAAAAACAAAAAAAAAAACGCCCTCTTTGTGATGTAGGATCCCACCACGGTAATATCCCTCTTCACTACCCACACTTTTTACGCTTCTGTTCAGCACAGTTAGGAACTGAGGGAGAAATGCAAATTTAAAAAAAAGATGTGTGGATGAATCTTATTGACCAAATGGGGCACCCTCGCTCTCACTGGCATCACTTTTAGGGGGCATCAGTTACCCATGGTGCACAGCTGCATCACCTGTCACCTGTTCGGCTGTGTCGGAGCTTGCTTTTGCTGAACTAATGCGATGCAGGGCTGCACTGACTGATTTCTGTGACTGTTGTGTTACTCTCTCTCTCTCATTCTTCTGGTTGTTTTGCCCTACAGAGTGGCAGATATGAAACTACCATGTGAGGTATTATTCTTGTTTTACATTGAAATCGCCCCATACATCCATACATGCACAATAAACTGTCAAAACAGGAAGTAAATAAAATCAGTCACATCAAGGTTTTGTATATTTTATCTTGTGTAGGGGGGGGGGTCCATCATGTCTGTCAATTTCCAATCACATCAGTAATAAAATGTATAAACCTATGTGTGAATATGAAGCTATTCTTTGCTCATCTCAGTCTCATTAATCCTGCATATATACACTGAGGATGGTCAATAGACACAAGGAATGATTTACAGTCTGCAGAAAAACAAATAGAGGATAAGGTAATGATATCAGAAGTGTTTCAACCTGGCAGTGATTGATTCGGCTTTCTGCACCAATACTTATGATAGATTGATTGCCAGAGTCAGAGACTGTGACTACATGAAAATAACACAGATGGAAAATAAATATCTTTTCACTGCGGGAAGAAAGGAAGCGACACAAGGCAGCTTTCAGAGCAGCGATAAAAGCTCTAAATGAAGTCTTGTCTGGTTTTCAAAAAGGCAACAGGTGCAGTAAGCATCACTTTAAGCTTTGATATTGTAGCACTAATGAAAGCTGCTTAATTAAAAAAAAGAGCTAGAAAGGATAGAAAAGTGTGTTTATGATTCACATTAACATACGTGTTACTTTTGACTTGATAATGGGCAAGTGAGATTGATGCAACGCCCACGGTTGCTGCTGTTGCCCCCCCTCGCCACGGGCAGCTTTGCAATCAATAAGCAGATTCGAAGTGAGGTGGTCTTACTCTCAGAGAAGGAGAAGAGAAAAACAAAGAAGATACACAGGAAATAACCATGTATCTACCCTCTCTTCAGGAAGCCGTCTCTTTCTGCTCCTTGTTTCCTCACCTACATTTTTCGGATTGGAACAGCCTCGCCGATTGCAGACCCTGATTGATACGTAGATCACAGAGTGGAGAGCAAAGGCAGAAAGAGACTGGATGAGAAAGCACAAATGGAGCTCATAGTGTAGGCTCAGTCATCGACGCCATCTGTATCCCCAGAGCTTCGGCTGATCTCCCTAAATACCATCTTTACTCCTACACACACATGCACCTATGTATTCTATTTAAAAGGCCCAACACACCTATGGATCACCCACACAGGTGTTGTTTTGGCTCATTAGACATCTTCATGGCAGCGCGTGACAGAGTGACTGACTGAGTGAGTGTGCCGACTGTGTTTGATTGAAAGTCTCCCTCGCCGTCCTTTTACCACTACCTGCTCCTGTGCCTGCTGGCCCATTGGTAAATTGACTGAAGCCATCTATAATGGCATTAGATCCACCTGCGTCTTTCTCTGAGTACATACCACAATGTCTGTGTTATAATATCTATTCCCAACATAGCTTCAGTCAACTTCAGCCTGAGCAGAGCTCTAATCAGCCGGAATAACTGATAGCACCTGTGTTGCTGTACAGCATCTTCAGTGTCCTTTTCCATCTGCTTACAACAAGCTTCTACTGACTGTTGTTATGCTAACAGCTAACTCATGCACCATGTTATAGCTAGCCTAATACCTACTGTGGTGTCAAATGTGCATAAATAACACTGAACAGCAGCGGCTACAGCCACATTTACATTACTTGACTTGATTGAAGCGAAACATTATTTTAAACAGGGCCATCACACCCATTTCAATTGTGTATGCCATAATATTAACTACAGTGTGATGAGCGTGTTTCTGGCTGGAGTAGCTAATTGGAAAGAACCCCCTGTGTGGCGTCCTCCTTTCTTGTTTAAAATCACTTTCCCTGGCACTAAGCTCACCCTCCTGGTGGGTGATGATCCCACTAACCTCAAGGGCATCCCGCAACTCATTTATATGAACAGGAGATGCCAAATTACACCAGCAGAACGGTATGATTTTTTTTAAAGAAAGGAAGCATGTGTAGGAACAGAAAGTACATATTAATTATCCTAACTTGGAGTTCAGGGTTGTAAGAAGTCTGAAATCCCTCTAAAAAGAATAAAAGTGCTCTAGTTTATTAATAATGTACTCAGTGAAATACCACTAGTGTTAAAACATAAGTTGCAGGTTGAGACAAAAATGTCAAGTGGGATCCTCCTAGAATAAACAACACTCTAAAAACTGCAACACTTGGACCAAAACAAGTTTTTCTTGTTATACTTTGGGTCAATTTTTATTTTGCTTGTACTGGGAAGTGAAAAGAAAATGAAATGTCATGTAGATTGTCAGAAATGAAGACAGGATTCAGAGGCTGTTTTGTGTTTTGTGCATAATTCAGAGTGACACAGAGAGAAGATTATTCCACAGTCCATACTACTCTGACACTGCCAAACAGCCAATCAGAGACCTGGCTTCCCCACAGAAACACCGGCATTAGCAGTGGATGTCATTCAACCAGTACAAAGAGCAAGGAGGTAATCAGCAGTGATCCTGCAAGAGAGACAAAGAGAGATGATATTAGACAACTTTGGCTCTTTGTGCAATCAACATTTAAGTAATAGCTGTAATACTATGTTAATAAAAATCACTTCAACAATAATTACAAAGAACACTGCAGCAAATTGAAGATGTACGTAAAGTGCACTTTAAGGAGCTGCCAGTTCAGCACCACAGAACAAAATAGTAGAAACACAGCTCATAGAAATCCACAGAAATGACTTGTGTTTTGTTTCCACCATGCAGTTCCTCTGATTAGGGAATGTACTGTATATACAGAAAAATGCCCCAAACAAAGGACCTTTAACACTGGCTTGGGTAGGATTAATTAAATCTATAGTTGTAGTGGTACGTTCCATTTCAGTGAAAGTGCAGGTAGATCATTTTACCATCCAGCGCACCTTACACTACTTCACTACTATATACTGCGCCATGTGTAGAGCTGCTCTCTGTTCTCTATGGCAGATCCAAGAGGATGGGGATGGAATTGAATTAGTATTATGAAACACCCTCACCTATTTGGACTATGCAGAAATATAATAACTTCACTGCAACCCCTGCTGCAGCCTTCCCATACAAAGGCACCAGCAGAACTATCTGTGAGAGCGGAGCCACTGTTGCCAGCACTGATGCATGGTGTTTGGTGGTGGCAGGATGCCACAGTGAAAGGGACACCCTCCCTCATGCTGGAGGATCGAGGGGGAGGTTTAAGCTTCTGTGTTGGTAAGCATTCACCCTGCTTAAGCATCCTTGAGCAAGACACTGATCCCTGCCAGCTTTATAGTAGCCGCTCTGTAGCTGACCTTCTTCTGCAGGGTAGAAAGCAGCAAAGAGAGCTTGCTTTTGTAGATAAATTCTCTTATTTATCATTATTACCTTATTAGAAATGGGCATCTTAACTGGAATTGGGTAAAGCATTTTGCAAGGGTACAGCCATATAAAACTAGCAGCCAAAAAAGGTTGTAAGTGGTGATGTCTGCTGTAGGCGCAGTGAAGTGACCAGTATTGCTGTTCTAGTGTAATACAGTTTGCACCACAGAAAATACACTGCATGTGCTGTAACAAGTGTTGAGAATGTGGCCTGTTTGTGTTTTTCATGGACCAACAGCTTTGGCACACTGGCTGCTTCTCAGACTAGAAAAACAAGAATTCACAGGTAGGCAGTCATGTGTGGGGACAGCAGAGCTAAACCTGTTGTATTCACAATCTCCCTCAGAGGCATCTTTGTTATTTTTTTTGTTTTGTTTTTTGGAGACACTGGGTTAAGTCCTCCACCTGCACTAAAACAAATTAGGTCTGGGGAGGAGAGTGGCAGAGAGGGGATGGGATGCGATGCATGGGGCCACTAGTATAAAGACTTCATGTGTGACTGAGCTGAAAGTTCCATGGAGGGAGGCCGTTTCATCCCCTCATGAAACCTAGATTGAAAGCATTTGTGATCTTCTGATCTTCCTTAATCTCTGCGCAACAGATGCCCGACCTACTCTCAAAATGGCTGCCATGCACCAACAACACTGACAATGATACTAGATTACAGGGCTTGGCAAGGCACCAATAAAGGAGGAGATTACTGCCAAATAAAATACAACGTTCAGACAAGTAATGAATTAGTTGTTTTGAGTATCTTTCAACAGATGCTGCTTGCTGTTCTGCATGTCTTAAATGGTAAATATACAAGGATATCAATGACAAGAAACATACATCTATTGACAGTTAACATCTGTACTGACACTGTTAGTGAAATCCGGTTAAATTTTGACAGAGTAGAAAGATTTGTGTTGATTTTACTGAGTGCTGTTATGAATATGAATATTTTTTTATTCATTACTTTTTAGTTGGCACAAGGTAGATTGTCAGTGTGAGGTCTGAGGTCAGTCTTAGCACTCCTATTCCCAGCTTTTAGATTATTCAATCTTCAAGGTCACAGGATTTCTGTTTCAAAGGTTGTGTTTATGCTTTTCATCAGGAATTGTACGGAAAAAAAATCATTGGACCTGTTTAGGACAGCACCATGTAGGCAGAATGTAGAGGTCAGGGTCAATGCTTTGAAGACATCTGAGGAATTTTAGATTTTGGCTGTGTTGAGCCCACAATGACCTTGAATGAGAGAGGGAGCTCAGGCTGTTGAATTCACAGTGGGTGACTCAGAGAATAATCTGTTCACTTTGCTAGCAGTCATCAAGCAGTCAGGCCTTCATCTGCATGATCCAGAATTAATTATTCATAAGGTCTTTTTCAATGCTAAAAGGTAGCACATCCCCCTGCGCTTTTGTCACAGTTAGACGATAACTGCCAACATATGCCTCCGTCTTCCTTACACATTATTACAATTCATTGCAAATGGCACAGTCTGTACATATGATAAAGAAGAGGGATGAATCATTGCCTTGAATTTGTATATTTCGATTACACTTTAATATCAGAATTTTTAATGGACTGGTTAAGTTTATGTTTTGCTCAGAGTTCACTGGAGAATCTCATCCGTGTTTAATGAGTAAGAGATACTGTATGGAGGGAAAACAAGTATAAAAGGCTATATTTACTGTATATTTACTCATGTGCACTGTACCATGAAAGCAGCATATATTATACCCAAGTATACCCACCATGCGATGGTTTGCAACAGTAACTAAGTAATTACACTTAAACACTCCAGATATTTTGGAGTCAAATGTCTCGTGTGTAAGTGTGTGTGTTTCCTCTATACCCTCTCTTCTATGCCTTTTTATTTACAGTTCACAGTGACAAGGCTACAATAGCCTAAAATAATGTATAAAGCTACACTGAGTAACAATATAAAGGCCCGCTCATGGGAATTCCTTCATAATAAATAGTGGTTGTATTTCCATTTTATTTGTCAGATTTACTCACAGCTTACAGTTACTATTCATATAATAAAGTCCAATAAAATGTGCATTTGCGGGGTGAATAGGAGAAGGGGTTGTCGTGTTGAAAAACAAGCATATAATGCCATGATACAAATGTCCTGTCATGTAAGCTGCATGGAGAGTAATACTGGAACAAAGCAGTGGGCTGTTAAACATGGGCTTTGCATAATGCATGTTAAAGACAGTTGGGTCCAATGAAATACTGAAAAAAATATTTTTGAAGAGAAATAACCTCAAGAACTGTGGACAAACCTGCAACAGTACAATAGAAACACGGGTTGGTACTGTTGCTTTAAATGAGGCTCTTATGGTTGAAACTGTTGCCAAAACTGTCCTGTTGACTAATTTGTTTAATTTCATTCTAGCCAGTAACATTTAAGATGGTACCAATCTATAACGAGTATGAACTGGAGAATTACCAGCAGCCTTCAAATGAACGTATAGGCTTTAGTTGTTGTTTTTTTTGTGTGTCTGTGTGTGCTAGTTTTTATCTCGTGCCCCGAGTGTGTCTCCCTGCAAACAGCACAATGAATACATTTCCAAGGAGTATTATTGCTGCACTTCAGTGAAACTGAGCTGTGAGGTGGACCACTGTGAATAATCCTGCCGCTTCGTGTCAAAATTGTGTTTGTCTTTATTAAATCTCTTTATTTTTCAGCCTAACTGCCCACACATTGGCTTCATGACTCAGAGAGGCAGCATGACACATAATATATGCATCTGATAACATAATGAATCTCTGAAACGCTGGAGCAGTGGATGTTCTCACAGTTGTCTGATTTTGAAGTCGGGATCCTCTTGAGGATGTTGAACTCTAGACTGTTGTCTCTGAGGTTGTTTAGTCGGTCAGTCTGTCTGTAGCGTCATTGATTTCATATGAAATGTATGTAGCAGGATCATTTTGAAACACTCACCTCAGATTTGCTGATTTCCTCTTGTACGCTTTCCCCCTCTCTCACTCCCTCCTCTGTCATTCTAAAACTGAGCTCAAGTGCTTTTAACACAAACCAAAGGGAATCCCAGCTCATGGTTAATTAGAATGCCCTCTAAAAACAGAGAAAAAACCCTTTAAGTAACATTTTGAATGTAGCATTACTGCAATCACTCAAGGATTACTGCCACAATTTGTACAGTGTATGGCAAAAGGCTGCCCGAGGTAAGATTAACTTGCAGCGTTATGTAATCCAGATGTTAGAAGATGTTCTGCTGCTCTCTCTGTGTTGTCCCTTTTCTGTTAACTGCGCTGAAATATTTTTTTCCTAAGCTTGTTACATTTTTTGTACTTTTGCTTTTTGTGCCTCTCTGACATTGACATTAACAAGTGACAGACTGTGCAAGTGTGTGTGTGTGTGTGTGTGTGTGTGTGAGTTCTTCTATATCCATCTGTGGATACAGGGCATGTATCTCATATGTATTCAGATGTATTTTTCATAGCCTCTTGATTATTCATTTGTGCTTATTTGAGTGTGCAGCCATTAAAGTCTCAGCGAAATCTAGTGAATTCTGTTTGAATTTTTTATTTTATTTTTTTGGTGCGACTCAGCCAGCCATTTGCAGGGTTTACAGAGGCTGGAGAGAGGTGCATCTTACAGCTGGCACATCCGTATAATGTGTCCTTCGCAGTTTACGGGCTGGCAGAGCTGCAATGAAATGTATGCAGGGATAAACAAAATAGCACTGCTGAATTTTAGCCGGCAAGATGTATGAAATCGACACAGTGCAAAGCGTACAGTAGGTGAAAGCACATCCTGATCATAACATTTCATAGAAAATTTCCAGCCAGCCAATAAATTCTGAGGTGAAGGTAATTACTATGCAGAGAAGAGAAAAAAATGTTCTTAGAGCATGTTCCCGTGCAGCTTTAACCACTACTGAAAGAACTCTGCACCCTCAACAACGTAATCTATAATTTAGTGTCAGAGAGTGTGAAGGTAGGAATGTGTATCAGCAGGAGAGGGTACACACACATGCAGCACCTCGGAGCTCGGCCTGATCAAAGTGTCATCAGGTCACAAGGTTAGATATGCAGTAATCAAAGGTGGTATGAGGAGAAGGCTTCTTGAAGCCCCGGTGGGTCCTTATGTATTCAGAGCTCACAGTCGCAGCCCGGTTCCTGCCTACTACAGCGTAGTAGACTGGTCGAGTACATATAGATTTTTAATGTTTTTATTATGGCACATGTGTAGCTGTCAGCTGTGTGAGCTAGCTCTCTGTGAGACCTGAGAATAAAATATCTGATAATATATGGGGGAATACCGAGGAGAAAAAAAAAAAAAAGCTGCTGCCACTTAACTAATCCCCAGGAAATCTCTGGCTGTGAGGGGTCTCCATAGCAACTCACAATATATTAATATACATTTGCAAAGTATAACCTTTACATTTGGAGATCGATATTAGAAATAGACGTGATAAGAAATGACACAAAACAGATTTTTCAGTATGACATTGTCTCTAGTTATTACTCGTGCTACAGCCTTGGGTTTTTTTTTTAATACTGAATAATAGCCAGGCTGGGCAGTTACGCTACACTGGTGTCTGTGCCACTATATGGTGAAGACCTGGCTGTCTAGATTCTGGCTACAAATCACAAAGTCCCTCCCAGATACTTATGGAAAAAAAAACATTAAGAGAGTTACCTTTCAGATGGTTTTAACAATTTCACCTATAAAATGCTGTGTCTAGCAGTAAGCCCTGGAGAGTAGCTTTTTGGTAGAGTGGCCTCTGTGGACTCCTAAGCTCTCCAGGCAAAGAGAGGAGTCAATATAAAGTAATCAGAAAGTGTCATGTCCTCCATTTGCCTGTGGACAAGCCTAAATGAATGTTGAATCTGGCCGGCGCTGGTTGGTGGCTACGTCGTTTGTCACCGAAGCACTGAGGGGGCAGTGTGTCTGCGGCTTCTCTCAAGGGTCATTGACCAGTTTGTAATCAAAGAGCTTATTTCATTAATGTGCCAGTGTGGTCATTCACATGCTATGTGAATCACCATGGCACCGAATGAAACTGTTTGCTTAAAGACATTTTTTCAAACGATGTCACCTGCAGCATGTGACACTCTCAACATGTGCACCACTTGGCTTTATGTATATATAAAAAAAGTCTTGCCATTGAACTTCACTGTAGCTCCTCAAGATTGAACCTTTTCACTCCACGCTTTCAAAGCAGCCACACTCAGCTCGCCACCAATCCTAGGCATTTGCACAATGACATGGTTCTGCTTTGTAGAGCAGGAAGCTCAAATGAACATGAAGCAGGCTCTCCCTGTGCTGCTGAATGAGGTTGTAACACACTCTCAGTTAGCTTAAACGCACCACAGTCTACATTATAGTATAGTCCATATCTATTACTACATAAGATGACTGAAGCTCAGCTCTCTGTATCTATATGGTAATGAATCCTTAACCACCTTAACCCTATCAATCCCAGTGGGAGCTGCTGCTCCAGATATCGTTTAAGCAAGGCTTGTACACAAACTGATTATGTGACGCGCATCCTGCTGTCAGTCAACATCCAATTAGCCCCAGCTCCAGCAAGCACGATGAGCTTGTAACCCCTCCTTTGGTCTTTAAATGACTAAGTAACATCTGCACATAAAATTTGTCGCTTGCTTCTCCATTTTTCTTAATGAGACAAGAGGCTGTAAAAATGTTGAGTAAGAAATAGCCTGTCTTTTTCATTATTTTCGTTATTTTATATAATATTATACTAAATATTCAGATTTTAACTTTTTTGCCATTCGGGTGGATGAAATACAGGAAAAATACAAGAGTTCATCATTAGGATCTTAATCCTTTAGTTTAGATGCAGCCTCAAATGTTTTAATACTGTGAAGCAAAAATAGCTTTGACAGTGCATTTTTAGAGTTATTGATACAAATACCTGTGCCAAAGATGAGTCAGGACGCAGTGCATTATGTTCAGGTTGTTATGCACTGTGGTTCTTTCAAAAAATATGACACTTAGATTGATAGTTCATTTTCAAAACTGTTCTCAGGGAAAGACACTTACTGTTGTGTTTTTCACCCAAAAAAGACAAAACGGGAAGAGAGCTTAATAAAAACAGCTGAATTATTAAAATGCATTTACCTCCTATGGAATCCATTTGCAGCACATGGCAAGTATTTCTTTTTGCTTCTTCTGAAAGCCTTGACTGTAATCTCCTTGCTGTGAATAAATTCTTATACCAAGATAAATGTGAGATGGTTCGGGGTAAAATTTGCTCTTTTTGCATTAACTAGTAGAAAGGAAAACTTAAGGACAGGGGAAGAAAATGTGTATTTCACTTCCTCCAAGCCAGAGTTGCTTCATAAGTTAACTTAAAAGGCAGGAAATCAGGATTGCCCAAGGTTTTAATTGGGGAGCAGACTAGGAAACTCACCCAAATGTCAAATGAGGTCTCACAGGCATAACTTTCAGTGAGTTGACTGCCGTCTCCTTCCAATCTGAAAATACTCCACTGCTGTGATGTATCTACATAGAGGATGCCAGCTTACCGGCACCATCACCTCTAGCCGCCCGTAAACCACAAGGAGAAGGAAAAAAATAAAATAAAAAGTGTTTTTCTGAGGCAGCTGAAAGGTCGAGTGCGAGCACTGTGTGTGCTGGTTGAGGGGGTGCTCTGTATGTTGGACACACATCACAGCAGTAAAGATCGAGCCATGTAAGTCTAAACATCCTGTTTTCAGAGTTGCACATTGAAGAAGAGCGGACGGAATTGAAGGTTAGAGACAAACAGGAATCGACTGGCATTTAGATTTTTTTTTCCCCTGTTTTTCCCATCTAAGTTTGTTGCTTGTTTTTAAATAAAATATGAACTGTAGCTATACTTGTGTGAGGTATCATGTCTATTCGTTTTCTATGTGCAAAAGAACTGGAACAATAATCAGGTCAAGCAGTACAAACTGCAAGGGAGTCCAAACGGCCGTAAAGATGATTATTTAAATACACAAGAGAACCAACCTTATGTGTTCAGGGATCTCATTCTCTGTGCTGCTCTGGTGAAAGCCCTATCAGCAGACTTTTTCTGCTGAGACAGGATAGCCAGCAATCCTTGGTGGGAGGATCTGAGGGGCCTAGCAGTGCTGCGGGGGATTGTACTTTGCTGCGAGGGAAGTTTTCAGAGACCATGCAGAGGTGTGAAGACAAACAGTCGAATTTTAGAGTTTGGAACGAGTGTAAAGAGGCTGGTATTGGCTGTAATGTGGTGCTTTTTTATATTTGAAAAATAATCAATATCCAATTCATGTGAAAACGGAGAGAAACACTGTAGCCGGGAGGATAAAGGTGCTATAAATGACAGACGATGTGGGGAGGTAGTGGGTGGGAGGGGTTTGATTGTGGAGATAATCCTGAATTGGAAAGCACAAGATTTCACAACTGAGTCAGTCTGTTTGTCAAAGCAGAGCGCAAATATCAGCCCCGAGGTTTTTTTTTTTTTTTTTGCCATATGGCGTGACGTGTGGCGCTTAACATATCTAAACTCTGGCCGATGACACAAGCCGTGGGGCCGAATCATATTGTCATACGGCTGTAGAAAGTTGCGCTCAGTTCAACTTTTAATATTGTGTTAGCAAAGGGCTTTAAAGGCTTTAAAGTTCAATAGGAAGTCCCAATCAGTTCTCATGTTGCAGGACTTCCTTTCATTGTGGAACAAAGGGTACCATCACAGGGTAATTGCTGCAATCATACTTTGGATTAAATAACACATTGGGAATTAGACAGACCCTAGGAAACTCTTGTTAAACCAGTGAACCTAAATCCTAGTTGGAGCTGAACTGTGCAGTTAATGTACCTGTTAATGGTGGGGTCATTCAGGGTAACATAAGCTAGTCTTTCATTAGTCCCACAATGAGGAGGTTTGTGGAAACGTATTTGTAGATGCTCTTTACATACATACATGATCTATGTACAGTATATGCCACCACAGCTGCCATATGAATTCCTGCAGCATATAATGATAATCGTGCAGCAGGAGGGAAATGTTTACCCAGTTGTGAGTCGAGCTCTCGGAGAAAGAAGCGCTGCTTTCAGACGTAATTGCATGAAGTAAAAAGGCTGCCAAGCGGCAGGTCCTTAAAATCAGTGTGGCATGATTGAGAGGGAGGGAGGAATCTTCTGAGCGCAGCTGGAGTCCCAGGGTATATAAAGCCCGCGGCTGTAGCACTGTGTGTGTAGGTTGCCGGCTTTGTGGTCGTGTTTGCGCATTTGTGTTACGTCTGGGTATATTATAGGAAATTATTTTGTGTAGGTGCAACCGCGGGTCTGAGATCGTGTATTTGGAGCTTTTGTTCGTGTTGGTGTGTGCATACTTAGGCACAGTGACTGTGCTCCACACACATGCGGGATGAGGAACAGAACACGTGAGTTTCCTCAGTCTAAATTCCCAGTGGCACGATAATAAACATATAACGTAATATCACTGAGGAGGCAGGTGAAAGCCCCATCCAGCCGGTCTTAATTACATCACAGCCAGTCTTTGTCATGCTTGGGCGAACACTGCTGGCGTAGCGCCTAGTGGCGACCGTGCATGTACAGTTGGCATGGTAATAAGGCTGCGTTTCATGGCACCTCTTCTTCTGTTAATGCTTGAAGATGGCCTTAGACCAAAAAGCTCACCCTTACAAGTAACTACTGCACAGAGTGGAGTATTTATTTTACTTTGAGTCTCAGCTCAAGCACTTCCACTCCAGCAGGCCTTTATTTAGTGAGAGGAGATCCTTGCATATTGATAATAACTGAGTTTGCAAGGTACACAGGCCCTCATCTCTAAGCCAGATATTTGGTTCATTCCACAGTCTGTGAAGTCTGAGGAATTATTTTGTGATCTCAGAGTTGCAGCATAACAGCAGCATGATTTAACCAAATGGAGCTGGTCAGTTACTTACAACTTCAAAAATAACTTTTGACTAAGCCACACACACACACACACACACACACACCTCTCTACTGTACCTCTTTAGGCCACTCTACATCATTTAACTCCTGGGCTGAAACTCAGTCCCACTCCGCCCCTGGGTGTACAGCCAAAGCTTATTACCAAAATGTCCAACAGCAGTTTACAGGAAGCATCTCCTCCATGTTTGCACACTGGTTGGTTTTGCTTTGCCTGGAAAAATTCTACTCTGCAGATGACTCCATGTGGCTGTAAAAACAGTGGCACAAGGCAACATCCTGACAAATTTCATTGTATATGAGGAATTAATGATGCATGGAGAAGAAAGAGAACATTATAGATCTATTATGAAGAAAATGTCAAAATGAAATTCATATTTAAATGCAGGGCATTTGTCTTTTGTAGCAAGACAAATGGACAAAGTTTGGAAGCTGTCTTTGCTCATCCTCTTGCCTGTGCATATTCATTTTGCATGAGAATATTTGACCACAGAGAGTCCTAGACTGGTGCACACTGAATGTAAATACATCCACAGGCTCTTTATGTAACAGATAATATAGAAAATATTATAAAGCACTTCTATCCACCACATTTAAACCTCAGGGAACATAACAGAATATGTGATGCATATTGTACTAAGGCGTTACAGTGCACGGTGTTTGTAAATCAAAGTGTTTTTCCTGGTGGAGGAACCTTTTTCTGTTAAACCAAAATGTTCTCACATCTTTATGTATGCCAGATAACTCCACGTCTTTCCTTCCCTGCACATAACCTATCCAGCAGGCACCTTTTAAACTTTAAAGAACACACAGACATGACATGCTCACACACTTGCACTCAATGTGCATTCACTCTGCACGGCCACACTCTGGCTCACAACAACTACACCCCCTCCCCATGAAACCATTTTTGCCTGTGAAGACGAAAAAAAAAAATGAAGCACAATCTTTGCTGTAAATACAAGGTGAATTTGGTCCACGCTCTGTAGGCAAACATCGAGGCCATCTCATAAATTGTTAAGATGTGCTCGAGGTGAGTAAATTAGGGAGTAGACTCATTACCTGCTTTGTAGAGTAGCCTAGACAGTGCCTGGAGCAGGAGCTGCATACACACCATTTCAACAACACTGCAGTGTACTGCTGCACTCTGTCCCAACTCTCTCTCCATCTTCTCTTTCTCACGATTTCCTTGCTGCCTCCAAGCTGCTTTTCCTCCCTGCATTCTGTTTTCCCTCCCAACTCAGCCTCATTCATAAAATCTTTTACGACTCCTGAGTTTCTTTAGAGGCACTGACCAAACACACGTCTTCCTTTCTTGCAGGGGATGAGAAGATAGGAGCTGCTTAGTTTAACATAAACAGTGGAAACAGGAGGAATGAGCTCACCTGGCTTTGTCCAACATGATCAAAATCAGCTCACTAGGAACTCTAGCGCTGGTTTGCTTAGTCTAGTTTGATAGGGGGTTACACGCTAGCTGTTTTAGTCTATGCTAAGATAAATGATCTGCTAGTGCTCTTGGCAACTATTGGCAAGAAAACAAGTAAAATGTTGAAGTCTTTCCTAAATGATGGTTTGTAAAAAAAAAACAAAAAAAAAAACATATATTGAGAAATCCTGTAGGTTGTATCTCACATAGCTTCACCTGCAGAATAACCCCCCTCCCTTTACTGCCTGGAGTTAATCCACAATTTGCTGTAAAGAAACATTTTCATTTACAAATGAATCACTATATGTCTCAGTGATATGCTAAGTGGAGAATATGAACATCTGAGAACCTTGAAAACATATGTGGTCAAGTCCATACCATCTGTGTGCAGTGTGGGATTTGTTCCTCGGTCTTTATGCGATTTTGAAGGCTGTCAAAAAGGTCGATGCGAATGCAATATCATTATGCGCCACCCAGGATAATACAGAGCTGGAGAGGGCCTTGTCAATGCTTGTTTAAATGCAGAGCATGCACAGTATTACCACTACAAGATCTCTTTACCTGTTTCATAGGCTCCACCACACAGTTAACACACTTGGCATGCAGAACAGAACAGTAAATCCGGTTGAATCCAGCTGGAGAACCATGCATTTTAGAAACTGAGTGGACTGAAAAGGATCTATAACAGTGGGTTTATTTGCCGCCCTGTTTGGTTATTTGTGTGTAAAAACAAAAAAAAAAAAAGTAGATGCGCATCTCATTTAAAAGGTTAAAGTCGAACACCTTCTCAGGCAGAGAGAGTTGAGGTAAAATACATGTTGCCTTACAGTTTAACTAGCTGAATAATGACTCTGCATACTTGGCTGCATGCACCCTCTTTCATTTGATTAAATCAGTCCACTTTAATTATAGCAGTCATTGATTTAAAGACAGGTTATTACCTTATTCATCAGAATTTTCTATGACCTGGTCGGTCACATAGCATAACTAATACAGGATTAGCCATGCTTTGTTACAGAGAGAACCGGGGTACATCTTTGGCTGTTAGACATAAAACACTTAATAGTGACTATTTTACAGTGCACAGCAAGATGTCAATGACCGTCTTTTGTTTTAATTTGGTTCTTGAGGATGAAATCTCCCTCCTCTTTAGATGTCAGGCAGAAGAGGCGCTGGTGATCAGATATAGTGTATGCTCAGGAGGATAAAAAAAGAAAAAAGATGATCACAGATGGATTGGTCTGACAGTTTCACAGTTTTGCAAAAATGAAGATTAGCACCCTCGAACATTACCCTGTAGCAAGTGCAAAATCTTTTTTTTTCCCCTCCAAACAAGGTCACCCTCAGTTGGGGATGAATGATAGGATGTTTTGGCACCTCATACACCCAGCAATTGGAGAAACAATGCAGCCCAGAGAATTTCTCATATAGTTTGTGAAATGGATTGTAAAACATTTTTTATGCTTCTACTGCAGGACACTAAACGACTCTTTTTGTTGTGTTTTTTGAAGTGTTCGCCCTCCAATCATGCCTGAAACTGATCACAAAAATACACTGATGTTTTAGGAAAACATCTCAGAAGTGGAGATAAGGGAGGATTGGCTTGCAATTATTACATTTCACTTTATTCGTTTGCAGCATTTGCAAATTCACCTCATGCATTTAACATAATCTCAGCTGTGCAGAACAAGAAGAAATGAAATATCTTGGTGGTTAATTTTAGAGAAGGTAACCTCTGTGAATCAAAACAGTTGCTTAGCTGTTCGGATCCAGATCTAAATTATGTTGTGAAATCAGCGATGCTCTGCTTAACCACGAGTTTTCACTTTGTGTTTTCTTTCTATGGCAGGCATGGGGAACCTATTCCACAAAGGGCGGTGGCTGCAGGTTTTCTTTCCAACCAAGCAGCATCACACCAGACTTGACTCATTCAATCAACTGATCTCAGTCTTCAGACAGTTGATTGGTCCACCTGTGTGCTCTTGATTGGTTGGAACAAAAACCTGCAGCCACGCCGGCCCTCTGTGAAATAGGTTCCCCATGCCTGTTCTATGGCCAGTGCAGTAGCTACAACCGATTTAATGCTGTGTGATTTCTCAGAGACTATTGGTAAGTGTTCTGTTGAGGACCTACTTTATTTCTTTGGTGTCTGCAGGAATTGCCTTGTTAAGCTCCTTTGTTGCCTATTTTCAAATACACGGATTCACATTCTCTACATTTGACATTTGATATATATGGAAATGTACACAATACATTTAATTCAAACCCCAATCCTTTCAGATGAATGGCTCATGCACAGATATGCAAAACAGATACAGAGAGGGAATTCCGGGTAGGGATGAGCACCATGTGAAAAGAAAAGCAAATATAAAAAAAAACAAAAAACACACCCACACAATGACCTTCCTCTGCATTGAAATTGGCATTCACACCAATTTCTTTATTTATTAGGTTACAAGCCTCTAGAGCAGAATACTGTTTTGTTAACATGCTACTTCTTCAGCTATCATTAGTTCAGACCTAGTCAGATATCCTTGGATACTATTTCCTTTGCCTTGATTTCTGGAGTTGTGTCACAGGGCACTAATCCTGTTAGTGTAAGAAATAAATGAACAGCTCAAAACAGAGCTTGCTTTGGGTTGTCGGAAGGAAAAAAAGTGTTTTCTTTACAAGGCACTGGTCCAAATCCCTCAGATACAGAACAGAGACATAATTCTAGTGAAAATTTATAAAGTTAAAACTATTAATATTTCAGTAATGCTCAAATTAGTTCATTTCTCGCACTACTTGCCTTAGCAGGAGCCTTTCATATAGACAGAGATGCGCTCTTTCAGAAAACATCAATTAGAGACCTTTGATAAAAACTGGTTGGTATAGTTTTTTTTTTTTTTTTAAGCCGTAACGCATCTTGCAGAGGATTCAAAAGGCAGTGGAAATTAAAATAAGCCTGTGTGAGACGCGACAGCAAACACAGCGGGGGCCACGTTCTCCTCACACTTGTTTCCATGAGATAGGATGAAGTGACAGTCATGAACGTGAAGACTTGTTTCTCAAATCACGGTCTCGTAAGCAGCACACACACTCATAGAGCGTGCCGCCGAGGTTCTAAAATGGTTGATATATCATTAGAATTTCAAATCTGAAAACCTGAAATACGAGGTAGATTTTCACAATTGTGCTGAAAAGAAAAGAAAAAAAAAAACTGGCAGTGAATGTTTTATCACACCCACATTCTCAGGTTAGATGGTATGTGAGGTTGCAGCTTCTAACATGTAAGTCAATGTAACCAAACAGTATGTAGATGTTTGAGGTTGTATTTTTTTTTTTTTTATCATCACTGCAATGGCTTGAATGACTCTTTTGACAGCAGGTGGCATCACTACCAATTGAGCTTGCATGGTTTCTGGTTATTTGTAGCACTTCAATGCAAAAGCACACTTTATGGGCTTCTCTCTCCACATGTCACCTTCTCTATTCATGTTTGCCGCTGCCTCTCACTGCTATTACCGGCGAAGATATAACAAGCGCAGACAGCTGATGTCTCGTTGGGCATCAGTAATGCAGGGGGCGATGAAAAGCCAAAGCTGTGTCTCTGTATCTCCTAGGTTTAGAACACAAGGATAAGAGACAATGTATAATGATGCTCTAAATAACATGGGGAAAGCAAGCTTTTGACTCGCACAATGCCGTGGCCACATCATCTTTTGTGACTGATTTTTCATCTCAAGCTTTTTATTTATTTGACTTTCAGTAAGATCCGTGCTGTGTGTTTCAAGTGATCACACGTGAGCCCAATCAGGGATGTTCTTTTCTCTTTATTGGACATGAATGGAAAAATCCAAGGCTTCACACAATGAAAATGGTTCACCTTTCATACACAGACTGTGACATTCTGAACTGCAGAGGTTTTAAAGCTAAAATACATGTACGCTGAACCTGCGACAGAGTTGAAATACACCATTTTCTAGTTCGAGTTGAGACATTGTCTGCAAAATAATGTCCTTTAGTTTTACAAAAAAAAAAACAAACAAATCAGCCATGGTCGATTAGTCACTGGGAGGCCCTTTCAAATACTTTCCAAGTGATCTAATAATTAAATGATATCCATTTATTTATTTATATATTTCGTTGAGAAAAAGAGTGTAATTATGAACCGGTCGATTTGCAAGCTGTTGTACAGTTTTTCCCATATGCAGGAATGTGACAAATAGAGAAAAACAACATAAGAGTCTGTAAGTGTCTCTGATTTAAAAAAAGAAAAAAAAAACAATCCATAAACTGTGACACAGCATCACTAATGTGGACAGGCATGTCCTCAACAAACAAAGAGAGCACTTGAAATAACAAATCTCATAACATAACATAACAGCCATTTTCACAGGGAATGTGACCTATGCTGTAGTCAAGCTCTATCATGAGGGCAAACATGGTCCTCCAGTCACCCTTTACTTCATGTACATTCACAAGCCAGAGGCAATCCACAGTGCTCTCTGACCTTAGGAAGTCAATTACCACATGATCCCTTAAACCCATTGCATTCCAACTCTTGTATACAGACAGACATACAGACATAAGATTTCCCTCCATGCTTTGTTAAAGGCCACAAGGCCAAAACATCAGCAGGTTTGTTGATAGGGCCAAAACAAAAGTAGTGTAATTGAGATGAGTCAACTTTGTCCTGCAGCTCTGTTTGTGTACCATCTCTTCACCTTTCTTTAGTCAGCGTTGTCTTAGTAAAGTGTCAGGCCACCAAATGCCACCAGAACAGCTTCACTGCTCCTTGGTATTGATTGTTCAAAACTGCTGAGGGGAATGCTGTAAACACAATTTTAAGAAAAGATGATGATGGTGGACATTGGTCCAAAATCTCCCATAGATGTTCACTTGGGTTGGGTGACAACTCCCATCAAGCTAGAAATGTTTCATCATAGGGTAAAGAACAACTTTGCATTGACTTGCAGTGACCCTTCCCTGCAAGTGGACTCAAACCATGTCCTTAGTATAACAGAACCAACAGATCCATAGAGACAGTTGCATATTCAGGCCTGTTCTGCTCTCATGGTGGACGTCACACATGTACTCACCTACTGGTCAAGGACTCATCAGATATAATCACTCAGAGCAGTGTCTATATGGTTATTGCACCACTGAACTCTCAAATATGACATATGATAATGCCCCATTCCATATAATCCTTGAAGGCCGACTCTTGCAGTCTGATCACATCCTACACTGGCATTCTCAGCTACCTGAGGAAGAGTTGCTCCTGCATCTGTCTTTACATATTGCACCATTGTTTGAGCTTCACGCTCATCAAATGTGAAGCTGTCGACCACAATTTCTGACCCTGTTTACTGACGTCTTCCCCAAAGATATAAATGCAGATGTCACGTCACTCTCTCTATTGAAGCATGAAACAGTTGAGCAGTCTTTGTGACTGAATCTCCTGCCATCCATGCCCCGACAATGAACCCTCCTTCAAAGTCTCTTGGATCTTTTCCTCTTACCATCTTGATACAAAATCACAATCGACTGTGCCTTGTCAGCATTTTTATCCACAGGCTGCAAAGCATGATGGGATGATTATTGCGTCCTTGTACCAAGCAGCGTGGGTCCATGGGATCATCTGCATTTGTTACGTTTCTCTACTCATTTACTCAGCTTTTTCCTTTAATTTGTCCCCGGCCTGTACATCGTATCATACCATATAATAGAGCTGAACTGGAAATGGAAAAGGGCAGCTGTCACTTCACGCAAATCAAGTCACAGATGATGAGAATTGTGAACACCGGTAGCCGTGAAATGACATTTTTAGGTGATACAGTCGCATAGGTACAAGAACAGAGAGGGCCAAAGGCGCAGGACCTGGCTTCAGTGGAGGAGTTCTGGCTTGTCCTGCAGTGCTGCAGCTGCCAAGATGTGTCCCACTATGTCGGATGGAGTAGCCCTGCTCTCACCATTGAATGGTAATGAGAGTGACTGACAGGGATGCTTGGAGAGGCTGCCAGAAATAATGTTTTGTGTTTTCTTTTGCTCTCTCCACGTCTATGTCATGCTGCATTCTGGTGTACCTCTCTTTCCTTATTCATCTCTGCTGCTCCTTATTTAACTCCACCGTCAAAGAAAATGCTGGGAATTTAGCAAGATTCAAATTAGGGTGAGCTTGGCTGATTCCAACAGGAGAATGTGGCCATTGCAGCAGAAAATATAGGACAGAAAAAAATAGAGCAGATGTCGTAAATGTAATGGTTTAGTGATTTTACACCAAGAAGAGCAGATCTGGAATTTAAAAAAATGCATTGGATATGGTTCTAAGATTTAAACAGTACACAGCCATGTGTCCAGGAAAGTTGTGAAAATGGAGGAGTGGGAGGCATGATTGAAACCATGATGGCGCCTGGTTACAGTAGTTGTAATCCCGCGATTACAGAGTGCACGACATTACGCAGAGCATCTGCATGCGCTGACAGCAGAAGGGTAACAATGAGAGCAATGGCTTGTGAAAGTAGTGTTGCTTTAAACCCGTGGCCAGCGGTTCAACATTCCAGCCACCGATATGTGCCTTTGCTGCTATACAGCCGGGATTACAACATCTGTTGTTGTCAAAAAAAAAAAAAAAAAAAAAGGAGGCAGAACCACATTGCTTTTTCCCTTGCCAGTCTCATTCTTTCTGTCAGCCTGCACTCTGCAACAGCTCTGGAGGGCTTCCATGAGCTGCACAGTCTGATGTATTTCTGTGTAGCTATGTCACAGTGAGGCACATTAAGCCTCACTATTCTTCCCTAGTCTCACTCATTATTCCCTGCGAGTACTGACCAAAAAGTACGGCAAGTTCACCCCTCTATTTCAACAGTGTTCTCATTTCGCCTATAATGATAGATGGAAGATAAAAGTTGAGTCCTCTTCCCTCAGCTCTCACCTTAACCCCTCGGTGCTTGCCTGTCCTGCACCATTAATGATGTGATAAAATGAACCACAACACTCTCTCAAGGCCAGAGATGAAAATGTATTCAAAGATAAAAAAAGAATGACGTTTTGGTCCTGTGACTTGCACCAGATGCCCGTCCATGTTGCACCTCCATTATCAGATCTGCTGTTTACTTTTGGGCTGCACCACTCCCAAATGTTGTCTTCGTGCTCTCATTTCAGGTTTGTTTTTTTTCCCCTGCACCTTTCCTGTGACCATGTCAGAGAAAGGGAAAGAAGTAGCACAGAGCGGTACATGTAAACTTTCCTTTTCCACACAAGATGCACCATGTCTCGCAGCACTCAGACCTTTCTTTGTCCTATTATTCTGGTGTAATTTTGAAAATGGCACAGTGCTGTTGTGAAAAGTGTCAATTCTCCCAAGTTATCAAAATCCACTCACAGGTGTCTGTAACAGTGAATGTGATGGAAGGGCGAATGAACTGAAGACCAAAGTCATCTGCCTGATCTGATTATGCTGGATGGACTCCCACTTCCTTTCATTTTGGATGGAATGAGGTGGCATTAAAAATACATTTTGAATCAGAGTCATTTGAACAAGAAAACAGCAAAGGATGCACAGGTTGTTGTTTTTTTACTAACAGGGACAGACAGAAGAGAGGCTCCCATTATTGAAGAAAAGTAGTTTCTTTGTGACAACAACTACTAAATGGCCGCTACAGTGAAATACACAAGAGCCAGGTTATGTATGGAAACAAACAAATCATACATGGAAACAAAAACATCAGTGTTGCTGTGCATCAAGCTTTCTTCTCGAAATCCAGCCTTCAAATGTTCACCATGTACTACTAATTATGTATGGCAGATAATACGATGCATTTTTTACCAGTCACCTCATTAAGGAAAAATAAAACAGAGCCCAGTCTGATTCGTGCTGACAATAATTCATCTTTATCACATAATAAAAGGCAGCAGCACTGTTTTAAAGGCAGTGGCAGTGCGGTGTATCGGCAATTGCATCAAGATCAAAAATATTCATAGCATACCAAAGGGGGAATATCCTTCCAAACTTCCATCTGGGAACAACTCGTCGCCTTTTTGTGCTGATTGCTTCTGCTTCAGTAGTTTGAAAAACAATGTGGTTCATTTACATATTGTATTCTTACCTTTTTATGTTTCACTTCAACACCTTTCTTTTTTTCTATCAATCTTTTTTTTTTTTTTTTTTTTTACCACCGCTGTTTCTCCTGTCTAATCTGCGCTCCTGTGATCAGTTCAAAGTTCAGATTTTAGCGGTATATTGACACATTAGTTTCACAGTTCAGACAGTAGTCCTGAAAAGACTGTAAATAGAGGAGTTTGATGTATATATGGTAAGGCTTAAGGGTTGCCATGGCCCGGTCTGGGGGAAGACTGCAATAAGGTTGTATGAAGCTCTAAAAAAAATCAACAGAAAGAGGGTTATCAAGACAGAGGGAGTTGGGGGCGGGGTGGTGCGAGGCAGACAGTGCATGATTGAAAGTTGAGTGGGGGGGTGGGTGGTGAGGGCATGTCAGAGATTAAGCCAATGACGTTGGGGTAGGTTCCACCAGCTGTCTTGCTCCAGACATTCTTATTCTACTTAGTGGCTTAGGAAGGGTGACCTCTCATTCTCATAAAGGTTCAGACAAATGTCAAGCAAATTTCAAGGAAAGAAAAGAAAACAGGAGCTTGTCAAACAGCATCAAATAAATACACAGTTAATGTACTGTCAATATAACGTGGGCTGTCGCCAGCACATGTTGAATTAAGTAGCACACATGTAGCACAGATCTGGAGAGTGTCCATGTCAGATGCATTGTTAACTACTGGTGTCATGTCGGTTTAACTGAGATCTAGGGGAGAGACGCCATCGACTGCTCTGCTCCCGCATCAGTTCAGTCGACGTTACGCTGACTTTGCACTAGGGGGCTGACAGGGGTAAAGTCTGTTTAATGTCCCGTCCAACTGATTCAGGCGTTTACGTTCTCACATACGGCGTAATGTCTGAAGAAGTTCAGGCTTGCAGTGCAAGGGTGAAAGCATTATACACATTTCACAACTGTGCAGTGTTTGCAGGAATAACTGTGAGGTAATGATGTGATATGGCGGCTGAGATGTGGGGAGGCTCATCGTACAATGGTTTATGTTCCCTTTAGTTCTCCAGAGTATGGGAGCTTCCTTAAAGCTGATACGCTCCATGCAGCATTGTGAGAAACAGGGTAAAGAAGACTATTTCTTTTATCCGAATGTGGTTATCCTTACAATCTCTTCTTGCCGTCTTTTGCAGTTTACTGTGCTGCTGTGCGCTTTGGCTGGATGTCAAGCAAAAATGAACAGATTGGGTTGTCTGTGGACACCTTAACTATTCCCATGGCGAATAATAAACAATGGATGTGGTGGGTTTGTAAAAAGACACCAAACAGACTACTAAGGGAAACTTGAGAGGATGTATCACACTAATAAAACTCCCTGTACAGATTCTTTGGGTTCATCCAAGAACAACAGTACAGAAAACACCCAAAATTGAGAACAGAAACAATACAGTCACCTCCCAACAGTGGAATTGGGTCCACATTTTGTGGGATGGATGGTGTTAATTTCAACCCATCCAAGCCCAGATATTCCATGCTGTTCAAAGACAAAGACAAAGAAATGCACTTGGCAGCAGTCAAAATGACCAGGCAGCTGTGATGGGCATTCGTGCAACTGCTGCCCACTTGCCAAGGAGGACATCGGTTTTGGACAAAACCCTGGATTATGTCCATGACAATGTTTCTTTTAATTTATTATTCATACATATGCATGACAGCCACAGAAGACGATAGGAAAAGTTACTTTGACAACCAGAACTCTAAATGTATAATCTAAATGAATGATTGGTCTTTGACGTAATGGTTTACATCAACTTAATCATCAATTACGTAACTCTATGATGACTGACAGTATATATAATGTAAGACATCATAAATAGGCTTTTGTTACTATGATAGATCAATGTGCCTTTTAAAATGAGGCAACAATTTTAATCATTAGACAATGCAAAAGCTTAATGTATCATGTACAGTATTTAACAAATAGCTCCTATCGGTTCCATATAAACAACACAAACACACAGGACAAGTATTTCTGTAATATTTCTCAGTGAAAACATTGTAATTAATATAACAGTACAAAAAACATTTTAGATGAAGCATTAAAACCACTAAGTTATATTTTCCTCCTTTTGTTCTTACTGTATTGATTGAGATCACTGACTCATCGACATTTTATCCAGCAATTGTTGAAACGTGAGGACGTGTTGACTCTACTCAACACAGCCGCACAATAGACTCCATTATGTCAAGGGACAGGTTTTAAACAAGTGCCTTTTTGACCTTCACCCTCATTTCCACTTCCAAATAGCTGATTTTAGATAATGTGGTTAAAAGATGGTTCGCTATGAGGTTGAAGCATGTGAAAATGTCCAATATTTTTGAGGAGCAACTCACCTTGTTAGGCTAAATTTGTTATGCTTCAAAAACTATAAAAGAAACAGCTCTAGTGGACATATTAGGTGTATTTGTTCTTCTGAATAAGTAGGGATAATAGGCCCTAGTTGTTAAAAAAAAAAAAAACAAGAACAACAGTCTTTTATGTCGTCTTTGTCTTTCTTTTTTTACATCCATTGTAGGTGTTTTCTCTTTTGAGGACAAACCACTTATGTTGTTTGCTATTAAGGGGCCTCTAAATTCTTCCTAGAAGTGCTTTTAAATCCTCCGCAACAACACTGACTGTTTGCCCTGGTACATACGTCAGAGAAGCCAGCAGAGGGCTCAACTGCTGGTGGGAGAGCGGGGATTTAGATACTCCCTTGTGAGGACAGCCAAACCCCTGCGATTACTGCTTAATCCTCTCCAGCATATCATGTGCATCATGGCAGTGCAGTGAGCCTTTGTAACATAACGGGGGAGGCTGGCGTGGGGCTGTTTAGTCCATATTTCCCTCTGTCTCTCCCATGCTGTCTCTCCTAACCGCCCTCCTCCTCTCTTACTCTCTAACATTGTTTCCTCGCTCTCTATTTCCCCTGTCAGTCTCTTTCTGACTTCTCTCCCTCCCTCCTTCGCTTCATCCCTCCCTCTCCATTGTCTGATGGTTGGGGAGGATGGCGGGAGGGGTGGGTGGGGGGTCAGAGAGGAGATCAGTGGGGATTATCACTGTCTGGAGAACACGGATGGATTTGTACGCCATCTCCGTAGTTGGATGTTGTGCCAACCTGCCCTCGACTAATGGGACAGCGATGTAGTGTCGTAGGACAAGTTGATATCAGTCAAAAGCTCTTAACCAACAAAAACTGTCCCTTTGGTGACTAATATGGGGCACTTTGCTCCTGGATGGCTCCGTGTGAGCAATGCAGTAATGACCAAACACGACAGTTAAAAAAAAACTACAAAATATTCCACATGAAAACAGGGACGGGGAGACAGCAGGGGGTGTTCGAATGCAAAAATTAAACCTGAATCCACTTATTAAAAAAGAGTAAGCCCCTGGCTCCCTTTCTCCCCCATGTTTAATCTGGCTCTCTGCTGTCAGTTTGGTGTCCTGTGCTTCATCATCCATTGCTCTCACTCAGTCTTTCAATCATGGCAGCTTTCTTCTGTGGTCGACATACAGTACGGGGTCACAGAGAGTTTGATCTTTAAAAAATGCAGCAGCAATCAGGACTCTCTGCAGAATGGGCACTTCCACAGGTCTAGATGGCAAGTCCAGCCGATGGTCCCATGGTATACCTTTTAAACAAGCCTTTATGTTTCTCTCCTTTTGAGCCTCAACCCTTTTTCCTATGTTATATCAGTGACCCGGTGTAATGACGCATGTTCAGGGAGTTTGAAGTGATACTCCGAAATGAAGCATTGAGCGATACGTCTGCTTTCATTGCAGGCTCATGACACAGTCATCGGTATATTTATTTAGACTTTTTTATGTCAGTGTTGAAACAAAACAAACATCAATTCAACAATCATAGCTTTTGAAAATGACATCTGAAATCTGGCCTGCAGGGTAAATGTACTACTGTCTGAGCCTCGCCTCCCTAGTGATGCTCCTCTAAAAGCAAACAGGAGGTGATCTTAAAATGCTTGTCATATCTATTTCAGGAAAATCTAAAATTATGTGTAGCCTATGTGTATCTGATACTCTGTAATAATGTGGTATCTCATAATATTTCTGACAGGCATTGGTATGCCTCTGCAGCTCTTCCATTTCCAATCACACACAAGTTTTTTGATGGTATTAATGTAGGCTATAGGCTGCATTTTATTTTCTTAAGCTGGGAGTCAAATGCAAAACACTTGATAAATGCAATGTGTTGAGTTGAGTTTTCACATTAGCTGGTAGCCAAGCTGAAGAAACTATTGCTTCACTGTTTAAGCTAACCTATGCTAATTAGTTTCTATCTCTAACTATTTACACTGCAGGCATTAGAGTAGTGCTCCCTTGGCTATTCATAATGGGAGCTGCTAAATGAATGAATTATATGTTTAATTGTGGGCTGTCAAGGTGACTGGTAGCAAAGCTAACGATGTCCTCCTGCATTCAGTTTTTAAGCCAAGCTAACCATCTTCTGTCTCTACCTACATTTATTATTTACAGTATAAGCAGGAGAGTAGTCTCCATCTTCTCAGTTAACTTTTGGCTACTTTAGCCTGTCAAATTATATCTTGAAAAAAACATCACAGGTTTCAGCTTTGAATCTGGTTCAAAAGGGTTATAGCCTTTAGCTCGCTAGCTACATCCTGAATTCCTTAGAGCCACAATAGTTTTATGATGTGTTTGTGACAGTCTTGTTAATTTTCTGTGGCAAATTTGACTGGATTTGTACCCATTTGAGGACAAATGAGATGATCATGATGTCTGAAATTGACAGGCGAAACCGCTCAATCAAGTGTGTGTCTGTCCAGTGAAAGGCGAGGCGAGATGTCTCCCAGCTTGGAGGTGAATGCTGAATTTAATGACAGTCTCTGGTGTTTGAGTTGTCAATCATCGTGTCAATTAATCACGGGCGTCTGTCAGGGCCTCGGAGAGTGCTTAGACATATCCCTGTATGCTCTCCAAGATGAAAAAAGTGTCTACTGACAGAGCCATTTCTGCTCAGTGCTATTCACCAAACACTGATAGGAAATACTGCAGTTGCATTTCACAGCGGGATAGCTGAATAAATCATTATTAAATATTTCAATACAAACCTTTTGTCATGAAAGAATGACTTATTTCAGACCTCAATTCAGCCCAGTACCAATATCCGTTTCCTCAGGGAGCATCCACACAAATGTATTTTATTGTGAGCAATTCAAATCATTAAAGCCAAACAGAGTTCAAGTCTTTTAGAGAGATGCATTTTCAACATTTTACTACAACATGGAATCTGAGTTAATCGTCCAGAAGTGAATTTAACTTGACAGACTATACATGAAGTTTAAAGGCTTTTTCTTGCCCTATATAGTATAAAATGTTTATCTCCTACAGAAGCACCATGCTGCTTGAATGTATATTTTATAAGACTTCTGGCTTCTTACATCAAGAAACTCACTGGTTCCATTTTTAATGGCTGTCCCTATGGCTATTCATAATGTTTTCTGCTACCCCTCAAAGCTACATTCACACGCTGTGTGTGCACACTCTTGCATGTAACCCATAACAATATCACACTCAATTCACACTGTCACAGTGTAAATGAAGGCGTACGGAGTGAATAATGGGAGAGAACACATGTGATAAAGCCACATAAGATAAATGTAAATGTGTAAATAATAATCATCCATCATCAACTATCAGTTTCTGAACAGGGAAAGACGGACGAGAATCTGAAAAAAATTAAACACCAGGGTTTCAACTGCAGCTACTAATCTGTTTTTTGGTGCAACTTGAACGGGTGTTCTGCTCCTCCAGTGATCTTTTCATCTCATATGATATGTAGGAGTCGGTGCTCCAAGAGGGCAGATGAGCTGCTACAAGAAATGAGGTGTCATAAGCTGTGGGCAGGCAGTGTTGATGAAGAGAAAAGGTTTGGAGTGCAGTTCTTGAGTGCCATTTCTGGACAGGAATCAAAGTGTCAAGTAGAACATGACTGACACAATAGGAAACACTGAATTTACTCACTCGCCACTTTTAGATTTACTCAGATATCCAACATTTTGGGCACTGACTAATACATTTACAAGAGAATATGAAGCATACTGCCATGTGCTGTATGAGTAAGAGCCTGCCTGCTGATAGGGCTCAATATTTTCAGTTGAAGTTTAAGGTTAAGTCTGGCAACTGGTGTTTATTTTGAATTGGATGAAGAAATATGCTTGAAAGTCTTATTTTAAATCTCTTTTTTCTTGCTCACTTAAAGGAATTCAGCACATAATAAACAACTCATTTGCATTTTCCTCCCATTTTCTTTATACCTGAAGATTCTCTGAGCTGACAAGAGGATCTCATTTACTGTAAACTACAGCAGTCAGCATCTTAGGAGAAAGCACAGCCATTTTATACCAATCTGCTCCTCTTCAAAAATCTGGGTATTTTGGAACACCAGTAATAGGAAACAGTCATGTGTGTACAGAGTAAACCTTAGTACTCATGCTATAAACAGAATCATCTTTGTACCTCCCAAAACAAACCTGAAAATGTTATTATCTGGAATGTGCCTTTGGGAATTAAATAAGCATACATGGTTACTATATTCTGACACTGGTAAAGATTTTTTTTGTGTCTAACCTGCTAAAGATACAATAAATAGTTAGACTGCACAATACCAAAGGCATCTCACTAATTGGCAAACAGACAAACTCCTACATTTCGGGAGAAAAAACCTTGTTAACCATGAAATAGTTGTGAGGAATATGCCAAAACCACAGAACACTTCCCTCTTTAGTATCAAAAGCAAAGTCGCCTGTATTTAGTACAAGCTCAGTGAATTTGTTTGGTGCTGAGCAGCAGCGTTGCATCCTATAAAAGGCAGATAATGAGAACACAGGGGAACACAGGAAATGTAGGCACCAAATTATGTAGCACTGATGTGAGGGAGATGGTAATGGTCAAATAAGATTGTCGAGATTGTGTGCTCATTTGGCTTGTGTGTTTGCCAACCTTTGTGTTGATTCCATTTAAAAATCGCAGCTTAAGCAAACAAGGGAGATAGAAGGAAAAAAAAAGAAGCAGTGGTAGATGCTTAAAGCAGTCGAGAGACACTTCACCCCAGAGCAGTGAGGTCTGAAGTGGTTATTGGTAAGAGCACAATGGCCAGCTCACAGGTGGGCTGTCAAAATGCCTCTGTAACTGGGAATTATGGCAGCAATAGACCAGAATAATACAAGTGACCAGAAAAGCAGAGCACTGACTGTGGTGCTGAAGTGAGATGCTGCAGCAGCATGTTTGTGTATGTAGATCCTTCGCGTGGTTGGGCGTTTGGTGTATGGCATCAGTTGCAGGATCGTGTCTCCAAAAAGTAATCTTTGCTTTGGTGATGTGTTTGGAAGGTGTGGGCCCCACTGCGGAGTATGAATGATAGACGGGCTGCCAGCATGGATGGATGAAGTGTGCTGGCAGTACTGACGCTTGTCTGTGCCAGAGCCCAGCGCACATTGTTCATTCTTGGCCTCTAATCCATGTGATCTGAAACAGAGGTGCTGACTCCAGTCAAAAAGCACCAAGCACCGTCAGAAAAGAAAGCTACCCCCTGCTCGCCATTAGACGTCATGGTTTAAAAATAGCTCCTCTGTGAAAGAACACACTCTCTCCTCCGTCCAAATGCATTTCATATTCAGTCTGTGCTCCTCAAATTTGTCTTTCTTTTATTAGCCCTCAGGATTATGATTACTTAAATTTCAAAATTGTGCCAAAACAACCCTGGTGGTGTTTCCATCTGATCCCCAAGGCAGAAACAAACCTCTTCACAGTAAGTTGCTCAGCCCTGCAGAAATGTTTCCAAATGCAGTCACTCAGTAATATTCAGCATTTTCTTTTAACAGTGTTTTTTTTTTTTTTTTTTTTTTTTTTTTTAGCAGTCGTTAAAGGAAACAATAACAAAAAAAGAGAAAAGAAACAAAAATGATGCAGCACTAAAACTGAGGCCCTGCAATTTTCTGTAGTGCACCAGTGAACGCAATTTATGAGATGATCTGCATAGCACAGCTTTGAATGAATATTAACAGGTATAAGGTTAATGAAGAACATATATAGTGTCCAGGCCCAGTGAAATGTCTCTTTTAATCACTTCAGGAAAAAAAAAAAGAAAAATACCAGACTTTACTTATGTTTTCTCTTCAGGATGTTTCAAGTGTGCCTGCAGTTATCAACATAGACTTTGTTCTCTCTAATCCTTATTACTTCGATTAAATTTGAAATATGTTACTTCTACCCATATAGAAAGATTAATTGAAATTGGATGAGAAAAGGTACCGTTCCCGTTTTGGAGTAAGTTATCAAGGGACTGTTCCCCTTTTATGCCCTACAGCAAAAATCTGAAATTAAAATCTATTCAAACTACAAGTCAATTTAAATCAAGTTAAATGTTGGCGGCGGCAAGTATAAGCAAGTACAGTTTCATTGAAGAGGACCCTGCAAACAATGGAAATTCATGATAAACACTGCAGACCTCACTGTCGCCAAGGGATACGAATCCAGGTCATGACTCTGCATGTTCAGTCTCCATGGCCAGCGGAGACATCACATCGCATCATCTACCCATAAGTGGACATGTTTGTTCTGACTAGTCCAGAGGATCATAAACCTCTCGCGCCACTCCCACCCCCACCCCCACCCCCAGATATCTTGCGCTTCAACTCTGTTTAAACAAATCCGAGTGACTGGCTGCTCCTGTCAATGTCATCACCTACCAGACTGAGATCATGTCTCATCCACCCACCCCGCAAGCAGCAATCTCACTTGAGAGGAGTGTGGGAGTGCTGGGGAGAGACACTCTCACAATCGAAAGGGCAGGAACAGCGGCTCGGATCCAGGGTAGTCAGCCTAGCTGGTGTGACAAGCCACCGCTGATTCTGTCACTCAGAAAATCAAAGAAAACATTGAGGCTGATCTGAAAACAGGAGGTGCGCTGGGATGATGATCTTTACATATTCACGGTCGTGAGAGCACAAACTGAAAACAGACCCATCAGAACACAGAAGATTCATAACCTTTTCTACAAGCCCCTTAGCATAAACTCATTTCTATGCTCAATTACAGTTTATGTCAAATGAAAGATGCCACAATTAATGTTTATGACTGATTAAGTATTGAAGTGTGGGTTATTGTTTCATGGCGCATTGAGCTTGATGTTTGTTTAAGGGCTGTAAAGACAAAGCATTGTCTTGCCATTGTCATACATTTTAATTACTGCGTGATTGTTTGATTATGTTGTGAAGGACATTTTTGCATAGATTAAGGGAAGGTCGTATGAACTTGTGCACCAAATAAAGAGTCTGCTATCTGATTATTTGTCAGAAGCAGCTCAGTTGTAAGAGTCTAGAAATTGTATAAGGCCAGCCATGAAAGCAGACTGTCATATTCACTCTCAAGATACCATATTTGTGAGTCTTGGTGCCATCACACTTCATTAATTAGAGAAATTCATCACAGCCCGAGACCCTGCAATACATTTTATGCCTGCGCACTGATGATAATGCCTTTTGTCTTTTCAGAGGCTGTAATAGAGAGTGAGATTTACCGAAATGAATGTCTTGCTTGAATGAGTGTCTTGCAGACAAATTTATTGTATGTAGAACATTGTATGTAGTTCACTCCACAAACAAATTAAATTAAACTTGTCCTCACCACAGGCGAGGCAAGGCAAGGCAGGGCAAGTGTATTTGTGTAGTGCCTTATCAGAGGATATTCAAAGTGCTTTACAGGCATAAGATAAGAAAAATAAAAATATACAAAAGATTTAAGTATGAAAAAGATGTATAAAAGTATGGATATGTCTCATAGTATAGAAGAGTTTAAAACTGAATTCATAAAATATATTTAAAAAGAAATACCATAAGAAGTGATTAATTGCAGTGTAAAAGAAGAGAGTCTTTAGTTTAGTTCTGGCTACAGCTCTGGCATATCTGGAGCAGATTCCAGCAGTGAGCAGGAGAATGGCTAAAAGCCGATTCACTTCATTTGGTTTGGACTCTGGGCATCACTTACTGATCCCTGCAAATCTGAAATACCTCCTTGGCCTGTATGCAGCAAACATACTGTATCTGTGCTATAATTTGGCCTCAGGCCATTAGCTACGTGACTTGTAGACAGTCAGTAGAGCCTTGAAATCAATTAGGATATATATTAAAGTTAAATTAACAGCCAGTGTAAGGATCTAAGAATTGGTGAAATGTGTTTCCTCTGCTTTGTGTTTGTCAATATTCTATGAACAGCACTCTGAATGAATGCAGCTGTCTAAGGGTTTTATTTGGGAGGCCAAAAAGGAGTGCTTTACACTAGTCCATCCTGAAAGAAATATTTTATTTTTTCCAAATCTTTCTTGGAAAGGTTCTCATTGTAGCTATGAATGGTGATTTTGTTAGAGCTTTGATGTGGCCACTGAAATTTAAATCCTCATCAATGACTAGACCAGGATTCTTCGTGTGGGTGTTTTGGCATGTTTTTAGTAGTCTAGAATAAAGGTAAGTGTGGAGTGCCAGCCTTCTGTCTTTATTGCTGTGGAGTTATTTCAGTGTGTAGATTAAAGTCTCAAAGCAAAGACTGGTGAGTCAATAGGACCATAGTCAATTGGCAAGAGATGCATAGATCTGAGTGTCGTCTGCATAGATATAGATATAGATATAGATATAGATACAACCTTGTAAAATTCAAACGTCTAAAGTTTAAATACAAAGAGCCCAAGATCTGATTATTTCAGATTCATAATTCCCAATGACTGTACCCCCTGCCCTCTTAATATAACTTCAATAACCTGAGGAAGGTTCCTGGGGGGGTGACCAAATTTCCAGTCTATTTAGAAGTATTTTATGATACACAGTGTCAAATGCTGCACTGAGATCCAATAACACCAGGAGAGTTAGACTCCCCAAATCATTATTCAGGCTAATGTCATTTCAGGTCTTTCAGAGTAGTTGCATTTCTATGATGTGGGAGGAAACCTGATTGAACACTGTGAAGGGTGTCAGGAAATCATTGATTTGTTTAACAACAACTGTCTCGTGAAAGGAATGTTTTTGAGATTGGTCTGTAGTTTAGTGTTGAAGCATTCAGGTTTGTTTTTCCAAGAGGAACCAGACAAGTGCTGTTTTTAGTGATGCTGGAAAGATGCCTGACACTAGCAAAGCCATTAACAATATGCAGGAAATCCACTGCCAAGGAGCTACAAACCTTTTTTAAAAAAGGTTGAGCATGTAGATGGTTTAAGATGCCGCATTATGTCTGTGAGAATTTTGTTATTAATTGTGGTTAATTCCAACACACACACACAAAGATCATTCTGTTTGCAGAGAGGAAAAGGTCACAATGTGGGAGAAACCTGTGGGCTGGCAGCAATTGGGAATAAGGGCGTAGTTCCTGCAGAAACCATTTCTTCCATTTTCTCTTAAAACCTCAGGTGCAGGGATGTGGAGAGAGAGAGGGGGAGAGAGAGGGTTGATTGTGTTGGGGGTGTTCCAGGTGACTGGGGTATATCACAGCTCTCACCCTGAGGTGTGATCCAGCCTGAGTCACGTTACTGGGCAGACAATATAGAGGCTGTTTTTTTGTTTATCACTGTGTTCCTCAAACACAGCCATATCATTACTGATGGCGCCATTAGGTGGCAGCCTAGTGTGTTTCATCTCCTTGGGCATCGAGTGTGCTGGCTGTAGTTTGTCGCCCTGTACTTGGTTGGTTGGAACTAGAGAGTCTCCTCCCCCCTTGCGGTATTTTGGTGGGTGCCTGTATCCTGGCACATGGTGTGAAACATGAGTTTTTGCTCCAGTTCCGTTTGGGAGCAAGCCGTCTGATCTAGAAAGCTGAGCCCCCCTCCCTCCCCTAGAATACATTAAAGTTGTCAATAAAATTTAGGTTTAATTGAAAACATGTTTTCTGGAGCCATGCATCCAAGCTGTGTGAACAAGAGAACACAGTGCTCCCTGCGGCTGGCAGTGGGCCACTAATGAATATCTGTCCTTTAAATGTGCTGAGTGTGTTGAGTAGTAGTGGGAAATCTTTCTTTAAGAATTCCTACTGCTTCCTCTTCATGTCACTCTTGTCAACAGGCACAGTAATCTGACTGATGGCCTTGTACTCTGAGAGAATTAACTCTCTCATGTCAGCCCCAGTTGCACTGACAGTTTGTGGAACCACCAAGGAGCAGAGGACTGTGCTCACGGCCAGGTGGCTCTGACTGGTTGACCTTTTACCCATATGAGCCGCATTAGACCCACAATCAGCCTTGTGCTGCTCTTTGTCGTATTTGTGACATTGCTCCTCACCCTGGGCCACCCTGGGCGATCCTCACTGCCGCTTGAAGTTGCATCTGACATTAAAGGTTCAAATCTTTTTTTTTACAAAGGCTGGCGCTGTGGCCAATTGGCATCCTGAGCCCCCTTGGGGTGAACATCTCTAGCTTGCTGGACACTTGTAACAATGCTAGCAGCTTTGGCTAGCTAGAACCCTCGAACACGCTCTGTTGCACCTGTGAGCCTAGCCACTGACTGGTGCCCCCATTTGATCCAGTTAGCTTACATAACCCTGATGAGTTGGGGAAATATATGGAGTTATGCCCCGCTAACATAGCTTGCTGCGTTACGCTGACACAGGCTCCACCACCAGACCCCCCCCACCCCTCCTTAGCAGTGGCTCCAGACCCTCTGGGCAGGAATTTCTGGTTTCCAAAAGCACAATTTTCTGCAAAAGCCTGCAGTAATTTCAACAGCAGGAGGGAATCAGAAACCAGAGGAGGCATCTTTCAACCAGACACCAATTTTGCTTAGTACTGAACAGTTTGCCAGGTGATGCTGTCAGTCAGGCGGGCGGCAAAGCAGTAAGGCAGGCAGGTACAGGCACAGCAGCCAAGGTCCCAAACATGGCTTCAAAATTAGCTTAACCCCTGTGTGCACTATGTCCAATTACATTATCTAGCGCTGTTCTGTTCTCTTCAATAAAGCATGTCATTGTGTTAGTTTGTTGGTTCAAATTGTTTTATTCAACATATAACCTCCACAGATGCTATTGTCTGAACTTTTTCTTTCAGTCTCATGTTGGAAATAGTGTTACGCATCTCCCAACATACTAGAATAACATTCAATCTTACAAAACAGATTGAGCATAATATGGTAAATTCCATAGTAAGTCTGTCAGTCCACCTTTATGTGGACGTTAGTGGAACAACATTTTGGAGTTCAGAAGCCTTATTCTGTCATTAACAGCAACTCAGTGAAAGCTGCTCAGGCTTCACAGAATCAAAGACACAGGAGATTTGCCTCTTGTTCTGTATTCTGCCTTTCATTCAGCACCAATAAAATGAAATTCTGAGATTCAAGGAAGAATTCAAACACTCAACACAGTACTCTTATATAGCTGTTCTTCCAGCAGTCTCTTTTTTTCTGGCTGCTTCACATTTAATCAAATCACTTCCTATCTCCATAGCTCATTTGGCAGCCCCTCCTGAGACCAGGCCAGGTTTAAAGAAGGGTTAATTGAGTGCATTTACCTCTGTGACCCACCAGTCCGCTCCTTGCTCTCCACCTTAGGACCAGTGCTTGTTGTAAAGGTACACACTTTGCATTTGTGGGCATTCTTCTGCTTGTTTGTGAAGCATCTCAGACAATATCTAACAGCAAACATACAATTTCAGAACAAAAGGCAAGCAGAGGGGATGGATAAAGCTCTTTTGAATCAGAGAGGAAAATAAACAGTCATGTGGTTTGTCTTAGCTGACTCCGCAACCTCGAGGATGTACAAAATTGTGACAGTATGAAATTCCTCTCAAACTGTGAGGTAGTGTCCTCAACGCTGGACAAGTTTGCCGTCTCTAAGCCTCATAATCTCTTCCACAAATACACAGACTCTCTTGTGTTTGTATGCTTGGATCTGGTAATCACTTAATATACATAGAAAACAACACCACTGTTGCCCAAACTGTAAAACTTTTCATCCCACCGTATACAGTATTTGTCCCTAACATCATCATCATCAGGATCAGAGTGTGCGAAGTTATTAGTATGTGTAGCTTTTTTATTATGCCTCATTGTACAGTTAAAGTTGTAATCCTTCTCAGATTTCACTCCCGGTTACCTTGGTGACAGCAATTTAACAATTTAATTTAAGCAGATGCATTTAATCCTCCAAGTCCCAGAATTCTGGAGCAGAAAACACTCTTTGTCACTAACAATGAAAACTTCTGTCTAGAGAGATAATTTCAGTGTAAATACATCAAATGGCTACTGAAGAAGGAGGTGCTGATGATAAATAGCATTAGCAATGGGGGATTTCATTTCATGAAAACCTTAAGGATTATAGCTTCAGTGTTAGCATGTTTTCCTGTGAACATCAAGTAGCTCTTGTTTCACTTATATATGTATGTGTATATATATATAAATAAAACTGCATGCTAAAACTACATTTTTTTTGTAACATTTGTTGTTATGTCAGTGACATGCAGTTTCAAGTGAAACACATACCCTTTGGGATGGATGCATCTTTCTTTTCTCTCATTATGAAGATGTGAATTTTAAATATACCGAGCAGAGAGTTACACACGAGATGAAAGGGGAACAATAGTATCCCTCTCAGAGTTTGCCCACAGTTTCCTCAAGCTAAATGCTGAGTTTGTGACACACACTCAGAGCTCATGAATAATGCAATAGCCTAGTTTCATTTTTTTGTGGGGAAAAAAAAAACAAAAAAACTTGGGCTGGAGGTGATTATTATATCCACTGTCTTCAGGGTGAATAAACACTGTTGCTTTTGCTCACCCCCTATTGTATATTCCTGGGCGTGCCGAAGATGAATATATCAGCTACAATATGAAGTGGCTGCGAGCTGTGGCTACCTGCTATATGGTGGGGTTTTAAATGTGTAAAATGGAAGAACTGACTGTGCAGGTGTGAGTTTTCTTTGGGTGGGAGTTTGTCTCTATGCACATCTGCCTAATGTGGGATTGTTTATTGAGTGAGAACATATGGACCTATACAGTGACTAATTTGTCTGATCTCATTTGCAATGATCCTAAGCATTATCCTGTTTTCCTGTCTTCAAACTGAAGACCTACATGACTTAAAATCTTAAATTAGGATCATACAGAGCTGATCTCTGCATAAACATTATGCAGAGAGGCTTCAATTAACTTTTACAGTCATCTCCACCCGATTCATTCTGGTTTTTGAGTATTTTTTTTATTGTAAACAGGTTCACACCTCTAATTAGCTGTCTATCACATTTAATTGTGATTGTGAACAAATGCATGCAAGCCCTGTGAGCAAACTGTGCTTTACACCCTATAAAAATTCTGAAACACGGGCTTAAATTAGAAAGGTGATAATTTGAGGATTAAACATATTCGGATAAGGACATAGTTGGTGGAAAAAACACTTGCATGAGTAAACAGAGTTGGTGAACATGTAATTGGGATATACTGGATAATGAGGAAGAGGGCTAGTTTGGAAATGAGGATAGCAAAACATGGAATGGTTCAAAGACTACTTTTAATTTGAAATTCATTCTTCAAAACAAACGCAGTTTTGATATTGCATGTTTATTTATTGTTTAAAAAGTCTACAACTGAGCTGAGGTTGACTAGAATGTACGATTCGAACACTGTTTCATGCAGCACATAACATATAATTTCGCAAAATGACAATGGATTTAGATTATATGCTTTAAGTTTGCTTTCCCATGCAGGCTGATAGTAAACCATTTATGGCAATATGCTTGGTCGGTTCATGAGTGGCCAGCTCTGATAAAGCACTGTGTCTAATTAACACGCTGACAGCAGCACTGTCTGGGCAATCACACTCTTCCAGTTTATTAAAGTGGTTAAGGAAGTCACTCTGGCCCTTGGGGGACTGGTACAGTAATTTTCCCCCTGCAAGCCAGATGATACGCCCAGAGATGAGGCAAACCAAGTGTGACTGTCTCTCCCTCTCGCTTTCTTTCTCTCTCATCTCTTCCTTTTTCTCTCCATTTTCCCTGTCTTTCACCACATGCCTCTCTTTCACATCAATATCTCTCCTCCTTGTCTCTTTTTCACCCTTCCTCCTCACCCACACCCTTCGCTCTGGGTGCAAGTTGGAAATGTAATATCACATGCATTTCTGGTCTTTTTTTTTTTTGCTCCCGCCGATGGACTCTAAAAATAACCTTCACAGCAGGAAATGCTGAGTTTTGCTTCCCACAACACTTTAGTGTAAACAGTGAGACATTTTGATTGGTCAAGACAGGCTTCTGATAGCAGCACAGGAGAGTTGAGCTTGATTGGTGTCTAGTCAGCAGCAGTAAACAGCAAAAGCACAACACAGAAACACTTTGAAGCCACGAAACAATAATTAGCATGAGAGATGAGGCAGATCTGGTGATTGTATTTATACCTGGCACACAGACTGTACCACTTAATATAAGCCAGGCTCTTTCAAAAACAATTGGGGTGTTTTATTCCTGATAATTGTTGTTGACATTTCTCTGCCTGAAATAAATCAGTCCATGAGATTATACCCTTTGCCAAATATTCTAATGTCAGAATCAGAGGTGACTGCTTCCGTGGGTTTGTTTGTGAGGCCGTTCAAGAAAGTCTAAGATGGAGAAATAAAGGTGAAAAAGCTACTTTATAATTTGTGAGGGAGCCGTACCTTACCTTCCTGCTTGTTGCTGAACAAGGAATATCAGCTGGCCTGATTGTGTGCAATGGGAATTCAAACAGTATTTGATGTGAAATAGATACCTCTCTGTTTTCTGCCAGCAGTCCCTTTGTAGGGGCCAGTGTATTTTTAACCAAGTGATTTTAAGCACGACTGTGTTGGGGCCCAGGGACTAAAATGTGTCTTTTTTTCTCAATTCCTTGAGGAAAAAAAAGAAAAAGAAAAACACAGCAATGACAGAAACACAGAAATGTTATCTTCAGTATAGCTGCCATGCATCATGTTTCCTTTGTAAAATTCATAGCAGTCCAAAGACATCACAGGAAATGTTTCTGCTATACGTATAGTCTGTGATTGGACTGTGGCCGAAATTGTAGCTCAGTGAATTTCAGTATTTTCCACGTACAGGTTACTGAATGAAAACATCCCGTTGTCACTTCACTGTTGGAGTGGTTCCACTGACAGATAGCTGCACCACCTCCAAAGATTTGGCTCATGGTGTGCTTTGCTGCAGAGCACCACTGCATGTTGACAAAGCATGCTAATGTTTTTACACTCAAAGGAAATGTCTTGCTGGGCTAGTTAAAGGCTGTTGTAGTTGTCCTTTCCCCCCCACCCACCCCCACCCACTGCTCTGAGATACACCCAGAGAGACCTTTGGGCAATTTTTAGCACTCCTCTAACTGATCAAAGGTCAACACTTGGCAGGGCGGTGACACTGACCTTAGGCATGTGTGTCGTGAGGTGGCAAAGTCTAAGGCCTTCTGACATGAGCCATAGTGACTCAGTCAGGCCTTAACCCTCAGTGCACACTGACTAAACTGTGCCATGTACTTTTTGCTTACCAAACACTGACAATACTCACACCACTGAGCAGCTCTTGATTTATTTTTCCAGTGAGCTTCACTTACTAATTAGAAAGGAAAGGAATTAGAAAGGTTACGCTGGGCATGGTTCAGAGAATTTCATGATTATTCATGTTCAAACAATCCAAAGATGGAAACGCCGCAAAGCAAAGTTGGCAAGATAGAAAGTAACTGTAAGGTTGTGTACAGTGTGTGTGCAGAGAAGTGTTTCACTGCTGGAGTAAAAATGGATTCAGATTTATTTACATTAAAAAGTAATTTCTACTAAACTTTATGTTGCTGATCCACCAAAATATGCCCTCAGCTGGATTCTGCTCCTCCCCATCCTTATTATCTCTCACCTATTCCAGTATTTACACAGAATTGGAGAAAGGTGAAACAAAAAATCATATTATTTTAAAAATAGTTCCCTCCTTAAATTACCTGCAAATTTCAAAAGTGGGAATAGCAGTGTAACCCTGCTGTGTCAGGAGGTATAATTAAGCCTGTCTCTCCCCACCTGCCTCTAAAGGTTAGACTTATCAAAACAGTAATGATGATTAGAAGGAAGATAAATTACCATAGCAGTTTGTATATGAGGCATCCAAATCATCAGCTCAGTCTGTGACACGTAGCTTGCAAAGCAGCAACAACCCACCAATCGACTTCCCGTTGAGCTAATTCTGCATATGTTTGTTTATTCCAGTTTAATGATACTAAGGCGATACCTGTGTGATATGGATAATGATGTTGTGATTTGGAAAGCTTACCAGGGACGAGGGGTGTGACCGCAGGAAAGTATTGATTGCTTAATCTCTTTAAATACAGCCTATATCAGACTGATTCTTCAGAAAACAGAAAACGCCAAAAGATTAACTGATCCTCATGACATTGGAAAAAACAAAACATTACTCCTTTATGTGCAGCTGCAATCGACTAGGAATTATATTCTACACATCTGCAGCCAGATGTTAGTGTAATCTCAGATTAAGCATTGTTTTGTCCTTAATGCAGACATGTGGTATCTCTTTAACAACAAATTGACATGTCTGTGTGTCTTTGTCTAGAAGGATCACACAGCTATTATCATAAATTTCTACAAGTAAATACGTCCAACAAGGGGATTTAGGCCGATGCAGGCTATTTCCCTCTTCCCCAGTGGTAATCAGTCAATGCACAAAGCAAGTCATTGTGAGCATAATAGCTTCGTACCTTGATATTTTTTTGTATTGTACACAATGTGCCCTGTTGACACCCCCATCCCAAAGGTCTGTTTCAATCTGAGGAGATGCAGTTGGAAGATGGTGTTGGGGGGGGGGTGAAAATGCTAATGCATCCTTCAGTTTAATGTCTGCATGTAGGCAGAGGATCGGAGGCCTGTGATGCCGAGTGATGCCTCAGTCAACAACCACAACCAGACCAAATAAACACGAAGAATCCTGTTACAGCCTCACTGTTCTCCAATAAACCACCCCCCCCACACACACACACCACCACCTTCCACCTCACTCACTCACACCCCCTCAAGGCTGTCGTTTTCTTCCTCTCCCCCTGGAGTGGTAGCACCAGTGAATGAGGAGGCACGACTACCTCTACCAAACACAGGAGAGGGAAGCCTCCTTCATGCCTCATTGACTTTGTTTTCTCTGGCTAATCCCCCCCCCCCAAAAAAAAAAAAAACAAACACACACGCTCACATGCACATGCACATAGACAAATCTGATTCAGCTGCCACCCTCCCCTTTCCACGCCTCACCGTTCTGATTTTGACACGCAGGCTGTCATGCAGCAGTTCTCTGGGAGGTGGCGATTAACAGAGCTGTCGCCATATGGAGTGAGATCAGTCGTCAAAACCCTACATAATTGGCTCAGGGAGGAAGAATACTTAGGTAACCGGTCTCAAAAAGAGGGAGGGCGAACTCGGTGAGGGCGGACACCTTGGTGTCTGCATTCAACAATATTAAATGCTCATTAAAACACTTGCAAATGATTCATTAATAATAAGAAACTAAATGCATCATGGAACCCAGAGGGAGGCGGGGTCACATCTAGGATTCTGTGCCGTAGAAGAGGAGAAAATATTCCCTCCCCTTCACCCCAAAAGAGGAACTGGTGTACATTAGCCAGTTGTGTGTGGTGATAAGCCACATAGAAGGCTTACAACAAACTATTTATCAAATTAATACAGGAAAAACTTGCATTTAATGAAGCCATTGTCATGTCTGCACCTAATATTGAAATGGACTTGAAGTCTGAGCCAGGGGTTTACATTGCTGACGGCCTAATTATATGGATTGGCTGCAGTAGAGCGTAGCCTATCAGCTCTGGGGAAAAATTAATTCTGGTACAGGGGAAGAGAGAGAGAGAGACAGAGAGAGAGAGAGTGAGGTAGGCTGCAGTCGGCTTCACTGCTGTGAATTGATGGCTGCAGAGGGCCAGGCTGGTGTGTGTGTGTGTGTGTGTGCACAGGCTTCTGGATCACTTAAAGCTACACACAGCATTACTGTAGGGTGTATTCTTTGTGATTTAGAAACTGCGTGTCGCTCTGACAGATATGTGCTGAATTATAACGGCAGCCATAAGCAAGATGTAAGCAACATTTTGTTGATTCACTGCCATTCCCGCACGCTTCTGCGTGCATGGGCGGGTTCTTTTCCTGGCTGAACAGTGAGCACATTCATTAGCCCTG
This sequence comes from Caranx ignobilis, assembly GCA_021432705.1. Lineage (NCBI taxonomy): Eukaryota > Metazoa > Chordata > Actinopteri > Carangiformes > Carangidae > Caranx > Caranx ignobilis. The sequence goes on from MU269988.1 coordinate 8,565,594, forward strand.
TTTATTTCTGAAAAACCAGCTGGTGGTCAAAGAAATGCATATCATCCAACGGCATGCTGTGAATGTTGTCTCAGTGTGACAGTTTTAGCATGTAAGCATTTACTCTCTGAAGCAGCTAACTAGACACATATAAGACCATCTTAGGTGTTGGCAAGTAAAGGTGGCGACTTCTAGACAGAGAAAATTTGATCATCAATACTATATTTAGACAAAATTAAAGGTTCAACGCAAGATACAGGCTTTAAAGGACAAAAGCAATGATCATGTTGGATTTTCCACATCACAGAGGCATCGAGCAACAGAATGATGTGATACAGATAGGCTAATATTTATTGAGGTTACGTTCAGCTCCAGATGCTCACAGCCTCTGGTTGTTTTGAGCACCCGTCCTACTGACATTTCTGCAACAGCATGCGCAGGAATCCTGTTAGGCAGAGGTTTTATGTTAACATCTTCAATTATGTAGTGAGGCTGATGTAATGACATTTATGCATGGTGGCACTTTTTCCCTGCACTGATTGGTCAGCCACCTGCTTTATAAATCTAATATGATATGTCATTTACAGCGTCTGCTGCAGGGCTTATCATGTAGCACTCTCACAGTCTTTTATTAGCTCACTCACATGGAGCAAATGAAAGAGGCATGAGATAGTTTCCTATAGGACATAAACATTTTGCTGACATACTCCAAGCCAAGTTAAGCTGAATTCAGGAAATGTGAGTGATTACGGCGACTTTTCTAGCTGCCGTGTCACACTGTGAAAGCGTCCACGCCCGAACAGTCTGCGAGCAAGGGTGCCACCCTGCAGACGCTGCGTTCCATCAGAGGATGAAAAAATTGTATGAAATTAAAATGTGAGAAAAGTGAGTCAAGTTTTGTGTCAACAGATGCCATACAGAGAGAAAAGGGGAGGATATGAACTACAAAAATAATCTTGAATAGTTCAGAAGGGCAGTGAAAGCATCATGCCTCAGCTCCCTGTTAATTGGCTGAGTGCAGGACTGCTTGGATTGGAACCATTGCAGATGGTCTGAATGCTGTCAACACAAATGAGCACCTTATATGCTCTGTGTTATACGTTTAATGATCAGCCAGACACTCTGGAGTCCCACAACTTATTCAGACTGTTTTTTTTTTAGAATAGAAAATGTACTTTTTCCGACACTTTTATTTTTAATGGTTCATTAATCCTACCTGCAGTGTGTCACACCTTTCCCTGCTGTATGCACATCGCTCCAATGGCCTCAGATTTCATGCCACAGCCCGCATACGCAACTGCAGACAACGGGGCGCGGGCAGCCAATGATTGACAGACTTGTTGTGTTGTGACTCCTCCTGAACACAACATCCCTCTCTGCCCTCTCTCTTCTAATGCTTCTGTGTTATCAGTCCAGTCAGTCTGACCAGTTTTCTTATTTATGTATACCATCACCCCTCTCTCATGCTTTGTGGTGACAGGTGTCAGTGGCTTTGTTAGAAATCCTCCACTAGCTCCTCTATCTTACTTATGCCTAGCTGTGGTTCGGTGTCATAGATGGCAGCACTGGTTGGTACGACAAGAGCACTATATATCTTTTTGCATGCCCCAGACAGCTTCAAGGGAATAGATATATTTTTTGATATACCGTTTACCCTATAGAGGGTTATATATTGTATAAATAACTATTCATTAAGGGATATTCCTTTCATTGCCATATGCAACGGTAACAGGACAAAAATACAGCATGAATTCAGTGCTTCTTTCCCTCCTGTCACTCCGTTTAAACCTTCGATTACTTCATCTATAACAGTTATGTAAGTTCTGTCTTGATAATTTTCCCGCAGTCCCACTGTCTGTCCCAGGGGATCGCCGATTCAAGCAGCGTAGCAGCCTCCGTGTCCATCAGCAGACATTTGTCCTATCAAAGCGAGGTACTAAGCTCCTGCCTGCTTGCTAAATGCTCACTCTGCTCTATACACAAATGTGTCAAGTTCTCTGACGCCTCCACCCAGCGAGGTTTTGGACCTGCAGAGTATGAGGATCGACTTCCCCCCAGCTTTTGTTTGCTGGAGGATACATTCTGCTAAATAGTGTCTACAAATAAATCTCTATCCTCAATACAAAGTGGAGGTATTTTCACTAGAAATGATGCATAAATACTGCTTGAAAGTCAGCTTGTTTTTTTTTTTTTCTTTTTATGTTCAATTTTATCCCCCACATCCATCACCAGTAGAGCTCCAATAAGAAAAACATCAGTGTCAGCTATGTAAGCGATTGCAGATAGTTGCTCCCAGCCAGTGCCCACCCGTACGGGTAATCTGAACATGTCGCAGTCGTACTTGACCTTTCCTCTCACCGGAATGAAAATAGTGAACATGACAAGCTGAGGTTCTGGCCGAAGTTCCCATTTTTTTTGCTAAAACACCCGCCTGTCTGACAGGAATAAAGACTGCAGGCTGGTTGGGGTGTCACAGCAGAGCAGTCGTCCTGTCAAGTCACAAAGGCCACATTAACCATTAACTAAAATCAGCATCAGTTCTGACAGCTTATTTACGAGAGCTTTCTTTTTTTTCCCCCATGACAATTGTTGTTTTTGGTCTGGAGGCACAAAGGAAAGATCAGTGAGCTGCCACTTTGTATTGCAGTGAGGGCGGCAGTGTCAGCTGCTGTTGTGGTATAACTGGATTAAGGTATGCAGCACACTTTGTCATTTCTTAAGCTCTACTCCCTTATTTGTCAATAGTGACAATGTGAGATTGCCATTTCCAGCCTGAGCTTTTACCTGAATAATGTAGTGCTCACAGTGTTGTTAGAATAATAACGACATGGAAACATAATATGCTGTGGTCTGATTAATTCAGTTCTTTGTGATACTAAAAGTTAGCCTTAAAATACTCAAAATAATTTGCTATTTTTCATTTTTCTCCCTCTATCATCATCATATCATTCATAATTCATCTAATAGCACATGCAACAAGTAAGACTAGTTTCTCTACAGTAATACAATAGTTGGTATGGCTATTTTGTTATCTGACAATGAGGTTAATCACTCTGTTGATGTCATGATGCTTTGGCCATTATATTCTAATGTCAAATTGATTTTATTGATGGCACTGCAATTTTTTTCCTCTCACAAGTAAATGTTTTAATCGCATCGTAGAAATCGTAAATTACGGCACCGTAGTCGTACACTGTTTGTTTTTCACTTCGCTAATGAATCATTTGTCTTGTAATGTGGTCATAGTTTAAGGTGACCGTGAATGTCAGTGGCAATTGTCGCTGCAATTTGCTGTCATTTCCTGCAATGATTCATCCCCAGCCACTCTCCAGTGAAGCTCTGTGTATTTCCCATTCAAAGCACTTTATCTTGTGCTTCAGCTTGGGAATTTTCTGTTCCCAGCTTTGAGCAACGTGCAGTATCTTCTGCTCCTAACGTGCCAAATTCCACAGAAACAAAAAAAAAAAAAAAACAACACAGAGACACACCAGCATTTCACACTTCATCCATGAAGCCAGACTTTTCTACTTTGTTTCCTCCAGAGAAAGTTTTTTATTTATTTTTTTGTGCAGTAATTTTAAGGCACACATCGAGTTGGTAAAATATATATGCCTGCAGCGTTCATTGAGAGTGACATATCAAGCAGAGGTAGCATTGTTGTGTGGAGGTGCAGAAATGAAGGGGACTGCATTGTATTCATCCCCAAATGGCTCTAAGCAAAAACTTCTTTGATTAATATCTCTGTTAGAGAACGCTATGCACCGGGGAGAACCACTTTATGAAAACACAACCATCATTCATGCACACCATTTTTGTCCGTCAGGTTTAATGTTTTGGTACGTCCTTTGATGGAGGCCGTAGAGGAGAATGGAGAAGAATATTTTGGGGAAGCAATATGTTGTACAGGGATTTTAACAGCTCCTATGTGTCAGGAGAAGTCATCACCATTAATCAATTCATGTACTCATGCTGAGTGACTCATGCATTGAAATCAAACTCCAGTGACCATGCTGTTCATTCTGAAGCCATGCAATTAATTGACTATATTGAAAGAACTATATTGACTGTATGTTTTAAGGGGTGCATATGTATATATGATGGTATTGTAATAATAATTATAATACAAATCAATTTGATTCATAAGGTTTCAAGACACCCAAGGGCATTTACAAAAGCAATAAAAACACACAGGAACATTAACAAGTGAGAGACAATGTATGAAGTGACTCAATATAGAAAATATACATACCTATACACACGCACACACATGAAGAAAAGTAACAACTACATGATGTACTTTATGGGAAAGTAGAAGAATAAGTGTAGGAATTGCCATTGTGTGTGTGTGTGTGTGTGTGTGTGTGTGTGTGTGTGTGTGTGTGTGTCCTGCAGTCGTGCTTGGACTGAGAGAACGAGGTCACTCCTGAACAATCACCATACTTTTCTCGGCTTAGCACTGAGCACACACACAAATACATGTGCACACACATACATTTACACAATGTGTCTCTCTTTCTCTCCTGCACACACTCACACTCACACACATGCACATAAACAAGGCAGGTGGTGAGGTGTTAAACAGGCCATGATTTGGCTAGAATCAGACGGCAGACACTCCCTGAAGGCGGGGGAGGGCTAAACAGGATTTCACTGATGGAGCATCGGGGCCAGTGCTGCCAGTCCCACTGCATTAACCACTCTGATACTTCTGTGCAATTGGACATACAGCACAGTGTGCGTTTGGCAGCACTGCTCAGGGTAAAGCCTGTGGGTACATATGTACTCCTAAAACTTTTCCAAACTTGTTGTCACAGTGCACTCCTCACTCATCGTTATGGTTGAATTTGTTTCACATGGTCACATCATGACTATCACGTCAGTGTTCTCCGCGTCTTGTCGAGGAACACTGACGACAATCTCGCTCCTAAGGGGTTTAACCTTCTCCTTGTTTTCTGCATGTGTCACCACGATTGGATCAGAGCCGCGTCTTTCTGCTGGGAGTGAGCAGTGTGAAAGGCATTTAATCCTGTTCCCAGTGCTCCATGGAGAGCAGCAGGCGTCTGCAGGTGTGTGTAGTTTTGTGTGTCTACCTGTGTTTATTTCTGTAGAGCTTTGGGGTGGTAATGCCAGGGCGAATTTGAAGTTACTTTTTTGTGTGTGTGTTTATGTGTAAGAGAGAGACAGAGAGACAGAGGGAGGTAGTCAACCACCTCCATGATATGGATGGCTATATTGAGTTGTATGGTGTGACAGGGGAAATCTGCCGTGTTTAAAGGAAAGCACAACTCATCAGGGCTTTGCTTTGTCCATGAGCTGCACAGTTAGTGGGATTTATAATTGGGATTAACTGATGTCCCCTAGTGAGTTTTTCCAAGCTGGTTATCATTAATGTAATCCAATTAGTACATTGTGTTTACAGATTTGTCTCTAAATGACTCAGTGCAGGTGTAGACTCAATTATCAACCTTTGGTAAACAGATTCACTTGATATACTTCCACATTTATGGCTCAGATTAGTGTAATGTTAATAATTAAATTTTTGTTCATTGTTCTTTTAAAATGCTTGTGTGAGTACTGATTACTCTTATGCTCCAGTTCAGCAACAGCACATGCTAATACAAATTGTTTCTCAGACCTTGAAATTAAAAAAATGGCCTATCTTTTGAAAGGTTCCTGGAAATAGCTGTTTTGTTTGTTTGTTGTTGGGTTTGTGTAGCTGCACTGCAGAAGTCGGGTGCTGGTTGCACAGGCCTGACTATAATATACATAATGGATTTGGCGCATAGTACAATCATGCTTTGATAATGTGCATCAGTCAAATTAGAAAATGTAGATGCAACATACTTGCTAACTATCTGAAAAGGGTTGCTCTGCTGGTTGGAAAGGCTGAAGACAGCTTGTTGGCTCTAAAGCAACATTTTTGAGTCAGAGTTTTTTCATGGTGACTAAGTCCCGCCACTGTAACCCCAACTCAGTCATGCAGAAGCAAATACGCAATAGAATATAGTATACTTCCACTTTTTAAAAATAACACACCAATGTCAATGGTACTACCTGCAAATCTTTTCTAGGTAGCTACAGCAGATGTACAGCAGAAAAAGATGCATAGTTGATCTCCTTCAGAGTAATCAAAACAAAACAAAGTTGTGTCTAAAATGATAATCCAAACTCTAAATTTTCTTTCCTTAAAGTATCATTTTGCAGTTCTCGTCACGTGTACAGTTCTCGTACTGTTGTTTATCGTCCTCCTTGGATGGAGTAGTGATCCGAAAAGTACTACTGAGCCCATTTGATCTCCTTCCAGACAATCCTGGCTCAAATGCCACAGTAGTGGGTATTAATCTTTCCTGGTGTTAGCTCCGTAACTGTAATTTAACTTGTCTAAGTTATCCACATTGTTTAGCTTTGAAGTGTAGAAAGAAGCCGACACGAACCGAGAAAGGGGGTTTGTGTGTCAGTGTGTAACCAACTGATGCAATGAAAACATGGATGTGTAATGTCCCTGTTGACCTGCAGGTGGGCCACAGATGATACAAACTTGGGCAAACTTGACAGTGAAATTACAGTGCAGTGCAGGATTGTCAGGGATGAGCCCCCTACTGAGCCTCTCCTCCCATTGCAGCACACATACGCGGTGAATCACCATAATAACAAAACAGGCCCTGGCATGAAATAATAATATTAAAAAAAAAACACAACTCACTGAAAAATATTACTTTGCAATGCACCCACATGAACCTTAGACTCTGACTCGCTGCAGCCTCCTGAAATACTTACACAGCTAAAGCATTTCAAAGCAGCGTTTATGTGTCAAATGCAATGTGAGGCACCGTTAGCTAGGCTCACATTGCACTCCTTCTATATCTAGAGAAGGACTGTGCTTGCTTTTTTCATATCAATAGAATCACCAGTTGAGATGGTGTAGGGGCTAATCACAGCTTCTCTCCGGTAAGCCTAAGTCCCAAACCCCATCTCAGTCAATTTTTACACTGGCTCCTCTAATCCCTCTCCCTTTTGATGTTTCCTGCTGTTTGTATAAAATCAATAAAATATACAGGAAGAAAAAGAAAACGCTCTTCTCTAACCTTCATCTTGGCTACTTTGAGCAGACCAAAGCCACCAAAGGGAACTAGCTACCGTCCCACTCATCTCAGGAGTCACAAAAAGAGTAAACTGTATCAGTAGGTGCTCAGACCAGCCCCCCTGCTATGCTCATGTATGCCCTCAGTAGCTCCATATGCCAAGAGAGCTGCCAAGGGAGTGGACAGGCAAGCTCAGTGACTGCCAGTCTGCAGATGCAGGAGCCGTCCGCTCATGCATATTAAACCCACACCACCTGCTCGTCGTACATCACACCCTGCGTTCTCGGTCCCAGGAATTTTAATCAACCAGGCTGACAGGAAGCTACTCTCTGCTCCACGTAGGTGAATCATTCAACTCTTCTCCTCTTACTCGCGCTCCAGATGACATGGGGATGCATGTTGATGTTGCATTCCTGCACCATCTCGGAGTTCCCTTGAGGGAGATGGAGAGTGGCAGAGAAAGAGTGGAATCTGAGCCTGAGGAAGATGAGGCAGAAGACAAAGAAAGACCACTGTGCCTTAAAAATAGGAATGTGTCCAGTGCTGTTTGGTTGTCTTTCTCGTCAACTTCTTATGCTTTGCGTGCCATCCTGCCTCTCTTGTTGTTGTTGTCTCTCAGGTGTGAATAATTGTCCATGTCCTGTTGGATTAATCAGAGAAAATCAGAGACACAGGGAAACAAGGGAGGTAAAGGGCATCAATAACTGGCAATCAAAATGGCTTCCCAATCCTTATTGGTTTACACAGAGTGGTCGAGGCAAATTAGATGTCTTAACTTTTCCTTTTCTGCATTTCTTCCTCTCTTCATGACTGTTTGATCTGTTTGCAGATTTCTGAGTCATTTCCAATTCAAATATTTTTGTCAAGCATAAAGAGGGAGCTTTTTTTTTTTTAACACAACTGTGGGGTGATCATAAAGCTGATAACACTGCATCCCATCGAATCAGTGTTCAGAAATCTGCATTTTTCTTCCCTATGTTCAACCATCATGACAGTGAAGATGTTACAGTGAGTAAATGAAGACACAGCCAGGTGCTCGTTCGACTGCACCTCTGAGTCTCTCTGCCAGATTCTGCTGGCACAGCATAATCCTCTAGAACCTCTAGGATTAAAATTTTATGCCATCTTTTTAAATATAGTCTTTAAAAAAAGGAAAAAAAAGGCAGATGGAGACAGACACTGCCAAGACAAGACCAAGTGTGGTATCAGCAGTGTGGTAACAGTTAGAGGCACATCCACAAGCCAAATATGCCACATTTGATAAATGGCTTGTTAGCAGTGTTAATAAATTGTAATGGAGAACAAAAGACTCTTCATGGAAATAAATAAACATATTTTGACGGACACATGCTGGGCACGTACACACACAAACACAAGAATAACAATAATGGTGTTTGCTAATATGTGATGCTGATGATCAGTTGCCTCCAATCTAGACTGCTGTATGTCCGACCATGTGTTTACTTAAAATGTCAAAAAAAACAAAACAAAAAGAAAAAAACCCATCAAACGCACACGGACACACACACTTTGCATTTAATTTGGAAGTCTGTCTGGCCATGGGTGCTCTTCACTGCTTTCATGCCTCTTTGCACATTTATGTGCATGAGTTGTGTGTTTTTCATTAGTTTTCAAGCTTCTTTCATGGTGTCCCATTTGTAAATAGTGCTGAATAATTAATTTCCAAGTCTTTCCTCAAGCAACACCACAGGTATGTATATTTCAACAAAACTCCAGCAAGCTTTAATTTGTGTCTTATTTCTCGCGTGTCCTGTCCTGGAATCCAAATCTAAATTTAATATCAAAGCTGTGGCAAAAGCACTAAAGCAACCTCACTCATTAAATATACATTTGATAGATTCAGATTTATGTCTCCAGTTGCTGGTTATCCTGTTATTTGTACTATAAGTAATGGAGATAATGGCGTTAAAGTACATCGCCCATTGTTGAATATGAGGCGGAAGCACTCATCCCATTCATAACATCTTTAATTTTCATAGCTGCATCGGTAACGATACACATAGTTTTGTCACTTAGCTAGTCCCCATTAAAGCAACTATCCAAAAACATACACACACAAAATAAAGAAATATGGAGAAAGTAATAGAAACTACATACAATGCAGTTAATTGCATGTTTGTGTCATTTCTGAGACGATAATCAGTAATGTAATTTTGCCCCTCCTGGTGCTATATTATGATAATTACACCACAAATTACAATCAATGAATCAGGATAAATTATCTGTCTGGTTCCATATTACTGCAAATGGGTTGTGAAGACAAATTATCACTGCAGCAATTACATCTAATAATATTGTTCTGGGTTTGAGCATTCTTCTAAACCTCTTACACAGACTCTGGTTTTAAACAGGAAGTGTGTAGCATCTGACGGATTACATTTTGACCTCGATTGCCGAGAAGCAGGCACAGCAGGATCCTGCAGGTTGAAAGGGAAAAGGAGTCACTGCTGCCTCACGTCACACGGCCGCTGTTATGATCCGCTTTTTGAAGCCGGTCGGCATTGTGGCTTCGTCACCACCACTGAGTCAGAAAAATGTTCAACTGAAGTGGCAAACTGTCTTTGAAAGCCCTAAAGGCGACTTAAGAGAAGTATTTATCTCGGGGTCCTGATAATATCCTGGCAGTATTGTCGTTAAGTTAAAAGAAATTCATTCAGTCTCATACAGAACTCTATTCTAAAGTGTACTTTTATGATACTTTATCTACAGCGTAAACACTGGTTCAAGGTTTGTCAAACATTACTCATGTCTGTTCAACAAGACTTAGTGAATGCATGATGTTCAGCACCAGTGTGATGTCATCAAAGCTCTTGTGAGGAGTAAAAGCTTCAGGTCTTTTCTCTCCTCTGCTGAAAGAAGACCAGTGCCTTGACTTTCTGTGTTTTTCCCCAAGTAACAGTTTGACTCAAAATTACCTACTCTGTCTGCTCAGCTTCTCCAATTGGAGATGCAGGTTGTGTCTGACAGTGTAGACACATTGCACCTCCGACAGAGATATAGTGCACATCAGACAACAAGCAAGCTGAGCCTTGTGATAGAACGCAGTACGGTTTGGGCATACATACTTGGCTGCGAAACCCTTGCACTATGTTGCGTGGGTTGTGAAGAGAAATTTCATGGTCACTTTATAATCTGTTTTTGGAGCTGGTTCTGGAGGAGGAGGGGTTGTTGTGTGGACAGATCCTCCAAACTTTAATCAAGATTCAGCTGACATCAGGTCAAAAGATAATGAAGATAATTAAAACTTTTCATTATCGTGTGAAGTGTTCCCTTAAGGTTTAATGCATGTTTGATGTCTTCTGGGGTCAACTTTATTAACTTGCTGCTTTGGGCTTGTCATTGTGAACACATTCGAAATCTTTTTCAGTTTGTCCAATAATGATGCAATTAGATAATGACTAGACTCAAAGGTGTCACAGTGACCCAAGAGGACAAAGAGTACTTTGAACTCCCGAACGCACACTGCAATGAAGAAGAGAAATAAAATGCCTATCTGTTATTTCCCTTGTGAACCTTTCAGGCACATTTTCGTCTGCCTCCCCATAGATGAAATAAATATCGCAGTCAACTTGTTTATTTGAACATATGCAAAATAATTAGGCAATTTATGTACAGTAAATATATCACGTCACAGCTCAGGGCTTTAAAACCACTACCACCACTGGGAATGAAGTGAAGGACAAACAGAGGAACTGTGACAAATGTCCTACCAGATGCCTGTCACAGGGCTGTCATGGCTACCAAGGCCGCGTGCTCTTTAACCCAGCAGTGACTGCCACCTTTAGCCAAATGTCCTGAGGGTCAGCTGCTATTTGTTTATGTCAGGTCAGGGACAGAAGGTTTCCCATGGCTTGTTGTCTTGATAAACATGCAAGACATACACAACAGAATGTATGTGCATGTACCTGTGTTTATGTGTGCATGTGTGTGTGAGACATCTGACAAACAGACCTCACGAGGTTATGCCACATGTGTCCACTGACCTGTAGGTTTATACATATTGACCATGGCTGTGTAAGTACTATGTCAGGCAGCTAAGAGAAGTCCTTACATCTCCTATTCTTCTGCTCTCTGTTGTATATTTGTTTTGCCCTTAGCTTTATTTTCCAAGGTCCTCTAGTCATACTCGATCCTGCAGTGCATTTTCTTTCTCACTTTAAATGGTCATGTATGTCGTTCACACAACAGTTGCTCTCTGTGGAGCTTATGTAACACATTATAGCACACTATATAGCACACAGGATTTTGCCATTTGTTCCGCTGTAGGTGGAATAGATTACTTTCATGAGAGTTAGACTTAAAATGCCAGCCTAGTGCTTTGATGCTGAATCTAATATTGACCTTGACTGCTTTTCATTTACATATGGATACCTATGTAGCCATCTTACATGATACAGCTTCTGTTTGTTGCCATATGTTTTACCTGTGAAATATTAGACATAATGATTCATACTTTTTGTCTTTACACTCTGCAGTAGTTCCCTGTAATGAGTGTTGTGACAGAGGGTCAGTTATTCAGTCCAGCATGACAAGCATCGCCAGCACCACTGTCAGCTTAGCCGGTGTTTTCTTCATATTTGGGGGGCCAAACTGGCGTCATGTTTCATGTGAACACAGAAATGACACAAACAATATATTTGGCCCCTTTTCCATAGGGTGGAAAGAGCTGAACTACATCAACAGGTGCATATTTACATAACTATGCAAACATGCTTTGCATTTTTGTCGAGGCTAACGTTTCCTCCATATGCACTGCACTATATATGTATGTGCTATATTTCTCTGAACCTGATTGCGTCCAAAAGGCAGCGTTGCATGATGGGTAAGCAATCAGCAAGGCTCTCTTAGGACTCTGCCTTTACGTAGTAAGGCCCTCTTTGATGTGTGCTGCAGTAAACACAGGCCGTTCCTGCCTGACCACAGTCTCCTGGGGGATAAGGCTCAGCACAAGAACACTAATGAGCACATTAGAAGGAAGCCATAGAGGGAAAAATGCTGGTTGTAAATGGAATTGTCTCTTGTGTTGTCTGTACCAAGGCACGTTCTGTCTACAGTAAGAGTGCATGTCTATATATATTTAATATGAGTATATTGAAAAAAACTAGGTCTTCTTAGGACAATTACTTAAAAGCTTTTTTTGTGTGTTCTTTTCTTACTTCGCATAATGTGAAATCTTAAATTGGATTTTAATCAGTGTTGCAAAAATACAAAAGGAAAAAAAAATGTAATAAAACCATTGCACCATAATTAACAGTTGAAAGTAATCAAGCATTGGAGTTGGAAAGTAAAAGTGGAACTGTGAAACAGAGGTGACATATGCCACTGACAATAACAGGAGCAAAGCATTATGAATGGCGTGTTCCCCATTTATTCCATTCAAGCGAATCACGGGGCATGAAGAAGTGATGCATCACATTTCTACCCAAAATTTTCACGGCTATCGTGTCAAGGCGTGTGCATCGGATAGAAATGATGTTTGTTCCAAATGATGTGATTGTTACAGTGCACTACCAAACCATCAAAGTTTATAAGAAAATACTGACAAATGTCTGAATGGCAGAAAAGTAGCACAGGAACTAAGATCTGTGCTGCACTGTGCAGCATAACATCTGCACACACTGTCTGGCCCACTTTCCTTGCTGTTTGATAAGGTCTGTGGGAATGCAGAGAAGAACATGTAGCACTGTGACATCCTTTTTCTATTTTACTGTACAAAAACAGTGCGTCAGTATCATGTGTCTTGTGTCAGCCTTAACATTCACCTTCATTTAGATTCTGTAGTTGCAGTTGAACTCTCATGGGACTTTGCTTTTATTGTGGAGTTACTGAAACCTTCATGTTACCACTACCCCCACCCCCTAATCAGGAATGATGATATATTTCAGAATCAACAAATTCCTATATTTAGGTGTAAGCTGTTAGAGACTTTTTCAAGCTATTGATTGAAAGCGATTCAATAGTAACGACTGAGGAGAACTTCTAGCCTCAGTATTTCTCTCAGATAACTCTGATCTCTCAAGCATCATCCGAATCTGTGAACCCCAGCCAGTAGATTCCTTGAAAGTTACCAAGGGAATTGGCAATCTGGATTGCCTTTGTGCAACGGGGAGAGTGAGAGACGTGAAGATGATTTCAAAGAGTCCAGGATGAATCGTGCCTCCAGTGCAGCTATCATTTATTAGCACATTCTCCACCATTGTGTTTTTTTTTCTTAAAGATACCTAATGGTGTTTTTTTAATGGTATAAACCCAGACTGAATTGGCTCTCATTGAGAGGATTTTATTTTGCAAAGAGGCTCCATTGTAAGCGTTAATATATGAACAACTTGTATGTTTGTCATAATTAGCCGTGACACCACATCTTAATATTAACTAAAAGCAAGGGACACATCATTTATCAGCTATTAACTCAATAATGAAGATGAAGATTCAAATTTAACGAGTGGGATTCGCTTTCACTACCGATTTCATATCAAAAATCTTTTTAAAAATTTGCTTTAATTGGTCAGACTGCTCAGATCAATTACAGACTTTACACTGATCTGTTCAGGGTCAGTCCCTTGATAGTTAACAAATGACAGTGCAGATAAAAAAAAAATGAAATCACATCAAAACATGCAAGGCTGCATTATCACAGCTCCACTATGACACGCTGATGAAACTGATCAATTACTTTCTTAACTGGCTTTATTTCTCAGCAGTGGAATATTTAAAGCAGCGATTTGACAGGATCCTGTTTGACAGGTGCTCGTTCAAAAGTGCCCAAGTTGCACTTGCTACACTGCTGATTTTTTGTTACCATTTCTTGCCTGTCACAAGTGATGAAGGGTGAACCCATAAGAAATTGACAGGCTCTATTGCTGGAGGCCAAACATATCTGAAGATGACTTGTTCCTCGATGTAGCCAAGAGGCCTAAAAGAGTGGAGATAATCCTTCAAGGCTTAAGAGGTCTTTTAGCAGATTTCTGAGGGGATAATCAGCGGAGCCCGTTTATTAGTAGAAATCTTGTAAAGAATAGCAGCCTTTATTTTGTCGACAGGTAAGAACCTTAGCGGCTTTTGTCCTGATCTATGGAGGACATAATGACATAACGTGCATTTACTTTCACATGTTATACAAGTCAAATGAATCACTGGGCAGCACTATAGGTGGAATATTAAAAACCACAGGAAATTTGAAAGATCAGCTATTCTGGAAACCCCTTGCACATTCAAAGTATGCCATAATATGTTTAATTTAAGCCACTCATGTCAGCCTCTCTGCCTCTGGCTATGAAACAGGCACATTTACTATTCACTCCATGGAGAAGAGAAGCAATATTCCAAAAGGTGCTACTGTAATGGGCCGTGCAGTTTTGTTGGAGCTTTGTCCCACATGAAAAATAAAAACGTATGGACACATCATACATCATCATTGATTCCCGAAGTGCTGTGTCACTGATAGCTCGGTGACCTTGTGTAGTTCAGATCCTACCTCTCTGCTCTGTCAACATCATGTGACAAATGAAATGAACTATTTTGCAGCAGCAAACTTAAGCAAAAGCTTCTTTGGGGCTCAAAAAAGAACCAAAAAAAGAAAAGACGGCAAGTTATAAAAAATGAAGTTTTTGAAATGCTTAAGCGCAGATAAGATTACCTGTGATACACGTACTAAAAAGGTGTTTGGTATCAGCATGACCTTGGCTTTTCTAATGTAAATATATCAATGTGTAGGCTTACAGCACAAAATCAATTTCCCCTTTTGTCAGAAAAGCTCTGCCTCATGCTTGAACCTGAACCACTGACCTGACATGGCTTGCACCGTCTTTGTATATCAAACATGATATTCGTCACATGTGGTCACTGCTGCTGTCTCAGGAAAAAGCTACGAGCTACTTTAAACACTGTGACAATTATTGCCACGGACATGCGTACCACAGGGGGACGTTGTGTTCTATTTTCTATTATTAAAGTTGCATCTTGGAATAGATAACCTTTTGAACAATCCACTCAGGGAATTTGTGGAATTAATATTACAAGATGTAATGCAGTGTCTTTTAAAGCCTAGAGAGTAAGGGAGTCGGCATGGGGTCGAGGCCTACTTTCATATGCATCACACTCGAGGGACTGATAAATAAGATCTGATCCAGAAATAATTCTAAGAAGCAATCAAAATGCAATACGTGCAAAAGATACGGGATTTGAACATGTTACCTTTCTTATCTGTTTTAATCCATCCTCTTACATGAGGTTGAGGAATGAGACAGTGACCTCAAACGTGTCTGAAGATATGATCTGAGCTGCGACAGTAAGTGCTTTAAATGATATCTTCCAAAGTTTTTACGCTGACAGAGTGGAGTCTTGGTTGGCCCCAGGAGCGCCACATATCTTTTTTTGTGTTCCCTCTGATCTCTCATCATCTCCTGGGCCTTACATCAAGAGCCCCAGATTTATCGATCAATGGCCATAAACAAAACACAGATTGAACTGGGCGCTGGGGCACAACAAACGGATTACCAAGTTTTTATTCTACTGACGTGCAAACGGTGCCGAAAGCTTGAGCTGGCAAAAAAAGGCCATTGGCCAGCAGACGGCAACAAAGACTTGGCAGACTGGCTCAAAAAGGATGATAGAAATAGGCTGGGAATGACAATTTGAAGAATATGGCGTGTGAGGCGCATATTTGTGCATTTAAATGATGCGTCTGCATGAACAGTATAAATGGATGAAAGCACAATCAGATGTGTAATCCAATTGTATTGGCAAGGTATTGAGCGTAATACCAGTCAATCCAATTTTCAATGCTTGACTACATGATAGAGTGAAAGAGCTCCTGGGTGATAAGTTCTGTGTCACTGGTGTGTGTGCGTGCGCGTGCAGTTGCATGCATGTGTGTACTCGTGCGTGAATGAGTTTGACAGAATATCTGCATACATTAGCGTGTGGCTGCACATGCTAGCACACATTATTTATACGTCGCTCTGACCACATGCCTGACAGCTGTGCATATTTCACAGGGTGGAGAACCCTGCATTGCAGTGCTGGAACATGGCAGCCATGCTCTTGATGCGAGAGCAGCTCAGGGTCAGAGTAGAAGAAGGGAATTAAAGCTACATCAGCGGGCCCATCTCTATGTCGCTGCTCTGCCGTTGTGCAGTGTGACATTCTCATCATCACCCTTCTCTTACATCTTTCTTACTCAGGCAGCAGACTGCGAAATTGACTGAGGAGTTGGGGTTAAACTGCATATGAAAGCATCAACATATACACTCGCAGCACAGCACTGATAACACTAATGACGCTAAAGCATTAAATAATAACAGGTCTTACATCATTACTTCACTGTCTCTCTTGCATCAGGTCAAAGTCACAAATCAGAAAATGCAAATTTTACTCAGGCTGTAATGAAGACAGTTGTTCCCTGGGCTATCCTGCCTTTAGCCCATGAGTCTCAGAAATCAAGGAGGAAGGAATAATGTCTTCTCTTTCAGTCTGAGGAGAGTGGTCGTATTAGTACAAGAAGAAAAAAAAGAAAAGAAATCACTGCAGTAGAACAACTACAACCATGACGGCCATCTGCAGTAGGCAGCACATCAAAAAGATTAAAGAAATGAAAAATGTTCAAGATGCAAAGCTGAGAAAGAGACTCCCCCACCCCCCACCCCTTTCTTCTTAGTTTTTCTGTCCAACTGTAACTAAATCCGTCTTCCTCCGTCTCCAGCAGTGGCTCCCACACTTCCAAGTCTACGTTCAGAGGTCTTCAAGCCATGTGTGGAAGACAAGGATCTGGCCTTCTGTCTAAATGAGGGAGAGTGCTCCATCATTGAAACCGTGGCTGGGGTTCACAGACACTGCAGGTAAGTGTGTGTGTGTTGGTTTTGTGTGTGTGTGTGTGCGTGTGTGTGTGAGTGTGTGAGGCATTTGGTTACTTTCTGAGCATTGACGTTTCCGCTCTTTGCCCTTCCCCTCCAATCGCTAACCTTGGGGTCATTTTCATTCAAGTTGCTTTTTTTGTCTCCAGCCTGACAGACTGTGTTCTTAGAGTGATGAAACACAGGAAAATCGTTGTGTGAATGCACCTAAAATGCACCAAGGATCTATAATCACCCAAAGCACTAACTCGGGGATCAGAGGTGCTTTGGCTGCATTAGATGCAGCAGATTCTCTGATCTGCAAAACCCAAACGAGGCAAATGGGAAAGTAAAAACTTCCATGCAGATTCAGCTATAGGACACACATGGGGACTAAATGTGATCAAACCTCTGTCTTCAATTTGGTCTGACAAAAGTTTTAATAGCGGTAGCAGTGTTTTAAAAAGGCTTTTTCCTCCTGTATTAACCTTGCATGAATGTTGTTTGATATGACCTCTTTGGTATAAGGTGCATTTTAATGATAGGTGTAAAGATGGGGGCTCTTGCAAGCACTGTCTTTGATCACACTTAAAAGCAGTTGAATTTTTTTTTTTTTCCAGTTTTCCTTTCTTCCTTTTCCTTTTGTTTGCCGCAGGCAGTCACTCAAACCCTGACTGCCCATGTGAATACATACAGGTTGCTCCTGTTAATATACCCTTGACACATTTTGACACATTGTATAATGTGGCAGGGATAATTAAAATGCCAAATAGATTAATAAATAAATAAACAACAAGCACTAAGTATTCCTTTGACAACTTATTTGCCTACGTTAGCAAGCCTGCACTGTTTACCTGTCAGGCCACCTAGTCATGTCTTCAAAGTTAAAACGGCATGCTAGGAAGCATTCTTATAACTAATTCATATGTGAATGAACATGACAAGATTTCTGTGCATGCATGTGCCATTAATTATTGGAGCTGCAATTTCTTGCTTAGAACTTCAACCCCTCTCATCTTGATACAGTACAGTATATTCCTGCAATTCTGCCTCCTCCCCCACTCCACCCTGCCTAGCCCAGCCCACACTGCAGCCCACAGCGCACTACCACCGCTTCCACCTCTGCAATCATCATATTACTGTGAAAAATGCGTCACGTTAAAAATACATGATAAGAAACGTGCTCTCTGAGTGAAGACTTGCGCTGAATGGAAAACAGCTCATTAGCACACCTACCTGGAATTAAAGGGTCTAAATCTTTATCTTTTAAAAATAAAAAGGTGCAGCATAAATAACGCATTAGGATGAGTCAAGTTGCTCACAAAAGCAAATTTTTGGCAAAAGAAAGTTGAAAAGAAAAAAAAAAGCTGAAAATAATCAGTATTTTGTGCTTTTTAATAAAACCTACTGACCAAGAAAAAGTATGTGAACGATTTGGTATTTCCTAGTTTTCTGCATTAATTGGTCATAAAATGTGACCCAGCCCACATCTGAGTCACAAGTATAGACAAACACAATTTGCTTAACCTAATACCACACAAACAATAATAATATTTCTTGTCTTTATTGAAGATATCCATTAAAGATTCACAACGCTGGTGGAAAAAGTAAGTGAACCCTGGATTTAATAACTGGTTTAACCTCCTTTGGCAGTAATAACCTGAACCAAGTGCTTCCAGTAGCTGCTGATCAGACCTGCACAACGCTCAGGATGGATTTTGGACCATTCTTCTGAACACAACTGCTTCAGCTCAGCCATATTCTTAGGATGTCTGGTGTGAGTGGCTCTCTTGAGGTCATTCCACAGCATCTCTATTGGATTCAGATCTGTGCCAATCCAAAAGGCGAATTTTTTTTTTTTTTTTGAAGCCACTCTTGTAGATTTACTTTGATGTTTAGGGTCGTTGTCCTACTGCATCAGCCAACTTCTACAGAGCTGTCCAGGCCCTGAGGCAGCAAATCAGCCCCAAACCATGATGCTCCCTTCACCGTATTTCACCGCTGGGATTATGTTTTTATGTTGTTGTGGAGTGTCAAGGTGCTCTTTGGCAAATGTCAGGCATGCAGAGATGTTAGCAATTAATGCAGAAAACTAGGAGAATCCAAAGAGTTCACATAGTTTTTCTTGCCACTGTATACAAAATTGCATAATAAGGCACTTGTGTATTTAATAATATAGTTTCACTGTGAGATGGTGAGGAATAATTAAAGGAAAGGAGGCAAGTGTTTCCTGTCCAATTACAGTGGCCAGACGACAACTATTTCAAATGTGCCACCTGTTCAGCAGTGGTGTCAAGAAACCCTGAAGACCTGTATCAACTACCCCCTGGCTTATAATTAGCAGCGGCTCAATGGCTGTATATGATTGGACTTAGGACATACTGGAGGGCCTAACTTGGACCGGCTGCTGTCCGATTTCTCTCGAGCTGAGTGCCTGTTGTGTGAAAGAATGATTACAGGTTTGTGAGATCTTTTATTGAAAGGTTGTTTCTTTTGCCAGATACAAGTCCTGGCAGTAACTCAGAGGAACATTATCGTTTTATTCAAAAACCTCTGCCGAGTTAATGTCATTGCGGCGTGGTTAGAACTCCGGGTGGGCCTCTGTTTTTGAAGACGTGCTTTTGCAAGACAGTAATCACTGGATTGAATTATTTTCATGACACCTTGTGATGAGTAATTTGAAAATCGAACATACTGTTATTAGAGGTGCATTAAATTATTTATGACCACCAGAACTTCAGAGCAGCAGGGCCCTACTTCTATAAAACAGTTCAACTTACACTATCAAGCTTTTAATACCTCTAACACTTGCCTTTTTCATGACATAAAATTGTCCTCCTTCCACTATCTACTCATCTATTTTTCTCTTCTTTGGTTCACCAACTCCTGAGTAAACTATCTGTGTCTTTCTGGCTTGTGAAATGTTTGACTTTCTTCACCAGTGGTTTGTTTACTGCAGTTCTTCACCATTTCACGCTGAGCAGTTATACGTACAGTCAACTTGTGTGTTTGCTGAAAATGGCTGCCTACATGTTTTTATTTATTTGTTTTGTTTTTGTGGTGTTCAACCATATGACAAACGGAAACAGTGAGCTGAAGGCTGCAAATGGCTGTGGAGGTGTTGCTGTGCCATTACTGTATCCGTGCTACACTGTACACTGTGTTATCCTCTGTTCCCGTCAGAGGCTCTGTGAGCAGATGAACCCCATAGTGTCCATCCAAATTCCAGGATGCAGCTAAAACAGAAAGGGTGAGGGTGCAGGAGGTATTGCTGTTCCCATCCCTCATGACAATAAAGCAAAAAAAAAAAGCTGAAAAGATTGAACAGCACCAATGTCATCCTCTCCTTCATGCTACAGTGCAAAGAGCATAATGGATGGTTGGATGTTTTCCAACATGAGACGAGTGACGATGTCAGAACAATCTTTAAACACTTGAATCATTGGATGAGAACACACTTTCCAACTTGTGGGAATCAATTTATTTTGTTATGAAACATTTCCCCTGCTCTCCTCCGTCACTGTTGCCCCCCCCTTCCCCACCCACCCCCAATCCCTCCCTCCCTGCCGGATGTTCATGTTTGCCAATGCTAATAAGGATCCCAAAATAAACATGCAAATGTGAGTTTAAGACCTACTTCCACATCAGTGCAGTGGCTTCTTATACACTAAGTACAATAAATGTACAATGATTCAAAGGCCCTGTGATAAGTGGTGAATCAGATCCAGTCACAAACACAGTTATCACTGTGTGTATAAGTAGAAGTCAGGTTTATTCAAGGCCTTTTATTCATAGATCCCAGAAACAGACAAACATTGTAATGTTTCCACCTTTTTAGATCAGATTGTAAACTTGTGCAGTGACATGGCAAATGCCAAACACCCTGCGTGATGTAAAAAGATATGATTTAAATAAATTTCATGTTTCCAAAATAAATTGTTAAAATGTACTCAAAGTCTCCTCTCGCAATGTGAGTGCTCTGTCAATGCAGCATCTGTTTACTTCATAGAAAATCTAAAAATAAAGAACTTGAAATGTCAAGCGTCAGCTGTCAAAAACGGCACAAATCAAAGAGGACTTGTAAATCTCAGCGTTGTCCTGGTGTAGATCCAGGGGTATCAAATCCGCCTTCAGGAGGAGGAGAAACACGAGTTTGACGTGCACCTCTGATAGCAAAGGCGAGACGATAAGATGATGACACACTTTTCTTTGGGAGAGATGTCAGACTCGCTGAGGGCACAAAAGTAGAATGCACATATTCCATGAAAATATAAAAAAAGCCAAAGGTGGAGGAATACATTATCAGGAGGTGTAGTGGAGCTGGCCGTCATACCCAATCATGTCAGCTGTTTTTCTATTCTAGTGTTCGGCACCACAGCACTCACACTTTTTTTTTCCATAGCAAGTATGGAATAAAACAACTTCTAAAGCTTCTCCCCCCAAGTAGGAAATATCTCCTCATGCCACAGGGAGCGTACTACCAGAGGCATTTATATACACGCAGCACCCTAAATTAAATCTACATTGCTAGTGTTAAAACATGTTCCTGTGATCCGACAAGAACCAGGGCCCAGTGCGAGCGTTCAGTGGAGACAAAAAGGAACCTGCAGCCGACTGTTGAGACACTTTGGCTGTGCCGGAGCAGCAGAGTCCTGCCAGTGCTTGACAGTGCCATAGAGTATGACAGCTACCTCCACTACTGTCACTCTGTGCATAATGGTGCATGCTGACAACTCTGAATAACAATCACACCACACATCCACAAGTATATTTAGTTACGACCAAAATCATTTCATATATATATTTTTTTTTTCCCCAGATGAGGGATTCAAGTTGAAATTGCTCGGCGTATCAGCCACAATGAGGCTTTAGTCATGTATTTAAAAGAACAGTATAGAACTGTACAGTGCACTTTTGCTATGATCTATACAGGTGGGTGGAATAAGAGTGATTATGCTAATTAATAGCATACCCAGAATTTCAGTGCTGCAGAACCATGTTGTTGCAATACTTCCACATAGGTGCAGCAAAATATCTTTTTTTTTCCAGTTTCGTTTTTGCATTCATAAAAAAAAATGAAAAAGGTCCAAGTAGAGTTACTGGGAGGTTAATTGGTGGTAGAGAGAGTAAAGCACTGGCTCAGTCCGTATGCGAGGTCTGTGAGTTACAGGAGGGCATGTGTGTAATTCAGTGAAGCAGAGCCTGCCAGAGCCACTTAAAGTCCTCCCTGGGCACAAGACAAAATAGGACCTTATGGCCTCTGATAATATCTTTTGGAAATAACTGTGTTGTAATTGATCATTCCGCATGGACGCTCACTCATTCAGCTTAGCTATTCCTGATGATTCACCCCAACCTGTGTGCTGTTCTTCCTGCATTTTTTTCAGTAAAATCACTCCTAGCAGGTTCTAGTTAAAAAATACTGGACCTGTTCAGTGATGCACATTTCCACTTTGAAGTGAAGGCTTGGCAGTGTCAGTCTGACATGTGCTCAGCAAACCAACAGCATGCAGTTAGCCATGGTTGGAGGGCGCTGTGGAATATATTAGATGGAATTGAGGGTGCAGTGCAGCAGTGGCCACCACCTGCAGTATCATGTTGTTGATTTGGTGACACACAGCAGTGGTCATGACATTCAGACATTGAGAAGCAGTGCATGCCATGCACAGCGGTGGCAATCCCCAGCAAAGAAGTGAATTCTTGATTGTTCAGACAGACATAAACAAATAAAACCTACTCGCATGCAGAGTTTCAGCTTTCAGCTCAGACCAGGATTCTTTCTGAAGTAACATCATCTCATGCTGCAAAGTCATTTTTTTCAAGATATAAAATGGAAAACATTGCAAATATCAGTCAGAAAAATAGTCTCTCTCGCCTGCCTGCTTTCAACATAATGCTTCCTAACTTGCATGTGCATTGTATCAACAACACATAGCACAGAGGCTCAGTTGTGCACAGATGATGCAAAGCTGCTGCAAGTTAGCTGTTTAGTTGAAGTAGCTTAATGCTGCCACCTTGCCAAAGGAAAAACATGAGGAAGAAATACAACTTGTGTTTGGATATTCTGAGGGTTTTTTTTTCATATCTAGTGGACTAATATTATGGAAATTTTAAATATTGTCTATCCTAACTGATGACCATACAACATAAGCTAAATTATTGTGCTAAACCAAAGTTGGGAAGATGGTCACATAGAAATCAAACAGGGTTCACATGTTGGGGTAACATGCAGTTACAATGTAAAGTGCAATACAATGCAGAGGACCATTTATGGTGCAGAGTTCATGAGCCTCACAGCCTCAGTAAAGAAGCTGCACCCTCCTGAGGGAAGGAGGTTGAGTGGGTCATGGGCTGGGTGGGTGTGGTCTGACCACCAGAAGAAGTCATTTTAATACAGTTTAGCATAATAGTCGCTGCTAAGATTTTGAAATACGTTTGTTCTTGCATGATATTGCCAGTATCAAAAACCTATTGGCTTGTGCAGACCATCTTGAAGAGGGTCTAAGACGTGCAAGAAGTAGACAAAGAGTTAAATACAGATTTAATGATCCCATGATAATAGATGTTTGCATATGAATTTTATCAATGTGATTTTTGCACCAATTATAGGTTTAGTTAACGTCAAAGCAAATGGAATTACCCTGCCTCACTCGTTTGACATTGAGATTTGTTGCTGCCTTTAATAATGATGATCGTAGGGCAATAAGTGAGACTTGTCTGATGGTTTCTTTTACCGTGCCTTTAAATATCCCTACGTATTTAATGGTTTCAGTTTTATTCACCTCAGAATGAAGGATGAAATCACTATCCTCTGTGTGTCTCTTCGTGCGTGTGTGCATTAAAAGGCTGGCAAGCTCAAGGTAGCTCGTGTCTACTATTACCATGGTAACTTCTTCCCTCATTAGTATGAAGCCAGAAGGACAAAAAAAAATAGTTGTTGACTCACTCGTGGTGTGCCTGCGAAGGCAGTTACATTCAAATGTTCTGTCATCACTTATCTTTCGCATTGCGTTCTGTGCATTTATTCAGATTGATCAGACATTAGAATAACTGTCAGCTAATAGTATGAATGACTGCTGTCTTGAATAATTCATGTGAAAATTTGCACATTTGATTGCTTCAACAAAAGCTTCGCTGACATATTAGCTCATATTTAAACGAACATTGATTTGTTTTATGTTCCTTCCTTCAAAACCCATCTGTGCAGATGGATAACTAGTGAAACCAGTGTCTCATAAGTGCACATGCTGTGTTTGCGCGTGCATGTGTGCATCCGAATGCCTTGGGGGACATGTTCATCTATCCTGATGAAGAAGCACATGAAATCACACAAAAGCAATAAAAAAAACCCCTCTGTTCTTCTCAAGTCCCTAAAGCTTAAGGATAGGCTGAGAGCAACTATGTGTGTTTGTCTGTGTCTCTATGAGCTTGTTTTTATTATTTTTGTGTTTTCCCAGGACCCAGGAGACGTTGACAGCAGTATTAACAGAATCTGATATGACAAAATGAATCACATAAATGAAGACCACAGCCTCTTAACTTTCCCTTCCTGTTTTTCTTCCCCTCATCTTCCCTTTTCTACGGGGAGCCAGTTCAGCGATTAAATTGTCACTGCGCCGTCAGACCTTGACAGGCTGCACTAATCCACGATGCTGTCGCTCCTCTGCTGATCCATCCTGCTAGGGAGGACGTTCTCCAGGCTAAAAGCCAATGGGCCATGTCCCCCCACTACCCCACCCAGCTGCTGTATGAAAGCAACACAATTATAAACGTGGGAGCAGACCTAGCTTACCTGCTGGCAACATACCATGACAGACCCATCATCTTGCCTTGGAACTGAGTACAGTTGGCAGACTAAGTTTCTGGTTCAAGTTAATTAATTGAAAAAAAAAAGCTGGTGCCCCCAAATGGTAAACAGTTGCAGATTGTCTCCTTTCCTTTCCTGACCACCAACAAATAGACACTTAATGTCTCTCTTAGCATCTCTTAATGAGTTACTAATGCACCTCTGCAAGTCACCACTGTTACTCCTCCTACATTTACTCACCACTACGTGCATACTGATATATATATAAACATAAATTCGCTGTCTACGCTTCCGTTTTTGCTTCTTCTAGCATTGTATTTTACATCCTGTAGGCCCATCACAAACACTGCAGATGAAAGACTCATGTGTCCACATTGAGCTAACAAAGGCTGCCTTTTTTTTACAAGCTGCAAGACTTAATGAGCATGGGACAGACATGCTGTCAAGAAATCCACCATGGCTGCAGACAATTAAAGTGTTCAAACACTGTTGGTCTATGATTTACTTTTTATATTATATATTACATATTCAGCTTAGTTTAAAAAAAAAAAAAAAAAGTACATTAAATTGCTTTTTTGGTTTCAGCAGTAAGCCATGCAAGCTTGTGTAACAGGGTAATAGGAGGTAGCAGAATGTCAATTGCCCCAAGGTGATAAAAACCTTTTTAAAGTGAAACTGAAATTGAATTAATTGTTGCTAGGAAATCCTCTGTGTAATTATGAAGTGATTATTGACCTCATTTGCAGTTCCAGGTGTCCTGCCAACACTGTTTTAGACATTACTTTGATACTGGTGGTCTGTAGAAAATGCTTTTTTTAGGCCAGTGGGGATATTTTTCATTGCTGTCTTGAGAATGCCCACCAGGGAATATTGTCAGATTGGTCAAATGCTGCGATGCAAAACGCCCCCAGGCTTACAAGCGTGTTTTTTTTTTTTTTTTTTGTTTTAAAGGTTTTGGTCTTATCACAAAGCCTGAAAAATATGCACAACTGCTGCAATATCAATATTGCCTCACTTAAAAGTGAGAGCTCAGTTGGATTTGAAGACATCTCACCCAAGGTCTGAGCACAAACACGTGTGCCTTTGTCGCTGCTGAGATATCTTTGAATCTGAAATCAGACAAAAAAAATAAACTTTCAACTCACGTCACCCTCCCTAACAGATGGATGAAAATTTAGTCCTCTTACAACCACCATAGACTGCTCATCTTTTTATCACTGTATGCTACCAATTACAAAGCCACTCACAGAGAGCTCTGCACAAATACATTTGAAAAACCTCAGAGAGAGAACAAACCGACACAGACATGAACACGCCACCTCTCTCGCCACTCCCTCTGGCCCTCATCAAATGCACACTAAGACATTCGATAAAGTAATGACAGAGCATTTGAATGTAACCACTGCAAAGAGGCTGCATTGGATTTGAAAGCAGCAGTGCAGCCCCTGTTAGTTGCCTGCTGCACTTTACTTGTCATTTGGTTGTGAGCTCAGCTGGCGAAGGATAACAGCTGCTTCTCATTACTGACGTTTAGACTCAATGATTTTCACCGGTGGACACAGAATAGAAACCAAACAGCTACATTATCATGTCTCAGCCCAGACAACACTGACAACTGATTGTGATAACTCAGTAGCTACCACATGCAGATGGTTCCTCTGGGGAGTTTTCCTTTTCTTGAGGACTGCCCACGGTGCCTGTTGTTCCATCATTAGATGACCAGACTGGAGGAGGAAAAGAAGGGGGGGACAGGTGCTAGTTGGATAGTGATAATTACATGTGATATTTTGTTAATGGGTAAACAATGGGGTGAGACGAATGAAGCTTCCTCTCATCTCAAGAGTATCAGTGACTAGAATCTCTGAGATGTGGATCTCAGGTGCAGTTTAGACCTTGAAATACACTTCTTAACTGTGCTCAGGATTGTCGTCTGTCCTCCACCAGAGGGAGCTCTACTGATTTCATTATTACAGGTAGAAACTTCATGAGAAGAGACATTTTAAATCCAGATGTTTAGATGTCTATGTGTGTGTGTTTTCCTTCTTCTATATATTTGCTATATATAAAGATGTTGTGTTTTTGTTTTAGGATTTCCAAAATTCAGCAGGATAGATGCTCAAATAGTCTTTTGTCTTCCTCGTTTTTCCTTCACTCTCTGTCAGCTCTGTACAGTAACACTTGCAACCTCTGCTTTTGGATATTTACTGGCTTTACCTGAGCTGTAGCTTGTACATTTTTATCTTTGGAGTGGTGTCAAATAAGATAACCAGATCAGTTAGTTGGGAAACATAAGGCAGAGAGAGGATGGAGCAAAAACAGATAAGAAGAGAGAACTGGAACAAGCAATAGAAAACACAACAGGGAAAAAAACAGAAGAGATAGGTGCAGCTGGTGGAGCTTAACCAAGGTGATGTGTCATCATCAAATGATCTGAGGCGATTCTATATTTTCCCTGATACGTTCGTGCTGCACTCTGCATGTTTTCACAGGAGGGTTTTGCTTTGCTGTTGCATCGGGAGAACTGTCCATGTTTATTGATAGAATGCTTCTGAAATGAATTTGAATGTAATTAAGTAAAGTAGCAAATAGAAAGAGACAGAGAGAGGCTGAGAGAAATCCCTTTGTTCCACCTCAACCTGTCTCAGGCTGAGAACAATTATCAAGCAACAGACCAGTTTAATCCATGTTATCTGGAAACAACAAGCAAACTGGGGATAAATATTTGTTTGTCAATACAGACAGATGTGAACTAACTGAGCAGGGACAGAAGGAGAAAGCTCTTGCTGCAGAGAAAAACACTCATCTGAATTATTCCTTAAAAAAAGAAATGATTTTAGTTTTACTTGGAAAATGCTAAAAGAAACCAATAATACTAAGAATGGTTCTAATGAAATACTGATCGATATTGAAAATGACCAGCCAACCAGCACTAATCATAGGTTTCCATTGTGGAGTATAGTTCAACAAAATTAAATTATATCACCACCCATTTATATGCAGGAGTTCCTCCTGCCATCTAATACCTTTATAATGAATGACACATTGAAGGTATCACAGCATTTAGAAGAAAAAGAAACATGATTAATGTCTTTTTTTAGATTCATTTACTTGTTTATTCAACAGGAACAGAGCATATTAAAGGGGAACTCCGCAAGTCCGGTCATTTTTCCTCTGTTTTGCTAACTCTTCTCCAGCCCGTGTGCATTTGTTTTTAGCGAAGCCGGCAAAAAAAGCAATCAATGGAGCGCTAGATAACATTACAATGATATGACGTTTATATTTATGTAGTCTTAACCATCATAAACGAAATATTACAGGTTACAGAGCGCATTTGTGTCACGGTGCTCAGAGACGAGAGCTGGGACACCGGGGCGGAGGCCAAGTGCTGCATTGATGTTACATGGTTGGTTTTCAGCCCAGAGACGCCAGGTGGAGGGCAGAGAGCCTGCATTCTCCCTCGTAACATGTTACAGGTCATATGTAACCATCACAATTACCCTGAAGCTGTTTAATTAAGGTAAAAATGTAGCATAGCCGCAGGAAAATCCTGCATAGTTCCTCTTTAATAAACACTTATATGTCAGATTTAGCCAAAAAGCTAGTTTCCATCTGTTGTCCCTGGTCAGGTCTTGCTCCCTTACTAACACTAATAGTAGTGATGCAGCACTGCTTATACACAGCCTACTGAGCTGGATGTATCAATGGATGTGAACAGCAGCAGGAAACAGGCCTGCTGATTCACGGACGTGTGTGACGTAACCCCAGTGAATTTGAATTAAGCACATCAGTCTGTCATGTGTGCACTCGGCTCGAGGCTAAGCCATCTTATCTATATGCAAATCTCAGTTCAGGGACCTTTTTTAGAAAGCTACACAATGTATGTGTTTTTCCTTTGTGACAGAGAACTTGGCGGAAATGCTGCTGTGTAGTGTGTTCTTGAGCAGGCATGTCAGTCTTTATAGGCGAATTAATATGGGAGGTGAAAAGTGAATAGGTCACACTGTAACTCCATGGAGCTACTAATGGAGGAAGAACAACAATGGCAGTGATTCATTGATGGTTTGCAAAGCCCCGCCTCTCTTTATTACTGCAGCTACACACATAAGCAGAGGTCTTAAATATGCACTTTATAGCTAAAAGGTTGCGGCTTAGTGCGAAAGTACCCATCAAAAAATGCAGCTGATCCACATGTAGCACTAAATAAAGAACCAGCACTTTTAACATATGAGGAGAAAAAGCTTTGTAAATATAGTCGGGCATGACGACTAACTGATGTTGTTGGTAAACTAACCCCAGTCACTGGGATTTTAGCAAATCAGGTCAGTTGTTTATTTTGGCAGCTTATGTCAATCAGAACCTCTTAGGCAACATCCACACTAATGTGTTTTAGTTTGGTTTTTGTATTTCTACGCCTGGCTTCCACTCGACTCTAAAACAAAGACTCTGGGAAACACTCCTGACCCCGTTTTACTTTGAAAACTCCAGGGTTGCGTTGCAGTGTAGACTGCTGACGGGATCTTATTAGTTATGATGTTGAATGCACCACGGATAACATTACATTAAATCTGCCTGACACTATTGTCTTTGCTAGCAGCTGTTGTGCTGTTAAATTCTGCATTGTAAACTGCTGTTGCTCGTCCTCGTTCATAGTGTTTTCTGTGACTAACTGCAGAGTGAACAGTCTGCTTCCTGTTTACACCGGCACATGCACCCTCCGTGTTCCTGCGTGGGCATGTGATGTGCATTTTCAGGTATGTTGGGTTGTTGTAATATGACATGATGTCTGGTGATTGTGTCGTTTAGTGGGAATTGATTAAACCCACCAATTCTTATGGAATCTCATTTTAAAGTGAGGTTTTATTTTAGATTGACTGAGTCTGACCTCATCAGGATAAAGAAACTGGGATTAAATCCAGGCCTGTTTAAATGATCTCTGATGAATGGACATGGCAGCTAATGCTCCATGCTCTACTTGACCGCTGCACAACCCTTGGCACAGTAAATACTGATGTGAGGAGTTGGCTTGGAAACTGAGGGCCTGGTCAGGACTGCACTGGTCAGTAGGTCTTAAGGTTTTATTGGTGATTGTGCTTTTTCTGCTTAAATGTGTACCTGTGGTCAGCCACAAGCTTTGCTTCATGCCATGGAAAACGCTGCTGTGTCTGTCTCCCAGTGTGTCGCTCCCAGATTTCCACGAGCTACTGTAAAATGCAGACACTGAATGCCCCGTGTTATATGATCCAAATGTAAACTAAGATGTCTGCTGCTTTTTTCCCTCTACATGGTACATCATTACTTGAATTTTCAGGAACATAACTGAAAGATTATCTCATAATGTCTTAATAAATTAGCAGCAATTCAAGGATTGTCATTTTACGTTGACACAAATTTACCAGAATTCAAATGCTTGCTGACATCATCTTTGTGATGTGTTAAACTTAAAGTGGATATAAAAAAAATGATTAGAACATCAATAAAATACTTCAATTGGCTTAATGTTTACAAACGGCCAATTGTAAGTGTAATTAATAAATCACAAAATGCGCAAAGCCACAGAAAGTCCTTGATAAATGTCATCAGTTACTACTATATTCTCTTTTTGTCTGCTCCAAGAAGAAGTTCTTTCCAGTTGAAGGAGCTGTCTAAACTTTTCCAAACAGTTCAGTGGATATGAACATTTTACAGGAAATCATGACAGTGATTACATGTTTTGAAATGCCTTTGGGCTTTTGGATGTTGATGTCGTCGAAGCTTTGTTAATATTTTTTTTTTGCAACGCGTGCCAGTCTCCCGCTTGTCACTGCCGTTTCTATGGATCTCAGCAGATCTCAGCTTATGAAAGGTCCTGCCACCTCTAATTAGGTGTTGTCATTGTGTCGCAACCCAAAGCTTGTACAATATTTTCAAAAAAGGTTGCATTGCAGAACAGCAGGGCTTTTACATGTCCCAACTTAGTCATGCTTGTTTGTACAGGCAGCATCAGACTTTATGAAATCCATACAAGTACATTCATGTGGTCCTAAGTTGTATGTTTAATTACAAGTACAATATAGCTGATTTAATCTTTGATGAGGTCCATAGTTGCTGCTGTGTTTTTAACTCACTGATCATTGATTTTCTTATTTTATATTTGAATACTAGTGTGTCTAAATTAAATTAGCATTGTATTAACTTTGTTGAAAGAGTTAATCAGAGTTGCAAAGGCCTGCTAGATGCAACAAATTAAAAATAATTAGGCTGCTTTGCATGATTGATTGTAAAGTAATACTACAGTGCTCTCTGTCTACATGTCTACACACACACACACACGCATACAGGGAAGAGGGAGAGATTATTTAAAAGTAATCTTCAAAAAAAAAAAAAAAAAAATCATTAAATCCAGTCTTTTGAGTTAATTCGCCTGATAGGTTATTAATACTAGTAAAGAGAAAATTAAGTTTCACAGGAAGGCAAGACACACACACACACTGATGCTACAACACTGGGGATTTTTGATTAAGGGATACATTAAAGCCACCGTCTTATCTACATACATATGGAATTTGAAAGAACATTAAAAAAAAACTTAAGTCACACAGTTAATTTAATCACATTATAGACACTTTTATTGAGCTAATCATAGGTTAAT
Organism: Caranx ignobilis; assembly: GCA_021432705.1. Classification (NCBI taxonomy): domain Eukaryota; kingdom Metazoa; phylum Chordata; class Actinopteri; order Carangiformes; family Carangidae; genus Caranx; species Caranx ignobilis. Next base: position 8,596,941 of record MU269988.1, read on the forward strand.
TTACCAGAAAGCTCCAACTGTCTGATTTGAGATTCAAACATGTTTTTTTTTTCTTTTTCTTTCTCTTTTTTGTCTGCTTGGGTTTATCAAGGCACTGTCTATTGTGTTTGACAAACATGTGGCACAAGTTATAAACATGCACAAAGTCACATGGGTAACAAAAGCACATCATTAGATTTCAATCCTCCGTGAACTTGTCATAAGTCTGAACAGAAGGTTAAACTTTCTAATTGATGTCCCGAGCTTCCTTAATCACTGCCTGTGTGAGAGAGCAGAGACCTGGGAAAGAGTACGATGGAGAGAGAGCAAGAGAGAGAGACAGAGAGAGAGAGAGAGAGAGAGAGAGAGAGAGAGAAGATTAGAGTGTCTTGACAAGCAAAGCCTTTCAAGTTTGTAGGTTTGAAGTGCTAATGACATGCAAATGTGTGCAAATGAGTGTGCACCCACCCCCTAAAACTCTTGCCGAACACTTGAAGCTGAGTGAAATTCTTCGCTCGCTGATGTTTGTCTATAAATAGTGGAAGTTTGGGGAAGTTGGAGTGTTTTTAACTTTATTAGCAGTAGTCCAGATCAATGGAAACCAAGCAGGACACTGTCTCTTTCCACATTAAAATGAATGTAATTCCTAAATTAGTCAAATGTTTTTGCGATCAACATGTATTTAGTGACAAATCTAATGTATACATTTATGAATCAAATTAAAAGTAAATCGACGCAAGAAAGAAAGTAGCACTTTTGTACTGATACTTTGATACTGATACTGAACTTGATGAGGCTGAACTTAATCACACAAAACACCAACTGTATAATGCAGTGAAACTTTCAAGAGAGAGCGGTTTTACTACATATGACAAGACAAATAAATGGACCAATGAACAGATCAATGATCCAATTACCTTAGCTGACACCACAATCCACGGAGAAAGATGGCAAACGAATCCATTTGGTGGCAGTTAACATTTTTAATAAAAGTTTGTTTGTAAAACAAAACAATAAGCAACTTGCTTTGGCACAATGAGAGATGAGATGAACGATGGTTTCACACCGGAGGAAGCAGAGGGAAAGCATGGTGAATACGGGGGCCACATGAGAAAACCTGTAAAATCCTCCAATATTTTTCGAAGTGAACCACAGCGGAAAAGTAGTACATTTTTTTTTTCTTTTTGGACTCCCTTACACACCAGACGATGGGGGGGGGGGGGCAACACACACACACTGATGTAGCTGAGATAATCCCCCTGACTCCTGATGTGTCACTGACGTCAAGACCTGTAATCTCACAGCATCCTGTGTGAGCACATAGGCATTAATATTCATACTGATGCCACAGTGAATTAATACACAGTGTTAGAAAACAGAGTTTGGTGCGTCAGGTGAGAAACATTGATCCCCCTTTTAAAGTCGCTAGGGGATACCATATGCAGCAGTTCTCTGTTTATCGGCGCGGCTCAGAACAGTCCACAGGTCAATTAGAGACCACAGATGGATAAATCTGTAAAAATATGCCCTGACCGTCACTCCTGACCAGGCCTCTAATGAGGACGTTTGATTGTTGGGATGGATATGTCTTTGGTAACATGGCCTCTTTAACTGAAATGCAGTGCGACAACTGAGGGAGACAAAAGCAGCAGCCCCTGCAGCGTGCATCGCCTTGGTTGCAATGAGTTGCGAGGAGATGCCTAGCATGGTTACAGTTTAACAAGCTGCTCTGTGATATAAGCTCAAAAATGTCTCTGTTCACTGTAACACTTACACTATATATAGTGGCAAAACTGGAGGGCTCTCTTTTATTTTTTTATTTTGTATTTTTTATATTTTATGTAGCTGTTCTGTGCTTGTAGGAACAAACAAACAAACAAATAAACTCCAAGAACCTCGATATACCATCTCCATTTGAGATCTTTTCACTGGATTCGTCTTTCTTTCCACCTGCTGAGCACAAGTCAACTTCTCACCACTCCAACTCTTGGGAAGTTATCTGTCTCTACTTTCCTCACTTTATTTTACTTTCAAGCTGTGCAAGTAACATATCATGTTTGTGTGTGTGTGTGTGTGTGTGTGTGTGTGTGCGCAAGGAGCAGTTGTGTGTTGTATGAAAACACTACACACAGAATATGTGAGGGTGTGGGTGAGAACTACTGGGAATCAGTGGAAACAATGAGCTGAAATTCAACTCCAAAAATCCATACTGTAGAAGTGAAGTTTGATTCTCAGCAGGAACAGGGGCAACTCTCTCACATATGACCTCATGCTGATGTCAAACATGTTATTTTAGAAGATAAAAACTTTTACCCGTCAGGTGTAATAGGAAGAACATTGTTGATATAAAGAGTCTATTTAATGCCTAAATGTTTTATGAGTTAGTTGGGCTGTCAGTGTTTCTAAGAAAAAAATCTAAATGTCACCACATGCTGCTACTGTTTATACATAAAATCCAAAACAAATACACAAAACTGCATCATCTCTTTCAAACCATAATTTTTACACTCATCTATTAAAGACCTGAAGGAAAACAAAGTGCTCTCAGCTTGACATGCTATACCTGAGAAGCCATATGAGACACAGGGTTCATCATAAAGGTCACCGTCTCACTTTGAATGGACTCTTAGAATTCTGAGAGTTCGATTTTGGAGATTTTTGTCACTTGTTCACACACGACTGAATAAATACAAGTCTCTCCACTGACCAGGTCAGTGTCTTTTAAAAATCCAATATTGGCTGCTTCATGTTCTGGACTGAATGCGCTCTTAGCTACTAATTACCAGGAAAATACAAATTCAAGCAAACAATAACTTGGGGACAACAGGAGATTAAGAAAATAACACTGTTATTAAGTTGGCATCTTTTCTTGTATTGCATTGCTGAATTGACAGCTCCCCAGAAATTTAGTAGAGGAACGATTCCCCTCCCTGGATGAAACTCTTGATTATTCTCCTAAATACTTCTCTTTTCTTTGTGTATTTTGTCCCTTATTTGACAAAATCACAGTTTTCAAGATGCAATTAAAAAAGCTCATCAGCAACACTGAAGTCTGAAAAATGAAAGAGCCCACTTACCTTCAGTATCTGTCACCCCTGTGAGAGCAGTGATAGACTGAGACAGCTTTAATGAAAGAGACAAACAACCTGCTGCGTTGACCAGGCCTTTGCTTTAGTCTTTGTTTTCTTAGGCTCAGGTGTAGCCTTTGATGCTGTTGGCGGACATAGGCTTTGATTTGTGTGCGTCCTCCCTCCTGTTCTCAAGTGGTTTTGCCAAGTCCTGACTAATAAATCGATAAATTCCAATTTGAGGATTCAGTATTAGTTTGTCATGATGTAACATGAGCGCTGATTGTGTGAGTAGGCTTGTGTGTGGGTGTGGGTGGGGTTATCTCTTTACTTTCTCTATGTTTTATCTCTGACTGTAAAGCACTTTGTGCTGCATTCTTTTTTATGAAAAGTGTGATGCAAATAAAGTTCTTCTTCTTTCTTCTTCTTCTTCATATAATAATAATAATAATAATTATTATTATTATTATTATTATTAGTTGTAGTAGTAGTAGTAGTAGTAGTAGTAGTAGTAGGATTCTTTTCAACAATTCCAGCACTATATGATACACTATGTCAGTGGTTCCCAAACTCTTTTGGCTGCAGGTATTGTAAGTGGGCTGACAAAACAGTTTAATTTTATGGAGAAGTTCATGGAAATTAAAAAAAGAGAAAAAAAAAGCCCTGAGAACACATTATTTAGCCTCCATATTGTTATTGGGACAGATGTGGGCTGCCTGTGTTCTGGAGATTTTCAAGTGGGCTAAGAGTTGGAAAAGGTTTGGAAACACTGCTCTGAATGATTACAGTATTGGTTTTCACTCTAATGAACATGGAATGTAACATTACATTAATTATTATTATTGGCAGCAGTTCTCCGAACAACATCACCCCACATTGTTGATAGTTTGCCAACTGTACTGAAGCCAAACAAAAAAAAAATCTTAAATTATGTGTGGATTACTCATTCTCTTTCTCTTCAGCAGCTGAGAAAAGGAGATTCCCAGAGAATCAACTCCTGCAATACAAAGACCTCTACATACACACAAACACACATGCACACACCAGAAATCAGCCATCCACATATTTCCCGCCCTAACATCTACACAAACCAGAGAACACCAACACAATCCACAGTCTCTCTTCACTGACTTTCTGCAAATGCACATATCGATTATGGCCTCGGCTCATGCCTGCATCCAAATGGAAAGACAGCTAAGGAACAAAACCCTTTGACAATAGGAACCCTTCTATGAGGACAAGCTTCCCACAATAGTTAGAACCAGACACTGTCTCAGTACTTAAGTCCAGACTCCATTTATTTGGCTCAGCATACAGCCCACCTTAACTCCCACCTTGTCAGTCAGTCTCTTTTATCTACTTCCATGCAGTGTATCTTTCACTTCCCTCTACAGATGGTGTCTGTGTTACACAGTGCAGTGCACACACACAGTTACCATGGTTATATGCACAGATACTTGCTCTGAACCAGCGCATTTGAGCCTGTTACATGTCCTGCGTATATATCTGCGTATGTGACATTGATGTTTGTTGTGAGATAAAGTTTAACTCGCTTGGAAGAGTTTGGGAAATTAGGAACAAACAACTGCCTGTTCCTTGACATCAGTTTAGTAACTTGGAGTTTAGCATCACATAACTGTGCAAATGAAATAAAGTGATGAAAAGACAACAAGGGTCTGTGTCTTCACAGCTCCTGTTGAGGAGACAGGAATGGGAACGAAATTAACAGTAACTGCAGGTGAGATAAGACAATCCCAAATGATGGTAAAAGTGTCTATTCTCAACTCTAAGAACAAGCAAGAGAGGACACTCGTAGATTCCATAATAGCATGTGATAAGTAATGTGAGTGAAATAAAAATGAACTTAGCATGATGGAGATATGACACAACATGAATGTGGGAATGACAGAAACAGTGTAAATGGAAGTTAAAACTGTGTGGTGATGAAAACCAGATTCATGGTTCAGTGTAGGGGTGTGCAGGCCATGTGGAAGAAGCTTCGTATCTGTGAAAGGCTGAACACAGGCAGGGTGAAACTTAAGGTATGTTCTCAAGGTCTTTTCTTGATGCCTAACATAATGTGTTCTGATGCTTCAAATGCACATAGGAATAAAGATAAATCAAAAAGATACTGAAAGAAGTGGCTCACCAGCAGAGAAGACATTCAAAACGCTAAACTGAGTGCTGTTATGCCTTTTTAGAAAGTGTAGTCTGTCTGAGAGGAGATGAGGCAGGGAAGAAGGAGAGGAAGGAAGTAAGAATAAAGTGGAAAATCACTTAATGCTGTTTTTAACAAGGTGAGCTCAAGTGACCTTACAGTTCACTTTAAGCCGAGCAGCGCTTTTATCTGGCTACCAAGCTGCTGAGAACACTGACCGAGAATCAGTTTCACATGACCAGTGATGCACGTTACACATGAGGTGACGCACATTGACATAATTACTGTATATACAACATTTCCACCTTAACAGAAAACGTTCAGTCACAGCTATGTTGAAGATTATTCGTAAATGTTAGTTGCAGGAAACTGGATCAAGATCATTTATTGTGTAGCGCTCAGAGGCCTCTGTTTAATCTCTAGTAAATGTAGTAAAGAGTTGTTTTTGTTGGTTTGTACACTATACAGGTGTTTAATCTCATCATCAAGGTGGAGGGTGTGGTGTTTTTTAGGATTGTGTTAGTACAGGTGTGAGGTCTCACAGGTCAGACAACCTGATATCAGTTGCTCCTGGTGTTCACTGCTAGAGTTGGTACCATAGGCCTGTATGTAGACTTCTGCTTGGATGAGTGTATGATTTGCTTGCTATGTCTTATATAAGCAGTGTTTCTTTTTCTCTCCCCCGCTCTCTCCCTCTCTCTCTCTCTCTCTCTGTCTCTAAAGCGTTTCACCACGGAAATAACTTGTTTATGTTTGACAAGAACCAATGTTAACGCTCTACCTTTATCTGCCTTTGGTGCTTTTGTATGTTTCCTGGTATTTTTCCTGTTCTTCAAATTTATGTCAGTTTCTTAGAGCTCTATGTCCTTTAGAAAATGAAGTCCCTGTTACATGATTGTTTTATAAATTGCTGATCCTTGACAAGCGGTATAGCCAATGGATGGATGTATTTATGGGTGATCCTTTGTTATGATGATAGGAATTTCACAAATCCCACAACACATATCTATGGATAGATTCAAAAGATAGAGGAGCAGTCTTGTACAATAAATACTAAGGTTGAAATATTTAGAAGTTGGGATTCGTTCTGAGAATTGATGTCAGAATTCAAAATCTGTATTTATTTCATGACTGTTGATTATACTCTATCGGTGTCACTGCAGTTGTGTCTTGCCTGGACTATAGCCAATTCACTTGCATGATAATTATGTGTGGGTTCATACATGGCCCTTAGAGCCATTGTTTATATTAAAATATTGGTCAGTACAGGTGTAAGTAAGCTCATTGTATTATACTTGGCCTTTGACACACACATATTATGATATGCAATATACTCGTCATTTGCACACAGTAATGTTATATCTAGTGGTCATTTATACAGATTTGGATCTTCATACTCACATATGGATTTAACATCATTGCTTCTCCTGGTCTGCTGCACATATCGGCCAACATAGCTCAGGCCCCCAATACACACATATAGAGCAAATGGCTTAACATAAATACAGCCTGATGATGATTTATGTTACAAGCTGAGCTAAATACATTTGATTATCGTGTAGCATCATATGGCAATCTTGTCATAGCATAGGGTAGAATGTAGATCATTTTTGCATGCGTGCAGCACTGTAGATGGGCAACGGTAAACAAAGTGTGATTGTGAATAGAGGCATAATTTCTGCTTATCAATGCCCCTCACTTAAAGATAGTAAACTGATGCAATTGGCTGGAAACGTTACGTAGATGTAAACAGTGTCTTACATCACCCCCATCACCACAATACTCGAATCAAAGAGTTACAAAATGGTGTAAGTCAAGGCAGATGTTGTGTGTGATGAATATTTGTACTGGAAAAATCAGTGTCTTCCTGTACAGGTCCCATAATATTTAGGAGTCAGACAAGATGATAACATCAGTTTTTCTGTCTCATATAGAAATGTACAAATGTTACAGTGTCATAAGTATATTATTGTTGATATTCATTAACTTTCTTAAACCTTGTAAAGCTCAATTATTATGAAGTGTTCCCATAGTAGCACTTATTATGACTTGATGGTAATCGCTGTGCAGTCACATAGGTGCTGATGATAGCAATCAGGAAAAGTGGCAAGACTGCGTAGATCTGTTTCAGGACCTCATCTGTGGAGAAAGAGAGACAGATCATTTTAAGCAAAGTCAGTAAGGTCAACAGAGGAAGTGGTTTGGGGGGAATTGAGGACAGGACCACTGAGTAGTTAAGAGAAAGAGCCTTGAACATCGTCTAACTTCCTGTCACGACAGGTGACAGAACCCTCAGAGGGAGGAGGGCAGGAAGGCATGAGACGACAGGGGTGACGAGAGATACACGGAGAATTATTTGCTGAGGTTAGAAGCACAGGATTGGAATTAGATGGAGAGGGTTGAGGTAGCGGCTGAAATAAATGTCGATAAGCAGGTGAGTAGCAGTCGAGAGTGAGAGAGGTCATCAGACAAGGCGGATTTGAGCCACTTTCTCTCGGCAACCTGAACTCTTGTTCAGTCAATTTGCAAAGGCTTCAGACAGCAAAGAGGCAGTCGGATTGACAGGGAAGTCCAGAAGAAAGTGAACAGAGAAGGTCAAAGGAGAAGAGGGGGCAGATGGAAATATGGATTTACTGTAGTCAGATCACAGAGACGGGGGTGTGAAGTGGAGGAAGTGAGATTAAGGTGGACAAGGAGGATGGAAAGATGCCAATGACTATTTTGCCAGGTGGTGATAGTTTGAAGCATGATGTATATTGAACCTAAGCATCTTGGGAGTTAAATGGAGCAAAAAATAGACACTATATCGAATGTTACTATGGTGTGAAAGCGTCTGACAGAACGGTTTAGAGGAAAAATAAAATTTGCTCCACCATCTTAATAGAAATCTATATCAGCCATCCATTTAAAACTGCAGAAGGTCTTTGAGAAATGAGAGCTATCGATGGCGGCGCGGAAAAGAGGAGGGTGGGTCGCAGTCAATTTAAGGATTGGTATGTTACTTCTATGCTCAAGTAAAGCTCAATTAATGGGTGAGTTTCAAAAGCTTTTTCAGCTGGCGTTATCTGCTGTGCTGCTAATATTCTGAGACTGAGGGTACGGAGACGTCTGTTGGGTTGAATAAGGCTCAAATATAGTATATCAGTTTGATTTACCCAATGCATTTAAATTGATTTAAAACTGCTCGTGAATCAAATCTGCCTGTGTCACTCCAGTGCTTCAGTGACAGGCTTGTTGTACACGCCCATGCACTGTTTATTCGCTGTACATTAACATATGTGTTTTATGCATCCCAAACATATGTCGCAATCAGCTGCTGTCGTCTCCTTCCCTGGGCCACTTCAAATTTAACAGACTCGATTCAAAGGCTCTCAAGCATCCACTGTGACTCTATCCAGCCAATGACACCACTGCTTCTAACTGAGCTGTCAGTCAGCATGATGAAATGCATGTTCTGCAGGACCCTTTCTGTTGAGTGCTACACTTCAAGGATACCAGGGTTTTTTTGTTGCATAAATACAATGTGGATAGCTATAGCCTTTGAATAATTGGAGGTAACCTCATAAAAATTAAAGCTCTTGTTAAATGATATTCAGCTTGGCGGAAAGGTTAAAAAGCAGCTTATAAATCCAGCAAATTGCTCAAGAATTCCAGCTTTCTCCCCCCCTTACCCTGACTCTCAGCTTCTTTTAGGTGCATACTGTTAAAACCAACACTCTGATCACGCCCACCACGCCCTGCTTTGAATAATTATTTGACTATCCATTTGTGCTTTCTCCAGAAAACGCCTGTTACGTTCAGACTGTTCTCTACATTACTGAAAGAGCTGATGCATTTCCACCCCCCTTTGAAATCATTTTCTAGTCTTTCCAAAAGATGTCTGTAGCTGTAATGAGGCTTTTGCTTGTGAGTCTCCCAACACATAATGAATGTGCACCTGCTGATGTGATGTAATTACCCCTGAGTCATAACCCCACGTCAGTTTTCGCACAATTGTTGTGCTACTCTGTAAAGACTGTTTCAATACATTTTCCAGGCTTTAAAGAGGCGGTGCCGCCGTTTGATCGCACAAAGTTCAGTTTATTCATAATGAAGAATATTATTCAGCCTCCAAAAACCATTTAGTAATGTCTTCTTTGGCTCTGAAGGGAGCTCTCCAAAGTTAATAAAACATAATGCTAATGATGTTATCAGGGTTATGGCTTGAGCTAGTGATGTCAAATATTTAACAAGAAGCCTGCATTTTCCAAAACTGAGTAGGCATTAAGGAGGCAGGGAGAGTCTGACAGCTCCCTCCTACCACCACCATCATCATCATGAGCAGTAAATATGTGGTCACATTTATATAGGATAGCCTGAGGGTTAGGCAGATGATCGTTCAGCTGGACAAAGCAGAGCTTAGTATGACCCTGAGGCAAGAAATCAAAACTGAAATTTGACTTCCTCCCATGGCAATCAATAATTATCACACAGCCATTTCACAGGTGACGTGTTTGACGGGTGACGGTAACTGAGGCTTGACAGAAATAAGATTCGGTAAGGACAAAGAAACCTTTCAGATTATCGCGTTGCTTAATCCTGCTGACCTTGTGTACCACACAAAACTGCAGATTTACTCCAAAGGGAACAGATTACTGAAACCAAATGGGAAAAATCACATATCCTTTGGCACACAGTGTAATTGCAGGAAGTTACATGCATCCAAATGTGAAAGGTTAGAAGTAACAAAAAAGGCAATTAGCTTTCTTCAGCCATTTTAGAAAAATTCCCCTGAGACATGGTAAACAAACAAAAAGGCCAACTATTTTCCCCCACCGTGCTCTCAGCGCATGCATATTTAAGGCTCAAGTGGAAAGCAACCACTACATCGAGCTTACAGTCTCAGGCGACTATAAAAGACACCTAAATTGTACACTTTACATTTGTTGCTCTCTGCGGTGAAATGCTTTCTTATTGTCATCCTCACAAAGAATCCATAAAAGGTCTCTTTGTGTTTATGGAGGGAGTACATATAAAAAATAAATAAAGAATAAAAAGAAGAAATCCTATTTGTTAGTCTTCTTGGCTCTGTGGCTCTTGTCTGCTGCGATCAGTCTTTACAGTGATGCACTAGCGAGCTCCAGTGGGTTTATAGTTGCTTTATTGCTCTCCATTAGCACCAGTGTCCTGCATTACAGCCATGTCAGTGACAGATCAATACGATGCAGGGGAGTTCGAATTGGCCACAGAGAGCTGCTTGATTCTCCCTATAAAGTTTGTGTGACGTGGAAAGGTTGACACTGTGTTGCTCACTGTGGCCACTAAAACCACTGAATAATATTTCAGGCCCAAGATGAGTAACCAAACAGTCACCTGCTGTCCCTTTGTGCTCACAATGGATCCATATTGTAAACGGAAAATATAATTTGGATCACACTGTGGTATATTTCCTTTTTCTTTTTTTCTGTTTCTGTTATCGTCATCATGTGTGATATTGTGTAACTCACTCCAGAGATAAGATACTGTGAGTGCGCATTGTACATTATGCCCACAAATGCCTGTCACTGGCTGCAATTGTTGTCAATAAGAATGCCTGCCTTTATATCTGTGCCTGTATTTCATGATTGTCCTCCTCTCCTTCACAATGTCTTCTTGACAAATTTCTTTCCTATATCTGTAAAAAAAAAAAAAAAGAATCACAGGAATGACGCAGACAGAAATTTGAATTTTAATCACAAAGCAAGGACGCCACGTTCATTTTTGGTATTGATGATGCTGTAAAAGCTGCAAGCTCGGTCAGATTCTCAAGTGTGAGGATTCGTCAGTGAATGTATCCTGCCCAGCCTGACTGTGAGAGGAAAGTCACGATGAAAAGAACCGCAGTGTTTTTGAAAACACTTCCAGTCATCCTAATTATCTTCCCCCTTTGTGAGGTTATTCAGAAAGATTCTGTTCGATGTGCTTGAAAGTCTGGGATTGAGGTTAGGCACAGCTATATCTGACCCAGGTCAAACTTGTTGAAAATCCAGTGCCAGTTTGCTTAAGCAAGACATGCCACAGCTTGACACTTTCCCTCTCTTGTCAGAATCAGGGGCACACTAGGGGTTGTCATTTCATTGAATTTAGGACAGGAAGGGAGATGCTTATCTTAATCTGCTCCGAGGAAGTATTAAAGTAGAGCAGAGTTTCTGACTGCATTGAAAATTGACCTAAAAATCTATAGCACCAAAGTCACATTTGTGACAGGAACCCTTTGTAGTACAACTGAGCAGAATTACTTGGTGACACATCACTGCAACAATGATGCTCCACTTAGTTCCTGTGACTGGTAATGACGAGCGATGGATCACAGGGACTGAGACACCAAAGTTGTGCTTGAGGGTGATCTTAGGAAACAAGAGATCCTCTGCACGTGTAGAGGAGAAATATTCAGCATGGGTATATCTTCCTCATATGACATCTCTGCCTTGGAGTTCATCCTCTATTGTTATGTAATCTGGCAGGAACCTACCTTTTGTCTGTCTCTGAGTCTCTTGGCTGGGAATGGCGCTGACAAGACACTCTGCTTTTAATATAATATGAAGTGCAGACTGCAGCCGTTACAGAACTGCTATATTCCAGTGAAAGAATCTTCTGAAAAAAACTGAGTTTCACTGAGGTGCTGTCCTTTCTAGAAGTACTATCACTCTATCGGCTAATTATGGCATCGCAGTCATCTCCACATCACAGTGATTTAGAAGCTTGACTGTGCTCTATTCAAAGTATGGATCTTAATTCACTGTTAGTACTGTGCAATTTGCCTCTTGCTGTCTAACTAGAGGCCACAAGCTGTCTCTGGATTCTATCGAACATCTCATCTTTTCAAAATGTCCCCTCATGACGTCCCACTTTCTGAAGAGTTGCTAGATTTTCCAAAATGACACAATAGTACTTCTAATTATAGCTCCCCCCTTCAGTTAACAGCTTGTTGGCCCTTCTCTGAGACCACCAAAACATGTTTTTGGACTATCTAGTGGGTAGCAGATGGTCGTCTCTTCACTTTCCAGCCTAGTGTATATGGGTTAGGCGAGATGCACACTGTTGATTGGAGGCTGATTTGTGCTCAGTTTTTCTTCAAAGGTGTATGAACAAAAGCAGAAGAGAAAAGATTTGGAAAGCTGATTTTTTTTTTTTTCTCAAAAGTTGGACTTAGCTGGTTGTATTTTTCCCCTCTCTTCACTTTAACAGCATGTTGATATGAACAGTTGTTAATATGTTGAGTACTTTCACAACTTCAACAACTTCAGTTTGGTTGCCACATTCTGAGGTAAAATCCAAAATTATATAGAAGCTGGTGATCTCCTGTACATATTGCATCAAAGAGAAAATTTGATGTCTTACATGAGCAATACATTGGACATAGGAATAGAGTGAGTTTCATGCTCAAACTTCAGTTCAATTTTGCAGCTCTGTTCCTTCTGTTGTCATACACAAACAATACATGGATCCACTCATTAACACTCATTAGTAATTGCCCCGTGTGTGTTCCTGCAGTGATCCCACTAAACTTCTCTATCTGTTCAAATTCAAAGAGCCGTGTTTATCTGAGAGAAAACTTGGAGTTGATTGCAAACAAACAGACCAAAGTGTTGAGCAGTGGGCCGCTTGTGCACAATGTTTGTCTAAAAACAGTGACGCACACAGAGAGAAGCAGCCACATTAATCAACTGTATAATAATCTGTTAACAGTCTCTCTTGTGTTCAAGATGCAACAAATTTTGTTATGATTTAACTCGTGCTTGCTAAACAAACTTTGAACTGATCATCGAAAGTTTTTCAGCCTTTTTGCAAAATGCGGGACGCTGTCTGAGCAATCAGTTTATCCTTGCACTTGATAGATGATTCTGTTGAGACAATGATGCTGATTTTGTTCATTAAATTAGCCGTCTCGAAAGCCATCTGCAGCGCTGCAGTGAGATGCAAACACCATCAGAATGAACAGACACAGTGTTAAGAACAAAAGGACTTTAATAAGTCATGACCACAGATGAGTATAGTATTGCACTGATGTGATAATTGCGGTTTAAGTGTCACTTTAAGCTCCAGGCTCTCATCAGTTTATTTAGCGAATGGCTTTTAAATTTGAAACCACTGAGTTTGTCTAAATGGTGGATTGATAATCATAGAGGGTCCTATTATGCTAAACGTCAATTCTCATACTGAATAAAATCCTTTTACCAGAAACCTATCAGTTAAATATTGGTTTTTCTCAAAAATGAATTTCTCTAATACCACAGTTTTTTTGGATTATTGGGTGGTGCATTTTGACCCCACTCAGATGAATCAGTGCAGTTATATGCTATTTTGGGTTGTTCATAAATGGCTTCATATTTTTGGATCTTTATGAATCTAGCTTGCAGAGAGTGGAGGAGCTGTAATCGTATATCAATTTGCTCTGAGTAGTCAGCTCAGAAAGCTTTTACACTGACAGTGCCTCCAACTCTAAATACCTGAGCTGACAGCCCAAGTCATCAGCACTGCCCTCACTTCACCAGGAGGTTTCTCATGAGAATGTGTGTTTCCTTAACTTACAGTGCACAAACACAGTGGTTCTGTTTGGTTGTGTTTAAGCTATGTTATAAAGAGCAGAGATCGTTAAAAAAAGAGTTACCATATAGAAAGCTCATGGGATTGATTCCTTAGGTTTGTGACATCAAACCCAGCCTATCTGACTCCATTGTTTCTTCATTTGCTGCAGTTTCATGGTGTAGATACCAAGCTATGGTGTTGGTTGATTATTTCACACGTTATGTCTATGTATCACCACCAAAAACACCATATGGACACGTTAACAAGGTTAAAAACTTGATTTCCATTTGTGCTTTCATACCTACATGCACAGTATATACATATGCATGGCCAACTAAATGATTATGTGTTGCTACTTTAACAAATTATCACAGCTTACTCGTACCAAATCAAAGCCAGAAAGTGTTGGGATGTTCACCCATGATGAATATTTTAATTGAAACCGAAGAGAGTATCAAGAAGAAATTAGTTTTTGCAGAAGGCCATCGTAGTCAGATGGAATTACTTTCCATTATTGTCTGGACTGGACAACAGCACACTGCACAATGTTAGAGCCGAGAATCTAATAATGTTTTGCACAAAGAGGGAAAATACTTTACAATTACAGCACAACAAAATCAGTGCCTATATTTACTTTAAAAATTCAGCAACATAATATAAACCAACAAACAGAAGAAATAGATGCACAGTCATTAGAGTGTATCAAAAACTACTGGTGCATGACCCAAAGCAGTGGAGTAAGCAAATGGAGGAAAATATGTTTTTATAATCATTATGAATTTAGTCCTTGGACTCTCACAGTGGTCTAATATGCAAGGACTCTGTTTAAATTCATTCTTGCATCTCACAATAATATGATATTATATAATACAAGTGTGAATAGGATTTACTACAATATGAACAAAAATTAACACTCGTCCCTTGTCTGGCCTCTTCTTCCTTGAAGATAATAGAAACTCTCAGCAGAGGCTTGTTGACCTGGAGAGTGAAAAATACAGCCACTCAAAGAGAAACTGTACGATTAATGCTGCTGAATGGGTTTGCCAGGAATCATGCATATGAAATGAATTTCCACAGAGTTTCATTTGCACACACAAAGGATAACCAGTGGGTGTGGATGAGCTGGAGGAACACACCTGGGCAGCAGTGCCTTGCAGCCTCTTATATTGGACCAATGAAGGTTGACCCGTGAGGTTAGGAGTGTTTAAATGGCAAAAAAAAAAAAAAAAACGTTCCCTGAGAACCTGTCTATGAAGCAGGCAGAGGGATAAATTTAGTGAGAGAAATAACAATGAAATCGCAAACAGAAGATCAGGAGAAGCTGCGTTTCAGGAGCCAGGAGACTCATACAAGGAGGAAGAGCCTTTAATCAAAGGCTGCAGTAATAAAGATGAAATGAAAGTATATCACAGCTTTACCCAAAATCCAGTTTCTTTTTCCTCTTTCCATCAGAGTGCTGTTTAGTTATTACTGTGAGAACACTGCCTGTAGCAGCTTTAGATTGTAGACAGGAGCAGTGAGGAATGTCATTTTAAAAAGAATTGAAAACTTAAAGTTTTATTAGTTTCTTGTGTTATGTAAGACATATGAGTTCCTAACATATTACATGTAAGAGTCAAGCAATAAGGATTCTACAAAGAATATTTAGTTCAGAGTTGGTCCTGTAGGTGTTTTGGCTTTGTAAGATGCTCCTGACCTTGTGTGAGTGGGTAGGCGGCAACCGTAGGAATCGAAGAACATTCGTACTTTATGTGGATTTACAATCATATTTACTTTAAGATGTTTCAGGAAATTGGACTGTGATGTTCTTTTGGTGCTTAACAAGAAAAACAAAACTTCTGAATTCAAATATTTGGAAATAATCAAAAAAGGATCAGAGCAAATCTTTTCCACAGATTTCCCTGTAGACCCATTTAAATTTAAGGTTGGCTGCAATACACCTAAAAACAGGTATTAGATTATAGTCATGGACTTTAAACAGCATGTTTACAGATGTTGGTAGTAAAATACAAACCAAGCAGAAGTCTAATGTGATTGGAAGCACAACGGAAACATCTGATTTGTATAAAACTTCATTTTTGCTCTAAAATGCAGCCAGCGACAGACAAACTGCATCAAGTGTGGGCCAAAAAAAAAAATGTTCTGATTCCTCTTCAGGGAATCTTGTGTGGTATATCAGCAAACGAGGGATGCAAACATTCGGAGAGACATTTATATTCTAATTTCATTTCTCATTTCATTTGATTTTGATGTAAATACCCTGCACAGGACTGGTACAGAGATAAGAGTTTGTGTGCACATGCACAGCGTACGGACATGCACAGTGAATCCTTGTATGCAGAGCTTATAGGGAACGTTGCCAAAACATGCGGATACACTGCCAACAATGTAAGAGGTGGCTTAAAATTCACTCGCCTACCCGCCCTCCCTCCCTCCAAAGATGACAGCAGCCTGGCACTTTGCACTGAAATGTAAAGCTTCTCACTCATTTGTATCAGTCTGGGAAAGTATCAGCACAGGAACAAATGATTCCCTGCATCAAATCGAAGTTGTTGTTGTTGTTTTTTTGTTTTTTTTCTGCTGAATTTGCATGGAGCCTCATGCTGTCATTTCAACCCTCTGATAGCAGTTTGGGCACAAATTAATGACACCAGCGAGGCCCCTTCAGACGCCACAGAGGTTCAGTGGTTCGTCTTTAAACATTCATGTGTTCCCGAAACAATTTTCTCTGTCTAATCTGAGGACGTTAGCTGCGGCGTAAATTATTCATCAGCAGGTTGTCTGCCAGTGAAAGGGAGGTTGTGAAAAGGGGAAGAGATCAATCATGATGGGCATGGGCACATTAGCACATAGTAATAAACATGCAGAAAGTAACTCCTATGCATACAGTTCAAGCCGGGCAGAACCAGATCAATGTCAAAGCTGGAAATCCAGAGATGCAACATGAATTGCAGGGTGATATGATCTGGGCGGATCTGTGCATTTCTTGTGGTTTGCTTGAACCTAAGAGAGATGACTGAATTATAAATTAAACAATCAATCAGTCAATCATATGCTAAATATTTACTTGTTTTTGGCTGCTTGTGCCTTTGATGAATAATAAGGCTTATGCAGTTTGTTGTAATTATCCCTCTCATGTCAATATGATTTATTAATTTCATTTTTTTTTAAATACCAGGGTTTCAAGAACAAGCTCGGTGCTATTGTGCAGTTTTGATTTTTCAATAGTCAACAGTCTGTTTTCCTCCTTGTAGTACTTTCCCTGCCCTGTACTTAACCCTAAATCAAGTGATCTCACCAAAGTCATAAATCTTTAAAAACAGCTGAAAAAAAAACAACAAAAAAAAAAAACATAGTTTTTTGTTTTCAAAACATTGTCAGTACTTCCCCGGAACATCAGACCACTGCAATATTGTAGGAAGCAGGAAACAGTGCATTTAATGGGGACCGTTTTTTTCACTGGTGGATTAATATACATATAAAACTCTAGTGAGCATCTATAGCTGCCTCAGTGATGACTTGTTAGCAGGATTGGACTGCAGAGAGAAAATATAGATGATCAGCAGACTTCAGTGTTTCAGAAATATTTGTTCGACACATTGCTCACCGTGTAATTTTCAGTTGATCTGCACATATGCATGTACTTCTACAAATAGATCAGCGAAAGCCAGAGTTGTACATATTTGCACCTCCAATATTATATTGAGAATGAATATTGTAGTTTCTGGTTGCACATATCAGCGTAGTGCAAATTCTTTAAATACATACACATACACACACACACTCTAACAATTGGTGTTCCAAAACGATCCAATTCACTTCCCATGTAACAATATCTTGAAACTTAGGAATTAATCACCACTCCAACAAAGGATAAGGCTTGTTTGATTCTTTTTCTGTTTTTGTTTTCAGCTCTGTTATGTTTTGAGCCCGTGTGTGGGAATGGATTATCACAGTTTGTCCATTAATCATTAAAATCACAACATCAATCTGACATCTTTCCATCTCCTAATCAGTCCGTTCAACAAATGATTGTGTCCTGCTGTTTCCCTGTTGGTTTTTCTCTCTGGGCCGAACACTCCTCAGGTTGCTTCGCTGTCACTGTAGGCTGTGTGCCATGCGTGGTGCGACCGGGGCTGGCATACGTAGCACAGGCTGGCAAAGGGGACGTGTTAGAGTGCTGATAAGAGCTACCTGGGGCGCCCTCTGCACACCGACTTGATGGAAGGGGCATCTGTGTCGCCTGCAGGATAAAAGAGGTTATCTCCGGACCTGCTTGTGTGCTCACTGCATGAAAAAATTAATAAAATAAACACCGTTCAAAATTATGGACATAGTATTAGTGCTGTTATTATAGCAAGATAAAACAAACAAGCTTTGACCTGAAGACGTGAAGCACTTTTTTTTTTGCAAAGATATCACACAATCCCTTGACACTCTTCACTGCTGTCGTACTTAATAAGATGTCTTCTTATCTCATTAATGTCCTTCCACATCCTCTAGCCTGTATATGGAGGGAGTCCTGATTGTAGCTGGAAACACTGATTTTCAACATTTTCTTCACCTTGCTCACCCAAACACATACCATGTTCAACTATTTCTTTTTTTTGTTTCATATTATACTTTTTTTTTGTGCTCAAACAATATAACCTTTTATACTCAATTTCAATTTCCAAACCATTTTCTAACAATTTCCCTGGCACCTGTTCTCGGAAATGACTTTCTTGGCAAGATTTTTTCTTTCTTTTTCTATTTGTCTTTTCAGGGCCAAGATTCGCATTGCTTGACTTAGTCAGGTGCATAGGCAATCAATTGAGTGAGTATTTAATATGCAGCAATGGATTTACATAATTATTTCATTGGCTATCACCTGTTCTGTGGCTCTGAATAGAGATACCTGATGTGGCTCATGGTGTTGCCATGGTAACCTCGCAGATCAGTGCTAATTGGAGGTCACAGATCTTGCAGGATAGGATATTGTTCTAGTTGTCAGCCATTGTTGTCACCATAATGGCGTTTTTCTTACTTTAGGACAGAACAAACAAAATAATATAATCATATAACATATGAGACATTTCTTGTGAATCTTGTCTGTTATCCACTACAATTTTAGCTGGTCTTTTTTGTCTCCACCTTCCTCTCCTACCACAGAAAAAATATTAGTCTTTAGCTTGCAATGTTTTACTAAAAGCTGATGTTTTTTTTTCTTACCGTCTTGTGTTGAATTACTGATTTTTCTTGAATGTATTTGCACAAATGAAACATTATGAGTATACTGTATATTGTTTTTAAAGCATGTCCCTTCAATTCGAAAGTGATCAAGGAGGAAAAGTGTTTAGCAGGGGCATCTACAGTAACTCATTTAAGTTCAGGGGCCATATACAGTGCAATTTCATCTCAAGTGGGCTGGACCAGTAAAATAATAGCATTGTAACCTATAAAGAACTCTAAATATTTCCCTTTGTTTTAGTGTAAAGAAGTACATTATTAAGTTTACATTTAATGGACTATCCTTTTACAAAATATTATCAACAACCTGAAATTTCTTGAGAAAAATGTGTGCAATTTCAACAGTATTATGCCTCAAACTGGACCCTGTGGCAGGCCGGTTTTGGTCTGCTAGCCATACATTTGACACTCCTGGTGTATAGTTTTACCTTTAAATACTGTTGACTGGTGTGATTGCAATTAAAGAAAGTAGTGAGACTGAACCAAAACTGCAAAGTTAACAGTCCTAAAACCAAAACAAAAGTGCTGAAAGTTGTTAAAACTCTCTATAGAAATAAGAGGAAATGCAGTCAGGTGTTAATTCTCTGTGAGTTTGTTGCTAATAGTGCCACTTCAACATGACACAGAAGTTTGAGGGACTGGTCATGTATTACTGTAGCTTTTAAAAATGACAATGACTGAAATCACTGATAAAGTCAGTCTTGTTGGTGGTGTGGAGATTTGAGGGTTTGTATGTTTCTGCTGTCCAAAAACACACATCAAGGCAGCTGCCTTTATTATTTCCAGTCCACACACACACAAACACACATATGCACACACACTTACACACAGTATTCTAAGTAACTGTTTCAAAGGCTGTGTCTGTGTTTGCCGTACAGGTTCATTAAACACAGGAGGAATGTCATTAATCAGACTACTTCATGCCACGGTCTCATCCAGTACCGCCAAAATTAAGTCTACAGGCTGAGCATTGCTTAGAAGAGAGCGAATAATTCTCTTTGAAATATGTGAGGTCAAGATGGCAGAATTTTTACTGTTCATACGACCAGAGTTTCAATATCTTTAATAATTGAAAATCTTTGATGAACAACATCTAAATGAAGTTGCATTTTATTCAGGGTTTTTTTCCTGATAAATTGAGACTCATGAGGTTCTGAGAGAGACATTTCCCTTTAACAAACATCCAGTACAGACCAAAACAAGGCCTCCAGCTAATACAAAGTAAGTGTCGAGATGAAATACTGTTGCTCAGTTTTTGTTTTTGTGTGTGTGTAGTCTTGATACGCACAATATAAAGCTGCCGTGCAGTGTCTTATTTCTTCAGGTTTGTTTGAACTGTGTTATTCTTCTGCGTATATGAGGGATATTTTTGGGCCATCCGAATTAGCTGAAAGTAAACGCATTATTTGCTTGCATTACATTAAGCTAAGTTAACCCATGAATAATCGCCTCAATGCTTAAATGAGCTTTAATCTACTTTCATGCCACCAGTCCCTAGGTTTCAAACCATGCCAGAGGGATCCCCAGTTTTGCATCTATTAATCTGATCATTAGCAGCTCTGAAAACTTAACATCACTTGCACAAAGCTCATTTCCATTTACTGACATGTAGTGTTGATCAAGCGCTTAACTCGTTCCTGTGGCTAACCTGGTCATCTCTGATGTCTCTCTGATATAAATCAGATGTAATTGCTTTGCATTTGAAGTCGACTTCCCGCAGCTCGATTTGCAGTTGCAAAATAATTCCCTGACAAATATTAGCGCAAATAGA
Source organism: Caranx ignobilis (assembly GCA_021432705.1). NCBI lineage: Eukaryota > Metazoa > Chordata > Actinopteri > Carangiformes > Carangidae > Caranx > Caranx ignobilis. The sequence continues at coordinate 8,617,693 of MU269988.1, forward strand.
TATGAAACATTTTGCGTCAGCTGCTCCTTCGAACTCATTGTTGACAACACAGACCCACGCAAACTGCATATCAATACAGAATCATTTATCCGATCGGTTTGGCCGATTGTTAAATAAATTGTGTAATTAAGTCAGGGAAAAGAGAATTAATTGAAATATTGACTAATTTAATCATCAGTAATTATCATACAATTACCACTGACCCATTTAATTACCACCCATTACAAGTTGGGCCATGGCATCTTTAAATTGTCATTGCAGTTAATCATTTTTTCTCACCACGACAACGTAAAGGCTAAAACTGTATTAATTAACTTGTCTATATTTATTACGGTGGTTAGGGTTAGGCACAGCAAAAGAGGGGTACCTGCATTCATTACTCAGCACAGATCTATTTTTTGTTCACTGATCAATTAGGCTTAGAAACAGCTTCTCTTGGACAGCGAAGGCAGGTTTACGTGCCTGAGGGATTTACGTATTAGCTGGGTAAACAGTGTTGCAGGCTGTGTATTAGCAGCCCAGCAGTGTTAATGATACATGTGGCGTGTGCGTATTGTTTTTCTGACTTTGTTGGATTACACCTAAAGCAGCAATAAATCATTGCAGCATAAACAAGTGTGTAATTTTTATGCAGAGAAGCATATAAAGTATTTGATAAGTTCAATCCCAGTTCTTTGGCCTGTTGGTTGGTGGACCCTGGTCAGGATAGAGAGGAGGAGCTGTGCATACACAGTGATCTCCTGTGTCTGATTCATAGTAACACTGTGGTTATATGTTCCTGTGCTTGAGCTTCCCTTCTCCTTTCTCACTTTCCAAACCTCTTGACTGGAAATACGATCATTAAAGGATTGTGTTCACACTGCGAGACAGCAGGCTGCAGTTGTACAGGTTGGGTTGTATTGTATGGGGAGGAAGTGAAATATGTGAGGTTCCTTTTTGTACCTCAGACATCAGCCTGAGTAAAACATATATTCCCATCTGCTGCAATTACTGGAGACTGGTCAGTGTTATTGGCAGAAGAATGCTATTCATCCTGCTTACACACAGGTTTAAACTCCGATAGATCTAAACACGCTACCCCATTTTCTAGGCCATGCATTACAGCAGATAGCTCACATGAAATAGATGTGACGTATGTAAATTAAAATAAAAAGTAATTCACAGGATGCAGGGGCAGTGAACAGACTCCAAGGTGCACGGAGATCTCAGGGAAAAAAAAAACTCAACAACAGGAAAAGGTTGAGTCATGTAGAGGTTCTGACGTAAAATGAATGAATCACTGAAAAGGCTCAGACTACTAGGCACTAGCCCAAATGTGATGGCTTTAATTTTCTTGACAGCAGTTCTCAAGCGGTGGTGAATACAGTATTTGCCACAGCCTATATATTTCAATGCAACCAATCACGGCCAACTTCTTGAGCTTTCAGTGCATGCTAGTTTTCTGACTCCAGTGTGTTTTTTAGACTGAATAAATTTACCCGTGTAATTCCCTTTGACCATGAGCACTGATTTTTCCGTTTTCCAACAAACAGCCCTTTCACACTTCAAAGTCTTCCTCCCTCAATCATTCCATTAGACCTGGCTGAGGACACACAACTTCATTAGGACTGCTGCTTTGAGTAATGCCACTATGTAAAATCAATTTGGAGGACAAGGCATGCTAAATTACCCCTTTTTGGCTTATCCTTTAAGCAGTGCTTGGTGTTATTCAAAGTGGACATGAAGAAAACAGATGAAAGATTTCTCGAGAGCCTCTGAGTGCTTACAGATTGGTTGTGGTTCAACTCCACAATGCAACATCTTACAGGATGTAGCTGATCTCCCTGTGTGAATGTTCAGAAATCATGAAAAATGATTTATATTGAAGATGAAAATGAGTATATTGAAAATGAGTTATATTTTCATGAATATCTCTCATTGTTTTCAACCTGAGCATTATCCCAGTATCTTTAAGGCAGTTCTCCATCTTATATCTAAAATATATATATATATTTCCTTGGCCTTGAAGAATAAGCTCTTCAAGTAGTATCCTTCTTAGCAATTCACTTTCAGTAAGCCCACTGTTCTCTCTATATTTCATCTGCTGCATGTGGGTGATTTCAAAGGAAAACAAAAGGGAAAGATCATAGATGAAGTCAGCCTTGAGAAAAGGAAACACAGTCAGTGCTCTGTGTACTTTTCTGAGGAGTAAGGCAAGATGGACCACCAAGGAGCTGTGAAAATGATGGTTTGAACTTGGCTTGGGTTTTTACCCATGCTGGGTAGTAGGGCTCCGGGGATAACAATGTTGTTCTGCTACTCAGTCAGTCCAGACTGAGGTATCTCAGTATTAACTACTGAGTGGATTAAAAAAGACCTCTGTGCCCCCCAGAGGATTAATCCTAATGATGTTGGTAGGTCTGTGACTTTTTCTCTAGCGCCACCATGAGTCCTGCATTTCACTCATCCTGTCAGATATCTGTGACGCATCTTCTCTGTTTCAATTCACGGAGCGTTGAGAGCAGGAACGCACCAGCAGTCTGTGGTTGCTCTCTGAGGACGGCCTTCAGAGTGTCTTTCCATACGTATGTTCATGTAAGCAGGATAAAGGGAGGCATCTGCTGATAACCTAATTACACCCGACAGTCAGGGACATCTGGTGGTGGATGTCTGCTAAATAGATACACACACAGTACATTCGAGGAGGTAACCATGTACCTCTCATTTCCTGCTCTATCAGATCTATGATGGTATTTTCTGGCCCATTGCCCTGTTTTAAATGTGACACATTTATGTATTTTACTTTCAAGAGCATCAAAATAAAATGATAGAAAGACAGTGTGTATGTGTAGGACTGTAACATCACTGTGCTAGTCTTTCAAATCTTGCATGATCAAGATTGATTATGCATATGTTCTCCTGATAATTACATAATGATACTTTTAATAAATTACCAAAATAACACTGTACACTAATGTACACTCAGCTGTGTATGACACTGCCACTTTGTATTTAGGCCAGCTATTCCCCATAGCACACACTGCACAATAGAAAATAAATTTTGTTGAGGTTTGAACCCCAGTGATGTCAGCTCCTTTGGGTAATCTCCAGTCCTATACATATCTGCTTGAGTACTGCTTAACAACAGCTTTAGTCCACTGACTCAGCTCAAGTGCTCACCTCCCATTCTGAATAGAGACCTAATGAAGTAGACAGAGATCAGTTAGACCGAAGTGGGTAGACCAAAACTCTGGCTACCAGAAATGAACCTCTAGAAAGCAGTGAATACAAGTCACAAATTGGTGATGCAGTGTGACTAGACGTTAATTGATTAGCAGCTATTACCCAATACTTTGTAGTGTCAACGAGAATCCAAGCACTATGTTTCTGTGTGGCGTCAGCTGTGGAAGCATTAGGGTTTCAGGTCGTCCTTGTGTGAATCCCACCCTCACGAAGGTCTTGAGGGAATTCCTTCAAATACTCACTTTAACTTAAGGATGAACTGGTGGTCAAAGATCTAGGTTGTTATGACCTCACAAAACATGTTGTTGTCCATAATTCAAGAATTCATGTGCAAATTACTTTCGCACAAATGTCCAACCAGAGATAAGGGATGACATTTTATATCCAAATCATCAAAGGTCAATTCATGTTCTGGAAAAACCACTTACATCATTATTCAATGCTGCAATTCAGCAACAAAGATGTGATCATATTTCCTGCAACTTGACTGGTTGACTGGCATACAACCACAAGGTGGTAATTCTAGTTTTCATGGCTCTGTTGTTAATTATAGTCATTTGAAATCTGCCATGAGCTTGAAGTTAATCAGTAAGCTGTAAATCCGTAGAGGAGAATATAAAATGTGAAATAAACATCAAACCATACAACCAGCAGATGATCTAGTATCCACAAGGCAAGTTCACTTCAGCTCGGCACATCCTACTCAGTGTGTGCGTTTGCTCTTTTCCCTCAATTTGACGAGAACAGTAGTCATGATAGCAGCACTGAATGTCAACGAGCGGGGAAAACCGTGTTCTTTAGTTCCTGAGCAGAGGGCGCCGTCGGGGTAGAGATCAGCCACGTGACAAGGTGCTGTGACTCATTTCCAGCTCGCTGGCATTAACGAGCGGTGCCCTTTCTGCTGGCAAACGCAGTGTGGGAGCAGGCAAGCTGGCTTGACAGTGTGATAAGAAGGAGGGAGTGAGAAGGCTCCTGCTGCTTTCATCAAAGAGAAGTCAAGAGTGGAATACATTCACAGCCGCAGCTCTGCTCAGATAATTGCCTTGATAAAACCTATTCTTTGTTATTTTGCTTACCTGTTTAACTGAGGCTGTCATGCAAGGAATAATATGGTTGGATACTCTCAAGAGATATTCATGCATTTCAGTGATAAACATTTTTGTTGGCCTTGCTTTGAATTGCTCCCACACTAATGCTTACTTAAAATCTAATTCTCTCTTTGGTGCCATGTTGATTCAAAAATATACTTCACCATCAGCATTTTATCACATCAATGACTTTCTGTAGGCTTATGAGATTTTATTCTAAACATTTTTTCGGAGGTTCTCTACAGAGAATAATTCATTCGTTTTCATAGACCTAAGCTGTAAATATGGTTAGATATAATATGCCCATAATTTAATTTAATTTACTCACTTGGCACTGACTTTTGATACTTATTTATTTTATTTATATATATTTATTCAAGATACAGTACAACAGGACAGTGGTTCTCAAACTGATTACATTCAGGCTTTTGGATGTTTTATTACAGAAAGTATTAAAACTCACAACCAAAACAGTCATGCACTCTGTCTTTGTGCTGCTGCTGCTTGCTGAGGACCTCCAGGAACCTCCTCAGGGACCCCGGGGTTCCACAGAACTTGGGAGTAAACACTTACTAAATCTGACTGCAAAGACGTCAGGTAAAGTGGCACATAGCAAGTGTGACTTAGGTGTGTTACGGTGTTACGGTGTCAGTGGTGTAAGGAGAGGAAGTGCTCTCAGAGGAACTGAGTCGTCAGGTTAAAGATAGCGAGGGATGCCCCCATATATGTGACTGGTTGCTCATTAACACAACCATACACCACACATTTAGATTTCTGGGGTGGTAATTGTTTATCTCTATGAGGTTCCAGAGTAATATCATCTTCCAGTAAGTACCAACATCATCAAAGCAATAAGTAATACACATTATTAAACTTTGGATAGTAGCTTATTGGTGTAACAACAGTGACTTGTGGTCATAAAGAAAGAAAATAAACAAAGGGAAATAAAAATTAAAGTAAACCCAATTTCAAACAAACAGAAGGGTTACATCTAAATGATTCTGAAGGTGATAACACTGTTTTCATCTAGGTATACACATGAAAGTGAAAATATGAAAGCACAAAATGAAAAGCTAAGAAACTAGTCTCTTCATGTTGCGTCCACTTAGCGGACAGAGCAGCAGCAGCAGCAGCAGCAGCTGGTGCCCAACCCACTGCCAGTCGCTGAATTTATCCTTTCTGATACTTGATCAAGTTTTGATTTCACATCACCTCTGTCCATGACTTTACTTTAACAGAAGCGCTATTTGGTCAAACTCCAAATAAGCATGTTAGAGTATGAGGGTCGTAGTATGCTTTCTTTTTGCTCAAACTTGAAACTGAATTAAAAAACACACAAAGTGCTTTACCATGAAATACATATATGAGTTAAATGATCATCCAACACACAAACCAAACAACAGAAATGACTCCTCCCTTGAAATGGTTTGAGTGCTAATAAGCTCAGACATCTGGCAGTGCGTTCCAGGTGAATATGTCCGTGCCAGAGACACAGACAAACAGGTGGATGTGTAGAGATAAAACACTGAAGGTTATCCTTGATCACACCCACGATGTAATCTCATCATCACCGCCACTTCAAAGCAAAAGGATAGAGTGAGAGATCTTGAGCCACCCTCTTGCTAATTCAGCAGACGCGTGATCAGTTATCCTGAAATCACACACGGTCATGCATCAGGGATCATTGGTTTTATAGCAGAATTTTTTTTTGTTGGAAAATAGGTATTTAATGGTTGCAATGAAACTGATTTTGCAGATGTGTTGTTATGTTAGTGGCAACAGACGTGATTAGGATCCTTGCATAAGGTACACACATGCCAAACCGCACACACATACACACACTAGGAGCTTTGGGCTGCTGGCAAAGCTAATCAGCAGTGTGTAAGAAAGTAATTAAAAGCTACAGCAGCACCTCACATGCAAGATGAGCCAGTTGGAGGAGAGAATTTGTGCATAATATTGATAGTTACAGGTGGAAAAAAAGAGGAAAGCTGCAAATTTCTACCACTGTAAAATACTACAAGCCATCAAACATACATCTGTTTGAATATACAGTGCATCGCAGGCTTCCATAATTTCTTGTTTATTTGGCTGGTTTGAATTGTACCGCTTCAGTCTCTTTGTCATTTGTAATTATCCTCATTATTGTAATTCTAAACAGCAAGCCAAGTACCTGCTGTGAATTCCTGCATCTCAGTCTCCGGATGAGTATTACGCCAGTGCCAAGACCAACACAATTGGAAGATTTTTACCACTCAACAATGCAGCAGTAGTGAGTGGATGGAAGACTGTAAGAGAGGCTCCGAGCAACAGCATGTAGGGCATCCAGGCCGGCAGATTATTAAAGGCTTTAGAGCTCGTTTTTAACTAAATTCCTTTAAAACATTTAAAACACTGTCTGCAGCATCAAGGTCAAACAAGGCTGTGATTAGTGAGGAGATGGAGATGAATAATTTAGGACAAACATCACTCATGTAGCAGATGGGCTGGAGGTTCAGATAGATGGCACAAAACGCTAAATAATTTCACTGTATGTGGGTGTTATGTGCTGGCATTCGGCACATAGCAAGCACAACAATGAAAACCAGGGGTTCACTTCGCATGCTCTACGCCAAGAAGCAGGTTACCAGGGGAAGCACTGTTGTCCTTTGCAGTGTTATTTCTGCTGTAGTTTGTTTCAGGAAAGAAAAAAAAGTCTTGATATCACTAATCAGCAATTAAATAACACATTAGTGAATGTGAAAGGTCTATTTTCCAAGCAGGGAAAGCTTAGTCATTACAGTTCTGGTTCATTTTGCAGCACATGTGCTTACAAATGGAAGTGGACTTTAATACTGCAGCAATCAAGACATGCGCAGCTACTATGTTTGTCCAGGCCAAACAAACTGAGTGGTTGGTTCCCACATACAGGGGAGATCATCAGACAAACAAACTTGTGTTTCCTGTGACTGCTTCACAATAAAAGCCACCTATTTTTTCTCCAGTTGAATGCTTTTAATACAAAAACGGCAACAGCAGGAAATGTTCAATTAGCATTAACTCAATAGAGCTCCAGCACAGTGTGAACACTAAACATTGAGGCTGTTACCAATGAGATAAAATTGTGCTAGAGTGCACGCTGCATTTTCTGTGGATATATACAGAGGAGTCCAAAAAGCCTCAGACCGCTTTCCCTTGAAATATATAAGAGTCTGTACACAATACAAGATCTTGGCATGTTTATTTATTTCTCTATTTCTTTGCCATTATTCCTATCATTTATTTTCAGGTCGCTCATTCATTCACTCACTCTTTCATTCATTTCATTTCATTTTCTCCTCCACAGTACCCGTCACTGCATGTAAACAGAACATGGATCTGTGGGATCAACCATAATTTTCCACTCGAACCATGTTAGCAGGCAGCCCAGCTGACTCTGTTGACAATGCTATCAGTGGATGTCAGCTGGCTATTGAGTTGCAAAATGTTTCTCCCTATCAGCATGATTTGTTGAGCATAGGAAAATCTAATTAGCCACCATCATTGGGGTTGGAGCTTGACTGACACTGATGTACTCCACGTTGACGGTTTGCCTCTTATAATTCCCAGGCTCACCCACCCTTCATTTTCATTTCTTTTGCCCATCACTTTCATGTTCATCCTTTTAGCCATGATTCTGAAGTGTGACACAGATAGATATACTGAATTTAACCAAAGGATAAACGTGGAAGCATATCCACTGACAACTGCATAGCTGGAGCTATACTCGCCTCAGACAGATCCATGATCTGAGTTTATTTTTTATTTGCCCAATGAAACTAATTGCAGCAAAATCATTTGGATCTCTCTGCAGTATTTTTGCATTCCTTTAAAATGTTGTCACTTCACTGAAAACTTGCCCCAGATCAGCCGTGAAATATCCACCAGGTGCGTGTGCAGCGTTTCTACTGAGCTGAGTTTTGCTTTGAAATACACTTTTTTTTTTCTCAATATAATGAATGCAAATAATATAGTCCAGCAAATTAGAAAGACCAGACTGACCAAACTGCACAGGATCAAGGGTAATTAAAGCAACAGAGGTCATCTATTTCTGTACTTGGGCCACATTTGCCTAGACAGGCGGTATGTCTCAGCATCTGCCAGAAATAACAGCAAAACTGGGAGGATTGAATAAGAATTTAATCAATACCAATTCATAGCTGTCCAAAGTTAAAAAATAGCCTTTGCTTACATGAAAAACTCACTGATAGGTAAATCATAAAATATTGGTGTATTTACAGAGTCTATAGTAAATATAGATCACTGTCCACACAGAAAAATCTATAGGGTTGACATCTGCAGTGAGACTGTGAGGTTATTTCTCTGGCTCAATTCTCTTCCAATTAGCATCGCGGCTATAACTTTGCCCTGCTGCCTCATTTTTCATTTCTAAATGTGAAATCCATTCCTTAAATCTTTTTTGGGGGGGAGGGATTTTGTTTTCTCACTGCCTAAGGACTGTATTTGTTTTGTGTTCCAGCTGGATCCCAGGGCTCAGATTTGTGTTGTGTCAAAACATTGACCTGCTGAGGGAGATGAATTTTAACTCTGCAGAGTTAATATCAAAGCATATACTATTTATCTGGGTCTAGTATTACAAATATAGACATGAGAATAGTTAAAGGACTCATTACATGGCTTATTCTATATTGCTTAAGTATGCAGTCCTCTTGTGCACAGGGCAAGTGTGGCCATATTGACTTGACTTAAATGACTTAACAGCAGGTTCATAGCAGCATGAAATAAAGCAAATGACTTCTTTAAGGCAGTCGATGTATGCACAGAGCTGTGGTATCATTTCTTAAATCATCAATAAGTCAGAATATTACCCACTGATGTGTACGCTAGAGTAGAATAAGTGCTTTTAGATATTTGCCTCTAAATGAGAAGCAGTTTCATTCTGGTAATAAATTTACAGCTGCAACAACTCATGTCTGGAGAAATTAATGGACAAAATTAATGCCCAATAAGACTCCCTGTTGACCGTGGTAGGAAGGGAAATATGAAAAATAGATGATTCACAGGTTAAAATGTATAAAACCACAAGCCTGTCCCTGTTTGTCAGATAAATTGCTGTGGTTGTTTCTGATTCTAAAGCTCCTAAAGCTTCTGCGACAAGCTTGAAAGGTCTCAGTTTGAAATAAATGTAGTTTTCACTGTAGGAATCAATTCTTTTTCCATTTGCACCCAGCAGTATGAACATAATACATCACTGAAATTGTGATAGGAACCAAACAAAATCCAGGCCCTTTAAACTGTGTTGTACACATTTGTGACAGGAAACATTTAGGATACATTCAGCCAGTATTACACTGTGAGATTCTGTGCAGCCGTAATTATAAAGACACCAGGCACAATGTGAGTTTAATGACAGATTTTAAGCTGGGCTAAGATGCCATTCATTGTGTATGACAGTGTGCTGCATGGCAGCGTCTGCCTGCAGAGTAAAGAAATGTAACCATCTATTCAAGGCTGGTTGGCTAAGGCAGTCAGATTGATCACAATGGGAGCAATCTCTTCTTTCCCCCAGACACTTGTTTGGGTTCTGTTAGAGAGCAGTGTAAGCTGTTCCAGTCGTCTCTATCAGAGCACACTCCTCTAAACCTCTTGCACTTGTAGGCAGCTTGCAGGAGTAAACATACCACATTCAACTCAGAGGAGGCACAGTGTGTAGCTGTGTGTAGCCAGCCACTTTAAGATGTAGCCTCTCTTCTCTAGCACATCTCCACACACACAGGGGCACAAACATACACACACGCGCACACACAACTTATTACATTGTGCCTCAGTGTGAGAGTAGTTATACAGGACCCTAATCCATCTTTTACAGCTGATACTGTAGCTGAGCCAGAGGGTTTGGCTTCAAGTCAGTTCATCTACAGACAAAGCTCTGCCTAGACCCTTTGTGTGTGTTTGGGTATTTGTAATTGTTTGTGTGTGTATTTGCAAGTGTTTATGTATAGGTGCTTTGTAGTCCATTAGCATTTGCAATGATTTGAACTCAATCATGCTGAATGTAGCCAACAGGATTAAGGTTGTAGCGGCAGATGTCAGCAGCATCCAAAACATCAGACACAAAAGGCAGCACTGTCCTCTTTCTTTACAGAAAATCATTTTCAAAAAGCTAGGGAAAAAAAAGAACACGTGCAGTGACCCCACAAACTGGTGAGTGGCCGTGAATACAAACATACAAAAGAATCTAGAGCAGTTCAGCTGTGGGAAGAAGGAAAGTTTACTCAGCTCGACCTCCTTGATGAGTTCCTAATATGAATACAGAGCAGAGGAAACACCTGGAGCCACGTGGTGTTGGGGGTTTTGCACTTGGTTATGCATCACAGAGCAGAATGATCCCTCTGATACATAAACACCAGAGTCAGATTTGTACAATGTAGGGCAAGACGAGAAGCGAGGGTACGGGCATAACTAATATCATTGACGTTCAGGGAGAAAGCCACAGCATAATCCTGTGCACATGATAGTAGTATTTATTCACAGCTCTTGGGGGCATTCAGTATTTCACACCCATTTCTGGTGTAAAAAATCTTTGTATATGGCAGCACGTAGACCGACCATCATGTTTACGCCATTGACTAAAAGTGTGAACATAAGTGTCAACGTTCAAGTGGAACAACCACAAACAGGAAAGTTGAGGATGTTAACCATATTTAACTCAGATTTTCAACTGCAAATACAACCGGGAGTGTTTCTGATCTGTCTCATTCTTAAAATAGAAACATACAAATAGATGCATGTGTGTACATTCATATGTATCTGTGGTATGTTATTTATCTGTTTCAACTTGTTAGTATTTTTTTTTACTTTGCCTTGTATTCTTCTATGTAAATAGTTCATAGTGATATTGGTACATGCAGTGAAAATATATCATGTTTAGATCATTAAAGGAGATGTATTTTGCATATTTTACTGCTTACCATTGTGTCAGTTTTGAACACCCACAGAGTTGTTCTGCATGATTTTCAGTTCCAAAAACTCCTTAGTTGTCTCATACAGATTTCAAGAAAAATCCTGATTTCAACCGCTGTGCAGTCACTTTCGTTTTAGCTGCTGCCCCTGCTTTCCTCTGATTGGCTTGCTCAGTGGAGTCCCATGTGTTCTTGTTTACCTTGCGTTGTTAAATACATACCGGTCGGCTTTACAAACATGGCCAGCTATGAGGTGTGTCCATACGTGTTGGACCCTGAGTCTGACCTACGGTTTTCTGTAGGAGGGAAACAGTTGCAATTTTCCGTATAGATGTCGGTTGGGGACGGGCATCGTGGGCATGTTCTGGGCAGATCCCTTGCAGTTTGGGCATTCGTCCTATTTGGACGGTAAAACCTGACGTCAGGTTTGGCGCAAATCTTGCGGAGATCTCAATACCGAATACCGTTCAGAGAGACTAGGAACCATGTGAAATGGATTACAGCAGGACTCCTATAGCTCATGTTGTGCAACTTTGCAGAGGTTCAGCGTGGACATGACATTATAAAATTGTAATGATGTTCTAAAATATGGAACAGCATAACATGTCTCCTTTAATCACTGATTGGTCAAATAATTTATTTCCATGCCAGTGCTCATACCCTGTGATCACAACACCCTTGATTCACTACTCGTCCAGAACCTCCATCCCCACGGCTCACTGTCTGTGTCCCTACTGTCTCTGCATTGTAATTAAAGGGCCAAAATACAGATAGGTCTGGTCGTGGCTGGGTGATATTTCAATATCATTGTTTATCAAATTTCAGTAAGATTGTGCCACAATGACATGAACTTATTGGGTTCGCGTTCACCAAGAACGAGTTTCGGTTTGACACATAAAAATGAGTCTCATGTTTCTCATAACAACGGGACACATGTGCTAAACAGCTGTTTTAATATTTTGTATTTGATTAAATATTCAAATGTTGCAAAACAAATGTCATTGTAAACTGGCTCCACTGACGCAATGATGTTGAGCCAATCATATCAACATGGAGAGGAAACTCAAAGGAATCCCCACCCAGTACTGGTGTGGCCTTTCTAATGCTTGTTAATATCATAATAATGATTTCTGTTCATACTGCGACAAAGTATTTTTATTATCAACTAATCTGCTGATTACTTTTGTGATTAATTGTTCACAGTTGTTCGGTTTATAGAATATCAGAAAATAGGGGAAAATTAAAATTTTTCCTCAAAACATTTGTTTTTTCCAAATAACAGTGAAGTTACAGAGGCAAACAGAGCGACACAGCACTCATTATATCAGAGGAATCACACGAAGCGGCCATTTTTTTTTTTTTTTTTTTTTTTTTTTTACAGTGAGTCACATATGAAATAATAGTAAACTCAAAAGTAAAGTAAAGTTGATGTTTTTGCTCCAGAGAAGATGGAAAATGACAGTGCTCCAGGAGACGCTGATACTACGTGTCAAAAGATCTCAGTTTGCCACCTATAATCAGTGCCCTCTCCTTTAAGACTAAATTGCCACTTTACAGCAGAGCATCCACCTCACCTCTTGATTATCAAGAGATCTCTGCATTTAATGCTGCGTTTATTTACAAACCGGAGCACTTGTTTAGGTAAAGGTCATTTCTCACAGATATTTCTCTATACTACTGTTCTTTTCTAAAAGACTCAGACCTCGACTTCATGAGTAAATAATGAGCGCCATCATACAAATGACTCTTATTTAATTTTACAAATTACCTCCTGAAATGATTCAACATACATATGTATATTTGAAAGCGTGTAAAGCAAAATGCATGTCTGCTCTGTAAGCTGTTACACATTACAATCCATTCAAGATTCAACGACACTCAAGTCGTGTTTCCAGTATGGAACATGCGAGTGATCTGCATTTTTCTGAGCGGATCACCGGCTCAGAGACAACCCACCCCCCCCTCCTTTTGTACAATGTGTGCATACAAGATGATGATGCGATGATACACACAGCTTTACTTACCAGAAGGAGGTGAATTATTCAGGTCACTCCAGCTCCTGCTGTGGTGATGTAATCTGCCGCGCCTACTACGATTCTTGGCACCTTTGGTAAAGTCATACGGAGCTGTTTACAAATAAATATGCAACTCAATCACGTGCAAGTAATGAGTTATGTCACAAATGCATTTTTCAATCTGTTGTGATAGATCCAGGCAACACAGTTGAACTTAATTACTTTTTCATAGCGTCAAGTCGTAAAGGGGCTTTGTGAATGATACCAAAGAGGATAAATGTTTGCACACCTCCATGACAGGCAGGGGCTCTAGTGGTGTTTTCCCCACTGTCTCTCTTTCTCTCTCACCATCTTTCTTTATTACTCTTTAATAATCGCATTATGTCCTCTCAAGGTACAGTTCAAACACCCCTGCTAAATTCGTAATGCAGTGCATCATAGCAGAGGAAGCCAAGTCTGCTTTTGTGGCTGTCTGGCAAAAGGAGAAGTCTAATGAATAATAAAAGTCACAGGAATGTCTCTGGTGATTCAGGAAGATGTGTTGTGATGGCTCTCATAGCTTCTTTGGTGCCTTTAAAAATAGACAGGATGAGCTCAGTCAAAATATTCAGCTCTCTTATCATCTTGGAAGTCCCAAATTACCCGACTGACGAATACAATCATCAGTGTTGGCAAAAGTTTAAGTGATTAGATTAGAATGCAAAGAGCCATAACTATGGACTTTGCCTAATTGCTTCACAAAGAGAGTGTAAGGTTGTAATCTCATTTCCACTATAGTCCCTATAGTCAGAGCAGATTTGCTGAAAGATTTCAAATAACACATTAAAAAGGCTCTAACTTTAATACTGGAGATACACCTAGTAACACTGAGGAAGACAGGAGCAAATGGCAGCATGTTTGCAATAGCTGGTTATCTATGTCTATATGAGCTGTCAATTGTTTTTGCTCCTGCTCCTCTACACAGAATATATTAATTGATGATGTTTAGCAAGCCTTCTGCAAACACACCAGATGATCATCATAAATAGACTTGATGGATGATAATGTTATCAACCCCCCTCCCTCCAATGTGCCTGTGTTGCTCCGTGCCTATATTTAGAGATAAGAAGACAAGAAACATTAGAAAATACATCAGAGAAAAAAAAGGTCTTTTGTTCTGCACAGTAAAGAGAATCTCTTTTTGTTTTTCTTTCAGTCCAGCGTGGAAGCACACAAGCAGTTTTTTTCCAGTAAACCTCTAAATTATGGATCAGTAGAAGTGGAGAGGCTAAAATGATAAAAACGTGTCAGCGGAAGGTTACGTGCAGGGATAGTATGTAACAGTACACAATGCAGGTGTCTGGTATGATACCAGGTTAGAAGTGCAAATCTCATGAATATTTAACCTGTATGGACTGCTGGTAAAAATTCATCCTTAATCTTCAAGAGCGGAGCTTAAAGTATTATTCCCTTCAAAAACAGAATAGAATTTCCCAGTCTGCCAGTATTTTTCATTTATATATTTATTTCTCTCTCTGCTATTGTGTTCACATGTGCATGAGCGCGCACGTACGCACACACTCATGCACCCCGAAAGAGAGAGCCGAGTGAAATCTCTGAAGATGAAGAGGAATACATCCCCTTTAGCAGCACCCCCACCCCACCCCACCCTCTCTCTCTCTCTCTCTCTCTCTCTCTCTCTCTCTCTCTCTGACTGTGTCCGTCTCCCTTCGCCCCTTTTTTCCCCTCTGTTATCTCTGGTCCTTTGAAACAGCACCTGTTACAGAGTCGCAGCTTGGGAGCTCCGTCATGATGCAGTGTGCACTCCTGCGTGATACAGTGCCAGCTCCCGGTTTTCACGTTCAGCACCGCTGACACACAAACAAGCTGGGACATCTTCATCCTCCACCAGCTTAATGACTTCTTGGAGCATTGTAGATTGAGCACACTAAACCAGAACACTGTGTGCTTGCATCTCTCATTGTGCCATGCACCTATTGAAATATATATATATATATATATATATATATATATATATATATACATATATATACATATATATATATATGTATTTCATTTTAATAGTTAGCGCAGATGACATTTGATAGTCAGACTGCGTAAGTGTGTTTGTTTATCTTGATGAATGAAATGGCTGCGGTCGCCTTCTTTACTGTCTTAGCTGATGAAAATGTAATGATCCCTGCAGCAAAATGGGGACATTGCAGCAGCAATTACACCAGGGTACAGCCCAAAAAAAGGCAGTATACTGTAGACACTAGTTACATGAGCTGCTAAATGTATTCAAGAACTGAAAAGTAGTGAAACCTTCTGAAAGAAATGAGGGCAGTATAACCTCTCAGGTTTATTCACTGTGTATTTATTGCTACAGTAAAGAGACTCATTAGTATGAACCAAAATGAAATTCCAATTAACTGTAGTTGTGTTTGCATGTCTGAGACTACAGATGTGTGACTGACAGGCCTGATTTTAATCACAATATTATAGAGCTTTATATCACACATCATACTCTCCATGTCCACTGCAAATGAAATATCTTCGTTATTGTGCTGTTTTGTCATCAATGTAATTAAATGTACTCAAATTTATGATGCCAATTATGTAACCGCCATGGTCGCATCACAGTAAGAAAAGTTCCTCAGTGACAGCCAGCCTTCAACCGCGACATCTTTTTGGCCTCTTCTTGCAAAGGCTTTTAAGTTTTCAACAGACACATCCTGGCAGCTGCATATCACTCTTGTATGTAAACAGCTCACACATAGTAATAGACATCCATCAAATTCATTCAAGGTATAAATCATGTCCAGCCTACCTTCCCGCTGCACTGCTGCACAAGACAGATAGCAATATGTATGGCTTATGCGATAAAGGAAGAAAACTGTCTATTGCAGGCATTTTGGCCTTGATTTGTGTGTATGTTTTTTTCCCCCCCTCTGTCTTTTTTTGGGGGACCCATAGAACAATCTGGCCAGATTGCAGCCAACTCATAGCCTATTCTTCCCTCACAGCCCATCAATAACAATGAGAGAAGTGTCAGCCGCTGATTAGGCCGTGATATTGAGAGTGAAGCAGTGTATGCTTGTGTGCATGCATGCCAGCATGTGGTGGGTGTGATATGTGTATGTGTGTGTTTCTTATTATAAAAGAAATTAGTCCACTGGAGATCTACTTTTTTCCCCCTCCTCATAAAAAATGGATTTTAGTCAGTCATTCAGGCCTTCCCAGTGGTAAAAATTAGGCAGCGGTAGAAAGCAAGTGCATCTTAAATCAGCTGTCCTCTCCAATGCTGTATTTATACACTTTATAAAATAGGTGTATATCATGGGTGGCAGCAGGTGCTATACCTCAAAATTGGGCAAATTAGAATACTACAGTATAGGCCAATCTCACACGGTGAATGGAATTTGAATAATTTATTTCAATATTTACCAATTAACATAATGTCATACTGCATCTGTGATTCCCATGCATATGCTAATCTTGATTTTCCTATGCATGACTTATAGGTCAAGTTATGGAAATTAAGGGTAACGCCCAACTCAGAAATACTTAACAGCATCAACTGCACCAGTTGGTCTGCCATGCGAAATGTGGCAGCGAGTAAAAAAAACTTGGTGCAGTGAAATAAATGTGTTTAGCATGTGTGGTGGGAACCCCTGCTGCCAAATAATGATTGCCTTAGATAGTGAGACTGAGATTTCCAAGAAGTCAGATAATTAAGAGAAAACAGATTCAGTCCAACATTAGCTGTGTTTCAGATTATGTGTAGATACTTTCTGCTAACTTAACCTAATCACCATCATGCACAGATTAGCTCAAGTGCCAACATTTTGAAAGCCTGCAGTGTGTGTTCCCTCGTCAGTTTACTTAGTACTTCTCTGTCATGTATTTATACCACCAGAAAAAGTTATTCATTTCATTTTGGCACTAACAGCCAACACGTATAAGCTGGTAATGGTTAAGTCCTGCTGTTCAGGAAGCTTTAACCAGCTTTAGTTGTACATATGTCATCCAGATAAATTGAGACATGCTGCTAGAGAGCTTTTCACTTTGATGAAGTTTGGCTGTGCTTGACCCTTTTATAAAATGAGATAACCATAGCAACTAATGAATGCTGCAGTGTGCCTAATGCTCTAAATAGGGATGGACTTTTCAGTGCAGCTTTGTATCCCCTTTGAAAACCATTTGCATTCAATCAGACTATAGAAATATAAGAACCAATAAAAAAAGAAACTTTATAATTCCATATGCGCAAAGACAGTTGCATACATTATATATAGTAGTCTATAAAGGTATAGTCTGCACTAAATTTTGTATTTGTAATGAAATATTCTATTTCTTCATGCTATTGCCATAGTAAAATGCAAATGAATACACATGCATTGTGTATTAATGTATCCAAATGTTATATACTGTATACAGCAAAAAGTAACTCAACAGGGCAATTTTACTCAAGACTTATACCACCCTTGGGGCTGTACAGGTGATATAAGGGAGGCAATAAACAACGTTTTTTGTAACTAGTCATTTTGAAGTAAATGTTGATTGCACAATGTAATGTCTAGAGATCACCAATGAATTTTTGCAGAGAAATCAATGCCTAATTTTCAGCACAGTGGAGCTGTACAGCTGTAGCTTTCCCCAAGGTAAAAGAAATGACGGACAGCTGGAGTTGTGACAGACACTGAGAATCAGCTAGGACTGAATTTATGGATTTTTTTTTTTCTGCCAATGTGGTGGCCTGTGACAGCCAACCAGGTGTTTTATTTGTCCTTCACCAGAGCTCTGACATCAGGGCTTTCTTGAATAATTTGAGGTTCTTGCACTAGACATTAGTCAGGTTGATCACTGTAGCCACGATGCTAACTCTACCGCAGCCAGAAACAAACGATTCATTTTCTGTTTGATAATCTAGACAATGAGCATATATTGTGGCTGTGACCTTTCTAAAAGTGCTGAAATGTACTATATTTTTTCTTTGCACTGCTTCCTTCCAAAACAACATTAATACCACTTGGAAACAGAATGTGGACAGTTCTCTGCTGCTGCTTCAAGCTGCAGCCAGGAGCTGGTTAGCTTAGCTTAGACTGGAAACGAGAGCAAACATCTCACCTCAGTTTGTTTAAAGGGAACAAAACTTGCAGCAGCATCTCTAAATCTCACTGGTTCTTGCTGGCGTACTGTGTGGGTATGCATGTGTGTGTGACAGTTTCTTGGCTGCAGGACACAATTTCTCCCTGTTTCCAGTCTTTGTGATGTGAGAAGGACTGATCTTCCCATCTAAGTCTCAGGCAGAAAAAGAAGAAGAATTGGAAACTGCTGTGTTCAAAGCCAAGAATGACCTTTGAACTTTAACTCAAATGACTCAACTCTTTTGTAAAATGATCACTGCGTTACAGCACTTAACTTTAAAACCACAATAAGCTGTGTCACTGCAATTTTCTGGTAAAATTTAGGGTTTAAGCTTCTTTTAAATCCTGTATTTCACAATTGATCCTGTTAAAACTATCAACTACATGGCTGATTCAGACTTGTCATCAAGTCCCCAACACTCCGGAGGCAGTTTTAATTTCCAGTGAGCTATGATGCCTCAACAGTTGGAGCTCCTATGGGCATATTATATAGGACATGCGGAGGCTAATATGGATGGATGTCAGAAGCTGAATGAAAAGTTTGGTTGACTTGATCACATTGCCATCCCTTCTCTCCTCCTTGAACCTCTTTTCCCTCCCCTTGCACTCATACTATCCTTTTTTTTCTCTTCATGCTAATTAACAGGGAGGATGGTAATTAGTCATGAGGCAGTGCTCCCCACCCCTCTGTCATCCTCCAGATTTAGAGGTGTGTTTTCTCTGTGACTGGAACATGTGTTAAAAGCAGCTGGGTATTCACAGACAGCTCTGGAGCAATGGGGGAAACATGCTCCCAGTCTATAGTTGCTGTTCATACACAGTGGCTGCAGGATAGAAACACACACGCACAAGGAAGCAGTCACATATGTCCCAGCCCACATATATACACACACATCAGGGTTCACAGTGAGATATTTCCCCCACCACACACACATACATAAATATACTACAAGCTCTTGTTCTTCCATTTTCCCTCAGTGGAGATACACACGCAAACACTCACTCAAAGCACGTCATTATCTCATATTGTTTATCATCTATTCAAGCTTTCGACGCCATGTTCACACAAACACATTTACAAAGCATTGTTTGCATCTCATTGAGGGATGGCTGAGCTTGTTTCACAGCACTACAAAGATGGTAGGAGGGGAGAGATGGAGACATAGACAAACAGAGAGCGGGCCCAGACGTAAACAGATAGCCAGACAGGCTTTCTGCCTTTGGGTTTGTGATTCAGAATACTAACAAGGCTTCTCAGCTCACTCTCTGGGATAAAAGGTGTGAGGCAGGGCAGAGGAAAGCGATGCAAGGGGGGGAATGATGTACCCTTGAAATCTGACTGGCTGCCTTGGGTGCCTCCCTGGATTTAGCGATGCATCATTGGCTGTTTGGCTGAGACTGGCACACTGACAAAAAAAGGTGGGAGGGGCTGAAGGGACAGTGCAGGTGTTCTGTATCTAATCAAGGATTCAGCTAAAAACACGGGGATGCCCAAAGTTTTTTCAGCTCCAGCAACAAGAACAAGAACATTACTCAACTCTCAAGCTTCCCTCTTCCCTTTGATTTGCATGCAGAAACCTAAATTCCACATAAACATTCAATTTTCACATCCAGTGCAAGATGAATGCACGTGTCAATACTCCACTCCTCTCCCACTGTGGCCCTGAGTTAATTTCCACCGTACAAAAGCAGTTTCCACTGGGTAATTAATCTGATATCATTGCATTAGTCATTTGGACTGGTGCTTTACGCATCATATGGCATGTTCTTTTTGCATATTCCATTTCACTGTAAAATGTTTGCTCTGTTTTAATGGTCTATCTCTGGTGGTGATTAATGATAACTTTTTAAATGGATACTCCCTTTCCATTTCATCGACGAGCCCTCTCACATCACTTTAATCATGTTGGCATTCGCCTATTTGGTCCCCAAAATGCATCCCAAACAATGACCATAACAATTCAACTGAGGCTAGAAATTGTTATGCTAAATGTGATGTTATGCAGCAGTCAACACATGGCCAATGTATACATACTATGAATACAGAAAATGGAGCTATCATCTGACTTAGGACAACATATGTTTTTGTAATCCCTCATTTCATCATATTATATTGTTTCCTGAGAATATCTCCAGCATGTACCAGTAATCACCCCAACACAATGACTTCATATAGCTCTGTGTGCAGCTCCGTAGGACAACACAGCACAGTGTGTCTGTGTATAAGAGAGAAAGATGAGAGGGAGAGTTTGGAAGATGCCTGAATGTTTCAAGTAGTAATTTTTCTCTGTTTAATTAAGAGGTAGATGTCTGCAGGAGACACGGTCACAGCAGAGAATCAAGTTCTTTGTCCCCTCTTTTGCTGGAGCAGAGCGCTGTGGAGGTTTTGTGTGTTTTGCTTATTACTTTGGAAATGAAATGACACAAAGAGTTTGCGATAGAAGATTTATAGGGCTTAATTCAAGGATATTTTTCACACATCGGCTGAAGAGTAATGAGAGCCACTATTTAAAGGTGCTGTTAGAGAGAGTTTTACTGCCACATAATACAGAATGACCGTTTCAACGATCACGCCCTGCAGCTTGACAGGGCCGCTGATCACTGTGAATGGCACCGAGTTTCTGAAAAGCTTTCCACATTCACTGGGGAGCACACCCTTCACTTTTACATCTTTATTTCAGAGTTCTTTTGTGAAAAACAGAGCAATAGTAAGTTGATACAAGTCAAAAATGCTGGATACTCCACTGAATTATTTTTCAGTCTCTGTGTAAGTATAAATAAATTGTTGCCAAAATTGCACTGCATCACCCAAGCACTAAGGCACAACCTCACCTCACCTATGCTGCTCTGCCTACTTGCGGGAGCAAAAAAAACAGTAAATAGACAAACTGAAAAGGAAAACCGACAGTGAAAGTGGTGATGCAGCTGCATTAGCACTATCATCAGCTTTGAGCCAGCGTGAAATTAGAGGACCATGTATTCTATTTATTTTCATCACTTTTGCAGTTCCATCCTGCATCACAGCGTAAACAGAAAAAGATAACAAACTGCACATATTGCTGAGGCACACTGAACAAATGGAGCTGAAACTACAGCTCGAGGTGTCAAAAAAAAAAAAAAAAAAAAAGAAAAAGATGACAATCTATCACAGTTTTCACTGTGATCTCAGCCCTAACCAGTAACTTGTGATCTCCACGGCTGCTCTGTTGGTTTTACATAGCTCGCTTGTTGTCGGCCCTGTTGTTCTATCTTCATTTATCAGGTCAAGCCGAGCTGAGTGAGACTGCGGATGGTCCACTTCTTGCCTGTCACTCAGCCAGAGCATTACACTGTATGCAGGATCGGTGACGCAGGTGGAAATGTGGTGGACAGATATTGATGGAGCACATGTGTGAGAGCACAAATCCCCCCAGTTTACCAACAATATGTCACTGACTGATGGAATAAAGGAAATACGGACAATTCTGACATATCGCTCACTCATGTACAAGTTTATGTTGAAACAGACACATCAAAGCAAATCCCCCAATTGTCTCCCCTAAGCCGTGAAAGAGCAGAGGGATGGATCAGCCCACTGGATGTGCTCACAGTATGGCCATGTTGAAGACAGGAATGAAAAATGCTTAAGTCCTCTTTGAGAAAAAAAAAAAATCTATTGAGGATTGTACCAAAGTGGGGCTGAGTCCTGAGGAACTGCTCTCCAAACTTTTTCGTCTTTGTCTTTTGTAACTTTTCTTCAAGTCTTTCAACTACCAAAAGTAAAAGAAATGAAAATGAAATCCTTAATTGGCAGGAATTGTATGTTAATTATAATGTTTATAAACTCTCACAGCTCTTGTATATTTAAGGATATTTAGAAAATATTGCAACATAGACAGCCCAGACTTTAAATGACATAATTTGAGTGGGTATATTTATGACAGGTGCTGAGGGATCTGCAGGCATCAACAGTAGAGGGATATTTATTTGGTGATGAAGGCAAATATCTGGACCCTGCCAGAACTTTGTTTATATGACTGTTCCAACTATGGCAGCTTCCGCTGTAGATCTTTGCGTCGTCTGCATCACGCCAAACACTCTCCATCCCAGTACCCCGTTTCTTCCACTGGGACCTGGCATTCCTGTCAGTCATGTGCTATCAGTGAGACTGCAGGCGCTGCTAAGGCCTGCCCAGCTATCCTCCCCGTCCCCTCTTTCTTCTCACCCCACCCCTCTCGACAGTTTCTGTGTATCTCCCTCCACCACCTCAGTCCTCAGTGAGCACTTCGCTTTTTTTTTTTTCCCCTTAACCGTCCATTCACTTCTGCGTCTCAGTTTTCCTGTTCTTAACTTTCCTTATCTGAAAGTCTCTCCAGCTGATAGCTTATGTTGTACCTCAGCACTTTTTGCTTGGTTTGTCTTACTCCTAATCTCAAATCTTTTCTCTCTCTCTCTCTCTCTCTCCTTCAGGTGTAAGGAAGGTTACCATGGACTACGCTGTGACCAGTTTGTACCCAAGACAGATGCTATCTTGTCAGATCCAAGTACGCCCTTTTTTCTGTTTTGTTTTTTTTTTCATCCTACAGTAGTGTTGTATTGATCTGTAACATGAAAACAAGTCCATAGCCAGTGCATGTTGCATGACCTCGAGTGAATCTCTACAGTACCATAAATATAAATCCAGTGAGATCAGTCTTAGATAACACTTGTAGCACACAACACTGCATAACATATTTTTTCCAGTAAAAAGAATTTTTTTAATGATCCCACCAGTGCATATGTGGTAAGAGATGGTGTGTTCTTATTCTTGGTGCACAATAAAAAGCATCGTTTCACCTATAGTAAGTTCTAGGAACATTAAGGACACAAAACATTCTGGCACTCTTGGGCACAAGTGGAGACGTTAGATTAAAGTCTTTTATTTACTCAGACATATTGGTTAAAACACCATCAGGTAAATAAATAAAAAGTGGTTCCAAACTCATGGACAAACTAACTTGAAAACTGCCTGAATAAAAAGTTTTGACCGGGATCATTAACTAGACTATGTAGAGTTCTCTAGATAGCTACAGTATACTAACATAAGAGGAAGTGTTATAATGCATGTGTTAGACTGTTAAATTCATAGGAATATTGATGTTTTCAGTTACTGCATTTTGTACTCTAGGTTCCATATTTCCATTGCTTGTATGGTGGCCACGCATCAATATTGGTGTGATATTGTGGAGATTCAAAATAAGAGCAATTATCAAGACAGTATGAAACATTATTAAGTTACTAAACACATGAAAATGAAAATCATGATCCTGTGTGTGTTTTTTTAGCCAGTGCCACAGTGCAGATATTAGAATTAAATCCCGCACATAAACCCTCCTGTATCTTTTATTACAGTCTTTAATCTTCCTTTTGCTTTAGTCTAGATAAAAGGAAGGGAAGTCTTCAGTTTCCTATTGTTCATGAAAAATTCCCCTGAAGTCTTTGAATCCCCATGACAGCTGTGTAGTGTAGTTAAAAAATAAAGCAAAAGTCAGAGGTACAAGGAAGAGAAATTGGAGGCCCCCGAGCATTTCCCATGAGACTGCGGCTTTACCAATTCACACTGTTTTATGGAGTGACTTGGCTCCTCTGCACCAAGAGTCAGAGTGAAAACTTAACTCCTATTGCCTTCTGTTTGATGCCACCAGGCCCACTGAGAGTCCATTAATGGGGTCACAAGCCAGTGTCAGGAAGCATGTTTCATGCTCCCTTATGACGCCCCGTTTTCACGATGGGATTTATTTTATCTTCTACCAGCAGACATCAATTTTCCTTCATGCCCAGATCAGGAGATTTTTATGGTATTCTTTTAGAGATAAGCTGCATCTTATTGTGTTTTGCAACAAAAATGGACACAAATAGAAACAAACAGATGATACCATGCACCTATACCACATCTTTCTTTTACCTAAAATATAAGCCTCAGTAGGTAAAATATGAAGAGGGTTGGCTTAATATGAGAATGCATTTTTTATGTTATTTTATGCATGTTGTAAATTTTTAAAACACGACAGTAAAATATGCTATATATTTTTCCTACTATTATTCTATTCATGTCAGTGTGAATGCCTAATTTCAAAAGGACTGAAGGGTTGGATTAAACATACAATATACCTTCCAGAGGGTTAAAGCTGTGCATCAGGGACATGCATGTTTGACAGTAGCTGAAGGTAAGCCCGGAAAGCAGTTTGATCAGCATGTTGGGAAACACAACACGTCAGAGCAGGAATCTCAGACAGCAGCAGTGTCTCCCAAGGTAAAGAGCTTTATTTGCACAGTGGCTGCTGTTATACTGAGATACTGCTGCGGTGCTGTTTAAGTTGGTGATTTACCGTGATTTTTTTGTCATATCTGAGCTCATAGACTCCATATGATTAGTCAATTAGTAAGAGTCATGTTTTCTTCTCAAATTGATTAATTTCACATCATTTCTAGATGCATGTTGACACAAAATGATTCATTAATATGCACAGAAAAACCAAAGATTAAAGCACGAGGAAAAACAAAACTGAATTTTGAGTAGGAGAAACATAAGTTTTATTATTTATAATTTCTGTATGCTGTATGACAGAAGATTAAAGAAAAACTAAAAAAAGTTTGTGAATACTTTCATGTGGACACTTTCCTCCAGGTGAAAATGCAAACTGTATTTAGAGTCCTAAATAATTCATATATGAAATGATGTTTTCACATGTGGCAGATGGTGCTCAATGTACACATGGATACGGCGTTCTAGCACAGGGATGGAGTGTTTGCTGTAGGTGAAAAACCTGCTGTGGTACTACAGGAAGAAGGTGGATGAATGCTAGATGTCAAATGTAGAATACTGAATGCAAAACACCGCCCATCACACATGTTGAAGTAGGCTTGTTTCCAGAGGGCTCCAAAGTGAGGAGCTATCCACCCATGGCGTATACACTGTATACACGCGCATTTCCATATACAGTATACATATATAGAGCCGTCTCTATGATATGATCTAAACTGCAGCTTTGCCAGACCTGTCATGAATATAAAAATCCCAAGGAAAGCAAGGATCGACCATCTTTTATCATGGTTATATAAGCTTTTGCTTTCATCTAACGGAAGGATTTGGGAGCTTAAAGGCCACACACCAAGGTTGTGTACGTGCCCCCTCTTCACTTTCGTTGTGTTAAAAGTTCAGTTTGCACTTTTTCCTTGTTTTCTTTTTTATGTTATGTTCCTAAGAGCCACCATGGAAATATGCCTGGCCCAGTCAGTTTAAAATATATGATGGTTACGCATACTAAATATCACTTAGTGTATCATTTAGAGTAATTTTGTGCCTCATTGTGAACTTAACCTCTTTTAGGAGAGGCAAACAAAATAGTGACATCTCTGATACCAAACTGTATCCAAATTGTTTTGTATGGCCACTCCACAAGCACCTGCTCCCCACAGACGGCTGTGCTGTGGCCACAATCGTTGAACCACCATAAGAGATAAGTGTACCCTAGAAGATTTGAGAGAGGAATGAAGCCTATTTTGATCTCTGTTTATACAGAGTAATCTAAAATTTACCCAGATTACCAAGGGTTTTTAGGATTATCCTGCTTTCAAAAGCCAAGTCATGTAATAACACACACATACAGACATGCGCGCACTAGCTACAACTACAACTACAACTGGGACGAACTGCAGTGAAATTCGATTGGCTGTGTTTATGTGTTTGTTTTTTACATTCATGTTTCCATGCACCATTTAATTTTACATTTTTAGTCATTGATGTGGCAGCATGAGACACAAATCACACCCCATGGTGAGGAAAGTTTGATCTACTATGCACAATCTTCTCCTTTTGCCTGTAGACAATCTCTGCACCAATCACAAATCATCCATCTTCCCTCATTCTTTGTTTTGATATTGACTGACCACAAAACAGCCACTCAGAAGAGCAGTTTGGATTGGCCTGCACACAGTGCCACTCTGTCATACTCACATCTTTACAGAGGTGGAAGGACAAACACACTGTTGTGCACATCTCAAAAGCCCAGGGACAAAAGGAAAAAGAGGCTCCCTGCCAGGTGCTCCAGCTATACTGCTGTGTGCTCAGCTTTGGAAATGAGGAAGGGAGAAGGAGCTTGGGGGTCTTGCATATCGGTGTACAGTTGGGGAGGGGGGGTCTTTAATTGGAGGCATGGGAGTGTGGGAAGGCTGCAGTTTAGCTTATACCTGATAAACAGCTGCAACCCATCTCTTCCTCAACTGTGAGAGAGTTTAGATCATGCCACTAATGATGTTCTGTTGGGCCAGTTGCACCTCGGAGACCACAGGGTGATGTTTGGTG
The DNA here is from genome assembly GCA_021432705.1 of Caranx ignobilis. NCBI lineage: Eukaryota > Metazoa > Chordata > Actinopteri > Carangiformes > Carangidae > Caranx > Caranx ignobilis. The sequence goes on from MU269988.1 coordinate 8,644,411, forward strand.
GAAGATTGAAGAAGGGAGGAGGGAGTTGAGCCAGCCTTTGGTTTTACCTAGCTGATTTACCAAGAAGAAGAAGGCAAGGGTAATTTAAACAATCTCTGGTAGATATTATGCCTGGAGTAAGCAGCTACACAGGATATTGGGTTCAATAGCACACAGTCAGACTAACAAACACTCACATACACATTGGCTTCCCAGTTCCCTGCTCACCCAAGTGAAGGAGGGGATTAAGGATTTGATTCACTCCTGCCATTGTCTCTCCCACCTGCCAGATTCCAGCCTTTTAAAGCATCTGACATGATGCGCAGGTATTCTCCAAGCTTCCTCAAGGCCTCCCACAAGACGCCGTAAATGATTCCCTGAGGTGCTTTGAGTTGCCAGTAAGAAGGATTGGGAGTCTGCACATATTATGATTGGTGAATGTCTCCAGACAAGGCAGTGCCAGAGGAAGGGATGTCTATCAGTGTTGTAATGACATCATCTGCACAGGCTGTGACAGTCGGGGCGATTTGGAGTGGAAAAGTGTTCACTGTTGCCATGGGCAATCATAGGGAAAGGCTTGAATGGATAACACAGATCAGGCAACATCACTAAGAAGCTGCATTCACCTCTCTGGCCTTGGCAAGTGTTTGTGCCACGGTGACAGTATGAGCACTTAGTCACAGAAGTGTGGACTGTATCTTAATCATGCAAAACACCTTATGGCAAAAAAAAGCATTATGTCTACAGGCCAGAATTGATTGGCTATTAACTGTTTTAATCATTAGCTTGTGAGTTGCCTCAGACCGACTATGATTCAGTAGGAGTGTATGATAAATGCGGGCATTTGTTAAATAATCCTCCAGGCTACAGCAGATAAATCGGGAAATGATAAACCTACATTGTGTTTCAGTACAAACACAATGACACCTCCTTCCTGTTTGAATACAAAGATGAATTAATTTGTTAATTGATTGATTAATTTGGGAATTTCAGACTCTGCCTTTCAGGCTTTTTTTCCCCTCATTTCTCTCCTGTTATCACCGTAATCATGAAAATCCCCTCGCCTCATTAAGAATCTGTCAGGCAGTCTGAGAGGGAAATGACAAACTTGGCTTTGTATTTAATAATATCATTTGCATGCTCTGAAACTTTCTGGAGATGTCGTAAGTTTGCACACGAGACCTCATATTGCACAATAAAAAGACATATTTCCTCAAATCACACGCCCTTTATAGGGCGAGATAACTCTGTGTTATTATAATCCATTCATCCGAATGTTCATTACTCTTTTGCCTTTCTTAACCTCACTCCAGTTCTCTGGTTGTTATTTCCTCAAACATATAAAGCAAGCCACACAGATTTCCCCATAGTACAATCAAACGCATCCCTGAACAGATATTTTTATTATTATTTATTTATTTATTTCATGTTTTAATTCCTATGTTTTTCTTATTTGGTGTCCACCGTATAATCTGTCAGGGGTTTGGCGGGCCGTATTCTATTTAAAACTCAGGCCACCTCTGTCAGAAAAGCAATTACTAGTGAGGGTTTCATTTTAATTTAAATGAGATTACATTACAGTGACATGAAAAGGGGCCACTGTCGGGATGGAAAGTACACGAGTGCTCCTCTTTTTTAATTTTTTATCTGTTTCCCCAGCTCTGGCATTGAGGGGGAAAGACTTGAGCTGCATGAAGAAAGACTGAGCGAAGGGAAGATCTATGTCAAAGCATGTGTGCGCAGATGAGTGCAACGACGCACTGTATGCCTTTGGGTGCACGTGCATGTGTGCCGGTGTGATGCATCTTAATGCCACCAGGGTGTGAATATTGAAAAGCTATGCTTAGAGACAGTGGAGAACAATTACTGCAATGCCTCGGGCTCAAGTCAATATAAAAGGCCCGTGAAAAGCAGTGTCAGTGACATAAAGCCATGTGATATGTCATTTCCAACTTTTATTTTCATGATCCTTCCTCTAATCCTCTCAGCCCCCGTATCTTTGTTGTTTTCTTTCTTCATCCAAAGCTTCTGCAGGCTGTATGAATTCAGTGTATCATGGAAAAGCATACCAAGCATCTGGGGCTGGCTGGCTCATTACCTGGTGCACAAGGGAGAGCCATGTCAGAGGAAGCCGTCAAACCAACTTTATGGTCTTGTTGCAGCATGTGTGTCTCCCTAAGGTGAATTCTAAGTAAGATGGAGGCACATCATGTTGTAACTGTTTCATTCTCTCCCTCTCTCTCTCCCTCCCCCTCTCTGTGTCCCTCTCCCTCTCTCTGCTTACCTATTCCGTCCCTTTTCTCATGCTGTCCGGCCTTGAATGGAACAGCGGATGAACTTGGGATCGAGTTCATGGGTAAGACAACTTTTCATTGACTGTGTGGAGTGCTCAATCTTTAATGTGCCTCATGTCTATGAAATACCACACACAAAACACACAATCCAGCACAACAAGGCCGCTCACCTTGGAAAATTAATGTGGGCCAGTCTCCATGGAAACACCGTGGTGGTGAATTAGGTGTATTCTGTCTGCATGGAGGAGCAGTACTGTTAGAGAGGAGTTGTGTAATGAGTATAAAGCAATAAAGTCAGACAGCTGCAGTTCATGTATGAATGTGTGTCTGCCTCCTTACATGTATGTAGAGGCTGAAGCTGTTACATCAGAGTGTGGAAATAATAGTCCTGTGTTTTGAATCACACATACCTCATCTGGATTTGCAAATAAATTCATTATAAGCCAAACACTAATAGAGAAAATTCTTCCAATAGAGTAGGAGGTGATGGAAATACAATTTAAACCTCTTTGGAATTCCCTTGATATTACTTGACGTACCTTTCCACCTTCCAGGTGGTTAACAAATCTTTAAGAACCAAATTATCTCGCCCTCTTCCTTTAATAGTGACACACTGTTCTTTGTCCAGAGGGAATGTACAATCTCAGCCCGCCACACACACACTCAGACACACACTTCTCTCTCAGTCACACTCGCACTGTTTTTCATTTTCTGTCCTTGCCATATAGTCCTCACTCTGTGACTGCCTTTTGTGCATACATAAAAACCAACACTGCATGCTGTGAAGTTTTCCATTAACATGGCTTCATACACAGCCATCACTTCACATGCTTGCTCCAGGAAATAGAAGGAAAAGAGGGGACGGTCTGAAAGGGAAGCCGGGCCCTGCTGCACACAACATTCCTCAGTTCAGTGATTTTAATCTGGCATCTAAATTAGTTGAGAATGCTACTGCAGGTGGGCGGATGCATTAGAGCAAATGAGAACTGGATTGATCGATTGATAGCTGGACAGACGACAGACAGAAGCATGGATATATATGCATGTACGCGCTGTGCATGCCATTGCTTGTTCATTGTGCTCAGTTAGGATTTCTGCTTTTCCTTTAGCAAAGAGTCTTTTGATAGTTATATAAGTCCAGAGTGTGACAGTCAGAGTCTGAGACTGTCAGTCAGTCAGAACTCAGCAAAGCTGTGTTTGAAGTGGGATTGAATGCTCTAAACATGATCTTGTCTTTTAATTTTCTTGCATTCTTTTCCCCAGCAGCTGCAGCTCTGTGTATCTCACTAGTTTGCTCAGATGTATTTCAGGCTCAATACCCCAGTTTGTCATGGATACTTTAGCATCGTCTTCATTCTAGCATTGTATAGAGTGGTTGCTATGGCACAGCTGGCCATAAGGGATTGTCTTGTCCTTGTTTTAATATGACATGGCTTAGTCAGTATAGCTGAGGCTGTTCAGTTTGTTCCCTCTCCCAATGTGCTCTCGCATCTAATTTCAAGAATGCCTTGTAGGCATCAGGCATGAAAGGCCTGTAATGGTTTTATGTACAGCCTGCATGTTGGCTTTTCCTTGCAGCCATTCAGCAGAGCTTTGTCAACAGCTGTTTTTATGTTCAGATTTTTTAGAAAAGCTTATTCCATCTATCCCAGAAAAAAAAGGCAGAGGCTTGTCTCAGGTGTTGCTCCACATGAGCAGCGACGATTGGAGCAGCATGGAATGACTTCACCCATGTTTACTTCTCAACCGAGAGGTCATTTCACTAATGAAAAGTAAAGGCTGCAGGGTTTACAGTGGCACAGATAAACACGTGGAATATTATATTACAAAGACCAGAGGCAGCTTCTGTTGTTCATTTGCAAATTGCAGCTCGAGGACGTTCACTGTTGCCTTCCAAACAGACGTTAGAACAGGTCGAGCATCTGCAAGTCAACAACTTGTTCCGCCAGTTTTATAGTAACAGTGCCACACGTGCGAGAACTTGACATGCTGATTTCAGAGCTGAAATTATAAAATATTTTTGGCTCATTATACTTGTATATATTATCATATACATTAATATTTTAGTGGATTTAATAGTGATTGTTTATGTGCTTTCTTCACTTCTTCTTATTCAAGTGATTATAGTTCTAATTATGTGTGTTATTTATGTTTTACATTTCAATATTTTTCATTGGATGAAATAAAAATATCTAATAAAATAGCTAATATTGTTGATTTTCTGTTGAAACATATACTTCCACTAATAACTCCATCACAGCTCTTGCTACAACCGTATCAATTGGATTCTGGTCAAAAATATTTGTTATGTACATTTGAATAGTTTTAGGTATTATTCCATTTTTATTGTCCTCGAATGTCAATATTGATGTCAACATCACAAATCCAGCACCACACACCAGATTGCTCTCTTAAAGACATTATGCCAGCAAAAATGGCTAAGCTGTAACATTCATCCCAATTTCAAACCTTTTATTCATCTGTCATAATAGAGCAAAGCCCCATAATATCATGCATCATGTATCTCAGCCATTTTTTGATTCGCAAGCAGAATTAGCCATGTAGCAAGTTGTCTGTTTGCCAGTATTAAATAAGCAATAGCAAGTGTCACATCTAACCACCCCTGCAGCATTTTTTTGGACTTGCTCTATTTTAATTCAACTTCCATTCTACTTTTGGCAGCAGCTGAGTGGGCAGTTTGGACCTGTGATGTGTGTGTATATATATATATATATATGTATGTATATATATGTGTGTGTGTGTGTGTCAGTGTGAGTGTGTATACATCCCCATTTTATAACTTCAGGATGTGTTCAGATGTTATCTTTAACTTTCGCCAGAAGCATTCTTATATTAAAAACGTTTCCCTCTGGTTTGAACTCAGCTCCTCCATACTACCCCCTCTTTATATGTTGATGCAGCACTGGAGGAGAGTAGAGAAAAAAAACAAAAAACAACAGACAGCGTAGTTGTGCTTCATTGTACACTTTGAACACGTGAAGCTCTCCAACAGTCACTGTGGCCTTAGAACAGGAATTTGGGGGAAGTTGATAGACCTGGGCAGACAAGCAGGGATGAAGAAGACCTCCCAGGACAGTTCTCTGTTGACAGCATCAAAAGCCATGAACAAGCCCTCAAAGGTCATGAACAGGTTATGATGTTTTCTGCACTTTTCCCTGCAGCTGTCAAGGTGGTGAGATCAACCACAGGAGGATTTATTGTTGCTGAGAGACTGAGTGATGTCACAGGATGTTGTGTTAAAGGTCGTTAGTGAGAGTGGGACAGAGAAATCTCTCCAACTCTTGACAGTGGATGTCAGCATGAGTTGCGTACCAAGTAACCGCTTTTAGACCGACGCTTTTATTGTACTCATTTTTTTTGGACCATCAGAAGATGTGTCAGGTGATGATTTTGCACCAGCGTCACCCCTGCACCGTGCACCACAGCAGGCGGTGCAGGCTCTTCCAATCCAGCTGCTCAGGCAGACAGATATCTGCTGGGATCAACTGCTACTTGTCCCAGCTGCTTGTGACCTTAAGCCTCTGTTGCTGACGTGCAGGGGTCTGACAAGAAGCTCCAGGAGCATTCATTTGCTGCTAATTCCCTGTCACCATCAGTCTCTGAATACTGACACACATAAAGAGAACTCACACGCTCACACGCACACACACACACACTCACTTGGTGTGGCCCCCGCTGTGCCGAGACAGTCCATCGGTGTTGCCTGCTGGGTTTGTCTGAACGAAATGATTATCACACTTCAGTTAGCACATGTCACTGAGCCCTGCTTGTGTCTGCCATGTCCCTATCCCATGCTCAAACACTGACATTTACTGACAGCAGCATTGGTCGCTTTATGCTAATACAGATTGTGGGTGGATGTCTGTGTGTGCAACTATGTGTGTACGTCCACCCATCGTTTGTGTGTGTTTGGTATGTTAATTCATGATACAACTCTTCCTCCCCGGCTCAATCACAGCCTGTATCCTTTGTGTCACTGTAGAAATTCAATGGCCTGAACTGTATTCTGTCCTCCACAGAGAGTGGTGACACCTACCAGAGGCAGGTGCTGTCCATCTTCAGCATCGCCTCAGGGATCTGTCTTCTTGGAGTGGCATGTATGGCTCTCTACCGCCGCAACAAGTGAGTGATGCCAGCCTGCACCACATTAGTAGAGTATGCCCCCGGCTGTGCAGAGAGAGCACTTTACTATCATGGCGTGGAGCCCAATGAAAATCTAAGTGTGAGTCAGCTAGTGGATGTTTTAGCAAGGCATCAGACCTAAATTGTGTAGGATACATTTGCGACAGATACTCTCATGTAAGATTTATTTGTAAAGTGCTTTTAGCGAGCAGGTGTGCCACAAAATACTCCATACAAAACAAAACACACAGACAAGGCAAGAGCTAGATCAGGTTCACAAACATTAGACCCTGAGTGTATGTGTGAGTGTGTGGATATATGTGTGTAACTAGGTAAGAGAGAAGCCAGCAGCATGAAAAGCAACCCGTCAAAATCAGTTACTCACTGCAGGGCAGAGGAAAGAAAGGGAATGTAGACAAAGAAAAGTAATGGCAGAGTGTAAAGAGGGGAGCTAATGTAGGTTCAGCTGATTGAACTGAACGTGATAAACAAAAATGGGTTTTATTTTCAGCACTGTAGAGCTGTGAATAGTGCAGTTCCTATCGGTCAGCATGACCCAAGAGCACCGGCTCAATGCTAGACTTAATGTAGCGCAAATTATCCAAACCAGAAACCTTGTTAAATTGAATCTCTTTCCCCCCAATCCCCAAATGTTGTTTGACATTGCAGCTCAGATAGAATCGCTTCTCCCGCTAATACTTAACGTTCATTCTGCTCTTCAGCAAAGACCTAAAATTCTATTTGTATCATATAAGTGCTTCACACAGAAGATTAGCACGGCTGCATTCTTGATTTGGTTTGAAGACTACAGTGAGGAGTCGGAGATAAGAGATGTACTTGTGCATTTTTAAAGACCAGAAGAAATGGAAATCAAAGTCAAGTTAATTATATGTGGTTATAAAGTTTAGTAATTAAGAAGGACGTAGGAGTGGGACTACATATCACACATAAGTGCTGATGCTTGCAGAATGTGCACCGTCAGTTGCTGATTATCATTGGCTGGGCTGTAATGAAGTTGATTATCTAATAAGTGCTGCACTATATTATACTATAGTAGACCATGTAGTAAGCTTCTATATAATAATTGAGTATGGCTGAATTGAAACAGAAATAGTCAATGAATATATAAACTGATGGTTTTTAATGTTTTGCCTGATCATGTTACACACTGTTTCGTTTTAGAAAAAGTCGTTTGGTTAATCACACTTTAGACTTTTGCTCTCCAGATTTGAACTCCCTGCCATGTCCTTTGCTCAGCAAACATGAGACAAGGGCCCCCACTGCAGAGAGAGTTCACCAACCAAGCATTTAAAAATGAACATTTAATGGTGAATTAACATTTAATCCAAAAGTTTTAAGCATCAATTAAATTTTAATCCAATCAAAGTTTAATCCAAAGTGAAAGAACATTCTCAAATTTTATGTTTGGCGTAGCTAAAAGATGGCATTTTACTTTACTTTCACTTTCACTTTCACTTTACTGTTTGTTCAGATGTGGGTTTTTTGCTCATAGGAAATGATTGGATGTAATTATATTATTTAAGGGACAAAATGAAGATATTTTTCGCAGCAGGACGGACTGAAGATCTGTCACCAAATGTACTAATGGATTATAAAACACTTCCCTGATGCTGGGTATAGCATCAAGTGCCTAATAGATTATATGCACTTGAGCATTATCTATAATCTACACCCAAACATGATACCAACCATTTTTCTCTGTAAAGTGAGAACCCAAAACTCTGGACTGTGTTGGTATTTCTGGAAAATCTTTCTTACTTTCTATTGCCAGAATATTATCACAAAGGCATGAAATTGACGTTTCACGGAACATTGCCTTGATTAAATTTTCACTTGTGCAAGACATCTTCTCTCCCAAACACTATTTTTGTAGCCTTTCTGAGCACCTTTCACTACCAGCAAACCTTCAGTTACAGCTCAGGGTAAAAAAAAAAAAAAAAAAAAGAAAATGCAAATTGACTGGTGCTCATTTTTTCACCTTTACTTTTCAAAGCGTAAACCGTTTGACAAACGTCTGTCAGATCTCCTAGTTTTGCTGTAAGGCAAATCAGAAGTCCTGAAATGTCAAAGATGTTTTTTAAAGGAGTTATAAAAATGTATATGTGTTCACTGTCACATTTCTAACATGTATTCCTGTCTGTAATGAAGAGATCTGACAGTTTACTTGCAAAGCTTATCTCATGATTTATGCACAGTGTGTGTATTGGTTTTACACACATTCAGCACACACACGCAGTAAAGCAAACAGACATTTTATAGCGAAATGTGCCACCGTGTTTGTTGAGAAACGCTCTCTTGTTCTCATCTTTATTTTAGTAATAATGTTGCCATCTCTATGTCTCTGTACACTTATTTTTCCTCCACAGGAGACACAGGGAAAAACTCCAGGCTCATTTCTCTGACAGTCGCAGCCTGAGGGACTGTAGTGTCAACGCCTCTGGCCTCATGTCCAAATCTGCTCCCAGGCTTCAATACTGCCTTCAAATCCAGAAGGTAAGCCTTTTTTACACAACAATATTACATTTCTACTCATGGCTTTGCAATTACTATCACAATTTTCATCTTAATATAATACAGCTTTTCTCTAAGAAAACAAAAGAAAAGTGAGTTTATAGAGTGCTTGACAGGATGATGTATGATACATGTCCTAATAATCTCTCTACTGGTTGAAGCCTTTTGTTCACACTCACAACTGACACGAGCTGAGAGACAGCGGGGAATTATAGTTTAAAATAAATGCCTCATGTGTTATACAGGAAAAATCTGCTTGTCATGTTCAAAATGACAGATTCGAGTGATAAACTGCAGATTGGAAATTCTAATCTGTGGCGTGTCAGGGACCTTGAAGTCACCATGCAAACGCAGCAACAATACTGTACAGTAGACAAGTCATGTCAAACAGCACAGCAAGTGGTGTTTTACTACTAAGAATGCCAAGAGTGTATTTTGCTGTATGAGACATTTTGATTTTACAAATAGAGTCTCCCTGGTAGTCATTTTTGTATTTTTCAAAGCAGAGGTTAAAAAAAGAGTTTCCAGCTCTTGAAGTGATGAGATCAATTGGTGATTTGTATAGAACCACAAGACATTTTAAAGGAGACATATTGTGCTGTTCCATATTTTAGAATATCCTTACAATGTTACAATGTCATATGTCCACGCTGAACCTCTGCAAAGCTGCACGACATGAGCTATAGGGGTCCTGCTGTAATCCACCAACCAGATTTCACTTGCTTTCCAGTCTCTCTGAATGCTCGGTAAGAAGATCTCAGTGAGATTTGTGCAAAACCTGACATCAGGTTTTACCGTCCAGTTAGGGCGAATACCCAAACTGCAAGGGATCTGCCCAGAACATGCCCACGATCCCCGCCCCCAAACAGCATCTATATGGAAAATCGCAACTGATTTCCTTCCGCAAAGAAGATGAAAACCGTATGTCAGACTCAGGGTCCAACACATACAGACGCACCCCATAGCTTGTAAAGCTGACTGGTATGTATTTAACGACACAAGGTAAACAAGCATACATGGGCCTCCACTGAGCAGAGGAAAGTGGGGAGGAGGGGCAGCAAGCCAATCGAAGCATTTCAGGTTAGTAAGTGGCTGCATAGTGGTTTAAAACTGGATTTTTCTTGACATCCATACAAGACAACTAAGGAGTTTTTGGAGATGAAAATCATGCAGAAATACTCTGTAGCAGTAAAATATGCAAAATATGTCTCCTTTAAAGAGAAAAAGAAACGGTCCAAGGGATAAAAACCTCATCTCACAATAACAAATCACAAAGACGAACTCCAGGTTGAGATGAAAGCAGTGGCAGGAGAGAGAGTGACCCAGACATTCACAGCAGAGCAGGTGGAGGATGTAGATGGCCCTGATGAGGCTGACTCCCAAGGTAATTGCAGCCTAATGCACCCATGTAAAGGTCTCATAAAGAGTGCAATTGCCATAACGCATTAGCACTTCCCTGGATGTACCCTAAATGGTCACGTATGTGTTATTTGTACCTGCACTTCTTATTATTTTTTTCATTTTTTTAATTATTTGTTCTGTCCTGTCACTGCTTTCCTATCACACACCTGTGTTAACAAGCAGGACTTTCTAGGTGTTGCTCACTCTCACTAATTGCAGGTACATGAATAAATCTGTCACTTCTTCCTCCAGCGATTTGCACATTGCAATATGTGTGTTTAAAGGTTGGTAATTGAGTGGTGATTACAAATGAGCCGCGCCGCAGATGACATGGAAATGTATCTTCCAACGCATTTGTTTTAGACACAGTTGTATTTGTTGTCATCTGAAATTCCTCATTCAGGTTCAGCCTTGTTCTGTCATCTCAGCTTTTGCCAAATGTAGCCTGTGCTGAAGCTGTTTAATAATGCAACAGTGTCTAGTGTCACCCACTGAAACAAACACCCCTCAAGCTAGCCCCACCCACGGAACTGCAGTTGGCACAATCTGAAAGCTTTTCGAGGGTGTCATTTGAAATTATGGCGCTGAGCTGTTGACAGCTAAGAAGTGATACAACATTTGATGTAAATTTTGAAGCTGTTAAGTAGCTGTGTTTAAGTGACATGAAAAAAAAAAATTCAAATAAGCCTGAGCACAGCGTATGATTTCAGAACTGTTCAGATGCGCTTGTAACACTACAGAGAAACCTTGTAGCTGTGAAGACCTCCAAAAGTTCCACTGACACCAGACCATTCGCCGCACATCAGAGCCCAGTGTAATGTATTTCAGTCAGACGAAGGCCTATTGTCCCATAGCACAATGGCAGGTTATTATACAGGGTGATGAGAATGTGGAAACAGGAATATGTGAAGGCTGAGAATATAGTGAAGCTTCGAATTCTGCCACAAAAACGCTTTTCCGAGCAGGACACACAGACAAAACCAACCAGGCAAAGATGAAACTGAAAGACAGTAATAACACAACAGCACAGAGACAGAAGCTGTAAAAGAGCAGTGTGAGGGAAGCTTAAGGTGGTAGTGTGAAAGATCACTGGCTATAAGCACCCAGGAGGGGGGTCAGAAAAGAAAGATTAACAAGTGAAACCTATTTTTCCACACATTTGACACGGCGACCCCTAGACCACAGCTTCTCTCCACCCACTCCCTCAGCTTGCAGCCATCCACGGAAGGGGAACGTGTTCTGTGGGTGGTGGTGCCATCCTACAAGTTCCTCCAGCTCGTCTTTAAAGTTAAACCGACTGAGCATGAGAAGGGAGGAACAGAGCAGAGTGTTCTCACAGAGGTTCAAAAACATTCTGTGTGCGCTGCATAACTACTCGGCCACGCAACACAGTGGGTTTCGACCGTATGCGTTTGAGGCAGCAAGGTGGAGGATGAGCACAATGAGCTGGAAACAAAAGCTCTGTTGAGACAGGTGCAGAGGGGAGGATGAAACACAAGTCCATTTTGGTCAGTGTCTTCCGCAGCATCTCTATGATAAACTGAGGCACCGCTGTAGTATCTTTAACCTGCTCAGAAGTACAGTATGTCAACTCCCTGAGCTGAAGGTGTGTGGAGAAGCAGTGCAAAGACAGTATTTTCTGACATCATTGTTAAACAGTGATTTCTGCAGCAATGCTTCAAGTCAAATCCAACTAAGAGAATAAGTTAGGAGACCTTTGTCATCTTTTTTTTAACAGGCACCTGCAGTGTCTCTACACTGTCTGTATTTTCCATCCCTGGACTCCTATATCTGAGTTCTCTGTGCACCAGCTCTGGCATATGCTGCATGTGTTAGATATTTCTGTGTCTGTTCCATCTGCCATCTCAAATACCTATACATATTTGCACATCTGGTAACATTGCTGTGCATATGCTCCCTCCATCTGCAACTCTCTGAGTGTGATTGTATGCACTGCAATCCTGCACTTAAATTTAAATGCACAGACCTTACAGTCTTGTCTTCAGTTCAGTCATGTATGATTGTGTGACTCCTTTCAAAACACATTCTTAGGGGAAAAAAATGGAAAAAGAGAAATGGGAATGTAATTGCATAGTTAAAACACCTCTCACCTCATCTCAGATTTGAATCGACACGTTTGTGGCAGTAACACACTGTCTCAAATAAAAAGTAATGAGAGTATGCACCCACAAGACTCTCTCCACTGAAAAAAGACATGCACCAATGTGAAGGAATAGGGGCACACAGGCTGGGAAGACTAGACACAGAAAGTCAATTCCCAGATGCTGGAAGCATGAGTGGTGGCAACTAACTATTCTAGTCTTACTCCAAGAAGAAACTGAGTCACCCTCAGGAGTGATGCAAAGCTATGGGTGAGCATACTGTATGAATTTTGCATGGGGAAAGAGAATGAGTGTGGCCACAGACCAGAGCTCGGTGTACCTAAAAAAAAACACCCTCTAATGTGCCACAAGGCTGTGTTCTGTTACACCACAGTCAATTTTATAAAATTCTGAGGTTATAAGACGCAGTGTCTTCTTTTCAAGAGTCAATACTGCACCAATTTCTGAACACCAAAAGTATATTTTCAAAGTGTGTTGACAGAGATACCAAGAAAGCAAAAGAAATAGCTTCAAAGGCAGAAAGACTATGTTTGAGAGAAGTTTGTGGAATAAAAATATCAGAAACATCAACCAAAAAGGTTTACGGTGACACTGCGAGTCTGTAAAGAGGAAACAGTACATGCATTCTTTGACACATGTTAAGTTAAACGCATCTTGATGAAATACCCCCTGGGTTCTTCCAGCAACAGCCTTCCTTGATCTGGTGTGACTAGTGGCTTATTGTGGCTCATTTCAGATAAAGCCAGCTGATTATGTTTAGCAAAATGGAAAAGCATTAGTATTTATTAACCGCTGCTTATTCCCATTTGTTTCAATAATTGGGCTTGCAACAGGTATTCAGTGAAGTAGCTGCCTTCTCTCCTTATTAAATTGGAGAATTATGTGGAGTTCATATGGATGAAAGTGTTTTGTGTCTCTTCAAGTACTGTTTTTTATCACAATAAAAACAAAACTGAAGACACAGTGCAGAAAACAGCAGAGCACTATTATCCCCATGTTCAGCAGGTGTTGTGACAGCGGTGGGGACGATATTAAAGCATCTGTAGGTATCTCCATGATTAATATAACGACAGACCAGTGCAGCTAGGAAATTAATAATGTTGTCAACACTTACAAACTCAATGCTAATGTGAGTACCTGTGGATAAATTTAAAACAACCAATTAACATTTTGATATCAGGCAGAGACAAAATTGTGTTTGCCACTAGTAGCTGTCACGTTTGAGAGTGGACACGTTGCTCAGTTTTTAGTATAAACTCCAAATGTCTGGTGGTGTTTTGTGATCTGGATCTTGTTGAAGAATGATCAAATATCCCATTATTCACAGTTCAGGGCCTGTGATTTCATGCTAATCAAAGTAGGACTAATGCAGCTCTGTCTGCATTATGTGGTTGATTGTCAATAGATTGGTAGATTATTTTCTGAGGCTCATGCATTTTCCTGCTGCCTATCCTTGAAATGAAGTCACCATGCTTTATGTTTATCCAAAGCTTTCACAAGTGGCATAAAAACAAGGTAAAAGTGTGATCGGAAGGGAATGAGTTAAAACGGGTTTGCGCCATGCAGGTTCGCCATTGTCTGCAGTCCCCTGGCGCAGATAGCGTCCTCCAGGAAAGTTTGCCACATCAATTGTTCCAGAAAGCACGGCGCTCTCCACCCCGCAGGGGTATACGAGAGGGTGGCCAAAAATGATCCTATTTTCTTGCACAACTAGTGAACAGCAGTAACAGCTCCCTCTGGGAGTCAGTGGTGTAAAGGAGAGAGAGAGTGAGGCTTATCAGGCATGAGAACCGTGAACCCGCTCTAAGTCACATGCAATTGCTTTAATGATGTACAATCAGACAGAGAGAAAGGGCAGGACAGGAAGTACTGTAGCTGGAATAACAGAATTATCTCCTGACGTACAGTAGTGTTTCACAGGGGGGTTCTTGCAGCATTCGTGGTCGCTGTACCACAGCTCTGTCTGGGGCCTGTTGTAAGATAATGGTGTTAATTTTGATAAGAATAAAGGGGAAGAATTGGGGTGGCAGGGTTTGGGGGGGGGGGTACTTTAGGAACCCATTAATGTAATCTTGTGTTGGATTAATTCTTGAGTGCAGCGGGAGTGCTGTAAGGGCCAGTGTGAAGTTTATTCACAAAGCATCCCCGTCTAATCTCCAGTTTAAAATGTAAAGTGTAATTAAAGACACTCTGCCGCAGACACTAAGCCCGATGATTTGCTTCTTACTCTATCAGAAATTGTTTTTGTGATCTGCTCATTTGGAAGTCATTGACTTTGCAACGTGGGTTTAGAAACAGGCTCTGTAAGTAAAGATTATTATCATTATTATTATTATGGGGTTGCATTACTGAGACAACATCCTCAGCCTGACTGGGAACTCAAGTAACCTGAGTAGGGACTTGGTGCTAAGCCATATACAGTATGAGCAGCATTATACATTATACTCTGAGCTTTCTCCTGTGTTGACTTACATAATCACTTACACCTGAACCTTGTGTATTTGTTTTGGTTTATTATAACAAAAGAATCCGAGCTAAGCTATGATAAAGAATATTCAATTTAAGGGTGTTCTACACAACATGACTATAATAATGAAGCTACATCCCAAAGCAACAATTATGGTGTTTTACCACTTACTCTATGTGCCACTTATCGTCTTCTATTTTTTTCTTTGCAGGGCTGTGGTTCACATGGATCGTCTATCAAGGGCAGCAGCGTGGCAGCAGGCACATCAACTGTAGCCCCGCCTATTCTCAGCAGAGCGCTGTCTAAAGGGAAACGCTTCAGGTGAAAATGTGGCATCCTCTTATTCCAAGCCTCTCTTTCATATACAGCATCCCTCTCTCAGTCAGCCAGTGTAGTCCGATACAGGAGGCAGCCAAGGGAGAAATCTAATCACCCTGCAATATATTGGAAAATATAGGCCTTGAAGTAATAAACAGATCATTTGTAAACATTTTCAGACAGATTTATGGTGATTATAACCAGTTAATATATATTTTGTATACACTGCCAAACACCATAAGCTTTGCCTCTGTGCATACCCTTAATCAGATTTAGGCCCTTCATAGGAGGATTATTGGTTTAGCTTGCTCCATAGAATGAAAATTAGATCCTCTCAGAATTTGGAGAATTGAAAGTTGGAAAAAGTAGATGTATTTATTTACATGCTATGTCCAGTAAGTTGTGCAAAGTGATTAAATGTGTACTCAGGCAGATGCTGAAATGACTAGCTACTTGCACACTGATAGGGAAGAGCATACAGAGGAAGGGGTAGCAGACCTCCTGTGAGGAGAAGCTAATTTTAATGTGCGGAGTTAAACATTGATTCAACCAAATGCCTTTCTTTCATGCCATCCTTCAAATGACAGAAGATTCAACAAAATTAACAACACTGTGCTACAAGGGATCGCAGAGGCAATTGTGCTTTGTGATCACAGCAGTCAGTATCAAAAGCCATAGCCATTCCCAAATCCTCAGAAGAACATAGGGAAGCGTGTATAGAGTGTGCCACGCTGGAATCCTTACAGAGAGGCTTCATTTGCCTTGATGATATGGGTGCAGGAGACTTTGACAATTAATGACATTCAGCCACACAATGAAAGTGAAAAAACTTATCGCACAAAAAGTTTATTTCTCTTTGCGCCTTCCACACTCATTGTCGGCAAATCGCTAGAAAGTGTTTGATTGCTGGTAAATGTCTACATTTCACCTGATTGTGATTGTGTAGAGCAGAGCTGGGAGGAACTCTAGATCAAAGTGTCGTAAATGCAAGAGAACAGACTGTGCATGAGGCTCCAAATATTCATTTCAGCTTTAATTACATTGTGCAGTAGACAAGCCTTCAGCGTTACACTGTGAGAACATACAGCGCAGGATGTACAGTGATTAGAGGGAGCTATGTTTGGGGACATAATGGAGATTGTGTGTACATGCAGAGGGAGTTTTAGATGCCTAGCCGACTACGTTGACAACATCAGTGAAAACCCCACTGAGGTGCCAGTTGTTCTCAGTTTTAATGGACCAGAACTGTGTCAGAGAGGAAAGTTTGGTGTTTTTTTAAAGGTTGTCATATGTGGCCACAGGGATTTTGCCGACCTGTCCTGGCTTTTTTATTCTCCACGGTGTCATGCAGGTGCTTCACGGAGGGCGGCTGACAGTCAATCATCTGTTCAGCGTGTTCTCAGAGTGGGAGGAGGCAGGGGAGAACTAGACTGTGATGGATGGTGTCGAGATGCTTTCAGCTATTGACCTGAGAAACTAGACCACATTGTGAGCTATCAGGAGAAATGCCCCATAAAAACATGTCAATATGGCCCATCAATATTGCTGCAAAAGGTTACCTGTGCATCATAGGCTTTATCACGGCATATGACCATGTGCAGATTGATTCACCTGCTTGAATGCAGACTATATCTGTTGAAGTGGAATTTTTGTTCAGGACGGTGATGACATCACATAAATCACTGAAAATACAGACATCACAGTACAGACAACCATGTAGCCTAATGTACTCAACAAGAGGAATGGTCTTCTCTGAGTACTGCTTTGAGCTGAATGCTAAATTTTGCATCCTATCATATCACATGCTAATGTGTGGCAAGTGTCATGTTTACCACATTCACCATGCTTGTATATTGTCTTAACATGCAAACCTTTGCTAATTAGCTCTAACACATACAGGCTGCTCGGAATATGACCAGTGTTTAGACTTGACGATGCCCAGTGGCAGACTGGGACAATAATTCAAGCTGAGACTCTGACTTCATTCCAGACAGCACTTTGCACGCAGACCATCAATCCTCTGAAATTGTATAATCAGTATAAGGCTTGTTGATAGGACAGTTATAAATTCTTGCCACCATGCTAATGGAGGAGGTGCGTTATCAGAATTACGAAATAAATTAGAGAGTATTTATAACATGAACTATATTTGGTTTCATTCATATCTGATCTTCAGTGTGTTGCAGTATAGCTGCATCTGTGGCAAGGGCTTTTTGTTTTCTCTCCCTCTCTGCTCCATCTTTCATATATTTCCGATTCTGATCTTCCATTTCCTGCAACTTTATGTAAACACATCGTTGCAGATTTAAAACATGAGAGCTTTAATGTTCTTGATTACTGTGCATCACCAATAGGCGTGATTGCATTGTTGCCAGATGGATCAATTTATTCTTACTTCCTATATTTTCATGAACTATCAAGCCATTAGGAAATGTATTGATGCTCCCGATATGTGAAAATGATGCCAAAAAAGCAAAATCAGGGATCACTAAAATTTCAAGTCAAGTCATTCTGAGGTGTGACTTGAACAAGATGTCTTCCCAGTCCATCTAACAGCTACAGAGATACTTTAGAGGATCAGTGGGATTGTCAAAGTCAGTATGATGTATCATCTGGGGACTGTGAATGTCTGAAAAAAATGCCATGGCAACAGTCTGTCTAGACCAAAATGAGGACCAGCTGACAGACCGGCCCAGCCATCCAAAGAGCCATGTGGTTAACATGGCTAAAAACAATTCTATTACTGCGTTTACACTTTAAATAGCCAGACTCACACCTGACCTGTGTTGCGTAGCTGACGATAATGAACAAATAAATCACTTATCACAGATCATTTACAGTTTCAATACGTCCTGAAGTAGCTGACCAGCACTCAGCTCACACACACGCACACACAATTTCCTACAGATGCACAGACGGAAATAATACCTTCTGTGTCAATATGTAATCATCACACTGCCAGTGGTCAATCATTGTTTTCATTTGTACTATTGTGGAATTTGATCAATCACTAAGAGTCCTTTCTCATGACTGGGGGTAAATATAAGGAAATTGTAGTCTGATAAATAGGCATACAGTTACATGTCTACCCCCCGCCCTCCAGTCCTCTCTCTCTTTCCACCATGTCCAAAAAAAACACACAAAAAGAGGGAAACTGATTAAAACAAGTGCAGGATTACACTCTGGACACTCTTACCCATCAGCAGGCTGTACATTTTCAGTGAATTGTAGAGATAAGCAGCTGCTGTTTGGTTTTGTCGTTGTTGGTATTTTTTTTTTTTTTTTTAGACCTTTGACATTTAACATTCATTAGTCACAATAGCCTGGTGATTTTGTCCACAGAAACAGACTTCAATTTCTCCAGCTTTTGCTTAATCCTAATTAAAATATCAGCATGCTAATAGGCGACAAAACTGACATAATTCCGCTTTATTCATATCAACTTTTAACAACATCAGTCGATACAAAAGCTAATGCTGGCAAAGACTAGAGCCAACATTAGCCATGCTTATTGTTCCACAGCCACGGACATTTGGAAATTATTACAGCTGAATTTTTTATTAATATTATTTTTTTGCACAGTGTTCCATGCAGCTATCAATTAATAAGCACACATACACAGGACTATTTAGTTTGCTGCCTGTGTGATTGGGAGTTCAGTTTAAGGACAAGCTGGGAAAGTTTGAACAGGCTGATCACTATTTAAACACCAAGAAGACGTCAGTCCACACACTCCAACCAAGAGCTAGAGGCAAGCTGTGAGAATGGCTTGTCAGCGTCTGTGATTTGTGTTAGTGTGCAGTTACTTGTACTGTTGTGTTACAATACGAACACATTTTTCCACCCAGCAGTAATAATATGTCAATAAGTAGTTTCTGTGGTCCAGTTTGACTCAACACAATCAAGTGACCCACTGCTCAGAGGAGAAAGAGAATCAGGGACACATGAAGAATGGATTCAAATACAGAGAAATAATTCAGGGCTGTATTTCACACATGCCTTTTGAGCTGTTTGCTCTTGTGTGATATACTTGCACATCAGCTTGTAGTATAGTGCAATATAACTTTCATTCACATTTGATGTCATTGCTTTATTGCAGCAGATGTGCAGGGATCTGCCTTGAAAGCGACCGCCTACCGGCCACAGAACAGTTTAAAAACAGTCTTCACAGGGAGACGCTGATTGTTAACTGCAGCAGGGTGTGGATGCACGCTGGTCAATTCATGGTCATGGGTGTATTAAATATTGTTTTCTAACATATAGTTCAACACAAACTTAGTGCATCTTTAAGTCCACAAACAAAGACCTTGTTAACATTTTGTGTTATACATATGTGAGTCTTGTCGCTTTACGGGCGGCAGTGTCAGCCCACCGCTCCGCTCCACATCTTGACAGCTGTTGGATGGATTGCTATGAAATGTGCTGCACATATTCAAGGTCCCTAGAGGGTAAATCCTAATGACTTCAGTGATCTGACGTTTTTCTCTAACATCACAAGTGGTTATTCAGGGAAATATCTCTCAATGTAAAAAAAAAAAAAAAAAAAAAAAGGATGAAGAAGAAAAATAGAACCTAATTTCCTCTAAGCAGACTCTGAATTAGCTCCCTGAGATGGATGGGTACAAAAAAATCTTGACTTTGGTGATCCCCTGACTTTTAATCCAGCATTATCATCAGCACAGAATGCATAAGTAAGTGGCTAAGTACGGGCTCACGGAGCTGCCAGCATGGCTGCAGTCTCAGACTTGTTCTGCAACAGCTCCATTGAACCATAACAAATTATTTAATGTTTATGTAAATTGCATTGCTTACTGGTAAATTACTATTCTTATACTCATCTATCTGATACCCCAGTCTGCAACTTAAGACTTCAATACCCATATTAATTTATGCAGAGAGTCAACTAAATGTGGAATATTCTGGGTTTTTTTCATCCTCTAAAACATCAGAAAGAAAGGTCAGTTCATCTCAGTCCATTTTACATCAATGAACACAGAAGATGATACAAATTTGATGCAATAAATGAATTAGTGGTCACTGTGTGATGTGATGCAGCTTTTGTGAAATAGTGTGTTAAATGAGTGATATTTACTCCCCCCCCTTTTTGTTTCTCCTCTGGTTTGCAGAAGCAGCTCCCTTTCACTTAGTCCTGCCCAACAACGAAGGGAGACTAATTACTTCAGGACTCCGCCCATCTCCAGAGGGAAACACAAGATATCGACCAATCTCATCGATGGATCTAGAGTGGCTGGACACGTCTACAAACATTTGCAGGAAGATGAGTCAACAGACATGGAGTCCATAAGAAGGTGAAACCTCTTCTGGTGTTTTGTTAGTTTTCCCATGTTTGCTCAGCCCCCAAAGAGGAAATTCTGTCTGCTTCTCTCCACACCGAGGTCAAACAGCCGGTTCAGCGATGCAGACCCCCGGACTAACTGAGGTTAAGTTGGAGTGGCAGAAGGATAATTTTGAGAGAAATGAGTTTATGGCTGAAATGCTCTCAGTTCAGATCTGTGAACTAGTTTATGAAATCTGATCCAGGGAAATAAATGAAATCTGCTGTGCTCTCCTTCAACTGGGACTGTCACAATTAATTTGGAGGAGGCACTTGATCCCAACCGCTCAACAGTATCATGGTGCTGGGGAAGTCCAAGATATGAGTCTGTGTGTAATCCTCCCCTCACTTGCCACCAGGCTGCTGCTGTGAATGAGAATCTGTTTTATCTGCGTGGTTTCATCGTGGTTAAAAATACAACAACTGTGCCTAAGCTAATTATCAGCTGATACAAGAGTTAACATGAATTTCAAGATCTCCTGAATGGTGTGATTTTGGCTAATGCTTGAGCATTACGTGAAAGCTTCATGGTCCACATATCAAAGAAATAATTTAATTTTCTGTCGTTTACAAGCTGAAAGTGGAGCCATACTGGGTGACTGCAGCCCACTAAAACAAGACTACAAATTGCAAAGGATTAATTTCAGGCGTTTACACTTCTTGAATTCTCCTCTTGCTCATCCCAGTGTCAAGTAAGGACAGCAAGTTGCCCTATTTCCATGGCTATCAGAAGTAAAGCACAGCTACTGGCACTGATTCAAGGGGCTTTAAAAGCAGGAAGGACTCTTGGCAGAGCCACCTCTCGCCAGTTGGCTATCTGAGGGCTTAAAAAAAACTTACATTTTATAAGTACAGTCTGATGATCCTCACTGGCATGGGTTTAAAAAAAGGTAACCTGATGAGAAATCCTCTCCGACACGTTTGTTATCAAAGGGAAGATGTGTATTTTTCTTTCTTTCCGCTGGTGTCCTCCAGAAGGGAAAAGATTACATCCATGTAAAGACATTCA
This sequence comes from Caranx ignobilis, assembly GCA_021432705.1. Classification (NCBI taxonomy): domain Eukaryota; kingdom Metazoa; phylum Chordata; class Actinopteri; order Carangiformes; family Carangidae; genus Caranx; species Caranx ignobilis. The sequence continues at coordinate 8,666,012 of MU269988.1, forward strand.
CATTATTTCACCCCAGTTCAAACTTTTCTCCAAGTTTTAGAGATAATAAATAAGATTGATTGTTGTGTAACAGCTACCAAAGCTGGGGAATATTTATCTTACACTCTTCATTGAGGTGCTTGTTTCCCTCAGTAGAATAATGCAGAATGTCAAGCAGCTCCACTGACATTTCCTCTTAAACAAGTGACGCCGAAAACACTGAATAATTTTAGGTTATATTTACAGATGCAGAGGAGAGCATCTTAAAGCCTGAGCAAGGCAGACCTATTTAGCATATTACTCAGAAGCAGCCTAATTTGCTGTCTGTGTGTGCAAACTTGAGTGATGGCACTGTTATCAGAAACGTCTGTCATTGAAGCAGTCGCCGCACCCTCATGCATTGCACACACTTAAAAGTGCCTCGCAATGTTCCTATTAGCATGCCAACCTGCCTGCGTGTTACAGTGACTTGTAAGATAGACTGCATGCTGCCAAACTCTTTGTGACCTATTTCCATAATTAACATTTTTAAACAAAGCTCCATGGAGCTCAGCAGTTCTTTTCCAGTGGTTGTGCAGAGAGATCCGGCAGGACCACAACAGCCTCCCTTTCACCACAAACACACATATGTGCACAAGCACACACATGGGGAACAAGAAACAAACAAACTAATAAAGAAACTAATGAGGTTTCTTTTTTAAAATCACAAAGGCAAAATCTGTAAGCTATAGGCAATTAAATCTAACACAGCTTTTTCAAGTGTTTGGGAGAGAGGCTCAAATGAGAGGGATTCTCATTTTCCTGGGAATAAGCTTCACATTTGTGCAGTTTAACAGTTTAGATGTGATTAGCCATTGATGATTCCCCCTCGCAGATCCGTCAGCAGAATGTGGCATTCACCGGCCTTCAGGAGGTTGAAATGACCTATTTCTCAACTTACCAGCCATATTACACCAAGCTACCAAGCTTATATAGCCCCCCCCCCCACTCCTCCTCCTCCTCCTCCTCCTCTTCCTCCTACAGCCCCCACCTCTACACTGTTGCCATGGATACACCCTCTCCTCTCTGGAAATGAGAATCGGGAGGTGGAAAGGAGAGTGAGAGAACGCGAGTCGGAAAGTGAGGAAAGGAGGAAGATTGTGTCGAGATGATGAGAGTGCAGCGAAGGAAAGATGGAGGCACGGAGTGTAGTGTGGTAGAAAGTGTTTTCGACGGGAGAAGGGAAAAAAAAGGAAAAAGAGGCGCGAGGCAGCAAACAAACATGAGAATACTCTCCATGTTTTCCATTTTGTGACAACAAATCCCCGCAGAATACTGTCAGTTTAATTATCCAGTGTCAAAACATATATTTACCCATCGCAGATAAGGACAGAATTGAAGCAAATTTGCCACGGGAGTTATTTTTAGATATGTTTTGATCTGCCGGATTTACCTCCAGCTCTCATTCGCCCCTCTAATACCGAGGGAGGAGTGGGAAAGTAATTCAATTATTAAAACTTGGTTATGCTACAAACAGTCTCTGAAAGCCGACAATAACACTGGCTGTCTCCTAAGGCTGCGCCGGGGTGATTCTAAATATGAATTGAGTCTTCAGTAACAATATTAACTCTTGTGCACATCCATTGTATATACACACTTATCCACTTGACTGTGAATAAGTTCTCCAGCTCTGCGGCATTATTTTCACACTGAACACGATGCTTCTCAAGCTCATCACCAAATGTTTTCCCGATACCTCGCGCTTTTGAAATATGTGATGCCACGGCGATGCAAACGTACACACTGAGATTCTCACACCCACATTCACCCTTAATGTCACATCACAAGCCTGCCAGACGAGGCGTGCTCAGCAACACCATGTAATGAGTCTTGTTTTTGAGCACTAAAATTAGAACACAAATGCAGCAATCCAGGGAGGCAGTATATAATTTTTTCACATGTCCACCCGGCCAGGGTCAGGAATCCTGCAGCTGTGTTGCTAAAGCCTTAAATCTCTGATAAGGCAGTCATGAGAGAAGGGATTTCTCAGTTAAACATTCATGCAGCAACAATGCAGGCTGCTCATGCTGAGGATTATGAATAATTACACAAAGATTATGAAAGAACAATACCTAAACAATTATTAATCATTTGAAAAATAATAATTTTACTGGTGCATAATGATTTTTTTTTTTTGAGGAATTGAAGTGAAATGGTGAAAAGCGGATGGTGGCTTTATCTCCATATTCTGTTATTACTGGTGCATTTTTATTCCTCTTAGGAAATGAGTGTCTAGGACGAAAGGTCACAATATAAATCACTCGCTCTCTCATTCTCACCCTGCCATTTCTATTCTTTCCTCTGCCTAAAGGTGTGATTCTGCTAGTGGACGGGTTGGCGCCCTCCTCAGCAGGACCTCGCTCACTCACTTTGCAGCCAGAAAAGGATGGACCGAGGTCCCCTGCACCCGCCTGGATAAGGGAACAACCTTCCTTCCACCCTCTCTGCGCACCCGCTCTGTGCCCATCATCCCCTCCCTCCAAGCAAGTGACCTCGAAGCGCCACGTGTGGACACGAGCGAGCAGAACCAGGGTGGGCTCCTCAAGTGGCACCCTGCACTGGCTGGAAAGGCAACAGTGCCCATTAGCAATTCTCCTTCTCCCCCATGTGAGACTGTAGTGCTGGCGCCTGGTGTTAAGCCCGGCAGTGTTAGACCTCCCTCTGCCACCTCCACTGCTCCGCTGGGGACAGAGAAGAATCCCTGCTCCGCACAAACACCCTGCTCCATTGAAATTACAGTGGAACTCACGCAGGAATTAAAACAGAAAAGCCTTTCCAGCTCCGTGAAAATGTCTGGGTCTCACAGCGAGATCCACAGCGGTGGCACAAACACTCTCGAGGCTGGAACCATGCAGGAGTCGGAACGGAAAGGCGTCCAATATTCAGCCAGAGTTCAGCACACAGGCAGTGGGACCAGAGGTTTGAGGGCAGCAGGCCAAAGAGAAGCCCAGGGACAGTGCCAAGGTCAGGCATCCCTCGTGTACGGAGGCGCAAACTGCTCCTTGGCCACCAAAGGACCCAGCTGCAGAGGAACTGGAAACGCTCATGCCAAGCCCTCTGCAAGCTGATTGGATTAACTCTGTAAAGCTTCAAAGACACCGTTCCCAATAACTGTATACCTTCGCTAGTGGCACGGGATGGTTAGCAGGTGTGACCATCTGTGTGGCCACACGGACCAATAACAGATGGCCGTCCATTTTGAAGGAACACGAACAGATTGAACTGCGGAGCAAAGAAAAAAAAATACTGACATGACAAAAGACATAAAGTTATGAACGAACAAGAGACTGACAAACACACATTGTGAATAAATGTGACTCAATTACAAAAACAAAAACCGTGACCTGAGTGGGAGCTTGACTTTACCAGTGTATTGAAAAAAAATGCCACTATTTAAAAGGAGCTTCTACTTAGAAACCAAAATAGTGTGTCATCTCTATGTTGTTTCTCTAATGTAAAGAAATGAAATTATATATGTCATATAATATATGTCATATAGACGTATATATATTTGACATACAGTTGTGACAAAATAAAGACTAAGACAGTGTTAATTAAGGGCTTTGTTCATCTTAATCCATCCTCACTACACTGACCTGAAGGAAGTCTCTGCTTGTGTTTGCTAATTGTTGTCAATAATATACAGTGTAAAATAAACAATATAAATACCAAAGATGGTCAAATCACATCAAACATAAAATATGGCAGTATTTGGACAAATGGCTACATCTCCTTGGCAACAGACACCTGTTTTTTTTTTTTTTTTTAGAGTGGATTTAATCATGCTTAGTTATCCCCCAATATCCTGACCCTATAAACAGCCGCACTAATGAAGTACAGCTCATTATTTTTGCTTCAGATATTTACCAGGTGTTTTCTGTGGCTGATGAACTTCAGGTGTGTGTGTTTGTGTGTGTGTGTGTGTCGGCGGGAGGTCCATTGGAAATAATGAGGATAAAGAATGTGCAACAGGAAGGAGGAAGTTCTCCCCATCTCTCTTGTTCTCAGATTTAGAAAAAGAAAAAAAAAAAGTTTCCACACGTGTCTGCTAATGGTGGCAACAAAGGAGCAGAGGATCATGGGTAAAGGTTTGGTACTAAAGCGTGAATAAGTCAAAAGTCTGAGATGCTGCGAATGATTAGAGCGCTTTGGAAATTTTCCACGTTCTTGCGGAGGCAGCGTGTTCATTATTTCCCATGATGCACTTTACACCATGCCCATAGGCTACAAACACAAAAGAAGAACCACTTCACTCTTTTGAATCATAGCAATGGCCATGAGGTTTGTTGCTGGAAATGAAGCACAGCCGTGCACAAGCAGAGCACAATTCTTCATTTATGCCTCATTTATGTCAAATTCAGTATATCTGAGTTTCTGCCCTTTCAGGTTTGTGATGCCGCCGCCAAGTTAAGTTGTACAGGACTTACAAATGGGTATTATTAAGATTTCTTCATCACTGCTCTGCAGAATAAAATTATCTGGAGTCTATAAGAAGGTTCTTATGAAGATTAAAATGAACTTCATTGATCCCCTGAGGGGAAATTGAGCCAAGGCAGCTGCAAAGTAAAGATAAAATTACCATAAATAGAAAATATTTAGGAGTCTAAATACACACAGAGACTGTTGGCTAGACAGACTCACCGCACATTTCACTGAATTTTCTGATGTTTACGGATTTACATACTGTATTTACCCTGCAGTGCAAGGCCACAAAGGGAAGGTTGCAGACCTAGACAAGTGCCAAATTAAAGGAAAAACCTGGAGGAGGAGAAACATAATGAATATGGATGCTCTGCTCTCACATTCACTGGTGATAGCTTTTTTCTGATGTGAGTGATATATGTATTGTCACAAAGACACCTATGGGAAATTCTGGACTGAACCTCAAACCCACAAACATTTTTATTTTTTGGAAGAATGGTATTCATCCCTCCAGAAGACTGTCTCAAGACCGAACTTATTCCAAGGAGCACTGACGATGTCCCAGAGGCTCCTAGCAGCCTGAAACGCCCATCTCTATGCGCTACTGTCCAATCACAGCATCATTTCATTCAGATGTGAAGGAAGCAAAGAAATCAACAGCATTGTTTAATATCTAATATCTTTCATCAAAAATAGTCTGTAATGTTTAATTTTTACATATTACATGTGAAAATGCTGCTTCTGCTGTGTCACAGTTGACTTTTCTGCTGCCTCTGATAATGAAATTAAATGTACTTACAAGTGGCTTTATCCAGCAGGCCACCACATCCTCACAGTGGCTGGTCCAGAAATCACTAATCCCTTTTCATAGGAAAGAGCCAATCGTGACATCATATGTCATTGCTCTCCATCCTTTCAATAATGAACTCAGATAACTGCCAATATGAAAGCACTCCCTAAAGTGTAACACCTTAAAAAAAAAATTCCAGCATTGTACTCAAATGTAAAGCTGGAGATAATGATACTACCATCAGTTCCTGTCTGAGGAGTCTCCTCCCAGTGTGGCACTAATGAGAGGCCATGTGGATTTGAAAAGGAAAGTATCGGTCTTTGATCAGCGCTCACACTGAACACTGGAAACACTCTTTGAAGTACCACTCGAAAGAGTCTCAGTCTCTGTTTGCTGACCGGGTTCTCCAACTTAAAAAAATAAATAAGTAAGTAGTCTGAGCTGTGGCACCAGGCAACAGATGCCCGAGGCTACGTGACTTGGTGAACTGTAGCTGTTACTGTAATCAAGACAGAAAATGAGAGCGCTGTGAATAAGAAGTAGCTAAGGTTCAGTGAATGGAAATTAATATAACTTTGATGTCACACAGTATATATATATATATACATATATCTCGTTTAGGTCTTCATTAAGGATTATATCACTTTCCAAAAGATGGCATTTTTTCAAGAACATCAAAGGGATTACATTTTTGCCACTGTCAATAAAACATCTTAGCCCACACTTTTTTTATTTGCAAAAGCATGAAGTCAAAAATTCTTGGTTTCTATTTGTGGACAACATGAGAGGATGCCGACTTTGCAAAGGGGCTGTAATGCACCCGAGCAAGGACAACAACGAGGAAGATTAAAAAGTAAGTGTTCTCATTACCTGAAATGAGCTAGGTTTGTCGGAGGTGGGCCCTGTAGCCCTTCGATTAATCCTCCCTGGTGCTGACTCTTTTATGTTACTGAGGAATGTCACACACACGACTGGCCTCCCTCGCTCAGTGTGAGAGGAATACTAATGTACCAGGGGTGCGGGGGGACAGTGAGGTTCCCCAGCAGATGGCATGGAGATTATGAGGACAGCAGGCCGGCATGTGTAATGCAGCAGCACCAGAGTGGATGTCTGCTATCATCCCTCACCAGCTCTTCCATGTGGTATCAGGTGATATTTAACACATCCACTGCCTGTATTAAAACCATTGACGATTTCTCTCCCCTAAAATACTGAGTGATTTTCTTGTTTTTAGAAACCAGCCACCAAATAAGATAAGAACTTAAATAGTAAAACACTTCTGTCGTGGCACGATGCATCAGTGTTGCTTCTTTGTAACACTTATGAATGTGATAGAAGTAATGAAGTTTGTTATTTTGTTTGTCACGCCATCTGCCCAGTCTGCCACATGCCTCAGCTTTAACAAAAAAAAAAAAAGATTGAAAATAGAAAGTTACAACATCACTAGCTGCACCGTCCAGCTTGTGAGGTGAAAAGTGTGGATACACTGCACAGAATATTTATTTAGTTACTGTCTCATGAAGCTAATTCAGCTAATTCTGCCACCACTGCTTCCATCATCCAGGGTTTCAAGCCGGAGTCCACTCACCAGCCTGTCACCACCACTGACCAGGTGACCTGCTACATGGACCAAGAGGAGACCATCAACTCAGACGCCCTCCACGCTCTGGTAGAGCAACTGTAGCTGCTGCCATCCCAGCCCAGGGAGCCCTGTCATCATCATGAGGACAGTGCACTGCACACCACCGAAAAACAACCCTCCTCAGCAGTGAGGTCCAAACACAGCGGGGTCAAAGGTCACTGTGGTGGAACATTTCACTCAATAACACACAGGCTCCAGTCAGCCTGGGTCTGGATCAAAGTTGAGGTTTAAATTCAGTCTTACACTGGGCTTCAAATAGTATAAAACTGGTTTCAGCTATCTTGGTGGCATGTCTCTAGTTATGGCAATATCAGTTCAATAAGAGCGATTCCATTCTCAGTAAACAAATTAACAACTACACTATGCAACCCCCGGGGTCTAGACACTTGGTGGTGGTGGTGGGATAAAGAGAATACAAGAGGTCTGGATATGATGAGGAGTGGACTTGTGTTACTAGGTATAAAGATGTTGGCATCTTGACATTTGCATTTAGCTCAACACAATGTCCTCATATAACTAGTATCTTGATTGTAGACCTTTGATCTTGTGTATTCATGTGCAGTTAATCACAGATTCTGAGTGTGATCGTGCAAGAAGGGAAAATCCACTATATCTCTGTCAATGGGTGACACAGTGTTACCAATTTTGTGTCTGCGCTTTCAGATCTTCTGAGGCCACTGTTAACATAACTGTTTAACATAAGAGGCTGCTCTCTGAGTGACATCTGAACAATTGTGCAAAGTGGAAAGAAGAATTCAATTCAATTATATTTGTACAACGCCAAATCATAATATACATTATCTCCATGCTCTTTACAGAATAAGGTCAAGATGGGTCTTTTTGACAGCCAATTTTCTTCCTTATTAATTCTAATATAGCTGTTCTGGAAATATCTCATGATGATCCCATTGTACACATAGCCTGTTATCTATGTGAATTAGACAAGGGCTCATTTTTCCATTAGAATCTGTTGCACTATATGACCAGATGTAGCAGTGTATTTGGATTTGTAATGAGTAATGTACAATAGTTAACATGTAGTTTCAACGATAGTCCATCTGCTCTGTCTTGCGTCAGTGCTGAAGGTTAGAGTCAGTAAACTAATGGTTGGTGACAACAAATAATATTAATTGATTACATTGCCGACAATTTCCCCAGTGTGACACAGCAACAGAAAGGAACATTTTGTGTCTGTATCTGATCGTTTAGTCATTTTGTGCAGAAGAAACTCCACAAGCAAACTCTTGTTAATGTTCCCACTTGTTACAACGCTTTAAATACCTGATAAAACAAGACCTATTCATGACTTCTAGTCAGAAATGCACACAAATGTTTGACGTCAGGCTTCGTGCCTCCTTTGGTGGCATCCAGTGGTGAGTCAAACTTGTGACAAGCTCTGGCATTTCTGTAAAGAACCAGCAGGCATGTTTTTTATGAGATTTCTGAAATCCACAGTGCAAAAGCTCTGAGCATCTTGAAACCCACTCAACTCATTAAGCACACCATTGGGAATCATCCTTTCACATATTTTTTTAAACAAACTTTGACATCACAATCACTTAATGACCAACTAAGACGTGTTTACGTGGGAGAACATCCAAAGCGATTTGATTGGACAGAGTTCCTTCCTTTGGGTTTAGCAAAACAGCAAAACACAGAACCTCAAACACTCACATCAAGATGTCCAGTGTGCTTTAGGCGATTTCTGAATCATTAGGTCTCACTGACACAAACATCATCCAGTGATACAGCAAGCAGCTCATGTATTAATCAGTTCTCAAGTTATATAACTGCTTGGCTTGTGGTTAAACTTACCCCATGTTTTACGTCTCATTAGGTTACAGGAATGAGCCGGGCTAGTGCAATGAAATGCAATGTTTCAAGGAAAACACACTGTGTGTATCTTAGTGTTTGGTGTCAATGAAAAGTAAAACATACAGGCTTCTCACTCTGGCAAGGGCAACAAAACAGTGAAAGCATAGTGTCTCCCAATGTCTCGTTTGCTATTGCATGTATTCTAGGCTTAATGACATTCAGGAACATGTGAAACCTCAACCCAACAGGTCAAAGTCATACAGTATAATTAGTATTAGGTCCCTATTACAAAGAGTGCAGTAAATGGGCTCTTTATAGAGAAATAATACTGGAACAGTTGTCTACTGGTGGATTGAATACGTGCAAAGTGGGTCAAAGGTCATGTTACCTCCAACAAATTACACTGTATTGACAAGGTAGAGGTCAGGAAAAGCAGCTGAGATCATGTTAATTTGATCTGTAGGTCAGCTCTGACATGGAGGACACAATGGTTCCTGATTAGCATCACTACACCAATCAACCAAAGTACTACATTATAGATGTTTGATAATGAAAATAATGCACATGTTTGGTTAATTTAAACATCATTTCATTTTGTTCCTGTTCCACTCTTTAGAAATTAAAAGTATATGATTTAAGGCATTTATATATGATACATAGTATTTATGACATCAGTGATGCCTGAAGGTGCTCTTGCTCATGCTAAACCAACAACAGCATCACATGACACAGGATACCATGATGCAGGAGGACTTCCCCCATTACCTGTGTTATACCACCCCTGGGGGCCATACTTGACTTAAAGTATGTTCTGGTTGAGTTTAGACCACATGTTCTCACCCCAAGTAACATACCAATAGCAAATCTACTGTTTAGTAATATCTGTCCACTCAAATCCCTCAGGATGCCTACAAATATCTCCTCTCCTCACAGAACAGTCCTCTAAACTCAGCTATACCGCTGACACGCAGGGAAGACAAGCCTGCACTGCTGCACGTTTTTATATGAATCTCCCACAGAACATATAAACCTTAAGGGTGGCTATGATTGCTGGGGCATCGACAGGCCAAGGCCCCCTGATCCTCTGGGACTCCCTAGTCAGCCTTCAGGGCCAAGTCAGCCTGCGAGGCAAGATTGTGGTCCTGACCTCAGACCCTGCTGTGGTCTCTGCTATAATCAGAATGTTCCCTATGCACAGGCTGTCAAGATGCACACTTTGTTATTCTGCTGGGTTCAGAAAGAGACTGTGGGAGAAATTCAGATGACCAGTGGGACGAAAGCAAAGAATCTGTTGTTCAGAATTCTGCTATTTTTCTCTATTTTATGAATAATAAATCAATAAAAACCATGACCACTTTAGAATGAATAATAAATCCATATCTATTCAACAAAATACATATAATCCATAGTTTATGTCGTCACAACAACTGTTGGTATGTTACCAAAATGATCTCCCTGAAGTCTGCCCAGTCAATTCTGGTATCTAAAATTCTTCAGTCGTACCTTATGAATCAATACATGTGTAGTAAAGTGTGTCGTAAAACTGCAAAAAGAGAAAACTCATTTGAAGTATTAAATCAAACAATTCGCCACAATGACTTGTGATTAATGCTGGGTCACAGCCGAAGCTGCGTCTACCTGATTACCTTAACCCCACCTGCCCCGCATTGTCCTCAGTCCCCACCAGTGGCATGTAATTGCTGCAGTGTATTTCACACAGACTCTCCTGATGCTCTTGTTGGTTTGTCAGACTTGCCTGTCACTCAAGCTGGAGGCACTAAAACAAGACTCTGCTGCCCTGTCTTGCAATCTACACTCTTTCAAGCCACTATTAAGCAGTTTTCCCCAGTTCTTTATTAAGGTGGTCTGTTACATCCAATCCCTTCTGTCTGCATTCGTCTGCCTTCTGTCAATCTTGAATCATCCACCTTGTTTATTTGCTCTGAAACTATGTGCAGAACATCTCTGACTTTGGTGACTCACAATTCATGCTGCTACCCCTCCCTCTGATCTGACCCGAGGACCTTGTGAATGAACATTTTTAAGCATGGACGGATTACTGAGCAGGTGTAGCGGACACCGGGTGTAGGGCCCCCTGTTAATATTTTTTTTTGTTGGAAAGTCAGTGAAACGACTACAAAGACACGTAGTTAAAATAGACACAAAGCAAGTATAAAGAGATGCAAAGGCACAGAAAATGAGCGTGACTTGACCCACGATGACTACAAAGAGCCACAAAATGAGCAAAAATAGACGCAAAATTGCCACAGACAGAAGTAAGACGGGCCAAAAGAGACAGAGAACCTCTAAAAAGAAATAATACAAGTATGACCAGAAAAGGAATTACTAGAAAGGGATGTAGAGTTACCATAAAGAGACACAAAATTGGGGGAAAAAATTGCAAAAATGACAAAAAGAGACACAAAACAACCAAAATTAGATGCAAAATGGTTTCTGTCTCTTTCAATCTGGGTGTGTTGCTCTAATGTGGTAGGGATAGGGGGACTTTGACATGTCTGTGCCCAGAGGCCTGTTGCCTTCTAATCCGTCCATGGTCTTTGGCCAACAGATTGACTGCAACAGCTTTTAACAAGTTTTGTTCCAAAATAATATAAAAATGTACTATAATCCCTAATGAATTGCCATTGAAATGTTGTCACTCTTGTGTTACGGCCTCTTTAGGTTGCAAATCACAGAATTGAGAACGTAGCATTAAATAAAGGTGGGACACTGCATTCATATGTACCCTGCAAGTTGTCTGCATGCTTTTAAATTGTAAGAAATAAATATGGTCAGTACTTTATCATCAATGACCAGATCTGAATGTATCGTAGGCAGAACATATGGCAGCAATAGCACTGATGTCTGTGACATCAAGTCATAATACAAGTGTATGTGAAATGTAGTGAGATATAAGTGGTAAAAGTAATCATTATGAGGAAATAAATCCTTTCAGTGTTCCACTTTTATTGCATTAGGCCATTTTCACATTAAATTCTCAATTTTTGAACGAGGCTTTCCTTTGCTGGTGAAAAAAAATGACACTGCACCAAGTTCAGCAGAGATGGACAGATTTTCAAGCACTTTTAGAAAAATATGTTCTTGGCTGAAAATGGGTTTTATGTGGCTGGGTGGTCGATTATACTCAGGCACTTAATGTAGGTCAGACAAAGGTCTAGAGAGGGATCATCTCATTCCCACTATGCAGCCGTTGAAAAAAGGAAGAAGTGTGTGCAAGATGATGTTTCTGGCACTTTGTGGTTTGGTGGAGTGACCTGTGGCTATGCTGTACCAATCCTAAGAAGTCTGAGAAGGAAAACCATGCAGTATCAGTTTGTAGAGACGCACTGAAAGCTTCACGTTTTTGATAATATAGGTCAGTCGGGGGCTGGGTGCGGGGGGCTGCATGCTCCACTTTCAACTGTCTTGATACACATGATCCATGAGTGTGTGTCAGCACAGTTCCTCTCTTTGAGGAGTCCTTGTGAAAGAATTCCATCAGACAAACCTCTCACTTAAGTTCCTCTATGACGGATCAATATGAGAGATGTTGCTCTTTTTATGGGGGGGGGGGGGGGGTATTAGTGAAGACAAATGAGTGGATCACTGCCACTGGAAAATCAAGAGAAGAGCTTACTGTAGGCAACCCATCATATCGATGGCTGTAAGATCCTATGGCGTTCCCTGTACTCCGGACCCTCACCACAGATGACACAGGACCTATGTATAGGTGTAAAACAAAGGCTCCTGTGAGCAAGTCTCAAGTCTCACTGCATTGACAGTGATGTCACATGTATGAAACAGAGGAAATTGCTCTTTTGGCAGCATGGGAAATTACTTGCCAGTGTCACTCAAGCCTGCATCATCTGAATCATCAAGTCCTCAAATGGCCACAGAGCGCTTGGGTTGAAGTGACATGCAAATGGACTGTGACCCTCCCCCATGCGGAAGAGGACAAGAAATCAGGGTGTTCACATACCAGCTGGATGTGTTGCATTCGTAAATAAAGCAGGAGCCAAACCTAGATCCTGCAGTGTCAAGTACCTAAGCTGTTTTTCTTTCTTTTTTTTTTCGCCCTACAAAACCACTGCCACAGCAAATCAATCAGTCCAGGGGAGGAAACAGAGGATGCTACTGTGCATGAAGTGAGGGCAATCAGATATAACCCAGATGGCACAATGGAATACGAACTGCAGGACTGTCCCCCCATGGAGACCCCTCCGTTACTGCAGGATGAAGCACACACCCCACAACACAGCAGCACAAGTCACACCTTTTGTCGTGTGGTTGTTAAGGTGACATGTGCTTCCCAGTTGTGTAGTCTGTTGTTTTAAAATACATTACCCAGCTGAACTTGCACATTTTAATTATAACAATAGCTGTGATTTCAAAGACACACTCTGATAAAATGGCCCGTGTGATGTTACCTGTAGTTGAAAATTGGTTTTCTCGTCATGCTGGAATAATGATGTGTACACCACCAAAATTGAACTAGTTTCTCTTGTAACCCAGGCTATTTTGGGTGTGCTGAATGCTTGGGTGTTTCTATTTTTATTTCTTTAATTTTATCAGGTTTTCTTTTTTTTGTTTTTCAACCTTTTTGACCTTTTGTGCATTAAGAAATCATTTGGCTAGTGTACAAGCAGCGGCAGTCGAGTCTAGCCACCTCCTTCTTTTTTGCGCTCCTCTTCTGTCCATCTGTCTCCTCTTTCTCTTTTTCCATTGTCTGGTTTATAACAACTCCTTTTATGAATAACACACTTTTATTTGCTGACATATCCCACATCTTATTTGGAATTTAAACACTTTGACTCATATATAACGGATTCATTTTTTGCTATGTTGCAGGTAAATTTTTTAGCTGTTTTTTTTGTTTGTTTGTTTTGTTTTTTTACTGCATGATACATATGTATGGAGAATTAAAACATTTATAATAAAAAATACATAAGTCGATCAATTGATACACACACAGAAACATATATGGGAAAAAAAAAGAAATAATAAAGGTTTCTCTTGAGCACAAGAAACTTTCATTTATTTATTTATTTCCCATGTCTCTTTAGGGGCTCCATATAAATGTAACGGCAAATAAATACTGAAGTAAAATTTTATTTATATTAGTAATTATTTATTTTTTGTATTCATTAATTCCACAACTGACAAACACAACTGATAAATGAACTCTCACATAGATTAACCAATTGCTTTTAAGTGACACAATCAAGACACATCCACTCATTAACATACTGTACACTGATATTGATATTATAAACTGGGAAACATATTCAAGATTCATTTATTTATTGCAGTAGTTTTAGTCCTCCATACATGCTAAGAGTGAAAAACAAATCCTTTTTTGCAATGCAGTTTTTTTATGAATGGAAATACACAAAAAAAAATCAAAATTGGAAACAATCAAACTGAATTTCAGTTTATTTCTGGGGCTGGAATGATTTTCACCACAGTGTCTGATCCTGCTCCTTGTTTTGACCTCTGTTGTGGTGTTAGAGGTTTGTTCCACCTCTTCCCGCTGCTCTGCGTCTGTGTCTCGCTGGCTGGTGGTCATGTCATGCTGCATTGGAGTGATGACAGTAGGCTCATAAGGGGGGGATCTGAAGAGATGGTGGACCAACAGCAGAATCTGGCTCAGCTAAAAGCCAGATTCTGGCTGGCTCTTCCTCTGCTTCATACGGGCTGTGGTCCGTGCCATGTTGGATTGCAGTGTTGACTGGAGCTTTAGCTCTTGGGGTGAGAGGAGTCTGTTGACACAAAACAGCAGCAGAGTCGGGTTCACTAGTTGAGTCTGTGTTTTGTTCCAAACCAGACTGGACATTTTCATAGAGGATGAGTTCTGTCACAGTACTGAGGTCAACCTGTTACTCCTGTTTGAGGCTTTGAGCAGCACTGCAGGCTCTGCAGGACTCAGAGGAACCACCTTGATCACCGCATCCCATGGGCTAAGCAGCTTTTAGCTGGGTGCCTCCTGTCGTGGCTCTATCACGATGCTGTTGGCAGAAACCCTCCTCCCCTTTTAATGATCTTAGGATGTTGAAAACACGGAGGACTGGCCTCTGGTGAGTTGACAAATATCCTGGCTTCAAATCCAACATCTCTCATCTTCATGCTGGTGTTCACCTCCCACATCAGCGTGAGAAGAGGTTTGGCAACAACATCATCAAAGTCTTTGAGTTCAAACTGCCAGAGCCGCACGCTCAGAGTGCTTTCGCTCTGCTCCACCAGCAGGTCTGTCATATCCTCAACAGTCACCTCAGGTGGGATCCTGCTTTCCTGCTGAAGCCTGATAAGTTGCGCCACCAGTGCAATCTGAGCCTTGTAAGAGCTGATGTTCCAGCAGTGTTGGAGGGCGCGTTCATGTATAGGTGTGCCAAACAACACCCTGGTGGGCCTGTAAATGCCTCGGCTCCCTTTGATGAACCCCATGAATTACATGCTGCTGTATATGTCAATAGAGAACAAGTGAAAGTGTCAAAGCAGTGACAAAAGATTTAAAACAAGTGGCTGAACCGTCAATCCTGAGATTCCTCAGACACAGTCAATACAGGAGGAAATGTGTGTTCAGCAAGGAAACTGAGTGAGTTCTGCAGTTATTCTTACTGTTGTAACTAAAACTCACCTGACTAGAAGATGTGATTGTTTTTTTACTTTGTAAATCTTCATGTTTTCCCAAAAATGTCCATTTTCGATAATCTGCCACCTTTCTGAACATGTGAAATGAGATAAAAGTGAATATTGGACACATGAGACAGTAAGAATATCAAGTAAATGTGACTTTCTCATGATCTATATTACTTTTTAAAGGTTTGAGTTGACACGTATGATCTTTGCCATCATCCATTATTCTCCCAGAGAAGAACTGAGTCAGTACAGTTCAAGATACTTACTGCTAACAAGCATGTGTCCAGTGGAGAAAAGTACATTTACATTTTTGTGGTATATCACCAGTATTTCCATTTTCTGCTGCTTTATGCTTCAACTCCACATCCTGCAGATCATAGGCAAATACTGAATAACATTTATTCATCAGTTATTTTTCAGAGGCAGGTTGATGATACAAAATATAATCCAAAAACAAATAATCTTTATAAGAAATATTTTAATTATTGATCCCAATTAGCCTCATGGTGATTAGCTGTAACATAAAAGTGGCTCATGTTAATTCATCAACAATCACAATCCACTAATATCATAAACATTATTTGGAAACAAGCCATTTCTTTTTCATATTACTTGAATTTTTGGTGATTTGCATATGTAGATGTTTTTTTTTAGCACAACTAGTACGTGCTCCTGTAGCTTTCAGCCACATGTCATCACTGTCCTCAGCAGATGGAGTTGCTCAGTTGTCATGGAGAAAATGTGAATAATACAGCCAAAGATTTGAAGTTTAATCGACAAACCCAACAGTGATTCAGTCCAGCTGTCACACTGGACTCACATTGAGGAGTGCAGATCACGCGTCAAAATCAGATCTGATGCAGAAGGAAGCCTGTTCTTCACCTAAGGGGAGAAATACTGTTCCAAATATATATTATTCATGTCATTCAGTAATTAGAAACAAGCCTGTTTTATTCCAGCTAAAGTGATGATGCAGCAGGAAATGCACCCTTGTAAGGTTCACATTTATGTTCTGGATGAAGTGAATTCACAAGAGATGTGCTGCTTTCTTTGAAGTCGTCTGGCTACTGGCTCAGACTTTGAAATAAATAAATGGATAACACAGGGGGGAGAGAAACTTTTAAAGATATTCCGTCAGAATCAATTCCTGGTTGACGGAGTCAGAATTGCGGCTTTAAAGTCTCTGTAGTTCAATGCGGAGAAGTGTGACATAATAAACTTGCTCATTAAATTTAAGTGGTGAAGCTTGATCTCTGGACATGCTGTTGTTTGGGTTAAGTTAAAGTGCATTCAGACTGATGCTATTTTAAACAAATACTCAGAAGTCTGAAGATGCAGTGGGAGAGTGGATGCAGGTATGAAAAAGATATGTGCATTATGCTTTTGACGATTGATTTGTGAATTTTTATACCTTACCTGCTTTCAGATTGAAATTAATTTTTCATTCCTTCCTAAAATGCATCAGACCAAACCTGTTGAGGTTGGTGTTAAATGTATTTTGAATATGTTATACTTTTTTTTAACTTTTGTGACAGAATAAGTTATTGATCAAATTTCGAATGAAGCCTTCAGCACTCAGACAGCAAATCATTCTCCCAAGTATTCTGTCCAACGCTGGCAGCAGCCTGTCATTGTGATATCCGTAGGGGCTGTTGACAAACACGAAAGCAAGCAGCATGTGTCTATTTTCCAGAGGAAACTCAATTCCTTTCCTGCAGTGACACAGATGAGAAGGGCATCAAAGCATGCGTGGTATGCAAAATGACTGCAAATGCTGTTTCACTTAGGTAGCGTGGTTAACTCAGGTTCAGGGAGGATGCAAAAGATACTGAGTGAGTTGCAAAACAACAAGTCATGCCAAGCTGTGTTATCTGACAGCAGCTCATATACAACGGCAATTGCATCTCGCTGCACCGATGTGACTCAATTAAATGGCCTTCCTATGTTACTTTATTTTCTCCTAGGACGACTGTGCAATTTAAACATGTGTATGTTGTATCCACCAGGACACTGGTTATCAGAGGAATGGCCACAAATAGATTTCTCTTGATATGTCACACTTAAATGGCGCAGCAGGGTAATGGCCACATGATGGCCCACACATAGAAAATTCCTTGTGACGTTAAAGTGACCTTGCTTTATCCTTCATGCATGGATTGCATTTGGGATATCAGCACAGCCACATGGTGGATGTTCCCAGAAAATATACAGCTGATGCAGCTTCTGTGGGCGAGTTTATCGTCAATACTCTCTCAGTATGCCGCCTAAGTCAACAGAAATAACATCAGATTTCTCCATAAATTTACAGTCTGCACGGTTCAAATGTAACCACTCCAGCCATCAGTTTACATCTATAATCTCATGAAATGATTCGTTAAGTACTTTTAACACAAAGTACTTATTAGCATTTACTCTCAGTGAATTTATATATAGACTGGCGTCATGCCATGAGAGCTTAAGCTTTAAATTATATGTTTGTTAAGGAATGATATGTTCGCATGCTCAGTGCCTAAATGGTAGTATTGTGCATGGAGTCATTCATTCTCAATGAACCTGTTTGTGAGAGACTGAAATGCCTGTTTAGAAGCAGTGCTGCTGCTGCATACACATCATTACAGCATCAAGGGGATGGTATAAAGAAATGAACACCCAGGGAGAGGTGTAAGATTTTCCTACTCAGCAATATACCTCAAGTATTTCTATTTTTTACCATATTTCATTAGGAAATGACACTTTACATTGTGCATTTTTATATCTAGAGTATTGTATTTCCATGTGGACCAGCTACCACAAAAATGGCTCACACATCAGTTTGTCAATACTTTATACTTTCACAGTGGCGCATTTTCAGAAATGAGAAATTTCATTTTTAATGCTTGATTCATGCCGGCCTTCTGGGGCTCTTCTGTGTCGAGTTTGCATGTTCTCTTTCTGCCTTTGTTCTCTCCAGTAACTCTGTTTCCTCTCTCAATCCAAAGACATGCACAGGTTAATTGGCAACTTCAAAATGCCCAAAGGTGTGAATGTGAGAGTGAATCATTGCTCTGGACCTTGTCCTTGCCCAATGTCAGCTGGCACTGGCTTCAGCTCCGTAACTATAGAATACATAATATATTCTTTAGCAACTCAAAATGTAGGAATACACTTATTTGCTTATTTTCCTATTGGTAACCAGTGACTCCCACATGAACACAGAGGTGAGAGTACAAAGGAATCAAATTGATAAGATTGAAAAAGTTTTATTTTCGCTGTCAGAAAATCAACTGTTGTACAAAGACAGAATGTATTTGTCTGTCATATTTTTACAGCGAGTAAAAAATGACACCCAAATTTCCCAAATTTCTGGCATGTGTACAGAGTATTTGAAGACAGAGGCTGGGGAGAATTGGCTTTAACACTGCAGGACATTTCAAGTGACAAGAAGCTTAACAGCTGTGACAATGACGTTTTCTTATTTATTTAGAGGTTGTTTTTTTTTTGTGTGTGTGTGTGTGTGTGTGTGTGTGTGTGTGTTATTGCTGATTACCACACAGAGGTTGTGCTACAAACATGATTCCCATTTGTGTCATGGTTTGTAGTCTTGTGACAGACTGCATTATGTGGTCAAATAAATGATGTCACCAGATCACCAGAGAAGATGATGGAAAGATGAACTGAAACACAGCTAGAATTTGACATTCCTCATATAGTGTAGATCTATTGGTCATGATTTTGTGACTATATTGGTTTTCTGCCTAATGAAAGGCTGTGAGGGTACTTAGAAAATGGGGCTTTTCTAACAGTTGAAGGAAAAACGATGAAAAGGCTGGAGATCATTTGTAGGTACAGCTCACAGCATGGCCTGTAGTGAGGCATCTTTATTTAGGAAGAAGTCTCTTGCTCTGTGTCAGGTGCTGAAATGCCCTTGTCACATTAAGTGGCAGCTCTCAGGACACTTAACATTCCTCCCCACCCCCCTCGGCAGATGCAGTGTGTTTTTAATGACATTGTCTGCTTCCTGTCAAGTCAGCTGGGGGCTGATACGCAGAAAGTCACCTGTGGAAGGACGGCGGCTGGAAAAAGTCTTCAAGGGCAGCACAGGAACTCTGGTTGGTTTCTGACTCATGTGCTACATTGACTGTAAAGGGGAATGAAGGCCTGAGCACACTGCAACGCACAGGAGCTTAACCATATGAATCTCAGCCATGTGCAATTCTCTGGTTGTGTGTTTTCTCTAACCTTAGCGCAGTGTTCTTTTAACTGGACTCGCAGGAATTATTCCATTGCATGATTGAATGGTTTATGAAGAAGTCCAAAGGGAAATATAAAAATATTTTCATCTTAGATATAAAAGGAGAAAATGTTCAGATAG
Source organism: Caranx ignobilis (assembly GCA_021432705.1). Classification (NCBI taxonomy): domain Eukaryota; kingdom Metazoa; phylum Chordata; class Actinopteri; order Carangiformes; family Carangidae; genus Caranx; species Caranx ignobilis. The sequence continues at coordinate 8,685,686 of MU269988.1, forward strand.
GCAGGTACTTAACTAGAAAATTGTTGAGAAAGACAGCGGGGCTTGGGGTTGAATAGCATATGTGTATGTGTAGCGGCGTGCATTGATACTTGCACATGGTCCCTGCTTCACAATTCAGGTGTGCTTTGCTTGCTTAAACTCTGGTCAGCTTAATCTTCAATTCAAATGAATCTGCTCCCCTCAGGCACTTGTCTCACCTCTTTCTGTCATTTCGTTTTCTCTTTAATTTCCTCTTGCTGGTCATTTTTCACACAGAATTTTCTACAGGAAAAGGTCTGCCAAGGTAGGCCAGAAATCTGGGCAGGAGGGATGACAAGATGAGAGAGGAGCTGGTGGTGATGGTGGTGAGAATCCCCTATATAAAAGAGCCTGCACGTCTGCCTCTATCTGAGGTGAATGCGTGCTTTCCCACATGCCAGTGACCACATGTGGGTAGTAATGATTAAAGGCTACACTGAGATAGTGCCTCTTGGTGGTAAAACTGTAGAACTGTGTTCTTAGATAAAGTTGTTGAGAAAATTAAGAATGATGTGACATGTTCAGTATTCATTAATGTGGAGCCTGGGCTCCACTTGTTTGATTTGACTGAACTGAGCTGTACATCACAGCAAGTTGAAATTATTGGCTGCCTTTTGACAGCAGATACCAATTTTACTTTGTTTCAGGGTATTTTTTGTTAGAAGCTGTTAAAAGAAAAGACTTGGTGTCTTAGACAGCCAGTTGTAAATATTCATGTGTTTTATTTCACCACATCTGAGCCTCCTTAGCTGAATGCTGCACAATATATTTCGTATCCTATTTAAAGGGATATGACTCATTTACTTTTCCTCAATAATGGATGTGACCCTTTGCCTGTTTGTTTGTTTTTTTGTCTATTTGTCACATATTAATCTTTCAAGACAATATTGTGAACTAGTATGCAAACACTTTGCTTAACCTAACCCTAACATCCATCAGTCATTTGCAGTGATTTTTGTAACTCCTTATAAGGTGTGGTCACTACTGACATTAGTGGAGGTAGAGCAGGGCATCAACAGCATAACAGTGAAAGCTGATGTTATAATGTTCCAATGCAGCGGGAAACAATACATTCATTGCATTTTTCTTTTGAGACATTTGTATTCAAATGCTAACAGTCTCAAGCGGTCCATAGTTGTAAACAATTGGTCAGAAATCTTACCCAGAAAGAGGAAGAGGTTACCTGGGAAAAACAAAAACCATGTAACAGAGGTCTCAACAGGCCTGAAAATAAAAACCCGGGCTGACCATGGTTGAAGCCCAGACCTGACCAGATCCAGTCATTTGTATATATTTTGTCCTGAACCTGACATGAACCCAGCCAAAAAAAAGAAGGAGCCCATATTTTCTGCCTGAACCAGTACGTCTGGTCAGGCCAGCCCAGCCTGTTGAGAACCATGGAACATCAGCAGGGTGTTGCATGTTGTGTTGGTTGCTGAGTTGACTATGTTCTCTCACTGCAAACGAAGGGCTCCAGGGTTCGAATGGAAGCAAGCCAAGACCGCCCCTTTGAGATGATATCAGTTGTTTTATCCCACATCCGACCGCAATTACTGTGTTCACATTTGCAATTGCTGTGTTCACATTTGCCTAAACAAACCGATCTTTGGGGTCAAACGCGCCCTGTTTCGGAACAACTGCTCCAAATGAGCCAGGTCTGAATACACCCTTAGATATTATGCTTGAGATTTGTGAATTAAGTTATTTTAAGTACATTTTTCAATTAGATAACTTTTGAAAAATGTCAGCTGGAAACAATGAATGTAAATCCACACTCATTTATTACACGGAAACTGAAAGGCCTGTGGAACAGGTACCACATGGGAGCCTATTACTGAGTTTGAAAACAGCAGTCATTACAAACCATGTCCGGCATTTAAAAGAAGTAATACGATTTTTATTCAGTGACCTCCTTTTCTTTCACTCTGTTATTTCCACCCTGGCTGGAATGAGGCCTCCGGTACGAGACACGAAATATTAGCAGATATTCTGGATGAAATCTCATCCATCAGTCTCAAAAATATCAGATTTTTGTGATCACAACAAGAATTGCTCTCAGCAGCGCTGTGGCGTTAATCTCCCTGATCTCTTTCCAATCCCGACAAGGTTCAGCATTGACAAACAGGAATTTAAAATTGATACTTAAGGGACAGAAAAGTCATGCTGATGAGGACTAGGCCATCAGCAACGTGAGGAGGGGTTCTGATGAGCGTAGCCTTACCTCGCTCACGATTTCACGCTGTTTTACCAGATCAGAGATAACACTGGCACATCCTGTAGTTAGACACAATTTAACAGCGTGTTGTCTGAGAGAATGTGAAATTCTCAAGTGTTGTTCTGGCAGGTAACGACTCCTTAACTAGTATCCTCACCTTTTCAGCACTTTGGGGGTTTTTTCTGCAGGATGTGTCAAGCATTTCTCAAAAAAGGAAGTGAGTTTGAATCTGTGAGTATTATAATTAGACATTTGATCCATAGGAGACTTTTTATAGCTTCTTGGAACATTCTCCATATAAACTCAATTATTAAATTCCAGGAGGAGGAATGAAGCATACAGTTTAAATCATAGATGGAGACTGTGATTATGGAACATCAGAAATGCACTTAAACTGTAGCAAGTGATTAGATATCACAACTTTCAAGTTGCCATGCTGCTCACTCATCATGGCAAATCAGGTGTGTAATCAGAAGAGTCTCACCATATGTTTAGTTCAGGATTAAACTGATGAAAAAAAAAAGCTGATTTGGGCAGAGAAAACTTAAAAAGGATGTTATCAACCGAGCTCAAGATGCTGATGAGAATGCGGCGATAAATATCTGCTTCCAGAGGTAGACGCAACACAGGTGTAGGAAGTTTTCCCCAACCGTATGTCCATGTGATGGAGTAGACACCAAACAATTTAAAGTTGTGCTGAGTCAGCGGACATAAAATGAATAATTTTAAGTTAAGCATTTAAATCATTAATCAAGCAATATTGCCAAACATTCGTGGTTATTTTTTCAAGTGTGAGGATTTGCTGCTTTGGTCTGTTTATCACTCTACTATAAATTGGATGTCTGTGATTTTTCAGGGTTTGATTGAACAAAATCAATCTGTTGGAATTTCTAATTGGCATTTTCATCCTTTTTTGAGCAACTAATAAATACAACAGTCAGTTAACTGGAAAAAATAACCAGCAGGTTGATTACTGATCATGGAAATAGAGTTGCTGCCTGCAGAGTCATATAACTGTGTTGCCAAAGAGCCATTGTGCTTTATCACACATAACAAATCCTTTACTGGTCTAAAAGTAATTTTTTGTCTAAAATTTAAATACAAAACTGCCCAGATTCTGTTTTTTTTTTTTTTTTCTGCTGCTGACTGTATTGATGCTGACAGCTGCTTGTTGCTATGTAAACTGGATAACATGCCAAGTGGTGTTTAGATGCAAACAGTGTGGTTGTTGCCCACAGCTCTAAAAGTTATATTATGTTTGAAATTCAAACAAAAGTTCATAACGATTTAGTCGTGTTGTTGTGATTGAGCTGCCAAATTTAATGGACGAGTTTAAATTCACATCCACGGCTCTGCCTCCTAAAAATCAAATATACACAGCGTCAAGCAGCTTTAGGTTTCAGCTAGCTGAGCAATGCAATGAACACATTTCAAAGAATGTTTTCCCTTCTTCTTCCTCTTAAAGCTAGAGTTACAATCTATACACACAGTTGTGCTTGTTTGGTCCCACACCTGCTGGTTCTTTTATGGCACTATCAGGCAGGCTAACCTTTTCCACAATGATATTTCTACACATAAGATACAAGAATGAATTTGACAACAGGGATGCAAAAAGCATAAACATTTAATCCTGAAGTACTGAAATTTGAGTTTCAACCAGAGAACACGAGAGCTTATGAAGAATAGAGGGGGAGGGATCGAGTAAAATATGTTTTTGCTGTTCCTCGCGTGCACAATCAGTGAAGCTGTATGTCTGTACTGCGGTGCTCCAGTCAAGCTGCAGGGCTGACAAGCAAGGCTGTGTTAATGGGAGATGTGCTAGATTTATAAATGCAACATTTAGCAGCTACTCTGACTCAGTTCAACCCGAGTCTCATCAATAAGTGAGCAATAGGATGCAGCTTTACATATCTGGTGAGTGCATGCACAAAAGTCATATGCAGTACACTCAGATTAGATTTATTGTTTTCATATTTGATCATAAAGCCTGTGCCTAAAGCAACAACACATATGCACTCTGCAGCTGTACTCTACATTCTTGGCAGCTGGTCAATTAGTAATGGTAAGTCAGCACATTCGCGCACACAGTCTGAATGTTACTAATATTCAAGGTCAGACAGAAAAGCCTCATCACAAAGCTGGCCTAGTGCAAGATAGAGAGCTTAACTATATACTCATTTCCATAACAGTGAGTCGATGAGACATCAGGTAATTTACCGCCTGCCCCTAAGGTTAAATCAGATTAGAGGCAGTGAAGTAAACAACCAAACAAAAAAAATACAATAGCTGCAGAGTGGCTGCAATGAATCTAGTTCATCTTGTTGTACAGTAAGAGTTTTGCTTTTGCTTCAGCGCATGCAACTGGTAAAAATTTTCTCAGCACATTTTCATACTGTCATACATCTCATTGTCACCTCTCAAACTGTGTGATTTCCACAAGCCGACATACTGTAGCATGTACACCTGGAAGAAGCCTAAGATGAATGTATGTATAAAATATATGCCTCTAGGATAAAATAGACATGACATAATGCTAACATATATTCATATCAAGAATTTAATACTGAAAACATGGACTAAGCATTTCTTTTGTGTTTTGTTCTGTGTTCCCGACGATACTTCTTCGTCCTGCTGCTTAATGAGGTGTTGCAATCTCTATCCAGCCCCGGAGAGCATCAAAACTGCAACAACTTCATTCTGCACAACAGGTGTTACAACATTTTCACTGCAGTATTCAAAGTGTGTGTGTGTGTGTGTGTGTCTGTGTGGTTTAGAGACCTCAGTAAGGGGAAGGCGAAGACTCACCAGGCGTGGCATTGTGACGTATATGTTGTTCATTCTTTACACTAATGATGTCAACAGTCTAAGCTCTCTCTTGACTATGGCAGGAATCGTGCAGTAATCTTTCATCCTCTTAAGCGAGAAGAAACTTTGCCTCAGAGACTTTCTAAGATAGATCACCATTCATACCATGTAAGATTATCCACTATGAGTTCACAAGGATGAAAAACATAAAGATTTTGAGGCAAGTTGTTCAAAAGATAGGAAGAGGACACAAAGAAGTCACTTGGGTCCACTTCATAGAGCTTTCAGATGATGTAAGTTGATTCCTATCAAAGAAAGAGAGAAGATGTTTTGCTTAATATTTGATCTTTGGTCTTTTGTCATATTTCTATTTAGCTCCAATTTGTGTAAGGAAGAGTCTCTGCAAGGCTGAGCCAAATGTGCATTTCTTAGTGGTAAGGCCGAGCCAATTGTATCAATGTAAACCCCTCTTTTCTGACTGCTGGCAGGACTGTTGATCACACTTGCTATTCTCGGCTTCACATTTTCTGCTCATTAGACATTCTGCAGAACTGTTGAGGAGAAGCGGCAACCATGGAGCAGAGTCCTGATGTATTCATGGGCAGCACGTAGCAGCTTTGATTTTGATTGGCTGAATACACATCAAGGGGTTTGAATTTCATGAGTGTGAACATCCTCCTTTACTCCTCACAACACAGGTAATGTACCATTGCAGATGCCGTCAATTAGTCATTCCCAGTTTTTCCCAGCTCCCTCATCCACAACACACATCACATTATAAATATGTTCATTTAAAGCACTTTGAAGCCATATATTATTTGTCACTCTATTAGGTAGGATATTGTTACCAGGGATGGAACGGTTCATAAAATCCACAGTTTGGTTTGTGTCATGGTTTTGGGGTCATGGTTTTGGGTTCACTTCACTATACAGTATCATTTCTTGTTTGTTTGTTGTTTTTTTTCTCATTTCTTTTTTTTTTCACACTCCAGAAATATCATACATCAGCAGAAGGCCATGCTATATCTCTTAATGCTTTTAGCTAGCTGTTTACACTTCTCTGCTGGCTTGGTAGTCACAGATAGTGTTAAGTTGTGTTACAGATGACTCAGTATATGGATTTTTTTTTTAATAAGTTTTTCTTACTTCACAGTTTTTCCACATACCCCCTGGCAGCTGCAGAGGTACCCCCTTGGGATACAATTAGTTCTGGTTGAAAATCACTGCCATAAATCTAATATTTGCAGAAACTGTTCTTTTTTTTTTTTTTTTTTTTTACTATTTCCAAGTTAAGACTCATTGGTTTAAACATCAGCGTTTAAACCCATGTTGTTGAGACTTGCTGAGCATGCACAAGAAAAAAAGAATACTGAAAATCCAAACATGCCAACTTATACTTGCAGACCTTCACTGTCATGGTTACAGCAATAAACATGATTGTGAAACATGACGGATAAAAGGCAGAAATACTGACGCTCTTTCCATCCACCTCAGCCTCCTACTAGCTAATTCTTTGTGTTTACACCAGCACATGAAATGTCATATAATCATTGTTTGCTGAAGTGGTTGTCTAATGTTTTTCCCATTTTCACTATTGCTTCCAGCTATTGTTTCAAAGCCCACCTCCTTATCTTCAACCTTTGAATTGTCTCTGGCTCTACATACCTTCACCTACACACATAGTAAAGCTAGAGGAGAGAGCTGCTGCAAGCCGCTCATATTAACATTAACTTCTTCTTCACGCCCATGTGGGCTTAATGTCTGTTTCATCATATATCATAAATGTAATACTATTTGGCAGCTGAAAATCAAACCTGGGCTCTTGGCGCTATAGCCAGCACCTGAGTACATTTTTAAAATTACATGGCAGTAATTCAAAATGAATTGGCATATTCATTGGCTTCTGATAAGGCAATATGTACTTTTGCTGATGAATAAGGTGAAAACAAGTTTCAAAGCTGTAGAAGCAGATTTTCATGCTGTATGGAACTAAATAAAACACACAGTTGCCATGTCAATGGGAGAGACACATTTAGAAATCCACAGTAGGATGATATGCTTTGAAAAATGTTCAGCAATCATGTTAAGAAAGGTTAGAAATTGCGAACATAGTGTTATGGTCCTTATAGATATGGAAGGCAAAGGTTGTTGTGAGTGAAAGATGACCGCATCATAGAAATAGGGTTTATTTTTATACAGAATAACTATGAATTCACTTAAAGGAGACATATTATGCATATTTTACTGCTCTTTGCTTACCATTGTGTCAGTTTTGAACGCCTACATTGTAGTTCTGCATGATTTTAGCTCCAAAACTCTGTAGTTGTCTCATATAGATGTCAAGAAAAATCCCGATTTCAACCGCCATGTAGCCACTTCCTGAAACACTTCGATTGGCTGCTGCCCCCCCTGCTTTCCTCTGACTGGCTTGCTCAGTGGAGGCCCACGTGTGCTTGTTTACCTTGCGTTGTTAAATACATATATATATTCATATTCAATTAAATAGGCGTTAATGGATAATTTTTAGTTTTAGTTTTTTATGTTTCCTCAAGGAGATCTTAAACACTGGCCCCTCAGAGTCAAATTTGGCCCAGAACACTTGAGATTTACCCCTTGGTGATTCAGTCTATGACTTGACTCAACTACAGCAGGGTGCACACAGTACAAAAACACACACACAGGGACAGAATATAACTCACTTTAATTCCTTCTCCAGCTGTCGATAGTGTAATAAAGCCTCAAACAGTGTGTGCTTGTTTTTTTTTTCTCTCTCTCTCTCTCTCTCTGTGGTGGAAAAGCAGAGCAGTTCATTAGCCTTATCTCTGTTAAATTTGCCCACCATGAAACAGCACAGGGAAATCAAGGCTGGAATCCGTCAGAGTTGGGCTTGGCAGGATTTGGTTGTTCATTAATTACATTTCGTAATGAGTATTTCTGTTGAACATGATCATTACACTGGTGGGATAATGGCTGCTTATTTTATGGCAATACAAAAATATCCATCTCGGGCCATTCCTAATGTCATCGGATGAAACACTTGATCAAGGTTTCAGTGTTTGGAAAATAAGTTTTATTTCTCCTTGAAACCTAGAGGCCCAGGGAATATCTATTAGGCTCTTAATTGATTGCATACTCACGGTCTGAGCCACATCACAATCTTTCCAGCTTTCTTTGGCGCTGCTCTCTTCAACCCTGGCTCATTGGTGTGTACAGTGGATCATAGCATGCATGGCGATTGCTGGTTTCGTGAAGGGTGAAGAGCAATAATTTAATCATTAGACCAAGAAGGTTTGAAGTAAGACCAATGAGTTCACAAGGGCACAAGCAAAATGAAATGGAAAGGCTGGCGGTGGATCGGCATTCACAGAAAAGAAAGACATGGATATTCTAAAGCAATGAAAACAGTGTATATTCTTTCAAGTACCTCAGAAAAGGCTGTAGAATATTTTGTTAAGACGTTGCCCAATGAGCATTTTTGTGATCAGCCAGTGAAAAGTGATTTGGGCGAGGGATGGGAAACATGAACAAAAGAGGAAAGAGAAGGGCCATGAGATGAGGGAGAGAAATCTGGATGCAGAGAGAGATGAAGGAGAAAGACACAAAGGGCAAGAAAGACAAAAAAGAGAGAAAGTGATAAGAGCTGACAGCAGTAATTCATTCTATTAGTCACTCCAGACCTCCAACAGAGAAGTATGACACAAGGCTTTGAACCTTTTCCCTCCAAACTATGGCTGAAAAATGAATATCTTAATGTAAGTTAATCATGCTTTTGCATCTAATGTGTATTCCTGTTAGATATGAATTGACTCATCTGAAAACATCACATCCCAAACAGACATACAGGTATGAAAATTATTATAAAATAAAATTTTGTGTGTTCATGTTGGACCACATCATTCACCACATCAGAAGCTGTCTCAAAACAGATTTTCAGCATCATTCAAGTTTTACAAGAAAGGAAGTGTCTGGCCAAGCTGGGAAACAAACAAATTAAAGAATTGAGTAAATGAAGCTGAGAGCTGTTGAGGAAGCTCAGTCATGCAGACAGGAAATGTCAGAGATATAACAGAACTGCAAAAATGGATCATGCTCTTTCATTTCCAGTCTGGGAAGGCAGGCTGCTGATCTGTAGGTGGATTTCAGTGGCAAAACCAACTCGAAATTTGTCATAGCGTCTCACAGCTTTGTTGTTTGTCACAGTCAATAGTGTCGGTTCGCTGAAGTCTTTATTTTCAGAACACCAGTCCCAGGGCCTCCCATCTCATTCCTTTATTAGTTGAAGTGCAAAAACACAACCTAAACAAAGCTAACACTGGGACATGTTATGTTGTTGTATGGTGAGGTGATGTTCCCACCTCAGAGTGTGTGCGGTAACATTTTGGTAATTATAATGAATCATAATTAATATTGATGGCTATGAAGCTTGTTTCAGTTTTAGTCATTTGGCTGTCATGAATATTGCAGTGCTGTCACAGGTTTGCACATGCTGCTGTTGCTGATCTCTCTAAAGTTTGCACGTTTTTTTAACTAATATATTTCTAAACTGGAGTTGTTGGTCAGAAAAGATCTATTTCATCTTAATCTTAATCTTTTCCAGGGTCGTGGGGGTTTCAACTCAACCCACTATATGATCAGGAGGAGACAATGTCTAGACTGGTGCTCACATGAACAATTTACTCTATGTATCTCCACCCCATCTGACCTCTACAGTATGTGGAAAAATATATCACATGAACTCAGGAGAACACTGCAGTTTCCACACTGTTCACCTGCTGTGGCTCGGTTTCATTAAAGTTTCATCTGATCTGGTCCATCAAGGTGATTTGGCTCATACATTACATCTCTCTGCGGGGCATAAGATCTCTTGCACTGAAAGATTGTGTGCTTCGCGGGGATAGTGCATGGTTGAAGTGTTCGCTGTGAAAGAAGTGTGCCTCTCACAGGTCCATGACCCAGCTCCAGGCAATGGCAGCAAGTCCGGTCAGTGATGCAGGGGCAGCATGAGGTCTGATGCAAAGTGTTACAGCTGCTGCTTCTGCTCATATGGGCATAGCTCACTAGGAGTCTGAGCCTATGAGCCAAGCCCCCCCTCTCTAGGCCTTGGGGGGGGGATCCAAGGCCAGACAGAGTTAGGCACTTCTCTGAATCCACGGACAGATGGATAGTGAAAAGGAGGGGGGGGTCATTTACATTCATCAAATTTATCAGAGATAATAAATACAAAGCAGCTTAATGTGTTTTTAAAACACAGCATATATTCTGTAGCCTGTATATTTTGTCATTAACCACAATTTTATTTTTCTTGCATACTCCAATTATGGCAATTTATTCTTCAAAATATATAAATATTATTGACCCCTGCATTACATTAAATATGTAACAAGTCAAAAGCTTGTGTTAGGACCTTGGATGTAGCTTTCACTTTGGCTGAAGTGCAGGTCTGAATATAATGAGACTCTGAATATCATAATTCACACATTTTCATAGCTCTCTGCCAAATATTACACCAATGCCACTGACAGGAACTCTCTAGTGACCTCACGCTGTTTTCACCCAAGGTGTAGCGTACACAGTCAGCCTAAAGAACTTGTTCCTCTGTTGCAAACATTTTGAGACAAGGTCAGAAGAACCTGAAAACATGTTTTCCAACAAGGGTTTGTACAATTGAGCGATTAGAACAAAGCTTGTGAGAGGTATGGAGAATGTGTGATGCAGCCGGTGACTAAGTCTAATACAAATTATTCATGTAGTTGTCACCTTTGTCAGGTCAAATCACATCTATGAATTAAATAATGAAATACTGGCATTTTGCCCTCAGATGAAGCAATGAAAAAATATTTTCAGTGCCACTGTTGCAAACAAAACACTAAAGGGCTTTTGAGATTTCTAAGATTTGCAATGATTTATGCTTGAAAAGACCCAGAGAAAATAATATTTGCAACATAAATTTATTGAAGAACTGAATTCAGGGCTTGCATCAATCTGTAGCTCTCTCTACATATATATGCATATTTCACTTAAAAAAGTAATTTCCTCACTGACTTGTTTGTGATTAATGTGCAGCAGTTTGATGCAATAACTTGACAGAATTTAAAAGAGACAGCAAAGACATGCCATTGATTTATTGGACATGTTTTGCCGTATATTACCGGAAGAGTTAATTAGGATGTGTATTAAACAGACTGCAAGGAAATCAGTATGTTAAAATGTAAAGGATAATGTAGTGACAAATAAGTGGAACGCGTGATTATTCATTGTTGTAATTACAATATGCTGACTTTGACTCATTATGCTGTTTGCCTCGATGAAGCCATTTGCTGAAACCGCTGCTTGGATCAAGGTCTATGATGGCGTTCAGTTCACTTTTTGAATTTGTAGTGTAAACATGTATTATGGAAATTAATTTACAAGACATGATGGACCATGCTATTACACCCTGCAATATTATACTGTACCAGAGACCAACCTGACTTACTGAATACAACCTTGTTAAAACAATAACAAGTCTATTTTGAAGTTATGAAGGTCATGTTTTTTAGTTTATTTACAAGTTTATGGCTGTTCAGCATTTCTCACACAGAGATTAGTTTGAGAGGGAATATTCGGTATCTTTCAACTGCAAGAAATAATGAAATTCCCAAGCCTGAACTCCGATTCTGTATTCAGCATTATTCAAATGCATGCTCAGCATGACTGATGCACTGTATTTGCACCTTAAAATTCATCATAATTATCCTACTCAAATTAAAGGGGAAAAGGGACGCCACAGCCTCACTTCTCCTCTCATTCCCACAGTGTCCTCACCCCTGCTTGCTGGTGCCATTTACTCCTGGAAGAAAGCCTATGATTAATGTAAGGTGCACACACTACAAACAGCAGGTGTCTGTTGGTGCTTTTTTCTTCATGCTTGGTACAAAGGTTACAGTCATTTAAATGTGTTCTTAATATGCATTTTCCAGTTTCAGACAAATATTTACATTGGCTCCAAGGTAGCAAATATTTTGCTGCACTCCTTGCTGCAGTTTGTTATGATTCCCCCGGATAGTGACTTCCAGTATTTCTTTCTTTATCAAAAAACTAGCAGAGCAGTTTCTGAATGTTTTATATCTCTGCAAAGGTTGCTAAGGAAGACTAGAACTCGAGGCCAAACCTATGGGCCAAACTCAAGACAAACCGGTTTGGGTTTTTGCTATGGTTTTTGCCCAGGCTGCCTCTGTTTGCTCGTTTCATTCATTGCAGGGGGCAGCCCGGGGCAGCACGTGAACAAGTCGTTGTAGACCGGAAAAATCACAATATAAATTAGTCTTTGACAGTGAAATCTATGCCAAGTAACATAAAACATTATCTAATGCTTGTAATTTAAAATCCCACCGCGAAACTTTAGGGAATCGCTGTATTTCGTCCACTGCACCGCCCGGTATGTCATGTTTTGAGACACGCAGTGCAGCGTAAATGCACGCACCCGGCGGCACGTTTCGGACGTGACGTCAACGCGCTGCAATTCAAACTTCAGGAAACGAAAGCGTCCGGAGTGTAAACGGCTCTGTTGTCACAAACAGACTAGATCAGAGGGTATCTCCAGTTTGTTTATTCGGTGAGTTTTAAACATTGAATGGTTAATTGTGCAAGTTATTTTTAATTTCCGTGGTCTTATTTCAAATTGCACAGAAGTAGCTATATTTAAATGAACGTTACATTAGTCTATGTTAGTCAGCAACTGAAGACAGGTGAACGGAAACTCCCTGTGTTACGTTAGTAAACGGTACATAATTTATTTCTGAAATGTCAGTCAAACTTTTAAAAGTCTCTGAATTGTGATAGAGTGAGGTTTATGTTATATATGTGAAATTAGCAGCTAAGTAGATATAGGTGAGGTTACTTCACACGGACTGAAAGTGTGACGTACATTCCCAGCAATCTTATTGCACAATTTGATATTAATAAACAATTCTTCGTCTTTCATAGTCTCGGTTCTTTTCTTTTAATGTGGAAAAAATTGTACAAATTATTTTAATTCAAATTAAAACTAAATGCCCTCTGGTCAACTTTAGCCCAGAGTCTCTCCAGGTTAACACCAACAAAAGGAAGCCATGACATCTAAAGGTGCTAAAGAGACCATTGTCAGTAGGCTGGGTTTCAAGTCCAGCAGCTCTGGCTCCAAAGCTGAGGCAGAGCTGGAGAGAGTGAGGAAGGAGAACGCTCACCTGAGGAAAAAGATTGATGAACTGGCCAAACGACACATCAAACCACCGGATGCAGACAAAAGCAAGCTGCTGGAGGTATTATTTTATGTGTTACATTGAGATTTTCCTGCAGCATGTATTTATGTGTTTTGTCCTTTTTTTCTGATTCTAATGTTCATGTTCATCATGCCAGAGGATTCTTTCCCTTGAGACGCTTCGGGAGAGGAACAATCAGCAGTTGCTTGTTAAAGAGCAAGAGCTAGACACTTTGAGACAGCAGCTGTCAGCTAGAGGAGGAGAGGTATGTACACATGGCACATCTTTGCAGAAACTCTATATATGGTTGAGAAAATATCCCATTTACAACTGACCTGTGTGGGCAAAACTCTTCTGTAAACACAGACACACGTGGATAAACATGCTGACACCCCGAGGCAGCAGTTACCTGCCCAGGGTGAGGAGATACACCTACTGCTTTGTCTTTGAGAGCACTCCTCAACTTGTGAAGATTTGTTGCACTCTTGGCATTGTATTGGTGGCATATGTATTGCTGGCAGCAGACAACTGTCAGAAGGAAGAAATCACGCTAGAATTCCACTGAGCTGCCACAAAAACAGTTGGGGGGGAAATAGCTTGTATCACATTTTGACAGCAGCTCAGCTAAGTGAAGTTTAGACAGCCAGCAAAAGCTGCATATCAACACATGTTGTGTATGCTGCTCACTTGATATTTATTAACCAAATATCTCTGTCTGTAGTGGGTCTGTGCATGAATTAGCATTCATGACTTGTTAGTCTTGATGACACTGCTAGAGAAATTGATGCTATTTATTTGCGGTTGTTGCTTATCCTTGTGAAATCTCTTTTCTATCATGGCAGAAATCGTTTTCTAATTTAAGCAAGTAAGAATGGCACTATGCTAAAACTTTGAGATGGCATGCTGGTAAATGGAATATCAGTTATTTGTTTTCCTAGACATTGTGAATGTGTAATGTGATTTAATCGCACTTGCCTCTTCCTCATTAACATGCAAAAACAAAAGCGCTACCATAGCTGCTCAGCCTGCAAAAGGCCAGCAGATTGTCAACCATGTAATGACATTTGTATGAGGCAGATTTGCTTGGCAAAGAGCAAATATCCTCAGTGTATTGTCTCCACTTCAAGAAAACCGTGTTGACATGGTTGCTGAGGAGGCTAGTAGAGCTGTCGTTGATTTCATATCACTTTGTATTTCAGGTTGTAGCATCACTGCAGGCGCAGCTAGAGCAACGGAGGAAGGACGCAGAGCAGAGAGACATGTTGTTCCAGAGCCTGTCGCAAGAGACTGAGAACCTGAAAAACAAGCTGACAACTGTTTCTGCCCGGTGCCAGTCCCTGGAAACACAAGTGACAGTAAGTTGACCAACTCTATACCTGTCGAAAAAGTTTCCCCATCCAAATAACCAATTCTCTGCATTGGGAATCTGTATTTTTCTAATGATGTAGTTGGCTTTAAAAAGGGGTCTGAGTCTGACTAACTCTATTTGCTGGTACAGTTTGAAAAGAAAAGTGTTACCGTAATTGTTGTGTTACAGCCTGGATTTTCACAAAAATGTGAAAGAATGGGAGGAAATCCAGATAATATCAGAAACCTCAAAGAGGCACTTTTTTCATTTGTTACTTTTTTGTGGTAGTTGTTGTCAGAAATCACTGAACAGAGTTGGCTGAGTGGTTATATCCCACACTCTGACAGCACACTTTCCCCTAGCCTAGGGTTAAATCCACCACAGTTTTCTGTCCTCTGCATCCTCCTCTAATATCCTCCATCTCAAAATTTTTTTTTATCTATTCTATCTCTTGTGCTGATGCACTATACAGTATATTCTTGTTGAATTGTGACATTTCTCACAAATCAAATCCCACTCTAGTGATTAAATGATCTGAATTCCAGCAACACTAGAAGATGACTAATAGAAATGTGCTTTAAAGGAACCAGAGTGTAGTGTCATCAAAATTGCTGTGATATTTGCCAGGTTTTTGAATTGTTGCTCCTGTTAAGATCAGTAGCAACTCCACCTCAGATTTACCTCATGTTTATTTTAAAACATTTTGTACATTTCAACAGATTTTTTTTTGTTAGCGACGTAGGGCAGGACTGAAGAACTGTTTAAAATGCAAATGCACTTGTTCCTGTGGGCACTAGGTGGCAGTGTGTGACCTTTGATTGTTTTCCTCACCTGCAGACATTATACATTTCCTGTAGCAGCCTTGCTAATTTGTCATCATGAAACCATGAAATATACAGAATATACAGAAATATACACTATAAATGTAAATGTTTTTGTTACCCATCTTCAACTGTCAATACCTTGACTAATAATACTTCACTCAGTAATGTAGAGATGGGTGAAAAAACAATTTGGCCCAAGTGACACTTGATAGCATTATTAATATCATCAGAACTGTCCAGGCAAGAGCAGGGAATGTCTAGTTGCCACTCAGCTGCCTCGCAATTGTAGGCTTTTATTCCTTATCAAAGGGCTGCACTGATTCTTGGTCAACCTTTTTGATGCTTGGAGCACAGCAGGCCCTCACTACACTCTTAGAAAGAGGTCATCAAGATTCTCCTCGACTCCTGGAGAGCCTTAGATGGCAAAATCACACGAAAGAAGTTGAGAAATTTGGATTTCTGAAGATTCAGTGATCATATACCTCTTCTCCATGGACAAAAAAAAGTCTTTCATGGCCACGTGTAAGATCGATTCAACATGACTTAAAAATGCTCTTTTTTAATGGTTCTCCTTCAAAATCTAGGACCAGCATCAATGTTGCTCAAATGTTCAAGACAGTATCTGTACATAGATATACTGTTTATCCTTATAGGGTTGCAGCGGGGCCTGCCAGCTGACATTTGGAGATGGCAAGATACATGAGATTACATCATAGACATCTTTCATGACATATAGAGGCTCACAACCATGGACACTGGTTGAGCTTTTTGGAGTTGCTAATTAGCCTGACATTTATGACCCACACAGACAAAGGGAGAACGTACAAACTCCACTCAGAAAAGCCCCAGGCCTGGGTTTGAACACAGAACTTTCTCTCTGTCAGGAAACAGTGCTAATCACCTTCCCCTGTAGATACATTGCATTTCAGTGGACGCAAGAAGCTAATGAACAGGAGAGTCTGAAGGAAGTGAAGTGGAGACTTTAACAAGAAAGTTACAGATGCAGTGTTTTAAAGATTCATGTTCCATTCCTCATCATCCTGCATGCTAGATATCCTTTTAGACACTACTTTTGGACTCAGGTTTTAAAGTTTTGGGCTCATCACTTGGAGAAATACTTGGTTACAGTAGACTTAGTTCTTTTCAATCTAAGTGTCTTTCAGTTCCCACTTCATATCCCTTTTTTGTGTCTTCATGGTAATTTTCCAAGAATTCTCTCCACTTTCCAGACCCTTGTCTTAGCTCCTTTCACATTACCAGAAATAATCCCAACCAAGAGACCCAGACTCACCCTCGCTCCCTCTGGATTCACAAAAGCTATTTGTAGGCTTAGCTTTAGGGGATGTAGGTTTTAAATCCAACTGGGAAAAAGTTGACAAGCTCATGATGCCTGGCTGGTGTTTGCATGAGCTCATGCGGTTGATCATTGAGATGTCTATGGTTGTGGCAGTGCTGAGAAGGGTTTTCCGAGGCTTAGTCTTTGGGTGGGATCAGACATTAGACCTCAGGGTCACGATGACAGCATTATGAGATGACTGTCTTCAAGGGATGGATGTCGAGGAACTTGTGACCGGGGTAATATGGCCATCTCGCTGAAAAAACAGCCCACATATTGACCACTTGCTGTGCTTTTTTCTTTTCTTTTGCATTATTAAAAAAAAAAAAAAATTAAGAGGATGAATAATTTAAAGCAAGCCCCACGGCAAACCAACTGCTTTAGCGTCTGCTGAGATTTTACATTGAGAACTGTCAAACAGCATGCACAGGCCACTGTGTACAGACATCGTGTGTACAAGGTATGTGAGTGTGTGGCAAAAAGATCTGCACCTTTTCTTATCTTGTAGAAGTATTTGCAATTGAAAGAATATATTTATGACGGGTAGATATGAACTGCTGCCAATACATATCAGACTTTGGGGTTTATCTCAAAAATGTGTTTTTCCTCACAGCAGAATGGACAGGTACCTCCTGCAGACCTGGCATTGGTACAAGATCAACTGAGAGATGTGAGTCCAGTCAATGATTTACTCTGCGTGTGTTTCTATGTGTCTGTCTGTGATGTAAGTACACACATTCAAACTATTGGAAAAAAGGTTTTTGTACCATGGTTTTAGAGCTGGAATATCTCACCCATCTTGACATATATTTGAAGCTTTTGATTCCTCTGCACTCTATTCATTGCCGGGGGAACTGAGTAATTCTCTGAAGTTCATCATTCAATATTTCCAAAATATCTAGGCCCTATTTTATGTCAGTATCAACAAAGGACACACTGAGTATTGCCTTTTTGGACAGAACAAAACACTGAAAATAAGAAAGGAAAAAAAGAAAAAAGAAAATGCTTCTTTTCTGTCCATGTAGTAGTTTTGATGAAATACCACTTGTTTCAAAAGCAGACTTCTGTCTCTGTTATCTACAATAACAAAAATATAGAATACAGTGCTGTAGTGTACATTGTTTTTTCCACCCAGTGTCCTTGAATTTAAAGGCTCTCTAAATACCAAGCATCAAGTGCAGTATGTCAGTGCAGAGGTTGTGCTTCTCACTGCCAGGCCCTTGAGAAGAACCAGCAGTGGCTGGTGTATGACCAGCAGAGAGAGGCCTACGTCCAGTCTGTCCTCGCCCGCTCACTGGAGCTGGAGCAGCAGCTCGCCCAGGCAAAGCAGCAACAAACCAAACAGGAGGCTGGTTCAGATGGTGAGAGTATTACTTGTATGAATTAAAGTAAACAGAATCTAACCTTGTGTTATATAACAATATCTTATCTCATGCAGCTTGATTTTAGCCACAACATTGAACATGAAAATCAAAAGATGAGAGTAAATTAGACATCCACACTTTTATAAGGCTATTTGCATTTAAACATAAGCTCTTGTTTTATAAATCCTACATAAACAATGCTGCTGAATCAAAACTTGTACATTTTTAATTTCTGTTTTTAGCCTCTTAATTTGTCTAACACTATCTATTGCTGCCTCTGTTCACTCAGCAGATCCAGGAAAGGAAGCTAAACTGAAGGGTCAGTTAGACCAGTTGCTGGTTGGGGTGCAGAAAGACCTGGAGAGCCAGAAAGATCAGGTTACCAGGACCGAAAAGGAGCTCAAAGCACAGAGGGAACAGGTAGTCCTTCAAGATTTCACCTCTCAATTGAATGATACAGAATGACTCCCCAATTAAAGTGATAATCTACTTTTTGTGGATATGCTGCTCACTTCCCTGAGAAACTATGTTCCACTTCATTTACATTCACTTCACTCAGAAGATTGGTTTATTGCTGAATCTGCATGCAGCTGGAACAACCCCATTAAATATCCACGTTCCTTGAATTCAGACATCTTTATAATTGATCTGTGGAACTCTGTGGGAGAAATGGATAGAATTTTTTTTTACAGCATTTCTGAATGTGAATCTTTTCCTTCAACTGTGCAGACCCTAAAAGCTCAGGCTGAGCTGCAGACTCAGAGGGACCAGGTCTCAAGGCTCCAGGAGGAGACGTTAGGGCTGCAACGGAGGCTCAAGGACAAGTGTAGTGAGCTGTCGTCCTTCCTGATGAAGTATGAAGAGAAAAGCAAAGAGTTGGAGGAGACCAAGATGCAGCTGCAGGCAGAGCGACTTAGCAACAGGTAGGTTGTGTTCTGGTTGTTGATGCTAAAGAGAGGTGGCTCTCCCATCATCTCAGTTTCACGGTTTATCTTGAAACGGATGCAAAGAAACACATAAACCCATGAAATAAAAATCCAAACTTTAGATTAGTTGGTGTATTCCCATTTGACTTTCCTAATATTTATTTGGATCACCCAAACACTGCATCCAGACATGCAGCATCTGAGGAGAGAAAGGTGTCTTCTGAGCGTGCAGACAGGATGAGAGTTGAACTGGAAAATATGGACATCAGATTGGAAGAGGAGAGGAAGAGATCTGCTGAACTTCTGCTGCAGGTAACGTTCACAACCACTGTCATGTCACCTGTAGTTACGCTTCACTAATGTTCATTGATTTATCAAAGTTATCCACTCACAATATCAAAGCATGATACACGAAAGGTGGGATCCATTTAAAATAATTGGAAATATAAGACTTAAGTTACGCAGGTTTTTTCTTTAAATAGAAAATCTCAGAATATTTAAAGGATTAATAAATATTGGAATAGAATATTAATTAAATATAGCATTATATTTTACTATAACTTTGTTTTCACAGGTAAATATGTTGCAGAAATCTCTTCTGAGCCAAAACGAAGAGCAGAGAAGAATTGCTGCTCTGGAGCAACAGGTAACACTTCATGATTTCTTGTCAGTTCAAAGCACAGCATGTGATTAGCAATAATAGATCATACATTTAGAACCTTCACTGGTCAGTTACGATGTGAAGCACCATCACACAGGCCCTGATACGTTGTTTTTATCAAGCACATACAGTTGTAACTATCTGAAGTGGCTGCAATCTCTTGAAAGTAGGAAATCCACACGGATTCCCACTTGTGCAATTTAAGTACAATGAGTTCTTGGCTCTCTTCATCTCATATATTTCTGCCCCTCCTCAGATCCAACTCTCTGCCAAGGACTTTGAGAATGAAAAGATTGATCGCCAGAGCATGCAGCACCAGTTACATAAGGTGCTGAAGGAGCTTCGCAAGGCCCGTGATCAGATTGCTAAACTGGAGTCTGCTGTAAGTGTTGCTCAACGCCACAACCCATATGTTCAATTCCTAATTCTGTTTGAAATATAAACTGTAACTATATTGGTTCTGATAAATTAATATAATGTCATGATTTCTGTTTCAGAAACAGCCGAATGCCCGTTTCTCAGAGCCCAGCTCCTATAACAGGCTTGAGTTTGAGCGTCTTACCATTGATGACACTCTTGGCCCCACATCTCCATCTAAAGTCACTAACCTCCTGGATGAGAGTTTCTTGGAGTGTCCAAAGTGTCGGGCCACCTATCCCACTAGTCGTCACAGGGAGCTCCTGGCACACATTGACTTCTGCCTTGCCTAAGCTCACACAGAGTCCTGATCAGTGGCTCCCAGCCTGGGTGTCAGCTATAAAAAAAAACACTTTACTAAATATGTGTAAAGGGAATTAAAATTAAAAAAAAGGGGGAAAAAAATGGCTGTTGAGTTAACCTGGTTATTAAGCTTTTGATGACCATGGTTAACAAGCAGACATTGCTCCCTTTTTAATAGCTAATGAAACCATAATATTGGGAACCACTGGATAAGATTATAACATCAGTTCAGGATCAGGCACTTTTAGACTATTCAATATGTTCCAATTTGAAAAAAAAAAAAAACTTCAAAACTGATTCCAACAAAGTGTGAAAAGCATTTTAAAACTCTTATGGGAGACTAAATACTTGGTTTGCCATCTCATTCTTTGCTATGATGACCAGCAAAGTCGCTCAGATGATTAGTTTGAAATACAACTCCTGCTGTCATAATGATCACTGGACATTTGGAGATAAACCAACATTACACACTTTAAGTCCTTTTTGATAGATACAAATAAGATATATTTTAAATAAAAAGGAATTGAGGGACTTATCATTCTACATCACCTTAAAAGTATTCAAGATTTCAACATGTATGATAGTTTTTAACAAATGGCACAGTTCACATGTTTACACCTTCATGGTTTATTTGTATTCCAGTTCTTTTTGCCCGCATCATGATATCAGGCCAAGGATTGATCTGATCACTGATTTAAAAATACATATCGTATTCCTTCCACATGTTTTATGTAATATGTTTGGGCTCTGCCTGCTTCATTTTTTCTTTTTTAGTTCAGTTGTGTTTTTCTGTTTATGTTTTTATGAAGCTCTTATTTACTCTGTTTCTTGTGTATTTGATCAAATTATTTATTCTTGGGTTGTTTTATGTGTGAGCTACTGTCTGTTTAGGTAATGAAAGCTTTTATTTTACCCTGGTAAATATAAGCGATGATAACTATTACTGTAAAATGGTGGCCTTTATGATGGTCTTTTGTGGATCATCATGGGATATGCTTTATTGTATTTAGTATAAAAGTTTAGAAACCTGCCTAATATGCTCCATTGACAAACCAGCTATAAACACACTTCCTCCACTCCTAGTTTCAGTAATCAATGCAGTCTGTGCAACATTTTCCTCAGCATGTATATTGATAGCATACAGTATATACATTGTTCTGAAGAAAGAGAAATTACCCATAATTTGCAGTGGTCATTTGCCATCTTACAGTAATGATCGTTTGTTTTTCTGCGTTTTGGATTTTTAATGTTATATTTGTGGATAAAACTGCATTTAATGTGTTGCCTATTACATTTTGTGCTTTTTGATTTAAGTGTAGCAGTGTCTCTGTCTGGGTGTTGCAAACAGTGGGACAAAGCTGACTGACTGTAACCACAGTTAAGATCTTTCCCTGACTTTTAACCACATTGCTTTGATTTGCCCAAACATAACAAACCTTTAACATCCTGCACCAGGGAGCTTAATTTGCTGACACGCTGCCAGGTTCTTTCTGTATTATTTCCTGTTTGAGTGGAGCTCACTTCCATCTCCACCCTGACTTTATAAGCCTGCAGCACTGTAAGGCTGGAATGAGATTGCATGAGTTAATTCCTTGTACTAAACTATTTAAGGTAGGGGATTAGTGAAGGTCCTCTTGGTAGGGGAAAGGGGTTAAGGTGCCTTTATTCCTGCTGCCTTGGCAATGTGACCAGATGGACTTAAGACAGACGGACACTGCTATACTGTTATCTTTTGAGGAGTTGTGTTGTTTTAGCTTAGGCCACGTGTCTTGATCCTTGTGTTACTCTAATCATGTGCTCCAAAGCTGTTTTTATCATGCACTGTACTGTACAAAATGTGCAATAAAGATGTGAATCTCCTTCCAATACAGCAGTCCTTTGTATATTTATCACATGAGGTTGTATTTAAAGACTAATGGTGTTTGGAACTTTTAATTCAATACATCAAATGCATGATCTTTGCTTGGTGTGCCTGTGTGTTTTATACCACTTTAAAGGAATGGTTTTCAAAGTGCTTATTGTAAGTGATCCACGGTGAAGTGAAGCGATGGTCGACATGAAGATTGATGATGTTGAGCTTGCTGTGTCTTGACTTTGTTTTGTTTACTTAACTGTGAAAGATTAGGCATCAAGAGTTGACTCTACCATCCAGCAGATGTAACACTTTCTGATGCTTCAAGCTCAAACCAATTAGGGGTTGATCAGCAAAGTTACAAGGTATTCATGTAGAAAACATTTTGATGGACTCTTGGTGGCCGTTAGATCAGCATTAAATGATCACATGATGATAACATGCTTAGCAGGTATAGAGTAACCTCATTTGCTCTCTCAGACCAGTATGTTAGCATCTTACTTGCTAATTATATTCAGAATGAGGCTGATGGGGAAGCCGTTTGGTTTATAATGCCAGGGAAACTAAGTATTGATGAAAAGTTAAAGAATCAAGTCACTGCACTCTCCCTGAGGCAGCCATGAATATATGTATCGCATTTCGTGGCACTCTATTCAGTAGTTGTTCAGACGTGTCACTCAATAAGACAAATGTGGGAACCAGGAAAATCTGTAGAAAATGTGTTAATCCACACAGCAGATGCAGAGATATTTCACTGGATAAATGAAAAGTCAAACCCGCGGGTAGTTCCACCAACCTTTTGCGGTCATCCATCAAGCAGCTGTCATGATGTTTCAGTGCAAAAGCCAAAAATTTCAACCTGTGCAAAAGTCACCCTGAGCAATTGTAATATCTTAGGATTTATGAGAAAACAGCTTGTGGATTTTCCATACAAATAGGAGGTTAAAACATTTGGCAGCAACTGTCAAAGTTATAGTAAAAAAAAAAAAAGAGATAGAGAATGGGTCACAAATGGGTGCAGCACCTGGCTAAGAGGAAGGGCCTGCTGTCTATTCCAGTGGGACATATGTTTACCACAGTCTTAGGCATTTGAACACACCTCTAAAGCACTCATAATAAACCGAAGTCTTTTAAAAGCTGAACTGCTCAGCCTCGCTCTGCAGGACTGACTTTACCTCTTTGTCCCTGACAAACTTGATTTGATTTCATAAAATGATTTTATTAGTTACAGTAACGGGATGAGTTGCTTGAAGCTCATTCCACATTCTTGTTAGTTTTTTGTAGTTTATTTTCACACATGGATAAAAAAAAAAAAAAAAAAAAAAATTATAAAGCAAAAAAATTCATCATATGTTTGGGCTTTGGTGTATTTTGACTGACTGAATCCACAACATGAATTCATTATTTGCAATCCAGGAATACGGATTAATATTTAAATCCAATCAAAAATTAAATGAGCAAACATGGTATGAATGTTTTATTTCAAAAACTGGATCAAGAGGTATACATCATACAGTCAAGAAACACCCAAACTACGTTGCCTAAATAGGACATGATTTAATATGTATGTATTGAGATTTATTGACAGTATCTACTTTTGTGCTACAAGATACTATGCATCCTTCAGTGTAAAAGTAAAGCCAGTGACTTGTGAACCTGTTTTCTTTTTAGTAAACATGGTGAATATGGTCAAGAGCTGCAGTGATGCTGAGAGTTCAACTTCTTTCAAAAATAACTTTCCCAACTGATTATTCGTCACATTGGCCTGAAAAGGTCGAAAAAGCTTTTTGTCAGTGATCTGGTTTTCTCACTGGAACCAGAGAGCAAGTTCTGCTGGTTTCCCTGAGGAGGGTTGACTTACACTACATTTAAGTTCCCATACAAGTAAAAAACAAAACAAAACAAAACAAAAAAAAAACCCAGACTAAGTGTGACTAAGATGTTAAAAGTCCTATAATCTCTTTTCCTTTGGGTAAATTTGGGAAAGACCAACATCAACAGTCATCTTTCATTTAAAGTAATTTAAATACAAATACATTTTTTTCAAAAAGAAGAATGGGCTTCTTCCTCCCTTAGAATACACAGAGATAGTAGATGAGACTATGAAGAGAAACTCCGGTGTGAGATTGAGTCCAGAACCAGCAGAGGGGCACAAAGTCCCAGAGGTGGCTGCTTCAAGAAAAAGTATCACTTCGTATTAAGAGGTGCGTTGCCATCGCAGAATCCTGCAGTGGATGAAAAAAACAAACATTTAGCTTTCTCTGATTTCTAAACAGGAGCCATCTTATCAAGCAAGTGAGATAGTGATCACATGAACTTACACAACTTAGTCTAGTCAATCATTCTATGGGTGACACTGACTCGCAGAATACATGGATCAATAAGTCCTAAACAAATCAACTCACCTGTGTGTGCAACGCGTCTGTATTTGCCCAGCAGACAGAGCTCCACCTTCTTCTGAGTGACAATTTGCTGGTCCTCTGG
This sequence comes from Caranx ignobilis, assembly GCA_021432705.1. Taxonomy (NCBI): domain Eukaryota; kingdom Metazoa; phylum Chordata; class Actinopteri; order Carangiformes; family Carangidae; genus Caranx; species Caranx ignobilis. The sequence continues at coordinate 8,710,458 of MU269988.1, forward strand.
CCTCAGGCCGGTGGGGTGACGGGAGAATATGAAGGAGTAGCTGTCTAAGCAAGTGCCGTCGGTGTCTAGTAGTCTGCAGGAGTAGTGGATGGCGTAGTTGTCGTAGTCAGTGTCGACCACCCAGTGGTCATCATCTGAGAGTGAGGAAGGTGTAACAACCCATTTGAGAACCTTTTTTTTTTTCTTTTTATTTTTTTAACTTGCATAGCCAACAAAAAATAGTCATTTTAGGCAGATTTTTCTTTAAAACTAAAAGTTCTTACAGCTCATGTGCCTGCTAAACATTTACTTTCAATCAGGTCAGTGATAAAAAAGTGTTGATGTTGTTGATTACATCAAATCTGAAGGTCAACAACCTGTTTGTAATGTTACATCAAGCCCTCAAACTATCTTTGACTAAAGGTTATGCTAATAAAGTGCCTGCCTGTACTTTAGTCTCCTTGAATTAACTGTAAATCACAGAAATCTTCACAAGTCAAAGCCAGAAGATAAGATTTGTCAAGACCTGCTTGTACACAGGTTCACATGCTCCACTTACTTCCAGTCTGCAAGTAGGATGCAACTCCCCAGTACTTCATCCTGAGCTTGGCAGGGTTAGCTGTTTCCTCAAAGGTGGCCAACATGTCAGCACACATTTCCCAGTTGCTGGAGGTCAAAGAGAGAATTCGACATTATAAAACAGTAGAGAAAATGAGGGAGACAATAGTGGAGGGAACTGACTGATATAGTATTCAGAGAACAAAAACAGAACTCACTTGAGGATAATGACTCTGCCCCTGGCAGTAGCTGTCATTTTGCCATCATCTGCAACAATAAACTGGGCCACGATGTTGTCAAGTAAGAACAAACCCTCTGGGTCCTTCTTTCCTACGGCATACCATGTCCCTGTATACTGTAAAAGACACGTCCACATATCACTCAGCTTTAAAGCATAAAATATTCAGAGTGAAACATTGAAAGTTATCATATATGAACAACTCACCCTGTTCCTGTCAAAGTTCTGCATGACCTGGAAGTTGGCCACCTGGCAGTCCTGTGCCCAGGACAAAGCCACGAGACTGAGGGCCACGATGTACAGCAACATGCTACATCAGAGGACAGAAAAAGACAGAAAGAGAGGGACAATTTTGGAAACGTGTCAACCACATTACAACTTCATTTCCAGAGGGTCCACAAGGTTCTTTGAATTGATGTGTTACAACCAAATTAGGCAACAAAGTACTAAAGTTAGTCAAAAAATACTTTTGAAATAACAATAATAATAATAAATCTAAATATCTGTAGTAAATATTCAGTAAAAAAAAAAAAAAAAAAAAGAAAGAAAAAAACACAAGTCGATGTAAATGCTTACCTTGTTAAGAAGAGAGCAGCTCACAGAGATCCTCTGCTTTTCTGTCTGCTCTTGGCCTTTTATACAGTTGGCCAGTATTGTGTAATAATTTCTGGAGTCCTGAACCTCCCCTGCTCTTCCCGCAGCTAGCTTGCCTTCTATTGGCCAAACATTTACATAACTGTGGGTCCCAGTCCTATTGATTTGTGTGTTTTGCACATTTGGTTGACCACCCCCCTTTGACCCCCACCCCCCAAAAATGTGTTTTCCTGTCAGAACTGCTGAGGCTTTCTTGGTCTTATGAAAGCAGTCACTAGCAAAGCCAAGAGGAACATCTGGAATAAGCTATACAATGAGTAGATATGAGGACACATTTGTCAAACACACACATAGGCCTACTCTTTTTGGATGAAGCTATGGCTTGAATGTTGTTTCCTCAGAGCGTGTGCTCACATGCAGTGGACAAACCTACACTTTAAAGTATAAAGCAGAGCGATCCTCCCCCTCTTGTTGTAGGGTAAGTGTAATCACATGTTTTCTTAGCACAGACACTGGAGTCTCAAACACCAGTCAATGATGAGGGGATAATGTGTAAGATGGGTGAAAATGCTTGTAACACTGAGACTGAAACCAGGTAGTACTGTCACACAAGCATTCCTTCTATATTATAAATCTGGTGCTAATCCACATTGAGAAATCTATCCTAGTGTCTCTACTTTCAAAGCTTTGTTGATATTTAAAGCATCAGTCAGGGATCAGTTGTGCTTTCTTAAATGTGTATAGCACTAGAAAGAAGTTAATTAGTAGTTCCAACAGTAAGATAAAAGAAATAGCTCACAAATTTAGTTTTCTGTAACCAGGACGCTGTTTATTCCTAATTAAGGAGAACAGTTTTCCAGAGAGCAGGGTCAGTCCATTCCTGACTTGTTTTAATTTAGTTTATACAGTTTAGACATAGATTGGTATTTCATCTGCCTTAAATCTACTACGGCATCGTTTTTACAAAGTGCTGTTGTTTTGCACAGAGATCATGTAACCAGTCCTTCGAGGGCTTGAATAAAAGAGCACAGCAGAGCCAAACATCTGCAGCTTGCATAACCAAAGCCCTGGCCAGTCAGAAAAACAGTGCAATCACTCATTTTGAGTAGAAATAATAGCGGCTGGAATTTGGCCAGAGGCGGTACAACATTTCATAATCATGGAGATCAGCCAAGAAACCATATACGCTAGACAATATGCTGCCAAGATTGCGTTTGCATTTAACATCTTGGGCAGTGTAAGTGGTAAGTCAGTCAGTCGGCTTCTTGTTTTGATGGGCTGTGAAACTTAAGTAACACGAGAATCCAAATGATCCCTTATAAAACCGGGGCTTGAGCAAAAGACCTCCAGGCTGAATACACTGCTTCCATCTGAGCTTTGGAGCTTTGAACAGGGTGGTAGCACAACAGGGAGATCGTATATTTGGCAGAGTTTTTGTCCACCCACATAAATATAACCTAGTCCAACCCGACACCACCACTACCTATGGGCTAAATCACCCGTTGACACTTCACAAAGACAGTGTTTTGTACGCAGAGATGGTACTGGACTGAAATCAATTGGAGAGTTGTACCTTATAAACTGGCAAGTACTTGATTTAAAATTAAAGTGTAGAGCCTGCATCAAGTAAACATCACCTGGCTGAGGCCTCTTTACAATCGATTTAGTGTAAATTTTCATTTTATGGTATTTTCCATAGTAGCAGACTTTTTAAAGAGGAACTATGCAGGATCTTTACCTTAAAAACAGCTTTGAAATGATTGTGATGGTTAAATAAATAACTTTTAACTTGTTATGAGGGAGAATCGTTGTTGTTACGAGGCTCTCTGCCCTCCACCTAGCGTCTCTTGGCCCAAAAACCAACCTTTCCAGATCAGCGCCTCGGACCCAGTGTCCCAGCTCTCGTCTTGGTGGCAACGCAACACAAATGGGCCTCATAACCTGTAGTCTCTTATTTATGACAGATAAGACTACATAAATACACACATCATAATGCATACATGATAAATAATGTTATCTGTGGGTTGCTTTCTCGGCAGCTTCGTTGAAAACAAATGCACATGGCCAGGAGGACGGTTAGCAAAACAGTGGAAAAGTGACCAGACTCGCATAGTTCCCCTTTAAGATTGGTCAGTTTTCAAACCATTTCTGAGTAAAATCTTAGGAAATATAGTGTAATCCAGTGTCGCAATTTGATGTTTGGATGCTGTTTGCTTCCTGTTGAATAACCTTTTTTTTTTTAAAAAAAAAACAGTTAAAAAGCATACAGGCAGTCAGAACTGTCTGCTGCCTTGCCTGTCTACTATTTGTCTGCCTACCTGGTTTTCCTCTTTCTTCTCATTATATGTAAATGACCTAACCTGTTTTTACCACTGGGAAGTCATCTGCTCTAATTTATTCCCACAGTGTCTCACATCCGCACCTCCCCACACACACCTTTTGTAGTTTTCTCTGTGATGAGATTGCCTTAATCCCCACAACAAAAAATAGTGGGGAACCCTTGTCTTGCCAGCCTGCAGCTAACCAGACAGTGTGCTCAGTTAATAATAGCCAGCCATCTTTGTTTAGGGCCTTGTTCCCAGACATTCAAGTCTCACTAATTGGCTAATTCCCTGTTCAAGGACTGATACCATGATGATGGTGATTTCATTAGCACACAGGTAGATTGCTCACACAGAGTTTTAGATACCACTGTGGCTCTGAGCCTGATCATTTCAGCGGGTAGACACTATTTAGGTACTACCTCCATTGTACACTAAACAAGGATAGAACAGCAGTAATACCTAATGCGGGTTTAGCTCACTTCTAGTTCATGGAAAGTATGACAGCTGCCACATCCCCTGTGGGGATCACTTTATAACAACACTCTCCTCATAAAGGATACATGAATGGTTTATAACTTTAGTAACTAGTTTTTTAATACTTTGCATGATGATATAATATTGGATAAAAAGGATCCATCACCAGAATTTGTGCCTGTCTTCATTAGATATTTGTCAAGTTGTTAGCAATTAACCTCAATCAGCATATCTTAATGGTTAAAAAGGTTCAAGAGATGGGATAAAATGATAGTGAGTCATTTGTAAGATTAGTGAGTAACAAGAATGAACATCAACTTGTAAAATAGTGAACCTGCATCAAAACATGAAAACTCGTTTATTACTTTGAGAGTAATTACAACAGTTGATCTATTTATAATAGATCCTTTATAAATGGAGTCCTATTATGAAGTGGTATCCTCCTGAGATTGTTTAATAGGTGCTGTAAACAGGGATGACACATTGAATATTGAATTGGAACAGGAGGCTAATGGTGTGAGTACAGTAACTGGCTTAAAAAAGGCCTGTGTTTGGAGCATCCCCATTCACCTGCTACTTATGGCAAAGTACACACAACATGTAAATGTGTGGCATGTACAAAACACCTGGACCCAGTTTTGTTTCCACTTTTCCTTCCTTAACAACACGTTTTCCTTCCTGTTGAGGCCCAGGCATCGAACCTGGCGTTTGACCTGTCAACACCCTCACGCTCGCCTGCGTCCTCCCTCAGATGGGCATGAGAGCCCGATATACAATGATCAGCGTTGGGATTTGCGGGTTAAGGGTGCTTAGAGCAGGGGTTTTAATGTCATGACGTCACATTAATTAGCGGCCACTTTGATCCCTTCAGCCTCTAAGCCGCACTCTGTCCTGCTCTGTGTGTCGACGGACACGGAATGCATTAGTGACTTCCTCGGGGACCGTGTTGGAGGATGCTGGTCCAAGCAGACGGATGCTACTGAGCCACCCCACCCTGTGAGGCCGCAACACAGCAGAGCTTTGCCTCCTCTTCTTGACATTTCTTTCCGCAGGTGATGCTTCAGTGAGAGGGACACACACTGAAAAAAAAAACCCACACAAAATAATTCAAAATGGCAGACAAGGATAGCGTGGAGAAATACCTGGAGAACAACCCGCAGTTCGCCAAAGAGTACTTTGATAAGAAGTTGCGCGCGGAAGCTCTTACCGCTGCCTTTTCAGCATCTGTCGATGTCACCGCATCTTTCAAGGATATTAACTCTGTGCAAGAGGCCGCCATCATCTTCGACCTCATACAGGAGATGCAGAAAACAGTGGAGATGGAGAAGTCCCTCCACAAGGTGCTGCAGAGGATTGCCACGATAATACAGGCCGACAGGGTCAGTTACTACGGATGCCGGTCCAGAAACGGAATACCTGAGCTCTTCACGTGCCTCTTTGACGTGACCCCGACGTCCAAATATGAGGCAAACCTTGTCAACCCGCAGGCTGAGATTGTGTTCCCTACCGATATGGGTGTTGTTGGTTTCACCGCACACTCCAAAAAGCCCCAGAACGTACCTGACGTCTCCAAGGTGAGGAGCCGTGACTGCGCGCGCTCAGTAGGGCGCGCGCTGTCGAATAAAGTTGTGTTTGCTGTCACTCAGGTGCAAGTGCAACATGTGGAAATAATGGTGGAAAAGCCATATTTTCTGCAAAGTTATAACCAGTGTAGATGAAATCACTCTAATTTGTTGTTTCATTAATGTGAAGTTGTGAGCTGAACGTCTAGGTCTCACAAATCAGAGTCGATGTCATTGTCCTTTTTTTTATCCTGTGCGTAAATGAAGATGCACAAATTTATAGAGAAATGAATACATAACAATCAAACTGTCAGAAGGGGCATCAAGTTATTTTATTCGAGTTGCATATAATGATACTGAATAGTGTGACAGTAACTGAAAATGTGTCAGAGAATGGGTTTTATTTTGAAAACCCAATAGATTGCATCAGCTGGATTGTCATCTGATCCATCTAGTCAATTGACAAATGTGTCTGTAGCTTGAATGTCTTTTGATGCTAATAATAGAGAATAATAGAATATTTATTACTGAACAAACAGAATATCATAGGTTTTTTTTGTTTAAAGTAAAGATCAAACAGTGAGGTGCCCTGTATCTGTCAGTGTATTGTGACGTGCAGCTCAGAGCACACAGAAATGAGCAGCTTTAACTGTTTTGGTGCATGTAAAATCATGTTGTATGTAAGCACACCTGATGTGAAGTTTTCTTTCTTTCTCGATCCAGAATCCAAAGTTCTGTGACTTTGTGGACAAACAGACTGGATACAAGACCAAATGCATGCTCACTTTCCCCGTGGTTGCTGATAAAGAATGCATTGGAGTCGTAATGGCACTAAACAAAATAGGAGCCGATGCATTCACTCCAGAAGATGAGGCTGTAAGAACACACACTTGAACATTTATATTCCCTCTTATCAGCAGAGACTCACTGAGTGAGCTCGAACAGGGTTTGGACAGGTTTTGTTAATAAATTAAACTTGAATTTGGCCGTTATAGTATCAGACAGGTACTGGAGCAGTATCTATTGTAGCTCTTTAGAATAGGAGGTATTAGCTATCACACACCCATTTTATCCCAGATTTTCTGCTCATATTCATTAACATGTCTGCTACATTAAAAAGCCTGTGCTCTGCCATCTGAAATTTGCAACTAAATGAAGATTATTGCTATAATTACACCTCACCAGTGGGGTGCAAAAACACAGCCATTATGTTCAGTAGGAGTCAGTCAGACCTGACTGACATGATGCAGGTTGATTTTGAACATTGAACTTAAAAATGGCAAAGTGATTTAACCAGGAATATGTTGTTTCTCTGTTACTCAGAAGCCATGAATTCACACCATGAGGCACAGCTCCATAAAGAATGAACTAGGTCACACGAAAATGATGTTTTCACAGACGGTCGAGCTTTTGAGTTTTCAGTTCTGAAGACACAAACTCAAACAGAGACTAAAGAGATTTAAGCGAAGCATTGGCAGAAATGATGCACAGGATAAAGGCTTTAAAAATCCGTTGTGTGATATCTCTGTATTCTTTGTGTAAGGTAATTTTCTTTGCACATTATCTCTGATGTGTCAATTTAAGAAAAAACATTCATATTTACTTGATCTATCATCAAAGGGCTCAGTAATTTTATCAGGCTGCCAACACTTGTGTGTGTGAATGATGTATTATATGTTTATGTAAACTCATGTCCAAGTTATGTGCAGTGTGTATGAATATTAACCGAACATGGACATAAAAGACCTTATGAAGTTTGAGTTTAGATTAAAGCAGTGTCTACTGATCCATCAAATCTAAATTTGTTAGCAGCATTTTATACAGAGACTATGTTATTCCTATACAGTTCCTATGACAAATCGCACTTTCCTTACGCAAACGTACTGCTTATAAGTTTAATATGCCACTGTCTTAAATCTGCTGCTGTGTATTGATGAAACCTCTAATCCAATTTTGTTCTTAGCTCTTCCACAAGTACATGAACTTCGCCCAAGTCATCGCTCTGCAGCATTTCACAACCTACATGTTCAATGTGGAGTCCAGGAGGAGTCAGGTATGCTGAACTGTTGCTGTTTGATAAATAAATGGAAAGTGGGGTGAGAGACAGGATGCATCATGACATGATGTTATCCAGTGGGAGATTCCCAAATATTCCTCTGTTATTTGCCTGTTGAAACATGAACACTGAATTTCTTCTATTTACACCTGCTGCTTTGCTCACAGGTGCTGCTCTGGTCAGCCAGCAAAGTGTTTGAGGAGTTGACAGACATTGAAAGACAGTTCCACAAAGCGCTCTACACTGTAAGGACCTATCTACAATGCGAACGATACTCGGTGGGCCTGTTGGACATGACCAAAGAGAAGGTTGGTCTAGCAAAATAGAGTGACTGGGTTGACTAGATGGCATTAATGGCCATAAATAGTTTTAACTAATAACATTAAATACGGTTATTTTCTGGGATTTTTTTTTTTTTTTTACCTGTAGGAATTCTATGATGAATGGCCAGTGAAACTGGGAGATGTGGAGCCTTATAAAGGACCAAAGACGCCAGATGGCAGGGTAACAAACTCATTATCCTCCTCATTTAACTTTTCTGCTGTCAAATGTCGTTTGAAGATGATCAGTCATTTCTAACAGGCATCTGCTTCTCATACAGGAAATCATCTTTTATAAGATCATTGACTACCTCCTGGAAGGCAAAGAGGAAATCAAAGTCATACCGTAAGCAGCATTAACCACGTGCTAGACATGCACCCAAACTAAGTCAGGGGATATCAGACTCCACTTATAGTTCCTCAAATGTAGGCATCAAAGAAATTTTAAAATATATGAAACAGTGACTTTTGCCCACTTATTAATTCTGCATCAGTCCTCTATTTGTACCTCAGACACTTCTGGTGGTATCTGGTGAATGTTATTTGTGTTGCGATAAACAAGTAAATTTGAACTGAAGGTGGAGCATCAACACTGTTTAACATGCTTCTCGGGGACTCATTTGCTCTCTCCAGCTCACACAACTCTGTGTGTCTCTCACTTGCAGTGGTCCACCTGCAGATCACTGGGCTCTGGTCAGCGGGCTACCAACTTATGTCGCAGAGAATGGCTTTGTAAGTGCTTCTGGACGATTCATCACCCAAATCACTAGAATCATAAATGAAATGACAAAGTGTAAACAAGCGGATACAGACGACATACACCGTCACATAAAGATGAAGTGAAGCACAGAGTGGAGAGACACATTCAGTGCAATGTGATGGAACTGAACATAAACTAAGAGTGTCGCTCTACATTAAGGAATTTTTGCCCCCCAAAATAAGCTTGAGTTATGTAGGTCAGTGGTTGGCAGAGAGTACTGGGACTTGGGTTCAGCTAAGTGTCAGTTTAAGGCAGTGAATATAAAACAGGTTACCTACAAAATTTCAAAAGCCTGTGTAAAAGAATATTATGAACACACTGCATTTCTATTCTATAAATTCCAATGTAAACCAAGCCTTAACAAGCAAAAGGTATATAAATATTTGCATGACAATAACGAAACCTATGATTGAAATTGATAAGACAACAAATGTTTTTTATGTTCATGCAGATTTGCAACATGATGAACGTGGCTGCAGACGACTACTTCACTTTCCAGGTGTGGACACTTTAACTATCCATTACATACAATTCTACATGGCCACTTTGGTGATATGTAGGTGATTCCATATATGCACACCATGGAATAACCATTATCGCTTCACTGATCATGTAATACACATTCAGACTGTCCCTGCACAATATGCTGATTTTTAAAATCACAAAAAAAAAATGGAGGCCTGATTTGAAAACTTTTTTTTTTTCTCTACATCTTTCAGAAAGAGGCTGTGGACGAGACAGGCTTTTTCATCAAGAATGTTTTGTCACTGCCCATTGTCAACAAGAAGGAAGAAATTGTGGGCATCGCCACTTTCTTCAACAGGAAAGACGGCAGACCATTTGATGAACATGACGAACAGATCACTGAGGTTAGCACCGCACATTCTCTCCCTCTGTCACATTTCATATCCCACCGCCATCATACAGAATGTCTCATTTTTCAGTATCACGTTGTCTGCGTATGTGTAGATTGCACTCTTGTCAATATTCTCCACCACAGGTTTCCACCTACAGAGGGAGAGATTTGTTCTTGTTTTTTGGGGGAGAGTTTATGCAGCATAAATTTGCATGTTAATGAAGCAGCACTTCTAAAACAGCAACATATTCATAATACTTTGACAAATGGAGCTTGCAGTGAAACCATCGATGTGTCAAGTGAAGAAAAATATCTAGAAACACCAGTGCATTTGTTAACTTAATTAATGAGATAATATTACAGTGATTTATTACAAAGAGATCATCGTGGTAACATATGAGAAGCCTGTTCTCTTCTCTTTTGTTTGAATATGTCTATGTTCTCTTCATCTTTCTCAATCTCATTGTTCGTTCCAGGCCCTGACACAGTTCCTGGGCTGGTCAGTGCTGAACTGTGACACCTACGACAAGCTGAACCGTATGGAGTGGAGGAAAGAAATCGCCACAGAGATGCTCCTGTACCAGACAAAATGCACCAACGATGAGCTGCAGTCCATTCTGGTCAGTGAGTTTTCTCTCCAGAGACCTACCTTTGATCGCTCAACATTTGCTCAAGAGGCCTCTCGAGCAGGAATTAAAAGCAGTCAAAGGTTAATCCAGCATGAATAGCTTTTTGAGTAGCAGTCCTTCAGTGGCAGCTATTAGAAGGCTAATAGAAACCCTGATGGATCGTTTACCCACTTGGCAGCTAACATTTTAGATGATGACATGATGGTTTACAAGGTCACAGCTCAGACAACTTTGTCTGAGGTGTGTGAAAACATGACATTTGGATGTATTTTCCACTTTCTGTAACCAATGTTGGAAGTCAAGCTGTGAATTGATGTAGACAGTGACAGCGTGTTCATGGGTAGAATGAAAAAAATTCATTTTAAACAATTGTTCTCTCTTTTAAAACCAGAACACCAAGGAAAAGTTTGACGCCGAGCCTGAAGACTGCGACACCAAAGAGATGTACAAACTATTGGTATGTTCTGTTTACATACTGTGGGATTACTGCAGTCACGACCCTGATATTCATGGGATATTTAAGTTCCACAGACACAAAATGTAGTCTTCTGAGTGTCGGTGGAATGCTGAAGTCATGCTTGTCTTCTATGTGGCTTTTGTTATGCAGAGAGCAACCTGCCCGGTAGCTGACAACGTGAATGGAGAGAGCCTGTACCTGTTCTCCTTCAGCGACTTCCCTGTGACAGAGTTCGACCTCATCAAGGCCGGCATCCGCATGTTCTTTGAGCTGGGAGTTGTTGAAAAGTTTAAAGTTCCCCCAGATGTGAGTCAGATGCGAGGAGTGATTTTTTTAATGACTTTTTTTTTTTGCTATCCTTGCAATTAAATGAACCTTTGCAATGAGTGCAAACAGAGAGTCAGATCCAGGAGAAAGTCATTCGAAACCCATTTACTTCTTTTATGAAATGTGTCTATTTTGAAATTTGTAAAGAAGAAAGACAGAGCCTGAGAGAAGCCTCTCAGTGTTCAGTGTCATCTGTGAATCTTCAGGATGGCTCTGTGTTCAGGGGAAAGAGAAGTAGATGTGATATTTAATTAGCCTCTTGAAGCACATCATGCTGTAGCTGCAAATTTGAGTGATACCCAGTGGTGCAGCTGTGAAAGCAGAGCAAGTTTCCTTAAGCATAAGGAAGACATGAGCACATCTCACCGGGATACAGCTCATCTGAAAGCCCTTTGGGGAAAATTACATTTTTCATCCTTATCGCTTTGTCTTTTCCTTGACCTTCCTTGCTCTCTGACTAATCCCCATCCTCTCGTTTCTGAAGACGCTGACTAGGTGGATGTATACAGTGAGGAAGGGCTACCGCGCCATCACCTACCACAACTGGAGGCACGGCTTCAACGTAGGCCACACCATGTTCTGCCTGCTCCAGGTAACAACACGTATGCGACATCTGCCTAACTAGCTCACAAATGATTCTTCTGTTTCATATAGACACCCAGTGATTCTGATAACTTTGACTCTGCAGCTTATAGCACAATATATAACATCTGGCAACCGTTAAACAGACCGCTATACTAAAATAAACCACTTACATAGGCCCATAACATGTTTTATTTCTTCATAAAGCTAACTGAGTGTTGTACTAATACAGGTGAAATCCTGTTTAGTGTGGTAATATAACCGCATTATTGTGCTTAAAATGAGAATGTCCCATTTTCAGCTGTTTCGTGGTTTTAAAGGTCAGAATAAAATTGTTTTAATGGACAGGAGAGATCATTTTATAGGTGGCTACATATACCACACTCACACAAATGCCTGTGTTCTTCCTGCAGACAGGGAGGCTGAGGAAGTACTACTCTGATCTAGATGCCTTTGCCATGGTGGCTGCTGCTTTCTGCCACGATATTGACCACAGAGGAACAAACAACCTCTACCAGACAAAGCAAGTCCAATTCATTAGTTCTGCCTGTGTTGTTGAAAGTGAAAGTAAAGGTATGTGTATGTAATGCATGTCAATTTTTTTCCTGTGTCTGAGTGTAGGAGCGCATCTCCTCTGGCCAAACTTCACGGCTCATCCATTATGGAGAGGCACCACTTGGAGTTCAGCAAGATCCTCATGGGAGAGGAGGTACAACACAGTACTGGTCAACTGGTTAAATAACAGACTCGCTCATCCGATCCGAGACACATTTTGACTGCTTCTCATTGTCTCTCTGCAGAACCTGAACATCTTCTGCAACCTCCAGAAGCGTCAGTTTGAGACGGTGCAGCACTTGTTCGACGTCTGCATCATTGCCACTGACCTGGCCCTTTATTTCAAGTAGGTTTTCCCCAGCTCCAGCCATAGCTAGTTAACCCCCTTAGTGTTTATCTCTCTCCCTTTGTCCTCTGCTTGACTGACTCAGTAGGTTTTATTTTTATTGGAAACAGCCTGTGTATTTGTTTAGATTATTTGGTCTCACTGACTGACTTTATCTCATCTCTATGTCCTCACGCAGAAAGAGAACCATGTTCCAAAACATTGTGAATGCTACAGAGCCAATGGCAGACGAAAAGGAAGCCATTTCTTATGTCTCCAACAACCCCACCAGGAAGGAAGTCATCATGTATGTATCTGATTCAAGCTGAAGAGAACACGCCGCTGTTGTGCAGTTTACTTTGAAATATATTTTTGTGAAACAGCAGACCCTTTGTAAGGCATCAGCATCACTGGCAGGGTGTCATCTGCTCCTCCGTGATTTTCTGTCTGTTTGTCTCGCACCTCTAGGGCCATGATGATGACAGGGTGTGACTTATCAGCTATCACCAAACCCTGGGAGGTCCAGAGCAAGGTGGGTGACCAGAGGCTTCACATGGTGCTGATTTTAGAAATGCAAAGAGAAAGCCCCCAAGAAGCAAAAACAGTCCCAGAAAACACAGAAGCAAACAATACAAATCATGGTTTTGTTTTTCACCTCACATTTACTCCATCCTGAGCCATCCTCAGTCTTTCATCAAGTTGTTACTTCCAGAAAATATATAGACTTGAAAACATTTTATTATAAAACCATGACAACAAAAACAAGCTGGGTTTAATAGGCCTCTTATATTACAGCTTTAAAGAAGCTTTAAAGCTTTAAAAAATCTTTGACAGGAATAATATCCTGAAGAGGAAGTTATATTTTTTTTATTATTACTGCTTGTTGCTTTTTGCTTCTCATTCAGAGGTCCTTTCTCCCTTTATTCTTCTTTTATTTCCTTTTGTCATTCACCATTCTCCTCTTTGTGTGTATCTACAGGTGGCTCTGATGGTCGCTGCTGAATTCTGGGAGCAGGGAGATTTGGAGAGAACTGTTTTGGACCAACAGCCAATTGTAAGAGTTTTACAATTGGCTTCACAGTATTTTATTTACAGGCTGTGACATTAGAGCACCATTTTACCTCCTTGAAAATCTCACTCTCTGTCTCTCTCTATCTCTTTAGCCCATGATGGACAGAAACTGCGCTGAACAGCTACCCAAGATGCAGTGTGGTTTCATCGACTTTGTGTGCTCATTTGTGTACAAGGTAACGAAGTAATGAGGTTTTTAGTTTCTACAAATAAAGACAAGTGTTATACACACCGAGGAGGAAACCAGTGTCTGTATTGCAGCAGTTTATCTGTAACTGCTGGAATTTAAGCACACCTGCAGTCTAACAGGGGTGTAGGCATTTTATCCAGCTTCAATTGGATTTAGATTTTCTGCAAAGGGAAGAAAAGTACCATAAAAAAACGGATTCTGCCTATGAGTTGTTTTGATTCAGTTCAATTTTTTTCAATTTTGATACTTTGAAGAGGAAAAACTTTACAAATGTAAACCTTAAAAGCAACAACACCCAGCTATTAACCTTACTCCAATTACTTAGTTTGGTTCTGACAGCAATATTTACTTACAGGTTCAGCTGTGCCTGTGCAGTGAATACTGATCTGTTAAGATTTAAGATTTGATGAGACTGTGTCACAAAGCCTCGTACAGACTATTTATGAGCTTTACAGAAGTGTTGTTGTAGCTTTAACCATCTTAGACGGGATAATAGGATGTATAGAAATGAACCTGTTGAACTCAGCCTGCCCCAGCAGGAATGTTAGGGAGCTGTCAGGATGGTATGTGGACTGCAAGACACACCAAGGCTTCATACATAGCAGTGACCACATGACTCAGGCATCCCTGTTGACTTCTCCTTCTTTTGTGAATAACATATATTTAACATGCAATGTGTTTCCCTCTGTTTGTCAGGAGTTCTCCAGGTTCCACAAGGAGATCATGCCCATGTTTGATGGTCTGAACAACAACAGGGCACACTGGGCTGAGCTGGCTGAGGTATATAATGCAAAGATGAAGGCCATTGAGGATGAGAAGAAGAAACTGGAAGAAGAGGAAGCCAAGAAAGGTAAAAAAAAAACAAAAAAAAAAACATACACACTGAGCTAATTGGTAGAATATCAAGTGTTGAGAGTGATCCTGTTTTTATACGCATTTGGTATTTCTGTGTGTTTTTTCTAGCTGGTGGTGGTACTGATGGAGGGAAGTCAAAGACCTGCACCATCTGCTAAATCCCTTCAGTGTTTGGATCTGGGCTGAGGTGGTCTGGTTAGGACTAGTATAAGCTACGCTAGCCTAAAATTCTGGACAAGTCATCTAGGTGGACTACTTAAGTCTAGCGTAGACAGGTCTGGGCTACAGTGCAGTGTGGATTAGGCAAAGTTTAACCATTCTCCACGGAGAGACAGAGACATCACTGATAAGTAATGTTGGGACTCTGACTGCAAGAGAAGCCATTTGACTGTGAAGGTGTGACATATTTGAAACTTCCTCCTTCCTCTGCTTTGTACAATACACAACCATGAACAACTGAAAAGCAATGCACAACATGTAGATCCCTTATATATAGCAATAACACATTTGCAATATGCAATACTCCTGACACACATTGGTTTGAAACCATGGCTGGCGAGTTTCATGACACTGGAATCATACCTTTCAAGCCAAGCTAAAGCATAACTCTAGTTATAACTCTGTAGAAATCGCTTGAATAGACTACTACATGTACTGCATATGGGTGTGTATCCATGCCAAAGCAATAGCTCTCTCACAGGATTCCTATTGGCAGTCAGTTAGCACACAGTAAATTAGCACTGTACTGTAGGTTGCACAAAGCACTTAGCTGCTGCTGCTCCAGCAGTAGCCGGCCATGCAAGGAGGGTGGGCAGGAGTGAGGACAGGGACAATAAGCATAGGACTTTATACAAACAGGGAACAGAGGAAAGGGGTTAAATTTTGCTTTTGATTAACAGTTTAAGTAGCATGGGCAACACTGAATGAGGTGGAACTGATTTCACGAACACAAAAAGAGGGGAACTGCAATTTAAAGGATCTGTAACACTCCATCAACAAGGGCTGATGTTTTCTTACCTCAAAGACGCACATGTGTCATGTGGGGGTATATTTATTTTAATATGCAATCTATCTATATACGTATATAAATATTTTATTTTATTTTATTTTTATTTGATTCTTTGTCAGAATTTTGTACTTGAATTGTCTTCATGGATGGAGAGTTAAGAGGATTTGTGAACAAATGCACACTAAAAATGGCATTCAGGCATCGAGAATACATTTTGAATTTGTGCAACTTTATCGTCAGGTTCGATCAACAACAGGCGAGCTGTTTTACCAACTACCTGGAAAAATAACTGAAAATGATAATATACATAATATTTACACCAATGTTTAGAACAAACCAATATCGAGTCACAAAAGATTTCTTTTAAATGTGCATGATGTCCACATGTTAATATAGTTTATATAACATAGTAATTGTAAAATGTACATTCTGTAAACTTAATAACTGAAATGTAAAATTGATTTGAGGGATGTAAAAGCAACCCATGGCTTCTTCAGAGGAGGCAAGAGTCGCAGTTAAACAGGGTACAGTAGATCTACCTCTCCTGTAAGAAGATTTGATAGGATTTGATTCGATTGCCAGTCAGCGTTTGAGATCCACACAGCTTTGGACTTTAAATACCCTTCTTACAGACAGGGTAAAGCAGGCTACCAAAGCCTTATCATATGACTGCGCAGACGACCTGTGTTTCCAAAGATGCAGCCAATGCATCATTGACCAGATGACTGTTCAGGCCAAAGTCCTGTGCTGCTTCTTTTCAACCACCGATGCAACAGCATGATGAGACACTTCATCTCAGTGCTGACTCTCCCCATAAAACCTTCTCAAACTTGAATTGAACTTGATATTAGTCAGGCTTGGAGACTGACCTGCCCCCCCCCCACCTTGTGCACTTCCTGAAAAACTATTAGCAATGTCCCTCCTGGGACAAAGGCAAGCTGTGGCTCTCAAATTTCTGTTACACAATGTCATCTCCTCTAATCAATGAGGCATCAATCAAAGGCTCCTAATCCTATCAGAATGGCTTTGGGACTACCTGGAAACTCCTTTACTGCTGCTTGAGATGAAGTGAGGAGCTGTTGTGATCACTGGAGCTAAAAGCAGTTCCTGCGAGGATCCTTTGTGAGACCCCAAAGGACGCACTGTATACTTTCTACTTATCCCATTGACTGTCTTTAAGACATTAGAAATCTATCATTTGATGTATGAAATGACCTCTACTGTATGTATGTATGTATGTATGTGTGATGTAATATCTGTAAACAAATAAAGGATAATTTGGAGGTGAGCAGAGGAAATTGCTTTTTCTCAATACCAAAGGGTGTATAAACACATGCCATGCACAAAAGAGGACACTATCTTTCATTCTCACCTGACTCATGCACTTGAAGGTTAGACAGAGACAGAGATTGAACCTAAGAAACCTTGGGCTTAGCTGCAACAGCGTTTGTTCTTAGTCACATATCGTGCAGGGATCTTAGAGGCTCCAAAGCTGGATGAGCCGCTAGGGAAAGAGGATCAGTGGATTGGTTCTGATCCCTGCCCAATACAGTGTTTTCTGGTTAGGTTCAACATCCTGTGTTCAGCAGGCTGCAGATTCTGCATTCTCAAAACTTGAGGTGGTGTTTTGTTATGTAATAGTTTCAACAACAATACAGCAATTTTGAATACAATAAACCACACATGATGGCAGCGCAGTGCAGTCCTGTATGTGTGTGGTTTGAGCACAGGAGGCTACTAAGGCCTCCCCTGAGAATATGGAACATTTGGCATGAGTGAACAAGACGAAGCCCTCCAATCTATCATTTTGTGGGACACTTGAGTTCATCAACATGACCTTTTCGTTCTCCAATCTGTTCAGGAGTCAGTGGGTGCAGAGCCGCCCACTTCTCTTCAAAGGGTTCTGCTTGAAAATGTTTGTGTTAAAATTTTAAAGTCTCCATCCAGACACAAAGAAATGTATTTGTTTATTGTTATTCCACTTGAATGTTTGACCTTCTTCTTGCAGAATTTAGTAGTGTGTGCAGAGTTTCAAAGTCTGTTTTCACATTGATCCACCCAAGGTAGAGTTTGAAAGCCAAGCATGGTCCAACATGCATTTTAGTTTGAAGCTTGAAATCTCCTGAGTCCATACATACTTTGGTAATGGTCCAGTGGCAGTGAGAGCATATCAACACAGACTCTGGATTTGACAATGAAGGAGAACATGGACATTTAATTTTCTGCTTTCATTTTGTTGAAAAGCCAAACACAAATCAGATGGTCTTTCAAGGAGAGTATGTTTATTTCTTGAATTTTAAAAAGTTGTTGTTATTTATGAGTTTTTAAAAAAATTCCTCTCAGGATATTGGTAAGGGGTGTACAAGCATAGCCCGAGGCCAAATCATATTCCACCTCCACTCGAAAACAACAAACTGTTACTGCTTAATGGACCATATTTTTATTCCACTTTGCCACCCACTAGTTTGCGTCGCCATCAATCACAGAGTAAATGACTTCTCCTGAGAATGCAGAGGAGAAAGTTGAAGTGAGACAGACATAGCAGTACGAGGTACAGTAATTGTCTTTATTTAAGCCAAGGTCCTTAATCTCCTAGTTTCCCTCTCTGCAAGTTGATGTCAAGTCAAGTCTGTCCTTGGCCAGAGAGACATCACCAGCTAATCCTTGTTGTCTCTCAGGCAGAGCAGACTACTGAACTACTGATGACTAGTTCATTGAATTTTTATACATGCAACAAAGCACTACACTGTGGAAAATGTATCCACAACGGCACAGGTTCAGTTAAAAGGTAGCGTCACTATATACCACAGTGAAACAGTGGTTTGAGCTGAGTGCTAACATAAGCATGGCTACCACTTTATAGCTGACTACACACTATTAAGCATTAGTTAAGAATTATTAAATACTTAATTCATCATTCATAAATCATTATTCTTGCATTGATACTAATAAAAATATATGATATAAACATATTATAAATGTTTAACATATAAAAAGCTCTTCTATAATAAAATACCTAATAACACACTCACTAGTTCATGTCGATATCATTGTATGTGCAAGTCCACAAATAAATTTAGACTTAGAGATACTTTATTGATCCCAAAGGAAATTCAAATATCCAGTAGTGCAGACATACATATAATATGAGGGCATACATATAAGAGCAATAGAAAACAGAAAAGTAAGAAAAATATACACTATATACATCATTATGAACCTATGTACATACACAGATTATGAATAAAATACTAAAATAGAATAGGGGGGGAAAAAAGAAAAACATCTGTACCAAATTAAATATGCATAATGAAATGTACATTAGTTTGTTAATCATTTACTGAAACTCAATAAATCATCTTACAAAACATCTGACATCTCCTAAATAACTGGCTTGTAAATTATATAATACTTGATTTTTAAACACTAAATCCATCATATATTAGGTATTAAAATACAACCATCTAACACATTATACATGAGCTCATTAATTAGACACTGACAGAAACTGTGTTTATAAGTTGCATGCTAATTAGTATAAATGCAGGAAGAATACCTTATAAATGATGAATTTAGTATTAGTAACAATGCTTTACTAATGTTCAATACTGTGTAGTTATATTTAAGTGTTTCCTAAACATGCTAACCCTCTAATAATGACATCTTTGCTTATTAATTTGAATATTTTAATCAAATGTGATTACTCTTCTTGGTAATGAAAAGATGCAGCATCACTGATTTAATTACAATTCATCCCAGAAGAAGCTCACTGTCTGTGTCTAAGTTCAGGCATTACCATCTCTACAGCCACTCTACCGCCATGACTGCAACTGTTTTCATTTATTCTCCTCAGAGACTGTGCTGGGATTAAAGTGGAGATGGCGACAGGCGAGCAAATCAAAGACTTTGACAGAGTACAGGGTAAACATTGTGTTTATTACTGTGTCAGCAGTGAAACATACAGTCACACAAAACTACAGGCAACACAACAACACAACACAACAGAACAGGCTTAATGTCAGTGGTGCGTGAGGAAGCGCAGTCGCAGCAGGGTTTCCACTGATACCGGCAGACTCAAAGAAACATGTCTTCAAAGTACTCATCAAATTCCTCCTCCCTAAACAGATAAACAAAATCACAGAAATGTTAGCTCCTGCCATGCACGAGGTTGACACATTCTGTCACGTGCTTTCTTTGGATAGCCCCGCTCTCACTGTGTTAGCACTCTCTGCTTTTATCAATAGAGAACACAAACAAACAAGTACCTAATTTACCTGCTATCACTGGCAAGAGTGTTAACACAGGAGTAGCTCTGAATGAAGAGCATTCCTTTAAACCATCCACGATGACTGTGTTTTGTCAGTGGATAAAAACAAAACAGAACAAACAAAGCAACAAATTCAATGCAAAACACAATAACCTGAATCATTCTAAATTGTAACTAGTGTCCAGTGCAATAGGTCAAAAGCACAAGTATGGCATTGACTGTGTTCTGTCTGAGTTCAAGAGATTTGCTCATATAGTAGAAGTGCTTGAATAAACACTAGCTTGTACTGTTGCCCTTTGCAGTATTATCTGAGAGCAGGAATCTTGTCAGGAGTAGGTGAGTGCAACATTATCAGGTTAAAGGTTTAGTGACTCCCCTGACTGTTAAGGACAGCTTTGTGGTGGGTATCTAAGTGGTCTGCATTCTGTGCTATGTCGGGATCAGCACACTATGTAGGTTAACTGTTAAAGACTCTCGTGGTGCTACAGCAGCTTACTGGGTGCGATTTAATATGAACGTTAGCTGTTAATCTCACCTTGACTTTTCCTCCACGGCTGGGGCAGGTCCTCGCCAATGGTCAGCCTCTGATTGGCCCTCTGGCTCATCTTCAACTTCAGAGTCTAGTAGGAGAGGTTCACAGAGCTGTCAGTCACAAACTAGCAACAGCAATTCAAGGGTGGCAGCCTCATGAAGCAGGAGGTTGTTTCACTTGCTCTGGTTTTTGCTGAATTGTAAATCAGGAAGCAGCCAATCAACAGCTAAATGAGCTCTGACAGATACATGCTTGACCAATCTGTGAAGGTTTCGGCCATATATCTATAACTTAATGCAGCCTGAGATTATTTTAAAAAGAAGTAATAATAATAAAAGATAATTTTGAAGTAACCAAGCAAAAAGTGAGCAACTGACTTGGGGTCACAGATGTCCAGGTGCCTGTCTTACCTCGTGGCTCTTCTTCAAAAGCATTTTTAAGTTTATAATGTCCTCACAAGGTGCCAGTTCCTGCATAGCTTTTTATATCAAAAATACTTCAAACTGTCAAAAAAGAAAATCTGAGCACTAGTAGTATTTCAGCAGAGGGGTTTCTAGGTCCTTTGATAAAGCTTTGATGTGTAGTTTCCTTAGTGCACAGCTCTGGATGATAACTTGAAGCTAACAGGGTACATACACAATGCAGCTAGGGGCAGAGGTGGAGGTGGACAACAGGGGTACATTAGCATAATTGTGACAGTTTAATCCAGCCAGGGCTGGGCCGGATAACACTGTGTAAAACAAAAATGATGGGTTAGCTTTGTCAGCCCTTAGATGTGGCTCTAATATAAAGTAGCCCCCAGTTTCCAGGAGCTCCTCATTCTCCCTGAATGCATTGCTCACAAACAACTTCAAGCGCTTCAATCATGTGTGTTTGTGTAAGAATTCCAATGCACATCTGAACTCAATGACACGACCTCTGGACACCACTCACACACACCATCCATCCATCCATTGGAATGAACAGGGGGACACAGGGGGCAAAGGTATGCATCATTTCATGCTGCTCACAGCAAAGGGCGAAATGACAAAAAGTTGTGAAGAATGGGGGAGGAAAAAGAGCTGAGAAAAAGCAGACAGAGTTAAACACAGAGCCAGTGGATGTGTTTCTTTGAAAGAATTGTCGGGTTTGTATTCACTCCAGACGTTTGGAGGAGTGTTATGGCCTCCAGGCCCAGGAGAGTAGATCATAAACTGTGCGATGTGTGTGTATTTTGAAATGGGGAGGGGTGGGGGGTTTACATCTGTGTCTTCGTGTGTGTGTGTGTGTGTGTGTGTGAGTTATGAACGTTACCTTTGTCCGAGTTCAGCACCTCCTCCGAGCTGCTGGAGGAGGTGGAGCGATCTGCAGAGAAACAGAGGGAGTTGTAAAATAAGAAACAATTAAACTGAACAGGACAAAATAATAACACTGAACACAGGAGGCTGTTCTAACAGGCTGTGGATGAGATTACCGCTTTAACTAATGGGACAGTTTAAGAGGGGTCTTACCTCTGTGTCTCCTGTGTTTGTCTTTGTGTTTGTGCTTCTTGGAACGTGAAGATGATCTTTTCCTCTTTTTCTCGTGTGGCGGCCTCTGGTGCTTCTCTGCTAACTTTTTAGTCTTCGCCTTTGCTTTTACCTCTTTCCTCCTGTAAACCACAAGAATCACAAGCTGAGCAAACTGTATTCAGAATGTGAAGCTGCCAGCTGTGTGTGAAACCCAGTCATGGCCAGAGGCACTTTCAGAGGGGCCTAAATTAATCTTGGCTAAAGTGTTAAAGGGTGTAGAGTTTCTAAGATTTTTTTTTTCACATAATGCCTGCAGTTAAAAGGGGTAACTTCACACATCTAACACCGGGATTTTTTTCTAATTACAGTCATCTCACTTCATTCTTCCATACTACATCATTACATACAATTTTGGCCAAATTCCACTTATTCTGAGAATTTCTGCCTGCCAAGTTGCAGTATGCAGAAACCTTAAAGGAACTGACATGGTCTATTTTGATATTTTTAACATATGACCTCTTACACAATGAACAAAAATGTGCTCTGTTAGTTCCAGTGACCTTTGACCTTTGACCAAACTCTAATCAGTTCATCCTTGAGTCCAAATTTTGACAGATACCATCAAGGCCTTCGTAAGAATAAGACAAACAGATGGGCAACAAAACATAACGCCTCCTGCCACAGCTTCACCGATGAGGAAGCATAAAATACTGTGAGTGTTACGAAGGTCAGACAGGAGATGTGAATTGTGATTTGAATTTCAAACTCCAGCATGCTGCAAAAATAATGTCCATAGTGACTTGCCCTACTTTTAGCTGACTGGAGCACACTTTCTACAGTCTTTGAACTCACTCATTGTAAGCAAAAGAAGACCAACACCTTCAATACAGAAATGCATCAAGGGTAAAAGGTGAGCTGGCTTACTTGTGATGGTAGTTGAGTTTGAAAGAACATTCAGGGCAGACTCCTGGAATAAAAAGAACATGGAATCATTTTTAGCAGCTTATTTGTGCTAGTGTTGATAGCAATGGTTTCATTGTTGTTATCATCATCATCATTATTATTATTATTATTATTATTACAGCCATTATCAGGGAATAAATTCTTGCAGTTTCTATGACAGCTTAATTATAATGTTGCTGAACAGAGACATGAAGCTTAAACTTGAAGCTGCAGCTAGAGCACGTTGCTGTATTTTCAACAACTTCTGGGATGAAATATAATGAAATGAACACATCTCCTTTGTTTATTGTTAATGACCTTTTCAAAGTGTACCCCTTGGAAATTTTCTTGTAAACATACCTCATCATGATAACATTCTCATCAAAACAGATCGTGTCCTTGGGGCCCTGACAAATGTATTGAATGCATTTCTCTCCTCATAAAACCTTTGCAAAGCCCAAGAAAGCAGAATAACTCCAAACTGAGACTCTATAATTGATTATTTATGTTTCTTTTAAGTATATCTATTTGGACAGAAACTGTCTTTTATCTTTTTCTTTTTCTAAAATCATTTTTATATATTATTTTTTACATTTATTCCTTTTATCTTCTCTATGTGCAATTCATGATGCCATAGAATCTAAATGCATCAACAACTGAATGTAAACTGACAAAATGCTTCAAGCTGATACATAATGCAGGGGGACTGAGTGCATAACTGGCACATGTAAGTCCTCCCTGTGAGTGTCTATGAGCTTTATGTAGACAGAGGCGGTGTAAAAAAGGAGCAGCGGCTAAATCAGACATAATTACTATTTATAAAACAGCTGCGACGATAAAATGGCCCGTGCCGAAACAGCGCCATGCCGGAAATGTGGCACCATGCCGGAGAACTTCAAGCCCTGTACATATATAGCATATATTTGATCAGCGTACATCTCAAAACTTGCTGCACATGATAAATAAACATGTAAAACCAAAGAGAAGGGGATCAGAGAAAGAACCCTGTGGGATTTCTGCTTCTCTCTCAAAGAAATATAGTTTGACATTTTGTTGTTCAAAATAGCACACTGCACATAAACTATATATATTTAAATGCTTATGTGTTTTCAGAAAGTTATTCGTTATTCAAGTTATCTTCTTTAAATCACTGCAACATCATCTTTATCCATATCCACCATACCTTGCCAAATCCCCGCTGCAGGGTTGCCAGATCATATTTCATTACTGTCAAAACATTGGATTAAGGATTACTGCAAGTTGGGGAAAACTTTTTCTTTATTAATGAGGAGAAACAACATGTCGGGATGTGACCTGTTGCAGCAGCTTGTTAAAAGAGACTGCCATTTCCTGCTTGACTGAGCTGACTATGACTGGTGGGTCCTCCAATTACAGTAATTATTCTAACAGGATTTTCTGCAGTATGATACCTGAAGGAGGATTATTATGAGCCGGGTCTGAGACAGGAAACCCCACAAGGCCAAAGCCACACACACCCCACACACACATACACACACACACACTAACATGCACACGTGCACACAAACACAAATGCAGCTTTCTGCGAAGAATAACCGGAGGATAATGGAAAGATAATTTGTCTTTTGGCTTACTGAGTTTGACCAACGCATTCCTCTTCTTGCCATGTTCCACGTAGGCAAAATTCACCTCCCAGCTTTTTAGGCCTTCTTGCTTCTCACAGCGTTTGTTTCCACACTGGAACTGACCTGGAAGACCAGTGAGATCATGTACAGCACACATATATACAAATATATTCTCTAAATTGGTAATACATTAAGTGAGAATTAGGAATTACTTGCCCCACAGAGCCCTTACAGTGAATGTAAAAATGTTCTGTGTGCAAAGGATTCAAAAAACACAGCAGAGTTGATACAAGAAGATGTAATTGAAAGAGGAAAATGTTATATTTCACGATTGAGAAATTCAGACTATAAATCTCCAAACATTTCAGACTCAACACCCTCCCCCTTGCTCTTTGCTCTACACCTCTCTTGCACTACACCCACCCCTCCTTTTCCCACTGCTCAGTCTCATCTCCCTTTCTTCACCTCGCCTCATCTCCTCAGGCCTCCCTCCAGCTGCTGCACAGCCTGCCTATTATCCCTAGAGGAGCTTAAGGTGGCACTGATCTAGTCTCTGGGGTTGCTCCAGATTGTGACGGGGGGGAGCAAGTGCGTCAGAGCAGTCCACTTTTGGCAAAGGGACGAGAGCAAAGTGATGCCCGCCCTCACCTGCCTAAGATCAAGACTCAGTAAAAATTCAGATGACATGACGTTAGTCATTGTGGCTTCGAGCCACAAGTGCCATAAGGCAGACTTTCTCATCACGTGCTGTATTAAATTAAAGTCCCATGACGTCAGCTAAAAAAAAGACACTTCTGGCTCTGGTCCTGGGTGATGAGGAGAAGGAGCTGACTAGGTTTATTTAGGAGGGCTTTATATTATGCACAGATAAGTGACAGAAAGCAGAGGAAATTAGTAAAACACCGACGTGTATTTTTATTGATTTTACAGGACCAAACAGTAATTGGTTGGACTCTGTAAGCCATGAACATTTTGTTTTGTTTTATCTTAATTAATTAATTTATTTTTTAATCTTATTTAATTTTTTTTTTTCCCATTATTTTATTTTACACACCATGATCCAAACTGAACTGACAGTCCATGCAATACCTACAGCTACAATCCTACTGTGGCTGAATATTTTATTGAATCATAAAAAGGCTGCAACAATTTGATGGCTTAAAATAAAAACTCCTAATGAAATTTTTTCACCTCTACATTCAAAAGTGCTGAAAAGTTAAAACAGTAAAGACATCTGTAAATGCAAACAAACTTCTTTAAATCCTTGATGACTGGTCTTCTCTGACACTTTATGGGTGTTACTTGGAGCACATCCATGATCTCAACTCTATGCCAACATGGCGCCGCGAGCTATGCTTAGTGACATATGGCAATCGCGCTGGAATTCACGCATGACTCTCTTCATCACCTACACTCACACGAAACAAATCAATCACATGCATCCGCTACAAACAGCGTCATCTGTCAAGAAAGCAGCTCAACCTGCATTTTACCTACACAAAACTGGGCGCCCTTGAACGAGGCACTGCATCCATTTGCCAGAGAAACAGTCAGTGTCAAATATAAAAGAATGTGATATATTTGAAGGTTACAACACAAACAGTGTGAATGCGCCTGACCCTCCAGCTACTCATAACCACAACACTGACAGAGCGGAGTCAATGGAAATCTGTTTCTAGGCAACCTCTTTGATGAAATAAATGTCAAAAACTAAATACAATCAAGGTCAGGAAACAATACTTTGCTTATTTCTGATTTTCTGCCCGTCGGCTCCACAATTTCCCACATGAAGGGTAACTTTAGTCACTGGTGCTCTGCTCTCAGAAGGTGTTTTTTTTTTTTTTTAATTTAAAAAAACACACATGCATAACACCCCTGCTTTACAAAACAAAAGCTTCTCTATGGGTCTTTGTTGTATGTCGTTTTTTAAAACGAGGGATCACCACTGTGTTTTGTTGACAAGCAGTGGGGATCCTCACACATCAGGTGAGTCTCACGTGCTCCATGAAAAGGGTTGGGATGGGGTCAGCTGAGTAAACCCGTTAAGAGAGGGAACTCCTGCCTTTCTTACGTCAATGGTTCCTAAGCCACCAGCCAGCAGCCTGAGATCAAAACGGATACGCCACAGGACAGATGGCGGCGTGATTAACATTCACTGGATGAAGTCGGGGCAATGACCTGAGCCTGTGCTCTTTCACTTTTTATTTAAGTGTCCTCAAAGAATACATTATCACATACACTGAACGTGTTATAATTTGACAGGCCGATTAAAGTTCATGGGGCATTCAGACTGAGCTGCAGCTGAATCTAACGTGTCCAGTTTGCTGAAATATGTCTGATGGATCAGACCAGTTGAAAAAGCGAATTTATTCAAAGGAATATTTGACAGTTTGGGGTAATGTGCTTATTTGCTGTCGAGCAGAGAGTTAGATGAGAAGATCAATGGCACTTTCATGTCTGTGCATTAGGAACTGTATGATGCAACAGTGAGGAAGCCCGTTAGCCTGTCTGTGTTTGATGGAAACAGAATCTGCCTTAAGTCTCATCTAGGGTTTGGTGAAAGAGCAATAATTACATTTCCTAAAATGCTGAACTATTCCTTTAATAGGACGGAGGACAGATGCCACTGTCAAACTTTACACACTTCCATCGTAAAGCCGCTCTATGAACTCATCAACTTCCATGACTGTGTATGTGTGTGCGTATATGTGTGTGTGTGTGTGTGTGTGTGTGTTGGTTGGTGGGTGGGGGGGTGTTCAGACTCTGCTTAAAGTTACATGGAGATTAACTGATGTTAAGAATGATCAGTGCTCGCCTTATATGCTTATCCCAGGAGGCCCAAACAAATAGACTGGCTCCCACCCAAAACGATTTTTTTCATCCTTAAAGTGCCGACTGATTGAAAAGTCTGTCTGAAGGCTGCATTCATGTGCATTAGTTATTGAGCTGGAGAATTCAGCCCTGCCAAATCTTGATACTCACCACCCCCTTTCTCCCCGCCCATTTTAGGGGTCGACCACCTTTAATAAATTCTCCGCCTGTGGGAAATGATCAACACTCACTGCCCCAGGCGGATTTTTCAAATATTGGGAGCCAGCAACCATGAGGCAGCCTCTCTGTCTGCACAGTCCCACCACTGACTCTGCATTAGATTTTGACTTTTTATGGCTGTCTCTCACTTTGACAAGCAGTCCAGATTGCTGACCTGACGTTCAACTCTCATTTTACTTACTATGTAACTTTTATTTACCCTACAGCATCCTGTTAACTAAGTAGCCTAAGGAGCATTACAGACCACTGAGATTATACGTTTTTTAGCAGAATGCATCCAAAGACCTGGAGACCAGACGTCTGTCTCCCACTCTGCACACCACTGAGAAAAATTCATATTCCATTTCTCATATTTCAGCAACACTCTCAGAGATAAACACATTAAAACAATAAGAGCAGAGACATTTGCACTTCCATTGTTATATTGGGCAACTCTGAAAGCTTTGCAGACTGTGAACTAATGAGCTATCACTTCTATCACTTAAGACACACTCACACTTCTGAAGCTGAAGTATTGTGTCTGGAGAAACAGAACCCAGCAGGATATTCTTATAAAGTACAAACCTCAGGACTGAAGTGACACAAAAGCAACCATTTAAAGCAAATGAAATGTTCTCACCTTTAAATAGGCCTGCCACTTTCATTTTATTTAAAACATAAAATTGAGGGAAACTGTGAATATCCCAAGTCAGTCATTTGCAAAGTAGAGTAAGTGCTGTATAGGAAGCTGGTGAGCAAATTTGACGGAGAAGAGGCAGAATCGGAGCAGTAGAAACTCAAGCAAGAGAATGAAAATTCTGTGGCAGACTGAAATCGCTCCCCAAAAATGAATGACAACACTGAAAATATAAAACTCTAAGGTCAGTAGGCAAGAACCATTATGTCCCAGTGGCAGCTTAGAGTGGCCTCTCACCCCAGCTAACAGTGTTAGTTAGAGGCAGAGGCAGCGTAGGTGGGTCAAACCTGATTCCTCAACTGTAAGTAAACGTGTGGTGGCGAGCGCATTAAAACCATATTTTAAAGACAGGAAGGTTACACAAGCCGAGACTTTGATACTACAATTATTTTGACAGGAGGCCCACCAAAAACCAAGACTGGCCTCAACTACCTTTGCTCTTTGACCTCCTCCTGACAGCAAGACTAAAGCTCAATTTATACCAGACGGGAAACCAAGAGAAAAAAAACATAACATGGAATGAAGTGCCGACATGCCTTCCACACACATACATCTGCTCCAGTACAAAAGACAAACATATTCTAACATCTAATATTCTCACTCAATGATGGATTTCTCGTATTACAAAATCCTGCCTCACACACTGACATTTTATAAGAAGCAAAGACGATATGTAGGAAAGCTAGCACCAGTGTGATGGTTTGTTTCAGAAAAGCAGCTGTAAACGGTTAATGGCCACCCCCCCCCCAACACTTTCTAGGTCTTTGCATTATGGAGATTGTCGATATATTTACTCACATTATTCATTTTAACTGAATTTTGATGTGGACCTTTGTCTCTATTGATTAAACTCGGTTTAAATTCAGCTTGAATAAATAAACTCAGCTTAACTAAACATTAAATGGTCCAACATTTCAACTTAATTTCAGACCAGAATTCATTCATTTTAAATCATGTTTTTACCAAACTCTGCTTAGAAGTTATATTAAACCTTGTGGTGCAATCCAGTATAACCATGCAAAATGGATAGAAGAGTGATAGACATCTATGATCTGTGATTTCTTGTTTGATATACACAAGAAACACCGTGCTTGAACATAAATTTGGTTTGTTTACAAAAAACAAACTCCACCAGGCACCTTCAAAGTCTGTTTATCAGACCTCCTACCCTACATGACTGTAAGAATTCATATGAGTCTAGACAAAAGGCAGTGAGGATGAGCATGAAGAATATCCTGGACTCTAAGGAAAGGATAACTTAAGCCTGCTCTTGTGTACTCAATTCAGTAATATAATCTTTTCCCCCATTTTCACCTTGAAATTTTCAAAGGAAAAACAGTTCAACCTGTTGGCACAGCACACTCCTTCATCCCATATTGCACCGTGACCATGAAAAGAAAGGTCAGTGCTCTTCGTAATCCACCTGATTGGGTGAAGAGTTGTCAGCATTACCTAATACCAACATGACCTGGAGTGCACACGGAGCATGGGGATGCTAAGAGGATAATTTCCAAAAAGGTGCAGTCGAAGTGGAAGTGCTGTACTCCTTTAAAAAGGAGTTGCAGGAGCGGTTGAATTGGAAATGGTTTGGTCCAATCTAATTTTATCTGTGGGCAGAAGTCAGGTTTGGCCATCAGACAAGCGCTGCAACTCGGCCTGGACTGACAACATGTAGAAGTGGAACAACCAGAACAATCTTGGTGTGGATCTATCTACGCTTTGTGCAGATTTTCATACTCATCATCATGTATCGAATCAAATAAGACTCAAGCCATATGAAGTTCATGATGAAGACTTCTTCCACCTTTGACTTAGGACAGAGGTCCTAGAAGTCCTTTCCATATATGCTCCTGGCAAAAAACTGATTTTGCTTCCTTATTATGTGGTTGATGACAACAAAGAAGTAAACAGCACATCTTTCAATGTCAGACATATTTTTACATTAGGCCTATATGAGGAGTAATGTGAACAAATCCTCAGTTCAATCTTTTGATGATTTACTGTGTAGTAAGAAAGAAAACTTCTCTGCAGAGCCTTGTACAACACACAGATCAACACAAAGATGCTCCGACCTTCAGAGGTATGATGTTCCACCTGACGTATGCAAACATCTGAACTCCTTTTCACCACATTTTGCCACTATGCGCATTGCGTGATGTGCCCACCCATGTAGGCAGGTATTATCCTCTCTTGATACTTCATCCACAAAATAACAGTAAGATACTGTGACAATGACTTTGAATCAGGCCAGAGGTGTTTCTTAAAAAATCCTAGGTGCTAGACACAAAATGACAATTGTGTTGGCCTGAAACTAGAAAGCACACTTCAGGTGCCAGGTGCATATTTGATGTGTATGGGGAGTAGGGAGGTGTAGTTCAGACTCTGTCTTATCTCTCAATGCATGTTCTAAAAATCTACCCATTTTGCAACGTGTAGCTGAAGTAAGCAAACCAGATGCTCACAGAGATTAATTCAGGTTGATTGTTTCTTGGGTTTTTTTGTCTCTGCTGAAGCTCTCTGGCGCCCTCCACAGAGGCACGCCTCACACTTTGAAAACCGCTGCTCTAAATAGTGGTTTAAGAGGCATTTCTCTACAAATCGTCAATGTACACAAATCACAGACGTGACAGCTAAAGTGAAGTGCCTGATCTAATCCCACTTCCTGTAGAGTACTGTTACATGGGTTGAACTGTCAGAGACCAGGATTACAGTCTTAATCTGGAACAATATATTGGTTTAGTCAGCTTTCTTGGACACACTGTGTCAGTTTGCAAGGCTGTATTGATGTAAACATGAAAAAACAATTCAAACGTAAAGTGTGTGTGTAGTGTGTTGATGGTATAGCCTGAGTGTTGTACTGATCATGAACATTACAGAACATAAGGTATGAGTGACCATTTGTGTGAATCAACATTTTAAGTGACTACTAAATGGTGTGAATAGTCTCCGGATGTTTGGAGCTGTAAGCAGATAAAAAATCAAAACAAGAAAACTTAGCTGAAACACTGAATATTTAAATGTTTTTTGTGTCATTCCAGTCAGTGAGTCAAAGCAAAGTAAAACTCGCAGATTTCTTCAATACTCTTACAGAAGACTGACTTGTGTCAGGAAGCATTCACAGGATACCCGTTATTTGTCTTTATCTCTGTCGCCATCTAGTGGATGAAGGTGTGAACTGTTTTGTGAGCATGTTGCTGGGCGAATGCATATCCGTGTCCCAAATCTAACACTAAAAACTGAATTCAAAATACTTCTGATATTAAACCTCCATCAATCAAATGAGTCACTGTCACTGCAAATCTCACAAATCTGAAGTAAAATACCTTCCTCAATGCTGATGACTTATTTTTGTTTTCCAAGACCTTTCACTATGATCTATAATTCATCATTTTGATCCTGCTGTGAACATCTGCTTTATTTTCTGTGTGCATCAAGTCGTAATGGAACAGTACACCATCAACCACAATCAAATTTAGAGTGTATTCTGTTTGATTTTCTCACTCAGAAGTAAAGGTGATGAATCAAGGAGCATGTTTTCAATATTTCTCAAAGTAAGCTCATAAAATATAATAATTAACTGCATATTATTTTAAGAAAACAGAACATGCAAACGTTTGAAAATAATTTTTAAAAATAGGAACATATTTACTCAAAATGAATAAACAGCTCTTGGTCATGCCTTACCTTTGCCAGAGACAACTTCATTTTCAGTCCGCCAGCGAAATCCAAACTGTTGGGCACAAATGTAACAAGATCCATGCAAATCAGTAAGAAACACTTGCATTGAAAAAGCCAAACACACAGCACAAATTACAGTTTTCACTAAATAAAGGTCAGAAACCCAAGTTTTAGTGTCAAAGTGTTAAAGTGACATGGTGTGAAAGCTGCTTGTCCACTCAATCGAAAATGAAATTTGACAAATGTAAAATCAATTCACAACACAAATCTTTTAAGAACATGGTGTATAACTACTTAATATACACATTTACACCTCAGTGTGTATTATGCAATTTGGGGTGCATGTATAGTTGATGGTATATAGCATCAGTGGACAGGAAGCATCAGTGAGTGCACTTACCATTTAAACTTGTGGTGTGCCGGTGTGTAGCACATTTTCTGTTTGTAGTTTAATCTCTATGTGCTGTCACACCTCATTTGCCCAACACTACTGATCAAAATGCGACTACACTTGTGGCGCTGATGCAACTCACCACTCATTTGCAATCATTAAGCAAATCAGAAAAATTAATGATTAACACTGGATTCATTTTAATTTTGAGTCAACTGGACTTATGGTGTCAGAGCTGCTTATTCTTTTCATTTTAACTATGGTGCCTCTGGTAATTAAGGGCATGCCTGGGTGTGACTCATGTACCTATGACAGCTGGCAAATGTACGTTAGTATCACAGCCTGAGATATCAGTTCAAACAGTAGAGCCATAGTAGAGCCTACCACTGCCCTTAGGTTTAACATAGTGTCAGTTTAAAACTTGGATTCAGATCAGAATGGCCCCATGGTCACTAGAGACAGAGCACAGTGCCAAAATGCATCACACCCCCTGACATGTATCTAAAATAGACCAGAATTTTAGTGTTTACATTATGAAGTTTTAACCTTAACTCATGGCGCCACCACTGGGACAATTAGTATCATTTTGGAGAACAGTGCAAAAAAAAAAAAAAAAAAAAAATCATCATCCTGCCAAAGGCCCTGGCAGTGGTGTCTGGGATGGCTCAACTGTCTATAGTCACTGAATTATTTTCTTTCAGTTCATTTTTTTTGGTGTGGTAACTCCACCCGGTCTAGGTATTGAATACTGGACAAAAAAAATCTATTAATCAATAAAACAATTAATACAATTTACCCTACCTTATTTTCCTTGTATCTGCTGAGGTCAGCTATGCAGTACTCTTTAAACAACTTGTCATAATACTTCTTGGCAAGCTCTTTTTCCCTGAAATACAAAAGGTGCGGAGGTAAGATAGAAAGACACAAACTCAGCTGAAACTGAAACACAAGCTACATGTGGATTCAGAGTTTCAACACATGGGCTGTTTCTTTAGGGAGAAACATTTTCAGTACAAAACACAACAATCAAATCAAAAGCAAACTAAATATTCCAGCAGCTTGTATGAATAGTTGACTTATGTTGAGCACCATGTCATGTCATCCTCGTCTTCATCCCTCCAGAGGAAGCGGTGATTCTCACGCAGCACATCCCGATCTGTTTTGTCTTTAGCTCTAAAAGAAACAAAAATAAATCAGAATATTTTAATCACAAATCCAGAGATAAAGAGATTTATTCCATTAAAATTGCTACTAATATTAATTGTGATTAAGTGTGTATTAAAAAGAAAGATCTATTATGGCTACACACGTTCTAATTAGCTGAAGTGACAGCAGATGACTAATCATCACACTTGACTGTGAGATACTGTACATACACAGAGCGTTTGAAGTCGGCCATCTGTCCTCCATAATAAAGTATGTAGTCACCTACAAACTTCTTATGTCGCTCAAACTGGAAACATCTGCTTAAGGTCAGCTTCCCTTTGAAAGTTAACTCTTGAAATGATCAATGATCAATTTAAAAAAAATAAAGGATACAGCATTCATTGATATCAGGTGGGCTCTTCTGTTTCTGGCTTCTTCTCTGAAAAAAGGAAACAGAATGATTTACATGAAAGATAACCAAAGTTATTAAAAGTTTGGTGTGATGAAAATTATTGTGTTTTTTAGTGAGATGTTCCTGGATAAACAAAGTAAAACTGAGCCATTTAATCCTTGTTTTAAGTGTCTTGGTCTCACTACACACTTTGAAACATGTACCAACAATGAAGTGACTTGATCTTATTATAAGACTATTTTATCGGAAGAACAAATTATTGCTTCCAATAAAACATATCCTCTGAATGGTAACATAAGGACAATGGGAATTTTAATTGGCAGTAATGATGAGTTTTCAAACATTAAAAAGTGGAAATTGGATTTTTCCTCATTTTTATACATCACAAATTGCACACAAAAAATCCAAGTTGATTGAATGGTTTCATTTAAATATAGGGAATGATTGTAGATTATCAGAACTGACATTAATCCCAATGTGAACATGTGATCGGATAAGAATAACGCTCACTTTGGGAAGAGGAATTAAAGTACACGATGGACGTTAGGAGTAAGCTCAACCATAATTACCCATGAAACATAATACCTTGTATTACTTGAATGTGATTAACTGTTCATTACCTGTCCACTTCATTAGAGTGTGAACTCCGGTGAGCCACCTGTGAGTGCCGACCCTTCTGGAACGGCTTCTGTAAGATTTCCTCCTCACTTTTCCTGCAAAGGTACAAATAAATACAGAAAGCATGTTGATGTTAAAGCTGTTGACCCACATCAGTCTAAACAGAACCTGCTCGAGACCAGAGTACATATCATCCTTCGTACGATTTACTACACTGTTAAAAGCACTTTAGCATTGTTCAGCACAGACACAAAACCCCATGAGCTTGGATGAGAACAATTTTAAATGGTGACTTAGGTATGTGATGCTGCCATCTTTAATCGTACCTTTTAAGGCCTCTGTGTGAGGCCTCTCCCTGTTCATCATCATCACTGAAGTCGGAGTCATAGCCACCACCTCCGTGCACCTGAGGAAAACACATTTGATCAGATGGAGTGATGTTTTTAAACACACAAACAGACTTGAATGAACAATGAGACATTTCAAAAATAACTAGTCACTGAGAAACATGCGCAGAAGCACGTGACACTTCTCAAATGGGTATAGGCAGGCACCTTCCACTACACACATTAGATTATGGCTGACATCACTGAAGCGCACTGTACGGCTGTGTAACGGCCAGTATAACCTGCTGCACAAATGGGGAGACTCCGTGGAGAGGTGAAAGATGTCAGCTACGGTAAAACAATACAAAACAAAAAACACCAAACCCTGTACTATTCACTCTCAGAAGCTGAAGATCTCAATGTTGCCATTTTATGCTTAGTTCTTGGTGTGTTGCAAACTCCTGTCACCGTACAATGTATAAATACATTCGGTTGAGCATTGGTTTTTAACTTACAGCCTAAGTGTGGCACACCTTTTCAGCTTTTATCTTTCAGTGTAACTGCAACTGCTCTGTGCCAACTTATCTCCAGGCTAATGTTTCATGCTAACCAACTAACAACAACCGCGAAAGGCTAAATATTCTTCCAAACTTGTTTACGGAGCAAAAAGCCGATTTTATTTTTTTACACTTTGATATTAAAAACACCTTCACAAGATTATCCATGAGTTTCTCCTCTCCAGTCTCCAGGAGCAGGTTTCCAAATGTTTACACTGAAACGCACGCCGTCGCCGGATGATGACGTAGCGTAGCGACACAGAGCGCGGCGTGATGACGTAAGTCTCTCGCTTCATAAATTATTCTGATACAGTCTGCAGAGGAAAAGATGAAGATTCGTCTCCTTTAACATGAATATTAATGCATGAGTCACTTTGTAATTTAAAATGAAGATGTTGCTGTGATGGTGCTTTAGAAGAAGAGCCTCTGGGAGCCATTTCTTTGGTCTGGACACTTTAAATGTGCATATATGCAGCCATCAGTATTCATCAATTAATATTTATTCAGCACTGGAGGGAGGGGGAAGTTTTTTAAATCCCAAATCACGAGTAGGCCGACAATAGCCTACAGATGCTGACTTTTATTTCAATGGTCCAATTACTTTTGATGGCGATTAATTTAGATCATATCGTTCATTTCCGCTCAGGGACAATGTGAGGATACATGTAGGCGTTTGATCTGGGAAATAAAGAGGGCATTGTGTTATTTGAATGTTTCCTTATATAATTGAGTCCGCGAGCTGTTGGAGGTGACGGGGGTGAAAGTTCACCACAGTCTGGGAACAGAAGTCCAGTGTTTCGTGACTTTTCCACAACCCACTGAACTCAGCAGAGCAGTGCATGTGGGACTGAAGAAAAGAAAAGCTGTTAGAGACAAATACTATAAAGAGGAGGTCTTGAATGGCTCTCATCCTATTTCCCAGGCCACAAAATTACAGAATTAATATTTTAGGCTGTTTATTTTTAACCATATGGGATAAACTCGTCCTCTTTTCTTTGGTTAATGTCATTATTATGCCAAAGGAGGGGAAGAAAGGAGGCAGCATCTGAATGAATGAAGCAGGTGCATTTGCACAGAGCTCATGAATAGCGGCTTTCCATTAGCCATGCACGGCTCCGAAGCGCGCATAAATAATAGCTGGCACTGCTGATAAAAAAGCGCACCTTAGGGCTTCTCCCCCCTCCGCCTCTCTCTCTCTCTGCTCCTCTCTTCCTCCCCTTCTCTCTTTCTCTCTCTCCCGGGAATTTGCGCTTTTATTTTTTTTTTATCCTTTTATCCTTTCATGGCTGCAGCATTGAGTCTGCAAGAGACAACTTCATTGTAAGCAGCAGACTAATTAGTAATAGCCCGGTTTTGTTTTTATCTCGTGTGTTTTTCTGTATTTGGGAGCTTGAGATAATTCTTTTTCATGACAACAAAAAATCTGTGACTGTTTTCTCTCTGTCCTGCATTTGTAATCCTGCGCCTTGCAGAACGAATCCGCTGGACTGGTGCCTTCCTATTGAGACGCAAGAAGCATAGACACGAGGCTGCATCCGAGCGCCACAACACCAGCTTCTGTCATCAAAACAATCAAGACTTCAGAAAGAAAAAAAAAAAAACAAAAAAAAAAGCATAGCAAAGATTGCTTGCCCCCCCCCCCTTTTTTAAGCTGTATTCTCCAGGAGAGATAGTTGTCTGCCGGGACAGGAGGAATGGGATACCCGGACAGAGGATGGAGAGGATGGAAAGGATGCACACTCCTGGTTTGGGTCACCGCTGTCAGCTTGCTTTTAGCGGACGGACGGAGAGTGAGGCAGCCCAGATGTCCCGCTGGATGTATCTGCACCAAAGACAACGCTCTGTGTGAGAATGTCCGATCCGTGCCTCACACTTTCCCCTCCGACGTCGTCTCACTGTAAGTGGTCCTGCAACTGAATAATGAAAGACTCTTGGTATTGTCAGTGGCATATGATAAAGAGTGAGGAAAGCTTGTGGCACCCTTGTCTCAGTGTACCCAGGTCTTATCTTTATTACGCTTCACCTTTGATATATCTTCTTTCTCCTGTTCAGGTCTTTTGTCAAGTCTGGATTTCATGAAATCACTGGGGCAAGCTTTGTCCACACGCCTGCCCTGCAACTGCTGTGAGTCTATCTATCTATC
Source organism: Caranx ignobilis (assembly GCA_021432705.1). NCBI lineage: Eukaryota > Metazoa > Chordata > Actinopteri > Carangiformes > Carangidae > Caranx > Caranx ignobilis. Next base: position 8,748,012 of record MU269988.1, read on the forward strand.
TATCTATCTATCTATCTATCTATCTATCTATCTATCTATCTATCTATCTTTATATGCATCTTTCTGTCTGTTTATCTGTCTGTGGTAGACAAGCATGGTCTACCCAGAGGACCTACACATATGCAGATTTAAAGAGGGATTCTCTATAATGGTGTCAGGATTATGCAATAGACCACATGGCTACAGCAACTAACAGCAGAGCAGGGACAGTGAGTGTGTGTGCAGACAGAGAGGCAGAAATAAGTAATGAGCGTTTTTGGCCTCCAAAAACAAAGCCCTAACTCACTGTAGTTTGTCCTGATATAAAATGCACTATTGGATGTTTTTCTTGTTAGTGTTGGAGTCTATTGGGCAATTTGTTATTGCAAACACACAGCAAGGTCACCCTTAACTGTATTCTCTGATCACACTTATTTCAGTTCACTGCACATAACAGCACGCTGTCACTGAGCATCATCTTGTCTCGGCAAAACAGTTTTCTTGGCATCGCTCCCTCCATATGACATTAAATCAGTCTGGATGTGTGAGAACTCTGAAGGGTAGGAGGAGGTGCCAATGCATTGATGCCAAGAGACAGAACAGGTTGGTGACCAGGAAGAGGGTAGATTTAACTGGGGAAAGTGTGTAAGAGTATGTACTGTCCTCTCTGTTGTTATTTACTGTCAAGGTGACCTGGAGTGTCCTAACCTCCATTCAAGCACTGCTAAATCAATGGGGCTTCTCTGTGGACAGCAGTGGGCTGTTGCCTGGCATTATGACGTCTTAACTTCTATCTAAAGGGCAGTTTGGGGTTGAAATATTACATGTTATGAGATGTTTTATTCTCAGAATAGACTGAAACTTTTCTACAGCACTTACAATTAGATATGAGGAAGTGAGAAGCACAAAATTGTTCACCCTAGTTCACCCTCTTGTGTATAGTAAATATATTTTTGGAACACCAACAGTGAGAAAATTGACTGAAGTGAGTTATAGAGTGTGTTTGGAGTCTATAACCAAGGAGTGTACAGGAACTTAAAGTTACTTCCTTCTCTCTTCTCAGGTTGTTCACAGCAAACTCCTTTGACCTCATTGATGAAGATGCATTCCTCGGTCTGCCACACCTTGAATATTTGTAAGTAGCTTGCAATAGATATACAGTGAGTAGCTTTGTATAGTTATTACATAATTTGAATGATAAAGTACATTTGTTTTGTTGAGTGTCGTACAATACATAAAAGCATAAAATACACAATGCCCTTCACCTAATCCTCAACACCACTCTGGTTTGCATGCTGGCATTTTAAAGCTCCATGTTTCTCCCACACAGGTTTTTTCCACATATGTTGTCTTACTAGGGTAGGATAATGCACGTCTTTATGATTTTGATTACTCCATGAAGTTAACAGGCATTGTGTAATTCCCAGCCTAACTGAGTCCGACATCAATCAGAGCAGACATCTAATTAGCCACAATAATTGGAAACAACTGTTTAGCTGAACATAGGGCCTTTGAAGTATAATTCATTTTGACATTCATTCCAGTCTGAGTATGTTGGAATCAGTTAGTATGCAGTGTAATATGCAATTAGGACAGAGCTCAGGCTTTCTACACAACATTGTTACACAAGAGAAGACCTGCAGACAGTGGAAGGATTTCTGGTGTGAGATGACTTACATGGGGATAATGTGTCTTAATTGATCAAAATTCTTCTCATTCACAGATTTATTGAAAATAACAAAATTGCATCAATATCTCCATTTGCATTCCGGGGGCTGAAAGCACTGATACATCTGTAAGTATTATGTTTCTGTGGTTGCTATGTTATGACTCTACTTTTTCATCTTTTGTTATGATTTTAACTCCATACTGTTCACTCTTTACATCAACTGCTTTTACATTATCCAGTATCATCAACTCTCAAGAGGCACTGTGGTAAATGGTAATAGGATACTGGTATTTTATGGTATTCCAACATAAAATCTGCCCTATTTGCCCTTTTCTCAATGGAGGCCTGTGTTACTCTCTGAAGTGCAAAGTAGGCACAAGTAATCCTGCCTGTGGTGATGTCCAAGGTTACCGGCTCAAGGTGTCAGCTGGATCAGGTTGCTGAAAGGCAGATCATCACCACTGACTTAGTAGACCAGCATCATTTTCATTCACATATTTATGGCAGAAAAAAAGAATGATTCTGTGATGTAATCTTATAGTTTCAATTTTGTGTAGATATTGGAATCAATATCAGAAGTAAATGTTATGGTTTATAAATTCCTCACAAAGAAGTTTTGAAAACAAGCCACTAGGCTATTGCTGTATGCATTGCGATCATGAAAAACAGGTCAGTGTACGTGTACGTATATTATTTTGGAAGGATATTTGTAAAATAATGTCCTTTGTTAATATAATTAATAAACTTGGAATATGGGAAGAAGCCAAACAACATTATATGATTTTTTTGTAAACACCAGCTAACTTCCCTGAACTGCGTGTGTGCGCCGGAACTAAAGATAGTGGAGAATGTCTTCGACCTGTAGGTCAAGACTAAATATAACTCTACAGTAACTTTAAACCAAGTGGCTCATAATCTGCCCCTGAGTCTGTGACAAGTTTGTACTTTGCACATTTTAGGGTCATGTAGAGTGGTGCAGCCTAATGGCTTGCATATTTGTGTCCCTCACCATGGCCCGATGTAATGATGTCCAGATGTATGGATTAGTGACTCTCAACTGTCCATCTTATTTTCATGTTTAGGAAATAATGTAAAGAACAGCAGAGCAAAGCACTATTGGGAGGAGGTTAATAGTTTGTCAGGATTATTCAGACATGGTTTCGGTGAGAGAACTAAACCTGCAAATGTCAGTTTTAAAGTATCAGCGGTTTGGATTCCCCAGATACATTACATTATCTGTGGAAGACAGGAAACTGTTGGTGTCCCAGTCAAACACTGTCAATCAATATCATTTGAATAGATAAAATACTGTTACTGCCCCCTCTGTTGCTATGGATACCTTCATCCCTTCATTTGGAGGAAATTAAACAAACATTTATTGCACTAAAATGACACATAAATAAATTATTAGAGGATGTTTTGAATGCATCACATACAGCATATACATTATTAAAGGGTACAGACTGCTCAAATACTGTCCACTCTGCTCTACCCCTCCAAGCCCCCATCACCCCCCACCCGGCCATGTATTCAGAGAGTACATTCTTGCACAAACTCCAACTAAAAATGGCCTTTCCCCCTGGTAAACCGACTCTCAAATAAATAATGCAACATCCATGAATTACGCTGACATTTCGCTGCATTCATGGCTCTGTCTGGTTTTTGCAGTTCAGTCTCTGCTCTATGCTCAGCAAATGAAAAGTGTCTGGAGGGCCTGTGTTTGTTGGTCGGTCTTAACTGGCTGCTGAAGATGCTGTATCATCCACTTGACAGCCTCTGTGAAGGGTAGCACTGTTTAAGTTGGTCAAAAGCATAGAGCAGTAATACTGTTTTTCAGTGTGAGGAGTGACCACTATTAAGAGAGTGAAATATTACCCTGTACATCTTCACATAATGGCCACATCGTATAAAGAACAGCATGTCACCCTTCTCTAACAAATGACATTCCCTCCCTGCACTCCATGTAATTACTCTCCCCTAATTAATTAATCACTAAGTCTTTTATCCCCTTTCGTTGCACTGTGTAGCCTTTCAAACACCTGGTCGCTACATTATTGTGCTAAGTTACAGCAATGTTGTCGGGGGGATTCAGATTTCAACCTTACATTGGCTTGCTTGTAATTTTCTTAGTAATTTGTTTATTCTGTCCTGTAATGCAATATAATGTCTCAGTGTGCGCTGTCTGTGGAGAGACAGTCGGCTTCTCCATGTAATTCAATAACTTTGTTTTGTGATTTTGTTGATTAGGAGTCTGGCTTACAACAATCTTGAGACGCTGCCCAAGGATGTCTTCAAGGGCATGGACGCTTTGACGAAAGTGTGAGTGCAGTCGGTCTCAGAGATAGTAGATTCTCAATAACACATCTTTAAATGCATACATATACTTAACATGTTGTTTATATGAAAAGAAGTTATCATTATATTTTCCTGTGGAAAGCAACCCACTTGTTTTGATTCAATTTCTATGACTTATTTTTCCTCTACTGCATGCTAGCCTCAGCTCTGCCATATCACATTCTGATAGAGAGTTACCATAGAAGAAGTAGTGATGGTCAAAGCACATACTACAGTGTAATCTCTTGTCATTGTCAACAATGGCTTAAGCTCTCAGCCTCATAAACAGCTTCTATTGCTAACATTAGCTATGTAGCAATAGAAAAAACACAATGAAATCGTGGTGGTCAAAAGAGAAAGGGGAGGAACCCCCACTCTAAACAAGGGAGACAGAGAGAAGGAGTTAGAAAAGGACAAACATTTTCCAGTGCAGTGATTCTGTAAATGTGGCTCACTTGAAAATCCAATCAACAAAGTGGTTGAAAGGAAAAAAAAGAAAGAAAGAAAAGGAACGAAGAGATTGGAGAGGAAAGCTTAGGATGCTTGAATGTCAGGGTAAATAGTAAACAAGTCAATTACAGAGTCAAGAATTGGTTGCTGGCTTTAGTTGCACAGCCACAATCAGTTGGAATAATGCAGGATGCAATGTGTGTGCAAGGTCAACAGCAATTCAGAGTGAGAGTGGGCAACAAGCGGGGACCACTTGTTGTTGTGCTGTCGTTGGCTTGAAACTCAAGTGCAGCCAAGAAAAGGAGAGACACAGGGAGCAGGAAACAGCAACCTATCTAGGATACATGCTTCAAAATTGCACGTTAATGATATTAAGTCTTAATTAAAATTAAATTTCTGTGTTGATTGACATTCCCTTCGTGTAGGGATCTGCGAGGCAACAACCTGGTATGTGACTGCAAGCTCAAGTGGCTGGTGGAATGGATGCACCACACTAATGCCACCCTGGATCAGATCTACTGCAGCGGCCCACCTATTCACCAGGGAAAGAAGATCAATGACCTGCTGCCACACTCTTTTGACTGCATCACAGCAGGTATCATTTTCCTGCGTCAGTCCCCCCATAGAAAAATACATTACATTACATACATACATTACATCAACATTAGCTCTCAGTCGCCAGTTGACTCCCTCACCCTTTTCTTCCACCCCATGTCTCCTTCCTGTCCTTATCAACTATTTCAGTGCTGAGAGTAAAGTTGAAATGCATTGCAGTGTTCTTCCTTCCTGTGCATGGAAGAGGTCATCAAGATGAAAGGTGATTATTTGGAGGCAGAAAGGACAGAATTCATTGCCATATCGTACTTTTCAGAGTTCGCCTCCTATCAGTCACTGAAGTTCGAGTCCATTTCGGTGGAGACCTTCACCTTTGGTAAAGATCAGTATGTTGTGTTTCCCCAACCCTTTGCCGGGACATGCAGTTTCCTGGAATGGGATCATGTTGAGATGACCTTCAGAACCTATGACACAATTGAAAGTGAGTTCAAAAACAGAGATAGATCAGTTATGTGTAATTTTTAACTGGTGCAGGAACCACAGATTGATTGATCCTCTAGTATTAATGATTACCTTAATGTTTCTCTCTGTTTTCCTGTTCAGGCACCTCCACTGTGGTCTGCAAACCCATGGTGATCGACAACCACCTCTTTGTCATTGTGGCCCAGTTGTTCGGGGGTTCACACATTTACAAACGTGATATATCTGCCAACAAATTCATCAAGATCCAGGACATTGATATCCTGAAAATTCGCAAACCCAACGACATAGAGACGTTTATGATTGATGGGGAGTCTTTCTTTGTCATCGCCGACAGCTCTAAGGTTGACTTTTTTTTTTTCTTCCTTGTTTAGTATCCAAAAGTAATTATTGATCAGAACATAAACAGATCTGTTGATGACAGATCACTTAAATGCACGGCACAGTATGATCTGAGTTTTGAATAAAGGTGACCTTTGCTGATGTTTGACATTTGCTCTTCTTTTAGGCCGGCTCCACAACAGTGTACAAATGGAATGGCAATGGCTTTTACTCCCATCAGTCAGTCCACCCTTGGTACCGCGACACAGATGTAGAATACCTGGAGATCTCCAACAAACCCCACCTGATCTTGTCCAGCAGTTCCCAGAGGCCTGTAGTCTATCAGTGGAACAGGGGTCAGAAACAGTTCGACCGTCGCACTGACATACCAGATATGGAGGACGTCTTCGCTGTCAAACACTTTCAAGTCAATGGTGAGAGCTTCAGCTTGAATAGCAGTGTTTGTACACACCAGTACACAAAAAGAATCCAACAAAAGAGGCTGCAAGGTCTGTCATCACTCTATTATCATACTGTATGTGTATTATGAAGATAATATCAATATCTTATTTTTTTTAAGTATTGTGGCTATCACCGGTACCAGTTCATCATGACTCTCAACATGAGCAGTATGTTCAGTCTGCCCATGAATCAATATTGTGTTCTTTCTATACAGATAGCTCATTTGTTAGTGACACTTTGCTAAGTAGCTGTTGACAACAAGCTAAGCATTAATTTGGACAGTAAACTGTTTTTTGGGGAGCAGCTGAATGTGTAAATTAAACGGTCCCCTGAATCTTTGTCCTTTTCCAAGGTGATCTGTTTATATGCTTAACAAGATTCATCGGGGACTCCAAGGTGATGCGCTGGGACGGTGCCATGTTCAAGGAGGTCCAGACATTTCCCTCCCGCGGATCCATGGTGTTCCAGCCTGTCTCTGTCGGCAAGTGGCAGTATGCCATCTTGGGCAGTGATTATTCACTGACACAGGTCTACCAGTGGGACGCCAAGAGGGATCAGTTTGTGCCATCTCAGGAGCTGAATATCCAGGCACCTCGAGCATTTTCTCAAATCTCCATTGACGATCGGGTGTTCCTGCTCGCATCCAGCTTCAAGGGAAAAACTCAGATATACGAGCACCTCATGATTGATTTGAGCAATTAAACCCATGTCAAAGCAGGAAAAATTATATACAGAATCCATTCAAATGCCGAGCTCGGTGGATTTGTTTAACATGTCACTCAAATTTTAATCAGCCAGAGAATTCCCACCTACATTTGAACAAAGGCAAGTTTTAAGCAAAGGCTCAAACTATCTAGATAAATGTTTCAAATACAATTCAGGACCTTAGGGTTAGACTAAGATTAAGTAACTGAGATCTTACATTGGTTAGAATCAGTGAGTTAATTCTGACATGTTCTACACCATCCCTTATACCTAATGTTTCGTAACCAGCTGAAATGACTTAATTTTGTGCGAGCTGACTATCTTTTAGGAAAGAACAAACACAAATTTTGTCTTTTCTGTAGGCTTACTACGGCACTGTGACATACAGTATTTTTTTTGTCTTCAACTCTATATGTTGTTTATATCTCTCTTGTAGCAGTTTAATAGGAAACATTTAGGAATTTGATAGTGCTGATGACCGTGTAACAATTACTGAAATAATTCAAACCTATTGAAATATTTTTTGGGGAAAAGGAGGTGAAATACATCCAGGTGCAGTTGAATCCAAAAAAAAAAAACTATGGACACTGGAGACAATTTTCTTGAAGTTCTATTTGATTATTCAGGAAAAATAAGTTTTGTTACACAAGAGCTGCTGACACTCTCAAGTGAAGTCTAGTCTATCAAACACCTTGTAGAAGATGGACAATCTCACAAATGTTGAAAGTGTAATCTAATCTAAGTGTGATGACAACATAACAGCCACACAATAATTAGTAATGTTAGTGATGTTTGCAAAATGCAAATTGTAGTTGGACAACATGGTAGCTGGTTAGCCTGTGCTCCATCAGTAATTACTTTACACTTAAAGAAGTGACATATGAGTCATATATGAAATGAAGAATCCACCAAATATTGTGAGAAACAGGGGGGTAAAAACATCTCAGTTCTGTCCACTCTCAGAAAAGCAAGACTGTATGCAGGATGCAGACACTCACAGTGTTGATTCCTGATGAATGACTCGCTAGAAGCATCCCACTGTGTCAACTAGCCCTCTCTCTTTCACTGCACTCTTGCCCCTTTTCTCCCTCACTGACAAAACCATTGTTGTCTTTACTCCACAACTAAAAGCCAACCACTGTGCAGCACCTTCTACCTGTGCTTTCACACGGTCCTCTTATTCTGACACAAAAGAAACAGAAGTGTAGTGATTTAACAACTTCACTGACAACAACTTGCCAAATATAATGTTTACGTTTTTACAATACTGTGTAAAGTACTTTCTATGATATTGCTTTTGTATGTAGAAGGGACCACACTTAATGTTTTATTTTTCATAGACATAGAATTTAGCGTTGATATTAAAAAAAAGAAGAAAAAAAAAACAGGGATCACCTTTAACACTGTGTAACATGCAACTTCTGCAAAACAGTACAGACTCACTTGTGTCAATCTAATCTAGTCAGGTAAGGATAGAGAATATTAGCTATTACTTTGTCATTTTGCTCATTGTATTTTATGTACAGTAGTAATAAAATACTAAAATACTAAACCAGAGATGTATTTGTTTCACTGTTTTTTGGATTCAGCTTTTTTTTTCATAGCCTCACATCCTTTTCCTCTTGACCTGATACAGAGTGTGTATTACAGTTTTGTTCAATGACCTCCAACCCTGGACTCTATGTGGTGGGTAACCCACAGTGATGGTAAATAAAAGGAAGTGAACTATGACTTCACATGAGTGAAGGTAAGTGGTCAAAAAGTGCAGCAGATGGTATAAAAACAAACATAGGGATTCCCACTAATTCATAATTGATACAAATTAAATTGTTATATCATATTCATGACTCAGTTTTTTTATGTATAGGTGATGCTTAAATGTATGAGTTTACAACATAGAGTGTATATGGGTTATAATCATGTAGCTTACATACATGTGATTAATAAAAAAAAACAAAAAAACTCGTGTATGTCCAAATGTGTGTAACGTGAGATCTGGTTTGTTCAAATCTCCACTGCCTTCCTCTGCAATAGTCGTAAATGTTGGGTAATGTTTTAGTTGTCCAGCAGAGGTGGACTGGGTTCAGTTCTGCCCCCCTGTGGGTAAAGTAACCACCGCATGGGAGTTTCTATCCTGGCACCAAGGTTAGTCATTAACCTTGTCTTCTCAGTAACTCAGGACACCGGAGAAGGAGGACAGTACTCTGACCGAGGCATGCTGCCGCTCAGCCGCCACATCTTACCATGGGCGACTGTAACCACTGGACACACGAGCGGGTTTTATCCGTAGAGGACGACATTACTGTGGTGTTTCACAAAGTTGACAGCCATGGCAAAAATAGCGGTGGCGGCGGCGACCACGAGTGTGGCGACGACGACGAGCAGACGGCGGAGCGAGTCCACTTGCAAAGAAACTGTCATGTGCTGTGCGATTATGGTGAAGATGCTGAGGAGAAGGAGGAAGCGCGAGGGAGCGAGGATTCACAGGAAGGCGGCGAGGAGAAAACGCTGTGTCCGCCTGCGTTTTGCGTCAGGAGCAGACCCGCATCATCCCGAGACGGAAGCGCACGTGAAGGTAGAAGAGAGCACGCACTCGCCTCGTTAAACGGTATTTAGCTAACCCCCTAAACGGTAAAATGTCCTCACTGTCAGATTAATGTCGACTGTTCGTAAACTTTGTGACCAGCTGAGGATGGAGAAATAAAGTGATAAGCAGCCAGAGAGTCGGCGACTTCCTGCGTAGCCTCACGTTACACAACCGTGTAACGTCACGTATTAGTAATAACAGTGCTGATATCACGTGCATGTCATTAACTAAGCAGAAAAATCACAGTTAAAGTCGAAATAAAGCACAACTGGAGTCACTTTAAGAATTTCCCTAAAGTTTATACCCCGTCCCCTTTTCATGAAGGATGACACGAATTACGTGTTTTCTCTAACGTTTACGTCACAATAAAAGTGGGTTACACAGTCCAAAAAATGTCAAATTCTTGAAAATCTTGCAAATTAGCAAGAATTTGACATTTTTGATTTCAAAACTAGCTCGTAATGTTGTAGTGTATTGTATTGGTGTCTTACAAATGGTCCAATGTTACGTATTATTTCATCACTATTATTTTATCATTATATCAGTTAAAGTGTTTATGCCAGTTCGGCAATTAGCAACTTGTTTGCTAAGTGTGTAGCCTGCAGTCTGCTATAGCCTAAGCCAGCTTAGCATTTGCCTCATCCTTAAAGAGGATGGATGACTGTGCAGTTTTACAGTACCAGCTAGGGCACCCCACCTACACCATTTTGCATATTAATCTTACTGTACAAATACGAGCTTGTTCTGAATTTTTAAACATTTCTATCTCCATGGCTACACTGTTGATCTGAATGTCTTGTTCCTGACTATTCCAGTTATGCAAGTAACATGCCCATCAACAAAAGAGGTGTAGAAGGGGTTTTTCCATTGGTGTGATGTAGTATGAGGGGAAAATACTCAGTGGCTTTTACTTGGAAACACATCAGGAAGTAAGAAGTGCATCTTCATTCCCCCCTAATATCAGTTTTGTTGTTTTATACCAGTAAATGAGCCAGTGATAATATGAAAAAGAAAGACATCATTAGAAAAGTGTAATGCATGCATATTCTCACTCAAAGTAATAATTAAAATAAATAAATAAATAATTATATTTCAATTTTGAGATAAAAATTGTACTGAATTATTGAACAATAATTCATTATTATTATTTAGTACTTAATACTAAATCAGTAAAGTAACGCTGTTGTGAACAGGTGTACTGAGATAGGGAATACATCACAGGGAAACCTTGAATACTAAAGAACATTGTATGTAAATAAATCTGATAGCAGTACATTGATATGACGTCTTAAGGCTAGGGAGGAACGTGACTTAAGGTTGAAATTTAATCTCTGAAAGCACATCAGTTTATTGTTCCACAGGCAGGGTTTGCAAACACTACACCACTATCTTTTGTAGGTCCTTTTATTCCTGTTTTTTTCCACTGAATTTTCACTCAGTAACATATTCTCCATCCTGTGGTGACTGCACCAACATAAGTGCAACAAAAGCATAGCAGTAATTTTTTATAAATGAAGTGTAGAGCAGTGATACCCCTCTTAGGGTACTTGTTTTTGCTGCCACCCTCACTACCTGTTTTGACTCTCTCTTCCTTTTCTTTCTTTTTCACAGAAAATCCAAAGGGATGTCCAGGTCTTGGTTTGTTCTATGCTTTTTTGTCCACAGTTTTCTTCTCCATCATTGCCGTGTTGGTGAAAACCATCCAGGGATTGCACGCCATAGAAATCAGCGCCATTCGCTGCTTCTTCCAGATGCTCTTTGTTATACCATTACTCATCTACCATAAGTAAGCATGATGGAGAAACTCAAACATTTAGATTCCCACAGATAAGACTTTAATACATGAACCCCAGGTTAACTAAACCAGCAATTTGTATGTTGTGATAAGATCAAAGGTATTAACTCTGCCAGATATTGTATTTGCCTGCCAGCAGTTTATCTCCTTCGCTTTGTAAGCAAACAGTCTGTTGTAACATGCAGTCACTAGTGTGACCAGTTTAAATTTGTTGATGATAAATAGACTATGTGAGGGTTTTAAACAATTACTAAATTGCACACATGTTATGCCATTTTCACATGACAACAACATCTCAGAAATTACAAGAAAATAAAACTGTTAAATCTCATTGTGACCCTAAAAATTTAAATTCAACTAAATTCCCAAGAACTACCACCAGTACTGCTATTCATCTACCTATTCATCAATCCATTCATTTGTCCTCTGCATTCTTCTTCATTTTATCATTAAATCATCCACAACAAAATTGCCCCCCCCCCTCTTTTCAGCCCTATCCATGCATCCACTCATTCATCACTGTCATTTCCTCATACTTAAATGTATCCACCTGTCTGCTCAACCATCCAGTCATTTGCCATGACTCAAATTACTTTGCTGCTCAGTTTTCCCTCATCCATCCATCCATCCTGTTTTTTCTGTTTATTGCTTCCTCAGTCAGTCAGTCTAGTCATCCATCCATCCATCCATCCATTCATCCATTCATCCATTCATCCATCATCCTCATATCTCTGCTCCTCCAGGACAGGTTTCCTTGGTCCCCGAGATAAACGTATATTTCTGGTACTTCGGGGTTTCATTGGTTCCAATGCCATGATCCTGCTGTTCTATGCTGTTCAGCAGATGCCATTAGCAGATGCCACCGTCATCATGTTCAGGTGAGAGCCAGTAAGGACTTGAGTGATAGTGGATAAGTAGAGATTATACTAACACAAAATTAGATTCTATCCTCGCTGAATTGTTCAGTTTTTGTTAATGTCTCTCTGATTGTTATTCTGCCAGTATTTTCCTCATTCCACTTAATTATCTGTCCCACATTCTTCTAAATACATTAAGTAGATGGGAAAGTTAATTCAAATAGAGCTGTATACCTCAATTAATCAACATTTTTGCACCACTTTTCTTTCAGTTTCCCTCTATTCTTTCTTTATCTAACTGTATCCACACATTTGTTAGTTTTTCTCTATCACCTTTTCTTTCTATTAACCCCCCCACCATCCTTTGGCTCCTCAGCAATCCAGTATTTACCTCACTCCTGGCTTGGATCTTTCTGAAGGAGAGATGTACAATCTGGGACTGTGTCTTCACTGTTTTTACCATCACTGGAGTAATCCTTATCGCACGACCACCATTCCTCTTTGGCGATCATCTACGTGGCATTGAGGGAAACTACACCAACCACATCAAGGGGACTATTGCTGCATTTGCAGGTAATACAATGAATGGACTTGCATTTATAAAGCAATTGACTTTGTTTGGCCATGATAAGTAGATTTTAAATAATTCGGACAAGCATTCAGGAGGAAGTGTAGGTTTTTACAAATTTGGTCAGATTCCTGGTCCTTCATTTTAACCACTTAACCCAGTAAGGATTACCATGGCAACCAGGGGAATCCAGTTAAGTACAGCTATGTCCCAAGGCACATCCAGGTCAACTGGGAGATACAGTCCTTCCAATTAATTGTGGTTTTGCTCCCAGGGGGCTTCTTCCAGTCACGGTGCTTAAAAGCTCCTTTCCATGTGGAAGAGGTTTGAGTTCCTTTTAGATTTATAAGTACCTTACACAATCTCAAATTGTAACTACTCTACTATGATGCATGAATTTCAACCAGTACATTTTGAGCTTCTTTGAACTTCTCAGTCGTTTGGTCTCAGTCTCATAATCGTTCCTAAACCTGCTGTCACACGTGTCCAAGTGCAACATTGTGCAAATAAAGGCCATTATTTTCTGAAGTGCTCTCCATAGCAGCCACCTGATCAATAGCAGCATGTGCTTACCTGATTTTCCAGCGGCATCAGCTGAATTGAACTTTGTCCCCTCACAAGACATCCATGAAGCGATAGTGTGGCGCTGATAGGAGGCAGAGGTTATTATTCCTTCTCTTATTCTTTAGAGAAGGAAGGTTCACATATCAGAGGGATTCATAATTTCTTTGGTTATGGCTCTCATCAACAATCCAATTAATACGTGCTCATCTGGTCACAAAAACAATCCTGAATTCAGTGATAAATGTTTAGTAATGATCCTGAATGAATTTGTTCATTTTCTTGCATTCACTCTCTTATTTTTTGATCTATTCACAGGAGCGATCGCTGCTGCTTGTACATTTGTTATCCTTCGAAAGATGGGGAAGAGCGTACATTACTACCTCTCCGTTTGGTACTATGCTGTTATTGGTTTCATTGAGTGCATCATCACTGTATCCGTCCTTGGGGAGTGGAAAATCCCGTTCTGTGGCCGTGATCGCTGGCTGCTTATGTTGATCGCTGTCCTGGGTATAGCTGGACAATCCTTCCTGACTAAGGCCTTGCAGATCGAGAAGGCTGGACCTGTGGCCCTGATGAGGACAGTGGACGTGGTGCTGGCGTTCATCTTCCAGTTTATTTTCTTTAACCGTGCACCGACCTTGTTGAGCCTGGGAGGGGCGCTGTGCGTTGTGGCGAGCACTAGTGGAGTAGCAATTAGAAAGTGGTACACCAGCTCTCGCAAGAACTGAGCTATAGACACAATATAGAATACGTATGTGATACTATTTATTCTTTTTTTTCCACTATCATATGTTGTTGATTTATTCAGTGTTTTACTTGTTATCTACATGCAACCCTGAGGAGGAAGTGAAAGCTATTTAGAGAGTTGAAAACATATAAGGATAATGTGGTGGCAGTCAGTTATGAGCTTGTGAGAATCTTTTTTTTTTTAATTCTGTACATCTATACATGTTGACACCGCAGAGTCAACTTATTGTTATGCATTTATTTTTTGTAGGAATGAGCACATCTGTGTGGGAAATAAGCAGAAAAACCTGTATATCCTTTACTGCCCCAAGCTGTATCCTTCTCCCTGGAGCCTGCGTAGCAGCTTATTCATGAGCAAGCTCCCATTCTCCCGTTTACTAAAATATGTACAGCATAAATGGGGTGAAAGCTGAATTTCGCCATAACAAAGGCGTTTGATGAAAGATGTCCCCGGGTCCCATTTTCCTTTTGCTTTAATCTGAAATAGCAAGAGAAAGAGAGAGGTTTAAAATATTGGGACCATTTGTACTGTTTCAAATAACAACAATAATGGTACAGTAAAAAAAAAAAAATATATATATATATATATATATATACACACACATATATATATACTGCATACTTTATTTTTATTGTGGTATGTGCAAGGCACTATTTAAACACTTAATGCATCTGTGGTGCTGACAATACAACTATGATCATTCTGTCATCTATTGTAAGGAAAGATAATATTATACCCATTTTAGCAAATAAAAAGCAGTTGTGTTGAAGATATCGCAAAATAGAAAGGCTGAAAATAAAATCCCCAAATGGGGTTTCACTGTTTTTACTTGAATACACAATCATACTATAAGATTCTCTCAGGGATTTTTCACCTGCTTATAATGGCCAAATTAGAATGACACTGAAATCCTGCCCAACATTATTCCATTGATGTGATTAGTTGTTTTGTTTTTTTTTAATTTGATTTTTCTTCCATTACTTAACTGATATATTAAAAGGAAATGGAAGATATCCATTATTATCCAGTGCGCAGTTAATGATTTCTTAACAATATCTTAAGTGCCTTAAGTAGGAAACCTTTAACCTTCAGCTTCCCTTAATGGAGCTGCTCAGTAACCAGCGGCTTGAACAGCAGAGCAGTCAGGTGTCACTGTGCATATGGATTTAAAATATTGTTCTTCTAAAAAAAAACAAAAAACAAATCAACTCAGTAAGAACTGATTTCTACATGCTTGTATGACAACATCAAAGATAAAGTCTAACAGTATTTTTAAAACAAGGCACATAAGATGTGACCCGTTCCTATCCCAAAGGCTGCACTGATCTCCCCATCTTATCCGCAGGAATCAAGTCTGATAGTGGATAGCACTTAATTTCATTTTAGAGCTAAAGCTTCTGTGTAGTGCTCCAAATTGTCTAAAAATATATTCTCTTTTTATTTAATGTGACACTTTCTATAATGGTGAGGTATTTTTGTTTCCTTAATTCACTTCTTTGAGAAGTCAAATATATATTTCAAGGGGACTATAGAGACCATAGAGTTTCTATAAGGCAGGGCACATGTGATCGCATAATTATAGCAGTCCTCCCCTTTCTATGCTGGAGAAAACACTATTTTAGACTGACTTGAGAATTGATTTGGTCTTTATTTCTATGTAATTTGATGTGATGTGAAATTCATCTCAACTGTGCACAAACATTATGCAAAAAGAAGTGCAATCACACTGATTAGAATTGCACTAATATGATAGTTTATTACCAATATTACAAGTACCAGTTGTTAATGAATGAAAAATGCAACAGCTCGTACAATTCTAATCCCACCTAATGGTTTTTAAGAGCAATGTAGTTGAATTGTTCATTTTGGGTCATTGTATAACAAGCCCTGGGATATAATTAAGTGATGAACAGTCAAAGTGTGAAATATAGTAACGTCAGTCCACCACTTGTGATTCCAGTGTCATATTTTAGTGTGGAATTTATATATAAAAAAGGCACTGGCATTTATTAATAATTGTTCATAGTACAGTAGGATGTTACTATCACTTCAGATGTTCAGAGGTGAGTTTTATGTTCTTGTTTGGTTTGCTTTGACATTGACTTTTAGGGTTGCTCAAAATTTTTCTTTACTTGAATGCTGATAGTGTACGCACAATGTGTTGAATTGCCATCAAATGGTTTGGTAAACATTTGTTTCAGGACCTATAAGCCTTACAAACCTACTAAAGATGTTTTTAGGATTTTTTAAACTATGCTTTAATAGTATTTTTTACAATTTCTGTGTTGTATTACATCAACATATTCTATAGGATGTATATTTCTGCATAGTGATAGGTAATATTTAGTTTATTATTATTATTACTGTATTATTCAAGAATAAATTCTATATGAATTTATAACTCATGTGTCACTTGGTCAGTATGTCTCCAACATGACTGAAACTTGTGGAACAGACCCAAACTGTGTAGAGGGGCTGTGTGTTCTTACATCATTGTCCCTGAGCCTATGGCGTTACCCCAGCTCTACTAATAACTCAATAGGTGACAATGGTGCAAACCACTGAGTCAGGCAGCTGTTGACAGGGGGGTTCAAATAATAACTGGCTGAGTGGATTGTAGTCATTGTGTGTTTGCGTGAGTGTGTGTGTGTATTCACGTGCAGGTTATTTGTCTCACACACGTAAATTTCTACTATGCCTTTGTTTATTTTCCATTTACTTGTGAACAACGCACAGTTGTGAGGCATGTGTGTACGTGCAAAATTGTCGTGTTGCCTTGTGTCATTGTGTGACCCATATCTTGCAAAACAAACATTTGTACCTTTTGCGTAGAGGGCCGACTGTACACAAACTGTATTATAAACCTTGCTCTGGATCCAGGCATGGTTACAGGGTAATTCTTCAGCTGAGCACTGAGGTAAGTGAAGTGTAAAAAAGCAGAACTAGAACAGAGTAGCTCTTTGTTGCAGGGTAGAATAACTTGAGGCCAAAGATGTCCTGTATTGTAAGAGTTTTCAAACTGCCACCTACAGTTTTAGTCATACCATCTTGAGCTGGTAGCTGTTACCAGTTAGCTGCCTACCAGCTTGAGCTTGACCAGCTAGTTATCAGCTATTACTCTACACACCAGTTACCAGCTCTTATTCCTACTAGCTACCAGCTCTTATTTTTTCACCAGTGACCATCTCAGATTCTGCAGTCACCAGCTCACATTACCAGTTGCCAGCTCTCATTGTTACCTGCTACCAGTTCCTATTGGTGAGACCAGCACCTGGTTCACAGTTGTTTGCAAAAGAAGTGCTATGCCCATAACTTCTGGAATGTCAAAAATGTCTTTACACAATGTCTCATATACTTATTTGCAGCTAGATTAATGTTTTGTTTCCCTTTTTCCATTTAGTAAAAAAAAAAAGAAAAGTTGAAAATTCAAACCTTTTTTTCTGTAATTCATTCCACAAACATGTGAACACAAACATAACAAGGACCACCAGCAATTTCTTAAAGCAGTAACCTATGCAATATTGACATGTGTATATACACTTGTGACAAACTCCAATTATTTAAGTTTTTATATAGGTGGCATGATTTGTGATGACACTTCTTATATCATCATTACTATTATGTACTATTGTGTTATCACAGCAGTGGTAGTATATGAGTGATGTAATCTCCCTCACATGTAATCAACCTTTTCTGACAGTAGAGGGCATGATCCACAACAAAAATGTCAGCTCACCTGATACTCCCAACAGTGAGACACACATTGTCTTTCCTTGGTAGTTTCTGTTGTTGTTGTTGTTGTTGTTGTTGTTGTTGTGCAAGAGGTTGTGGTTTCATGTTTCACAGTCACCAGCTGAATGAACAAGATAATATTATGTATTTTTCTTTTATGAGGGTAACTGCTGATCTTGTCACGGAGCTAAAATACACCTGGTCAAGCATCACTGAAGGAGGTGTACCGTGAAGTGTGACTTGCTTGAATCCACAGGGAGGAATGCAGCAAATGTATTTTGATATGAACTCAAGCATTATCATCCATTTATAACAATTTTATCAATCCATCTTTTAGCTATTCACTGGGCAAACATGGCTTCACACTCCTTATTATTTATTTTCTATGTCCTATTTTATGCTATTCCCCGTGGGCACACTATTACCTTGAGTGGTTTGATCAGGTGGGAGCTTTAGATTCACAATCTAAGGGTACCTGGCTGGATCAGTATGAAAATAATGAACCATCCAACCTGGAAAAAGCATATATCAGTTGAATGTTAGAGAAGTATTTAGTTAGATTTTAAAGAAATTTGATCTGATATCAACCATATTGGAGCAATATAAAACAATCTTATAGCTTTGAGAATGAAACTCAAAAATTGCAGTTTGCTGTTAAAGCTGGGTTGGTAATCCTGTTCAGAAACACTTTTTGTTATACTGGGTGAAATGGTCCTTCTACCTTCTGAGTAATCAATACATTATGTATTCAGAAAATGGAACGAAAATAATCAGTCCTCTGTGGAAGCTGCAGGACTGACAAAACTCCGACCAATGCAAGCTCCTCGGTGCGAGGAGCAAAAACCAATCAGATACCTTCATGTCTAGTTCTGTATCCGCCCCCCTCGATCCCTGTCTCCGACGCGTGTGCACAATCTTCACGTGTCGCTGTTGCCGGAAGAAATCAGCGTACAGAGTTAGAGCGGAACGGATTTCATGCTCATTTATGAGCAGTGGCTGAGAAAATGCAGCCCCAGTTACTACTTCCACCGTTACTTGTAACGGCTCGCCCCGAGAAAAAGGCAAGGAAGAGAAAGCCGGAGGCTGAAAAGGCTGCTAACAAAAAGGCTCTGGATAAAGCCAGACGTCAAACCAGGGTAAACATCGGTGTTGCTTTTGTGGAGACAACTGAGGGATTTGAAGTGATGCTGAGCTTGCTCTCTTTCTGTTGGACAGGTAATTATATGCTTTGCTTCGGGGAGGATTTGTTATTTTTATGAAATGTGTAACTTTTGCTAACGTAGCTACTTTTGCAGCTTGTATTAGCCTAATGCTAATATTAGCTTCTTTGTGGGTTTAAAACGGGTCGGTGACGCTAGTATTGAATAGATTATAGTATATATATGTATATATAGTACTCCTCCTGCCGCTTCTCATTTTCGTGCGGTGCGCGCTCCAGTTTGTGGGGGCGTGGCTTGGACGAACACACTGACGGGAGGGGGAGGAGGGGGGAGGAACTCAGAGGAGGTGCAATTTTCAAATCTTGCTAGCTCTCCAGGATTACCAACCCCAGTTTTAAGTGGCTTGTCAATTGGTTTATCAATACCATACTAACAGATTGAGCCTGTGTTTATGGGCCTGTGTGTGTATGTGTGTGTGTCTGTGCACACTTCTGAACACATAATAAATCTAGGTTACCACCACCAGACTTAAAAACTGTATTATCTTCCTTCACTTCCTGAAAGAGCTCCAATCAGAGCTAGTTTTTGAGCTGGCATCTAACACTCTCCTCTCATTATCTGCCTTCTCTTTTACTCTTTATTACAGTGTGTGTGTGTGTGTGTGCCACCCTTGTTACTTGGAGCTCAGTTGCCTTATTGGCTGCATTTCAAACTTGACTGTATGAGATGTTTAATTTTAAGGAGTGGTGTCAACATGTCAGAAATAGGTCACCAACATCACCCCAAATGTCACAAGTGACAATGAGGATGTGACAAAGTTGTAAGAAACATCTGAGAATGATTTTGCGAGCAAATAAAAAAGTATGATAAGGCTGGAGCAGGCCACCCGCCCTGCGTTTTATCAGCGAGCTGGGGATTCCCAAAGGTTTGCCTGCTCCTGGGTGGAGGAGAGTTGGACGGTGACGTGATGGCTGGGCCTGCCTGCTACTGTACTGTACTATGTGTTTCTGTGTGGCTGGGTGTCTCCGTTCAGCTCTCTGGCCAGAGCTGCTGGGGTACCGCGACCGCGGGCCGGCCACCTCGCTTCCTGGTCACAACTGGTCTGTGTAGCGTGGCTATGGCCAGCTAGCCCCCCGCCCCTCTTCTTCATGGTCTGTGTAGCCTGTGTATGTGTATGGGCAGTGTGGCTGCGTGTCTCTGTCCCGGCCGGCGTGGTCAGTCAGATCTGCCCTTAGCCTCTGCCGCGGACCCCCGGCTACGGCCAGCTAGCCCCCCGCCCCTCTGCTCCCCGGTCTGTGTAGCCTGTGTATGTGTATGTGTGTGGCTGAATGAGTGTCTCCCTTCGTGGCCGCCGTGGTCAGATCTGCCTCTGTTAGCCTCTGACCGCGACCAGCGGCTATGGCCCAGCTAGCCCCCCGCCCCTCTGCTCCCCGTCTGTGTAGCCTGTGTATGTATGTGTATGGCTGAGTGAGTGTCTCCCTTCGTGGCCGTCGTGGTCAGATCTGCCTCTGTTAGCCTCTGACCGCGACCAGCGGCTATGGCCCAGCTAGCCCCCCGCCCCTCTGCTCCCCGGTCTGTGTAGCCTGTGTATGTGTGTGGCTGAGTGAGTGTCTCCCTTCGTGGCCGTCGTGGTCAGATCTGCCTCTGTTAGCCTCTGACCGCGACCAGCGGCTATGGCCCAGCTAGCCCCCCGCCCCTCTGCTCCCCGGTCTGTGTAGCCTGTGTATGTGTGTGGCTGAGTGAGTGTCTCCCTTCGTGGCCGCCGTGGTCAGATCTGCCTCTGTTAGCCTCTGACCGCGACCAGCGGCTATGGCCCAGCTAGCCCCCCGCCCCTCTGCTCCCCGGTCTGTGTAGCCTGTGTAGCCTGTGTATGTGTATGGCTGAGTGAGTGTCTCCCTTCGTGGCCGCCGTGGTCAGATCTGCCTCTGTTAGCCTCTGACCGCGACCAGCGGCTATGGCCCAGCTAGCCCCCGCCCCTCTGCTCCCCGGTCTGTGTAGCCTGTGTATGTGTGTGGCTGAGTGAGTGTCTCCCTTCGTGGCCGCCGTGGTCAGATCTGCCTCTGTTAGCCTCTGACCGCGACCAGCGGCTATGGCCCAGCTAGCCCCCCGCCCCTCTGCTCCCCGGTCTGTGTAGCCTGTGTATGTGTATGTGTGTGGCTGAGTGAGTGTCTCCCTTCGTGGCCGCCGTGGTCAGATCTGCCTCTGTTAGCCTCTGACCGCGACCAGCGGCTATGGCCCAGCTAGCCCCCCGCCCCTCTGCTCCCCGGTCTGTGTAGCCTGTGTATGTGTATGTGTGTGGCTGAGTGAGTGTCTCCCTTCGTGGCCGCCGTGGTCAGATCTGCCTCTGTTAGCCTCTGACCGCGACCAGCTGCTATGGCCCAGCTAGCCCCCCGCCCCCTGCTCCCCGGTCTGTGTAGCCTGTGTGTATGTGTATGTGTGTGGCTGAGTGAGTGTCTCCCTTCGTGGCCGCCGTGGTCAGATCTGCCTCTGTTAGCCTCTGACCGCGACCAGCGGCTATGGCCCAGCTAGCCCCCCGCCCCTCTGCTCCCCGGTCTGTGTAGCCTGTGTATGTGTATGTGTGTGGCTGAGTGAGTGTCTCCCTTCGTGGCCGCCGTGGTCAGATCTGCCTCTGTTAGCCTCTGACCGCGACCAGCGGCTATGGCCCAGCTAGCCCCCCGCCCCTCTGCTCCCCGGTCTGTGTAGCCTGTGTAGCCTGTGTATGTGTGTGGCTGAGTGAGTGTCTCCCTTCGTGGCCGCCGTGGTCAGATCTGCCTCTGTTAGCCTCTGACCGCGACCAGCGGCTATGGCCCAGCTAGCCCCCCGCCCCTCTGCTCCCCGGTCTGTGTAGCCTGTGTGTATGTGTATGTGTGTGTCTGAGTGAGTGTCTCCCTTCGTGGCCGCCGTGGTCAGATCTGCCTCTGTTAGCCTCTGACCGCGACCAGCGGCTATGGCCCAGCTAGCCCCCCGCCCCTCTGCTCCCCGGTCTGTGTAGCCTGTGTATGTGTGTGGCTGAGTGAGTGTCTCCCTTCGTGGCCGTCGTGGTCAGATCTGCCTCTGTTAGCCTCTGACCGCGAGCAGCGGCTATGGCCCAGCTAGCCCCCCGCCCCTCTGCTCCCCGGTCTGTGTAGCCTGTGTATGTGTATGGCTGAGTGAGTGTCTCCCTTCGTGGCCGCCGTGGTCAGATCTGCCTCTGTTAGCCTCTGACCGCGACCAGCTGCTATGGCCCAGCTAGCCCCCCGCCCCTCTGCCCCCGGTCTGTGTAGCCTGTGTGTATGTGTATGTGTGTGGCTGAGTGAGTGTCTCCCTTCGTGGCCGCCGTGGTCAGATCTGCCTCTGTTAGCCTCTGACCGCGACCAGCGGCTATGGCCCAGCTAGCCCCCCGCCCCTCTGCTCCCCGGTCTGTGTAGCCTGTGTATGTGTATGTGTGTGGCTGAGTGAGTGTCTCCCTTCGTGGCCGTCGTGGTCAGATCTGCCTCTGTTAGCCTCTGACCGCGACCAGCGGCTATGGCCCAGCTAGCCCCCCGCCCCTCTGCTCCCCGGTCTGTGTAGCCTGTGTATGTGTGTGGCTGAGTGAGTGTCTCCCTTCGTGGCCGTCGTGGTCAGATCTGCCTCTGTTAGCCTCTGACCGCGACCAGCGGCTATGGCCCAGCTAGCCCCCCGCCCCCTGCTCCCCGGTCTGTGTAGCCTGTGTATGTGTATGTGTGTGGCTGAGTGAGTGTCTCCCTTCGTGGCCGCCGTGGTCAGATCTGCCTCTGTTAGCCTCTGACCGCGACCAGCGGCTATGGCCCAGCTAGCCCCCCGCCCCTCTGCTCCCCGGTCTGTGTAGCCTGTGTGTATGTGTGTGGCTGAGTGAGTGTCTCCCTTCGTGGCCGCCGTGGTCAGATCTGCCTCTGTTAGCCTCTGACCGCGACCAGCGGCTATGGCCCAGCTAGCCCCCCGCCCCTCTGCTCCCCGGTCTGTGTAGCCTGTGTATGTGTATGTGTATGGCTGAGTGAGTGTCTCCCTTCGTGGCCGCCGTGGTCAGATCTGCCTCTGTTAGCCTCTGACCGCGAGCAGCGGCTATGGCCCAGCTAGCCCCCCGCCCCTCTGCTCCCCGGTCTGTGTAGCCTGTGTATGTGTGTGGCTGAATGAGTGTCTCCCTTCGTGGCCGTCGTGGTCAGATCTGCCTCTGTTAGCCTCTGACCGCGACCAGCGGCTATGGCCCAGCTAGCCCCCCGCCCCTCTGCTCCCCGGTCTGTGTAGCCTGTGTATGTGTATGTGTGTGGCTGAGTGAGTGTCTCCCTTCGTGGCCGCCGTGGTCAGATCTGCCTCTGTTAGCCTCTGACCGCGACCAGCGGCTATGGCCCAGCTAGCCCCCCGCCCCTCTGCTCCCCGGTCTGTGTAGCCTGTGTATGTGTATGTGTGTGGCTGAGTGAGTGTCTCCCTTCGTGGCCGTCGTGGTCAGATCTGCCTCTGTTAGCCTCTGACCGCGACCAGCGGCTATGGCCCAGCTAGCCCCCCGCCCCTCTGCTCCCCGGTCTGTGTAGCCTGTGTATGTGTATGGCTGAGTGAGTGTCTCCCTTCGTGGCCGCCGTGGTCAGATCTGCCTCTCTTAGCCTCTGACCGCGACCAGCGGCTATGGCCCAGCTAGCCCCCCGCCCCTCTGCTCCCCGGTCTGTGTAGCCTGTGTATGTGTATGTGGCTGAGTGAGTGTCTCCCTTCGTGGCCGTCGTGGTCAGATCTGCCTCTCTTAGCCTCTGACCGCGACCAGCGGCTATGGCCCAGCTAGCCCCCCGCCCCTCTGCTCCCCGGTCTGTGTAGCCTGTGTAGCCTGTGTATGTGTGTGGCTGAGTGAGTGTCTCCCTTCGTGGCCGCCGTGGTCAGATCTGCCTCTGTTAGCCTCTGACCGCGACCAGCGGCTATGGCCCAGCTAGCCCCCCGCCCCTCTGCTCCCCGGTCTGTGTAGCCTGTGTATGTATGTGTATGGCTGAGTGAGTGTCTCCCTTCGTGGCCGCCGTGGTCAGATCTGCCTCTGTTAGCCTCTGACCGCGACCAGCGGCTATGGCCCAGCTAGCCCCCCGCCCCTCTGCTCCCCGGTCTGTGTAGCCTGTGTATGTGTATGTGTATGGCTGAGTGAGTGTCTCCCTTCGTGGCCGTCGTGGTCAGATCTGCCTCTGTTAGCCTCTGACCGCGACCAGCGGCTATGGCCCAGCTAGCCCCCCGCCCCTCTGCTCCCCGGTCTGTGTAGCCTGTGTATGTGTGTGTGTGGCTGAGTGAGTGTCTCCCTTCGTGGCCGCCGTGGTCAGATCTGCCTCTGTTAGCCTCTGACCGCGACCAGCGGCTATGGCCCAGCTAGCCCCCCGCCCCTCTGCTCCCCGGTCTGTGTAGCCTGTGTAGCCTGTGTATGTGTGTGGCTGAGTGAGTGTCTCCCTTCGTGGCCGTCGTGGTCAGATCTGCCTCTGTTAGCCTCTGACCGCGACCAGCGGCTATGGCCCAGCTAGCCCCCCGCCCCTCTGCTCCCCGGTCTGTGTAGCCTGTGTAGCCTGTGTATGTGTGTGGCTGAGTGAGTGTCTCCCTTCGTGGCCGTCGTGGTCAGATCTGCCTCTGTTAGCCTCTGACCGCGACCAGCGGCTATGGCCCAGCTAGCCCCCGCCCCTCTGCTCCCCGGTCTGTGTAGCCTGTGTATGTGTGTGGCTGAGTGAGTGTCTCCCTTCGTGGCCGTCGTGGTCAGATCTGCCTCTGTTAGCCTCTGACCGCGACCAGCGGCTATGGCCCAGCTAGCCCCCCGCCCCTCTGCTCCCCGGTCTGTGTAGCCTGTGTATGTGTATGTGTGTGGCTGAGTGAGTGTCTCCCTTCGTGGCCGCCGTGGTCAGATCTGCCTCTGTTAGCCTCTGACCGCGACCAGCGGCTATGGCCCAGCTAGCCCCCCGCCCCTCTGCTCCCCGGTCTGTGTAGCCTGTGTGTATGTGTATGTGTGTGGCTGAGTGAGTGTCTCCCTTCGTGGCCGTCGTGGTCAGATCTGCCTCTGTTAGCCTCTGACCGCGACCAGCGGCTATGGCCCAGCTAGCCCCCCGCCCCTCTGCTCCCCGGTCTGTGTAGCCTGTGTAGCCTGTGTATGTGTGTGGCTGAGTGAGTGTCTCCCTTCGTGGCCGCCGTGGTCAGATCTGCCTCTGTCGCCTCTGACCGCGACCAGCGGCTATGGCCCAGCTAGCCCCCCGCCCCTCTGCTCCCCGGTCTGTGTAGCCTGTGTATGTGTGTGGCTGAATGAGTGTCTCCCTTCGTGGCCGTCGTGGTCAGATCTGCCTCTGTTAGCCTCTGACCGCGACCAGCGGCTATGGCCCAGCTAGCCCCCCGCCCCTCTGCTCCCCGTCTGTGTAGCCTGTGTATGTGTATGTGTGTGGCTGAGTGAGTGTCTCCCTTCGTGGCCGCCGTGGTCAGATCTGCCTCTGTTAGCCTCTGACCGCGACCAGCGGCTATGGCCCAGCTAGCCCCCCGCCCCTCTGCCCCCGGTCTGTGTAGCCTGTGTGTATGTGTATGTGTGTGGCTGAGTGAGTGTCTCCCTTCGTGGCCGCCGTGGTCAGATCTGCCTCTGTTAGCCTCTGACCGCGACCAGCTGCTATGGCCCAGCTAGCCCCCCGCCCCTCTGCTCCCCGGTCTGTGTAACCTGTGTAGCCTGTGTATGTGTGTGGCTGAGTGAGTGTCTCCCTTCGTGGCCGTCGTGGTCAGATCTGCCTCTGTTAGCCTCTGACCGCGACCAGCGGCTATGGCCCAGCTAGCCCCCCGCCCCTCTGCTCCCCGGTCTGTGTAGCCTGTGTATGTGTATGTGTATGGCTGAGTGAGTGTCTCCCTTCGTGGCCGCCGTGGTCAGATCTGCCTCTGTTAGCCTCTGACCGCGACCAGCGGCTATGGCCCAGCTAGCCCCCCGCCCCTCTGCTCCCCGGTCTGTGTAGCCTGTGTAGCCTGTGTATGTGTATGGCTGAGTGAGTGTCTCCCTTCGTGGCCGTCGTGGTCAGATCTGCCTCTGTTAGCCTCTGACCGCGACCAGCGGCTATGGCCCAGCTAGCCCCCCGCCCCTCTGCTCCCCGGTCTGTGTAGCCTGTGTATGTGTGTGGCTGAGTGAGTGTCTCCCTTCGTGGCCGCCGTGGTCAGATCTGCCTCTGTTAGCCTCTGACCGCGACCAGCGGCTATGGCCCAGCTAGCCCCCCGCCCCTCTGCTCCCCGGTCTGTGTAGCCTGTGTAGCCTGTGTATGTGTGTGGCTGAGTGAGTGTCTCCCTTCGTGGCCGTCGTGGTCAGATCTGCCTCTGTTAGCCTCTGACCGCGACCAGCGGCTATGGCCCAGCTAGCCCCCCGCCCCTCTGCTCCCCGGTCTGTGTAGCCTGTGTAGCCTGTGTATGTGTGTGGCTGAGTGAGTGTCTCCCTTCGTGGCCGCCGTGGTCAGATCTGCCTCTGTTAGCCTCTGACCGCGACCAGCGGCTATGGCCCAGCTAGCCCCCCGCCCCTCTGCTCCCCGGTCTGTGTAGCCTGTGTATGTGTATGTGTGTGGCTGAGTGAGTGTCTCCCTTCGTGGCCGTCGTGGTCAGATCTGCCTCTGTTAGCCTCTGACCGCGACCAGCGGCTATGGCCCAGCTAGCCCCCCGCCCCTCTGCTCCCCGGTCTGTGTAGCCTGTGTATGTGTATGTGTGTGGCTGAGTGAGTGTCTCCCTTCGTGGCCGCCGTGGTCAGATCTGCCTCTGTTAGCCTCTGACCGCGACCAGCGGCTATGGCCCAGCTAGCCCCCCGCCCCTCTGCTCCCCGGTCTGTGTAGCCTGTGTATGTGTATGTGTGTGGCTGAGTGAGTGTCTCCCTTCGTGGCCGCCGTGGTCAGATCTGCCTCTGTTAGCCTCTGACCGCGACCAGCGGCTATGGCCCAGCTAGCCCCCCGCCCCTCTGCTCCCCGGTCTGTGTAGCCTGTGTAGCCTGTGTATGTGTGTGGCTGAGTGAGTGTCTCCCTTCGTGGCCGCCGTGGTCAGATCTGCCTCTGTTAGCCTCTGACCGCGACCAGCGGCTATGGCCCAGCTAGCCCCCCGCCCCTCTGCTCCCCGGTCTGTGTAGCCTGTGTAGCCTGTGTATGTGTGTGGCTGAGTGAGTGTCTCCCTTCGTGGCCGCCGTGGTCAGATCTGCCTCTGTTAGCCTCTGACCGCGACCAGCGGCTATGGCCCAGCTAGCCCCCCGCCCCTCTGCTCCCCGGTCTGTGTAGCCTGTGTAGCCTGTGTATGTGTGTGGCTGAGTGAGTGTCTCCCTTCGTGGCCGTCGTGGTCAGATCTGCCTCTGTTAGCCTCTGACCGCGACCAGCGGCTATGGCCCAGCTAGCCCCCCGCCCCTCTGCTCCCCGGTGTAGCCTGTGTAGCCTGTGTATGTGTGTGGCTGAATGAGTGTCTCCCTTCGTGGCCGTCGTGGTCAGATCTGCCTCTGTTAGCCTCTGACCGCGACCAGCGGCTATGGCCCAGCTAGCCCCCCGCCCCTCTGCTCCCCGGTCTGTGTAGCCTGTGTATGTGTATGTGTGTGGCTGAGTGAGTGTCTCCCTTCGTGGCCGTCGTGGTCAGATCTGCCTCTGTTAGCCTCTGACCGCGACCAGCGGCTATGGCCCAGCTAGCCCCCCGCCCCTCTGCCCCCGGTCTGTGTAGCCTGTGTGTATGTGTATGTGTGTGGCTGAGTGAGTGTCTCCCTTCGTGGCCGCCGTGGTCAGATCTGCCTCTGTTAGCCTCTGACCGCGACCAGCGGCTATGGCCCAGCTAGCCCCCCGCCCCTCTGCTCCCCGGTCTGTGTAGCCTGTGTAGCCTGTGTATGTGTGTGGCTGAATGAGTGTCTCCCTTCGTGGCCGTCGTGGTCAGATCTGCCTCTGTTCGCCTCTGACCGCGACCAGCGGCTATGGCCCAGCTAGCCCCCCGCCCCTCTGCTCCCCGGTCTGTGTAGCCTGTGTATGTGTATGTGTGTGGCTGAGTGAGTGTCTCCCTTCGTGGCCGCCGTGGTCAGATCTGCCTCTGTTAGCCTCTGACCGCGACCAGCGGCTATGGCCCAGCTAGCCCCCCGCCCCTCTGCTCCCCGGTCTGTGTAGCCTGTGTAGCCTGTGTATGTGTATGGCTGAGTGAGTGTCTCCCTTCGTGGCCGTCGTGGTCAGATCTGCCTCTGTTAGCCTCTGACCGCGACCAGCGGCTATGGCCCAGCTAGCCCCCGCCCCTCTGCTCCCCGGTCTGTGTAGCCTGTGTATGTGTATGTGTGTGGCTGAGTGAGTGTCTCCCTTCGTGGCCGCCGTGGTCAGATCTGCCTCTGTTAGCCTCTGACCGCGACCAGCGGCTATGGCCCAGCTAGCCCCCCGCCCCTCTGCTCCCCGGTCTGTGTAGCCTGTGTAGCCTGTGTATGTGTGGCTGAGTGAGTGTCTCCCTTCGTGGCCGTCGTGGTCAGATCTGCCTCTGTTAGCCTCTGACCGCGACCAGCGGCTATGGCCCAGCTAGCCCCCCGCCCCTCTGCTCCCCGGTCTGTGTAGCCTGTGTATGTGTGTGGCTGAGTGAGTGTCTCCCTTCGTGGCCGCCGTGGTCAGATCTGCCTCTGTTAGCCTCTGACCGCGACCAGCGGCTATGGCCCAGCTAGCCCCCCGCCCCTCTGCTCCCCGGTCTGTGTAGCCTGTGTATGTGTGTGGCTGAATGAGTGTCTCCCTTCGTGGCCGTCGTGGTCAGATCTGCCTCTGTTAGCCTCTGACCGCGACCAGCGGCTATGGCCCAGCTAGCCCCCCGCCCCTCTGCTCCCCGGTCTGTGTAGCCTGTGTATGTGTATGTGTGTGGCTGAGTGAGTGTCTCCCTTCGTGGCCGCCGTGGTCAGATCTGCCTCTGTTAGCCTCTGACCGCGACCAGCGGCTATGGCCCAGCTAGCCCCCCGCCCCTCTGCTCCCCGGTCTGTGTAGCCTGTGTAGCCTGTGTATGTGTGTGGCTGAGTGAGTGTCTCCCTTCGTGGCCGCCGTGGTCAGATCTGCCTCTGTTAGCCTCTGACCGCGACCAGCGGCTATGGCCCAGCTAGCCCCCTGCCCCTCTGCTCCCCGGTCTGTGTAGCCTGTGTATGTGTGTGGCTGAATGAGTGTCTCCCTTCGTGGCCGTCGTGGTCAGATCTGCCTCTGTTAGCCTCTGACCGCGACCAGCGGCTATGGCCCAGCTAGCCCCCCGCCCCTCTGCTCCCCGGTCTGTGTAGCCTGTGTATGTGTATGTGTGTGGCTGAGTGAGTGTCTCCCTTCGTGGCCGCCGTGGTCAGATCTGCCTCTGTTAGCCTCTGACCGCGACCAGCGGCTATGGCCCAGCTAGCCCCCCGCCCCTCTGCTCCCCGGTCTGTGTAGCCTGTGTGTATGTGTATGTGTGTGGCTGAGTGAGTGTCTCCCTTCGTGGCCGCCGTGGTCAGATCTGCCTCTGTTAGCCTCTGACCGCGACCAGCGGCTATGGCCCAGCTAGCCCCCCGCCCCTCTGCTCCCGGTCTGTGTAGCCTGTGTATGTGTATGTGTGTGGCTGAGTGAGTGTCTCCCTTCGTGGCCGCCGTGGTCAGATCTGCCTCTGTTAGCCTCTGACCGCGACCAGCGGCTATGGCCCAGCTAGCCCCCCGCCCCTCTGCTCCCCGGTCTGTGTAGCCTGTGTATGTGTATGTGTGTGGCTGAGTGAGTGTCTCCCTTCGTGGCCGCCGTGGTCAGATCTGCCTCTGTTAGCCTCTGACCGCGACCAGCGGCTATGGCCCAGCTAGCCCCCCGCCCCTCTGCTCCCCGGTCTGTGTAGCCTGTGTAGCCTGTGTATGTGTGTGGCTGAGTGAGTGTCTCCCTTCGTGGCCGTCGTGGTCAGATCTGCCTCTGTTAGCCTCTGACCGCGACCAGCGGCTATGGCCCAGCTAGCCCCCCGCCCCTCTGCTCCCCGGTCTGTGTAGCCTGTGTATGTGTATGTGTGTGGCTGAGTGAGTGTCTCCCTTCGTGGCCGTCGTGGTCAGATCTGCCTCTGTTAGCCTCTGACCGCGACCAGCGGCTATGGCCCAGCTAGCCCCCCGCCCCTCTGCTCCCCGGTCTGTGTAGCCTGTGTATGTGTATGTGTGTGGCTGAGTGAGTGTCTCCCTTCGTGGCCGTCGTGGTCAGATCTGCCTCTGTTAGCCTCTGACCGCGACCAGCGGCTATGGCCCAGCTAGCCCCCCGCCCCTCTGCTCCCCGGTCTGTGTAGCCTGTGTATGTGTATGTGTGTGGCTGAGTGAGTGTCTCCCTTCGTGGCCGCCGTGGTCAGATCTGCCTCTGTTAGCCTCTGACCGCGACCAGCGGCTATGGCCCAGCTAGCCCCCCGCCCCTCTGCCCCCGGTCTGTGTAGCCTGTGTAGCCTGTGTATGTGTGTGGCTGAGTGAGTGTCTCCCTTCGTGGCCGCCGTGGTCAGATCTGCCTCTGTTAGCCTCTGACCGCGACCAGCGGCTATGGCCCAGCTAGCCCCCCGCCCCTCTGCTCCCCGGTCTGTGTAGCCTGTGTATGTGTATGTGTGTGGCTGAGTGAGTGTCTCCCTTCGTGGCCGCCGTGGTCAGATCTGCCTCTGTTAGCCTCTGACCGCGACCAGCGGCTATGGCCCAGCTAGCCCCCCGCCCCTCTGCTCCCCGGTCTGTGTAGCCTGTGTAGCCTGTGTATGTGTGTGGCTGAGTGAGTGTCTCCCTTCGTGGCCGCCGTGGTCAGATCTGCCTCTGTTAGCCTCTGACCGCGACCAGCGGCTATGGCCCAGCTAGCCCCCCGCCCCTCTGCTCCCCGGTCTGTGTAGCCTGTGTATGTGTGTGTGCTGAGTGAGTGTCTCCCTTCGTGGCCGTCGTGGTCAGATCTGCCTCTGTTAGCCTCTGACCGCGACCAGCGGCTATGGCCCAGCTAGCCCCCCGCCCCTCTGCTCCCCGGTCTGTGTAGCCTGTGTATGTGTATGTGTGTGGCTGAGTGAGTGTCTCCCTTCGTGGCCGTCGTGGTCAGATCTGCCTCTGTTAGCCTCTGACCGCGACCAGCGGCTATGGCCCAGCTAGCCCCCCGCCCCTCTGCTCCCCGGTCTGTGTAGCCTGTGTATGTGTATGTGTGTGGCTGAGTGAGTGTCTCCCTTCGTGGCCGCCGTGGTCAGATCTGCCTCTGTTAGCCTCTGACCGCGACCAGCGGCTATGGCCCAGCTAGCCCCCCGCCCCTCTGCTCCCCGGTCTGTGTAGCCTGTGTATGTGTATGTGGCTGAGTGAGTGTCTCCCTTCGTGGCCGCCGTGGTCAGATCTGCCTCTGTTAGCCTCTGACCGCGACCAGCGGCTATGGCCCAGCTAGCCCCCCGCCCCTCTGCTCCCCGGTCTGTGTAGCCTGTGTATGTGTATGGCTGAGTGAGTGTCTCCCTTCGTGGCCGTCGTGGTCAGATCTGCCTCTGTTAGCCTCTGACCGCGACCAGCGGCTATGGCCCAGCTAGCCCCCCGCCCCTCTGCTCCCCGGTCTGTGTAGCCTGTGTATGTGTATGTGTGTGGCTGAGTGAGTGTCTCCCTTCGTGGCCGTCGTGGTCAGATCTGCCTCTGTTAGCCTCTGACCGCGACCAGCGGCTATGGCCCAGCTAGCCCCCCGCCCCTCTGCTCCCCGGTCTGTGTAGCCTGTGTAGCCTGTGTATGTGTGTGGCTGAGTGAGTGTCTCCCTTCGTGGCCGCCGTGGTCAGATCTGCCTCTGTTAGCCTCTGACCGCGACCAGCGGCTATGGCCCAGCTAGCCCCCCGCCCCTCTGCTCCCCGGTCTGTGTAGCCTGTGTATGTGTGTGGCTGAGTGAGTGTCTCCCTTCGTGGCCGCCGTGGTCAGATCTGCCTCTGTTAGCCTCTGACCGCGACCAGCGGCTATGGCCCAGCTAGCCCCCCGCCCCTCTGCTCCCCGGTCTGTGTAGCCTGTGTATGTGTATGTGTGTGGCTGAGTGAGTGTCTCCCTTCGTGGCCGCCGTGGTCAGATCTGCCTCTGTTAGCCTCTGACCGCGACCAGCGGCTATGGCCCAGCTAGCCCCCCGCCCCTCTGCTCCCGGTCTGTGTAGCCTGTGTATGTGTATGTGTGTGGCTGAGTGAGTGTCTCCCTTCGTGGCCGCCGTGGTCAGATCTGCCTCTGTTAGCCTCTGACCGCGACCAGCGGCTATGGCCCAGCTAGCCCCCCGCCCCTCTGCTCCCCGGTCTGTGTAGCCTGTGTATGTGTATGTGGCTGAGTGAGTGTCTCCCTTCGTGGCCGCCGTGGTCAGATCTGCCTCTGTTAGCCTCTGACCGCGACCAGCGGCTATGGCCCAGCTAGCCCCCCGCCCCTCTGCTCCCCGGTCTGTGTAGCCTGTGTATGTGTATGTGTGTGGCTGAGTGAGTGTCTCCCTTCGTGGCCGTCGTGGTCAGATCTGCCTCTGTTAGCCTCTGACCGCGACCAGCGGCTATGGCCCAGCTAGCCCCCCGCCCCTCTGCTCCCCGGTCTGTGTAGCCTGTGTATGTGTATGTGTGTGGCTGAGTGAGTGTCTCCCTTCGTGGCCGCCGTGGTCAGATCTGCCTCTGTTAGCCTCTGACCGCGACCAGCGGCTATGGCCCAGCTAGCCCCCCGCCCCTCTGCTCCCCGGTCTGTGTAGCCTGTGTAGCCTGTGTATGTGTGTGGCTGAGTGAGTGTCTCCCTTCGTGGCCGCCGTGGTCAGATCTGCCTCTGTTAGCCTCTGACCGCGACCAGCGGCTATGGCCCAGCTAGCCCCCCGCCCCTCTGCTCCCCGGTCTGTGTAGCCTGTGTATGTGTGTGGCTGAGTGAGTGTCTCCCTTCGTGGCCGTCGTGGTCAGATCTGCCTCTGTTAGCCTCTGACCGCGACCAGCGGCTATGGCCCAGCTAGCCCCCCGCCCCTCTGCTCCCCGGTCTGTGTAGCCTGTGTATGTGTATGTGTGTGGCTGAGTGAGTGTCTCCCTTCGTGGCCGCCGTGGTCAGATCTGCCTCTGTTAGCCTCTGACCGCGACCAGCGGCTATGGCCCAGCTAGCCCCCCGCCCCTCTGCTCCCCGGTCTGTGTAGCCTGTGTATGTGTATGTGTATGGCTGAGTGAGTGTCTCCCTTCGTGGCCGCCGTGGTCAGATCTGCCTCTGTTAGCCTCTGACCGCGACCAGCGGCTATGGCCCAGCTAGCCCCCCGCCCCTCTGCTCCCCGGTCTGTGTAGCCTGTGTAGCCTGTGTATGTGTGTGGCTGAGTGAGTGTCTCCCTTCGTGGCCGCCGTGGTCAGATCTGCCTCTGTTAGCCTCTGACCGCGACCAGCGGCTATGGCCCAGCTAGCCCCCCGCCCCTCTGCTCCCGGTCTGTGTAGCCTGTGTAGCCTGTGTATGTGTGTGGCTGAGTGAGTGTCTCCCTTCGTGGCCGCCGTGGTCAGATCTGCCTCTGTTAGCCTCTGACCGCGACCAGCGGCTATGGCCCAGCTAGCCCCCCGCCCCTCTGCTCCCCGGTCTGTGTAGCCTGTGTATGTGTATGTGTGTGGCTGAGTGAGTGTCTCCCTTCGTGGCCGCCGTGGTCAGATCTGCCTCTGTTAGCCTCTGACCGCGACCAGCGGCTATGGCCCAGCTAGCCCCCCGCCCCTCTGCTCCCCGGTCTGTGTAGCCTGTGTATGTGTATGTGTGTGGCTGAGTGAGTGTCTCCCTTCGTGGCCGCCGTGGTCAGATCTGCCTCTGTTAGCCTCTGACCGCGACCAGCGGCTATGGCCCAGCTAGCCCCCCGCCCCTCTGCTCCCCGGTCTGTGTAGCCTGTGTAGCCTGTGTATGTGTGTGGCTGAGTGAGTGTCTCCCTTCGTGGCCGTCGTGGTCAGATCTGCCTCTGTTAGCCTCTGACCGCGACCAGCGGCTATGGCCCAGCTAGCCCCCCGCCCCTCTGCTCCCGGTCTGTGTAGCCTGTGTATGTGTATGTGTGTGGCTGAGTGAGTGTCTCCCTTCGTGGCCGCCGTGGTCAGATCTGCCTCTGTTAGCCTCTGACCGCGACCAGCGGCTATGGCCCAGCTAGCCCCCCGCCCCTCTGCTCCCCGGTCTGTGTAGCCTGTGTATGTGTATGTGTGTGGCTGAGTGAGTGTCTCCCTTCGTGGCCGCCGTGGTCAGATCTGCCTCTGTTAGCCTCTGACCGCGACCAGCGGCTATGGCCCAGCTAGCCCCCCGCCCCTCTGCTCCCGGTCTGTGTAGCCTGTGTATGTGTGTGGCTGAGTGAGTGTCTCCCTTCGTGGCCGCCGTGGTCAGATCTGCCTCTGTTAGCCTCTGACCGCGACCAGCGGCTATGGCCCAGCTAGCCCCCGCCCCTCTGCTCCCCGGTCTGTGTAGCCTGTGTAGCCTGTGTATGTGTGTGGCTGAGTGAGTGTCTCCCTTCGTGGCCGTCGTGGTCAGATCTGCCTCTGTTAGCCTCTGACCGCGACCAGCGGCTATGGCCCAGCTAGCCCCCCGCCCCTCTGCTCCCCGGTCT
Organism: Caranx ignobilis; assembly: GCA_021432705.1. Lineage (NCBI taxonomy): Eukaryota > Metazoa > Chordata > Actinopteri > Carangiformes > Carangidae > Caranx > Caranx ignobilis. The sequence goes on from MU269988.1 coordinate 8,782,409, forward strand.
GTGTAGCCTGTGTAGCCTGTGTATGTGTGTGGCTGAGTGAGTGTCTCCCTTCGTGGCCGCCGTGGTCAGATCTGCCTCTGTTAGCCTCTGACCGCGACCAGCGGCTATGGCCCAGCTAGCCCCCCGCCCCTCTGCTCCCCGGTCTGTGTAGCCTGTGTATGTGTATGTGTGTGGCTGAGTGAGTGTCTCCCTTCGTGGCCGCCGTGGTCAGATCTGCCTCTGTTAGCCTCTGACCGCGACCAGCGGCTATGGCCCAGCTAGCCCCCCGCCCCTCTGCTCCCCGGTCTGTGTAGCCTGTGTATGTGTGTGGCTGAGTGAGTGTCTCCCTTCGTGGCCGCCGTGGTCAGATCTGCCTCTGTTAGCCTCTGACCGCGACCAGCGGCTATGGCCCAGCTAGCCCCCCGCCCCTCTGCTCCCCGGTCTGTGTAGCCTGTGTATGTGTATGTGTGTGGCTGAGTGAGTGTCTCCCTTCGTGGCCGCCGTGGTCAGATCTGCCTCTGTTAGCCTCTGACCGCGACCAGCGGCTATGGCCCAGCTAGCCCCCCGCCCCTCTGCTCCCCGGTCTGTGTAGCCTGTGTATGTGTGTGGCTGAGTGAGTGTCTCCCTTCGTGGCCGCCGTGGTCAGATCTGCCTCTGTTAGCCTCTGACCGCGACCAGCGGCTATGGCCCAGCTAGCCCCCCGCCCCTCTGCTCCCCGGTCTGTGTAGCCTGTGTATGTGTATGTGTATGGCTGAGTGAGTGTCTCCCTTCGTGGCCGCCGTGGTCAGATCTGCCTCTGTTAGCCTCTGACCGCGACCAGCGGCTATGGCCCAGCTAGCCCCCCGCCCCTCTGCTCCCCGGTCTGTGTAGCCTGTGTATGTGTATGTGTGTGGCTGAGTGAGTGTCTCCCTTCGTGGCCGCCGTGGTCAGATCTGCCTCTGTTAGCCTCTGACCGCGACCAGCGGCTATGGCCCAGCTAGCCCCCCGCCCCTCTGCTCCCCGGTCTGTGTAGCCTGTGTATGTGTGTGGCTGAGTGAGTGTCTCCCTTCGTGGCCGCCGTGGTCAGATCTGCCTCTGTTAGCCTCTGACCGCGACCAGCGGCTATGGCCCAGCTAGCCCCCCGCCCCTCTGCTCCCCGGTCTGTGTAGCCTGTGTATGTGTATGTGTGTGGCTGAGTGAGTGTCTCCCTTCGTGGCCGCCGTGGTCAGATCTGCCTCTGTTAGCCTCTGACCGCGACCAGCGGCTATGGCCCAGCTAGCCCCCCGCCCCTCTGCTCCCCGGTCTGTGTAGCCTGTGTGCCTGTGTATGTGTGTGGCTGAGTGAGTGTCTCCCTTCGTGGCCGCCGTGGTCAGATCTGCCTCTGTTAGCCTCTGACCGCGACCAGCGGCTATGGCCCAGCTAGCCCCCCGCCCCTCTGCTCCCCGGTCTGTGTAGCCTGTGTAGCCTGTGTATGTGTGTGGCTGAGTGAGTGTCTCCCTTCGTGGCCGCCGTGGTCAGATCTGCCTCTGTTAGCCTCTGACCGCGACCAGCGGCTATGGCCCAGCTAGCCCCCCGCCCCTCTGCTCCCCGGTCTGTGTAGCCTGTGTATGTGTATGTGTGTGGCTGAGTGAGTGTCTCCCTTCGTGGCCGCCGTGGTCAGATCTGCCTCTGTTAGCCTCTGACCGCGACCAGCGGCTATGGCCCAGCTAGCCCCCCGCCCCTCTGCTCCCCGGTCTGTGTAGCCTGTGTATGTGTATGTGTGTGGCTGAGTGAGTGTCTCCCTTCGTGGCCGCCGTGGTCAGATCTGCCTCTGTTAGCCTCTGACCGCGACCAGCGGCTATGGCCCAGCTAGCCCCCCGCCCCTCTGCTCCCCGGTCTGTGTAGCCTGTGTATGTGTATGTGTGTGGCTGAGTGAGTGTCTCCCTTCGTGGCCGCCGTGGTCAGATCTGCCTCTGTTAGCCTCTGACCGCGACCAGCGGCTATGGCCCAGCTAGCCCCCCGCCCCTCTGCTCCCCGGTCTGTGTAGCCTGTGTGTGTGTGTGGCTGAGTGAGTGTCTCCCTTCGTGGCCGCCGTGGTCAGATCTGCCTCTGTTAGCCTCTGACCGCGACCAGCGGCTATGGCCCAGCTAGCCCCCCGCCCCTCTGCTCCCCGGTCTGTGTAGCCTGTGTATGTGTGTGTGTGTGTGGCTGAGTGAGTGTCTCCCTTCGTGGCCGCCGTGGTCAGATCTGCCTCTGTTAGCCTCTGACCGCGACCAGCGGCTATGGCCCAGCTAGCCCCCCGCCCCTCTGCTCCCCGGTCTGTGTAGCCTGTGTAGCCTGTGTATGTGTATGGCTGAGTGAGTGTCTCCCTTCGTGGCCGCCGTGGTCAGATCTGCCTCTGTTAGCCTCTGACCGCGACCAGCGGCTATGGCCCAGCTAGCCCCCCGCCCCTCTGCTCCCCGGTCTGTGTAGCCTGTGTAGCCTGTGTATGTGTGTGGCTGAGTGAGTGTCTCCCTTCGTGGCCGCCGTGGTCAGATCTGCCTCTGTTAGCCTCTGACCGCGACCAGCGGCTATGGCCCAGCTAGCCCCCCGCCCCTCTGCTCCCCGGTCTGTGTAGCCTGTGTATGTGTGTGGCTGAGTGAGTGTCTCCCTTCGTGGCCGCCGTGGTCAGATCTGCCTCTGTTAGCCTCTGACCGCGACCAGCGGCTATGGCCCAGCTAGCCCCCCCCCCTGCTCCCCGGTCTGTGTAGCCTGTGTATGTGTATGTGTGTGGCTGAGTGAGTGTCTCCCTTCGTGGCCGCCGTGGTCAGATCTGCCTCTGTTAGCCTCTGACCGCGACCAGCGGCTATGGCCCAGCTAGCCCCCCGCCCCTCTGCTCCCCGGTCTGTGTAGCCTGTGTAGCCTGTGTATGTGTGTGGCTGAGTGAGTGTCTCCCTTCGTGGCCGCCGTGGTCAGATCTGCCTCTGTTAGCCTCTGACCGCGACCAGCGGCTATGGCCCAGCTAGCCCCCCGCCCCTCTGCTCCCCGGTCTGTGTAGCCTGTGTATGTGTATGTGTATGGCTGAGTGAGTGTCTCCCTTCGTGGCCGCCGTGGTCAGATCTGCCTCTGTTAGCCTCTGACCGCGACCAGCGGCTATGGCCCAGCTAGCCCCCCGCCCCTCTGCTCCCCGGTCTGTGTAGCCTGTGTAGCCTGTGTATGTGTGTGGCTGAGTGAGTGTCTCCCTTCGTGGCCGCCGTGGTCAGATCTGCCTCTGTTAGCCTCTGACCGCGACCAGCGGCTATGGCCCAGCTAGCCCCCCGCCCCTCTGCTCCCCGGTCTGTGTAGCCTGTGTAGCCTGTGTATGTGTATGGCTGAGTGAGTGTCTCCCTTCGTGGCCGCCGTGGTCAGATCTGCCTCTGTTAGCCTCTGACCGCGACCAGCGGCTATGGCCCAGCTAGCCCCCCGCCCCTCTGCTCCCCGGTCTGTGTAGCCTGTGTATGTGTGTGGCTGAGTGAGTGTCTCCCTTCGTGGCCGTCGTGGTCAGATCTGCCTCTGTTAGCCTCTGACCGCGACCAGCGGCTATGGCCCAGCTAGCCCCCCGCCCCTCTGCTCCCCGGTCTGTGTAGCCTGTGTATGTGTATGTGTGTGGCTGAGTGAGTGTCTCCCTTCGTGGCCGCCGTGGTCAGATCTGCCTCTGTTAGCCTCTGACCGCGACCAGCGGCTATGGCCCAGCTAGCCCCCCGCCCCTCTGCTCCCCGGTCTGTGTAGCCTGTGTAGCCTGTGTATGTGTGTGGCTGAGTGAGTGTCTCCCTTCGTGGCCGTCGTGGTCAGATCTGCCTCTGTTAGCCTCTGACCGCGACCAGCGGCTATGGCCCAGCTAGCCCCCCGCCCCTCTGCTCCCCGGTCTGTGTAGCCTGTGTATGTGTATGTGTGTGGCTGAGTGAGTGTCTCCCTTCGTGGCCGCCGTGGTCAGATCTGCCTCTGTTAGCCTCTGACCGCGACCAGCGGCTATGGCCCAGCTAGCCCCCCGCCCCTCTGCTCCCCGGTCTGTGTAGCCTGTGTATGTGTATGTGTATGGCTGAGTGAGTGTCTCCCTTCGTGGCCGCCGTGGTCAGATCTGCCTCTGTTAGCCTCTGACCGCGACCAGCGGCTATGGCCCAGCTAGCCCCCCGCCCCTCTGCTCCCCGGTCTGTGTAGCCTGTGTATGTGTGTGGCTGAGTGAGTGTCTCCCTTCGTGGCCGCCGTGGTCAGATCTGCCTCTGTTAGCCTCTGACCGCGACCAGCGGCTATGGCCCAGCTAGCCCCCCGCCCCTCTGCTCCCCGGTCTGTGTAGCCTGTGTATGTGTATGTGTGTGGCTGAGTGAGTGTCTCCCTTCGTGGCCGCCGTGGTCAGATCTGCCTCTGTTAGCCTCTGACCGCGACCAGCGGCTATGGCCCAGCTAGCCCCCCGCCCCTCTGCTCCCCGGTCTGTGTAGCCTGTGTAGCCTGTGTATGTGTGTGGCTGAGTGAGTGTCTCCCTTCGTGGCCGCCGTGGTCAGATCTGCCTCTGTTAGCCTCTGACCGCGACCAGCGGCTATGGCCCAGCTAGCCCCCCGCCCCTCTGCTCCCCGGTCTGTGTAGCCTGTGTATGTGTGTGGCTGAGTGAGTGTCTCCCTTCGTGGCCGCCGTGGTCAGATCTGCCTCTGTTAGCCTCTGACCGCGACCAGCGGCTATGGCCCAGCTAGCCCCCCGCCCCTCTGCTCCCCGGTCTGTGTAGCCTGTGTATGTGTATGTGTGTGGCTGAGTGAGTGTCTCCCTTCGTGGCCGCCGTGGTCAGATCTGCCTCTGTTAGCCTCTGACCGCGACCAGCGGCTATGGCCCAGCTAGCCCCCCGCCCCTCTGCTCCCGGTCTGTGTAGCCTGTGTGTATGTGTATGTGTGTGGCTGAGTGAGTGTCTCCCTTCGTGGCCGCCGTGGTCAGATCTGCCTCTGTTAGCCTCTGACCGCGACCAGCGGCTATGGCCCAGCTAGCCCCCCGCCCCTCTGCTCCCCGGTCTGTGTAGCCTGTGTAGCCTGTGTATGTGTGTGGCTGAGTGAGTGTCTCCCTTCGTGGCCGCCGTGGTCAGATCTGCCTCTGTTAGCCTCTGACCGCGACCAGCGGCTATGGCCCAGCTAGCCCCCCGCCCCTCTGCTCCCCGGTCTGTGTAGCCTGTGTATGTGTATGTGTGTGGCTGAGTGAGTGTCTCCCTTCGTGGCCGCCGTGGTCAGATCTGCCTCTGTTAGCCTCTGACCGCGACCAGCGGCTATGGCCCAGCTAGCCCCCCGCCCCTCTGCTCCCCGGTCTGTGTAGCCTGTGTATGTATGTGTATGTGTGTGGCTGAGTGAGTGTCTCCCTTCGTGGCCGCCGTGGTCAGATCTGCCTCTGTTAGCCTCTGACCGCGACCAGCGGCTATGGCCCAGCTAGCCCCCGCCCCTCTGCTCCCCGGTCTGTGTAGCCTGTGTATGTGTATGTGTGTGGCTGAGTGAGTGTCTCCCTTCGTGGCCGCCGTGGTCAGATCTGCCTCTGTTAGCCTCTGACCGCGACCAGCGGCTATGGCCCAGCTAGCCCCCCGCCCCTCTGCTCCCCGGTCTGTGTAGCCTGTGTATGTGTATGTGTGTGGCTGAGTGAGTGTCTCCCTTCGTGGCCGCCGTGGTCAGATCTGCCTCTGTTAGCCTCTGACCGCGACCAGCGGCTATGGCCCAGCTAGCCCCCGCCCCTCTGCTCCCCGGTCTGTGTAGCCTGTGTAGCCTGTGTATGTGTGTGGCTGAGTGAGTGTCTCCCTTCGTGGCCGCCGTGGTCAGATCTGCCTCTGTTAGCCTCTGACCGCGACCAGCGGCTATGGCCCAGCTAGCCCCCCGCCCCTCTGCTCCCCGGTCTGTGTAGCCTGTGTATGTGTATGTGTGTGGCTGAGTGAGTGTCTCCCTTCGTGGCCGCCGTGGTCAGATCTGCCTCTGTTAGCCTCTGACCGCGACCAGCGGCTATGGCCCAGCTAGCCCCCCGCCCCTCTGCTCCCCGGTCTGTGTAGCCTGTGTATGTGTATGTGTGTGGCTGAGTGAGTGTCTCCCTTCGTGGCCGCCGTGGTCAGATCTGCCTCTGTTAGCCTCTGACCGCGACCAGCGGCTATGGCCCAGCTAGCCCCCCGCCCCTCTGCTCCCCGGTCTGTGTAGCCTGTGTATGTGTGTGGCTGAGTGAGTGTCTCCCTTCGTGGCCGTCGTGGTCAGATCTGCCTCTGTTAGCCTCTGACCGCGACCAGCGGCTATGGCCCAGCTAGCCCCCCGCCCCTCTGCTCCCCGGTCTGTGTAGCCTGTGTATGTGTATGTGTGTGGCTGAGTGAGTGTCTCCCTTCGTGGCCGCCGTGGTCAGATCTGCCTCTGTTAGCCTCTGACCGCGACCAGCGGCTATGGCCCAGCTAGCCCCCCGCCCCTCTGCTCCCCGGTCTGTGTAGCCTGTGTATGTGTATGTGTGTGGCTGAGTGAGTGTCTCCCTTCGTGGCCGCCGTGGTCAGATCTGCCTCTGTTAGCCTCTGACCGCGACCAGCGGCTATGGCCCAGCTAGCCCCCCGCCCCTCTGCTCCCGGTCTGTGTAGCCTGTGTATGTGTATGTGTATGGCTGAGTGAGTGTCTCCCTTCGTGGCCGCCGTGGTCAGATCTGCCTCTCTTAGCCTCTGACCGCGACCAGCGGCTATGGCCCAGCTAGCCCCCCGCCCCTCTGCTCCCCGGTCTGTGTAGCCTGTGTATGTGTGTGTGTGGCTGAGTGAGTGTCTCCCTTCGTGGCCGTCGTGGTCAGATCTGCCTCTGTTAGCCTCTGACCGCGACCAGCGGCTATGGCCCAGCTAGCCCCCCGCCCCTCTGCTCCCCGGTCTGTGTAGCCTGTGTATGTGTATGTGTGTGGCTGAGTGAGTGTCTCCCTTCGTGGCCGTCGTGGTCAGATCTGCCTCTGTTAGCCTCTGACCGCGACCAGCGGCTATGGCCCAGCTAGCCCCCCGCCCCTCTGCTCCCGGTCTGTGTAGCCTGTGTAGCCTGTGTATGTGTGTGGCTGAGTGAGTGTCTCCCTTCGTGGCCGCCGTGGTCAGATCTGCCTCTGTTAGCCTCTGACCGCGACCAGCGGCTATGGCCCAGCTAGCCCCCCGCCCCTCTGCTCCCCGGTCTGTGTAGCCTGTGTATGTGTATGTGTGTGGCTGAGTGAGTGTCTCCCTTCGTGGCCGCCGTGGTCAGATCTGCCTCTGTTAGCCTCTGACCGCGACCAGCGGCTATGGCCCAGCTAGCCCCCCGCCCCTCTGCCCCCGGTCTGTGTAGCCTGTGTGTATGTGTATGTGTGTGGCTGAGTGAGTGTCTCCCTTCGTGGCCGTCGTGGTCAGATCTGCCTCTGTTAGCCTCTGACCGCGACCAGCGGCTATGGCCCAGCTAGCCCCCGCCCCTCTGCTCCCCGGTCTGTGTAGCCTGTGTATGTGTGTGTGTGGCTGAGTGAGTGTCTCCCTTCGTGGCCGTCGTGGTCAGATCTGCCTCTGTTAGCCTCTGACCGCGACCAGCGGCTATGGCCCAGCTAGCCCCCCGCCCCTCTGCTCCCCGGTCTGTGTAGCCTGTGTAGCCTGTGTATGTGTATGGCTGAGTGAGTGTCTCCCTTCGTGGCCGCCGTGGTCAGATCTGCCTCTGTTAGCCTCTGACCGCGACCAGCGGCTATGGCCCAGCTAGCCCCCCGCCCCTCTGCTCCCCGTCTGTGTAGCCTGTGTATGTGTATGTGTGTGGCTGAGTGAGTGTCTCCCTTCGTGGCCGCCGTGGTCAGATCTGCCTCTGTTAGCCTCTGACCGCGACCAGCGGCTATGGCCCAGCTAGCCCCCCGCCCCTCTGCTCCCCGGTCTGTGTAGCCTGTGTAGCCTGTGTATGTGTGGGCTGAGTGAGTGTCTCCCTTCGTGGCCGTCGTGGTCAGATCTGCCTCTGTTAGCCTCTGACCGCGACCAGCGGCTATGGCCCAGCTAGCCCCCCGCCCCTCTGCTCCCCGGTCTGTGTAGCCTGTGTATGTGTGTGGCTGAGTGAGTGTCTCCCTTCGTGGCCGTCGTGGTCAGATCTGCCTCTGTTAGCCTCTGACCGCGACCAGCGGCTATGGCCCAGCTAGCCCCCCGCCCTCTGCTCCCCGGTCTGTGTAGCCTGTGTATGTGTATGTGTGTGGCTGAGTGAGTGTCTCCCTTCGTGGCCGTCGTGGTCAGATCTGCCTCTGTTAGCCTCTGACCGCGACCAGCGGCTATGGCCCAGCTAGCCCCCCGCCCCTCTGCTCCCCGGTCTGTGTAGCCTGTGTAGCCTGTGTATGTGTGTGGCTGAGTGAGTGTCTCCCTTCGTGGCCGCCGTGGTCAGATCTGCCTCTGTTAGCCTCTGACCGCGACCAGCGGCTATGGCCCAGCTAGCCCCCCGCCCCTCTGCTCCCCGGTCTGTGTAGCCTGTGTATGTGTATGTGTGTGGCTGAGTGAGTGTCTCCCTTCGTGGCCGTCGTGGTCAGATCTGCCTCTGTTAGCCTCTGACCGCGACCAGCGGCTATGGCCCAGCTAGCCCCCCGCCCCTCTGCTCCCCGGTCTGTGTAGCCTGTGTATGTGTGTGGCTGAGTGAGTGTCTCCCTTCGTGGCCGTCGTGGTCAGATCTGCCTCTGTTAGCCTCTGACCGCGACCAGCGGCTATGGCCCAGCTAGCCCCCCGCCCCTCTGCTCCCCGGTCTGTGTAGCCTGTGTAGCCTGTGTATGTGTATGGCTGAGTGAGTGTCTCCCTTCGTGGCCGCCGTGGTCAGATCTGCCTCTGTTAGCCTCTGACCGCGACCAGCGGCTATGGCCCAGCTAGCCCCCCGCCCCTCTGCTCCCCGTCTGTGTAGCCTGTGTATGTGTATGTGTGTGGCTGAGTGAGTGTCTCCCTTCGTGGCCGCCGTGGTCAGATCTGCCTCTGTTAGCCTCTGACCGCGACCAGCGGCTATGGCCCAGCTAGCCCCCCGCCCCTCTGCTCCCCGGTCTGTGTAGCCTGTGTAGCCTGTGTATGTGTATGGCTGAGTGAGTGTCTCCCTTCGTGGCCGTGGTCAGATCTGCCTCTGTTAGCCTCTGACCGCGACCAGCGGCTATGGCCCAGCTAGCCCCCCGCCCCTCTGCTCCCCGGTCTGTGTAGCCTGTGTATGTGTGTGGCTGAATGAGTGTCTCCCTTCGTGGCCGTCGTGGTCAGATCTGCCTCTGTTAGCCTCTGACCGCGACCAGCGGCTATGGCCCAGCTAGCCCCCCGCCCCTCTGCTCCCCGGTCTGTGTAGCCTGTGTATGTGTATGTGTGTGGCTGAGTGAGTGTCTCCCTTCGTGGCCGCCGTGGTCAGATCTGCCTCTGTTAGCCTCTGACCGCGACCAGCGGCTATGGCCCAGCTAGCCCCCCGCCCCTCTGCTCCCCGGTCTGTGTAGCCTGTGTGTATGTGTATGTGTGTGGCTGAGTGAGTGTCTCCCTTCGTGGCCGCCGTGGTCAGATCTGCCTCTGTTAGCCTCTGACCGCGACCAGCGGCTATGGCCCAGCTAGCCCCCCGCCCCTCTGCTCCCGGTCTGTGTAGCCTGTGTAGCCTGTGTATGTGTGTGGCTGAGTGAGTGTCTCCCTTCGTGGCCGTCGTGGTCAGATCTGCCTCTGTTAGCCTCTGACCGCGACCAGCGGCTATGGCCCAGCTAGCCCCCCGCCCCTCTGCTCCCGGTCTGTGTAGCCTGTGTATGTGTATGTGTGTGGCTGAGTGAGTGTCTCCCTTCGTGGCCGTCGTGGTCAGATCTGCCTCTGTTAGCCTCTGACCGCGACCAGCGGCTATGGCCCAGCTAGCCCCCCGCCCCTCTGCTCCCCGGTCTGTGTAGCCTGTGTAGCCTGTGTATGTGTGTGGCTGAGTGAGTGTCTCCCTTCGTGGCCGCCGTGGTCAGATCTGCCTCTGTTAGCCTCTGACCGCGACCAGCGGCTATGGCCCAGCTAGCCCCCCGCCCCTCTGCTCCCCGGTCTGTGTAGCCTGTGTATGTGTGTGTGTGGCTGAATGAGTGTCTCCCTTCGTGGCCGTCGTGGTCAGATCTGCCTCTCTTAGCCTCTGACCGCGACCAGCGGCTATGGCCCAGCTAGCCCCCCGCCCCTCTGCTCCCCGGTCTGTGTAGCCTGTGTATGTGTATGTGTGTGGCTGAGTGAGTGTCTCCCTTCGTGGCCGCCGTGGTCAGATCTGCCTCTGTTAGCCTCTGACCGCGACCAGCGGCTATGGCCCAGCTAGCCCCCCGCCCCTCTGCTCCCCGGTCTGTGTAGCCTGTGTATGTGTGTGGTGGCTGAGTGAGTGTCTCCCTTCGTGGCCGTCGTGGTCAGATCTGCCTCTGTTAGCCTCTGACCGCGACCAGCGGCTATGGCCCAGCTAGCCCCCGCCCCCCTGCTCCCCGGTCTGTGTAGCCTGTGTGTATGTGTATGTGTATGGCTGAGTGAGTGTCTCCCTTCGTGGCCGCCGTGGTCAGATCTGCCTCTGTTAGCCTCTGACCGCGACCAGCGGCTATGGCCCAGCTAGCCCCCCGCCCCTCTGCTCCCCTGTGTAGCCTGTGTAGCCTGTGTGTATGTGTATGTGTGTGGCTGAGTGAGTGTCTCCCTTCGTGGCCGTCGTGGTCAGATCTGCCTCTGTTAGCCTCTGACCGCGACCAGCGGCTATGGCCCAGCTAGCCCCCCGCCCCTCTGCTCCCGGTCTGTGTAGCCTGTGTAGCCTGTGTATGTGTGTGGCTGAGTGAGTGTCTCCCTTCGTGGCCGTCGTGGTCAGATCTGCCTCTGTTAGCCTCTGACCGCGACCAGCGGCTATGGCCCAGCTAGCCCCCCGCCCCTCTGCTCCCCGGTCTGTGTAGCCTGTGTGTATGTGTATGGCTGAGTGAGTGTCTCCCTTCGTGGCCGTCGTGGTCAGATCTGCCTCTGTTAGCCTCTGACCGCGACCAGCGGCTATGGCCCAGCTAGCCCCCCGCCCCTCTGCTCCCCGGTCTGTGTAGCCTGTGTATGTGTGTGGCTGAATGAGTGTCTCCCTTCGTGGCCGTCGTGGTCAGATCTGCCTCTGTTAGCCTCTGACCGCGACCAGCGGCTATGGCCCAGCTAGCCCCCCGCCCCTCTGCTCCCGGTCTGTGTAGCCTGTGTAGCCTGTGTATGTGTATGGCTGAGTGAGTGTCTCCCTTCGTGGCCGCCGTGGTCAGATCTGCCTCTGTTAGCCTCTGACCGCGACCAGCGGCTATGGCCCAGCTAGCCCCCGCCCCTCTGCTCCCCGGTCTGTGTAGCCTGTGTATGTGTGTGGCTGTGGCTGAGTGAGTCTCCCTTCGTGGCCGCCGTGGTCAGATCTGCCTCTCTTAGCCTCTGACCGCGACCAGCGGCTATGGCCCAGCTAGCCCCCCGCCCCCTGCTCCCCGGTCTGTGTAGCCTGTGTATGTGTATGTGTGTGGCTGAGTGAGTGTCTCCCTTCGTGGCCGCCGTGGTCAGATCTGCCTCTGTTAGCCTCTGACCGCGACCAGCGGCTATGGCCCAGCTAGCCCCCCGCCCCTCTGCTCCCCGGTCTGTGTAGCCTGTGTATGTGTGTGGCTGAGTGAGTGTCTCCCTTCGTGGCCGTCGTGGTCAGATCTGCCTCTGTTAGCCTCTGACCGCGACCAGCGGCTATGGCCCAGCTAGCCCCCCGCCCCTCTGCTCCCCGGTCTGTGTAGCCTGTGTGTATGTGTATGTGTATGGCTGAGTGAGTGTCTCCCTTCGTGGCCGTCGTGGTCAGATCTGCCTCTGTTAGCCTCTGACCGCGACCAGCGGCTATGGCCCAGCTAGCCCCCCGCCCCTCTGCTCCCCGGTCTGTGTAGCCTGTGTATGTGTATGTGTGTGGCTGAGTGAGTGTCTCCCTTCGTGGCCGCCGTGGTCAGATCTGCCTCTGTTAGCCTCTGACCGCGACCAGCGGCTATGGCCCAGCTAGCCCCCCGCCCCTCTGCTCCCCGGTCTGTGTAGCCTGTGTAGCCTGTGTATGTGTGTGGCTGAGTGAGTGTCTCCCTTCGTGGCCGTCGTGGTCAGATCTGCCTCTGTTAGCCTCTGACCGCGACCAGCGGCTATGGCCCAGCTAGCCCCCCGCCCCTCTGCTCCCCGGTCTGTGTAGCCTGTGTATGTGTATGTGTATGGCTGAGTGAGTGTCTCCCTTCGTGGCCGTCGTGGTCAGATCTGCCTCTGTTAGCCTCTGACCGCGACCAGCGGCTATGGCCCAGCTAGCCCCCCGCCCCTCTGCTCCCCGGTCTGTGTAGCCTGTGTATGTGTATGGCTGAGTGAGTGTCTCCCTTCGTGGCCGCCGTGGTCAGATCTGCCTCTCTTAGCCTCTGACCGCGACCAGCGGCTATGGCCCAGCTAGCCCCCCGCCCCTCTGCTCCCCGGTCTGTGTAGCCTGTGTATGTGTGTGGCTGAGTGAGTGTCTCCCTTCGTGGCCGTCGTGGTCAGATCTGCCTCTGTTAGCCTCTGACCGCGACCAGCGGCTATGGCCCAGCTAGCCCCCCGCCCCTCTGCTCCCCGGTCTGTGTAGCCTGTGTAGCCTGTGTATGTGTGTGGCTGAGTGAGTGTCTCCCTTCGTGGCCGTCGTGGTCAGATCTGCCTCTGTTAGCCTCTGACCGCGACCAGCGGCTATGGCCCAGCTAGCCCCCCGCCCCTCTGCTCCCCGGTCTGTGTAGCCTGTGTATGTATGTGTATGGCTGAGTGAGTGTCTCCCTTCGTGGCCGCCGTGGTCAGATCTGCCTCTGTTAGCCTCTGACCGCGACCAGCGGCTATGGCCCAGCTAGCCCCCCGCCCCTCTGCTCCCCGGTCTGTGTAGCCTGTGTAGCCTGTGTATGTGTGTGGCTGAGTGAGTGTCTCCCTTCGTGGCCGTCGTGGTCAGATCTGCCTCTGTTAGCCTCTGACCGCGACCAGCGGCTATGGCCCAGCTAGCCCCCCGCCCCTCTGCTCCCCGGTCTGTGTAGCCTGTGTAGCCTGTGTATGTGTGTGGCTGAGTGAGTGTCTCCCTTCGTGGCCGTCGTGGTCAGATCTGCCTCTGTTAGCCTCTGACCGCGACCAGCGGCTATGGCCCAGCTAGCCCCCCGCCCCTCTGCTCCCCGGTCTGTGTAGCCTGTGTATGTGTGTGGCTGAGTGAGTGTCTCCCTTCGTGGCCGCCGTGGTCAGATCTGCCTCTGTTAGCCTCTGACCGCGACCAGCGGCTATGGCCCAGCTAGCCCCCGCCCCTCTGCTCCCCGGTCTGTGTAGCCTGTGTATGTGTGTGGCTGAGTGAGTGTCTCCCTTCGTGGCCGTCGTGGTCAGATCTGCCTCTGTTAGCCTCTGACCGCGACCAGCGGCTATGGCCCAGCTAGCCCCCCGCCCCTCTGCTCCCCGGTCTGTGTAGCCTGTGTATGTGTATGTGTGTGGCTGAGTGAGTGTCTCCCTTCGTGGCCGCCGTGGTCAGATCTGCCTCTGTTAGCCTCTGACCGCGACCAGCGGCTATGGCCCAGCTAGCCCCCCGCCCCTCTGCCCCCGGTCTGTGTAGCCTGTGTAGCCTGTGTATGTGTGTGGCTGAGTGAGTGTCTCCCTTCGTGGCCGTCGTGGTCAGATCTGCCTCTGTTAGCCTCTGACCGCGACCAGCGGCTATGGCCCAGCTAGCCCCCCGCCCCTCTGCTCCCCGGTCTGTGTAGCCTGTGTAGCCTGTGTATGTGTGTGGCTGAGTGAGTGTCTCCCTTCGTGGCCGCCGTGGTCAGATCTGCCTCTCTTAGCCTCTGACCGCGACCAGCGGCTATGGCCCAGCTAGCCCCCCGCCCCTCTGCTCCCCGGTCTGTGTAGCCTGTGTATGTGTATGTGTGTGGCTGAGTGAGTGTCTCCCTTCGTGGCCGTCGTGGTCAGATCTGCCTCTGTTAGCCTCTGACCGCGACCAGCGGCTATGGCCCAGCTAGCCCCCCGCCCCTCTGCTCCCCGGTCTGTGTAGCCTGTGTATGTGTATGTGTGTGGCTGAGTGAGTGTCTCCCTTCGTGGCCGCCGTGGTCAGATCTGCCTCTGTTAGCCTCTGACCGCGACCAGCGGCTATGGCCCAGCTAGCCCCCCGCCCCTCTGCTCCCCGGTCTGTGTAGCCTGTGTATGTGTGTGGCTGAGTGAGTGTCTCCCTTCGTGGCCGTCGTGGTCAGATCTGCCTCTGTTAGCCTCTGACCGCGACCAGCGGCTATGGCCCAGCTAGCCCCCCGCCCCTCTGCTCCCCGGTCTGTGTAGCCTGTGTATGTGTATGTGTATGGCTGAGTGAGTGTCTCCCTTCGTGGCCGCCGTGGTCAGATCTGCCTCTGTTAGCCTCTGACCGCGACCAGCGGCTATGGCCCAGCTAGCCCCCCGCCCCTCTGCTCCCCGGTCTGTGTAGCCTGTGTATGTGTATGTGTGTGGCTGAGTGAGTGTCTCCCTTCGTGGCCGCCGTGGTCAGATCTGCCTCTCTTAGCCTCTGACCGCGACCAGCGGCTATGGCCCAGCTAGCCCCCGCCCCTCTGCTCCCCGGTCTGTGTAGCCTGTGTAGCCTGTGTATGTGTGTGGCTGAGTGAGTGTCTCCCTTCGTGGCCGTCGTGGTCAGATCTGCCTCTGTTAGCCTCTGACCGCGACCAGCGGCTATGGCCCAGCTAGCCCCCGCCCCTCTGCTCCCCGGTCTGTGTAGCCTGTGTATGTGTATGTGTGTGGCTGAGTGAGTGTCTCCCTTCGTGGCCGCCGTGGTCAGATCTGCCTCTGTTAGCCTCTGACCGCGACCAGCGGCTATGGCCCAGCTAGCCCCCCGCCCCTCTGCTCCCGGTCTGTGTAGCCTGTGTATGTGTGTGGCTGAGTGAGTGTCTCCCTTCGTGGCCGCCGTGGTCAGATCTGCCTCTCTTAGCCTCTGACCGCGACCAGCGGCTATGGCCCAGCTAGCCCCCCGCCCCTCTGCTCCCCGGTCTGTGTAGCCTGTGTATGTGTATGGTTGAGTGAGTGTCTCCCTTCGTGGCCGCCGTGGTCAGATCTGCCTCTGTTAGCCTCTGACCGCGACCAGCGGCTATGGCCCAGCTAGCCCCCCGCCCCTCTGCTCCCCGGTCTGTGTAGCCTGTGTATGTGTGTGGCTGAGTGAGTGTCTCCCTTCGTGGCCGCCGTGGTCAGATCTGCCTCTGTTAGCCTCTGACCGCGACCAGCGGCTATGGCCCAGCTAGCCCCCGCCCCTCTGCTCCCCGGTCTGTGTAGCCTGTGTATGTGTATGTGTGTGGCTGAGTGAGTGTCTCCCTTCGTGGCCGTCGTGGTCAGATCTGCCTCTGTTAGCCTCTGACCGCGACCAGCGGCTATGGCCCAGCTAGCCCCCCGCCCCTCTGCTCCCCGGTCTGTGTAGCCTGTGTGTGTGTGTGGCTGAGTGAGTGTCTCCCTTCGTGGCCGCCGTGGTCAGATCTGCCTCTGTTAGCCTCTGACCGCGACCAGCGGCTATGGCCCAGCTAGCCCCCCGCCCCTCTGCTCCCCGGTCTGTGTAGCCTGTGTATGTGTGTATGTGTGTGGCTGAGTGAGTGTCTCCCTTCGTGGCCGCCGTGGTCAGATCTGCCTCTGTTAGCCTCTGACCGCGACCAGCGGCTATGGCCCAGCTAGCCCCCCGCCCCTCTGCTCCCGGTCTGTGTAGCCTGTGTATGTGTGTGTGTGGCTGAGTGAGTGTCTCCCTTCGTGGCCGCCGTGGTCAGATCTGCCTCTGTTAGCCTCTGACCGCGACCAGCGGCTATGGCCCAGCTAGCCCCCCGCCCCTCTGCCCCCGGTCTGTGTAGCCTGTGTATGTGTATGTGTGTGGCTGAGTGAGTGTCTCCCTTCGTGGCCGCCGTGGTCAGATCTGCCTCTGTTAGCCTCTGACCGCGACCAGCGGCTATGGCCCAGCTAGCCCCCCGCCCCTCTGCTCCCGGTCTGTGTAGCCTGTGTATGTATGTGTATGGCTGAGTGAGTGTCTCCCTTCGTGGCCGCGTGGTCAGATCTGCCTCTGTTAGCCTCTGACCGCGACCAGCGGCTATGGCCCAGCTAGCCCCCCGCCCCTCTGCTCCCCGGTCTGTGTAGCCTGTGTAGCCTGTGTATGTGTGTGGCTGAGTGAGTGTCTCCCTTCGTGGCCGTCGTGGTCAGATCTGCCTCTGTTAGCCTCTGACCGCGACCAGCGGCTATGGCCCAGCTAGCCCCCCGCCCCTCTGCTCCCCGGTCTGTGTAGCCTGTGTAGCCTGTGTATGTGTATGGCTGAGTGAGTGTCTCCCTTCGTGGCCGTCGTGGTCAGATCTGCCTCTGTTAGCCTCTGACCGCGACCAGCGGCTATGGCCCAGCTAGCCCCCCGCCCCTCTGCTCCCCGGTCTGTGTAGCCTGTGTATGTGTGTGGCTGAGTGAGTGTCTCCCTTCGTGGCCGCCGTGGTCAGATCTGCCTCTGTTAGCCTCTGACCGCGACCAGCGGCTATGGCCCAGCTAGCCCCCCGCCCCTCTGCTCCCCGGTCTGTGTAGCCTGTGTATGTGTGTGGCTGAGTGAGTGTCTCCCTTCGTGGCCGTCGTGGTCAGATCTGCCTCTGTTAGCCTCTGACCGCGACCAGCGGCTATGGCCCAGCTAGCCCCCGCCCCTCTGCTCCCCGGTCTGTGTAGCCTGTGTATGTGTATGTGTGTGGCTGAGTGAGTGTCTCCCTTCGTGGCCGCCGTGGTCAGATCTGCCTCTGTTAGCCTCTGACCGCGACCAGCGGCTATGGCCCAGCTAGCCCCCCGCCCCTCTGCCCCCGGTCTGTGTAGCCTGTGTAGCCTGTGTATGTGTGTGGCTGAGTGAGTGTCTCCCTTCGTGGCCGCCGTGGTCAGATCTGCCTCTGTTAGCCTCTGACCGCGACCAGCGGCTATGGCCCAGCTAGCCCCCCGCCCCTCTGCTCCCCGGTCTGTGTAGCCTGTGTAGCCTGTGTATGTGTGTGGCTGAGTGAGTGTCTCCCTTCGTGGCCGCCGTGGTCAGATCTGCCTCTCTTAGCCTCTGACCGCGACCAGCGGCTATGGCCCAGCTAGCCCCCCGCCCCTCTGCTCCCCGGTCTGTGTAGCCTGTGTATGTGTATGTGTGTGGCTGAGTGAGTGTCTCCCTTCGTGGCCGCCGTGGTCAGATCTGCCTCTGTTAGCCTCTGACCGCGACCAGCGGCTATGGCCCAGCTAGCCCCCCGCCCCCCTGCTCCCCGGTCTGTGTAGCCTGTGTATGTGTATGTGTGTGGCTGAGTGAGTGTCTCCCTTCGTGGCCGCCGTGGTCAGATCTGCCTCTGTTAGCCTCTGACCGCGACCAGCGGCTATGGCCCAGCTAGCCCCCCGCCCCTCTGCTCCCCGGTCTGTGTAGCCTGTGTATGTGTGTGGCTGAGTGAGTGTCTCCCTTCGTGGCCGCCGTGGTCAGATCTGCCTCTGTTAGCCTCTGACCGCGACCAGCGGCTATGGCCCAGCTAGCCCCCGCCCCCTGCTCCCCGGTCTGTGTAGCCTGTGTATGTGTATGTGTATGGCTGAGTGAGTGTCTCCCTTCGTGGCCGCCGTGGTCAGATCTGCCTCTGTTAGCCTCTGACCGCGACCAGCGGCTATGGCCCAGCTAGCCCCCCGCCCCTCTGCTCCCGGTCTGTGTAGCCTGTGTATGTGTATGTGTGTGGCTGAGTGAGTGTCTCCCTTCGTGGCCGCCGTGGTCAGATCTGCCTCTGTTAGCCTCTGACCGCGACCAGCGGCTATGGCCCAGCTAGCCCCCGCCCCTCTGCTCCCCGGTCTGTGTAGCCTGTGTAGCCTGTGTATGTGTATGGCTGAGTGAGTGTCTCCCTTCGTGGCCGTCGTGGTCAGATCTGCCTCTGTTAGCCTCTGACCGCGACCAGCGGCTATGGCCCAGCTAGCCCCCCGCCCCTCTGCTCCCCGGTCTGTGTAGCCTGTGTATGTGTATGTGTGTGGCTGAGTGAGTGTCTCCCTTCGTGGCCGTCGTGGTCAGATCTGCCTCTGTTAGCCTCTGACCGCGACCAGCGGCTATGGCCCAGCTAGCCCCCTGCCCCTCTGCTCCCCGGTCTGTGTAGCCTGTGTATGTGTGTGGCTGAGTGAGTGTCTCCCTTCGTGGCCGTCGTGGTCAGATCTGCCTCTGTTAGCCTCTGACCGCGACCAGCGGCTATGGCCCAGCTAGCCCCCGCCCCTCTGCTCCCCGGTCTGTGTAGCCTGTGTGTATGTGTATGGTGAGTGAGTGTCTCCCTTCGTGGCCGTCGTGGTCAGATCTGCCTCTGTTAGCCTCTGACCGCGACCAGCGGCTATGGCCCAGCTAGCCCCCCGCCCCTCTGCTCCCCGGTCTGTGTAGCCTGTGTATGTGTGTGGCTGAGTGAGTGTCTCCCTTCGTGGCCGTCGTGGTCAGATCTGCCTCTGTTAGCCTCTGACCGCGACCAGCGGCTATGGCCCAGCTAGCCCCCCGCCCCTCTGCTCCCCGGTCTGTGTAGCCTGTGTAGCCTGTGTATGTGTATGGCTGAGTGAGTGTCTCCCTTCGTGGCCGTCGTGGTCAGATCTGCCTCTCTTAGCCTCTGACCGCGACCAGCGGCTATGGCCCAGCTAGCCCCCTGCCCCTCTGCTCCCCGGTCTGTGTAGCCTGTGTATGTGTGTGGCTGAATGAGTGTCTCCCTTCGTGGCCGTCGTGGTCAGATCTGCCTCTGTTAGCCTCTGACCGCGACCAGCGGCTATGGCCCAGCTAGCCCCCCGCCCCTCTGCTCCCCGGTCTGTGTAGCCTGTGTATGTGTATGTGTGTGGCTGAGTGAGTGTCTCCCTTCGTGGCCGCCGTGGTCAGATCTGCCTCTGTTAGCCTCTGACCGCGACCAGCGGCTATGGCCCAGCTAGCCCCCCGCCCCTCTGCCCCGGTCTGTGTAGCCTGTGTGTATGTGTATGTGTGTGGCTGAGTGAGTGTCTCCCTTCGTGGCCGTCGTGGTCAGATCTGCCTCTGTTAGCCTCTGACCGCGACCAGCGGCTATGGCCCAGCTAGCCCCCGCCCCTCTGCTCCCCGGTCTGTGTAGCCTGTGTAACCTGTGTATGTGTGTGGCTGAATGAGTGTCTCCCTTCGTGGCCGTCGTGGTCAGATCTGCCTCTCTTAGCCTCTGACCGCGACCAGCGGCTATGGCCCAGCTAGCCCCCCGCCCCTCTGCTCCCGGTCTGTGTAGCCTGTGTATGTGTATGTGTATGGCTGAGTGAGTGTCTCCCTTCGTGGCCGTCGTGGTCAGATCTGCCTCTGTTAGCCTCTGACCGCGACCAGCGGCTATGGCCCAGCTAGCCCCCCGCCCCTCTGCTCCCCGGTCTGTGTAGCCTGTGTATGTGTATGTGTGTGGCTGAGTGAGTGTCTCCCTTCGTGGCCGCCGTGGTCAGATCTGCCTCTGTTAGCCTCTGACCGCGACCAGCGGCTATGGCCCAGCTAGCCCCCCGCCCCTCTGCCCCCGGTCTGTGTAGCCTGTGTATGTGTATGTGTGTGGCTGAGTGAGTGTCTCCCTTCGTGGCCGCGTGGTCAGATCTGCCTCTCTTAGCCTCTGACCGCGACCAGCGGCTATGGCCCAGCTAGCCCCCCGCCCCTCTGCTCCCCGGTCTGTGTAGCCTGTCTGTAGCCTGTGTATGTGTGTGGCTGAGTGAGTGTCTCCCTTCGTGGCCGTCGTGGTCAGATCTGCCTCTGTTAGCCTCTGACCGCGACCAGCGGCTATGGCCCAGCTAGCCCCCGCCCCTCTGCTCCCCGGTCTGTGTAGCCTGTCTGTAGCCTGTGTATGTGTGTGGCTGAGTGAGTGTCTCCCTTCGTGGCCGCCGTGGTCAGATCTGCCTCTGTTAGCCTCTGACCGCGACCAGCGGCTATGGCCCAGCTAGCCCCCCGCCCCTCTGCTCCCCGGTCTGTGTAGCCTGTGTAGCCTGTGTATGTGTGTGGCTGAGTGAGTGTCTCCCTTCGTGGCCGCCGTGGTCAGATCTGCCTCTCTTAGCCTCTGACCGCGACCAGCGGCTATGGCCCAGCTAGCCCCCCGCCCCTCTGCTCCCCGGTCTGTGTAGCCTGTGTATGTGTATGTGTGTGGCTGAGTGAGTGTCTCCCTTCGTGGCCGTCGTGGTCAGATCTGCCTCTGTTAGCCTCTGACCGCGACCAGCGGCTATGGCCCAGCTAGCCCCCCGCCCCTCTGCTCCCCGGTCTGTGTAGCCTGTGTATGTGTGTGTGGCTGAGTGAGTGTCTCCCTTCGTGGCCGCCGTGGTCAGATCTGCCTCTGTTAGCCTCTGACCGCGACCAGCGGCTATGGCCCAGCTAGCCCCCCGCCCCTCTGCTCCCCGGTCTGTGTAGCCTGTGTATGTGTATGTGTGTGGCTGAGTGAGTGTCTCCCTTCGTGGCCGCCGTGGTCAGATCTGCCTCTGTTAGCCTCTGACCGCGACCAGCGGCTATGGCCCAGCTAGCCCCCCGCCCCTCTGCTCCCCGGTCTGTGTAGCCTGTGTATGTGTATGTGTGTGGCTGAGTGAGTGTCTCCCTTCGTGGCCGCCGTGGTCAGATCTGCCTCTGTTAGCCTCTGACCGCGACCAGCGGCTATGGCCCAGCTAGCCCCCCGCCCCTCTGCTGCTCCCGGTCTGTGTAGCCTGTGTATGTGTATGTGTATGGCTGAGTGAGTGTCTCCCTTCGTGGCCGCCGTGGTCAGATCTGCCTCTGTTAGCCTCTGACCGCGACCAGCGGCTATGGCCCAGCTAGCCCCCTGCCCCTCTGCTCCCCGGTCTGTGTAGCCTGTGTATGTGTGTGGCTGAATGAGTGTCTCCCTTCGTGGCCGTCGTGGTCAGATCTGCCTCTGTTAGCCTCTGACCGCGACCAGCGGCTATGGCCCAGCTAGCCCCCCGCCCCTCTGCTCCCCGGTCTGTGTAGCCTGTGTATGTGTATGTGTGTGGCTGAGTGAGTGTCTCCCTTCGTGGCCGTCGTGGTCAGATCTGCCTCTGTTAGCCTCTGACCGCGACCAGCGGCTATGGCCCAGCTAGCCCCCCGCCCCTCTGCTCCCCGGTCTGTGTAGCCTGTGTAGCCTGTGTATGTGTGTGGCTGAGTGAGTGTCTCCCTTCGTGGCCGTCGTGGTCAGATCTGCCTCTGTTAGCCTCTGACCGCGACCAGCGGCTATGGCCCAGCTAGCCCCCCGCCCCTCTGCTCCCCGGTCTGTGTAGCCTGTGTAGCCTGTGTATGTGTGTGGCTGAGTGAGTGTCTCCCTTCGTGGCCGCCGTGGTCAGATCTGCCTCTGTTAGCCTCTGACCGCGACCAGCGGCTATGGCCCAGCTAGCCCCCCGCCCCCTGCTCCCCGGTCTGTGTAGCCTGTGTATGTGTGTGGCTGAGTGAGTGTCTCCCTTCGTGGCCGTCGTGGTCAGATCTGCCTCTGTTAGCCTCTGACCGCGACCAGCGGCTATGGCCCAGCTAGCCCCCCGCCCCTCTGCTCCCCGGTCTGTGTAGCCTGTGTATGTATGTGTATGGCTGAGTGAGTGTCTCCCTTCGTGGCCGCCGTGGTCAGATCTGCCTCTGTTAGCCTCTGACTGCGACCAGCGGCTATGGCCCAGCTAGCCCCCCGCCCCTCTGCTCCCGGTCTGTGTAGCCTGTGTAGCCTGTGTATGTGTGTGGCTGAGTGAGTGTCTCCCTTCGTGGCCGTCGTGGTCAGATCTGCCTCTGTTAGCCTCTGACCGCGACCAGCGGCTATGGCCCAGCTAGCCCCCCGCCCCTCTGCTCCCCGGTCTGTGTAGCCTGTGTATGTGTGTGGCTGAGTGAGTGTCTCCCTTCGTGGCCGCCGTGGTCAGATCTGCCTCTGTTAGCCTCTGACCGCGACCAGCGGCTATGGCCCAGCTAGCCCCCGCCCCTCTGCTCCCCGGTCTGTGTAGCCTGTGTAGCCTGTGTATGTGTGTGGCTGAGTGAGTGTCTCCCTTCGTGGCCGTCGTGGTCAGATCTGCCTCTGTTCGCCTCTGACCGCGACCAGCGGCTATGGCCCAGCTAGCCCCCCGCCCCTCTGCTCCCGGTCTGTGTAGCCTGTGTATGTGTGTGGCTGAATGAGTGTCTCCCTTCGTGGCCGCCGTGGTCAGATCTGCCTCTGTTAGCCTCTTACCGCGACCAGCGGCTATGGCCCAGCTAGCCCCCCGCCCCTCTGCCCCCGGTCTGTGTAGCCTGTGTATGTGTATGTGTATGGCTGAGTGAGTGTCTCCCTTCGTGGCCGTCGTGGTCAGATCTGCCTCTGTTAGCCTCTGACCGCGACCAGCGGCTATGGCCCAGCTAGCCCCCCGCCCCTCTGCTCCCCGGTCTGTGTAGCCTGTGTATGTGTATGGGCAGTGTGACTGCGTGTCTCTGTCCCGGCCGGCGTGGTCAGTCAGATCTGCCCTTAGCCTCTACCGCGGACCAGGGGCGGGGCTTGCGGACAGGTAAGCCAAATAGTTGCTTGGAGCCCCGGCCTCTAGGGGGCCCCCAAGCACTGCCAAAATGTACTCCTCAGCAACGACAACAATGGTCAGTTATTTTGCAATGACACCGTAGTAGCAATCCCCCTTGTTGGGCCCCCGCTTAATCTGCCTTCAGCCTGCATCTGACGCTGTCTGCGCGATTCAGCGCGACGTCTGTATGTCGGTCAAGCTCCCCCACCTCCCACGAGAGAGACATGAAGAGGACTTATCCCAGTGGGTCAGAGAAATAGAAGCAGGGAAATGAAAAGGAGGAAAAAAGAACGAATGAAAGTGGTAAGTGCATTTTTACCTACTGACTGACTGTGTTGTCATGGATTCCATAGGGGCGAATACAATTAAGCCATGATGAATGCTAAACAGGACACAGCAACATTAACAGGCTATAGCTTGCAGGTAGATGTGCTTCACTCTCCAGTTTCCACCAGCAGAAAACAACAAAACCTCTATTGATTATTATTATTATATTAATAATAACAACAACAACAATAATAATAATAATACTAAATTGCACCTTGTATGAAAAGCTATGCATAATGATAAATTGATGACGATGAGATGATGATATGTTTCTAATAATAATATGTTTCTCTCTTATCTCTCCTCAGGATCATTACTAACATTTTTAAAAGCAGTAAATCCATGGAAGGATAACGTTCTGTTGATGTGGCCTTTTACATTGTTTACTCATTGACTTTTAGATCAGCGGACCTGTGGGTACCCTGTGAATTTTGCACTAGCCAAGCCTAATTTTGTATTATTTATTTTATTTGATATTATTTATCTCCACTATGTAATTGTTTTATCTATGTCGTGGCAATTTTAGTTTTCTTTTGATGTGCCCTTATACATTGTTTGCTCATTTACTCAGATTTGTATTTTTTTATATTTGAAGTTTAATAATTTGCAGTGCACTATTATAATAAATTAAAGTTCATATTTTATATATCTTGTTGGTGTCAGATTATTTACAACAACGATTATTGATAGGCCTGGGCTTTCATGGACTTCTGTTGGTCCCTGGACCTCACTTTGAGAACCACTAATCTATTCTAATCTATTTTTTTCAGTATACATCTCAAATGTCCTGGAAATTGTGCATTTATGTGTGCAAAAACCAAATTTTTTCGGCGTGGATGGGTGGGGGCCCCAGGAATTTCTTGCTTGGAGCCCCAAAAGACCCTAGCAACGCCACTGAGTTGGAGGAATGGAAGAGTTGCACATTCCTGATGGATGGCATAAGACTTCCCATCGGTGGAGCGAGAGGGAATTGGAAAATAATCCCTCACTTTCCAAGTTGAAATAAATGCTGTTATAAACTGTGAAGTGGAAAAGGGCATCTCCCTCGAGCACGTGCTGTTCGCGCTACTTCGAGGGGGGCGGGGCGGCGGTGCGTTCACTGGCGGAAGAACCGCACGATTATAGCCTACTTTTTCTTTTACTTTCATACAGTGCATTTCGTGCACACAAAACATCCTTTGGCCGAGCAGATGAACCGATTGATAGTCACTCTGTAAACTGGGCTCGTCCCGGAAAGAAATTTGTTGTTACACCTGGCTGGAGACTGGGAAGTTATAGGTCCAAAGCATTCATCAGTTAAAGTTATCCCAGTGATTAGCCCCTGAATCCAACGAGGTACGCAGGCATAACAGTGTGTATAAAATATGCACACAGTTACCCTGAATTGCAGTGCTTTGCTTTAATCATAATCACTTCGGTCGGGAGAAAATAATGTACAGGGAAGCTTCATAAACTTGACGACTGGCTGTGGTGAGAAATTGTTGCCAGACATTCCAATGTAGTGACACACACACACACACGATACCACAAAGTAGCCCAGAGCCGCAGTTATTGTCCTCCTGTCCACAGCTTGGTTGGCTACTGAGAGAACCAGATGCTGCCTTTGATGTTGTGGGATATATCAGTATTAGGCTTGACACTTGATTCTTTCCAAAACAATATTATGGCAAGTGGTATCATATAGCTTCATATTATTGCCTCCAAATTCCCTACCAGTACCATGCACAATGTGGTGAATCGCTAACCTAAACTTAGAAACCACCTATCTGTTGCTGGAATTATACTCCATGGCTCAAGAGCTTTCTGTGTGCCACTTAATATGTAGTAATTCTAAATAGACCACCTCATGGAAAGATGCACCATCCGAGCACAACATAAACTAAAAATACTGAGGGTATGTAAAAACTACACAGGAAACCTAGGGGTGACAAGTGACAGGTTTTGGGGCCGAAGACAGATGCCCAATACTGCCCTTTCATGGTTACGGGGCTAAAAGCCTGTAAAAACGTTTTTGCATTCATTGTTTTTGATGTTTTTACCTGAAGTCCTACCATTATGCAGAATATTTACTATAAAGTAGCTGAAGATAATAACATAAAAATTACAGAAAAAAACAATATAGTAAATAATTTATGAATTTATGCAGGGCTTTGTATGTGTTCACTACAATTGTAAAAAAAAAAAAAGATCACCCCTCACTGAGCAACATCGAGAGAGAGAGAGAGAGAGAGAGAGAGAGAGAGAGAGAGATCGCCCATGGTTTAACCAAAGTGCTGACTGGTCGAGTGTAGTATTCCGACTTCCGAGGAGCACCTGAAGGTGTCAGCAAAAAGACAGAGTGGTTTCCCACCACAGCACGAGCCGCATCAACTGTCTCTCTGCGCGAACTGTACAGTGAGTCAGTCAACGGAAAGCTACGGCGGACATGTGTATTGAACGAAACGATGTGTGGATTTTAGATGGGTGCTAACTGGAAATGACAACATTGGTCGGTAAGTCTGTGCCACCACATCCTTAAAACTGTCACGTCAGTGCACGTTTGGCCATATTTTTGTTTGGGGGTCGCGTTGGGTAGCGTCATTTAGCTTGTAAATTTCTCAGTGGCTCCTAAACTGCTCCAAGAAAGCTCAAGTCAAGCAAAACAAGGTTTACAGAGATGTCATTCATTCGGGTTTGTGCGATACTACAGAGGAATGTCGGTGAAATATGGCCGTGAGCATGACTCTGTTTGAACCAGGACTCGAGTAATTGTGCAACTTTTAACAGAGATAGAGTAGCAAAAATGTGGGTCTACTTATTTCTGATGTTTGTTTGTCGAGCTGTGAACGTGTAGTCTACCTGCTAGCTAGTGTGTCTCTACGCTTGCATTGAGGTGCATTGCTCTGCCCAGATGCGTTATCACTGTGCAAGTTGTTGCTGTTGTTTTTATGTGGCTGAAAACGTGGTTCAGTGAAGTTTTCTCCGCCAAAGCCGCGAGCACCCTCATTAGCTTCAAAGGTGCCTGTAGTAGTCTTTTACTTTGGCAGGTTAGGTCATTGTTTACACAGGCAGGGTCCCCGTGAACATCCCCGGGTTATTTTGACCTGCAGTGTTTTTCAGTGTGAAGTGTCAGTGAATGTAGCCGATAAATCAGCTCCAGATGAAAATGATGGGGAGATATCCAAGGCAGAGAGTTTGCCCATTGCACAGATACATGTTGAAGCAAAGAAATGTAGTAAATAAAGAGACGGTCTGCACACTCAAAGGGTAGCAGGACAATATTCATCAAAATGAGAGGCAACAACAGGGAAATACATTCAAGATACAGCTTACATGTATGCAATATATTTAATACTCCCTGTGTTGTATGTGGTTGAAAATTCAGTAGTTTTACTGTCCAAATCATTACCATGTAAAAATATTGACTTGTGCTCAAGTAATATTTGCGTTGTGCAAACTTCCAGTCATTCTGTGTGCATGCAGAGCAGCTGCAATGAAGGTGTGGTGGTGTCTTGAGATACAAATTTGGAACAGACAGGGATGGGAGACTGGTTGGACTAGTTTTCCCTCAAACTTGGACTCTGTCTTAGTGCATCCTCTTTTCCAGAAACTGCGATCGTTGTTTCCAGTCTGTTTGAGCAGCCCAGGACTTATTTTGATGATGTTGCAATTTGTCTGGTGTATGGTTTTGGATGAGTGTAAACTGCATCCACCTTTGACCTTTGACCCTTTGAGCTAAACATGTAACATAGGTGGAATTCATTCTTTTGGCTACATGGTTATGCCACCTGTTCAACTGCCACTGCACACTGATACCTGTGCATCCTACCTAAAGGTGCTCTGTAGAAAGTTCCTCCACAAAACAAGTTATGTTTATGTGAAGAGTTTGTCAACAAAATATGGCATATGGCTGAATGAATCGAATCCCGCAGTGTTTACAGTCACGCTGAGCTTGCTCTTTTCCTCTTCCCTTGCATCTTTGTGGTGCATTGCCACACTTACTTACACTTTGCAGCTATGCAAACTTCTGACCTTTCAGTGAAATTTGCCGTTTGGAAACCCAAATGGGTCACCTACGTGCAGATCTGATGAGAAAATCTATTTTTGGGGGGGGGGGGTGATTGCTCAATCTTCTCGCTCTGTTAGATGATGAGCAGTGCAGGACTATTACAAAAAAGTGTAGAAACCAGTGTTGAGTGCAGTTTATTTTCTTAAAAAATCTCTGAATGAAAACATACCCCAAGACCCCTCTGGTGGGTCTGTGTTTGTCTCAGGTCATGCATCCTTCTCACCTTTTTTGACCCCGACCAGTTGGCGTGTCTGATTTTGTGTACGCCACAAACAAAACCACAACCAACTTGTAACATTTCTCCACATACTAATAATGGTCAAAACTGCACAGGGGACTCTGAACTCCGCTATGTTTTTAGCCCACAGTATCTCAGTGGACATAGATATATTCTTAATATCTGGTATTTAGAAACATTTATAATATCAATATATCTTTGCCAGCACGTAATTGAGCCAAAAGCTGCATTTGAATCCTCAAACCACGTATGTTTTGAGATGTTTACGATCTTGAGCCAGGAGAGATCATTATTGTCACTGAGTCTGTGTGCTCACCAAAATAGAAACCTCTCTGGGATTATTACTTATACTCAGAATCAAATGCTTTCCCCCTTCAACTAATATCTTCTCATGCTCTTCATACCATCTTGCACACAGTAGTTAAGAGAGCATGTGTGGACATGAACAAATTTTAGGCAAAGGGGAGAAGACTGAACAAAGCAGTTATTATACTTTATGTATTCATCCAGATAAATAAGCCAGATCTCACGCCACAGAGCGTGTGGGCTGAAACTGTGATTTCCACTGGCTTGGACATATTATTTATTATTTTGATTTGGTCATGACTGAGCAACATCTGGGAATTTGATTGATTAAGTGGCTGAACAAAGTTTATTGGAATATTTATTATTCTTTGACATAATGTTGTTGCGTGTTTGCCATATGCTTACATAATGTTTAGTCTATTCCCCACAGTTTAATGTGTCCTCCTCCCCCCTGGAAAGAAGTGGCTGATTAGGAAGACCAGACAAACACAGACCGGTTATGTCAAGGTTTATTAGCAGCAGTGAAGTGTAAATGAAAAACCTTTAACAGATGGCCATATGCAAAGCTTGATATGGACATGGCTCTTCATCATATATGGCTTTACAAGGGCAACCCTTGCTGAGCCTCAATTCTCCTACTGTTCTCTTTCTCTTTTTTTCCTCTCTGTCTCACTCATGCACACACACACATACACACACGCAGACAGGGACTCATTTCATTCTATTCTTCAAGTTCAGCAGTCTCCCCCTGTTGAGTCATCTTTTATTCTGCCTTTTGTTCTCGACTTCATGCACACACACACATACACACACATGCACCCTTGCATTCACACACTCATCCACCATGAAAATACAGTCACCCCTTCTTGAGTCAGCCCCCTCCCCCTGTTGTTGCACTGATAGACACACACATACACACACACACGCTCACACATACAGACTTTCTCTCTCTCTCTCTTTCTGTACAGTTTCCACTGGCGTCTCTCTCTGCCCTGCCCTCTAATCAAAGCCATATGTTCTCCAGGTCCCTTGCATGAAAAGTCTGTTCTGTTTGCAGCGCTGCTCCCAGTGTAACCAGCCACACACTTTTTTTTTTTTTTTTTTTTTTTTTTTACTGACAGTGGGACTCTGTTAAAAATGAAATGTAACCTGCACAGGATTGTAGATGGATGTTTCATCCTTTAACTTTCTCTCCCCTTCATTTCTTAATCTGCTTTCATATCTTTTTTATACTGGTGCTATCAGTATGATCTACATGGTAAAATAAGTTGGTTATGCGAAGGTGAATAGTTTTCTTAAATCCTTCCTACTGCCCTCTTTTCTATGCAGTGTTGTTTCAGCATTTATGAGCTCTCCTTGGGGCTGCTTTGATAAAACCTTCATGAGTCATAGATGTTTCAGCCCTCAGCTTTGATCACTCCTGACAGACTAAAGTGTTAAAGATTTTCAGTGTCTAGGTTCACATTTCATCTTCAGATGAATCAACTGTCTATCTTAGTTAATTAGAAGAACATGTGGTCCAGGAGGCCAAAACGAGGCTGCCTAAACTTATTAATCTAATACACCTTGCCAGTTTGGCCTCATTATTTGACCATGACTAATATAAACATAACCAACACTCGGTATGTGGGGACCCACCACAAACTGGCATGTGACTCATTTTGGGTCGCAACCCAAACCTTGAATAACATTCCCTTTGAATAATTGCTAATACATGCCTTAAATTCCCTTAATAAGGGGGGTGTCATTCTGTTTGGATGGATAAAGTACAGATTCCATTTAGCTAAGTTTTCATCACTGAAATTTATAGGCCAGCAGACGGAAAACAGTTTTCCATCAGTTCCTACTCATTTGAGCTGTGATTCCTTGCCCAAAGCTGTTAGGATGAGCTAGTGTGGGCTCTTCCAATTTGCTTAACCCAGAATTAGGTTTGGATACAGAGATTTATCACAGTTTTTCAATCAAGGCCCTGCTTAGTTGTTCCTTGCATTTTTTATCTGACATTTGTTGATGCTTAATGTCTGATTGAGAAGAATTAACTGTTGCCGTGGGGGTTGGACAGACGCTGCAGTGGTTGAGGGTTGAGTTGAAAAGAAACCACCTCACTGTTTCAATCAGGGTTTGTTTCGATTTTTCGAGCCAGATCAAAACTCTGCTCAGTTGCTGTTAATGCATTGTTACGGTCGAGATCAAAATGAAGATATACTTCATCTTTATTGATCAGAGAGGCTCACATGACTCCCCACTTACACATTTTTTTTAACCATCTCAGCCACACTGATCTCAAGGTATTTGTGCTGCAGGGTGACATTTGTTACTCTTTTCAGCTGCTACCAGTTTAAGGAATGTGTTTCTATTGTAGTCATATGATGCGTCTTTCTTCACTGCCACCCCGGGTTAAAGAGAGAGGGGGGGCTCCTTTGCGTGGAGAGTGCATTATTTTGCCGAAGATTTAAGGGAACTGTGCAGGATATTCAGTTACTGGATCTCAGAGACAACACTTTTACGAAGCCATCAGCTTGCTCTGTGGTTTGGATAGTCATCAAAGAAATGATGTGTTAAAACTCTCTGATACTGGTTATTGTTGTTTTCATGTGAGATGTTAGCGGCTCACTGTTGCTATAATAGTATTTTTTCATAATTTTCCAGGCAGGGCATACTTGTCAACAGCTAATATATGAATGTAAGTTCACTTTTTCCAATAGCCAGTCCAGTTGTTTTGGCCAGATTAAAACTAATGGCAATACCGAGTGTCAGATCGCTGCATCCCTAGTTACACTGTGTTTTCTAATATTCTTTCTTTTGGCTTTCTGTCCTCTTATTTTGCCCCTCTTATTACTTTACTTACTTATTACTTTTTCCTACCAAAAGAGATCAGTTAGATTTTCCGTGGAGTGAAATCAGTGTATTGTTGACAAATCTAATCACTGGTATCACTGAAGTATTTGTGACTGAACATATAATCTGCTTGAAATCTGTGCTTTTCTGTGTGACTGTGTCTTTGCAGTTGTGCGACACCAGTAGGGCCATCACTCTATTGTACTCACACAGCATGCCTTTTTTTCCATGACCCCTGCACAACAGAGAAGGGGGATTCCTTCCCTCCCTGACCTGCTTATTATGCCACTGGAATGCTAAAGATCCAATGCTGAAGCAGAGTGTGAAGTATTTAGTGGGGTGTTTTGGAGGGTCAGGAGGATAAATGGCATTTCAGTTTTCTCTAGTTTGAGTCCAGCAGTATTGAAGTGAGATTAAGAAATAATTCTACATATGAGGCATAAAGGTTTTTGCCAGTAATCACATTGCTCCTCACTGGTGAACTTTACTTTCCTGCACTGTATGCAAAGGTAGTCCTAATCACATACCAGACTATGAGTCATCGTTCAGTTGTGAAATAATCCGTCATGAATGAACATTAGCAAAAGGCTTTTATGTGAGAGTGGAGGCCTCCTCTTGATGGCATAAACACTGATTTAGGACAGGGATTTGAAATCTGTTCCAGTCCTTTAGGTTTTAAATCCATAATTTCAGTGTGAAGTAAAAGCTGAAAAAAGCTGTGACCCACTGGAGCTGTGTCTGAGGTTCATCATTACTATGACCACTCTGAGCTTTGCCCATTGACCTCTACTTCTTCAAATCAGTGCACTGGACTTTCGTCACTTAACTGTTAAGTTCCTTAAAAAATATTATATTAGTTAGATAATCTAAGTAATTTATATTTTCACTTTAAGGGTCTGAGATGCTCAAGATATGGACATGTACTTTTTTTTTTTTTTTTTGATTTATGGCAGTTTGGAAAAAACCTTTCTTTGGTCATTGAGGGAACAACGGACGCACCCACAAATACAAAACTGTTATGCACAGTGCTGTTGTTAGCCATCTGATTCTGATTATATCCAGTTTCTTCAGCACTGTCAGAGGTGCTGAGATCATCTCCTTTTGCTTTCATCAACATGTGTTACACTTTATTGCAGCGCGGGAAATGTTGGATGTTGTTGGACAAAAGTACCCAACAGCTTTCTTTTAAAAAAAAATGCGTAGACAACTGCCTGTGCTTGTTTCACCATGTTTTTCACACAGTGCAGTAGATATCACAGTTTTTGCTTTTAACATGTGTACAGGCTCATATTCAAACATTGCCAAACATTTCCACAATTTTTTCTCTAAATATCACGTCATTGTCTAGTCTAGATAGTCCAAAATGCAGCCAAGAGAGCAGCTGCTTACCTGGCAGCCAAATGATGGGGCATGACAAAGATAATTCTCTGGAAACCTTAAACTGTAATTGTTTTAAGTTGCAAATTTGTCAGCTTCAGAGGCTAGTTTTTCCCTCTGGTTCCAGTTTTTTTGTGCTAATGGCAGGTAGCTGTAACTTCATTTTTACCATATACACGAGATTTGTCAGTGAAGTCAGTCAACTCATCTCTCGGAAAGTAAATAAGGATATTTCCTTTCAAGTAGGAATGTTGCTTTGACATTGAGAAATGATCATCACTCATCTAAAAAAACATCACAGAAACAACAGTGTCCTATTTAGGGTAGAATCCATTTGCAAATTCTTCATGAAATGAAATAACTGGGTGTCACAACATCCCTTTGTTTTGTGTTGTAACTGCCAGTGCAATGACTGTGAAGGTTAAATATTCATGTCGGTAAATTATGTACAAACTTCAAAAACATGTTCTGATTGGCTGCTGAGCGTTCAGACTTACTGCACAAGTCCCATCCCTCATGTCATTCTTTCTCTCCCTCTGTTTGTCTCACAGAGAGAGAGAGAGAGAGAGAGAGAGAGAGAGAGAGAGAGAGAGAGAGAGAGCTACTTGACTTTCTCCTCTCCGTCTGACACAAAGATCCAGAGCGTTAAATTTGCAAAACTTTTTAAAGGGGCGTGTAACCAGATTAAATGTAAGTATTGCCAAAAATTAGGTTTGAAATCTTTTTTTTTTTTTTTTTTAATCAGAAAGCCTGGTAGGATGACCACTGTGCTGGTCAATATGGTGTATAATATAGCAAGTGAAGTAGAAGTGATTGAGTGTTTTCTTGGTCAGTGCACTTGCCACTTGGTGTGACCTGGTTTCCTGTGTGTGTGTTTGTGTTTGTGTGTGTGTGTGTGTTTGTCTGTCTGTCTGCGTTTGTGGCCCAAGGCTGAGATTTAGCCTGGAAGAGCTGTTTGTTTTCTTGGTCACAGGGTCACAGTTCAGCTGATAACAAGAGCTACTTTGAACTGTGTTAGCATGTGTGATGGTTTATTCTTTAGCTGGTTCTTTATGTGGTCCCCAGTTATGTGTTAATAGTGCTTACAAGTCTATATCATTTTCATTTTGTTTACCATTTCTGTAAATTATAATTATGAGATGCAGCCATGAAGATAAACACTAAATGTGCAGCTGTTGCACAGCTATATCAAATAATCCATGCTTCCATTTTAAGCAGTAGTGTGGTAATACTATCCCATTGCTAATTCCAGTGTTTTTAAATTAGCTTGATGGCAAGTACAGCTGTCTATCATGCCTCTGGCCACATGGTTTAATGACTTAAAGCTGCAGTGTGCAACTTCTTTTCCCTAAAATGTTATGCTTGTATTGCCTGTGTGACAGGTTCATGCCCTAACATATGTGGTGTCAGTTTCTGTCCTCAAATGGCATCTGCCTCGACGCAACAGTTAACATCTGTACTGCCATATGTTGACTGATGCAACAGACAAATACAGATAATCTCTAATTAGAAAAGTGATACATGTGATTTATATGTTTCCAACCATATCTCCTCTGCTGCACATTTTGTTTTTCTTCACTCCAACCAGTTGTCGTTGCTGCTATGGTGTGTCTGTATTCACTGCTGCACCCAACCTGAACGGCAGGTTGTGCCTATAATAGATTTTACATAACAAACTTAATTTTTCATTTCAGGTGCTACAGGTTTGTAGAAAGGTGGAGTTTAATTACGTTACTCATTTACCCTTATTTTAAAAGTAAAACTGCTAACATTCTAAGCAGGACTGACGGCACTAACAGGCACTGATGAGACATGACACTGTCGCATTTAGTGGTTAGAAGTTTTGCATGTGTAGTTAGCCAACTTGTGATATCTCTGGTCAGACCTGTTAGTTGACTCTGACACATGCTGTTGAGATTTTTTCTTTAATGGATCAGCGTAGGCTCTCACCACAGCCACATGATAACAACTTGATACACATTTCTGAAAATTAACTTGAATTTGACTCACTCAGCTTCTAGCCCCCTCCCCCCACCCCCCCCACATTCAAAAAAGTTTCCTGTAATACTTTTTCTGAGATGTGGTGAGAGTATCTTAAGTAGGTCAGAGGTCTTAAGGATTTTGGTTTTAATGCGTAGTGTTGCAAGGCTAGCTGCTCCCAGGTGCTGCAGTTTGACTCTAGAGGTGTATTGGGCAACTGATGTGTTTAAATCCATTATTTACCAAGGAGGAAGTTGTTCTTTGTTATGTTTCTTGGGCTGACAGACTGCATCTTTTATGTTTGGAATTTCTTTTGATAAGGAGCAATGGAAGGGCTGAATATTGTAAGTGGTTTTGAATGTTTCTCGTGCTATTGTTTTGAAAAACCTGTCTTCAGTACTGGATTCAGTTGAACATTAGTGTTATTGTAGATGTGTGGACAGCTGCCTTGAACAAAATGGATGTAAACCAAGTGCTGTCCCCTCATCAGCAGGTAGGTATCATATTTGAGTTATTAAATCAGTGGCATCGGAAGACGACAGCCAAGCTGCAGAGTAGAGTAGAGCTTGAATGTGAATCACAGAGCCTTGAAAGTAGGCTGCAGACATTCAGCATAGACACCTTGATGCATATATTGTGTGTGTGTGTGTGTTAGAGGGACTTGCTTTTACCAAGAATTAGTGGGCTAAGTGTAGCTGTGTAGCTGGTCCTCATCTCTGGGTCGTCCCACATTCTGACTGTGGCTCACGTATTTTGGCAGTGAATTAAGGGCTGTGGTCACCTTAATTATGAGGTCTGGGGCGCTAGTTATTTGGATTTATACATCATTGGCCAGTTGGTCTATACCAGAACCACACAATTAGTATCCCTGCATGTTGTGGCCGAGTGTGTCTGTTACGGATGTATTTCATGCTAACATAGTGCATAACTAATCTCTGCCCAGCTCTTATTTCTTTGCCTACCGGTGTACTAGATTGATATGGACAGAATATTCCAAATTAAATCTGGTTATTCTGACATGTTGGGTAAGAGACATCATTTCTTATTTACTGTAGACTGCATGTGATGAAAGCCAGCTACTGAAAATGGACTGTTCAGTTTCAGGGCATCATTAGTTTCACTCTTTTCCAACTGGCATTCTACCATAACTGGCTTCTTTAAAACAGTCTGTGCTCTCATTAAAGATGAGTCTTGGGTTTCAGGGCTCCTGGACAGCATCAAAATTAAAAAAGCTGCTTGTGATAATGGTAATCAAATACCTTAACAAGTGTTTGTGTTGGAGCAAGAGGGAAACTGGGGGGCGGGGGGCAACTTTTTCACTTGTGAATAATGTATGTATTCACAAGGATTGCAAACTTGAACCATGCTGTTATATTTACCACTAATAACACTCCCCGTGGAATCCATAATGTTTCATATTTTAATCAAAGGTTTGTTTTCCAAGTATTTTGGAGACATTTTATGCCCGTAGTGATAGAGCACAGTGAAGACGCAACAGGAAACATGGGGAGAGAGCAAGCTGGGGAGTGATATCCAACTAAGGTCCCCAGGTCAAATGTGAACCAAGGACACTTCAGTCCATGGTTAACTCCTAAACTACAAGGCTGCCCCAGTTTTGAGATTGCCATTTCAAAATACCAGTTACATCACACCAATTCAACACATTATTTTTTTATTATCAGGAAAATGTAAGCTTGTGATGATGTTAGATAAATGTAAAAGACTGTGCTTTGACTGTGAGGTGATGAAATGTGTCCATAGTATTTCTCCAAGTCAGTGAAAACTCTATTTAACCATACCAAGCACATAACATATCTTGCGCCACATACAGTACATTATCTAAGGAAATGGTGATAAATGCAG
Organism: Caranx ignobilis; assembly: GCA_021432705.1. Lineage (NCBI taxonomy): Eukaryota > Metazoa > Chordata > Actinopteri > Carangiformes > Carangidae > Caranx > Caranx ignobilis. The sequence goes on from MU269988.1 coordinate 8,817,683, forward strand.
TTTATATACTTTTATTCTTATTACCATGGAAAAGTAGCTGTTATAATGGGTTTAAAATGCTGTGAAATTAATGTTGTTCCTTCCCTCCATCTTCCCTTCCCACTCAGATTGAGAATTTGTTGTTTCAGTTGTTTCACTCACAATGGCTCATGCACTATGAAGTGATGTAGTTGAATAGTTACAGATAAGAAAGCTACTGTGATGAAAGAAGAGCACAGAAAACTGTTGTACTTAGTCTTGAACTTTCAGGCTGTCTCAGTCTGTCCTCTCTGAATGTGCCTTGGTGGTTTGAAAGTTCAATGTTTAGTTGATTGTGAATAAAACCGGAAGTTAGTCATGAAAACCGGGAAAATAATGACTGGTGTGTCTGTGTTCTGTCTGTCTATCTCTCCCAGGGCCTGCAAGTGGATAACTATGCCACGGATGCAAGTCAGGACCAATCAGAGCTTATACACTGGCGACACACACATGGCCATGTAAGCTGTGACTGTACTATCAAGGAAATTCCTCAGTTCTCCAGGGTCACCTCCGTGGGTTCTCTATCTGGTGGTTTGTACAGCTGCACAAGCTTCTGTTTCCACAACACACACAGACAGAGCACACTCTGTATGGACGTGCTGTCTCAGTCACTCAAGAGGTCATTGCAGGTTGTTATTTGCCCCTGGATGTCCATGATGGCACACTGAAATTGAAAAGGAAGTTTGGGAGTGTTGTGTAGCATGACGTGGATTCTTCTGACTGTATAAGTAAGTAATATGAACTGTCAGATATAGATGATGAGTGACAATGAATGATGATGAGTGAAACTGCTTATGATGTAAACTAATGTCTAAAAAAGAAAGGTGTTGCTCCACTGCAGCTGAGCTAAAAATATAGTTGTCTGATTTTATGGAAGATCAGTGAGTACATACTACTCACTCACTTCCTCAATTACAGAAAGCATCAGTCCTAAGCATGAAAATGGAGTCACCTTACAATATGATCTAGGTCTAAAGTCTTAATTTCCTCCTTTTTCCTCGATGGAGGCACTAAATGAAACAGAACCAGTTACTTCTCCAATATAAAGAACTTTTTTAAATGCTGTTTGATTTCTCCTGCTTCACTTGTCCTCAAAATTAAAATGTTACTTTATTTCAAAGCTGCAGCGAAACAAGGGACGAACCAGGAGGCTCTGAGGAGGTACGATGGCCACTGAGGAAAATCAGACACAGGTTGGGGCTGTGCTCCTGTCTCAGTGTGCTTCTCCTCCGTCCCCTGGGAAAAGAACCAGCAGAGAATCCAGACATGCAAATGACAGCCAAGAAATATGGCGATACTCTGACCAATTGCTGCAGTCAAAGCAGAAGAGCAGCCCTTCCCTCCTCCTGTATAGGAAGTTGTCGTATGACAGTGAGAAAGGGACTATTTTGGACGAGGAATATGGGTGTTTGAATTGCAGCTCAAAACTCTTGAGTGCCGAAGAGAAACTTTGTCCAGAGATGTCGGCTGGCAAGCGAATTGAAGGAATAACTAAAACAGTTGCTCCTCTAGCTGGGAAAAGTTCAGAGGGATCTCATTGCCAGCTGGACACCCCTGGAGAAGGTGTGGATGCAGGCAGAAACAGAACTGGCAGCACCTGCTGTTCTTGCACCCTGTCTAGCCTTTACATGAGTCCAAACACCTCCTCTTGCCACAGCCTCAGATCCAGCCCGAGCCCTAACTCCAGCCCTGCTCACAGTCCCTGTCTCAGCTCCAGCCCCTCAGGGCGCATCCAGCGACACATCCGCCGCAGCAGCCTGCCTGTGTCTATGTTGGGTTCCCACAAGGTAATAAAGGAAGACAGTGCTACAGCTAACCCAGGTTAGCTGCAGTTTCAGCTGCTACATCAAGGCTGTTCTATATGATGTGTACAAAACAAATGTAATGTTTACTCTGTAAACTTTGTACTTTACCCTGTTACACAATCCATTTGAAACATCAATATGACTGTTTCAGTTTGCCATGTTTTCTACTTCTAGGCATCACTTTGCCACTCATCACACGGCAGCCCGTCCAGTGAGCCAAGCTCTGTGGTGTCATCTCCCTGTAGTTCCCCTCTTACCAACCACAATCAGCATCGCCAAAATGGACACATTCGTCGGCATCATCTCAGAGACGGCTATTCAAGTTTAGAAAGGCTCAACAGAAGGCCCCAGGTCAACAAATGCTCCCTGGATAAACTATTCCTACGACGGACATCTCTTGACACCATGACAACAACCTATGGGCATGGTGGGAGGTCACTCTCAGGAGTGACCAGGAGCTACAGCGGGGGCAGCAGCAGCAGTGATGAGACAGAAGGAGAGGGTGCCTTGGATAACTCAGAGTTTGTTAGGAACCGTAAAGAACGTTCCACTGTCCTCGTGAGGCGCTTCTTCAAAAATAATCAGAAGGTAATTAGGTCTATGGTATTTCAATTGATTCCAGATGTTGTTTTTCATGTTTTTTCCCTCTGTCTCACTATGGAAACAATCTTGACAGTATTTTTCATTTATAATCCATCCACCCATCCATTAGTTACACCAATTATCCATAATGGATCGCGGGGGTGGCTGGACCCAATCCCAGCTGACATTGGTCGAGAGCAGGGTACACCTTGGAGAGGTCACTAGTCTAATACAGGTGTGACATAACCAGTGGTATTCACACTCAGACCTACTGTAAGAGCATTTTAGGGCCAATTATCCTAAAAGTGCACGTCTTTGTGTTGTGAGAGGAAGCTGGACCAGAAGAGCACCCACATGAGAACATGCAAACACCTTCACTCATAATATCCCTCAAAATTATGAGGCATGCTCATAGTTTCCTTCTTTCCATAAGGTCACCAAGTCAGTGTGTACTGGAACCAGAGCAATTGTCAGGACGCTGCCATCAGGACGCATCTCAGAAGACGTGTGGGAGGTGGTTGTTAACCACAGAATATGGCAACCCAGCAAGAAGGATATTTGGCCAATTTTAATGGATCGTGTGGGAGAAGAATCCAGAGTCTGCAGGGGGGTGCTACGCTTCATTGGTGTTAAGCTACAGCAGGTAAGAGAGTGAAAACACAAAGTCTTCATAAGACAAAGCATTAAATGCATAAAAGAGGCATTTCCGACTTGGAGAACTTAAATGTGCTGTGAAAGATGTTGAAAACATACAGTGAGTAGAAATGCAGTGCACCTCTCATGTCTTGACTAGTCTTGGTCTTTCACGCCAACAGGCTGCTGTTAACTTGCTCCTATAATGGGAAAATTGTTCCAGAGCATCACAAAAAGTCAAAAATTAGATACGTTTTCCATAATAACCCTATAGTGATTAACATTGCTCATATTTTGCTCCAGTCTATAATGTCCATATTCTATTGGTGCTTTAAAATGACGTGAAATTTCCGCACATGAGAATGCAGTGGGTTTGTATTTCAATTTTTTTTCTTCTAAAGTCTCTGCCATGAGAAAAATGAACATTTACTAATTTGTCTGACTCTTGGTTTAGCAGAGAAAAGTTGTTCTTTGTTTGTGCTTTCTACTGTTTGCATTGAAATGCTAGGCCTGTTATGCATGGCAGATGAATAATTTGTTCAAGGAGTATGTTAATAGGTTGATGCATACACACATCCCATCCTAAAACACATACACACTGGCTCTTTGTTCAGGTTAGGGACCATGCTGTGGAAAAATGATTTATTCTCTGTTAGTTCTGCTCTCAATACTGCTTGACAGACTGAATGACTGAGCCCTCTGTGCGTCTGTGTGTGTGTGTGTGTGTGCGCGCGCGCACGTGCATTTGTAGATGGACTAAGCAGAGTTGGCATCTGCATTAAAGTTAAAGCCATGGAAACTGGAGAGAGACAGAATGAGCAAGACAGAGTGAGAAAGTTAGAGAGATGGAGGATGAAAGAAAAGAGACGGAGAGAGACCCAGTTCTTTGCTGTGTTATTATCCAGTTTCCAAGCAAGAGAGAGAGTGTTTTACAAACACCAAAACCCTCTCACAGGAGCTGTTTGGCTTGAGCAACTGTGGCAGGCACATTTCAGAGAATATATACAATACACGTCTGTCTTTCAATAGACATTTGTCTGAACACTCCCCCATTCAACAGCAGTCTGTCGTAAGTTGTGCTTTGCTGTCCTTGAGGTGCAAACATTGAGAATCTGTGAGAACTTGGGAATCAGCAGCATCACACAGGATGCACACTTATCCCACTTCTTCCTGTAAAAACTCAAAACACATGGAGAGTGAAACCTAATGTCCCGAAGACACATAACAACCACTGAATTACACAAGACCATCTTGATTGTATTCAGTCTCACACAGCATATTGTATTTCAGTTTTATTTTCCTGCTTTGTGCAATGATGGTGCATTCAGCTGCTATGTATACATAGTCAGACAGTCTGTGTTGTTGAGTAAAACCACATTGATTTTTGGCTGCATAGAATAGTAAATTGCATCAGAAAATATAATGAATAATAATAGCTATAATTTGTAATTTATCACAAAGATATTTTTTCTAAATTCCAAAATTCCAGTGTACTGTCATCCAAGCTCAGGTCCCTGCTGGTACTGAAAGAGGGGAGTGACTGTGTGGGCACATGTGTGTGCACATGACTATGACATTTTTTATGAATTGTATTTTATGACAGGAGTCAGACATGTGTGAATAACGCGCATAGACATGTATTACGGTTGTTTTTGTGGGTTCATGCGCAGCCACAACAGAGCCAAGGTCTGTCTTGTGTTCTCATGTATGTATGAGGGAGGGGGGAGGGGGTTTACGCTCACGCCACACACACACACACGCACACTCATACCCATGTGCATGCTGCAGTGTAGCTTCTGACTTTGCCAAAATGTTTTTATGAGTCCTTCGTGGTTGTAGAAATACAGGCTGACTTAAGACCAGGCAGAGCTGCTTTAATAATGAGCCTATTGAAAATGGGGGAGTTGCCAGCACTTCCCTTGTCAAAACACCATCTGAGCTGCTCCTGTAAGGGGTCACTGGAGAAACTCTGAAAACACACCGGGTTACAGTGAATAAGCAGAGATGCAGCAGGGTTGTCATCAGGATCATAAAAAACCTAGTAAGACAAGAGGAACACATCCCAGACAATGAGAGCCATGCAGTCAAAAACGTCATATGCATTTGCTTTATTACATAATATATTTATTGAACAAACGTTTTAAGTACACAATCGTAAATGTAAAAATGAAAACAATTTTTATTGTACTTGTACTTTGCATGTCTGTTTGAATGAGTTCATTCATACCTACTGTGAAATGACCAAAGCTTTAGTTTCTTTATGGACAGTGGGCGCTGTGCAATTTTACACACACAATGACACACACACATGACCACAGTGTTTGTGTCTGCCTCTGCTCCCCTCTGTGTTTTACGTGCACACAATCATACTTTATGGGACACAGGGCCCCCTATATGTGGCATGCCTGACTGTGCAGTAATCGTGTTGAGGAGTTTTCTGGAGGTATCCTGTGACCCTCTGTGTTTATTGCTACAACTAATGAAGCGAGCCAAAGAACACAGGATTATATGAAGGAGGGACTGGAGCAGGGGCAACAGTGGCAGAGAGAGAGAGAGAGTAAGGGAGGGGTAACTTGCTAGTAGAGAAAAAAGGAGAAAATGAGATTTTAACAGTGGAAAAAGAAGAAAATCTACCATGGAAGAAAAGTGAAAACAAGGATGGAGGGGAGGGGGGCATCAGGAATGGACTATTTGAGAGAGAATAGAGAGAGCGAACAAAAAGAAACATTTAGACCAAGACAAAGCCCTGAAGTTATGTCTTACATGTAACAGAAAAAGAAGATTGTTATAATTATTAGGACAGCACATCTGGGCTCTGCAGTGGGAGCATGTAGTTGGTTTGGCAACTATAAACACGTAACCATATGAGTCAATGCTTGAAACCAAAGTGAGCTCGATGTCATACTGTTCCCATTATTCTTTGTGTTTTTGCACCACCTTAATACTGATGGTGACTCAAAACATGTGTCACAGGGATGCTGATCTGGCTGTAGCAGTTAAAGCAATGCATCTTTTTGATATCATGGGGGTGTCAAGGAAGTCAAATATAGAATAGGGAAGTTTTGTAACTTTGAACAGGTTTAAGCACGCACACAAGTACACACACACAAACACAGAGGGCAGAGGTATTCAGTAGCCTCTGAAACCAGAAGCATTTTATTGTTAGCCTTTGTAGAGTCTACCAATTACAGCCCTGCTGGTTCCTTTCATTCAAGGCTGAGTGGTAAGTGACCATGCACAGTGTTACACATTTCACACACACATATACTTAAATACCTTTTAGAAGAGCAGTTAGAGCTGAGTGGGTGTGGGACTCAGACATGTTTGCTTGTAAATATGTCATCCTTCTATTAGCGAGGAAGAACTACTCCTCAGGGAATGGAAGACATGCTTCCCTTGAGGAGAGGGTGCGCTGAGCTTTGACATTTCCCTCAGAGTGTCTTGTCATTTTTGGATTTATAGTCCAGGATGTTGTGAGTTGAAATCCAGGAATACCGTAACTGGGCTGAGAAAGTGAAACAGAAATGTCCTCCGCTGTCTGTGATGCACTGCTATCTCTACATTACTGACAAAAGCGTCTTCAACTCAACAGTGGCAGTGCAGAGGACAGAGGACACTAGCTCTAAATAAACACCACATTATTAGATTTGTCATCCCCAGAAAAGCCACTTGTTCCAAAAGTATTTTTACCACTCTGGAAATCTCATTTGAGTGTGTTTTTATGATCCCCAGTGCTGCTCGACAGAGAATTTAATGATATCTTAGCTTCATGTTGTATTTATTGATTGTAGCTATTTCAACATTGATCTTGAAAGTATCTTTTTCTTCCATTTTTGTTTTGTGAAAAATGGTTTCATGTTGTAGCGGGGGACAAAACTTTATTAATGTTGTGATTAAACCAGGTTACATTTCCCAGCATTCAGTTTTCAAGGGTAAGTGACCACATGGTTATTATCACTTCATCTCTTTTGCACTCCCCTCTTTGGGCCACCAAGTTTTTCCATTGAGCTGTGAAGCATGTTGTTGCCTTTTGCAGTTCTTCTCTAACTTCATTAATAACACACTCTTAGTAATTTTTTCATAGAAGAGGGATTTTCATATGGGCTATTAATCATATAGGAGGTTATCATTTCTGCTGCACCGGATGTCATAACTTTTAATGACTCTGACCTCTTACTGTTTTTTTTGTTAAAGTAGGTGGAGCTCAGTAGTGCAACAACACAGTTTACCAGAAATGAGTAGTGTGTGGATTTGATTCACAAAAACATCAATCCTGACTGTATACATCACTTCCTTTGCGGGTGGATTAACAGCCGGAGAGATAGGTTATCAGTTCCTGGTCACAACACTGCTCTCTCTCTCACACAGACACACACATGCACATTTAACTGTGTTCCCTATTCACTGTGCCATGTTGTTGTTCTGACATGCACATACCCACACTGAACATTCCTCTTCCTCTTTTCATTTTTCTTTTTAGTTTGGAAAAAACACAAATATTAGCTTGCTGTTTGCTTGATGTTGAAGTGACAGAGACAGGCCTGAGTACCGTGTATACTGAAGTTGTTGGTGTGTTTAATTCATTTCAGAATGCAAATGAAATCTCAGAGTATCTCTTCAGACAGCAGTTGCAGCTGATTACAACGGAATATCAGCCACCAAAATTTCTAAGTAAGCGAGTTTTCTTTCTCCGTAGCTGTCGGCAAAATTGAATTTTTTCCCAAACCAAATCTCTGAAGATTACTTCAAAACATGATGTGTAACACTTATTGTACATTTTTTCATTTTCTGGATCACATTTGAGGGCCATCCCTATAGCTGTGGCTTGTGTCAGTATGACTTGTTAAAATCATTCTTGTTTGCTCTGCTGAAAAGTATGCTCCCTCCAGCCCTTTATAATTCCCATGCCTGTAAAATTAGTCAACATCTTTAAAGACCTCTTATTTATGACCTCAGGTAATAAGTCCTGCAAACACATTCACGTCTTCCTTACCAATTAGTGCTTGTTTTGAAGGTCGATAAAATGTCCAGCAAATATCCGGTTGCCGTCCATTCCATGCCAGACGTTGCCATGAGGTGAGGTTGAATTGATAGGTTCCCAGGTAATTGCTTCAGTAAATACACTGGTTTACTTCTTTGAAAGGGCCATCAGTCAGTTTTCAAGAGTGTATTCGCTCTGAAACCAAATGAGCTACAATGCGTCGCTGGAATTCATGTGCATGAACAAAGACAGCTGTGTACTGATTAGGGCTGAGCTATTAAAAAGGTTGAGGTAAATGAAAACACAACTGCACAGAAATTTGAGCTATTGGAAGTTAATACATTGTCACTTTTGCAGAAAAGCTGGACATAAAGGCAGACAACACTAAAGGGAATAGATGAAAAATGCACTTAAAACAGAAGTGAAACAACTTCTAATATCCAAAATGCAGGCAAAGCACAAAACGGAAGCAGTAGGAGACAGTGGGTAAACAAAGACAACTTAATACACAAGGGAGGCCAGGATCATAGAATACAGGTAAACCCCATCAGAGTGGCAGATTATCACAATAGTGGGAAACTGATCAAAGAGGGGAAGTAAAACAAACAGTGGGCACACAAAGTACGTATTACAACATAAAAGAGGAAAACAACTTAAAAGTCCACACAGTTTATACCCCAATGATGCTGCTGCTGGAAGTCAGTGAAAACCTGTGAAACAGAGAGATTCAGGATTATAGGAGAGTGTTTTTGTACATTTCAAATTATGTAAGTACGTCTGCTGTGCATGTTTATATTCTGCATGTTACTGAAAAAGCTCTTATCCAGCCACATGTTGTGAATGCATTGTAATGAACTGAGGAAAAAAAACAACTTTGGATGACAAAGGTAAAGAGAAACATGATTGTGATGAGGCCATACTCTGTGAACTCTAAGCCTAACACAATAGGAATATTTTTACGAGGTGAGCTAGAGTTGAGCTGTACTGTGGCTTTCCAGTCTGTGAGGCATACAATTTCAAAAAGTGAATTTCCTTTTGTATTCATTCGAGTTCCAAGATTAGGAATCAATTAGACAAACTCTACTTGTGCCAGTGTGGCAGTACAGAGTGTACCAGGGAAAGGTTCTGATATTATTTGCTACTTAATTCAGTGACTCTGCATGTTACAGCACATGGTGCATACTGAACATATCAACCCACTAGAGAAGTTGGGAGTGGCAGGGTTAATTATCTTCCAGCTTGTGGCTGGTAAATGGGCAGCAAGCAGCGTGTTAAGATAACTGGCTCCATCTGTGATTGTGTTCCATGGTGGTAAGATATATGGATCCAATAAAACTTATCAAATCTAGCTCTACTCTCAGATCGCTCCCAGCTTTTATTACCAAAGAGCATTTTCCAAACAATCAGATAGTAAACATACAGCTATGATACCAATACAGACTAGTATAATAAAATAAGAAAAAAAGGGAAACCTTTTTTTTTTAAAGAAAAGATACACATGCAGTCCTTTTCACACACACACACACACACACACACACGTGCTTGCCCTCCATGTATGTCACACTCATTTAACCTTGTGTCTACCACTCTTATGTTCTCTCTGTGTGTGTTGTGCCACTACAAAGGAATGTGCCAAGCAGGCCACTTTCTCACTCAGCTGGGTGTTTGGGCTTAGGCAGAGATTACTGTGTGTGTGTGTTGAGACACACTCTTGTTTAGTCAGATGTCTGATTACACAGAAAAAGGGGTTGGACAGTAAATATCTTGCATGCCTTTGGAAAGGAGTGTTGTTCAGAATGATAGTGAATCAATGATGTGACCTCATCTCTCTTTAAACATGACAAGAGTCCATTCTCAGCTCTGTTGGTTTCAAGTTTACTTGAATCTGCGGCACAGGAATGTGTGTGTGGCTGCTGCACATTTGTTGAAAGACATTCCATGTGTTTGCCTTTGTGGGGTGACAGATGGGTGTCAAAACTGCATGTGAGTGTGTGTTTTGCTTCAGGCCTCTCGCATCCCTGTGACAGTGTGGGAAAACTGCCCTGCTCCAGAAACTGGAGGAGACTGTCCCTACAGAGAGACCCAGATCCGAGGTTGTTAACCTATGGGTCAGGACCCGGAAAGTGCACACAGGCAGTGGAGAATTTTGACCCCAAGAAGTGAATGCAGACTGTAAACATGAACTCCTGATCATCACTATGTTGCCTCAGAGAATAGGCTCAGAAATGGGATGTGATGAAGGAACTTTTACCCACATATGCAACATACATTTAAAATATCATGAGAAATGTAAACAAGCACACACACATTTAAACTTCCTGTCATGCTGACTAACTCTCAAACTTTTTGACCTCTCCCAGTTTCATCACCCTCATGTCATGTCACAGTCTGACCAGATGGCTGCTACATTCGTCATACTGTCTCTGCACTCCTCCAGTGATGTTAGCACATTTCAGCATTGTGCATAAAACCACTAAACTGATTCAGAAAACAGAATCAAGTGTGGAAATGTACCGCCTGACCGTATTTGCCTCAAAACAGATAAAATGAGAGAGGAGTTTCGAGTTGCTGCTTTTATTGTTGCACTCAAAGATGAACACAATTGACGTAAAAATAGCACGGCAACTCCCCTTCCTAATGCTTTGACTTGTATTTTGAGAGGTTATCCAGGGGTGACTTAGCCAAAAATACACATTGGAACTTTGAGGATGTCATACAGTCATAATTTTAACAGGATTTAATGTTTTTGTGTAGCAGTTTTAAAATGTAGTGCCAGTGCATATATAGAAACATTTGACAGTAATGATAAAGTCAGAGAGTGGATATGAATAGGTATAGCAATGTGTGAAAAACCAGGCTTTGGTGCCATCTAGTGGAGAGAAGAGTGTCTTATGCCGCAGATGAATTTGGAGTGTTAAATATTTTTGATATGTGAGTTGCGGTGACTGCTGAAGCTTGAGTCATGATTTATGAGAGATCAAAAGATCTTGGCATACTGTACTCCCTGTGCTGCATGCTTGTGCTGTGCTGTGCTGCGTGTGTGTAAGAGACGTTTCATCATCACACTCTTGTCATACTTTGTGTCTGACTAATCGTCCTGGAGATCCCCGTGTTATTGTTGCAAAGTTTTGGAGCAGTCATGCATCTAGTTAGTTCGGATAGTCTATTGAGTTGAAAAAAAAGAGGTTATATTAGGTTATGTTATTAATAAATACAAAGTATTCACTTTTATGTACTTTTGAATTAAATGTCTTTAGGATATCAGATGTTACTACTACCAAATGTCACATAAAGCCATTGGGAACTATGGCAAATTGTGATTATTTTCCAACATGTTATAGAGGAGACGATATTAGATTGAATTAAAAAATGATCAAGAGACTTACAGGGCCCAGCTAAATGCAGGATCTTGATACTATTCAGACACAGGGTCTGATGTAGAAGTCTGTGTGTGTCTCTCTCTGGATGCTCCTCAGTCCCTCGTGTCTCAGAGTCTGTGATATTAATTAATTTCAGCAAGTAACAATTATCAATTTCTTTTCAATGATTTAATTGTCTTATCACCCTTTCCTCGTGCTCGAGTGTGATCAGTTGTCCAAATTCCCAGTCATAATAAGATAAATGAATAGATAAATCAGAAAACAAGACGATTCTCTCAGTTCAGATGATTGATGATTAGCAGTTTGCTTAAGAAATAACTTCACCAGTTACTATATAGCTGTCTTTTCCAGTATTTTATCAGTTTATGCATGGAAAATGAAATGTTTCAAGTTAAATACTTGACCACAAGAGGGCAGTATACTTTCTCAAATAAATTAGGCATTTACTGTTTACCAGAATTAGCCAAGACATGACAAGTAGTGCATGTTACGGAAAAGACTGATGATGAAGCTGATGATATGCCGTGGCACAGTCATGTGCACAGTCACAGAACATGAAGGACCTACATTACACTGTAAAGTTGGCTTCTCATCGAATGGGGGACTTTGTGCTTTCTCGAGGACTAATGAAACAAATGTAGTATAATAGATGAGTCTGACCCCTAATTAGCAGCTCAGGAGGCCAGTCTCATTAGCTGAGTGTTGACCAAAGAAATGCAAAGAGGGCAGGCCAGCTGTTTGCTTTGTTCTGGAGACCGCTTTGATGTCAACTGGGCATGAAACAGATTAATATTTCCACTTGATTAGGCAGATTCAATAGGACATACTGTATTCACTTAGACCTGTGACTGTTTTGATTATGTGTGTGTCTGCGTGTGAACAGACTCTGCAATTACTGATCAGACAAGACGTGACCTCTGCCTTTGTTTTCAAGGAAAATTAATTTTTTGCTGAAATTCACTGTTTGTCGCTTCACTTGCCTCACCTTAAACACAGAAGCCGCAGGTCAGGGTCTGCTTCACCACGGCTTAATAGTAGGAGATGAAAATGAAAAATGTCACAGAGCTCGAATGAATTATAGAGTTGCTGCGATAAACTGCAAGTGCTGCGGGTTGCCATTAAGTGATCTGGCTTAACAGAAAAGCTGCAACGCTGGTCTTTAATTAGGGGTTGGCATAGAAACGTTCACCAGAGCAAAGCAAATAACAAGGATCAAGTGGCCGTATCTCGGTCTCTAATATGGTTTAATGGCCCCACGGCATCACCTGTGCCTATGACAAACCAAGCTGGTATGTGGATGTTGTTTGGCCATTATGACACCTTCAAGGTGATTTGGGCTCAGTAAGACTAATTAGGTTTCAGCCATTAGGGGACAGTATGCAGGGTCTTGTTTTACTTACACAACCGCCATGTTTTGGTGTTTTACATGGAGGGAAAGGAATGGTTGGAAATAGAAAGAATAACACAAACGTAGTTAACAGACTTATTCATTTTTTAGGACCTCTCATCTGTTTTGGCTGAAAGGCACAAAAGCATGAAGCATGAATGAATTGGAAACAGTTTGAGTAATCAATTCCAAATCAAGCTTCACTTACTAACCATTTCCTGTGCTTTCATCTCACATTTTCATCAGTTTTTATGATGAATTTGACACTGTAGGAACTGAAGTAAAACACACCACATGGGACGTGTGGAAGCTTTTTTTTGGAGACTTTTATTTGTGCTATTTGTACTTAATTTACTTTGTTCACCTTTTTAATGACACAATCTTCTTAATAGCTTCAACTGCACAGTTTAATAAGGCCACTGGGTCTGGACCATTTCCTGACCCAGGAAGCACAAGGCATCCATCTGTATTAATAAAAATGAATAGCGCTCTATCTCTTGATATAAACATCACTTTGTCTTTTGGCAAGAGTACCTCTCCTTAACTTTGATTGACTGAACGCGCTCTGAATTAATTGTCTTTAGTAGAAACTTGGGATTAGACCAATGTGATGTTGACTTTGACAAAGGGGCCTCGGTGGTTGATTTTCAGCTCTGTGTATTAGTTCCCAACCAAAACACAGAAACGTTATTTGAGTGTTGTCAGACACTGTTTACACATTGAACAGGCTCCCAGAGGAGGATCGATTGAAACCTTGTATACCAGTGTCTCCTCGGGCTTTGTGTGTTTAGAGTGCGCTCTCTGATAAAATCTCCTTTCTTGCTGCTGGGTTGTGATGGGCCAGTTCTCTCTTAACCTAATATGGGGGGGTACCCTCTGTTTTAGACAGGGACCTCTGACTCTCTGTCCATCGTCTCTCCCACTTCTGTATCTTTCCCTCACATCTCTTTCTCTCTTCCTCCTCCTCTTAGCTAGCTTCACTGATGTGACGATCTCTCTCGCACTTCTCACTCTTCCTCCCTCTCTCTCTCTCTCTCTCTCTCACTCTCTCATGTTTTCTTTCGCTCAAGCCTCCTCTCTCACTTCCCCAAGTGTACACAGACTGTGAGGGATTAGAGCTGGGTGGTTTTTCTTCCATTCTCCTCAATATATCAGTCTTTTCTGTGCTACAGTAAGTAAACTGTTTACTACGAGTTTCTTTATGCACATAGAGAAAAATGTAAAGCTTCAAATGTCTTTTTCATTCATTGTGATTTGCAGCTGTAATGAACTACACCTTGCGATTTACATTCCAGTGTTATCATTATTACACCTATTGGATTTGCTCTTGTTAATTAAGTTAAATGTACAAAGTTGAACAGCGGGAGTGTACTGCATTTATAGTTTTTCTGAAAATATAACATAACTGTACAAAGGCAGATAAAGGAAAAGTTTGAGAGTGTATCATAACAATAACAGAACAGTGTGAGGTAACATGACTTACACATCCTTTGTACCTCTCAAGAAACTTCGCCCGCACATGTACTTATGCAAAACGTACTTCCACATCTTTCAGACTGTAGCACCAGGATTTTTTTTTCTTTTTCATAAGTGAAATACATTCATCAGGCTTATCTGGTGGTGTCTGAGCAGGGCTGTGTGCTGTTATGTAGGAGAGTGTAGCAGCTCACTGTAGTATGACATCATGAGAACTGCAAGTGGGGGAGTGTGGTGGTGTGGAGGAGTCCCACTGGGTGCTCTGGGTAATGGGTTCCAGGTTGTTTTGGCCTTTGCAATGACCCGGCTTTTCTGCTGTTCTCTGACTCTGACTCACCCCTTCCTCTGTCATATTTTACAGTTCCTCTGCCTTCTCCGTTCTTTCTGTTTCATTTCTCTTGGATCTTATTCATGCCTTTTTTCTCTTTAAGCTACATCTTATCTTATCTAGATTGCAGGGATTATACAGAAAGGGATTGTAACAGTACAAACTTGAACTTATGGTCTCCTATTCTTATGCCTCATGACTTTGCGTGGCTGCATAGAGACTGTATGCAACTGGGGCAGGAATACCAAATGATCTCCTCCTAAATAGGTGCTCTGAATGACGCTTTTCTGAGTCTGCCATTTATTGCTTTTTTATGTTTTATTTTTTGGATGATTGAAGCATAATTCTTACATGTTGTTAAGTCTGACTCTGAAATGAGGTCACTGAAAACAAATGGGGCTGCAGTTGCATTATTCAAGCTCCATCAAGCTACGTTTGTCGTCCTCATCTCCTAAGTTATTGTGATTCTGCTCATGAGCAACATGTTATATTGATCAAAGGGATTGTCACTGACAGTGATAAATATGTCTTTATTATTAATATCTAACATCTGTAAATGTATACCACAACAATATCTGCTGACTTTGTGCTCTAGGATTTGACCAGTGTGTCCTTGTCATTCTCTTTCTCCTCTCTTGTTACTCTCTTCAGATTCAATTATTCAGTTCCTTCCTGTAAATGTGTTTTGTCTGTTACACTTTCTTTATGTGCTCTGCTGTTTTTTTCTCGCTAAGTAACAAAAGTAGCTTTTTTTTTTCTAATCTCATCTACAACAGCGCGCAGTATGTTGTTTGTGGTATTTCAGTGCATGGCTCACTTTACTATTTGAGTTTAATTTGGAATGCCATGTATTTTTTTGCCTGTCACTCTTGTGTTTTCCACCACTCCTGACCTTCTTTTGTGTGACACACACACATAGTGCACACAAAGTACACACAGTAATACCCTAAGCTTGTTAAAGGTGTGAGGCAGTGCTCGGGAGGTGGGCCCAGCTCTTGGATCTTTGGTGAAACAGCTCCTTGTGAAATTCAACAGGGGATTATGATTCTGGTCACCCTTGGCCTCCCTCTCCATTTCCTCTGTTATGCTCCCCAGTGTTTTTCTCCCTTCACCTTCTTGTTTGTCTCTGTTTCTGCTCTGTCCTCGTCCGTGTCCTTTCTCCTCCGCTCCCTCATCCTTTATTTTTCTCCTCCATCCTTTCTCCTTGATTCTTCACCTGCTCACTACTGAACCCTCTTTTCCTGTTTTGACAAACCTCCCTAAACCCTGTACCTATATTTTTTTTTCTTTTCATCTTTCCAACTTTTTCGTCTTCTGTCATTCCCTCATGAATTGCCTTCTTCCTCCCCCTCATTCCCATCATCTTCTGTTCTATTATCATCGTAAACCTACAAAGATTTACATATCTGGTTTTACACAGGCCACCATGTTATTGATACATCAGCTACTGTATGGTCATCTTTAACCTGGTTACATATCTAGTGCCCAAAACCAGCAGGCTGTATGTGGTGTTAGGAGCTAAACTGAATAATCCAGCTTTGATGTAAAGCTATTAAAATACGTAAATGCACCCCCTGAGATTGTCTAACTGCATATATTATTTAAGTAAGGGTGTTTTCTATTAAATATACATAAAACCCAGCAAGTGTTCCAGTTTTTAGGAATCAAACAAAAATAGAATCTCCCAAAAAACTTTTGGGGTTCCCAATTACCTAAACCCTCGCAACACCCATATTGCATTTACACTACAATATTGCATGAGTCAAACACCCAGAAATGTTAGCATCATAATCCACCCATTGAGCCTCAGAGGGCCTCAGATGTGAGTCATGGGGGTTTTCTTTCAAGTTTCACTGGAATTACATGTTAATCAAAGGTATTTTTCACATTATGTCCATTTTTACTTCACTTGAGGTATTTCTTTTGCTTTGTCTCTATCTCTTTTTGTCTTCTTTGCCTCCTGTCAGTCATTTCCTCCGTGTCCACTGGAGCGGATGTTGCCGTCAGTCCAGTTCTCACTGTATGTGCTGATGCGCTGCAAACACCTCTTGTCTCTGGCTGCATCTTGTTCATGTGGTTGACGATGCAGAATCTCTGAGAGACGACACTTTGTAACTGCTGGGCCAAAGCACTTAAGATATCAGTTAAGGATCAGGAGGGTTTGTTGTTGTGCTACTTTTTTTTTTCTTTACTGAAAATGACATCATGTGTGAAAGGGAGGTTTACTCATAAATGCGTGTTTATGTGAGAGCAGCTCTTACGGTATATCGTTTATGTTGATGTCTAAATGTGCTGCAGATGTCTGATTGTTTGTGTGAACGCACTGCAGTGCATGTAAATTCTCAGACTTTGGGCTCCTCTAGTCTAAGCAATACTTACTCTTCAGACCACCTACACACATGTACAACAAATTCTCATACACTCAGATATAACTTTGCATCCTTAAAAGTATATAAATACACAGATATACAACCATCATGAATACATGTAAAAAAAAAAAAAAAAAAAACTGTATACATATATAATTTGTTTCAGTGTGCACATAATTATACACAACTTTTTTTTTTTTTTATCTTGGCCTGTGAGCTCATACACACACACACACACACACACACACACACACACACAACACACAACTGAGCACAGCACTCACTCATCCAGCAGTGAGACAGTCCAGGCTCAGGCTGCGGGAAGGCAAACATTACCTTGTGGAGACAGAAACAGCAGAAAAGGTCAGAGCAGAACAGGATGGTGTAGAGACGTTGTCTGTTTCTTGGAGATGCAAACCAGGATTAAGAGTAGCTGGGGATGAGATGTGAGGTGTACTGGGTGTGTGTGTGTGTGTAGTACACAGCAAAGCACACATGTATGCACAAAGAAATAGAAGCCATCGATTGCAGGGGAGGCACCTTTTCACGTCTGACCTCAGAGTTTGGATGTCTGTATGAGATGTTTGAATGTGTAAGGTTTATGTCTTTTTGATTTGGTTTACGCTGTCAAGGATCGGTGGGGTTAAGAGTGTCCGGACGTGCTGAGATACCAGAGCTGCTGAACATACCTGGCTCCTCACCGAGTTTTCAAATAGACTAGGTGCAGTTGATTTAAACGTGTCTGTCGCGTTGGGTGGGCAGGGTGCACATTTTCCTCATTTCCCACCACAGGGCTTTTGTCGGCTCCATTTTCACTGCATTAAAGCAAACACGCAGTCCAAGCGGTATGAAGGATTTTAGAAATATGGAGCGTTCTCAGATGTAAATCTTCTAGTGATTTACAGCACTTAGAGAATGAAGTGTTGGAAAGATTCAGTTGAGTTCCATTGAGTTCTCATTGCTCTGCGAAAATCACTCTAGGCAAAAACATTGGAGAGTCATAGGTATGATCAAAGGTGGCCTTACTTTCAGAATGAGTTGTTGAAATGACTTTTTCTTTAAAAAGAACAAACTTTGCCCCCCCCCCAAGGAGCCTTTAATGTTTCCCTGCTTAACTTTTCTCTTGAAGAGGTATAATCTAAGTTGGCAAGACATCTCAAGGAATTACGAAATAAACAGGATATTGTGCCACATCCTGCAGCTTGTAAATGATGGTGTGGTCTTTTAATGATTTAGTTTGACATATCATTGGTAAATGGTCTTTTTTTGTGTGAGACCAATTCATTAAAACTGATCTCAGGTCTTGAAAAAGTGAAAAACACTGATGTCAAATGTCTTTGAGCTGAACGTCTGCTCAGTCTGGAGAAGGAAGGGTTAAGAATGACGTCTGTCAGTGACCTCAGCTGAGTCTAGACCAGAATAACAGAGTTCTTTTAACATTAACCCCCACCCTCCCCCAGTTAACCTCAGCTAACCTCGACCCTCCATGATGCCTCTAAAAGTAGATTTCAGCCGAAATGATGCATTTCTTTCCCTTGAATGTCAGCTTCGTGAGAGAGTACAGTGCGGGAGTGGCAGCCCAGCAGGGCTCCATAGCAGTTACGAGCGTAATCCTATTTGAGCACTTTCATTCAATTCATGATACCAGTTTAAGTGTGTGCATAATCATGGCAATAGTAGAAGAGACTCTACTGTATAGACACACAGCATTTCACAGACAGCTGGCCTATATTGTATTGCGGGATCTCTGCCATGGAATACTGCAGAATATTGTTTGTGTGAGTGAGAGGAGAGTCATAGTGTGCTGAGATAGTGTCTCAAACATGCGTGTGGTGGGTCGGAGTCATCAAAGTAAAGAGGTCAAGATAAGGGCGGTTATATTTCAGGGAGACAATCCTCAGGCCATAGATACTGTATGTGTCTGGTATAAGATACATAACGGCACGGGCATGAGCCAGTGTGTGTTTGCATGTCTGCATTTTAGCATGTGCATGTTTATGTCTTTGTGTGTGCGCATTCCAGCTCAAAGTTCAGTAGATCTGTGTGGTGCCCACAATGCCCCTTGCTAATCCTTTCCCAGAATGGCTGTTGCCAGGCAGAGAAATTACCCAATGGACTGCTGATGGACCTTGATGGCAAATTCATTCATAAGCGTAGGTGAAAGTCACACCATGAATGTATTTTATATTGATGTTGGGTGACTTTATAAATATGTTATAAGCTTAGTGGACACCCTACAAGTTTGAACCATGTCCTTGAGAAAGACAACGTCCTCTATAAACTCTTCAGGTGTCCTCAAGTCTCAGACACATGCACATGCAATATGTCATTGAAGTACACAGCACAGTCAGGGCGGTAATGTCATTGTGGACTGGTTGAACTCAAAGGTCAGACTATCAAAGATAAAAGATAGAATTGTAAATAGGAAGAAAGGTTTCACGAGTTGCTGTTGAGACCATATGGTTGGTTTGCATGGTTAATCACGTGGGATTTTTAGTAAGAAAAGCATTGCACACTCAGTCTGAGGCAAACAGTTACCTCAGTGTTTTGTAAGTCTCCAGCAGGGGGGTAATAGCAGCCATTTGTGTGTGATATTATAACTGCCATTAAAATGTCTTCATGGAATAAATGTGTTACGCAGAATAAAGAAAAAGGAGTGTAACACTTGATTTTGACTTGACTTGTGCACATTGTTGGGATTTTTTTTGTTCAATTATTGTATTCACAGTGATAAGCTAAACAGACTTGTCCAAATTACAGTGCAGGATTTTGAAAGGTGATTCAGTTTTTTAATTTATTGTAATTGGAGCTCAGTCATTGCAGCTGCCTGTAGCTGTTATAATTTACCTCCATTGAGCTTAAGCCATTTGCATTTCCTGTGCACACAGTGTAATATGAGATACAAGACTGCATTAGTGGCAGTTGAGTCACACAGTCATCGTCTCCTGACTGGCTGAATGATGAGATCACTGGTATTGTAATGTACTAGGAGGAAGAGCTTGATGAACGTAGGGATGCGTATGTAATTAAGATGAAATGCAGTTAGCGCATGCCTGATGTGGCTGTGGCTACAAAGCAGTACATTGTGTTCCTCTGCCCACCTTTACTGTAATGTGTATTTTTTTTAATATGGATATTGAAAAAGTATCTGCAAAATGAACAATAGTGTTGATGTATGTAATTACTTCCCTATAATGGATGTTAATAGCTTGCTCACTGACTCCCCCACTCACTGCCTCATTCCCTTGTAAATTGCCATTCTGTGATTGTTATTTATGGATTCACTTGTCTTGGCACATATGTGAAACCTGAGAATCGGATCAAATACAAACTTATGCAACATCTCTCATCATAGATTAAAAAAATATGTGTGTATATTCTATATGTGTAGTTTTGTCATTTCAGAGTGAAAGTTGACCTGTATGTTCATGTGTTTCTTGGGATTTGAAGATGAGTTTGTTTGTTTGTGTGTGTGTATGTGTGTGTGTGTAGACAGCTGCTCTGTGTCCATCAAAAGCAGCACCACATATGCTACACTGTCCTTTGTAGCCAGGGTTTCTTTGACACACACACAGGGACAATTTTTATTGCTTCATTAATCACTGCTTTTAAATTGTAGTTTGTGTGTTAAGGTCTAAGTCACGTTAACCTTTACACTCTGAGGAGAGAGTATTCCTTTTAAAAGTCATCATTTGGAGAAAAAAAAATGCATAGAAGGAAAAGAAAGTGACTTCAGAGCAGCTATTTGTAAGGTCTGCTGTTACTAAGTAGTGTTCATCAGCTGTTTCCTCCCAAGCCTAGAAGAAACTTTTCTAGCTCAGCAAACTTCATTCCTTTACTCATGAAGAGCTGTGGAAGAGTTGAAGTTAGCACACGAGCTAGCTAAACCTGTCCATTCTGCGCTGAAAACGTTGTGCTGCTCATAATTCAAATTATAATGGCTTCTCTTGTTGATGATGGCGAAATTCTGGGCCAGCCATAATCAACACCACCCGCTCCTGACATGTAACCACATTTGGTGCTGCTGGGAATGTAGAAACGGCCCCTGCACATTAACAAGGTCAGAGCATAGATCATGTATTTAACAGTTTTATTGTTTGAAAATCCACAGTTGTTTCCCAGAGGTTTCATACAGATGCGCTTGGTTCATTTAAGATTCATTATTTCATTGTTTCATTAAGAGCTTCATGCTGTTGTAGACGACAGTATGAAAAATCCCAAGGGAAACATTCAGTAATGGTCATTTATCACTGGTACAAGTCATACTTTATCTTTAAACAGCACAAAATGTCAACTTCCATTGACTTCAGTTCAACATGTACAACATGTGCACTGGCTTTGTTGAACTCTCGTTTAGATAGCGATTATATCTACTTGCCTTAATAAAGTGTTCTTCAACTGCCAAATATGCCAAAGGTTTAAGAGAATAGAATAATATGAATAGGAACCATACAAGGCAAAAATATCACCAACCCCAAAACCCACCAACATTTTGTTAATAGGTTTTTCTTCATTTTTCATGAGTGCTACAGAAAACAGCAGTCATTAGCAGATGGCTTGTAGGCAGAGATGGACTCAGTGTACTGCACAGTCATTGTGAAAGAATGATTTACAGTCACAAATTCAAATCCCATATTAGCTGCTGCAAATTATTCCAATGGCCTTTCTGCTCACCCAGTGCAGACATACTCAAGTAATGTATTGAAAACTTCTTCACTCAGTGTTTCTGCATTGTGTTTGATTATTAGTAAAATGAAAACATAAAATACAGCCATGACTAACTAAACAACTGCGACCAAGTTAATGCCTTAAGCTCCTTTTTCATAGTGGACGAATAGTGTAAATGTTGGAGACTTCATGTCTGAGCAGTGGACATGCTCAGTCTCTGGATGCTGATAGAGAAAGTGAGGTCTTTTACCAGAAATGTGAGTCAGTGAAGGTTCTGGATAAGGAAGGAAAATAAAAATCAGAGGAGCTATTAGTCCAAATGGGTTTAATCAAAATGTTTGATTTCCAAATACTGCCGAAAGTTTTGGACTTTAAGAATAGGCTTGTTGCAAGAATTCAGGTCAATGTACAGTGTCTCCCATAATTGGCTTGTTACAGGAAAAAGAGGAGTGTATGTGTGTGTGTTGTGTTTGTGTGCGTGTGTGTGCGTGTTTTGTCTCTCACTCTGTCTCTCTCACTTTATAAACGTGCAGGCTGGTATGTCTCCTTTCCCTAGAGATGGCTCAGATCTGACAACAGCAAGGCCTACACCCCATGCAGGAAACCCATCCCATTAGGAGAACGAGTTGGCCATGCACGATGTGTGTTTGTGGGTGTGTATGTGTATGTAATGCCACAGCAGTGCCAGCTTGTGCTTCATACAAACAGACACTTTTTTTTGAAATAAGCATGTGGGTGTTAACTTTCACCTACCTCCTACCTGGCAATATTACGAGGCAGCACTGATCAAAACTGTCGACTACCATTTCCACTAAAGCTGTATTTTCTCATTACAGTGTTGTATTCATCGCCCTCTGTCACCAGTATTGATTTTGTTCGATTTTGTAAATATCCATCTCTGTTGAGGACATTACTGCCCACTTACATTGCCGCAAAATGTTGCCTTAATGGCTTTTCTCTGAAATTTGTACAAGAAGAGCTCATCTGCAGGTTCACCCAAGGACAAAGAACAACCCAGTCATTTTGGATAAGTGTTTCCTTTTCTGTCAAATAGAATTTGTTCCAAGAAAAGTGTGAACGGAAAGAGGAGGAGGCGTTACTTTAAGGTCAAAATGTTCATTCGGTTAAAACTCCTCGGTGATGTCTCTTCTTTCTTTCTTTACCGTTTGTCTGCTGCTTATTTTCCCTGTCTGTATACCTTCGTAATCAGTGTGTCTCGCTCTGACGATTTCTGTCTGGATCCGTTTTCCTACCTTTCTTCCTATCTGTTATGTGCCGCGGTGGTGCTTCTCTCTGTTAATTCTTTCTTTTCATGCTTTCATTTCTGCTCTGTCAAGAGGAAATTGCTTCTGAGAATGACCACAGCAGAGGAGCTGATGACAATGACCTCTGATTCAAATGTTATGTAACCTCGAAGGTGAAAAACAGCTCCAGATGAAGTGGTTTTCACCATAAAGCTTTTCTGTCACTTTCATCTCAGTCAGTCTGTTGAAGGTTCACAAAGTTCAATTGGATTCAGACATTTTTTATGTGATCTTTCAAATTCCTGGTGAAGTATGTAGCAAAATGAGACAAGCCTGGTGGAAACTGCAATTTGTTTCTCTCCACAAAAGATTTACGTAAAATTATTTTTCAGTGATTGACAGTTGTAACGTTGCCATCGAAACTCTGATGACTTCTGAAAGTCTGTTTTGGTGTTTTCCTCTCCACTAATAGACATGTTTATCTCTTCTTTTACAGGTTACCAACTATCTGCAGGACAGAGAGGAACTCAGCCTGCTTCATCCTGCCAAAAAGCTCCTGCTCTCTGGTCCTGGATGTGTGTGTCTCAGGGAGTCCTGTTGTGCCGGTCCAGCCAGACCTGAGCAAAACTCCTTATCTATTCCCTTGTGTTGTGATCCATCCCAGCCACTTAGGTTTGTAGCCATTGTTTTGCCTCTTTGCCTCCAATTAAAGCAAATTGGCCTTTTTGGTACCTGAGCACCAAGATTGACACCAAAATAATCCTGGAGATCACCGAGTTAGATTCTGGCTGGCAGATGCCAGTTGTAGCTTTCAACTGGTTGTTTTCCTTGTAAGAAAATTATGGTCAGGCTTTGACACTTGTCCTCATCCATTTCTAGGTTTTACCGTTCTTGTGACCAGAGGACATCGGTCTGTTCTCTGCTGACTGGAGCCCTGCTAGAGGCCACAGCTGCACTTGGTGCACGCTCTGCCCTGCCCTACCCTTTGCCCCAAGTTCCCAACAGCCACGCCGTGCTGAAAGGTGGGTGTATATGGAAAAGGTTTTGTTTATTTGTATGTTTGTTTTATGTCCGGAACCTTGTGAATGAATTCTGTATTAAACTGATGCAATCTGTTCCAGCTAAATACTGTTGTTATTTAGATTTATCATGAGTCATAGTGCTGTTGTCAACACTATGACTAAACTTTAGACATCTCTGTTGTATATCTTACAACTTTATTACCGCTAGACCTAATGTAAACTTTGTGTTCCGATAATTGTATATACAGTATATATCACAGTTTCAATGAAAACCAACAGTGGTGTACTAGATCAGGCCAGAGAAGCATGGAACAGGGCTAGTGAAGTAAGGACTTTGGGCAGAGGGTCTGTGTCCGTTTGATTATGAGAAGAAAAGGTTCTCACTATTCCCCTGTGATCCACTGTTCCACTCTTTTCTCTTCCTCTCTGCTCTTTTCCCACATGGTTCCTTGTCCACAGCGGGTTTTGGGTCGGCAGGAGCACGTCTGCTGTTGATCCCAGTGGTTGCCCTTTCCTTTTTGTCTTTTCTCTTTATTTCTGCTGCTGTCCTCTCTCCCTCTTTGTACCATCCTCTTCGCTCTGCTCTCACTGGCTCCAGTTCAGACACACACACAATCACACACACCTAACATGCGACAGTCAAGTGGCATTAGGAAGAAGAAAAAGCTCCCTGACATCACAGCATCCGCTCAACACTTGTGAGCACACACTTGGTTATTTCTTAACATCTGAAAAGATCTTATATGCACATCAAACAAACTCATAAAAACAAGCACATGCACACACATGCATGCTTGCTTTTCATTTTCCATAAGATACCACAGGGCAGCAGCTAGCTCTATCCACAAAATGCCCTGAGAAAGACATTAAAAGGTCAATTGTAAAACGTATTTTCCTAAATGGGCCTGGAAAATAAACAAGTTCTTATCATGCATAGAGTATTCCACTTCCTTCTGTCTCTCATACTCTCTCTCTCTCCCTCTCTCAGTCTCTTCACATGACTTCATTGTCCAACCAGTTGGGTTGTCAGTCAGTTGCTCAGCTGGTAACTGTCTCTCCACTTTCTCTACAATGATGCTACATATGTCTTAAATGTAAGCTGATCCTGACATCAATTTCCACTGGCAGTGGCCCAGTGCACGGACTGTCTCTGACATACACACATACACACGCACACAACACACACAAAAGCATTCATTTCTATACTTGTTTTTAATTCTGATAATCAACCTTTAATTTTGGCTAGAAAAGTTTGTAAGCAAAAACCATTCACTCGCTCAAACACACACACACACACACACACACACACACACACACACACACACAAACACACACACACACAGAGCGCATATCTTTACCATGACACTGTGTTCTGTTCTAATGGGTGTTACAGGAAACAAAATAGAGCCAGACACGCGCACACATAGCAGCTTACAAGTCTTGGCAGGGCTAGGATTTCATAGACCTGTATGCACGCACACACACATCCACACAAAGCGACAGCATGAAAGACTCCCAGTTTAACACTCTCTGTCTTTCTAACCTAGTACTAAAGCTATTCAGATACCAACGCTGCACATGAGTCCTACACTGAGACCCAAAGCTGCATTATTCATGCACACAGGTAAACCACATATGGTTTGTCTGTGTGAAAGGCAGACTTGTGCCATTTGAATGATTTGACACTCAATGTGCTGGAAGGCACAGTGCAGAAATTATCCTGCCTTTTTAAAACTTTTGATACAGTTGTTAAACTAAAAGTGAGGAGTGCAGAGCTGAGTTGAAAAGAGAGGAACATAGCTTTTTTGCATGACCCTAACTATTCCAACCTACTAAGTTGGAGCTCACGTTCTCAAAAGACACTGGAAGATTTCAGATTTCATAAAAGAAGGTTAATTATCCTGATGCTTAGGGAAAGTGCAAGTTAAGTTTAAAATGTGGAAATTGTTAGTGCAGTTATTTGCCTTCTTTCCATTTACGGCATCATTCCTCTGTTCAGTGTTTCAGTGTAACAACCTGCTCTCAATCTAATCTCTGTAAATCAATTGCAAATCTAGATGCTTTTAGTGGCAGAGCTTAGTGCTATACTCCCTTTGCATTAACTTTTATTTGGAGCCAGACTTTCTTATGATTGTCAAACAGTGACAAAAAAACACAAAGTATATTGTTGGTACTTGCCAAATAAGCCTTTGTCATTTATCATAAGGAAGCTACTACAGGTTTGAGGTTGTCACACAAAACTTACTGCAGCTGAAAGAGAGACACAGGTTTAGAGACGTATTGTACCACCACTGTCTGTTGAAGTGGCCCAGCTCTACTGGAAATCAAAGGGTTTTTTTTTATCTTCTCCAGTGAGGGGGGTCATCTTTGTGTCATTTGTATAGAAGAGGCTTTTGTGCTCTTTGTCTCTCTATATAGGTTACCTTTCCTACCTCCTTGTTGCCTTCATCCTTACCTTTAATGAAAATGGAGCTGTTTTGTGGAAAAGAAAAGAAAATTGCAGTGCAGTGTGACCTGCATTTGTAACCTCTTTTTCCTGTCCTTGTGTATTGTTGTCCAATAACTCTCTTCTGTTTCCTGGTGGCAGTTGCATATACAAGTTCAGATGGATTGGTGTGTAACAGTCTGAGTATGAACAGTAAACGTTATCTTAATGCCTGCACTCATTTGTAAGAACAGGTGTTACATTTGACAAATGCTTGATATTATATTTATAGTACAACTTACTAAATTCAGTCACTCTTTTTCCTCTGCATATTTTGCATTAATAATGGAGTGTGGATATCATGCTAAGAATCTTTAGTATGTATCCCTTAATTATGACATAACAACTCACAATTATGAATTTTTCTTTTTCACATGAATGCATTATACTCAAGCACATAATTCCTATTATTACCTAAGTCTCATGAGGAATTGATATTAGATGCGATAGTGGTATAAAAACCAGAAAAAAGCCAGAAATGCAGCTTTACAAACCTGATCAGTGGCTCTGGCACCAAATGCTTTCAGGGATTAACCAGGACAATCGCATGGACAGCCTTAGTGTATTCTTAGAGTTTTAGTGTGAGTGCTGAGAAAGGTGAAATGCTTTTCTAGACCTTCTCCACATTCCTCGTTCACTGTCATGATCCCAAAAGCATTTTGTCTGGTTCATCTGATGTATGTCAAAGACTCATGTCTTTCTGTAACACAGAAATCACTTGGCTTTAGATCAGAAGGAAAGTTTTGATAAATGATATTGTCTTATTCAGTGTGACAGGCTTTTGTTGTGAAAGTAAACACCTATAAATGTAAATACTGGTACTGGAAAAAATGCCAGCTGGTCAAGACAAGGGTAAGGTCAAGGTGATGTGTGTGTGTGTGTGTGTGTGTGTGTGTGTGTGTGTGTGTGCTCTTGTAACACATGTGGAGACATGGTGTGAAATAGAGAGACCATAAATCATTGCTGAGTAGTACACTGGTAATTAAAGGCAGTTGTTTTTGTTTCACGGAGCTTGTCATTGTGAAATGAATGAAGTCCATGCCAGCTCCAGCCCAGCTGATGGGTGAGGCTTTGACAGGGGTAGTTTTCACTTACAAGTACAATATGTGTGAAAATCCACATGTTTTGTATAGATATGGGCAGGTTCTCTGTTTGCATCTGCTCATGATTTGTGTGCTCCTATAAGTAATATATTATATTTACTGTTGGTTTGTAGAGCAGGTGTCTGTCTTAAAATGATGGCTGCATAATTCCCAGCATTAAATATTTCACCCCTTAACTGTCATACCATATCATTTGGGGACAATGAACAGCTACTGAAGGCCGCAGGGATTTAGGCATATTCATGTGAACTATAAATGTTTAAGTACTTTTCTTGAGCTCATTTCCTTTATAACACAATTTACTGCACCACTGAAAAGGAAGTGGGCTGCTCAGTTATAGGCAGCCATCCTTCCAGCTTCGTATTGGTCTTTCGTTCTTTTTCACTCTTCATTTCAGTCGTCATTGTACATTGTGTTGCCTTCCAGCATTTAAGACTCACTGACAGCAGAAATGGTGGGGAATCATAGAGAGAGGAAGTCACAAGGATTTCAGAAACACACTGTTTACATGGTCATAACTTCTAAAAATACTCAGCAGTATACTGGGTACTAGTATAAATTGTACAAATATTCCAAGTTTATGCATCAGCTCTGTTGTAATCAAAGATATTGTTTTCACCAAGATAAAGGTGACCCTGCTGATCAGAGATAAAAGAGCATGATTAAGCAATGAGGTAATATATATCTTTGTTTCTGCAGTATAAACAGTATGAAGTAACAAAGGTAACATGTTTTATTAATTAAAATACACATTTCTGTATATTGCTGCATTGATTCTGTTGATAATTTTAGATGAATTGATTTAATGTCAGAAAATTGTCACAGCTTTCCAGAGCCTTGAGTGACATGCTCAAAGTGCTTGTTTTGTCTGATAGACAGGCAAGAGGCACACGTGTTCCATTTACAGAGAAATACACATAGACCTTTGAAAAGCAGGAAGATCTGTTTGGCTTTTATCTTTGTTATAAATGAATGAAATGATTAGTCGAGTGGTTCAGAAAGATCTTTTTGTCAGTGAACTCATCAGTCAATTGACTAATTGTTTCAACCAGTGAATATTAACCATGAGTTCAGACACATTTAGAAACATAGTGTAAACCTCAGTAACAAGCAGCAGCTCAGCATCTGGGACTGTAAATCACACATACTTGGAGATTATATTTTGTTTTCCAAAAATACAGATATTAATAAATGCTTACATAGCCTGATTCTGTGTAATGTATTTTTTTGTGTTCGTCCCTTGTTCAAACTCTGCTCATAAGAGTGTGTAAATTATAGTAGTGTGTGTCTGTGCAGTGAGATGGGCTGACTGGTCCAACTCTAGCGCACGGCTGTGAACTATGTATGGTGTCAGTGAAAGGTGGGCGGGAGAGGAAGACCTAGAGAGAGAGAGAGAGAGAGAGAGATAGTGAATGTCGTGAAGACGGAGAAGCAATGAAAGGCTGTTTGCTGGTAAGGGAAGGGAGAGTAGCCAGGTGAGCCAAAGAGAGTCAAAGACAAAGTGCGAATTGGAGTTGGAGTTCAAGTTAGAAATGGAGTAAAGGGAGAGAGAAAGAGCAAACAGGCAAAGTGAGAGAGAGAGAGAGAGAGAGAGAGAGAGAGAGAGAGAGAGAGAGTCAGAGAGAGAGCGAGAGAGCAGCTGCAGGAGAAAGGAGACCGGCGGCTCAAATGTGGACAAGTGTTCCTCGGTCACCCCGGCACTGAGCTGTCAGTGTGGGAGGCAGAGTGGCCAGCTGTATCTAGCAACCATGAAGCATGCTCAGAGAATGGACTTCAAGCTGATCAGTGAGTAGAGGAAACCTGAGATTCAGTGTAGTGTGTCTGTTCTTGTGCTTCACAGAGTAGACTGGTTTTCAGTGGCTGGAGAGAACACATGATATAAGTCATATTCATGTAGTGTCATAATGTATTATGTATATGTTAAAAGGAAGTAGTGTATGTTGTGTAGAGTGGTCAGCACTTTGTTATGCATGTCAGAAATCAAGGGGCTTAACTCATTAAAAAGGAGCCTGTTACTTAAAGCATGTGTTTACATATGGGTGTTAAAGAAAGTGAGAAAATCGCACATCTTTTTTTTTCTGTCTAATTATTGCCAAATGCAAATTCATAGTTTCAGTTTTTGTGTTTTGTAACTGTGTTGGTAGGACTTCCAGACTTTTGTGTCTATCTTGTACCTTAAATGGTCCATTTGTATCCATATTGATTTTTTATGACTTAAATATATGTTTTATTATATATATAAAAAAAAAATACCACTTGTCTTTGTCTAGTCAAATCACATACAGTACACAGTTCACTGTGATTGTCTGTAACCAATAAAAGCTGCAGGGGGCAAACATTGTGATTCAATTAGAAAAATGTTTGTTGAAAAGTGCGATCAGTGATGCAGCAGTTTGAAAATGTGCATGATGTAGCGCTGTGCACTCTGCCCCCTTTACACCAGAAACGCGACAGCATGACAGTAAAGAATTTCAGGGTCTCTGGGTAACATCACGTTGATCTGACCCTTAAAATGAATGTCGCACATGGCTATGAATATGTTTTGAGTCTTACAGTTTCCACAAAGGCACAGAAATTGCCCATGTGTTCCATCTGATTTGTATCAAGTCGCTGTGACGTGACTGGTACAGGCCTACATTTATTTTTTGCCAAGAATGTTTGCAAGTAGAGAGTGAATGGGCCTCATTCACAGTTTCACCTGATGCCTCTCATGTGAAGATAAGAGTGTAAAGCACCAGTATGGCTCTCGGAGAATCTCCAAATCTCTAAATGTAGTTTGACTTCATTTAATTATGTGACCTATTTGATGCTCTAATTTGATCTTTGCTTTCATAACAAGGAGGCCTTTGCTAAATCACCCCGAATTGATCTTTACCCTGACTTTAGTCATAGTCCTCCCGCTAACAACTAAAGGTCAGAAGACTCTAAATGTTATATTTATGTCTGCACGTGGGACTGTGTGTGCAGTAGTGTTCATATCTGATCCAAGAAGGAAAACTCCCTGTGATAACTCAGTGTTGTCAGCAGTCAGACAGATCGATGTTTATTGCTCCTGCTGCTGCTGTGTGTATGTGTACTTGGCTGCATCGACGGACTATGTGTCCTTACACTGTTTAGTCTTGCGTGCTGATGTTTGCCACTGTTAGGTTGTTTGTGACTACTTGTTGATTTTTTAATTTGCTTGAGGTTTGTTTTTTTTGTTTTTTTTGTATGAACTTTCATGTGCATGCCAGTGAGGACTTGGCACAATCAGATGTTATTCGGTTATTTATACCATGGAGTAAATTGTCACTGAACTAAGGGGAAACAGTCTGATTATGCACTTTGGCTTCTGATTACATAGTTTGTGTTATTTACATGCAAAACTGCAGTAGTAGAAAATTCAGGTGTTAATGTGTGAGATGTCACAGTTTGATTTGTGAGTTTGGACTCTTCCACCATGAGGCAGCAGAAGCAGAAGATTGTTGGTGATTTTAATAAAATCCATATGTATGATGTATTTATAGTTTAAAAAAGCTCATTCATAAACAGTCCCCCGACTTGAAGTGTTTGTGCTGCACCTGTTTGAGTGCCCTACATACTCCTGCGGGGAAGTTGTCATCATCTCTGAGCGTGCTTATGAGAACACCGCACGTATGTGTGGACTTTGTGGGCAAAGACAGCGTGGCCTATGTTCAAGGTTCCTCTCCTTTAGCAGGTATTAATAGCTGTGATTCACTTGATAAATAGAACCAACTCGAATGCAGAGTTGATTGATTTCAACCAGTCTGAAAAGCAGTCCAAACGTCAGTGAGTCAGTTATTGTTCGACTTGAACAACATGTTCCTCCTTTTGCTTTTTTTTGTCAGATATGACAAATATCCTGACTCTATTAATGCCGTGTCATTTCAAACAGAAATATCACATAGATGGTTAAAAAGGATGTTCAGCCAATGTACCAATGTAAAATCCACCCCACACACAGATACACACACGCATGCACACCCACAGGGTATTTGTATTCAGCAGCATGCATTACGCATGAGTAAATCCATGCATAAAAATCACAGGGACATCACGGTCAATTAGTCCAGGTCCATGTTCTTTCAGTCTCACAGCAGGGGTGCTGCATGTCCTATGTGTCTCATCAGTGTTTCTCAGACTATAGCGTTTATGATGTGTAAAGGGTCATTGGCCTTTTTTCTCATGGGCCTACAGCTGATTGTATTAGATACACTTATCACTATCACGGGAATCCACCATCTCATTCCATCCAGTAATCAGCCCGAGAGTTTTCTCTCATCACCAGTGTATGATGTGTGTGATGCTTGAGGATATCATGACTATCACATGATAAAGGATATTGAAATGCTAATGATATTTTTTCTAATGCCTTTTTTGACAAATGAACTCATTTTCAACCCGGTGCTTTAACAAAACAAATGATCTAAATAGTACTTACAAGAATAACATGTATATTCTGTACATAGTTGTTTTTGAATATCACTGTTTTAAGGTTGGGACTTCTTTGTTTTCTTCTCATTTGCCTGTAATTAATTCATCAGAATCTTTTAAGACCTTTCAGTCACTGCCTTGGCTGACAGCTTTGTCTGCCCGCATCTTTCCTGTGTGAAAGATGAATAAATGAATGATTCAGGTCTCCGTATGGTCATGTAATTCATATGACTAATTTGAGGATGTCTCCATTACCACTTCAAAAGGGGAGCTTGTAAAGCCAGTTCAGGACTGGAGAGGAGAAGGTATTGCTTAAACACTTGGCAGATGAACGACTGGATAGTTTTCAACTATATAAACACAATATTTAGAATAAAAATTCCTCAATCTATTTCCCAAACAAGTTCTGCTAGTTTTTTTTTTTTGCTGTAAGTACCCAGAGGTCAGGTTATTTTTGCATACCTGCAGCATGCGAAAGAGAGAGAGGAGCTGAGAGATGATAAATGCTGTGAACCAGGTGAACTACATTGTCTGAAATGTAGGTGACCACACTCTTCTTCATTGTCTGATTGTTTTACAAGTTGCAGCTGTTTCTACGCTACAGTTTCTTTCAAAGTGCCCATGTGAAGTGGCATGTCTGCTGCGGAGGGCCGGTGTTTGTGCTCTGTGATTGTTCAGTATGCATCCTTATTAACTGGTCATGTATTATTGTGCAGTCTCTGAGACACGTTTTCATTTTTTCAGTAGTCAGATTGTTTTGATTCTCCTGTTTCATTTAATGCAAACATGACTGAGCAATGTGCTCCAGGTCTGCACTGTATCACCACTTGTAACTCACAACCTGTAGTCTGTCTCTGTGTAGGACATTTAAAGAATTTAGTGGATTATTCTGTCGCTCTAACTGTGATCGATAGCTCACACCTGCATAAACTACAAAATTTCCACTTATTCTACTTATCGCTTCCTTCCTCTCTGTTTTTTCTCTCTCTGCTCCTCACATCTCTCTTCAGCTCTCACCTTTGTGTCTCTGCTTCCCTGTCTTGTATTTTTTTCTTGCTTGTATAAATCATTTTTCACCCATCTTTTCTCTGATCCAACAACCTTTTCCTGCTGCGTCCTTTAACTTTTATTTTCTTTTATTCTGCTCTCTTTTCTTTCTTCTTTGCCCCTCCTGTCTCCCCTGACTGTACTCTCAACTGTTTCACACACACGCACACACACACACACACACACACACACACGCATACACAGTTCATTACAGAAGCTGTGAGACCGGATCCACAAATCAAACTGTGTAAATAAGCAAGTGTTGTCCCTGCAGAGCAGTCACTGCTGTTGCCATGGCTACCTGTGGCACATCTCAAGGATTATCAAGGACAACCTTTAAGTGTGTGTGTGGCTGCATATGTGTATACATACACAATTGTGTATGTGGATCATTGTTAGAGATTTCTATGAGTATGAAAATAGCCACAGAGAATCTCTGTAATTTATGGTGCTCATTGTCTTTGTACATATTCTTGCCTTTGTGCGATCTTACCTTCATGACACACATTTGATTCACCAACATCCTCTCGGCTCTATCTGAGAAAACGTTGTGTAATGAATTGGGTCTGACCCCTTTAAACCTAACCTGGACAGTCTGTGCTTTACAAGCAGAGGGGTTTTTCAGGGCAGGAATTGTATCCCAGTGACTAAAATAGGTTCTGTAAGTTACTGCAGTTGAATGTAGGTGAAACTTCTCAAAGACTCCCTCAAATGTTTCCTGGCAAAGTTCCTGTGCTGGAAAACTGCTGTTAGTTTATGTGGCATCGATCCCGACAATGTACTGTATGTCTACCTGGCAGCTCTAGCACCAGTGTAGAAACTGTCCATTAGTCCTTTGTTAACAGAGATGAAGACAGGTTTGTGTGTGTGTGTCTGTGTGTGTGTGTGTGTGTGTAAACAGACAGACTAATGGACCTGACTGAAATCCAAACAGAGGAACTGGCAGGTGATCAATGCTGTTTACTTCCAGAGGGTGAAGTGTGCAGGTTTCCTTTGGCTGGTTTGGGGGATAGAGAGAGAACGGTATGCAGGGATCGGTCTATCAGAAGACTTGTGACATTCAGTTTAATCCTGAAAAAGTGATCCACATTTCATTGAGGCTTAAAGCTTTCATGGTGAAAGGGAAATATCAAAGTAGATAATGTCTGGCTCTTAATCTCTTCTCTTTCTCATTCCTGCTTTCTCTTCTTTTCTCGACGGTATGAAGAGCAGCAGTATCTGTTTTCTTTGTCAACTTGCAAAGAGTTCACCTTGTTCTAACCCCCCCACTGTATTAACCTACCCAGAGATCGTCTCTCACTCTGTTTTGACATACCTGCTTTTCTCTGATTCTTCACCAAGATGCTAGATGCTGATATTACATGTGGAAAAAGTTGCTGATCCCTCTTCTCGTCTCTCCTGTTTCTTTGATTTGTCCTTCCAGAACGTCAGCTGGCCAACAGCATGACCAGCAGCAGCTCTCTTCCTCCCAGTGTCAGTGGGATCAGTAAGGAGCTGGCAGAGCTGCGACACCTGGTGCAGTTCCCTGAGGAGATCGCCTGTATCCTCACAGAGCAAGAGCAGCAGCTCTACCAACGGGTAGGAGGAAAAAAATATACATCGTATTGTTCAAGGGGAAACAACAGATAATGATTCTGAACTGACATCTTTGGTGAAATCCTCTCAGTGATCCCAGTCTATGTACATTAATTCACTTTTCAGTGTAATAAGAAATCCTCATCCCCAGCACTGTGTGTCCATCCTCAGGTCTTTCCCTTGGACTACCTCTGTTTCCTCACTCGAGACCTGGGCAGTCCCGAGTGCCAAACGAAACACCACCCAAACCTCAAGGCCTCACTGTCAGCACCCACCATGCCTACCCAGAGTGCTGAGCGAAGTAACGCTGTGGAGGACCTGGTGACTCGGTTCAATGAGGTGAGGAATCATCTGTGTGTTTGGGATTATCCTGCTGATGGTCAGTTTATTTCCCTGAGGTCAAGGTATAATGTTTTAGAAGGAAAAACAAAAGCCAAAAAGCCCTGATGTTACGTTATTAATTTATATGATATCCCTTAAAAGTGCAATCTAAGAGTGAGAAGGTGTGAACTCATGTAATGGGAACCTAAAAATTTTGTTCCAAAAATGACTTTTATTTTGCAATGAACCAACTAATTGTTTCAGCTTTGCTTCAGCTGTATCGTGTACCGGTACTTTATACTTCTTTAGGTGTGATCTTTTGAAGTGAGTTGGCCTCTTTTAACTTGAAATCCTGTGGGGACTCATCACACTAATGTTTCCCAGTCAGCTGACAGTATATCTCACGAGCTCAGTTTTTACTACATGCCTGAAGCCTGGATGAGATCACTTAAGAATCTGTGATAGCATTCAGCGAAGAATGTCGGGTAGTTTGATGGTGAGACTTTTGAATGCCTTGGCTTTTCACACTCTGCCTTATAAAGATGTAGAGGTATTTGTATTGAGAGGGGGCACCTCTCAAGTGTTAGGGAATATTGATTAAAAAATAGTGTTTCTGCTGTTTAGATAACTTTAATCTCTGCTGTTTATGACATCATCAAAGATGGTGGAAATGCATGCACTCTGGTTTGACATGAATGTGAAAGGTTGAAAAAGCATAGCAGAGTCTATGTCGTATTTACTGTGCAAGGCATACCATCTTATCAGCCCATGACTGAGGCGCACACTGCGCAATGTAAGTTGGCTGAAGTTACTCTCCTGGGTCTTGTGTCTTTATGGTGAGTGACTTTGAGAATAAACAATCACAACACTGTACTGCTGAGAAAGAGAAAGTAAGGCAGAGAGAGGGGCTGAACGGGAATTATGATGTCATCTTTAAGTTGCATGCCTTTCACATCAGCTGGTTTTCATTTAAGTCAGTGAGAGGAGAGGCACATGAAAAATAGTTTCCCAAATGTGCATCATAACCATATATGGGCACAATGGATCAACAGTCAAATGACAACAGTGAAGACACTGATATGATGTAGTATAGAGTATCTTAGCTGACTGTGCACTATACTTTGGATAAGATTGGCTGCAATGTTTCTCAGCGATGATGGACAGTGTTATATAATATATTTACTTCATCTTTCACTGGTTTGATTTGCATTTTCAGTTCTTTTCCCCAGAGACCTGTCACAAAATTGTGGGGTTTTTTTTCCACTTTTATTACAAGAAATTACAGTAAACAATAAACGGTGGAATGATCAGTGAATACAAACAACAAAAATTTATGTCACATTGCAGCCTCAACCCCAGAGATGTTTCAGTCCAGCATCATAGATTCTCTGGAACTAAACTGGAAATGTTGGTTGGTTGACCAAAAGAAGTCAACACAGGCAATGAGAAGTTCTGATTCAATGCATTTGTTTTGGGGAAATAGAAATTATTAAATAAATAATGTTTTTTTCAAAACATTGTGAGTATAGTTGGATCATTTCTGGTGGGGGTCATTCTGGTTTGCAGCTGCTCAGTCTATCCTTAATAGGGTCCACTGTTTTTAATGTAACTTTCTAGTTTTAATTTCTTTCCTATTCCTAAATATATTCCTATACATATATTTAATGGTTTTAATCCTGCATTTTCAAGCCATGTATGGGAGTGAAAGACCCTGCTGTAAAAAAAGATAGCACAGAAAGAGAGAATTTGGCGTCAAGGAAGGGTGAACAGTTTGGACCCCTTTGTGTCTGTCTGGAGTGTTTAGCTTTGACAGGACCAGTATGTGCTCATGCGCTGAGTTTGTAATAGTTCTCCGTCAACCTTGGTTATGTAATTTGTGTATCAAGGAGAAACTGACCCTCATAGTTCAACTAATAACATGCGCACAGATGGAGACAGACAGACAGACGGACAGACAGATGGAAACAGACAAACATCAAATGGGGATCAGCTTGTACCCAGCTCTGGCTCTCTCTTTCTGTGTGTATGTGTGTGGATGCATATGTGCGTGGGAGCGTGCGTGGGTGCGTGGTTGAATTTTTGTCAACTGATAACCCCTATGCTTGTGTATATAAGGGAGAGAGTTGTTTGAAGAAACCCTTTACATGGTTTTAGTTTGTTGTATTGTCCTCTTGTCTGTTCTCATCTCTGGTTTGCTCTCTTCTGCTATTACATGTTCGCTCTATATATAGTATATCTTCATATCCTGTCTATTATCTCGCACACACAACACTAAGCACACACTCCTGCTATCTGGAATATCAGATAGAGATGCCAACCCTGTACGACGCCTTGATCTGCGACGATTCAAATAGTCCCTTGCAAACGGTCAGAGGGGTTTAAATGGCGATTGTAATACAACCCAGCTGCTGACATGGTTTCGCATTATGTCATAATGCTCGAAGTGACTGATAGCAGATTTTCACGCAAGGCACGCACATCCTGGCATGCACAGAGCAGGGGAGTAACAGATAAGATACTGTAGGGCAGTGGGTTTGTTAATCAGAAAGTCATATACGGTAGATTCAAGAAGAGGCATCTGAAGTAACAGAGTGTAGACGCTGCACAGTCAATAAAGAACACAGAGAGACAGCGTCTTATGTTCAATGAGCATTTGAAGGAATTGGTGACCACTGTCTTTTATATTAATGTATTAAGAAGGATGAATTAGTTACAGATGATGATATTCTAGGGGGCCTTTTTTACACTTTTACATGATATTGACAGTGGTGATGGAGACCTAAAAGATGGACATGCAGAGAGGGATATGAAAGGTCCCCATAGTTGAACAGAGGAGGCTTGCATTTCCATCATATCGTATGATTGTCACAACCAGATGTGGATAGAGCACTTGACATAATCAGAAAAAATGGAAATGTAAACATCTGTATTTCCATGACAAATGGGTCGAACTCCATCTCTGGATGAAGCTCATGTGATATAATAGAAAGCTCCAGAACAGCTACTAAATGGATCCTGTGGTGAGGTTGTTTTCTTAACTGCTGCTTATAACATCAAAAAGAAAATTTTAAAGCTCAGTCACTTTTTTCACTCGACTCAGCTGCATAATCCATTTGACGGGATTTGGAGGATAAGTGTTGCAACTTTAACTTAAGTTTTAGCTTTTGATGTTTGTCAGGTTGAGTAAATAAAGACATGACATGAGGGAAAACAGTTTAAAGGAGATAGTTTTAAGCGCATGAAATGGATTACATGATCAGAGTCACCTTCCCAGCCCCGAGCCCTCCAATTGCTTGTGCTTCTATCACACAGGAATGCATAAACTGGCATGGTTTCACTCGTATTGGGTCGAGACTTAACAAACCATAACACTATTAACATGAGTGAGTTTGAAATTATGACAACTTACCTTTTTAAAGTGTGACAAATGAAATTCAGCTTTTTATCTAAGACTGTAGATTCTATGTTTATAAAGAAATATCTGTGTATGTGCAAGCTCATATCTGAGATGTTTGTATATACTGTGTGTTAAATTGTATATGTAACTGCCTGAGGTTAGATATGTGAGCATCTATGCTCTAATACGTAATGTATGTGAAAAGGTTGGTGTTTCTTATGAGGGCAGTGGGTTTGGTTGCATGTGTTATGTAGGATTTCTGTACTTGCTTGTCATAACCTTCTCAAAGGTCAGAGGTCAAATGAGAAAAGTATTACATTTTAGCAGTGTTTTGTCAAAGGTGAAATGGACACTACATGTGAAACTGCACTTTGTTGCATGTTTTGTATGTGTGTGTGTTTGTGTGTGTGTGTGTCTTTATTTAGCCCCTGTGAAGTCAGACCGTGGTGGGCTTTACAGATCCTTACATAACCCAGTAATAGATCTCTGGGCCAGGGGGATGTTTTTAACCGCCTGCAAGGGGGTTGGGGAGGTTTAGTGTGTGTTAGTGTGTGTGCTTGTGAGTGTTTGTGTGTGCGTATGTGTGAATGAATTTATGAAGCTAAAATGCATGGGAGAAAGAAACTGTACAACTGAAATCTGATCTTTTCCTGTATTACATGTGTTTGTATGTGTGTCTCCATCACAAAGAATGTGAGAGGAAACTGACCATGATAAATATCTGGTTTGTATCTTTTGCGTGTGCTCGAGGGCAGTCTGAGCAGAGACAGAGTGCAGCTCATAGATATCTGATCTCATTCTTTCTTTTGTGTGGCGTGTGTGTGTGTGTCCGCATGCGTGCGTTTGTGTCAGTGTGTGGCCAGCTGGCGTGCTCCTATGCATACACTATACCACTTTAGACACAGGTTGCCATTCCAGAATTTAAAAGTGGCAAGGCAAGCGCACAGAAGACCACACACACACACACACAACGGACAGTTTCAGCTGACTGTCTTTTGGCTGTGGACCTTGTCTCCTGTGCACTGGGTTTTAACACACGTTGTAATAACACACTAACACATTTACAAGTGGTTTAGTATCAACCTCCGTGTAGATTG
This sequence comes from Caranx ignobilis, assembly GCA_021432705.1. NCBI lineage: Eukaryota > Metazoa > Chordata > Actinopteri > Carangiformes > Carangidae > Caranx > Caranx ignobilis. Next base: position 8,857,035 of record MU269988.1, read on the forward strand.
TTCAATTAGCAATGCCCACTGTTCATGCAGCTACGAGCAACATGTTGCACCAGAATATTTTATCACTACACTTTTTTTCCCAAATCCATTCATTCATTTAAATATTAATAATGGGTATAAATAAAATAGTGAATTTTTAATAAATGAATAGTCCTGGAAGAAAAGGCTTTCTTCAAAAATTTATGCTTGTGAGGAATGACTTTGTTTTGAAAAAGGCTTTATGAATAAATAACAAATCTTACTGTTTGTTCATTAGTTTTGGAGTGATAATAACTATTATTAATATGTCAAATTCTGTATCAATAGGTGAGTTCGTGGGTGACATGGCTTGTCCTGACAGCTGGAACCTTGGATGAGAAGAGGGAGGTTTTCTCCTACTTGGTCCACATGGCTAAATGCTGTTGGAACATGGGAAACTACAATGGAGTCATGGAGTTCTTGGCAGGACTCAGGTCTCAAGCAGCACACACTGACACACTGAAATGTGCCAGGACTCATGAATATGCAGCTAACTGAATATTTTTTTTGTCCCAGATCTCGTAAGGTGCTAAAGATGTGGCAGTTTATGTACCAGTCAGACATCGACACCATGAGAAGCTTGAAGGACGCCATGGCTCAGCACGAGTCTTCTTCAGAGTACAAGAAGGTTGTGACCAGGGCTCTAAATATCCCAGGATGCAAGGTTGGTCACTCCTGTTCTGTTTGCATTTATTTGTCTACAACAGTTCACATCTTCCTCCTCTGAACTTTACAGTGAAGTAAAAGCCATAACAGAATGTGTTTCCTTTGTCCTGTCTCTTCAACCCAGGTTGTGCCATTCTGTGGGGTTTTTCTGAAGGAGCTGAGTGATGCACTAGATGGGACAGCAAGCATCATTAGCCTCAAACCACCTCCAGACAACACAGAAGACTCAATAGAGGTACAGCAAACACCTTCAGGCACACACAAATGTACATGTCTCATATATCTAAGCAATAAGAAGACATGTCCTCTTCGCTCTAGTTTGTGTCTGACTACAGCGGCCAGCACAACTTTATGTTGCGGTCTGGTCCAAATGGGCTACACGTCCCAGAAAAAGAAGCTACTGTCAGCAACATCCTCCAGATTATAAGGTACGCTGCATCTGTGTAAAAATGTCTGCCTGGCTTGTAAAGTCTTCTTTTACTGTCTGACTAATGACAGTCTTCTCTGATCTTCTCTTCATGACTTTATTATCTGTCAGCTTCACTCCTCAGTATTTATTCCACTTTACTCTACTTTTGGCTTTGATATCAAATTTCCGAATGTTCTTGCGCTTGACTCCTCTCTGACTTTTCTCTCTGTCTCCTCAGATCATGTAATCGTAGTTTGGAGTCAGAGGAGACCGATGAGGCGTCCACCAGTCCCTCTTCTACTGGCCCATCCCCCACATCAAGAAACAACTCTTTCAGGGACCGCTGCCGAAATCAGTCAGTACCTTTGTTTGTTTTTTCTCCTCCTTTTTTAAATTTACATTCTGTTTACCCCAGTGACAGACTTCTTTCAGTGTCCAGTTCATCAAGCTCTGAACAGCAACTCTAGAGCTCTTAAAAAAATGTGTGTTCTGTTGAAGGATATGTTACACCAGCGACTGTTTTCTGTCACAGGGTCTTGAACCCATTTAGCCGAAGGATGATCTCTGTGTTTCTACCATGTGCAAGGGGATGTTGTGCAAGATTAGCTGTTAAAACATATAGCACAGTATCAAATGGCACCTAGCATGTGACCCAGTCCATCACCACACTGGAACACAGTCTATCAGTTTATTGGGTAGTTGTTTTTCATTGTTTAACTTTTCTTCTTCATTATGGCTCCTTTTTGTCTTTGAAGAATGTTTTAAAAATATTTTTTTCTTTTAAGTGTGATATGTATAACAAACTCTTAAATTTGTGTCACTCTTAAACTCTTAAAACTGTTTTTAATTTATGGGTGAACCACTCTGTAACCAGACTGGATATACTCTATTCTTTAGCACTGTGACCTTCCTGCTAAAGTTCTGTGTCCAAAATTGAGTTCTTCATTGTTCACAGGCAGTGACTTGCAGACAAATTAAAAGAAAATGGTCTATTATGTAACACTGTAATGCGGTAAAAGTTAAGCCGATGCCGGTTTCTGTAAAGGCAATTGCTATATAATGATTTGCAAAAGACTAAACATTGAAAGCTTTGGTGGGTATTTCACATTCACAGCTGAGTTTCTGAGGCCAGATGGACTGGATTCTCACCAAACTTCCACTGTACAGCGTCTTATTCTGGGTCACCTTCTATACACAAAGTGAAACTGTGTTTTCATAAACACCTGCACAAGATAATAGGCTTGAGGAGGAACTTATTTACAGATTGTTATGGAGATGAGGTGATGTTCACATAAACCCCTGTGTCACAGAGAAAAGAGATAACAGGTCAGTTTCCTGTCAGGGCAGGAAGGAGCAGAGCTCTGGCACTTTTCAGAGCACTGGTGACAGGTACTTGAATTGCTGGAATTAGGACACCAACATGAAATGTTGTTAGAAAACTGATTTAATTTCAAGCTCAGTCTGTGGCATTTGTACTGAGGAAATCTGGATTGTCTTCTCTTTGTGTCAGGACAGTTGTCTGTGACTCTGAGTTATTATTTCATGGTGGAGGTCAGGATAACACTGCTTCATTTTGGCGAGGGAGAAACTGTTCATCCGTCTGTACGCGGATGCAAATAAATATAATCATCTTTCTTAGTCAAAGAGGTTTAGGTGTTCTTTTCCTGTGTTTCTCTCTTTCCCTCCGGCATTGTCTCTTTGCTATTTTTCTTTGCATTTATGAGGTCTTGTGTCTGCTCTTTATTTTTCTCACCATTACTTGTCCCACTCTTCTCCATCCTGTAGTTCCCATTCATTTAGGACACCGCCAGAATCAAACCGTGTCTTGTAAGTGATTGTAAGAGTTTCAGGAGTTTGAAATATGTTGTCTAACCTCACAAAGATAGTTTGGGTAGAATTTAGTTTAGTAGTCAAGGAATGTGCAATGACAAATGCATGATGCTTTTTTTTTTTGGCTTGTTCAGCCGGTGCATTACAGGACAAAGTTGTTTGTCGTCCTGCAGATGTATCTCATTTTCTTATTTTTGACTCGACCTCAGTGTATTTTCTTATAAATGCTTCACCACTCTTGCTGCAATAGTTGAAATCCAACAGAGAAACTGATGCATCTGCAGATTTCCTGAGGAAATCTGTAAACTAAAACTGTGATGTCCAGACAATGTTCCTTTTTTTATCATTTCTTTTTTTTCACAACCTCACATTGCATCTCTTCTCTTGGAACTTGTATCCATTTTCAGATTTATGGTCGGGGACTTGTCGGATTCAGATGGTGACTTGTCATCTGAGCCAGTGGTGAAGGAGGTAGAGTTCCAGGGGACTGAGGAGACACACAGAGCTTTCAGCCATGGCACTGAACTCATTCCCTGGTAAGAAACACAGACACACAGTCGCACTCACGCAAAAAACTGTGTATTTGACTCAACAGACACTCCACACCCTCTGTATTCTCTCTGTCTAGGTACGTGTTGTCACTACAACCTGATGTTCACCAGTTCCTGCTGCAGGGAGCTACAGTCATCCACTACGACCAGGACAGCCACCTCACAGCTCGTTGTCTGCTGCGACTACAGCCCGACAACACAACACTTACCTGGGGTAAATTATCACAGAAAGCCAACAAAACCATCTTGATATCATTTAAAAGACATGCTTATCTTCTTTGCTGTATTTTTTACGTCACTTTAATTAAATTTTCGACTGAGTTATGTAATCAGTTTGTGTCTCTCTGAGAAATATTTTAAACACGAGGAGTATGTTTATATCTCAGACAGAGAAGCGCCGTTTCCCCTCTCATTATTACTCTTTAAACAAATGGAAAGCAGGCATCCGTGATATGTATAAAAAACCTATTTCCTGTGTCTTTATTGTGTTTTAAACATGTTGTAAATGTGTTTATCCAGACAAAGTGAGCCCCATGTCTTTTTTAGCACATACAAATTAAACTGGTTGTAAATATTGGCATTTGTGCCTTTTACTACATTTCAAACATATCATAAATGTATTGATTTATGACAGGTAAGCCTCAGAGTGGAGGAGCTTCCTCTCCAGAGCAACCACTGGGATTAGGACAGACTGTAGTGGCAGGACTGGCAGAAGGCCTGTTGGACCTGGGAGTAGTGAAGGTCTGTTTCGCTATCTAAACTGTAACAATGTTAAGCCTTTGAAACTGAAAATACAAGACAATGTGAACGTGAGAGGAATAACAGTGACAGTGACAGTTTGGATTGTATTCTTACATATGTTTTTATTTGAATGCGCAGGCAGTGTTTCTGGGCCACCAGGGAGTGGACGTCCATGCTGTGTGTTTGCAGAACAAGCTGAGTCAAATGACAGTTGAGGAAAATGGCCTCACACTCCTCTATGGTCTTAGCACCACCGACAACAGGTCAATGCCTTATCACCACTGACGTCTTACTTTGAAATCCATTTTTTTTTGGCACTGCTGCATTGCTGCAGTGGTATTGGTAAGAAGATGAGGAGCTGCTTTCCAGTTCAATTCAACTTGTTTTAACTGATCCCTTGACTGCAGGCTCCTGCACTTTGTGGCTCCCAATCACACAGCACGAATGCTTCACAAGGGCCTGTCAGAGTTGGTGAATGCTACCAGGAAATTGAAGAAGTTTCCTGACCAAAGGCTGCAGTGGCTGAGGAGGCAGTATGTCAGTCTGTATCAGGTAGATACATTCTCAAATGACTGATGTTTCCTTCACAAATACTTCACAGTGTTTGGAAAGTTTTTCAGCTTCATTGTTGTTTTTTAAGTCAAATGTGCCATTGATTTTTTCTCTTTCTCTTCTCTGTTGCTTTTCAAAGCAAAACATTTTTACACACACATTTTAAAACAGTATAATTCTTTCCCCTCTCTTTGCCATTTTGTGCTTAATTATTCAGTCTCAATCTCAAATATCCTAAATCCTCCTGAACTGTGCCTGCATTCTGTTAGGAGGAGGGCAGGTATGAAGGCCCCACACTGGCTCAGGCCATTGAGCTGTTTGGTGGACGCAGATGGAACATGAGCACAGGTGGAGCGGAGAAACCTGGTGCCCAGAAAAACAGCCCTCTGAGCATGAATGAGAAGGCCAAGAAGAAGAAGAAAGTCCTGGTCAGGGTCAGTACATGAAGAGTTGTACATTGTTTAAGTCACAATACATTCAATACAACTGTGACCTCATAACAGTTCCAGTAAACGTTAGAAAATAAATCACAGAGACATACAAGTTGGTCTGTCTTGGTAAGTTATTTCTTATTAAAACTACACGCTCACAGAGATTTTTAGCTTTTTATTGTTTAGTACAGATGTTGGTTTATAAGTGGTTTTAAGTAGTTTATACATTCAACACAGGGAGACAGTGGGGATGCCACAGATGACGAGATGGTCTCTAGGAAAACCCGGAGCTGTAAGGAGGGACTGTATCGAAATGGACCAGAGTCTGACAGCATCGACCAAGAAGATCCAGGTAACATTTTCAGGAAGCATTTAAGTATACTATAGTATTGTTCCTGTATAATCATTATTTATACAGTCTTCTTTGTCTCCATAGAGGACAGCTTCCCTGGACCATTCTCCCTCTCATCCACTAGGAGCCCAGGATTACTAGCTTCTTCTTCCTCCTCCTCTTCTTCCTCTAGCATGGCAGGGTCTAACCAGTCCCGCCCTCAATCCTCTCCAATCCTTTCAGGAAATGCCAAGTCACAGCCAGGGTATGTACCATGTATGACGACCAGAGGTGTGAAACTTTGACCCCAGTGACATCCTTTTTCCTGTCAGGTTAAGAAATGTTTCCCCCTCTCTGTCGGTTGCAGGGCATGGAGCAGCAGGTCATGGCACGGTCGAGGTAAAGGTTGTTTCAAAGGCTTCCAGAACCTCATGATCTCTGACAGCACAATGAGCTTCATTGAGTTTGTTGAGCTCTTCAAGTCATTCAGGTGAATAATAAAATAGATATCCCGGTAGATCCCACAGAGTAAGGTGCTGTCACAAAGCACAGATTCACATGTCAACATGGCAGATAATTTAACATTTTTAAAGTTTGATAAGTATGTTTCTGTTTTATCTAGCACAAACTAAAACCCAGATCAAACGCATTTTTCAGGTTATGTGTAACCATCCAGTGTTTTGTTATTGCCTGAAGCGTTGATATATGTATATTGTCAATAGTCTGTTCATCATTTTTGGAATGTCACTCCTTGTTATATAATTATTGTGTTTTTTAACAATAGCAGCTAAAAACAGTGAGATAAAACAAATTTAGCAAATGCTTTTCACGGTTATCATGCTACAGATATTTTCCAAAAAATCTTCTCTGTATAATATTTAGCTTCTATAATATTTTCCACTGTCAAATCAAAGGAAACAATGTTTTTCCTTGATAAGAACTGGATTATTTTCATACCATTCCTCCTCCATGTCTTAGTCCTCGTGTATCCTCTCATCTGTTGCCCAGCAGTTTCCTTTGAAATGCCTCACTTGCTCAGCCACAGCCTTGCAGAGAATATGGAACTTCTTCACCCCTGATTTAGATTTAGTTCCTAAAGATGGTTACTGAAACACATTAAACCACCAGCTGAGGTTTATGCAATGACTACTTGAAGTCTGTGTTTGTCTGTTAACAGGTAAAATAGGACTTAAAGATTTATGTTGAATGCCAGTTTATAAGTTAAAACGTACAGCTCCCAAAAACAAAGAGGTATTTCAAAGTGTGATGTGTAATGCAGAGATCAAAGACAGTATTAGATAACACTTCTGCCTATCTGTATCGGAGGAGCTGAATTGAAATAAATTTGAAATTTAAAAGACAGTGACTAAGAATCTGAATCATCTCCTCCACAGTATCCGAAGCAGGAAGGACCTGAAGGAGCTGTTTGACACCTTTGCTGTTCCCTGCAGTCGATCAAGTCCAGAGTCAGCTCCTGTCTACACCAACCTAAGAATAGATGATAAAGACACAGGGCAACAACCAGACCTTGGTACAATATACAGTTGTTTGTATTTATAGATTCTTAGTAGACAAGAGCATTACAAATGTATTAATATTATTCCTTCTGTTCCTCACCTCTCCAGATTTACTAACCCGCAATGGCTCTGATCTTGGCCTGTTCATCCGGACAAGGCAGCAGATGTCAGACAACCAGAAGCAGATCTCAGATGCCATTGCAGCAGCCAGCATTGTGACCAATGGCACAGGAGTGGAGAACGCATCACTGGGTGTCTTGGGATTGGCCATCCCCCAGCTCAATGACTTTTTAGTCAACTGTCAGAGAGAGCACCTGAGCTATGATGAGATTCTCAGTATTATACAGGTACAGTTTGGATCCTGGATTGATGAGTGTCAGGGTGACACTAAAAGCATTTTATTGATGGACTGATCAATAGTTTTTGTTTTTTTTTTTATGCTTTTCTATTGCAGAAATTTGAACCTTCAGTAAGCATGAGACAAATGGGCTGGATGTCATTTGAAGGTTTTGCAAGGTATAGTGTTTTTTTTTTTTCTTCTCTTTTTTCAAAATTCATTGCATACTTATTTCAGAAACAAAATTAAAGCATATATTGAATTGAAACTGCATATGAATAAACTACACAACACTGTATTTCAAAAAACAGTCGCAAGTTGAAAGTGAAATAACTGCAATAGCATTATGTATTGTAATTTAAGTATACCTCTCTGTCTATTTCAGATACTTGATGGACAAGGAGAACTTTGCATCTCGTAATGAGGAATCCCAAATGAACCCAGAAGAGCTGCACTATCCTCTGTCCTATTACTATATCGAGTCCTCTCATAACACATATCTGACTGGACACCAGCTCAAAGGAGAGTCCTCTGTTGAGCTTTACAGCCAGGTCAGTGAGAAAATTACTTGCTGTGTATTTACTAAGCCATTGAAAATATTTTTTAACCACAAATGCTCTTTTTTTGAATGTGGATGTGCTGATTACTTAGGTGCTACTGCAAGGCTGTAGGAGCGTTGAGTTGGACTGTTGGGATGGAGATGATGGCATGCCAGTTATTTACCATGGGCACACACTCACTACTAAGATACCCTTCAAGGTTAGAGATGCATATTTATTCATGATTTCAACATAACAGTGGGGAAACTCCATTCATTTTGAATAAAAATAAAACAAAAGGTATCCATCACTGGTTCTCCCTGCTTTCTGCCCTCACGCTTCATTGGATGGACATGTTAACAACAACCATATCTTCAAAAGCAACTGCACCGCTGTGTGATTTATTCAGTTCAACAGAGGTTGTTAAGGCAACTCTGTTGTCTCTAAAACAAACAATGTGAAACTTTTCAGACACGTATCAACTGGTATCAGTTCACCTGCTTGTTGCCTTGATGTTTATTCCATGTAATCAAACCACGGCATTTATCTGTGTTTAAGTTGAAGCTGTAGCTCATACTAAACCTCATTAGTATTGGTTTCAGCTGAGATTTACTGTTACATATTTGACTTGAAGAGATTTTTCTGAGAATTAAATCTCTCCTGTCATCCTCCAGGATGTGGTGGAAGCAATTAACCGGGCTGCATTTGTCAATTCTGACATGCCAGTCATCCTGTCCATAGAGAACCACTGCTCCCTTCCACAGCAACGCAAGATGGCGGAGATCTTCAAGGTAGGCTTTCTCTGTGTGGGTCATTTGTTTCTGATGATTGAACTTTATGATCAGTGAGTGGTAGCTGAGACACTGAGAATCTTTTGTCATTTTATTATATAAAGAATTTGAGCATTTTAACTGAACTAAAAGTCAATGCAAGAAAAGTGTAAATATGAAACAGCTGATAGAGAAGCATTACTTCAGGTAGAAAAAAACCCATCTGTAAAAGTTTTATCATGGATAGAATTTGGCTAAGCATACTTTATCCATTTTCAGTAATATCCTGCTTTTTACAAAGAGAATTAGATAATGCCACACCTAGTTTATAGCCCAGACTTACTTCTCCCCTAACAACCAGGTAGGATTATTTTCCTCTGTGTTTTTCAAGCAAGAGTAGAACTACGCTCATTTGTTTTCCTTGACCAGATTTTCTCAGCTGCTCCGGGCATTCAAACTGGCAGACGTCCAGACAGCCGGCTTGCTTTTTTAATCTTCAGGCTACAACTGTCCCTTTCCTCTTTTTTTTAAAAAAAAGTTGTATACACAAGGCCACACATATCTGGGCATGACAGATACATCACAGAATAACATCGTGCTTTCATCTAAGAAACCTTCCCAGCATTTCATCCTCCCTAGAGACGGACTTCTGAGTGGTTTGATAAAGAGAAGTCTTTCATGTTCAGACAGCTCACCATGAGCTTGTTTATTTGTAATGTAGTTTTGTGTTGATAAAACCACTTTCATTTTTGAGTTGTTGAGGATTCCACTACAGTCTCTGAGTTGCCCTCTTCTCCTGTCACTTGACATTTCTATCTGATCTCACATTATTACCTCACATTATTAATTGTCTGTCTATCATGTTTCAAATTTTACCCACTAGACGGTGTTTGGGGACCGCCTTGTGACACGCTTCCTCTTTGAAAGCGACTTCAGTGATGACCCTCACTTGCCGTCACCGCTGCAGCTGCAGGGGAGGATCCTCCTCAAGAATAAGAAGCTCAAAGCCCACCAGGCACCGGTGGACATACTCAAACAGAAGGTTGAGAAGAGAGAAATCCATCCTATCCACAGATATACACACCTACATACTATGTATAAGGACATGTACATAATTTATAGCTAATGTAATTTATACCCTTTAATTGTTTTTTCAGGTAGCATTAGTTCATTGAATATTTAGCATTATCGATAATACATGCTAATGTGCAAATGTGCATCTCATAATGCTATTTTCACTTGAAAACATAATACACTTCAGTTGATACACACCTAGACTGTCATCAGATAAAAGCTTGTATAGTTATAGGTCATAGTAGATATAGGCCAAACTTCAGGTACACTTATGTCTTTGTAAATGAGTTCTTCTTGCTCATGATGTTTTTCAATATTTTACCCTTCTTACAGGCTCACCAGCTGGCCCACATGCAGGCACAAGCAAGCAATGGGGCAACAGGGGTTACATCGCCTGGCAACCACACCAATGAGGAAGAGGAAGAGGAAGAAGACGAGTACGACTATGACTATGAGTCTCTGTCAGATGGTAAGGATAACTGTTATGGGGTTTGTAATGGCTGGCAATTCAAGTAAACTTCACTGAACTCAAGGACTTCAGAGTTCTCCACAGATTCTTGGGTTAAACACACATACGTTATATGTTGATTCTTATGTTTTAAGCTTGGAATCAGATTCTGTTCATCTTTATTCTGTCTCTCTTCTTTTCAAACCTAAGTCCCTCTTTATGTTGACTGTCTGTTTTCGCTCCCTTCCTTTCTTCTTCCTCTTTATTTTGCCTGCTTTCCACTTAGCTGATGTCCTCACAGCCTCTACTGCCTCATATGGCCTGGAAGGTAAATGCACAGCTCCAATGCGTCTCTCTCAGTACCATTGTTTCCCTCTAATTTTGTTTTGCAGTGGTAGCTGTTGTTTTTTTTTTTTTTTTTTTAGTAATTCATCTTGTCCTGGTCAAAGTTACAACTTAATATCATCCCTCTTACTATTCTGATGTAGTTACTTAAACATGCTACTTGAGATTGCAGTTCCATTTTTCAGGGAAAATTATGGTTTCTTGATTAAAGAAATTTAGATGCTGTGGTTGTCTACCACTGCAGAATAACTACAGAGGAAACATGGACGTGTGATGGTGTGTGGATGTTCACTAGCAGTCTGCACCTCTGATTCTTGTCCATGCTCGTACACTGTATGAGCTGCTAGCTTTCTGCTTTTTGAGGGGACAAAGTCAGGTGATCTCTCCTTGACTGTAGCGATCTGTCTTGGGAACCAGCTGTTCAAAATGTGTCCATACATATTGTGTACACTATGTGTGTATTATGTTTTTATAATTCAGTTCAGTCTGTATGACAGTTAAAAAATATTATGGAGGCTGAGTTGGTTAATAGGACTTAGAAATAATTCATGAGCTAATACTGAGGGATTTGACTAATGACTGTGTTGCAAACATTCGCCTTCCCTCCCTACTGTAGCTGATGATATAAAGACAACCATGCATGTTCTTCAGCCATTCTGACAACAGCAGAGAGGTTCTTTGTAATAACTCTAATTTATAATGGTTTTGGAATATCATTAGGCTGCCATGTTAGCATATTTATCACTACTGGACTGCTAACAGTGGATAGTCATAGACACCCCGAGTGTTTATTATGATGTGCACTTGTTTTATCACTATCATGTAATTGGATTAGTGCGACAAGTCCACCAACATCCCAGTTTGCCACAGCCTCTTTTTTTCTTTAGTGACTTTGTTAATATGCAGTCTGTGCATCCATCATCCAAAATGACAGCTTTAACTACAACATTAAATCTCCCCACTATAGTCATTGTATTTAGAGTAACCTGTGTGTTTTATAACAATCGTGATGCGAGCTTGTGTTGTGCTTGTGGATGTCTCTGTGTTTGGTCTTTTGTTTTGACACAGAGTGTAGTAGATGGCTCTTAGTATATTTCATCTCTCTGTATTTAAATACAGTGGTTACTCAGGGAAGGATGCAAACACTGTACAGTATGTACCTCTGTATTGATTGGTAGAGGGCCTGCACTTATAGAGCACTTAACAACCACTCAAAGCACTTCAGACTTGAAGCCAGATTCATACACTGACACATATTCATACATACTGTATGTACACCATCAGGGATATTTTCAGGTTATCTTGTACACACTTACATATGCTGACTGGAGGGGCTGGGAATCCAACCACAGAATGTCTGACTAGTGAACGACCCACTCTACTGCCTGAGCCGCTGATATAGAATTATGAATGACATCAAAATTGTGTTAGTAGAGAGAGGAAAGAACCCCAAACATTTTATTCATTCCCTCCAGTGTTTTAACAATACGATGTCTGGATGCTTTCTCTTTCTCCCACAAACACCACACCTCCCTTCCTCCACCCCTCTGTACTGTATTTGTCTGTGACCTTCCTAGTGGCTGGGCAGACTCATCAGGGAAACAAAACAAAGCCATCTGGTTTCTCAGGCCCTGAGCTGCCCCCACACTAAAAAACAGACCAGGGGAAACTACCCTGTCCCGATCCCAGTCCCAGCTCTGCTCTCTCCTAATCCCTGCCCTCTGCATGTCCCTGTCGGAAGAACTTACCGGTCATGGACCTTTCAAATAACGTTGCTCTAATCTAAACCTCATAGCGTGGTTTCATGCTGTTTCACAAACTATCTTTTTGTCAAATATTCTCCCTCCTATTCAGCCTTTAAGTCATCCTGACTAAATAACCCCCCCCCATGCAGACTGAATCCCTTTTGGCCCAGAACATGCAAACACTAACATGAGGACTAAGCTGCCAAGTTGCCACTGTCCCTTGTTAAACAGTAGCTTCCTTCTGGCCCAGTCTGGTCCAAGTCACTTCTCCTGCCACTCTCTACAGCATGGCATTCAAGGCCATCCCTATGATAAAACCTAGTTCTAAGGAAGAAATTTCAAATGTCAAGATGCGAACACATTGATGATTAAAAAAAAAAAAAAACTCTTTATTTTCACACTGTTATCTTTCTTTTTTGTGGTTGTGGTTGAACATGTACAAGGAATGGGAGCAAAGGGAAAAACTCCCTACTGTTACTGCTGTTTACAGTTGATAGACATTGCCTTGAATTTCAGTAAGGGGCAGGGAGGGGGGTGGTCTTTGTGGGCGTTTGCTTGGGAACATGCTCGTGAGCTCTGTAAGTAGTCAGGGATATACAAGATAACTGCTTTTCCTGTCATAATTATTCTCTAATTGTTCCCACCTGCTCAAAGTTTTCCTCCAATCTGAGATAGAGGACATTTTAGACCATCTAGAATTTCAAAATAAAAGTCCTCTAAAAGTTGTATTTATTTTTTAAAAGTGCTTTTTAGATGCTGATAACACTAGTGGCCTCTCAACACTCTGCCTTCCTTCAAGTAACAAGAAAGACCCACGTCCTCTCCTGAAATAAAGTCACTCTTTGTTTTTATAAGAACTAGTTTCCCAGATACTAAATTTACTATTTTTGATATATGCATTACTGGTGACTTAATACTATATCAAGCACAACTGAGACACCAGTGGAAAGTTTTTATTTATGGATTTTTGCCAGGTCCATTTTTGCCTTAACTGGATCAGATGTTGCTTTTTATGCTACACATGAGAATTAGGGCTGCTACAATTGGAGAGAGTTATTATGGTATAGATTCATGAATATCACTTGCCAATATCACTTGGAAATCTATTAGTGAAAGGAAAATTGAGGGGTTGAAGCGAGGTGTATTTGGGTGTTTGCTTGCTTCATTAACAGGTGCATGGTGGTTGCACACATCAGTGTGTTTGAGCATCAGTATTTTTGGTAGAAAAAATACTGTCTAGCCCTTGGCAACTGAGCAAATTGAGAAATCGTTGGTTGGTGTTAATTTGTTGTTTTGTCTGAATAGATAACATCCTGGATGACAAGCCTGAGGGGAAGAATTCAGCAGACAAAGAAGAGCAACCTGTAGATGAAATACCAAAGAGGATGAAGAAGACTGACAGCACCACACAGAGCAAAGGAAAGGTCAGAAACTACACTATTAAACTGATCTAAGTGCTGCAGTTGTGTTGACACTGAATGACTTTATTTGTAGATTTTATAGCTACTTGGTGCCAGTAGTCTTTTGGTGTTTGGATTCAAGCCTTTAATTGGTGCTTTATTTTGGTTTATCTACATAAAAATTAAAGATTGACAAATATGCTGAAGTCAACATAGATGGGTAAACGTCAGTGAGGAAATTTTAAGGTTGAATTTGACACTGATGTAAAAGTTAGTTACACCTGCTGCTTTGCTACCTCTTGCCTCAGTCTGTGCATCTGTCCAATGCTCCAGTAGCACATCACTCTTTCCTCACAGAACGTGTTAATGTGCTCTTTATGTCCTGTGTCTGCCTGCTCCTTTAGGTGTTTGACATGGAGCTGGGCGAGGAGTTTTACCTTCCTCAGAACAAGAAGGAGAGCCGGCAGATTGCACAGGAGTTGTCCGACCTCATCATCTACTGCCAGGCTGTGAAATTCCCTGGTAGAGAATATTTCATCATCCTGTCTCTTTGTCAAACACTGTTCTTTTTTTTCTTTCACTTCTCATTTCAGGCAGTCATTTCTGATTGTTACTGTGTGTTCCCTGTTTTCCTTCATGGATTCTTTTCCCAGTGCAAAGTGATTTATTCTCTGTCAGAATCTTTCTTCCACCCTCTCCTCTTACTCTTGACATGCAATCACTTTCATTATCTCCTCTTTTCTGTCTTGCCCCACTCCCATGTTATATTTAAGAGGTCAAACCTTTCCCCATGTTTCAGATATTTTTTTCATTGCATGACATTTAATATCCCTGTATTTCACTCCATTCCTCTCCCACACAGGACACCCACTAAGACGATGAATCCTTTTCTCCCCCATGGGAAAGATATGGTTACATTTTTTTTGTGTTGTCAGTCCCAAAACTGCACAACAGCACTACATCCTGGGTTCAGATTTGACTTAGGGCCTTTGTCACATGTGACCCTATGCTGTCTCCTAGTTTTGACTGTCTTGCTCTAAGCGGACATACCAAAAATTGAAATAATTATAATTGGATTGTTGCAATTCCAGATTCAAAATACTTTCTGTTCAGCAGTTCAGGATATTTAACTTTATTCTCTGTACCCACATAAAATGCCTCTTACTTCGTCTTTATTTGGATCCATCTTCATTCTTTGCTACCATTTATCTTTATTTTTATCCATTCAATTTCCACCTCTTATCTCCACTTTCCTCTCTCAAGTGTCCTCTTCTCTGCTCATCTCCGCTTTTCTTTTACATGACATCTGCCCTTATAAACCCGGCAGTGTTTTTATTTGTTTACTGTTTCCAGGGACCTGAGATCTGAGCGGGAGAAGGGAGGGCAACTTGCCCAATTCAGATAGACAGCAGACTGCTCACTGTGGTGTCAAACATACTTCAAGTGACGCCTGCAGGACAGAGCAGCAATATTCTCATTATGATGCAGTGACAGCTTTTAGAGAGACAAATTGATAATAAGAAGAGTGAAAGATTCTGATCATCATCATCATGATTATTGTCGTCATCAGTCTTGTGGGGTCTCCAGTCTGTCTGCATTTAGTTATTGACCACACTTTCGTTTTGTCTGCTTGTTTTGTGTGGGAACCCAGGCCTGTCCACGCTGTCTCCAGCCGGCTCTGGCAGAGGCAAGGACCGGGGAAAGAGCAGGAAGTCCATATTTGGCACAGCTCCTGCTCGCGGCAGCACCACAGGGGAGGTCACCACCCAGAGCCGCACCCCTGGGAAAGGTACGAAAGGCTGAGGGGTGCTGATTCGTAGTTTGAGCAAGTGTGTGTGTTAGTAAGAGGCGGATTTAGTACTTAATGTTTTTTGCTACATTTTTATTTGTATTTCAGAGATATTTTTGAAAAAAACTCGACTGTTCCTGAGGGGGAGTGGGTGGACATGTATTAAAGTAAACAACAAAAGAATGCAAGGCTCCCACTTAAACACTGATATCCAACCCAAAAAAGTGTAGATTAATCTGGAAACAACTAAATGTGGACTGGAAGTTTGACTTGACTGGACAAGCAGCTAAATCACTGGTATGACTATGTGAACCAAAAATTGATTCAAGCCTATTGATCATTTTAGATTGAGCTTGCTTTTTTTTGCAAGAAGATTTGTCTTGTAACAAACTGAATATTGACTTACTATTACCTCTTGTTGCCAGGAAAATGTGAATGTAAAATCAATGTTGGTTTTCCTACTTATTATGATTCTTGAAATTCTCAAGTAAACTTTCAAAACTGCCATTAGATTTACTTGGCCAAAAAATGTTATCTGCTGTTTGAAGAGAACAGGTGTTCAGGGCCTCTCTCTGTTCTACCTCCAGGTGGTGCTGAGCGGCTGAGCTGGGAGGAGCAACAGACATCTCCTGTCCTCAACCCCCGACCTCGCTCAGCGCCATCATCCGCACGCCCAAGTGCTACCACATCTCCTCTGTCAACGAGAACGCAGCCAAGCGCCTGTGCCGGCGCTACTCTCAGAAGCTGATCCAACACACTGTGTGCCAACTGCTCAGGACATACCCAGCAGCCACCAGGATCGACTCAACCAACCCCAACCCTCTGCTGTTCTGGCTGCACGGTATTCAGCTGGTGGCGCTCAACTACCAGACCGATGGTGAGGAAGACATTGAGAGATGCTTTTAACTCTTTTTATGTGAATGAACATCAGAACCAGGATCGGGTTTATTGCACACATTTTCACACATGAGGATTCTGTTTTGGTGTTCTGGTGCATAGCAATAAACTTAGAAAGAAGGAAAACTATAAACCAATGCAAGTAATGCAAGTCTGATAGTTTAAATATTGCTGAATGATAATCTCTTCACATCTTTGCAGAGCCTTGAAAGTGGCTGAATAACTTTAATTCTAATCGTGGCAGTGCAGCCCATTTTACATATGACAAAAAACCTTTAAATTAAATTCGATGACATTATATGCAGAGTCTGTGTTATGTAACTGAATTGACAGATGAAATATTTTCTTATTGTTCATCCCAAAGTGCTCCACTGAAAACTCCATCCAAAGTGCTTTTCAGTTCCCTCTCAGTATCCCTCTGCCTTTCTGTCTCTCTTTTCCTTTTCTTTCTGTCTTCCTTCCTCTGGTTTTCTACTGTTTTCTTCAGCCCTAGAAGTTTCTGTTGTGTGTATGTGTTTTCTGTCTGAACTCAGAGAGCTGAAGTTATTTCCTCCAAAAATGTCACTCTTCTGATCCTTGTTGTACTCCCTTCCTGTTTCTCTTCTTTAGTTCACTCATCTGTCTCTTCTTTTTCTGTCTTTCTCTGCTGCTCATATTTTATCGTCAATTTTATCCAATTTATATCAAGTTGTAGACAAGGACACACTTTCCTCCTTTCAAACATGCAGGTTTTCTATGTAGTCCCCTCTATGGGCCTGGTTGAGCAAACAAGCAGTGAAATTCACTCCAGTTGACAGTAGCCCATCTCTTTAATTTGCTTATTTTCTAATACTGGCAAAGTGCAGTTGAGGTTTTTGGTTATTGCTCTTTGTTTCAGTGCTATATGAATTAACGGGCCTTTCGCTCCTTCCCAGACCTGCCCATGCAGTTGAATGCAGCACTGTTTGAGTCCAACGGTGGCTGTGGATATGTGCTGAAGCCAGCAGTGCTGTGGGACCGTAGCTGCTCACTTTATCAGCAGTTCTGTCCGATGGAGAGAGATGTGGAGAAGATGAGCCCTGCTGTGTATTCCCTCACTGTAAGTTAAAATGATAGATCGAGCAGCATGGAGGCTCAGTCAGAATGACCACTTTATCTCTGAGAATTTTCTCTCTTTGCACTTTCATCCTCACTCCTTTTGATCCGCACCTTGAGCTTCCTGCCTATTCAGATGTTTTACTACTATTTTATACTGTCAGTTTGGATTTCAGAAGTGCTGCTTAGGAATTTTCTCAGAAGAAGAATCTTTAATCATAATGCAGCTACTTGCATTTGCAAATGGTATATGTATAAATAATTCAAATTTACTCTCTCAAGTTTAAGAAAAAAATGTTTTTGCTGAGTGTTGAGAATATTTCATATTGAGTTGTATATACTTCCATATACATGATCCAGGTTTATGACGTCTTAAAGCTTTTAAAAATTTCTTTGGCATGTTTTCCATCTTTCACCTATATATACCTGCAACAACTGCACAGACGTTATGACTCATATGAGTTCAATTAAGGTGTGTTTGGACAGTTTTACTGTAAAGTGAACTCTGTGTGTTTTTATTATTTGACAGTCATGAAGGCCACCCAGTTAATTCCATATATCAGGGAATGAGAACAGGACCTCCTAAAAGCTCAGCCAGCCCCCAACCTTCTCCTGGTCTCCATTTATTTTTCAGGCTGTGCTTTTCATCACTTTGCATCACCCAGTGCACTGAACATTTCTGCTCTCAGTCTATAAGATACATATGAGAACTGTAGAGGAGATAAAGTCAGAGTAGCTGACATTTAACACTACAAGTGAAAATGGATTAAAAAAAATACTTAAAAGTCAGTTGTATTTCATGACAAACTACTGTTGACATAAAAGTGAAGAGTATTATTCATAACAGTGTTTTCTCTTAGTATGAAGTGCTTTTTATTTTTGTTATGTGCTGAGAAGCTCTTTATTAACCCGATTGAATTACATTAGGAAAGGAAATATGTTACACATCCTCGTTCTGTTGCCTTCAATTATTGTAAACATTCTTAGCAAGTTGTACTGTTTACCCTCTGACATTCATCATCATCTGTCAGGTTCAGATTATCTGCTTCCATACTGTGTGTGTATGTGGGGGGGGGGTGTGAAGTAGAGTCCTTGTTGGCAGGTCAGAGCGACTTTACTCACTGTTGTTTGGCTTCATGCCTGCTTAGGTTTTCATCAAATGCGCTGAAAACAAGCTTGATTTAGAGAGCATGGGTAATGTTGAAAGAATCTTAACTGCAAGTGCTGTTGATACATGGTATTATTATTGGTGCTCATTCATCATGTGACGCCTTGTCTCTTCTGTTTTTCTCTCAGATCGTCTCTGGTCAGAATGTTTGCCCTGGTAACAGCGCTGGAAGTCCCTGCATCGAGGTGGACGTTCTGGGCATGCCCATCGACAGCTGCCACTTCCGTACCAAACCCATCCACCGCAACACCCTCAACCCTATGTGGAATGAGCACTTTCAGTTCACCGTGCACTTTGAAGAGATGTGCTTCCTGCGCTTTGCTGTGGTGGAGAACAACAGTTCCCAGACTACTGCTCAGAGGACTCTGCCTCTGAAAGCCCTCAAATCAGGTAGGAGTCTCAGACACTCTAGACCAGGCTCAGCAGCAGAAACTCTGTATAGTATGTTCAAATATGCAGCTAAAATACACAAACACAACAAGAAAAAAAAATTTGGTAACTGCTCCACTGTGTAGTCAAAACTTGTTTGTTATGTATGTTTCAGGTTACAGACACGTCCAGTTGAGGACACAGCATAATGAGCCACTTGAAGTGTCCAGCTTATTCATCTACAGCCGCAGAACAGAGGAAGGTCCCACAGGGGGCGCTACTCCCTCATCCTTGGTAGGACTTATTCATGCCAGGTCTTGTGATGCACTTTTAAAACCTTTTTAATGTCACAGACATGTTAAAATTTTTGAATATTGTATTCTGCAATCCAATGATGTTCAGAGAAATCTTGCTGGCACTGTAGGCAGCGTCACTGCTGTGAATCACTGTGGTTTTACATTTATTCATACTATTCGAGGAGAGAGCCAGAGAGGCCGTCTAATAAAGCAGAAACATCATGACAGTATGTTTTGTAATAACCTGCTGCCTTGCTCCCCTCCTGCTTTCTGCACAGCTGTTCAGTTCAGAGGAGAAGCGTGCCTCACTGCAGCATCAGGTGACGGTGCACGGAGCCCCTGGTCCTGAGCCCTTCACCGTGTTCAGTGTTACTGAGCAGACCACTACCAAACAGCTGCTGGACACGGTTAGTAACTTCGAAATAAAGATTTATGACGCATGAATTTTGTCATTGCTGCCAGTGTAGAAGAAACCACTCCACTCTTGTTTTGTCATCTCAGTCATCATCATCTTTGTGTTCTACACATCTGCTCATCTTTTTCATCTGACCTTATCACAGGTTGTAGCCTCTGCAGGAAACCCATCCGACTACTTCCTTTGTGAAGAGAAGGTTCCTCTGTTGAAGGAGCGCAGTGAAGTGAAGCGTTGTGCTCAGTATCGACCTCTGGCACCTGAAGAGGAGTTGGTCAGGCTAGTCCACAGCTGGAATGCTGAGGAGGGATATGTGGGGAGGATTTGCCTCAAAACAAGAGAGGAGGTGTTTGTCAAATTATTCATTCAGAGCAACACATGCTTGTGAAAAACAATACATGGTTTTTATTGGAGTTTAATGTTTCTTATCTGTTGAATGATGCAGAACAATTTAATGTAATTGTTGATCTAAGCAGTTATCCTAGTTCATGGTGTTGAATTTAACATAAAATCAATTCAACAATACAGACAGTATATTTTATGTAGAGTATGGCTCCTCCTTGTGGTCATCCTGTGCAGTCATTTATACAATAGCGCTGCTTTACATCTGTTATTCTGTTACTCTTGCAGAACTTAAATGAGAAGAACATGGTGCCAGACGGAGAGGAGGAGGTCTCTGTAGGAAGTAGAGAAGGAGCGGGAGGAGGAGGAGGGGGAGGAGGTGGCGGAGGAGGAGAGGACGACATGTTCTTTGTCCAGGTCCATGAAGTTTCACCAGAACAGCCTCACACTGTGATCAAGGCCCCACGCTACAGCACAGCTCAGGACATCATACAGCAGGTGGGGACATTCAAGGATACATTTTTTTATTTGATGAAAATTTTGGTCTAAGGAGACAAAATCAAGCCAGACAAGGTTTCAGACATTCTGAAAGTACAATAAAAGAAGGCCTTGTCCGTCTGTCTGTCTGTCTGTATCACCCTTTAATTAAAATTCTTGTTCCCTTTGTTCCCCCTCTCTCTGTCAGACTCTGTCAAAGGCCAAGTATTCCTACAGTATCCTATCAAACCCCAACCCCTGCGACTATGTCCTGATGGAGGAAGTGACCAAGGACGTGGGCTCAAAGAAGTCCTCTGCCACCAAACCTTTGCAGCGGGTGCTTCTGGATCAAGAGTGTGTCTACCATGCACAGAGTCGCTGGCGGGGCGCGGGAAAGTTCATTCTTAAGCTCAAAGAGCAGGTAGCTCTAAATGTGGTCACCACTTTTCAGTGCTAGAGACAATGTAGCTTTTAATTCAACATCCCTGAAACCTGCAGCACTAACACCTTACCTGCTACATGTGTGTTACGAACTCCTACAGTTTCATCTTGTGTGTGCTTGCAAAAACTGATTCTTTCTAACTTTGTGTTCATTCACATCTCACATCTCTAAATCCATGATGTTGTGTATGATGAATTGTATGTGCTTTTAACCTGCTTTTACTTCCCTTGTTTGTAACTTTGTGTTGCATGTACTTGCTGATCTTTGTGCTTTGTGCTTGATTTAATGTTACGCTTTGTCTGGTTATTTTTATATGTTTTATGTCTGTCAGTATTTATTTTTTATTTATTCATCATCCATTTACACTTTTAACCTGTTTACTGACACATTTTTTATATGAATATGAATATATTGAATGTTTTTCAGTGACCTAACTTGAATAAGCTTGAATAAAAGTGAAGCATTTTGAAGCAAATTCATTCTTCATTCATACCAAAAAAAAAGAAAGCAAGTCTTTTTAAAAGTTTAAATAAGAAAATGATTGTAAGCCTGGCACATTTCTATATTCTCTTTATGCATTTTAATAACATGGATCTATTTCTGCTCCCAGGTGGTGCGTGAAGACAAAAAGAAAGTAATTTCCTTCGCCAGTGAGCTCAAGAAGCTGACCAGTCGCAGTCGCAGCATGACGACTGGCAGCGCAGTGGATGGTCCTGCCCAGAGTAAGGATGATAGAGCTGCATGCTGTGTGGCTCTGACAGAGCTCCAGGAGTGAGGCTCACACTCTGCCTGCTGTCTGTGCATGGAAAGGCAACAGAGGTACCGTATGTTGTCTCTAACCTCTAACACTGCAACAGGAAAATCTTGATAGGAAGAAAAACTATTGAAGAAGCCAAACAGCTAAATAAAAAAAAAACAAACTTATTACTACTTTTTAGAAGTTGTGCTAACTTTTCAAGAAGTTTATGTGTAAAATTGAATTGTATTTTGCATTTGAGATGTGAGCACAACAGTCAAAAGTGACACAACAGTCACAACACAAGGCCTACTCACTTCCCACTTTCCAATTTTCTGAGCACTTAAACATTCTCATGTCAATGTTGACAAAATAACAATAAGCATCTGTTTGGTGATGTAAATGAAAGAGTCAGAACAGTCACTCAGTGGACCCCCTCATGTTGAGATTGTTTTGTTAAAGGTAGAGACTGGAGGTTTGTTCGTTGCCGTTTGTAAACAAAACATTCAAACTGGACCTCTCCTCTCGGGCTCAACTGTGCAGCCTACTGCAGCTGCAGCAGCAGCAGCAGCAGCACCAGGGACTGGAAAGAAAAGGAAATACAGCCCGAGTGAAGCGCTGGAGCCGCGGACCTGGCCGTCACCGGTAACGGAAACCTTGTGGTGAGCTGGGAAGCGTGTGCTAACGGCGGATGCTAGCCGCTACCGCTAGCGGAAGTTAGCGTCGAGCTAGCGGGAGTTAGCCGTTGCCACCACTCGCTAGCATCTGGGACAGCCAGCGGGGCTAGCAGCCCTCCTACTCGTGCTGCGCGGCTGGAGAGAAAGAGAGAGAAAACTCTGACTCTCCTCAAAGAAACGTCCACACTCACAACAAAACAAAGCTAACGACCAAAATACAGGCGGGAGGAGGGGGGACAGTCACCACCACACAGGACTAGAAGCCCATAGGTGATGATTAAGCAGGATTTCATTTGTATAAGTCTATCGTTTATTTTTGGGCAAAAACCTCCAGGCTCTACCTTTAATTATGATTTGATGATGGTCAAGAATGAACTGGACTAGTTTTGAATAGGTTGGAGGCGGTCTTGTTGCAGGTGTATTTGTGCAGTCGGTAAAGCGTGAAACTCACATTATTGTCACATTTGAGTTTTACAGGAGGCATTGTTTATATTTACACTACTTACATTCAGAATTATATATTGAATAAATTTCAGGAAGATCAAGGCCAGAATTAGAGCCAGCTCATACTTAGACCCAAACAGACCACTTCAATAGAGGAGGGTGGGAAGCAGTGAATACCCAAAGAAGTTGCCTAGTGTCATAGATGTTACATTCCTGTAATAAGAAAACAGCCCCTTTTAACACACCAAGAAAACTGGACTTTGAAGTAAATTAATCCTTAGTACACCAGACTCTGCTACAAAGGAGGGTCATATTGGGCTAAATGGCATTTAGCACCACTTGTCAGCTGTGAAAGAGTTCTGCAATAAGCAACTTCATATTATGCAAATTTCATTAATTTAATAATTTATTTGTCAAAGGGAAACACTGAAGTGGGATAGGGACCACAGTATGACCTATATTTTCAATTTACTTCAAAGTCTGTTTATAATTCAGTGAAATGTCCACTTCCATATATCCTAATATTTAGTAGCAACATTTCATCCTTTCTATAACAGTATCAATTTGCTTTGTGGCAGCAGTTCACTGTGGTTGTGTTTTCAAGAAGTGCTGTGTTTTTATGCATCAGTCTGTCATTCTAGAAACTCACTGGTGTTTTATTCTAATAAGAACAAGATGAGAATAAATGATGTGTCCTCTGCAGGGTATCAGTCTGCAGCTGCAGGTCTGAAGGCATGGGTGGCGGAGGGCAGGGTGGGGGCAGGAAGGTTCCTACAGGCCAATTCCTCCTCCTCCTCCTCCTCCTCCTCCTCCTCTTTTAGGGGACAACTCCTACCTGTGCATCTGCCCACCCCCTCTCTGACCCCCCTTGTCTGGAAGCTTCACCTCCTCAGGAACTGGAAGATCCACAAATGAAGTCCAGAGAGAGACTTTGACGCTGACTACTTCTTAAACTTGGAGGATTTCCCTTTGCCTGAGAGGCAAGGTGTTTGAGTGAAGGTTCTGACACAACATGGGCAAGCTCCTCTCCAAGTCCTGAAGGAGTCTGATCCTGCTTTGTGTGAGTTGAGCGAGTGGAGGCCGGGATTCATCCCAACCCCAGCCCTGTTAACAGGTTAGGTGACAGGTTGAGTGACAAGAGTTACTGACTGGAAATCCCACCCAGCGTCACTTTAGAGCAGTGACAGTCATGTGGGCCGCTCCAGATCCTCTTGGTTTATTAGTGCGCCTCGAGAGAGAGTCCAGAGTACCAGGGGCAGCTGCTGTTATTGAAATTATCTGGTACGTGATCAGGCAAAAAAAAGCATTCCCTCTCACCAGTGTATGGGAGGAATTTGTCCAAAAAAAAAAAAAAGTACTTCCCAGAGTCACATTAAAAGGATGAAGAGGTATGGATTTGCTTTCAGATGTGCCAGTGTTTTTTTTTTTTTAATCTCTAAAATGTTGAAGCAAAGAATAAGAAGGGGGTTGGGTGGGCTGCAAAATGCCCTCTGGATTGAATGAGTTTTGTGAATACACTTTTTCAAAGAGTTGATTCAGGGGAAATTCAAATATGGCTCCATAAGAGATACAGTACAATAGCCAGTGCACTAACACAGACTCTGGTTCACAGTTGGAGGAATATAACCTGTATTTGGTTTGAAGCAAGTCTATAAACGACTTTTGTTTTTTTTTGTTTTTTGGCGTCACAATAAGAAAGCACACAGCATCTGCAAAGAGATGTAGAACGAAAGATGAAGGCAGTAATACGAGGGCTGAGGGCCGAGGTGGTGAAGACATTCTTTCTTCTCTCCTTCTTAGTTATGGGCTGTTTCGGCTGAGGGCATTGTGATGGAGACAAGCTGGCTTGTACGATTCTTTTCTTAATGTTCCACTTTCACAGTACTGTAAGGGCACATTTTAGGGCAGTGCAGATTGTTGCCTGTTTCTGTGAGAAATGTCAAAGCAAGACAACATGTATGTTTTAACAGATATTCTGTGATGGAAGCAGCACACGTCCTGCGATTTCTTGGACACTACTGTCTCTGCCCTGAAGGTGACAATACACAGCAGCGTTTTTTAGGCAATCTGTGTGGGATGTTGATGTTTTGTTGTTAACGTCGTCCTTCTGTGTTGCCTTAAAATGTTGTGACACTGCCTTTAAATTTTGATTTTGTTGCTGTATCTTAGACAATGATCTTCGGCTGTTTCCATAAGGGATTTTAGTGCTGTCATCATTCTCCATAAATGATTATCTCAGCAACTTCTCACACCAACTGAATTCATTCAGTGTTAAAAAGTAAAAAGGAACTATTTCTAGGTATTTTCACTGAAGATGAATACTTAATAATTCTCCGACATGATATCCAGTAATAACCTTTTCCATGAAATATAACACATATATAACATGAACATGTTCTATAGAATATCCTTCAGTTTCGTCCTTTATTTGAACAGGAGAACGATGATTTTAGGACCCATTTCCTTTACTTGGACTCAGCCTAGTCTTCTGCAAACAGCATTTTGCACATTTTTTTTCTCCTTTGCCATTATTTTCCATGTTTTGTGTTATGATCTGATTAACGACAGAAGTGTGATTGTTGAATTCATGGTCAAATGATCTTTTGCTATGATCATAATATTTATTATTCTTAATTTCGGGCCAGTTGCGATTTGAGCTGCGAGAAAAGCACAAGATAAATATTTGGATTGTTTTTATAAGTCATTGTTAAAGTACGTAGTCCGAGCTCAAAGTTAAAATTCCAACACAAAATTATTGTTAAACATAATGATTTGCATTGAATTTAACTCCTTTGGCCTAAATTTACTGTCCTTATTTTTGATTGCATTATCTTTATAGAATACTAGTATTGATTGATTGTCATTGATTATGATTGTAGAGTTTATTTCCACTCACTGCTCATTTCAATTTTCTTTCACTATGTGGTAAAAACTGACTATTTAGGGTTTTTTTTCCCAACATTTCCATATTTTTTTAAATTATTAGGTGTTCTTTTCCCCTACAGATCCTCGTCTGAGTGTAGTTAAACTATTTTAAGATCTACAGTAAAATGTTTAAGTAAGCTGATCAATGTGACTACACTTCTTAAACATTATAGAGACAAAAAAAAAAACTCTTCTGTAAGTTGTGTAACTAAAGATTCTGAGCCCACTCCTGCTAAAACAATGCAGGATTATGAATATATTAAGCTGTTACATCAAGAAGTCAGTTTGCCTGTTTTTAACCCACATTCCAACACTGACTGACTAAAATTATGCATTCATAGAAGCCTGCTCCATCCCACAGACAGCAAATAATTCCTGTTAAAATGCAGGAAACAAAGTATAATTTTATTCAAAAATGTTGGATTTTTATTTTGGAGGCATTTTCGACAAATTTGGCCACACTCCACAAAAAAGAATTTGACTTTGTGTCCTTTTTATTTTCATTTATCCAAGTAAATTTTTGCTCTGTGCCAAGTAATCATGTTTGAATTTTAGTGCAATAGTGAAGTTCTCTCACTTCAGATCTTTTAGGTTTTACTTTCTACAAATTACTGACATGTTTTACTTTTTGTTTTTCTTAACTCTAATTCCTTCTTCCTGATCTTTACTTGTTCTTAAAATTGATATAATTCACGCACAAAGATGATATTTTGTTTGTCATAAGGCAGCAGGATGATCCCTAAAGCAAACTGTGGTTGAGGTTAATCAGAGATCCCAGAAAATACAACTCTGTTAGTGACAGTAGATTCAGTTATCATTGTTACGCCTGTCAGGCATTTGTTACCATAAATGAAACATGTAGAGATGTCATTATAGAGCTAGTGTGCTGGATAACAGTGATATCAGCTGATGTAACTATGTGAAATCCACACTGACTATGAACAGGAAGGGACATTTTCTGTTGAGTTGTACATTTATGATCCATCTGCTTCATCACATCATCACATTTTGTTTTCTTTCTTCTTAACTTGTAGACCTCATTTCTGAATGTAACATTTCTTAACGTGTTGAACCTGAGACAAATGTAATGTGTGTTTGGATGTTATTTATTTTAATGTGAAGCCCTGGTTGGCATTTACCTGTCGTTGTTGTTCATGTAAAAATTTCCTGTAAGTAGTTTTAAGTGTTTTTTTTTTTTTTTTTATTTATTTCAGTATAAAAGAGGATAATCTCTGAACTGCCCCAACTTTACCCAAACATATTTAGAATACAAATATAAAGAAATATTTTACTTTATGTGTAAAATATTCAGTATAGTATTCATAGTTCTGGCATATTATTCTGCAGTACACAGCAGCAGCTTTTAATGCCTTTTACCTGGTGAGTTTTCATAAATGTTGACAAAAGCTGACAATTTGAAACTTTGTTGAATCATTCATTTGGATGATTTTGGTGTATTCATTATATCCACTGAATATGACACGTGTTTGCTGACTGTAGGCTATGTTTTATTTTTAGCACTCTGTCGTTACCATAAGATGTGCAGTATACCCTTTAACATCCACAATCCATGTAATGATGTGGCTGTCCAGTGAACATCTGTCTATTTACTTGAATTTTTAAATGGATGCTAATTGGTGGATTTGTTATATACCAAGATCATAATAAAACTACAAATACTCAACTGCGTTGTGCTGTGTTCTGCTGTAGCCGATGATATCACCCACTCTAGCTCTAGTGCAATACACACCTACTAACAAGTTGAATTTTGTCAGAAAAGTTAATGATTTTAAATCTCTCATAAAACAGAAACTGTTGAAGAGATCAATAAGCTGAATAGCTAAAAGCTTTGTGAATGTTTTAAAGGCTGAATGAAGTCTGTAACTGAAAGTATGCTGAAGTAGTGGAAGGTCAAAGAGGCCAAAGTTATGAAGCCTCTGCTCATCAAAGCAATACACATCCATTATCCATCCAATGTTGAAATTTATCAAAAAAGATCATCGGTGTTAAACTGTCATAAATCAAGAACTGTTGAATACCAATAAGCTGAATAATAGCTGAAAGTTTTGTGAATGTTTTAAAGGTTGAATGAAGTCTGTAGCTGAAAGTATGCTGAAGTAGTGGAAAAAGAAAAGCTGCACATTTTGATTTATGAATTGTTGATATAGCACAAAGTATGAAGGAGTAGTTTTATGCCGAAAAAGGGAAGAAGTCGTAAGAATAATAAGAAAGAATTAAATAACAATAATGAGAAAGCTGAATGCAGTCACACTAATAATGATAATACATTTATGACTGATTTCCTTTTGGCTCCTCCAGTTTCCAGACGCTGCTATCGTGCACAGTGGCACCCTGTCATGTCTTTAAGAGAGCAGATCCATCATTAATAACACACGAGGTTTATGAAGTCAAAATATCTGAATCTGGTGATTAGAAGGCAAATTTTACAGCTTTTCATTCTTTTATCTGCTGCATGAATGAGACCATGTGATAACCTGCTGTGTGTAACTGTGTCAGTACATACAGCCTGTCAGTGAACCACCAATCAAATTAATATGGTTAGCTGCTTTGCATTAAGGATGAAGCACACATAACAGCTCAGATTTGTTTTTTGGCTGAAACGCTCCTTTCAATATCATTGCAGCTTCTAATCAAATCTTTTGCGCCTGTGTCATAGATTAATGAGTCGAGTTAAGTCTGTCTTCTCCTCTAATAAAGCACAGTGGACTCGGGAATCAGTGACATAATCAGTTCATTTACTTGAATCAATAGCAGCAGCTTGGACGTGCCCTTCCTTCCAGAAACTGCTTAAAACACTCCTCTCTGGTACAGTCTGCTAATTCCGGTTAATAAGGAGCACTCAGTTTCAAATATCACCACCGCCAGTATGGCACCCTCTGTTGAGTTCCTTAATGCAAAATTATGCAGTCATCAAATTAAATGTGAGAGTTTTAAAACTTGGTTAATTCCGCAGCTTAATGGTCTATCTTCGTTCAAACTTCAAATAAAACAATTCACTGTAATGTGGTTCAGAATTAAAAAAAAAGTTCCTCCACCTTTATCATAATGAACTTTGATGAGGGAGAAGGATCCGTGCGCTCTGTTGAGACAATCTCTCAGGGATACAGAGGAATTAAAAAAAATAATCTCTTCATTCCAAACAGCATCAGTTCAATTAAAACAAAATGTAAATAGCTTTTAAAAGATTGGATGCAGGCAACTTTTTTGGAATCTCACTGCTTTTATTCCATTTAAAACTTTAATATCAGTATCTGACAAACAAGAAGTGATGGATAGCAGCTTGTACTCAGCGATGACTAGACTTTTTATATGAACTTGTTTGATTAAAGGGAGAGTCTGGAGGTTTACGTTCAAAAATAAACGCTAGACAAATGAAAATCGGCTTAATGATCACCTATGGGCTTCTAGTCCTGTGTGGTGGTGACTGTGTCCGCAGAGCCCCCTCCTCCCTCCCTGTATTTTGTTCTTTTGCTTTGTTTTGTTGTTCCTTTTTGTTTGCAGTCATGACTAGTCCTGACAACTGCTGCTGTCAGGGGCAGGGGGCGTGCACAGTTGAGCCTGAGAGGAGGGGCCCAGTTTACAAACTACAACGAACAAACCTCCAGACTCTACTACCCTTAAGTGCGTGTAGCTCCCACAAAAGAGACCTTGTAATCAATATTACTGGTAGGTGCATTTGCGCATTGATCCGGCCCTCCTACTATTGTCTAGCTTTTTTTTTTGAGCAAAAACCTCCAGGCTCTCCCTTTAAACCTAACCCTGTGAGATCATACACCTTGCCACTGTATTGTCATGTCAGTTTGAAAGAGGAGACATCAACTCAGGAGCCAATGTAGCCAAACTCCATGTTTCAATGGATGAAATATTTTTTTTTTATTCGGATAAAGTTTGCCAAGCAACTTGACAAAGGATAAAAAGGCAAGTTTGAACAATACAAGACTTCATGTGTCAATGAAAAGTGTCAGGCAAATTCAAGATGAGTCGCACGCAGCCGTTAATACTGAATGAAACAAAGTGCAGTTCCATACAGAGACACACCTGTCGCTTAAAGGGCCGTGAAGAGTTCATTCATTGACTATTTCCTCAAGTTTGTGGCATTATCTCTTAGCAAAGTAGAAATATAACAAGTCCTCTCTTTCTAGGTCAAGTTTTGTGAAGGTGTTTGCAGCTCTGACATCAGTTGGGTCGAGGGGATGCTCTGTTTGGACAACTGAGAAGTTACAAAACAGACATTTTAATTGGCAAACAGGCAGAAATAACCAGGTGCTATAGGTTACCTCCTAATTTTACTGTACTCGTATCTTCCATCTCTCTCAACTGGAACAAACGTACATGAAATTCTTTTAATTGATACATGAGGAATATTACCTTAACAATCGCATCATTAGCTTTCTCTTAATTAGACTGGAGCATCCCCATTAGATCCACAACTAATGAACAGAAACAGTGTCTGAATGCTGTAATGATTCTGGCAATGAGCACAGTGAAGACAGTATCAGTCAGAGTTTGGTCATGGGTATGTGAAGGCTGTTCCACGGGCCCATCCATAATTCCTCCTCATCTGACTGCGTCCTGTCACTCGGGCACTCCACTGGCTCCCTCATAACAAGTCCATCGTTGTCCTCTTCATTACTGTCATCCACTTTCGACTCTCTCTCGCCTTCTTTCAGCTCTTCCCTCTCCTCTGTGCCCTGAGGCTGCTGCTGCTGCTGCTGCTGCTGCTGCTGCTGCTGCTGCCGCCCTGCGCCGCTTTCAGCAGGTTCGATTTAGATGCCGCACTCTCAGGGCCCGTGTTGCTGGTGCTGGTTGACCCTAAAGAAATGCTGGATTGTCGAGTGTTAAACACATTCAGCGTTTTATTGTTGTCAGTGTTGGAGAAAGAGGAAGTGGCCGTCACAGGCGTGGCCGTCCCAGAGCCTTGGAAGGTGCGCAGGATGTTGCACCCGCCGTCTGCTGCTGCTGTTCTGGGGTTGTTCAGGGGTACTCTTTCCTCCAATGTGGCGGCCATTTTGTCTAGTTTTTTAAAGTGCTTTGCCAGCCGTGAGCTGAAGATGGGGGAAGTAAGTTTGAGGTTGTTGTTCGTGGTGGTGTGTGTGTGCATGGGGCCGGTGGCGTTTACTGAACGCCGGGTGCGGATGATGGAGCCGTTCTGGGCCATGTAGATGCTGCCGTTAACGTTAGCGTGGCTGTTGGCGGTGGCGGGTAAGCGGTTGCGTTGCATCTCCGGCACGCTGTCCTCGCCAGTGGAGCTGGTCTCGTACTCTCGGTCAACCACCAACTTGACTCGACGTTTTCTACTGCCATGCTGGAGAAAACACACAAATAATTTGACAGTTTGAATTGTTGTTAAATTGTTGTGTTGCTTAAAATATTTCCAAAGAGTTTCACAAAGAAAATACAATGGCTACAAGAAAATGTCCTTTCTCATTCAGTGACTCAGCATTTTAAAGTGACCAGGTAGGCTAACCTGGCCAGGGGCAAACACACTCACACTGCAAAA
The DNA here is from genome assembly GCA_021432705.1 of Caranx ignobilis. Lineage (NCBI taxonomy): Eukaryota > Metazoa > Chordata > Actinopteri > Carangiformes > Carangidae > Caranx > Caranx ignobilis. Next base: position 8,888,308 of record MU269988.1, read on the forward strand.
CACAGCAAAGCCAGCGTTTACTCCAGATTTTTGGTCGTAACTTTTTATTAATGTAAACCACTATGTAACTCTGCTCAGTTAGGACCAAGTAAACACTGTTGTGCACACATGCAAACATTTTGGAAGAAGAGAAGTCTGCTGCAAAAATAACTGACCTGCCATTGCACAACACAACCCTCAGATTTTCTATTTAACCTTGATAACGAGGAGGAAAGAATATATCATTAGAGAGAAAACATATTTTTTCCCCTACATATACCAGGGACTAGAAGACCTGATCCGACACAGAGAGTGATGGACACAGGAAAAAAGAAATGATTACTGTAAAAAGCTTGAGTGAACCTTGTGCGCAACAAAGAGAGGTCAGTGAATAACAATCTGTGAGCTGCAGCAGAAATAAGCAGCTGGAGGTGGAGTTTTCACAAAAGGAAAATGAGAGCAGTCAGCTCAGGAGAAAAAGTACCGGAATAAAACAGTCGACTTCAGGAGTATCAAAGAAGACAAGACAGACGAAGAGGAGCGAGAGAAGATAGGTTGATTGGAAAAAGGGGATTAAAGATGGGAGCTAAAAACACAGAAAGAGTTACAGTGCGAGGGCAGCGGAGGACATGCAGGCAATTTAAACTCCTGTGAACGTAAATCACACCAAACAAGAAAAAGAGAGAGAGATTACAGTAATAAATTCCACTCAGGTAATGACTGCACTCCCAATCCAGGCATTTTCACCAAGATCTTACTTAGTGGCAAAGAATTTAATCATGGTGCGGGGGGGTGGGGTGGGGGGGTGCAAGGTCTTCATCTGCATTTCAATCAGCTGATTTATTTTCCAAATCCCCCACTTCCTCCCTCTGGTTTCCTTCCCCCACATGGTTGCCGCTCCTCTCTTCCTCTTCTTCTTCCTCCTCCTCCTCCTCAGCGTCCTCGATGATTGGTGACAAGTCGTCCGAAGTGTCAATCAAGCCTGAGCTGATCTCCAATTGGTTGTGGCTGGAGTTTCGCCGACTTGATGACGACTTCTGCGATACAACACTTTCCCCCTCTTCCTCCTCCTCCTCTCCTGATTCCTCATGTCCCTCACTCTCCTCGTCACTCTCTTCCTCTATGGTTTCATGTGAAGGCAGAGGCTGCCTGGCGGTTCTGGGCCTGGAAGTAGACACTGTAGACCCTGCATACCTCAAACTTTTTGAGACGCTGCTTCTGTTTGTATGTGACCCATTGCGACTGCTCCTTCCTCTCAGATTTCTCGTTCTTTCTTTCTTTACTTTGGCACCATTACTTTTCCGACCACTGCTGTCCCTGCTTGTAGTGCCATTACTCACACTATGCTTTGACCTTTCTCCACTCTCTTTCCCCTCACCCTCTAACCCTGAATCCTCCTTTGACCCCTCTTCCTCTCTGCTTTCACTCGCTTCTTCTCTATCTGTGCTCAGAGTCCCCTCTTCCTTCTCTGCTCCTGAGTCTGACTCATTTTTTTCTGTCCCTGTATCAGATTCGGTCTTGTCACACCCGGCTGTGACAGACGACGTCGGGCTACTTGCGTCAGAGAGACTAAATTCTGACCCTTTGCTGCCACTTCCTGTTTCAGAATCGCTGTCGTCAAATCTTTTTCCTCGGCTCCACCATCGCTCAGAGGAACTATCTTCCTCTTCTGACTCCCACCTCGTCCTCGTCTTGCCTTCTCTGGCTCTCCCTGACACTGATGCAGAAATACTCATATCTCCTATGGAGCTATACATCTTCCGGCTGTTCTCCTCTCGCCTACCCAAGCTTTTTCCATCACTCCACTGTTCGTCTCCCAGCCTGGCGGGTCCCTGGAGCCTTCTGGCCAGGGAGATAAGACTGAGGGCCTCACTCATCTTTTGTTTTACTGGCAGGGGTTCTCTGGCTTCAAGGGACGTCTGGAAGTAACTCCCATTGATGACCATGCCACCGTCCAGCCTGAAAGACTGGCCAGAGGACGACAAGCCAGGGAGCCCTCCCCTGTGCTCTCCTCCAAAACCATTTCTCATCCCATTGTTCCCCATTGTCGCACCACCTCTATTGCTTCTACCCCATATTGCTGTATCTGCTCTACCTCCTCTCACTCTCCCTCTTTCTGTTGATTCATCTCTTCCACCACCTTTGTTTTCTCTTTTCCCTGCCTCCCCTCTCTCAGAACCTGTCCCCACACCTTCCTCTTTTATTTCTTCCAGCCTTTCTCTACCTCCATGCCTCACTTCCAGTGGTCCAACTCTGGCCTTGTTCCATGGTGGGTGGATGGCAGGAGGCTGTCCAGATGTTTTGCTCTCAGTTGTCAGCAGTGTGCCGACTTTCACCATGGCTTTCAACCTGGCGGCCAAACTCGAGCCATTTGTCTTTGTGTTTATGGTTGGACCAACCTCAGGTGGTTGTTTTTTATCACCCTCACTTCGGGGGTCTCCTGGGGTCTTTCTTAGCAGAGGACGTGGCAGGACGTTAGCGGGGTGTGGGGCTAATCTACCTCCTCGAAACTGTCTCTTCACCTGATATTAGTCCAAAATCAAAGGAAAAACATTTAGCAAATTGACAAATAGCTGCAAAAAGCATCAACATTAATGTTTTGGCCTTTTTTTTTTATCTGGAGGACAAGAAATTTTCTTGGACACTCCCTAAGTTTTTCCACCATAGTCCCACTGTTTAATTTAATAAAAACATTGAATTAAGATATGAGGGATGGGTGTTGAATGGTGAGTGATGTTTGTGCTTTGTTTCTATGGTAACTTTGTGTGTTTACCTCTCCATCAGACTCCTGTGGGCTGTAGTAGTAGCTGCCGTCATCATCGACAACAACTTCTCCATATTCATCGTAGAGGCCTGAGGGTGAGATCAGCTTCCTGCGACTGCCATACTGAGGAAGGTCGTACCTGTACGGAGTGCAGGAGAAACATTACAGGTGAGCAATAACCAACATGAAGCTGTACAGACCAGAACCCATCATTATTTTGTGTTAAAATAATCTGAAGCTGTGAGACTGGACAATAACTTCATCCCGTCGTGAAGTGAGAACAAACTTGCATAACAAACGACACCACAGCTGCACTTGGCTAATGTGTTTCCGTAACCGCTTGGAGTCATGACACGCAGGACAACGCCAGAGTTCACTCCAATGATGAGCAGTGTCTAACGACTCCAAAGCAAAGCTGCTTTAATCACAAAGGAGCGTTTTTGTTAGAAGAAACACTAGAATCGATTTTCTTACCCTTTGTCTCTTTTTGTTGCCTGTTGCCGGGAGCGCTGCCTGGCTCAACCGGCCAAGAAACTGTGTTGTGCATCACCAGTTGGGCTCTGTGCCCTGCAGCAAGCAACTCAGAGAGCCAGTGGGTCAAAAAACATATCTTTTCAAATGCTTTTCTGGAAACGATATGTCCCAGAGTGATTAAAGTAACAAATCTGCTCGTAGTCCTTTGGCTTCCCTCCATAACAGAGTTGTACAGAAAAGTTGCCTTGTGTAATCACTCTGCTTAGAGTCAACTGGTGGAAGAAGCTGCTCTCCCATTACTGTAAGTAGCCAAGCAATAAACAAATGGAAGGGACACATGGGTGAAGGATGTGTTTGGGTGAGAAGGGGGGAGAAAGAGGAAGATGGAAAAGGCGTAAGGAACAACAAGCGACCTGTGGATTGGTCAAAACAGAAAGGCCGGGCCGGCCTTAAATGTTACAGAGTCATAATCCTTATAGTATGGCCTCTACAAGCTCATGTAATGAGTCTTAACCTTCCACTAAAACCTGCTTATGGGATTTCATGGTTATTACTGAGAAATCACTGAAGTGCACACACAATCTAATTACTTAAAGGCTACATAAGGGCTTTGCTTATATTTCCCTTCTTCACTCTTTTCTGCTTTTCTTTCTTACTCATCCCCCTCTCCATGTCACCACTAGGGAGCAGTAATGATATGACAATCAGTTCATGTTGTTCAAATTCACCAGGATCATAGTGTTTTTTTTTTCTCTTTTTTTGTCGCTCTGTGTGTGTGTGTGTGTATGTGTGGCAAAATGGACTAATCTGGGTTACTGGCCTGTTTCTGGTCAGTCTCCAAATGCTAAATGGTTGTTTAATGTTTAGTCTGTGGACTATGTTATGAGAGCCAGTGCTGTGTGCTTTGATACACTTTAAAGGTAGGTAATAAAACACTATTTTTGATGCCCAAACAACACAAATAATTATTTATCTCATTTGTCAATTGGCAGTGTGAATCCAGTATTCAGATGTGAAGAGAATGAAGATACATTTCAATGGACTGAGGGCTGAAAATGACAAATTGTCAGACAATGAGGCAATACAGATAAATGCTACAGAGCTGCATTATGGGAAATGTAAACCAGCTACTAGGAACTAAAAGTTATGAACTGCTCTGCTTATTTTGTTTAACACACATCCTCCTACTGTATATCTCCTGAGTAAGAGTCTGCATGTCCAGCTTGTTTTGTGCAAGATGCATGGCATCATTAATAAGAAATGAGATAAACTATTTTTTCTCTCTTGCCAAGAATTAAATGAGAAAAGGCCTGACAAAAATTAACAAACACAGGAGATGGTTGACCAAGAACAGTCAAGAACCCACTGCAAAACTACAACAAGTTTTAGTGGTTTTGTATGAATATAAGAAACAAGTCATACTGTGGATAGATGCCGTTTCCTCCTGTTGCCACTCTAAATGCCAAGCTAAGATAACAGACTAAACAACCTCATGTGATACCCTGCCTCAGATGACCTTAAGGTGCAGACTTTTCTTTTTGTTCTCGTGTTTATCCTCATTCATCCTGAGATTACAACACAGCCAATCGTGCCAGATTTCTTGTCTCATCAACCTACATTTTTTTTCCATGTGGGTGCCCTAACTCAACACCTATCAGCTACACAGCAGTCACAGTGCTCATCACCCACGCCAGGAACGATTTTTTGGAAAAGCAAGATTTAATCCCTTAGTGCTGCGCGTACGGGTTGAGTATTTTACTCTTGACTACAGGGCAACATGAATATAGCTTATTTTCTTGTTGTATTTTTTTCTTTCTTCCATCAAAACATCAGACCCCGTGCAACAAATTGTTCAAGCTATTTTTTGCATCTGTATAAATCCAATCAGAATTGGAAGATGGCTACATTCCCACATGCAGAGAAAATCCCATTTTGATCTTGTTTTTTGAAGACACATTAAAAAAAAGGGTCAAAAGGTTACGAACTTACTATACTGTGGTGAGATGAAATCTTTTCACATCTCCTAAAAAAACTAACTTTTCCCTGAGCTGTGGTGTAGTACTTGTTAGTATAGTCTACCTGCATCTTAAGTGATTATACCTGAATCCCATGAGGTCACAAAGTCTGATTTCCTGCTGCTGTGTACATACAGAGTCAGACATGAGTTTGTGAATGTTGCTCTAAGCCAACAGCATCTGGCCCATTGTCTGCTTCCACGGCTGGCTGCCTGATTAGCTGCTACGGTAATGCAATGCTAGGAAGAAGAGGAGAATTAACTCTGTGTGTGTGTGTGTGTGTGTGTGTGTCTGTGTGTGTGTGTGTAAGAAAGAATCAGTAGGACAGCATTTCTCACTGAGTGTTAGGAGTGAGTGAGTGATGAATGTGTTTGCCATCAGAGAATTTATGTCTGTCTGTGTGTGTGTGTTACTGTGTATTTATATGTGAGTGTGGGTGGGTGTATAAAATCAAGTTCCCAGGAGTCTGCAGCTAAAATTATATAAATTACACAATGCATCACGGATGGATGGCTGCGTGCCGAATAATAGACAGACACACACACTTGGGAGGGATGTGATGATTCGTCAGAGGTCTTGTTCATGAACGCTTTGATTTATGTGTCTGTATATATGTGTGTTCAATACATTTCCATTTCTATACAATATTTCTTGCTTTTTCATCATCAGGCTTCCAAGGAATGACACACATACAGTACACACACACAGTGTAAGATCTTCCTCCAACCCCTCTGACTTCCTGTAGCTCAAAAACACATGAACTATATGAGTGTGAAGACTGGTAGGAGTCAGGTTGCTGGTGTCAACGTTTCACAGTGGCCAACACACAGTGTGAGCGATGCGATCAGCTTGATATCAAAGCAGCTGACACTGATAAAGTGCACACGCTGACCTCTAAGATCATGTAGGAGGAAATATAATCTATACCTGTTATTAGGGAAGCCTCGCTGTCACTGCTACAAGTCAAAGGTGAGAGATGAAGCATCGTGGGCACCGCCTGTATTCACTGTACGCTAGACTTCCTATTGTGTGTCCCCACTGACACAACACATGTATCATATTGTAAAATCAGCTTTACACCCCTATCACCAGGCTTTCCGACTGGATCAAACGGGTCATCAGCATCACCAGGCTCACTGACTAACCCTAACCCTTCACTGCCACAGGACCAGCTGAGAAATGTGCTTCCTTTAGTCTCACATTAGAGGAGAATAAGCCAGTATCACACCATGGCAAATATATAGCATATGAAATTAATAAACAAATGTTCATCTCACTCATAATTAGCCATTATAGGACAACATTCACCTCCTAATCTAATCCTTCTACATGAAAAGAATTGAACATTATATGCGTATAACACAATATAACAATACTGGATAAATGTGTTAGGATAAGTGTCCACACAGACAAACAGACGAACTGACCCATGATCATAGTTGTAGTAATCCTGTGTGTAGTAGTCCTGGCCGGGGTCAATGCCAGATTCCATTGATAACTCCTGTGAGATAGACAAAACATAATTAGTACTTGGACACATATATTATATACACACTCGTATGTGTATGTAAGGTAAAATTCTGTGACATTTTCTCCGATGGTTCAGTTAGATTTTAAAGCAGTCTTAGGGTTCATGAGGTTAAAAACACATTTATCATGTAATTCTACTTATTCTACTCTGTTTACAATGGCTGCACAGGTGGATGTACCCCCCACCTGTCCGATGACCCACACACTCAAGCAGAAAAACACACATTAAGTGGAGTGAAGAAAAGAGAGACAGAGTACCTCTGGTCTGAGCAGAGAAGGTCGCAGAAGTTGTTGTGTCTGCCAGAGGAAAAAAAAAAAAGAGAAGCAGCGAATGACAAGAAAAATGGAAGAAGTTTGGAGTTCTCCCCCAAAATGTTCAATTTTGGAATGAAAATCTATTTTGGAAAACTGAAAATCAATTGCTCATGTTCATTCAATTTTGCCTGAATACAGAGGATCTGACATTATATGAAAGTCACTTGGTGTCAGTCAGTTTTATTGGAGCAGGAATTGTCATTGTTTTTTTTCAATGTGTGAGCAAAAACCCAGTTTCATCTCTAAATGAAAAACTTAAAATATCAACAAAATGAACACATTGTCAGGGATCAGTTTTTTTCCCATCAAGTAAACAGTCAATTATGTGCACACCAATAACAACTGTGTTATTATTACATTTTAACAGCAACACCAACAAAGCCAACTTTTTTGGATTTCAAAAAGATTGGTTGACTTTCATTATCTTTGTGTTTTTAAATTTTACATCAAACTTTTACTGGATGTTGTGAAATGCGTAGTTATAGATCAATAGAGACGGGAGACCAACAGTAACTGTAAACACAAAGCACTGATTACATTCTGGTCCATCCTGATGACATCAAACAGAGGAAAACGAAAACAGAAAGTGGAGCGGAAAACTGAGAAGGATTGAACCAAACATCAGAGGGCAAGAAGAAAAAGTGAACAACACATGCATCTGTAGCGTGCAAGCAGAGAGAGACACCTACCTCTTGTTGTCCATATCCACGCCTGGAGGAAGACAGAAACAGAGAGACCATGAACCCGCAACACCGAGGAAACATGCAGCATACTTCAACACTTGGTCAACACTTCAACGTGTAGTTTCTTCGCTGGAAGGTGCGAAGAAACAAAGGAGGAAATGAGGTGTTTATATCGAAATCCAAATAGATGTGGCTCACTGGAAAGATTTCACATTCTGATTTTGAATTTAAGAAGAAAGCAAGAAAGCTGTAAAGAAGGGTACGTTCGGGAACTGTGTGTATTTGGAAAGGAACTCAAAGAGAGATAGAGGACTTACTACATTAGAAAGAAAGACCAAAACAAAGTAATAAACCAAAAAAATGAACTGTTTACTGATGTATTTTGATAAATATTGTTATTATAATAAGTTCATCAGTTCATCATATTCACACATCATTTACAAAGAAAATGAGCTCATCCTGTTATTGAGAATATATAGATAGGGTATATTGATATTGGGCGCAGTAATAATAAATTATAATTTATGACAATTTAAACATGTGGATGTCAAATTCATTAATACAGAGTTAATCATTATCATGTATGATGTAAAATATGTGCATGTAAATAGACTGTTTTCATAAATCCAGGATTGTATGGTGCTTACACAGCCACATATTTTAGTTCGAGTTGACAACTGTAGCCAAAGTTGACCGGCAAGAAAAACTGAAGGAACCTTTGCTCCTGTGAAAACCCTCTGCCTGACTCCAGGCAAATGGTTGTACTTTCTTTCAAGGGGTCTCGAACCGAATTAACTGAGGGCCACTGGGAAAATTTGCCCACCCACCTAGAAACTATTGGGCCTCCTGGTGAACCTTTTAACTTTCTGGACAGACATTATGATGTCAGGCACATTCAAGAAAAATAACAAAAATAACAAAAATAACAAAAAAAAAAAAAAAAAAAAAAATCACTATTTTCACTTAAATTCTGAAGCCTTGACAGAAAATTCCACAATGACTCTGAATAAAAGGCTGGAGAAAAGTCAACATGTGAGGGTTATCATTTTGCCAGTCAGTTGCAACAATAAATTAGCATCTCCCAACCAACAGATCTGTGTTTTTTCTTTTAAAAATAACACAGTTGATAATGTTAATTGAGTGTCCATCGTGACAGGATGGTTTCATAAACAAAGTATGTTATCTCTACTGCATACTGATTCTTCATCAGCGTGAAGCCACTGAAAGCTGAGGTTAATTACTCTTGGGAAATTATACAAGATGTTCTCATGTTGACTACAAGCCTATCAGAGGCCAAAGCTTTGATACGGGAACCATACGACAGTGTGTAGCTTGTTATTGATAAGATTTAATTTTTAAACTCACATGTTACATGATGTGAAGGAACATTTTTTGTCAAATAAGAAAGTGTAAATCACATTTGAATCTCTAAAGAGACCAGTGAAAAGCACCCCTACACGTATCTCAAAAACCTTGGTTTTATAAGTGCAATGACAATAAACACATTATAATTAGACTGGTTTATTTGAGCAGCTGAAACATAAAGACAGATGCATTTTTTCCAATTATGCGCCAGGGGTTGGGACTATGTAGCTAGACTATGTACTTGCACGTGCAGCTAGTACCAAGTGGTTATCATGGCTAGCTGTTTCTCCCATTGTTTCCGCACATAATGCAAAGCTCATCTAATTGAATGCTGGTTCTATAAAACTTTGTATTTGCTAAAGCTTGTAATCTTAATAAAGCTTTTCATTTCATATCAGACAGGGTACATCCAGCAGCCACACTGATGACAGACTGAACAAATATGCTTGATACTGGTTACTGTACGGTCAAATCAGGACTCACTGTTCTTAGAAAGCAAACTTCAAAGGCAGTAAGACCAAGTCAGACAAAGAGACTGAGTAAGATACCTCAAGAAACTACGTAGAAACAATGCTGAGCTTCAGAAAAAAAAGAGAATTGGGGGAAAAGCCAAAGGGAAAAAACAATGGAATAAAGAAAGACAGCCTCATGTGTCTTAGCTATGATGCCAGCAGGACCCATCGTCATGTGAAACCAAGGTAATGAGCTGGCAAAATGATGATGTATCGCAGAACAACAAATGGGGACTTTTTGGAGGACACATCAGATTCTCCTGTTATTATCCTGTGACACACAAACAGCATACAAAATCTCTAAGCCACTTGAAGTTTTCATTAAATAGACAGAGACATTAAAACATTGTTTTTGCGCCTCTTAAATACCACAGACAGACACACAAGTCCAGGAGAAATTGAGGCCTTTCATTCGCCATCAAAAAAAAAAAAAAAAAAACGTTTTAAATGAATGAGCGTGCTTCAAAAAGACAAGAATATCTGGTTAAATAAGGGCAATGCGTGGATGCACTGAAGGACACATGAGTGGATGGATAGATAGAGCTGAATGGATAAATGAATGGAAGGATAAGTGGATGAAGACAGATGAAAAGGTTGGTTTTGGGTGATCTACAAACTACAATGAAATAGCCCTTATCACCATCACAGAGTATGCTGCAGATTATAACTGGCATCTGTATGTGCCTTGCATTGAATGCTGTAATGTATGTGTGTGTGTGTGTGTGTGTGTGTGTGTGTGTGTGAACATAAGTCTACCTCTCTGTCCTTGTTGTTCTGACAGACACATTATTAGGTCCTCTTCAGACAAAAACACACAGACTGCTATCTGATCAGCTCCTCTCTCTCTCTCTCTCTCTCTCTCCCTCTTTCCCTCCCTCTCCCTCTCCCTCTCTCACACACACACACACACACACACACACACACACACACACACACACACACTCACACCTGACATGATTGACTCCCGCTCTTTGTGTCCTCTCCACCTTGTCTCTCAGTGTGTATGAGAAACAGGGGAGAAATATTATTAGCTCTTAAAGAACACACTCCACTCTGACACCCAACAACACTCTCTCTTCTTCTGCTATTTTCTCTCTCTCACTCACAGACCCACTGTAGCTCCCTCGCCCTTTGCACTGTCACTCCTCATTTTTTCCCTTTTTTCTCTCCAACCTGTTTTCACTTTCTCTGCCTATTTCAGCCTTTTCCTTCTACGCGTCCTCAAAGTGCGGCTGCATGTTATGCAGAGAACAACTTCAGATCTGCTCACAATGACTGAGGAAAACAAAAACCCTGTGTGGGAATGCAAAGCACCATCCAAGAGGATTCTTCTTTGTGATCCAAATGTAATCAAAGGCAACGGCCAATGCAGACAACACAGCCACATTTCAGTTTTATGTCATATTTATACAGCCTTGTTAACTTAAATTGGCATTTCAAAGGTTTGACTGAGCAGTGTGGTCTTGCATCGCAGCATGGCAAGAAGAGTTTGGAGTTTGAACTTGAGTTTGCATGAACTCTGGCTTCCTCCCTCAATCCAAATACACACACACTTGGCAACTCTTAATTACCCATGGGTGTAAATGTGATTGTGGGTACTTGTTTGTCTCTGTGCCTCTGATTGTCTAGTGACCTGTATCTAATGGCTCTACCTTCTTATATGAATTAGTACTATGGGTAATGAAAGAATGAAAAATGTCTTGCCTAAACCTACAGGAGGGTTATCTGGTAATATCTTGTTTGGGGGTTGGGTTATTTAGTATTGTCCAACCCAATCAGTGAAGACATATTCATTTCTCCGTCACCATTTTTTGAAGACACAGGGGCTGATTTGTTGTTTTTGTCCCAACACGATGCACTACAGCTGTATTTTCCTCTTGGATGGATGTTGACAGGTAGCTAGCTATGTGGGAGGATCTCTGCAAAAAAACAAAAAAGCTCTGATTGGCCAAATGCTTCATCAACCCAACAACAATGCCTGTCAGTGGACACAATATTGTTGTTTTCTTTGCAGCAGCTCATGGCTGTTCACTGCTTCAGTGACTCATATTTGCCTGTGATAATCTTCGCTGTAGCGGGGATCAAACCTGCGACTTTACCACTGCATGACAGGCACTCTTTCTCACTGTGTCTGGAGTCTCTGTTTCCCAGCTCAGTTTCAATTAAGCGCACTCTGCATTGCTGGGTGTTGGAAACAATACATATTCCCATAGATGTCAAGGGATGTCTGTTTTCTCGCATAAGCACACAATAAGAAGTGAAAGACTGAAAGCAGAATCTGTCTTTGGGACAATGATGATACTTTGCATATAAGTGTGTGTGTGTGTGTGTGTGTGTGTGTGTGTGATGACACGCAGTGTGCTCAGGTTGAAATGAAGTCTTAGCATAAAACATTTCCAACCCAGTCGGCTGAAACAGCAGCATTGCCTGCAACCTCTTTAATGCTGCTCTGTGGTTGTGTGTGTGTGTGTGTGTGTGTGTGTGTAAATGTTCACACTCCTCCTTTATGTTCAATCGTCTTGTGTTTTCCCTCGGGGTGTATGGATTTACAAAATCACATCTTGACAAAATATGGGTCATGGCTTGATCGTGATTTGTGTGTCTTAGTGAAACCACCATTCTGTGAAGGTATTTGCGTGTGTTTGTTTGATACCAGACGGTGGAAACCCTCCCATCACCAGAAACATATAAGTATCAGGGTTTGTTTTATTTGGTTGTATATTATGATTTGATTCAATTGCCCAGACATGCTCATCAGTGACATGCTAGTCTTGCGGGACTGATGCAATCCTGTCACTTCATAATGACAATATGCGTCTTGAGAGAGGTTGTTGAAGCAGTGTTAGCGGATGGTAGTGAAATCCGCTGCTGACAGAGCAACAATCACAGGATTTTATTCCACATCACAAGTCAACCTTGGTAGAAATTTGACACATTTTGTAAGTTATCACCAGGCAGGTACTTCTGTGTACATTAGAGCTGCTGCAGCTGTGAAGGGCAGTGGTCAATTTACACGGCAGATGAGACGAATGTGTTGTCCCTTTATTTACTGGTGTTTCATTATAGAACAGGGAAGGGTCTAACATATCTTTCAAGAATCACCCAGTCAGATTTTATCTCATTTTATGTCACTGAAATGTGAATCTTAAAAAAATCTGATATCAAAGAGAAAAGAGGCCGAACTCCTCAGTCCGAGTCTGTCTGAGCAAAGCTTGCACATTGCAACCTGATCTGTAATTACTTGTGACTTGTGCATGAGGTTCAAGCACTTGAAAATAAAGAGTTCACTCCGGAGCTGAGTGCCACTGATATGTATTCACAGACCTCCAGCCAGTGAGCCTTTAATTGGACAGGAACCTACTGTAAGTTGTGATATATAATTCTATAAGAAGAAAGAAGTTTGGCCTACAGGGAAACAACATCCTCTAATGAGATGGTCCTGAAAAACAAGCCCATACATTGTTTGTGCAGCAGTTATTGTGACCCATAGTTGTTGTTTGTTGTATTAAACATCTTACAACCGAACGGAAAACTGCAGTATAATGATACAGAACCAAAAAAACAGGGTTCAACACAGGAGACTAGTGTTCACTCATCATGTGACACCAGCTGTTTATACTGTAACCATGACAGCAAAGATAGTCTAATTTTGAGGAAGCACTTATTTTAACCCAAGTCACGATCATCTCCTAAATCTAACCCAAGTAGTTTTTGTACCTACACCTAACCAAGCCATGACCGTTAAACAATAACCACAGCAACAAAGGCAGGTGTACCCCTATTGGTATAGTTGCCACATTGGGTATGCCTGCAGTGTAGGAGTGCCATTAGATGACACATGCCTGTGGGTTGTTCAGGTTGGAGGACTGACGCTACAGCAGTGGTGACGAGGCAACAGGTGCAGGGCAGGCAAGATCACTAAATCCTGTACAGTTATTCAGCACCACATATTTTATTGAGAAAAACATCAATCATTTCCAAGTAAATACCTGCACAATGACACCAGAATCTCTATAAAAAGTCCATAAAAATGTAACACATGTGAGTAAAAATATCACCCTACGTAAATGTTTAAGAAATATTTCCACTATACCTACAAATACTCACCTACCTATGTTTTAACATTTGAAAAAAACAAACAAAACATTCATAAACTTGTGGACCATTTAAATACAATGCAGGATCAGTAGGAATGCAAGGACAATGAGGCTCCAAGGGGAAAAGACAGAATTGACTACAGACATTAATGAAAATGGGGGTTAATGGGAGAAAGACTGAGAACAACAGAAAGACAAACCTTTGTGCAAAACTTTCAGAGCTAAAAATCAATACGGGCAACTAGAGACAAATGAGTATTTATAAAATGCAAATACAAACTACCTGGTGAATAGTGTTTTCGATTTGGAGTTAGTTTTCAACACCTTGATGTCTTCAAGCACTGACATAGAGCTGCATACTGCGGTTTGATTCATACTCATTATACATATGATCACACAGATGTGGCATGTAACTACACAGAAAAGAACCTGTGAGTGTTACAGCACTAGATAACTATGCAACAGTGCATAATGGAGATAATCCGCATGTGACGCAGATCATGTGACTGTCATGTAACAAGAAGAGAAACACTATAGCAAAACATCCCTGCAAAGGAAACAAAAGAAATCCCTATGTAACACGCTTCAGTCCACGTTGGCAGGTTAAAAAATGTTCTTACTGCGCTGATCGATTTTCCGTTTCACACCCTAATCAACTGTTTCAGAGCCCATCACAAACTTTTAATCAGCCTGCAAGTGAGCCCATCATCAAATTTCTCCATGACACTGGCCCCAGCTAATTGATGATAATTTGTTGTTGACAAGAATGTCAATTACTTGGAGAGGATGCAAAATGCTAATGACATTAGTCAAAGTGAAACTTAACCAGGAGACATTTCACCACTTCTAATCAGTCTATTACCTGGCTCCCATCTGTGGTTTTTTAAACCAATTTTCCCCAGTGTTAATTAAAGAACAAGTCCTGGAAACAGTGTTATGTAGGGTGGGTGGTGGGGGACTGAAAATAATGGACGATGCTGATGATGAGTAAGCCTCCCAAACAATTGCTTTGATGCTGCAGTTGGAGCTGGGCTTTTTTTGAATTCCTCATAGTGGCTCAGGTTTACAGAAATAGGGGACACGAATCTTAAAAAAATGGACTCAACTCATTAACCTGATAATTGTTTCCTCCTCGTGCTTCACCGCTCCTCTAATCCCTCTCTCTTCTTGTAATAGTCAGAGAGAAATAGAATGAAGGAACAGATTGGAAGTCCTTTCCAGCTATTACATGACTGAGTTCATTATGGCCATGTGACCCTCTCCCATGTGACCCTCTCCCATTCTTCCCAAGGGAAGAAACATAAGGAAAACAAGGAAGTCCTGTCATGAGGAGTCATGAAATCATTGCACTGGGCTATTCTGAGTTGTAGTCTTTTGACATCTGCTGGGAACTATGCAAAAATGTAAGGTAATCCCCCTCTGTGCACTTTCCATATCAGAAAGGCAAAGGCTAGAGCACTGTCGACTGAGAGGGGAATCGTTTCTCAAGTTCCTCCACAATGGAGTTCATGTTTGGGTTGGGATGAATCTGTGGAGGTGGAGGAGGAGGAGGAGAGGATACTCCCCCTCCTCCTGTTCCCTCTCGACCTCCTTCTCCTCCCTCCCCTCCTCCCTCCCCTCCTCCTCCAGCTGCCAGTGCATCCAAGGAGTCGAGAGAGTCCAGAGAATCCATGGAGGCCCGGCTCCTCATGACCTTTTTGAGTGGGATCTGTTTCTGATCTATCTGACTGAACATGTTGGCCACAGATTTCTCAATATCTGCAATGTTTTGGATATTCTTTAGGATTCCTTTCAGCTCTTTGCGGGGAACTATGGGCTCCACGGGAAGAGGCGGAGGTGGCGGTCGGAGGGACACAGGCCGCAGAGCTGGCGCCTCAGCGAGCGATGGGAGGACAAAGGTGGATGGACGCAGGAGGGAAGGTGACAGAGGAGGAGGGAGAGGTGGAGGTGGGGGTGGTGGGGGTGGAGGAGGAGGGGGAGGTGGGGGAGGGGGAGGAGGGGGAACCTGCTTTTCTGTATGGTTAGAGTGAGATGAAGCGGGAGGTGGGGAGGAAGGGTGGCCAGGGGGTGGAGATGAAGGAGGGAGAGGAGCAGATGTGGTTGGTGGGGGAGGTGGTGGAGTTGGAGGAGGTGGTGGTGGAGGAGTTGAGGGAGGATCAGGTATGACGTCTAAATGGACCTGGAGTCTGTCGTCTGTATTCTGATTCCCTGTCAAATTTGCCCCAAAACGCCGCAGCACAGGAGGAGTTGGCTTGTGACTTGGTGGTGGGGTTCCCCCATCACTATGAGTGACAATGATACTTGGAGGACCTTCTCTAGTCTGAGCAACTGGGACCCCTTGGGTGGGGGTGTGCTTGTGGTGCTGAGGAGACTCTGGGAAAACAGAAAGGAGAAGATCAGGTGACAAAGATCCTCGTGAATCTCTGTTTTGCCGTTGTCGCATTTCCTGCAGAGCCTGTTGCTCAAACTGCCTGGCTTGTTCTTTGACTGTCAGCTTGGGTTCCAGACTTGGGCTCCCCATCAGGTCTGAATCCAACCCACGGTCAAATCCTGAATCCAGACCGGCATCTTTACTCTCTTTGAATTCAGCCTTCAGAAGCTCCAGCTCCCATTGCACAGGATCCATGACCACTTGGCGTCTCAAAGCATCAAACATTTCTCTTCGATGCAATCTTGATGGGAGGGTCCAGCTGTGTCCAACTCCAGATCCCCATCCACTATCACTGCCGCTGTACCCACCTAACCCTATATCACCTGCAGGGGAGCTGAGCCTAAGCCAGGCCTCTCGAAGGCCTTTCCTGGAGGGGGAAAAATTCCCAAGAAGGTCTCTTCTTCTCTGGCTTCTTCCAAGAGTTTCTGGGCTACTCAAAGTCCCGTCCTCATGGTAGATGGGATTTTTGATTGTCAGGGGGTTTTCATCAGAGAGAAAGGTGATGTTGGATTCAGATTTGGGCAGGTTGTTGAGCACCCCTCCGTTAGCAACACACTGTCGATGGGCAGCAATCGCACGGGTGGCAAAATCTGAGATCAGACGTTGACGGTCGCTTTCATCCAAACTGCCGCCACTCCCACCACCACCACTACCACCACTGTGATTTGACCGGCTGGTGCATGAATTAAGAGGAAGAAATGAGAGAAAAAAGATGTAATGAAAGGAGAAACAATGAAAGAATGACAGACAATAACAGGTAGAAGAGTGTATGGTGAGTTGGAAAGATACAGCTATCTGAATCAAGGGTAAATGAAAAGGAAGAGGGCGATGGAGACTGAATTTAATTTAAATCAAAGGGCAGTAATGCACAGAGCGGTACAATTAAGTGTTTTATGAAGGGAATTGACAACAGAGGGATACATAAAGAGTGGTAGAAAAGGGAGATAAAACAATAGAGCTGTTGTTTGAGAAATGAAGAGCAATCTAGCCATTTGAACGAGGAAGGTGATGATGGGAAACAGATGAGGGATCTCAAATGAGTTAAAAGATTCTTTCTATTTCTGGGCTGGATTTACTAGAGGGGAAAAGATGAAGCAGGATAAGGAAAAGACTGCAAATAGTTTTTATGTATGCTACACTACAAAGACACAACTGTACAACAGCTATAAACAATGCCAGATCTGCAGAGCTGTGTACCATGGAGTCCTGAGAACATGTTTCTCTTCAACCAAAGACTAATTATATCACTATTATATGAAAGTATGCAAATGAATAAAATCTCTTACAGAGTTTGATGAAACTCTTGGTTCTTGGTGCTCTTGCAGACAACTTTGCTCTACAATCGACCCACGGAAGAACTTACCCTGCACAAAGAACAACAGTAACCAATGACTAGCACAACAGACACAAACACTAAACTAAAAGCGGGACAAAAGAGGATTGCCACGGAACAGTGTCAAACTAGCCACAGATGTGAAGCAGTTCGCAGCATCCTACTCACTTTTGTCTGTCAGAGCCACGGATAAAAGTGGATGGAGGAGAACAACAGAGGATGGACATCAGTCAACATGAGAACAGGAAATGTGGAGATATGAAACTCCAACAAAAGAGTGATGTTAAAATGTTCAAATACTTGAAACCATAGAATTTTCTTAATGTGTATCAATTTTGAAAAAAGCCACTTAAAATGGCTGCTTTTTAAAGAAGCACCAGTCTCCACATATTAGCATGACAACATATAATCCAGTTTATTATACATCATTTAACGTTATAACTACAAATGACATAGTGTCAATAATATTATATCATTGAAACAGCATGAGTGATGGCAATAATCTGCTAAAAGTCTAAATAATCTTACTTAGTTTGACTTGTTAAAAAACATGCTTCATTTAATGTGCTGCTATTAATAAATTAAAGAATTAATCTCCCATAAGTAATTGAAAACAGACATTAAAACCCAAGTCTGTCATGAGAACAGCCAAAGGTAATTAAAAGGAGGAGAAGAGCCTTGAAAATCAATCCACTGAGCAGTTTGATAATGGACCTTAATTATGAATGTGCAAACTTTTGCACTTTGCCAGGTTTTATGCTCTTTGGGGGATTATTTAGTCTCTACAACACTGCAGTGATACAGAGCATGATACAGACATGCTAAACACACACCCACTCACATGCACACCGATACACAACAGGCCCTTCCCACCACAATTAAACATGCTTTGCAGCTTATCAATAAAATTAATTATTGCCCAGGGTGGTCTTTATAAATTACTGGCTGCATTTATTTCAATTATCTCATATCCTAGTTCATTTCCACACACATTTTTCAGAGAATCATTCAGGCTGGTTAGTTTCACATGCATGCAGGAACGTACACACACACACACACGGACATAAAAACACACACAGTTGGAAATCCCTTGTTGCCATTTGGAGATAGTTCCTACCATCTTGCATATGAATTGCTGTCATGTTAATGGGAGTTTGGAGGCATATCAAGGACAGACAGGGAACTAGTGATGCATGTAATGCTGATAAGAGTTTCTCTCAACTTCCTCGAAACGCTCCAGTAAGGGGGCTGCATTGCCTCAAGTGGGTTTGTACTGTATGTATGGGTGTGGTTGTGAAAACCTGCAGCTTAAAGTTACAGTTGTGCCTCTATTAAACTCCTGTTTGATCAAAGCAACATGTATCAGATGAGTAGAAACGAGCAAGAAGATGAACAGATACACAGAAACAGGGAAGCTGTGGTAAGTGAAGAGAATGTGACTAACTCGCAATAACACGCAACTTTCTGAAGTTTGTGTCGAGAAGATGTGCAACAATGTCCTTCAGCACTGATAGATAGAAGAAAATGTGGGACAGAATTAATAATAAATCAAATTAATTTCTTCATAATCACAAAAAAGCTTATTTTCATTGCCTCAATTTACTTGCTATGGTCCATGGCCTTATGAACATTCAAAGCAAATACTCGCAAAATGCGTAACGCAATCTCATGAAGGCTGATCAAAAAAAAAAAAAACGGTTAAGGAAATAACTGTTAGACAATAAATAAACCTTCAAAATATATGTTCTCCTTGAGATTACAGTGATTACAGCCTTATTGAAAGCCACGAATCAATATAAATCTTGAAGTGCATTCGCTGACCTTCACTTATCTTTTGTGGAGCGAACACATTCGTATTCATTACAACTGGTGAAACTGACATGGAAAAAGCTCAGCGAAGATAAAATTGCCAGGTTTATCTAGAGCTGTTAATGCATTCAAAAATCAGAGCTTTGTTTTGGTGCTCTTCTGATGTGGGGTTAAAAGGCCCTGCTTGATTAATCACGATTGTGTCGCCTCCGCGTAATGTCAAGTTTCTTGAGCCGCTGCAAAATGCAAAATGAGGGAGATGTGTCTTGACTGCTTAAAAAAAAGGATGCATTCACAAATGTCTGGTGCTACTTTAAGACACATTACAACTCAATAAATCCTTGTAAAGGCTCTGAGCTTAAGAGCGATTTGAGGAACATCAACAAAGCAGTTCAAGTGTGATGAATCAACAGGAACTAAGCACAGAGTAAATAAGTCTTATCATTTATCTGTCTGACGTGAAATTGGCTCAGGACTTTGACCAGTTAGTTTAATTGCAAATCTGTGTTGGCAAAGCCCTTAAATATGGTTGTTGAACAAGTCTGTCGATGACGTGTGTTTGTGTTGATCAGTGACCCAGAGAACACCAGCGGTCCACTTCCCCTCATTAATGTTGTTTTGTTTACCCACTAGCTGCACACTCTCAGACATAATTAAATCAATCGCAACAACAATGCAGTTAAAGGGACTGAAAGACTCATTGTTTTTTGATTGGTCTGTGATTATTTACGACCACCATTTTTGCACTGCTGCATTCTAGTTTCTGCAACAAACATCTCAGTATGGGGATCACTTTCATTCGTTCAGAGCGGTTTTAATAGAAGCTATATGGAGTTTATGGTTGTGTTTGAAGGGTGTGGGCCAGGCACTTTATGACAGTTTTCCTGATGTGTGCATTATTTCCCCCCTATTTTATTTCTATGTGTGATATGGATTTATGCTGTCATTTTCCATTTCCTGATTGCCTTTGGGTTGGATCAATGCTAGTGTTTTGTGATATATTGATTTTGTCTGAATTTTTACTGTTTAGTTTTGGATTTGCACAAATCTTCTGAACTGCGTTTTCAAAGTGTGTGACATGAGACAGCATGGTTTGGTCCAATTATGAGGAGTGGGATTTGCTTCTATCCAACTATTTACCTTGAGAGGCATCTAAATATTACAGTAAAATATATTCAGATATTCATATTTCTATCCTTGCATTCTCATTTTTAATGTATGAAAGTAATAAATTAGGGAATATATGGGATTCATGCTTGACCTCAGCTTTGTGAATAATAGCTTTGGTCTCTAGAGACTCAAGGGTGCAGGTACATTTGCATTTTCCATAACATAACTTAAAATATGAGGACGTGTAATGTTGTGGGACTGACTGCATGTAACCTACTAGAGCATGTGAAGACACACTGCCAAAGCCTGGAGTTTAACAACCAGTGGGCTAATGCCTCTGTTCTGGCACATCAGTGTAAATGACACTTTCACACTTCACTTACATGGCGTTGTCACCCAGCTCTTCATACAGGTTGTTGGCAGTGCCTCCTCCAGGTTTGCCTTTTGGCAGTGCCATCTGGATGCGGGCTGTTTTGGCACACTCTGCCTGGCGCCTGGACACAGCACAGAGGAGACACAGAGTTAAATACCTAAGGCTTAAGTAAAATCTTGACCTCACAGAGTAGTCAAACTGTCATTATGAGGACAAGAAGACTTTTTTTTTCCCCCTTTGTTCTTCAGTTTCAGATTTCAAATCAACCACTCACTGCATCCATCTTATCCTGACAGCCTCTGTAAGTTCTCTTATTTTTTGTGTTTGTGCATCTATTTTAACTCATATTCACATTGTACAGCACATATTTTGCTAGATCAGTGGTATCCATACAGACATTCATAGCAACCAGCAGATGAATCTCTCTGACTTTAGTTTGTCCCTCTTTGACTTTAGCTGTGTTTATTGCCAAGAAATGCCTATAAATAAACAACACTAACCTGTAAGACATGGCTGTAGACTCTTAGTTAGCAAGGTTATCCTAAAAATATATGTTCAATCTGCCTCTTTGCATAACTTCATTAATATTAAATCAAAGCTATGTAACAATAAATGTTGAACAGTGACCACTGTGGCTCCCAGTGACGTTTACAACATTGAATTTCCCTCCACATACAAACACACACATGCACACACACACTAATAAATGCATTGGCTGTGGGCATTTACTGATTCCATGTTCTTCAGGATTCATTGATTTATTGATTGTCCTCTGTCCTTTCTGATCTCATCCACTTTAACGTACAACAAAAACCAACAGATTAATCACAATGAAAGGTGTTTAAGACATCCATGATATTAATATTACAGCGTGGGAATATGAAAGTGGTACTCACTCTTTGAATCTGGTGGAAGGCAATCGATGCAGCAGATGAGAGACATAGAAAGATTAGTGATTATTTGAACCATAAATCACAGCATAAGTCCTGTTAGCCAAGTTCACTTATTGCAAATTATAAGCAAAGTCAGACAATTGGTCTTCATTATAGTCATTTAATGACACTGACTAGTAATTATTATGCTGATGATTTCTACACTGTTTTTTTTCCTCAAATCTCCTCTCCTCCCCTCAGTGTGTCATTTGTCTCTCTTTCTCAGCAGGCTGAGAAGCTCTCTCCAAAACGCACTGATCCAGTGTAAATGTGTGCGCGTGCTGGTTTATGTGAGCTTGGGAGATGGATGAAATTAATAGCCTTTCACAGAGGTTAGCTAAACAAACTATTAGGATTGGCACTGTGGGACAGGCTGCCATGCTGAATCATCTCAGGAAGTGACTGGCCCAGGTGATGAAATGATAAACGGTGCTGAAGGACGTCCTGTGGGAAGACACTGTCAGCTCTGTCAATTTGTCTGACTGTCGGCTTTCTCTTAGAAGAAACTCATTCATTTTCTGGATGCTCTCCTTGTTATTATTCCCATTTGAAGAGAAATGCTTATTCTTTAACCCAGCATCTTTTGAAGATCTAAACCCAAACATTAAAATTTAGTAGCACCAACTTGATATTGAAGTATAATGATCTCAACTTCAAGCACATTTCATCAGTGACTGTGCTCCGCAACCTGCAAATCACACCGAATTACATTACAATGAACATTATCAGCTTCAAAACATAAGATCTATTGCTGCGCTGCTATATTGCAATGCAGGAGATTTCATAGGCAGCTGCAATAATCCACCTCACTGGGCGCAGAAGAGAAGTAAAAATTGAGAAGCTGCTGTGCATTGATGAGCTGCTGAGGTTTGGTAAGGGCTGACACATTTGTCAAACTGTTAAAGCCTCCCTGTCTACAACCCCAATTGTTTCTAGTGAGCATGTCAAAGTCTAAGAGTATTTGGTTCTACTTTACCTAAAAAAACTGGACATTTTTGGTTTTGACAAATAATACCCAAAAAAAGGGGTAAATACTCCATTTGTTAGGAATTATTGTCAGCTGGGGATAAATATACATTCAGTGCACTAGAAGGTACTGATTCAAAACCAAACAGCAGTACCCTGGTTCATCCTCATGAGAAAACAGTGGAGGCCTGGTAGGTTTTGTCTACACTGGTTATAAACTGCTAGTAGGTTTCGTTCAAATGTGTTGATTAAACAATAATACAGAATATACACAGGTAAGTTTCATCAGCTTATTCTCATCTCTGATTTAAGTTAAGTATGAAAAAGATGCCACACATAATTCCCACTTACTGTCTATAGGTGATGATCACGATCAGTATGGCAGGGACGCAACAGATGATGATAATAACTGCTAGGGCCAACAGTGCCCCCTCTGTGTAGCCTACAGCCTGCACCGATTTCTTCACGCTGGTCACCATTTCAGGTGTTCGGATCTCCAGTATCCGTCCACCGGGAGGGAGGAAAGGTTGGAACTCTTTGTTGATGTCCAGGAGTTTGCCATCAATAAACCTGGTGATGGGAAACACAAAGATGTAGCTGAGACCGTATGGCACTGTGGTGTTGAAGGCCAGATCCTGTGATCTAATGTGTTTTCTCACACTGAGAACACACAAAAACACATGCCCACTCATTGTGACTCAGTCACAATGAGGCCTGACAAATCTTAGTAAGAACTTTTCTTCTTGTATGGATAAACTGCCAGAGAGTACAAGACTGACTTCAACATAATACCTTGAAAAATTGATTGAATGGCGGCAATCCAAAGAATTAATTGAAGCCAATTAATTTAGGCAATTAATTACTGGTGATGTAAGTTAAGGTAGGACCTGTCATGTTTTATGATCTAAGGGTTTTGGAGTGATGCCATTTTACTTTTCATGGATTTGTTGGCAAAGTGCTTACTTGTAGAGCTCCTGTCTAGAAACGGCTCTATTTGTCAAAGGGTCGATAGCATAAATCATAAGGTCCGACTTGGTGTAGTCCTCCTGCTCCATCCCATCACCATGGCGATGGGGGCCGATGGTTTCCACGACAACCTTTGCTCCTGGAATCTGATCTTGGACGTAGCGTTCCAAAATACTGAGGATTAAAAATAACAGATTGTGACTGACAGGATCACACATAGGCCGTTGCCTTATATGCACATGTACACAGAAATACACCTCAAGCATGTACTTGGACACAAAGACCTCAGACTCCAGTCACGCATCACACCACACAGACACACAAACCACACACACATTTTTTTTCCCAGCCTGTCAGCTTGGCACACTCGTGCTGTGCAATATTGATTTCTGTCCCCCAAGAAACACCTGCTCACAGCAGGTCCCACTAGGGTGAGTGCACATGTTTATGTGTGTGTGTGAGAGAGCGAGAGTGAGGGAGTGAGGCACAGAGAAAATACAGACAGTAAGTGCCTTAAAATATCATCATGTTATACTGTATGTGCGACGCAAAAGAAAAACAGCAGACTAAGCTGCTGTACAGTGTTTGTGTGTTGCTGGAGAAAAGCCCACTGGTGACTGTGTGCATCAGAACAATACCACATCATGTAATGAATAATGCATTTTGTGTTCAATATTTACATCTTCTTTGCCTTAGACTGTAAAGGGAGATAACTTCAGCCAGTCTCATCATAACATAGTGAATTTATCCCACATTGAAGCTGCTGCGCTGTGGTATGGATGAGATTATTATTTCAGGACTTGAGCCACAATTGTTTTGAGCATAATAAACCATATCTTACATAGTGTATGCAGCCTTCAAGACAGAAGATGAGGAAAAGGTGATAGGAGCCATTTGAAAAATCACCATTAGCCTAAAAACATTCCTAGGAAAATATGTCATCATACTCATAGAGGCACTTTAAAATTTCAATGCAGAGGAGCTAAAGAGGAAACATCATAATATACTAAAATGTATAATGAACTACATCAATATCCACAGTTTGGTTCTTGGTCCCCAGCAGGGCCATTGTCTGCCCTGTAACTGTGGCGGTCAGATTGCCTGCCCTTGTTACAGTCCCAGTGTGAGTTCTAGTTCAACACAGCACTTGGAACATAATTTTTACTGGGACACTTCATTATGATAAAAGCACTATTTTTAAATGCTGTGCTCTTTATCAAATCTTGTTGATTTCCCCATGGTGGCAATTACAGCTCCACTTCTTCCTATAGAGACATACCATGGCTAAAGCAATATGGAGGACCAGACTGTACTTCACAACTGACATTAAACTGACATTAAATCACAGTTAAAACTTAATTTCAATATTGTATGGCTATAATTTAAATGTACACCTTTGTATATAAATACTTTATGGATTTCTCACCTGCTGTATATTGCTCCACTATGACATACAGTACTATAAGTGAAGCAGTGAGTGGGCGGCTGTTTGTCAACAAAGTCTTGCGATAAATGTTTTATAAGCAGAGGGTTGCTGATTGAACAGATAAAGTGTTAATCAACAGTTTTTTGCAGTGTTGGTGCATATTGAACTTAAATTACATGTAGTTTAAACAACAGCATCAGTTTATTTCTTAAAAATAAGTTTAATTCTCATCAGTCAGGCTGTAGATAATATATTTAAGAAAGGAAAAAATAAATCAAATCAAAAAGTACAGCAGCAATGTACCTTACCTGAGCAGCTTGTCTTTGTTTTTCTCCACATAAGTTGGAGGAACATTTGATACCACCACCTGCATGTCCAGCTGGTTTACGACCGACACCTACACAACAACAAAATAAGTGCAAATAAATCTCATTTCAATTAAGCTGAATCACAAAACAACATGCTCAGCTGTGAAATACTTCACTAAACTTCATCAGCTAGCACCTAAACCACTGGCAAAAAAAGGGGAAATGGAAAAAAAGGCATTCTCAGTCTGACCACGATTCAAGTTGGTGCCAATTTAAATTTGTTTTCACATTCACATATTCATCTACTTCAAGGACAATCTGGGAGAAACAATAAATCCCACTGCAATGAAATCAAGTCATTTTGACTTCATTTGTTTTAAGGAAAATGTGTAATATAAGATCCAATAAACAAATTTTTAAGATTATTATAAACTTGCCAACATTGCCAATATATATATATATAGGTACACACCACTATCTCCGCCTTGCTGCTGTGTCCTTGACCATAGTTGTCCGTGGCAACCACCTCAAACTTAAAATACGACCTCCTCATGTTCCGGTACATGATCGCTGTCTTCACTACACCGCTGAACGGCTCAATGACAAATCCATCTTTGCTGTCTTTTGTGTCTCTACCAGCCTGAGGAGGAATGATGAGCCGATACATCATTGAACTGTAGTTCCCAGTGTCTTTATCCAGAGCCTGGGAAAAGAAGAGAATCATCTTTGTGACATCATTATCATACTCACACCGATAATCGCTATCATCATGAAATGTCATCGTCATGCACACAAACACTGTGATCACTGTTGTTATTATCATAATTACCAATTCTGTGATTTATGATAGTAACCCCTTCACTTCCTGATCAACACCATAATTGATTGACTGATGGTGTTTGAGCAGCTCGATCGATATATAGAGAAATGTGATCTACGGTATATTGATTGATGTACTTCTCACTCACTAAAAGCCACATCATTTTGTTACTTTGTTGTATTTTTTTGGTTTTGTTTTGTTTTTTTGCTTGCAAGGGCCCCTGCTCTGAGACTTTCAGTGTTTAGATGTAGTACTCTGAATAAACAGCAGGGGGTAAAGTGGTGCTTTGAGCTGTATGAAGGACTACTCTGTCATTCTGGCTAAATACCAAGTCTCTCCCACATTCACACAATACATGCAAACCTCACATTCACATCTAGACTCACAGTCAGACAGACATTGATTTATTACTGGGTCTTTACAAGAAGGGCTGGGAGCACAGACTACAGATTCAGCTCTGAGACACCCACCACATCATAATGGTAACACTATGATTGAAAGAAATAAAAAATGTATTTTTCATGTGGCAGGAGAATATGGTGATAGAGGTGAGGAAGGAAAGAAGAAATGAAGGAAATAAGGAGTCATGTATAAAAAGATAAGGGAAAAAAGGAGGAGGAGCTGATGGAGGGTTGAACAGATACACAGATCCATTTTTTTTGTTCATACTTGCAGAGGTCCATAGCACAGTTAGGATAAGTTCTCAGCAATACATCAGTATCTACAGTAATATCAACCACCTGTTTAAACTGCAATAGAACAGGTGTGGAGTACAGACCTGAATATATAATACTTTCTATTACACCGCAGGTATAACTGTGCTCAACATCCAAGTGGATGTAAGTTGTGAGCAGCTTTCATTGTGCTCACATTGAAAGTGTCAAGTTCAGGCATATTTGAATAAGTCAGTATGGAATCACAAAAACCCCTGATTTCTGGGTTGAGTTAGGAGGGGTAAAAAAGAACACCTGGATGGCGGTGAAATGAGACAATACTGAGCTGTTGGGAAATATTTGGTTATTTGAGGGTTTTTATGATTGCTGCATAGCTAGCATTAACGTTGCTAAAGCAGCAGTTGTTTACTTGAGATTCTTGCCAACAGCTTCAGTCATCATTCTGTTCACAATACATTAAGTCATAATATGTCCACTGAGCTGCACGACTCCTTCAAGACAGACTGGAGTATATGGTGACATGGTATTGGAAAATACAAGACGCACCAAAAGGGTGGAGGCAGCTTTTAGTAAATAAATGAATGAAGTTTGATGCTGAACTCAAAACGTTTCCCCAGGACTGGTACATAAACAGCAGGTCATGCTAATGCAGCACATTTAAACTGTGGCTCTTAAAGTCAAAGTTTGATTGTCCTGACACAACTATCCTCTTCATTATAATATTTTAAATATTTTCCACTTTCCAGTCAGCATTTTTGACAGAGAAAAAAATGACAATATGAGAAGGCAAAATAAAAGCAGCCGCTCTGAGTCTTCTGCACCTGAGCTGCATTCAGATGCATTTTTTCATGATGACTGACTCACTTTGGTAAAACAAATCGTGTTCAACAGCACTGTGTGAAAATAATGTAGCCATAGCATTTATATCACTGAAACCTCTGTGGGGTGCAAAAGCAGAGATTGAACAAAAAGAGAAAAGAAAGCTCAAAGTTTTGCTGCAATGCACAGACAGTGATAACCAGTGCACACCGGCACACATTCCAGATGGATTATTGTATAACATGGCTGCAAGAACTGATGTCATGATGAATAAAATGCATGTTGCTTTGATAACTTTGTGATTGATGTACAAACCTTTCTAATGCTGTCTGATGTTGTTTCATTTGATAAATCATCAAGCTCATGAGTGTATTATTTAAACTTGACTTTCTCAATATACATCATCTTTTCACCAGTACTTCCAACAACACACCCACACCACTGCAGCCCTTTGAATGTTTTTTCATGCAGGGCTATTTTTGGTTTGAACTGCCACCAAAAGGAAGCCTGGAAGATTGGAATTAGTAATTAAATTGGGGATGGAAAGGCTGAAGGAAGGAAGAGGAGTAAATTTAACACATCTGCTCTGCATTTGTATTGGTTGTGGTGGTGGGAAAAACTAAAGAAATGTAACAAAATGTGACAGAAATTAAACTACAAAAATAAAGAAATCTACAGACTCATCTGTAGTCGAACACTGAATATCTGAGTTATGGTGTCCATGGAGGGACAAACTGAGGGACCAACTACTGCAGATACACTTGAAGACAGACACTATGAAGACGGCAGCCCAGCAGAAAATGAAGCTCAGTACATACATACATGTATACACACACAACAGATGTGATAGAATTAGTTATACTTGAGTGAAACCATGGAGATTGAAAATGCACATTTCTCAAACTTTTTCTCTATCTATTGTCTCACTCACTCTTATGTCTGGATGTTAGAGAGCATGCGGCCAGCCACTCCCTACCATTCCCTCCATTCATTCCCCCATGAATCATGCATGTGTTCCCTGCCTTTATCTGTCCAGTCACTTTGTCTCCCAGCAGGATGCCACTTATCTTTATCTAACCATCAATCCTCCCTCTTCGATGCAACCTCCATATCTATTGGCTCTCCCTGTGATCATTGAGCCTACTAGCAGGCTATTAGTTCTTCGTGACAGTCTGTTTAAGTATTTAAGAGGTCAAATGACTGTAGACTGTAAGCCACCTTTACACACAAACACACAATCCATATGAAAAGAACAGCCTCAGGGACTTGCAGCAGTGGAATAATAATGTAGATTTATGAGTGAGAAAACCACATTTTCTATACTTGCAAAACTGTGATTTTATATATGACTCTTTGTTGCATGCTCTCCCTCATTCTCAACATTCCTGTCACTCATACTGTGTACAATCTAAAGAAGCAGGAATACAGGGATCTTAAAAACTGTAAAAAAAAAATATTAAACTGCATACTTTTCTGCCCAAGACCCTGCCCGAGTCTCCTGTGGCATCCAGGCTCATTAAAACCTATGCACTTCTCAGATAGGGGCTGAAAAAGAAACTCTCTGTGACCCATTTTAAACCCTGGAAGGCATTTTAATAATATGAGTCACTGAAGTTGTTTACTGTGATATGGAATTCTTCACAAAGTAAGAGGTGTATCAATTAACAGGGATACTGACAAGGGAATTACAATAATGGCGTTAAGATTATGTCTGTTTAACATCCATGTACTGTGAACACCTTCAATTTCAATTCTGTTAGACTTCATCTCCTTTCATGACCAACTCACATTTTGAGTCTCACACGAACAAAGGAGTATTATGTTAAGCAACGAATAAGAGCTTGACATATAAAGAGATAACATGCAGTCCGTTTAAAATGCTGGAATATAGTTGAATATAACCGTTCTGACATAGCTCAGAAATAAGTGAGAGTACACTTTATTCCAAGGAGACTGGATGGTTTGTGTGCTTTGTGTGTGTTGTACCTGTACTTGCAACACCGAGGTGAAGGTTTTGGCATCTTCTGCAACCCCTCCGATGTACAGAGGTCTGGTGAAAACTGGTGGGTGATCATTCTCATCCTGGATGTCAATCACCACTTTGGCTGTGTTAGCTAGGACAAACACATCAGAAAAGGGAAAGCTAAATATCCAGGACATATCAGTGTGATGATCTGCAAAGAATGTCTGTTAGATGGTTAAAATGCAAGAATACAGTCACAGCTGGTTTTGGCTAGGTCAGTTCAGAACCTGCAGAGGCCCCATTTAGATGTGTAGGTGTGGACATGATCCCACACATGTCACAAGTATTACACTTTGTTTACTAGTGACAAGACAACAAAATTGGTACAAAACCCAATAGGGACAATGGGAAAAGACCATTAGAACTGCTGCTGGTTTCCTCTTCTGTGGGTTGGATGGATAGCAGGTGTAAAAGTGGTTGGACAATGATTGAACAACCTCTGCTAGGGAACTATCTGCAGTCAAAGTTGCAACACGCCCTGAGGAGGTGACCTGCAGCATTGTAAAGAATCAGAGCTGAGCAGTCCTGAAAACATGGTTTCTTTTCAAACTAGTGAACTGACTTTCTTTACATGTTATTGATTATGAATTTAATACTCAAAACCTTCTAATCTTATCTGTTTTTTCCAGACTGTGTGGGTGTGGGTTGATCAGATATGATTTGTAACACATGCAAACAGCCCCACAGCTGTCATGACACTTTGATTCAAATTTGGCAGAAAAATAGTGCGTTTGTGATTCCAAAGTGAGGAGCTGAAAAACAAAACTGTGACGTTTACGTAATGATCAAAAGGCGGGGTGGCAGAGCGAGTAATGACTGAACTTGTTAGCTTCACTTCCAGAGCTGGGAGGCTCTGCAAACGAGCTGAGAGAAAACATTAGGAGCTGGTGAACGTTAAGGGAAGCTGCATTAGAAGTGACCCTGATCTGAGCCATCTGATCACATATATCCATCAAGAAACCCCACTGGTCATAAATATTGACAACATTGCTGTCAACACTCTGGCCTTTCCAAGTTATGTTTTCCAAATAATAAATATGCCAAGTTTCAAAAGTTCTGCATCAGTAATAGCATAAAACCCATTCTGCATGGCACACACAAACTGAAAAAATGAATCTATTTAAAATATATTGGCCCCTACTGTAATTAAACCACACTATTTATTCAGTGCAAGACATATTCCAATGAGCCTCTGACATTCATATGCAATGATTGCAACTTGGAATGACTTGCATTCAGTCTTTATCTCACCAATAACAGAATTCTTAATCACACCCACATAAAACTGTAACATAATACAGCTACCAATCTCTGTAAAAGAACCAGATGTCTGAAAGAAAGAACAAATCCCGTCATTGTCAGCTGTTTGAGTTTTACAGCAAGAAAAACAAATGAAAAAAAAAAAAAAAATCACCCCCAAACTTTGGCACATTAGAAGAAAAACAAAAACAAACAAGCAGCTGCAAATGTTAATCTTCTTATCTAGCATAGCCATCCTAGAGACACCATACCAAAATGTGTGTTTACAATTCCAACCTTCACTTGAGTTAGGAAACTGGATTAACACATTATTAGAATCCTATTGATTTTCTGCCTGATCAAAATGCGTACCGAAAAGAATTGAAGGGGATTTGCTAATGACTACAATGATTTGGAGTTTTAATCCCTGCAGAATGCTTATATTCAAATGGTTGGATGAAATGAGAACAGCGTGTGGTAAAACACTATAATTAAAGTAGAAAGGAGAAACCCTGGGAGCTGAACATCAATTAAGAAGAATGCAAATATGTTGTGAAAGGAAGAAAGGAAAAGCAGAGAAAGACCAGCAGAGATAGACATTCAGAAAAGAGGCAGAGAGAACAGGCAGGAGAAAAGAAAGACAGAGGGAGAAAGTAGAGACTAATTAGAGTCATTCGCACTTCAGATTTAATTTCAATTAAAACCGTGACAACTTGTTTTGGTTGGTTCTCCCACGTGCAACTGAGGGGAATTCATTTTTGGATGGATTGAAATGATGACATAAAAGAAAGAAAATGAAGACTGATTTAGACAAAGGGCAAAAGAAAACATGTAACTAGAATTACAGCCTCGTGGTTTTATGCCTCTGCCAACCTGCCAAGTGGTGGGAAATATGGTCCCAAGACCAACAATGACCAGAGGTGCTTTTACACGACATTGTGACATCACCGTAAAGTTGGCCTATGACCAGTTGGATATAAACATCATCACTTCATTGTTTTATCCTTACTAAGAATGGCCATGGTGTTGTGAAGACCTTGACCTTTGACCACAGAAATCAGTTCATCATTGAGTCCTGGTGAAAGATTGTGCCAGGTTGGAAGAAATACCCTCAAGGCCTCACTGAGATATCGAGTTCACAGGAATGAGACAGATGGAGAATCTGAAAACATGATGCCTGCGGCCCAGACTGTCGCTGGTGCAGAGGCACAAAATTAAATGAAAGATTGTGCTTAAATTAAAGTCGATTAAGTTCAAGGTAGCACTTACTGCTCTGATCACTAAAGAGCATCAGCGGTGGGAGGTGATGGAGTTCATTTATTCATACAGTGTAAATACAACTCTATGATACTTGACTTCATCATTTCCCTTTTATTCTGCTTAATAGTTTTACCTCACAAACTTTTAGTGGGAGATATTTTAGATCAAAATATTAGAGCATTACACAAACACATGAGAAAATCAGTAAATAAGCCAAAAAAAAAAAAAAACAAACAAAAAAAAAGTGGTTCCAGTCGTTTTTGGCTTGTGGACACTTGCAAAAAAGATGGTGTCTTCTGGGGCCCCAAGTGAAATTTCTGAGGTCTACCAGTTAGAGCTAGTTTCAACACAGAGATACTGCACATTGCTTCAGATTTATTCATATTTTTGTTAAAAAAAAATCTTGATTGGAGGGAGACCTTGGCCTATCTCAGCTACAACAGCCACATGCAGCCTACACATTTGGGCATCATCATTAATATTCTAATAATGCTACATCTAACAATACATCAGTCACATACCCTAACTTATATGTCACTTTCTATTATATCTGCCAGTTAAACTTTGGACAGTTACATAATTGCACAGAGATGAGACACATGATAGTCCTATGAGGCACCGCGCTTATCTACCATGAGGAAGGCAAGTAGGCGTTTGAAACTATCAGTGGTGAAGGCAAAAACCTGTTGCAGTCTATAGGGTAAACAGGCAGTTGAAGAGCAGTTTGAAAGATAACAACAAGAGCCAAGGTCTAATACAATCCAATACAACAAAGATATATAACTGTACGCAGAAGAAAAGGTTACAGAGAAGTTGTGTCGTGTAAAAACTGTGTGTCTGAGTGTGCAGAGGAAGTTAAAGCCTGAGGCAACATTATCTTAATATCATGTAGCAGGCAATGCACTGTTGTTTTATTAATCCTCAAGAGTGTGTGTGTGTGTGTGTAATTAGAAAGAGGAAAAATCTGTGATATCTGTGGTGATGCAATCCTGAGTTCATAACTTACTCTTTGAAGGAGCTCGGAGGTTTGAGGACACCACTCTCATGGAGTCTGCCTCTACCTTCAGAGTGTAGCTGGAGTTGGCCTCAAAGTCCAGAGGCCTGGCTATGGAAATCACTCC
The DNA here is from genome assembly GCA_021432705.1 of Caranx ignobilis. NCBI lineage: Eukaryota > Metazoa > Chordata > Actinopteri > Carangiformes > Carangidae > Caranx > Caranx ignobilis. The sequence continues at coordinate 8,921,652 of MU269988.1, forward strand.
CGTTGTTTCGTTTAATGCAAACACCCCTGGAGAGAGCGAGAGACAGAGAGATAAAGAAAGACATCAAGAGCCAGGAAGTGATGATGAAAAGAAACACGGAGCAAAAGATAAGAGAGTAAGGTCAAAGAGAGATTCAAAGTGATAGAGCACTTTTTTCATTTACCTTCTCGCATTTGGCAGTGGGATAAGTGGACTGTTTTATACAGAGGGAAAATAAGGTAATGTGCCTAGACCTGGGAGACGGATTGAGGTATTTCAAACATTATTATTAAAAAAAAAAAAAAAAAAAAAAAAGGCAAATAACAGAGAAAACAATCAGAACCTGACCTGGAACCCATTACTGGTATAGAAATAGCTGGAAACCCTTTGTGCATGCTGCTTTAATCAGAAAGGTAAGAGATGCAGCTGCTGCTTTCAAAGAGCACAGCCCCAGTTAGTGGCCATAACTAACAGGATTCATAACTTAATCATCCAAACTCACCAGCTACAGGAATGCAAGCCAAGTCCACATAAGTGAAATCCACGACAGCACTGCTCTGTGCATAAACAGCTCTGTGTATACTCACCTCCCTCGTTGCCTTCCACGATGGAGTACACGATAGTTTGATTGACAGCAGCAGCCATGATGACTCCCACTGGGGTCCCAACAGCAGCTTCCTCGCTCAGTGGTGGAAACCTGGGAATGGATCAGTCAATCAATATCAACTGATAAGAAAATTAAATATGTATATGTAGGCTGTGGGCCCACCCTCTCTGGAGGGTTGACTGCAATTTGGCAAGTTAAATGCAACTGCGAGTTAAATCTGTCAAGCATGTCCAATTTTTTTTCTCACTTTTTCTTGCCGAGAGCTTTTTCTACCTTGACTTTACCCCCAAATGATAAAATAGATGCACACAGTCTTTGCACTTTCAGAACTACTTAGAGCTTATTGCACTTGCAGATAGGGACATGACAAGTTGGCAGGTGAACAACAACTGCTTTAGTGCCAGTAAGGAACAAATTCACTTTATCTTTGGCACACACAACATTTGTTTGTTTTCTTTCACATTTAAGTTTCTTGCAACATACGGTGGATAATCAATATACAGCTCGTTTCTATGCTGTACGTGAGTACTACATCAGAACAGTCAAAGCGGTCAAAGCAGTTCAAGGCAGTCAGCTCACAACTACCACATGCTGATAGGTGGACAGAAAACAGTGGGTAGTTCGCTCAGGTTTCTGCAAGTTGATTCTTAAAACATGCTCCAATGAGCCGAGTCCAGCTGCTGGCTGAAAGTTACTGAATAATTTCATCAATACTGGGTATGCTCTGGGAAAATGCTGGTAATAGGTAAAGCTGCAGTCTAAAAGAGGCTATTTGTTTTCTCCGTGACAGAACATAGTATCTTGCCAGGAGTCGGTGTTTGTGATTTGTGAGTGTCAGCCATTGCTGTGCTTACAAGATATGAGGTTTCTCTCTCAGAGCAGCGCTAAATCTTCAGGGTAAACTGGAGGCTACAGTGGGCTGCTAATGGAGAGTGACAGCCAAGGCCAACTGGTTTACTGGTTAACTAGCTTGAGAACTAAACTTGAGAAAATAATATAATAATGAGCCCTGGCTCAGCAGTTTACAGACAGATTTGCTTTTCTCCTACATGGTGTTGATGTAAAAACTGAACTTAGTAGTTGATTTAATCGTCTTATCTCATGCTTTGTTTCCGAAAATGTCTGAAGATTAAAACTAGACATTAATTAGAAGAATTAACTTCAAATGAACAAAACCTAAGTATTTATTTTAACTTGATGAGTAATATTGGTTGATTTCACTAAATTCTCTAAGGATTTACCATGTGCAACTAAACTTTGTTTAATTCATTACCCATCGAATACCAGAAAATAATGAAAAATAGCCTGTCACAATTTCCCACAGCGCTGAGACTGGCTGTCTTAACATTTGAAGAAAGATATTCATTTTTTCTATGGCAGAAAATCTGTGCATTTGAGAAGCTGGGAGCATAAATATCTTCCTCTATCTGTAACTCACAGAAAATGTCAAAGATTGATTGATTATAAAAACAGATGGTGATTACATTTTTGTTGATTGATTGCTGGATGGTGCACATTGTGTTTGGTGAAAACATGGTCTGATCTGACAGACATTACATTTATATACAACTAATTTGCAACAGCAGATATGTTTTGTAGCAAAATGTAACTGACTGAAAATGTAATTGTGACAACATATTGGGTTCCTGTCAAAAATATCCAGTCTTGCAATGTAGCAACAACTGCATTATTGAATGTGTGTGTGTGTGTGTGTGTGTGTGTGTATATATATATATAGAGAGAGAGAGAGTTTGTTTTTGTTGAAACACTCAGCATTTGAGAGAGAAATGCTGTGACTGACTCGGCAAACATTTACAAAGGCACAAAATAATTATGCACAATTGACCACATCCACGGTCTTACCTAAAGTGCTTTTGCTATCTGATTCTAACCGGACAGGACTCTAGATGTGAGCACTGGTCTCTGGTGACACTTTTACAGCCATCAAGCGTAGTGCTGTAAATGTGGTGCTTCATCCATTCAATAGGTTGAACATAATCTATAGGAGACCGGCTTGCTGACAGGCCCTAATAGTGGCCTGAAATGAGCAGTGAAACCAAATCATCAATAGCTTTCAAAGAAAACCCCATCATAGTGTTGTTTTTGTCCACCTGCTCCTGATAGCATGTGGTGGGCAGTTTTCCCCGCCGCTTGCTTACAACCCTGACAGACTTTCTTGAAAATCTGGCAACTCTTGAATTTCCAACAGCTTTTGCTCCATTAAATAAACCCAGTGCAGTCATTAGGCCAACAGTCACAGCTGGCTAAACAATATAACATGGGCTACCAACTGGCTAAGCTATCAAGTAATCACAAGGTGATAAATGGCACTGGTAGGGAGCGATAGGGAGTGTGGGTGTGCTGGTGTAGATGTTAACTATTGCTTGTGGCAATCTAATCTATTGCTTTTCTAACCACCTGCTCAGGCCAAAGACTCCTCCAAGAAAATATGTAATAAAGCTGAAGTTTGCAGAATAATTTAAGATTTAATTGAAAAAATAATACATTGGGTGATGACTTTAAGCTGAAGTAAATATAATAAAAGAATAAGAGCCTTTTTCACAGCAGCGTAGAAAAAGCACAGGTAATAATATGAAGAATGGCTCTGTTGTTTGTATCAGTGTGACACTGAGCCAGCCAGCATAATACCAGCGCCCTGAAACTGAAGCAGCTACACCGCCATCATTCATTTTATTATTCACACATGAGCTTCTCCTGTTGTGACAAACCACAATGTCTGTTGTGAACAAGACATTTTTGTCTACTGTTCTGCTCCATCCTGTCCAAACTCATGTTCATTTTTTTAAATAAATAAAATGTGAAGTGTAGAGTTAAGAGTTGTTGAGAAAAGGGATAAGAGCTGCCCTCAGCAGAATCCAAATACAGAGCTTTGTATTTGTGTGGTTAGTGTCTTAAAGCCCAAGGCCTCCAGCTAGCTCATGAAATGTTTGTGTATTCCTTTGTAATGAGTAGCGAGCCAAACAGTGGGTTAGGATCAAGAGAAGAAGCTTCATGAACTCACCCAACATATCAACGTTTCTTCAGGCATTCATTCTGAATGCTTACGCACACTGAGAAATGAAAAGTCCGCTGATACATTCTGTGAGCACGGTCAATCAACACATGATAACTTGAGAAACATGAGATTGTTTCGTTTCTCCGCTCTCGCTTTAGTATTTCGCTCTTCCTCCCTCCCCTTCATTTCTTTTCCCCCTATTTCTCTCTCTTTGAATTTCCTACTTGTTCCACACTAGAATCTCAATTTTCCACTTACGCCTACTCTATTCATGTCCATCTACGTTCATCCTCCTGCATCTCTGCATCCTCTCCCACCCATCTTTCCGTCCTCCACTCCTTTCCTCCCTCCCTCCCCCAGGCGGCTGCTTCCAGGCAACATCCCAGCAGACCTCAGCTACAATTGTCATCCATTCCTCCATCCCTCTCTCTTCCACAATGGCCATACTTGACAGATGTAAAGTAGCACAATGGAGAGGATGCCCACACACACACAAGCACTCACACACAAATGCATCACCACCTCCCAACCTCCCACCCTTATACTCTCTCTCTAATCATTGCTGTCCTAACTACAGCAAGCTGGCCTGAAACTGATAACAACAGAGACACATACACAAACACACAAACTTGCCTCTGCTCTACATTGTACTGACGTTTACTAAGTCTCCAGATGCTTACTCTGACTGTAATGTCGACATACGTTTAACCCTAAAGATGAACCATGTGGCCATCGAATATTTGAAACAGTGTGAACAGGTTTTAGCATGGACAAAGTGATGGATGGCACACTGGCACACACAAACACCAACACAAACTTATATTCAGACTGAATGTAGACTAAAGGACATAAACATTAGACAGAGTTTCAGCAGCATGAAGGGAAAGACAGAATAATGAGGGTAATGATAGATGTTGGCCAATGACACCCTCCTCTCTGTGGGTCTCTCTCTTATAGCCGCTGTCATTCATTTGTCTCACTAATTATGTTTTTTTCCCCTTTTTAGCCTGTTTAGTTCAGCTCCGGTGTTTTCATCATACACCATCTTCCTCATGTGTCATTATTTTCGTTGTCCCTCCTCATGCTGTTCTTCGTCATTTCTCTACTGTGATTCTGGCTTCTTCACTGCTTTTAATCTCTTCCTTTCTCTGCGTCTACTCGTCTGCACCAAATTACAATATCCTTCATCTGTGCCAAGCACTGCTTTTTGCTTTGGTTTCACTGGGCTCTGGCAATGCCTCCTCATAAAGGTTTTTTTTCTCTGCATGACAGCCATGTTTGATCTACAGTATGTGCTTGGTGTGGGAGGCTGTGCCCTGAAGACGAGCTCAAGATGAGTCAAATATTATTAGCCAAGATTATCGGCCTTTTTTTTTTTATTCCTTAACCTCGGCATGAGCTGTGCAAGTTTATTGACTTTGTATGTTGCACTGACTCACACAACAGTATGGTGTAACATCCACAGATCTACCTTTCTCAGTGTTTTGTCCATTGACAGATTACTGCACTCAAACCTGGAGGTAAACTGGAGAAACAGTCTACAGTAGGTAGAGAAATCTGGTTTATTAGCATCAAAACACAGCCCCGAGAGACTGAAAACAATTTTACCAAGTAAAAAATGGTTATAATAACATTAAAACACTGCTGCTACGAGGGAAATTGGACAGTGGACCTGCAGAGAAAGAAATGATAGTGATTGTTGTTCGTTGCAAATTGTTCTGAAACTAAAAGGAAGTAAAAACAAACGCTGATTTGGCAGAGCTTAAGTTTGTTGAAAGTTATTCATTCAGGGTTGAAAGGGTGCTTTATCTGTAGGCTACAGTGTCTTCCCAGTGTTATGGAGACATATGCTCAAACAGGAACCTACTTCATATGATGTGACATCCATTTAAGGCTGTTCCAAATCACCACACTGAGGGAAAGCTATAATGCAATCATCTGCAATAACCATTGAAAAAATGGGATATTGTTGCATATTTCCATGCAGTTCATCCTGGAATGAATCCACATTGAAACAGCTGCGTAAAGAACGACAAAATAAAAACAATTTAGATTCAGTCTTTCAATAAATCATCCAAATACTCCTCTATTTCCTGCTGCTTTGATGCCATCTTGATTGAACTTTCATGTGCTGTTTAAACAAACAACAATAACAACAAAATCGCATGTTCAATATGGCTACCAGGCTCTTGTAATTAAGGTTGGTCACCGCTAGCCCACTACATGAACACAGACTTAAAGGTAGAGTCCGTAGGTTTGTTTGTAGCAGTTTGTAAACACAACATTCAAATTGGGCCCCTCCTCTTGGGCTCAACTGTGCACACCTCCTGCACCTGACAGTAGCAGCAGCAGGAGCAGGAGCATTTGTCAGGGCTGCAAAGAAAAGGAACACCAAAACATCCATAAAGGGGGGGGGGGGGGGGGGGGGGGGGGGGGGGGTAGAAGCCCATAGGTAATGTTTAAGCAGCCCTTCTTTTGTGTAAGTCCATATTTTGTTTTTTAAGGAAAATCCTGCAGACTCTACCTTTAAGATAACAACATGCTCCCCCCTCCCCCTCCAGTCCCTATCCAGAGGATTGCTAATTGACTGAAGGATTTTCATTAGAAGGCTGTTGAGCGAGGGGTGTAAACTGCCTGCAGAAATAACCTTTACAGGCTGGAGTTCTCTAAGTTACTTCTTGTCCTGCTGTGGCCAGAGCTGGAAGGCTTCGAATTTCAGTTCACGTCTTCACAATTTTAAGAGCTTGTGGAGCCGTGCTGGTTGAAATCCAAGAGGTTTTTCACATAAGGCAGGTACTGGCATTTTACAGCAGCAACCTGGATAAATGAAGTTTTTCCAAACAGTCGTTTAGGATTTAACATTAGATCAGTTGGCTTTAGTTAAAACGTTGCGATATTGAGCCAATATTGCTGATTTTATTACAGTTTCCAGGGCATATAAGTAATTATTTTTTTCTGTTTCTTTTTCTGCTCAGCACTCTCTGAATAATCAAAATTCATTTTCTGTACCCACTGGCACTCTCCCTTCACTCTCTAATCCCACATCTCTCTCTCTCTCCTACCTCTCTCTATTCTGCCATATTGGTTCACACACAACCCCTCCACTTTTGTCATTCCGTCTTTCTGTCAATCACTCTCTCTGGTCTTTGCAGCTCTCCCTGAAACTCTCGAGCAGATTCTCTTTTCTATGGTTCTGTCAGCACCCCCCTTTTCATTGCCTTCTTCTCACCTACTGCTTCAAAAGCTTGTTGTAATTGTCAGCCGACAGTCAAACAGCCTGGTATCTTTCAAACGGTCTCAACATGAATGAACAACGTTGAAGCGTTAATACATAAAACATATGTGAGACAGAGCAGAATTCATCGTGTTGGATGAAATAATGGACTCCAGGTATTGAGGGTGAAGCCTTTATCCAGCTGAGTATAAATGAGTATTGCTTGAACTGTGAGTGTGTATGCAAGTGTGTGTATAAGGGTGTGTGTCTATGTGGAACTTTTATTTTATTTCATCTATTTTTTTTTTTTTTTTTGCCCACTTCCTCTGCCACAAGCAGCAGCAATGACTTTGGATGGAATCCAACAGTTTCCCATGATGCAGTGCAGCAAGCAATGCTGATATATCACAGTCAAAACAAAATATGTGTTATGGGGTTAACGATTTAAATATGGAAGTTCAATATGTCCCATTCAAAAAAAAAAGTTGTTAGAAATTATAGAAATAATTAAAGCTAATGTTTCTTTGATCTGCTGTTCACTATGCTGTGGGATTGCTTAGCTTTAGGTGACAAAAACTCTTAGCAGAAAAATACAATTCAACAACAACAAAGTCACACTTTTTGGTTGCTTATCTTAAATTCTTTGTTGGTACGGTGAATGTAGAATAAACAGGGGAAGTTGTTTTATATTTTAACTATCATGGAATAGAGTTCTTTCATCTGCCCTTCTGAGGCCTGTCATAGATTAAACAGAAATTATACATACAAACACACACACACACACACACACACACACACACACACACACACAAGACCGCAGTGAATCACATATTTCATCTTGATCCACTTTGTGTGGCATTTTGCATTCAGAGTAGATCTAATTAAATATTTGTATAGTTTGCTCTTTGAATGTTTGTGTGTGAGGGAGTGAGAGACAATGAGCGATTGAGGTGACATCAGGAATGATTTTGCTTGTAATTATCATTAATCAAAACCACTTCTATTGTGATTACCTTGTCTCTGTCTCATGAAACCACCCCATCAATCCCCCCCCTCCATTCATTCTCTTTTGTTCCCACTGCTTCCTAGACATTTGACAGTAACAGACCTCTGCTAATGATGCAAAAACATCCATTAAAGAATGACAAAATATGACTTGAAATATGTAACAACTCTATTTTAACAAAAAGAAAACAGACTCAAAAAAAAAAAGATGTGCCGCTGTAATGTCGAGAGTCAAACAGAAATGAGCGCGAAGGTAAATTTGCTCTAACCATTAACGTCAGGTTTTATTCTGCAGCCTGAGAAGTACCAGCCATTTCCTTGAACAAACACTTGACATGGTAGTTTCTACCCGACACTGTGTGTTCGCTTTCATGTAACAACAACTCCAAAAAAAAGCCAAGCAGTCAAACAAAATGACTAATTCAAAAGCTGCCAGTGTTTTTTTTTTTTTTTTTTTTTCACAAGCTGTCTGCTCTAATCTTTTGGCCATCCTGACTGTTGTGTTATGTAATCAATTCCTGAATGTACTTTAACTCCAAAACACTTACACAAGAAAAGATTCATGCAGAATTCCTTGTGTGAAAAAGTGTCAACTCACGTTAACGACCTCATACATTATTCATCCATACAAGAGATGGAAACCAATATAAAAGTACTTTATTTGGAATGGTCACTTATAAAAAACAAAGTACATAAGTCTTTGCAGGCACTAAGGAAATGAACAGCAGAAATACAATACCCAGAGTGCACTCACATGGGACAGAACAACACATCTTATAGATGGATCTGTGAAATAATGACTATACTTAGGCTCTGCTCAGTGCTGCCTTAAAAATAATGATTTTCCTTCCTGTGTTCATGTTCACGCTGCACTGCTGCTTTATGTCAGTAACAAGACATCAAGGTAATTTCAGGCTCCAGCACAGGACCTGACAGTAGCTGACCTTTCAGAGTAACACAGATACACTGTGTAACACTGTCAGTGATGGATTTTTTTTTTTTTTTTTTTTTTTAAGAAGCTGTCTGAATTTGGGGTTTTACAGTGGGTCCACTTTAACTTTTTTTCTTTGATCTGTTGGGCCTGGGTGAGCTGGGTGTCAAAGCCACAAGAACTGTCTCTGCTGCTGTAAAAGAGAGCAGCGAGATAACCAGCATCCAGCGGAACAAAATCAACCTGTTCAAAGAGGAGGGAGGTGATGGAGGCTGAATGAATCTGGCTCATTCCTTTTCAACACCTTCTTGCATCAGGCTGACCAATAGAGAAATATAATACATTACATACTCTATATGTCCCTATGTAGAGAACAAGGCTACCACATACTATATACATATGTATATTGTAAAAAGTCCTACTGGGAAAGGATGTTATAGAAACACTGTATGTTATTATAATACCAACATATGTTGACAAGGTTTGGATATATAATCATATAACACAAGTCTACAATAAGCATAAACATATATATTTGTGTGGGCTAGCCTATACATGAAACTGTTCCACTTTCTAATAGGTTTTTATATATAATTTTATTTATATGTAAATATATGTGAATCAAAATGTTCATGCTGATGACCTCAGAAAGGCTAATACTGGTGTTGTGACTTTCCAGACACAAGCTGGCAGATGCAGTAGTTCTCAGCTCTGTGCTCTGACAGAGAACTGTCCACCTGTTGCATCTTTAACACCTGTGGTTATACAAATGCTAGAGGAGCTATTCATATTTGAAATGGTCTGAACTGGTGAGCTGTTGCTGAATACCTGCTGAATTACAGCCTTCAAGGTGTCTATCACCACCTGTCAGCCATCAGCCATGTCAATGACCCGTCAACATCATCTACAATGCATGAGTGTACAAACGTCTGTCCACCTGAGTGACTGCTGACTCTGAACATGTCTATCTATCTATCAAGCTTGCAGAATATTTAAAGTGTCAGTCTGCCTGTCTATCACTTTGACTGTCTGTGTATCTTCTTGTCCATCTGCTTCTGTGCTGGAGCCTTTACCTGCCTGTCTGCTAGTTTGCTTCAATCTGTCAGCCTGTCAGCTCATCTGCCACTTTAAACACATATCTGCCTGTATGTTGATCTGTCTGTGTGCATGTGTGTCTGCCTCTCTGCCTGTCCATCAACATCACTGAGTTGTTGAGAAGGTGTATTCCAGGAGAACCCCCCCACACACACACACACACAACTCAAAGTTTTACTGGAGCATCTACTATGTCCTCCACTTTTTCCATCTGAATCTCACACTCTGAGCCGCATCCCTCCATTCCCTAATAACATCCTCTTCTGTCTGCCATTCTCTCTTCCATATCTCACCCTCTCTCCCTTGCTGTCTCCCAGCTGCAAGTGTCTTATAAATAACAACACTATGGTTATTTGCCATTTGTTGTCACAGCTGTAACATTGCCAGGAGCGCTTGGCTCACTTGGCTGTTTGTGTGCATCAACAAACAAGGTAACCTTCAACTGAATCGGTTAGATATTTACTGGATTTATAGAGCCACAGATCGGATGTGCTTGTTTTGACATATATTGAGGTAAGGATGCATTTATCTCTTAGTTAAAATGTTTAAGGGCCTCTGGGACTTTATTCGTCATGGCAGGAAAGATGCCAGTTCGATAGAAGATAGTTTACAGAGGAGGAAACAGGGTGTTGACTATAAACTGACAGCAAGACAGGTAGGAAGTAACAAAAAGGTCAGAGGTGAAAAGAGGACTCAAGCATTGTCATGAAAGAATATTCACCTGAAATTATATATAACATTTAAGTCAAAGTTAAATGTTAGGCAACTGAATGCATTCAATTGGGAATAACTCTCACCTCTTAACCTGTGTATACGCATACATATATGAGAAGAACATAATATGATCATCTTCAGAGCTTTAATAGATTTTCCTTCATAAAAAAGTTTATCATACAGTGTTTCGATGGACTTTGTGGTGGTGGTGGCCCACTGCTGCAATATTACAGCCACCACAGATTTAATCACAGTCTTACTGAAATGTCAAGAAGCTGAAATTACTTGACTGTGAATCACTGAGGCGTCTGAAAGGGCCTGATGACCTGCTTGGTTCAACTGGCTTCCCATGGTCTTTTCCATGATTTCATATCATATCAGTGATTTAAGCTACAGCCTGTATTTCTGAAAAATGAGCTACAGTATTTGTTCAGTGTCAACACTATGATCACTATTATATTTACACAATTATCAATTAGATACAGACAGATATAATTGGAATCTATATGTATTCAAATAAAGGAGAATTTAGCTCATTATTGTCACATTGTACATCTGTTGAAAATGAAAAGGTATTTCAAATGAGGAAAATACTAAAGCTAAATATACAGTTTACAGATTTTGTATCACCACTTGTTCCTCGGTTAATTTTCTGAATTGGAAAATCCCACAGCCCCCGAGCTCAACTCACACCCCGCAGTTAAGGGAAGTGATGCTGCGCCACAAATTGGAGAAGCTCAGATATGTGCTTTATGCCCCAGGAAAACTGACAAAACATGGCAGGTCTCTCTCAGTCATATCAAAACTAGGTTTGAATTCCTGCCCAATGTAATATAACCATCATTTATTACAATTAGTAAACTCATCACAGTAGTGCATTCTATGGTTTGACGTTTATGGCCTTCTTATCTCCACCCGTGTGCATGTTTTTGATATGTTAAATAATCTATAAACAGAGTTAAAAAAGAAAGAAAGAAAAAAAAGACGTGACTTCAAAAGCTTCAAACCTCGAGGCATGTTGAACACATTTTTTAAATTTAGATAATCAGGCCTGTGAAGCAAAGCAATGAACAGCCTGGTTGTGCATGTCTCACAGCTGTGTGCTTTATGGGAAGAACTGTTGCCTAAGAGAAGCAGACGAAACTATTCTGTCTGTTCCAAGTAGAAGATTAAACATTTAGTCTTTGCTAGTTTCTGCATGATGCTTTAACACTGGATCAATTTGCCAGGAGTTTGCGCATGCTTCTATTATTGTACTGTAGGTAAGTCTGTACATTCTGTTTCAGCCGACTTGATGGCGCACAAATGGGACTGTCGTCTTTCAAAGGGAAAAGTGACAGCTCTGGGTTTGCTGCTGTCCAGCTGGCAGACAGCGATAAAAGCTGTGACCTCCTGCCTTGTTGCCTGTGATTCCTGAACAGAGCGCACACCATACTGTAGAGCGTTGCAGAGAAACCGACAGATACAACCTCATTTATCTAAATCTCTTGCTGTGGCGTAGTGAGTTATCTCCGTCTTTGTAATGATGCAAGACAAAGCAACATGTTCTCATCTTTGATCGCACAATGTCTTGTTTAAAAACAAAGCTTTGATGTTTAGAGATGATTTCGGCTCTCTCACCACCTTCCAATTAGATTCATTAACAAAGTAACAGGCTATGAGGATCTTTTGACAGCATGGTTTGGAGCACATGCCTGCAATCACAGATATGCAGGAACACACATGCATGACAGTGAAGACAAATAACGTTGTAGAGTTGTACTGTATGTAGATTTCAATAATCTTTGAAACAGTAATATTGTCACTTAACCTCACGCTGATAATTGCCACCGGGTGCTGATAACTATTCATGTGTATGTGACACCAACTGCATACTAATTCTGCAGGTGCAGGGCTGGGCCTACAGTGAGCAGCCCAGAGAAGGAGAGAGGAGATTCTGCTCCGACGGCACACAGATGCCAAAACGATTTAACAAACTTCCTCTCGGCTTGTTAACTGTTTTACTAGGTGAGAAACCTGCAGCTGCGTGTGTGAGTTTGTATTTGAGACTGTACACCAATATATTTAACTTTCGTGCATCCAAAAACTTTGTTTGACCTTGAGAACATGAACTCTGATGCTAACCCTACTGTGATTACAATCCTGTGTTCAGTATGTGTTATAGCTTATTTCATTATTAAATATGTTGACATAAAAACTTATGATGAAAAAAAAACATATCCACTATGATTTTCACAGAAATGGCGGCAAGGTTAGTTGAAAATATGTATGATGTATTAGCAATTTGCAATATTATCAACTATTGATTGTGCACAATCCCTAAGCAGAAACACAGTTTTGTTTTGAGTCTGTTCTGTTTGGATTTAAAATGAAACATTGACCATGAGGTTAAAATGTTGAAATTAACTGCACAGGAAATTGTAGACCTTTTTAGACAGACCCCTGAGGGCCTATGAGACCTACACTGCTAACTCAGTATGAAAGTGAACAATGCAAAACACTCTTGAAACTCATTTCATTTCATCTTGTTTCATTTGAAATGTCGTTAGCTCAGAGTACTGAGAGGAAACAAAACAAAATGTCAAAAGGATCAAAAGCCAGCCCATTCACAGAGAGTTCAAATAAGGATTTCAGATTAAATGGTTTAATACAAACTGAAATACAGGTGTTAATCAGAGAACAGCTGGGAAAAGTCAGAAAGTAACACAATGCTTTGTTAGCTCTCTGTTGTTGGTGTCTCTAGTCTGTGGGTGTTGGGATGAGGAGTTAAGGGAGGAGTTGGGTCAACATTTTATCTAAAGTCCAAGTTATTTTGAGGTTTTGCGGTCTACTGGCTGCCCCCTCCTAAAGCCTGGACTGTGTCTATGAACTCACACCTCATGAACCCATGTTTCTATCTGAGACTATTTCAGTTTTCTACCCTCTATCTCTGAGAGGACACAAATAATCAAGAGTGGACACTACCACAGTAAATTTACTTGAGTAGAACACTTCAAAAAGTTTTTCAAATATGATTTTTTTTTATCTTATGACTTTTACTCCCAACACTTAACAGACAAATATTGTACCTTTGACTCCACTACAGTTCTAGAAGTGCTTATTACGTAAGTCAGCAGAATTGATTTAATTTTCCTTTACAACATATGATGTGTTCATCCAGCCCACACCTACACTGTCAGCAGTGTTGCTACTGATCTAATGAAGGCTCCCTCAGATAAACATGAGACTGGGGATCCTTCATCAATGGTCTAGTCTTGAGTAAATGTTTGAAGTTTGACAAATAGAGAAACATTCCTTATTGATGATTTCTTTACGATGCTCAGTCAAGTGATTTGTGGCCATTTCTATTAGGTTTGTACTGTAGGATACCCATTTTTATTCTACAGGTAGTACAATAAGTCAGTGTATCCAGTTGTTTCAGAGAGCTTTGAATCTATAATTGCACTGTGGAACAATACAACAATGTGTTCACATAAAAATGTACTTTTGAATACTTATCAAATACTTAATTCAACTGAACAATGTCCACTTCTATTGGAGTTAGATTCAACCTAGAGTATCAATACTTTGACTCAAGTTATGGAGCTGTTTACTTTGTCCATCTATGCAGTATGCATGTGGCTAGGAAAATCCATCCATCTATCCATTCAATCGTCCATCCATCCATCCATCCAGCTCTCGGTTCTACAAATAGTGTTTTTGATTTAACATGACCTTTATAAACCATTTACAAAATTCTTTTCAAAGTTCATGCATGTACAGCCAGTATAAATACATTTTTAATCAAAAAAATGTAGTATTGTTTAATATAGCAACGAAAATGTAAACTACGCCAAAAAGCAACTTAACAGATTCACCATCACCAGCTCTCTCTTTCATTACAGGAACCAATATGACTAATTCAGTCGAAACCATACAGAATGATTAAGCTGCATTAGTAAGCTCTTAAAACCACACTGGTACAATGGTTAGCTTTTATTCAATAAAGCTGGGATAATTAATTCAAAGCTGGTACATTGTACCCTGTGTGTATTCAGCATGGAAAGAGAAGAACAACACTCTCTCTCTCTGTCTCCGTCTCACACACACACACACACACACACACACACTTAAACACAGCGGCAAAAATGTAAAATCCACATACACATGCGCCCAAAGAGACATGAAAAACACAGAGACAAAAGACAAAATACCCACAGAAAGGGACATTCAGAGTGAAAAATACAAATACACACAGACTCTTAATAGTGCACTGTCACATAGACAGACAGATGCACACATACTCTTAGCTGGAAGCTATGTTACATATTCATAAATGCAGTATTATATGACTGGCTGACATCTCTCTCTTGCCTCTAACCCTTTTCCTAAAAATAGACAGGAGCTTTACTCTGCCCTGTTTGAAAGACAAACCTTGACATCTTCAGATTTAGACTTCATATGCTGGGAAAACATGTTGATATTGACAATGAAGTCACAATTAGTCAAAAACAAGCTCATTATCTGAAAGCAGATGGTGTTCAGAGTTAAAGGAAATAAATTTAAATTCTTCTTCTATAGAATCAGAAACTGAAAAGTGAGTTTTTTGACTGGTACTGACTGTTGAATTGTCTTGTTGGGATTCAATTCTGGCATGATGCATGACAGATTATCATGTCAGCTGAAGTGAGAGTGAGTTGCATCACAGTAAACGCCTGAACACATACTCAGCATATAAAAGAGCCCAAAGGAGAGGAAGACAAAAAAGGCAAAGATAAAAAAATAAAAAAGACACAAAATCTGCAAAAGAGAAAATAAAACAACCAAAAACTAATGCTATCATCTCAACACCATGAGTTACTAAAAGTGTAACTGTCCAACCTTGAACAAACCAGTCATTTTGAAGCATTTGTTAAAAAAACAAACAAACAAAATAAACAAAATAAACAAAACAGCATTTAAAAGCATTTCTTCCTCAATTTCTAGCCAAACTGTGTATCTGTGTTGTGGTGTCTGACAGATGACATAATAAGCAAGCAAATGGAAAGCCAATTGATTCACTTCACTGTCACTGTTGCCGGCAACTACTGAGACGCCAATAAAAGATGGGACAGTGGAAAAAAACTGACAGGGAATTGAAACCTAGCCTGGAAACCAGACCTGTCAGTGAGCTCTGCCCTCCTTCGGGCCAGGCTGTCCTGAGGCAGGTTGGGCCAACAGCAACCATTTGTCTAAGACAGGGCTGGTTTCATGCACTGATCGACAGAGGAGTGCAACTGAAGCATTTATGATCCTGCCACTGATGTGGACAGAATCTTGAATCCATTATTGTGAGTTGGGTACAACTTTAATTTTCCAACTGCTCACCAAAAAACATGGGACACAATGAAAACCAATTGGCTGCTCTTTCCCTGATGGTCCAACAGGGAAGCAACCAAATGGGGGATTGCTGCCTTGTGGTAGGGAGTTCATGATGTGGAAGACATGAGGTGCGACTAGAGGAGACGTCATGGGGAGCACACATGTCACATAGTTTGCTTCTCTGTCTGTCCATTTGCATTCATGGTCTGGACCCATTGATAATTCTTCTTGAAAATTACAAAATGATTAAAAGGTTCCAGACCCATTCTTAAAATTGCTCAGGCAACACTGGGCTAATTAGAGGCGACTGTAGAGTGGAAAAATCAAACCACATCAAGACAGAGAAGAATATGTGGAAAGCAAAAGAAGAAAAATGGATTCAGTGAAAGACAGATGAAGACAGAGAGATAATAGCTTCAGATTATTGGAAAATTTCACACATGACCTCCGTTCACCCTGTCAATCAGAGAGGAGAAAACCTGAGGCGACCCAGTGACCTCATAAAACAAGCACCAGCTGGAAGAGTTATAATGATGACTAGAGTAGAGTAAAGGTGTGTGTGTGTGTGTGCAAATGAGAGAGTAATATATAAGAGTAAAATTTATGGATGTGGGTTGAGTTTGTAGTGTACGACCGCTGGGTTTATGGGCAATTCAAAACAGAGTGAATTAAAGTGTGTGTTTGTGTTTATGTGTGAGCGCGTGTGTGTGTATGAGATCAATCCTTCACACTTTTGTAGATAGACATTTATGCAGCTGGGGGATGAAATGAAAACGCTTTTGTTTTGGATGAGAAATATGCTAGTCCTTCATGACATTTTATCTTTTCAGCATCAGACATTCAGTGGATTTGTGTTTTTAAAATAGTTGTCAAGATATTTTTTCATTACTTTGGGTATGGTTTGAAATTCAAATACACTGAAGCATGCAGAGGAAGTCAGAGGATGGTATGTGCAATGGGTGGTGATAAAAAAAAAAAAAACAGTGGTGACTAAAGAGTGGGTAACGGTGGTGTTTAGTGTTTTCATTGTTCTATTAAATTAAATCAAATACTTAGCCTTATAGTGATTCAGGCTTGTAAAACAGAAATGTACTGTAACGTTGTTGAAAAACACATTTTGCACAGTAAAGTCCACAGGCTTCCAGTCTCCTGCTGTTTTTCTTATCTTCAACATTAACACAGGTGAGGTGCTCTATGTTTGTGGTGATTTGTTTGGAGGTTGTGGGTCATAGCAGTGTCTGCTTCTTGTGATCAATTTTCAGCAGAAGGAGAAAAGTGTTCTACTGGCCCTAAAATCTGACTCTACTCTCACAAACATTTGTTTGGAAAAGGAATTCAGAGGGTTTGTATCATGAAAACACGAATCGACCAAAGTTCATAAATTCTGTTTTTATTCTCTACTGGAATCTCATTGCGCTGGAGTGCATCATTTGAATGGTAATCAAAACCAAATTAGAGAAGCAAACATAAATCATGCTGTTCAGACCTAACACCTTCTGTCTGAGTAATCAAAAAGTCATTCACTGGCCTGAAATGTGATTTTCCTCATATTTTTTAATAGTTGCAACTAAAATGTGGAAAGTGCTCTTTGGTTTTAATCAATCAGAGCCAAGAAGTTTAATAAAATCTGTTATTTGCGTTATAGGCCTCAATATTTTCTTAATAACCTCCTCTCATTAATGTAACAGATGAAAAACAAACCTTATCCTGATCTGCATGAGCAGTTGGTGAGAAGCTTTAATTGATATTTTGGTTGTGTGTGTGATTCTCTCTCTTCATGGGACTGCCACTCATACTAAATCAAGAATATACATAGTGTGTGTTGGTGTTTGTTGGAGTGGAGGATGTCTGCCTCCAGGATTATTGTTGTTTTATAGGTCATTTACTATAGTGGCTGACGAGGGCAAATCAGCTACAAAACACCTAAAACACCTCCATTAGGGGGAAGATGAGCTCCACTAAGAGCTCCCCCTTAAGGCCTGGAGCACTTACATGCTTTCTGGAAATGCAGTGGGTTTTTTTCTGTTGAAATTGTTTTTGGGGTTTATGTGTCTTTATTTTTGCATCATTTTTGTATTTTCACATTTCAGTTTCTCCCTGCAACATGTTTTTCTAAATTTGCAGCTTGTTTCTGTGTTGTGGGCTTGTGGGCCACCGTAAATTACAGCTTCCACAGAAAGATGTTCAGGTAGCTGGACATTTCTTGCTCTTTGTTCAAAAAACTCTGTAGGGCATGTATCATGTATGTGTAATAAAGGCATAAACTCCTGCAAAAACACATTTAAAAATGCAAATTCAATAGCATTTTTAATTTAGGCAGTCAAATTAATATAATAGCAATAGTCAAATAGCTCATGTTAAATTTCTACCAGAAAACACTGGAGATCTATGACGCTCTTACTGAAAGCGGTAAACAGGCTTTGCTAAAATTAAAGATACTGTAAATCTAAATGAGATCAATCGGTTCAAATCAAGATAAAATCTAAATATGGTAATTAAACATGAATTATGTTAATCATGATCATCTTTCCATCTCAATTAGGTTAAATAATTCCTAAGATTTTCATCAGATCCAACCCACACTTCTTACACTGGTATTTTCTTTCATGCAACATTTGAATGTATTGCCATTGTTGGTCACATTATCTCTTGATATGGTAGTTTTCATTGTCAGAGGTGGAATGAACCACTTCTGCTCTGGAATCGAATGGCATTTGCACACAAAGGATTCAGTGCACAGGAGCAGGTGCTTGTGCATACTTGAGGTGTTACATAATCTACAGGCATTTTAAAGTGTAAACATTTTTGTGACTGTACAAATATAAATAGAGCAACCTATAGAGAATAGCTGCAAAAACTGCATTCCCTGCCTCCAGTGATCCATTCATTTCAAACAGGCATCTGAGACTTTATTATTTATCAACACCATGACGCTCTTAACATTACATCCGGTAAAAACAGGTATTACATCAACAACAACTGAAAATAGCATGTGCACCCTGTGTGTGTGTGTGTGTGTGTGTGTACCTGTATTCCTCCTGGGTGAACACAGGAATGACAGAAGGCTGAAGGACTGTGATCTCTACTAGAGTTGTGTTCTCCTTTACAGGCTCACCATCATCATAGGCCACCACTACCAGCTGTCAGTCAAACACACACACACACATACATAGGGAAAGAGAGTCAATATATTTGCTAAATTCTACACGCTTGTTTGAAACTGTTCTGTTTGTGCCCTCTAACATTGCAGAGATCGGTTCAGAGCACTTTACAGCCTGCCTGCAGTGACAACAGCCAAATAAATTGATGCTGCTAATGCATGACAGGCCAATAATAAGCCAAAATAAATGCCTACATTTTTGTCACCCGCTATCTAAAAGCACATTATTTGCATGGGAATTGGAGAGCAGGATGACTGCGTATCCCACTGGTGTGCTTATTTGTTCCTGCTTAGCCTTTCTTCTTCATTTAATTGGGGGGTAACCACTTTTAACTGGACCCAAAGGAGCCATAATGGGGGCTAAACTTAAATATCAAGACACTGAAATATTGTTTTCTTGGTCATATTTAGTTGGCAAATTATCACTAATACAGCATTACCCTTTTTTATATTTATACAGTAATTTACACTTGAAACAGAAAACCAAAACCACTAAATGCATACATTACTCATTAACTGTTAACATGTGTTGAGTAAATAAGTGCCTTGCTTGCACTGCCTCCTTGATTTGCAGATACGCCAAATATATTGCTTTAAACACCTATATCTGTAGGAGCTTTACAGTGTCGTTGCAATTAGGCACTCGCTACATGTCAATGACACCATCTAGCTGTTAATCTGCCCTTGAAAATATGATTCCACAGTCAGTGTTTATCTCAGTCATAATCCAAAAATTGTGCGCAGTGTTGGACTGATTCATTTTGTTTGAGTTATTGGGAGCAAACGAGGTAGAATGAGTCCCCTGAGTGACATCTTCAGAGGACGCTGTATCCTTGTTGTGTTAATTAAAGCCCAATGAAAAGATGAAATTAGCATGGCCCAGAGCTCCATTGAGTAGCGCAGCTGGGAAAAGGCAGTTTTCAAACTAATAAGCTACTGCGGTATACTTTACTGCGGAATACTTTGCACAGTGCACGGGGATTTACAACGCTGCTCCACACAAAAGACACTGCTATGTCTAGCTACACTAATGCTACAGGTAAGTAAAATCTGAGATTAATGAGCAAATAAATTTTTAATGACTCAGTCCATGTGATGTTGTCCCAAAGCTCCACCCTCTAAATACATAGCAGAACAGGGGGATGCATCAGATAAATCTTCTCCTGTAATGATGTCTCTATCAAACTACAGCCTGGCGCCAGCATCTCCAGTTTGAATACATCACTTTGATTGATTGGGGATTACATTAAGAGATATTGCGTACTGTACTTTATTATCGTTATATATATATTAGATTGTGATATATTGTAGACTCACTGCCACACGGCTGTATTTTATACATTCACTATATAACAGCCTGATCGGAAGTTAATTTCCAGTGGGAGAATATTTCACTGCTGTTTCGTAGATGAGAATGTTTTATAACGTCTATAATTGAAGTGAAAACTTAAAAAAAACATTTGCTGCATTCCTGATGCAAAAAGCCTGCAAAACAGAAGACTGCAATACGAGTCCAGTTCTGTTCAGTTTCATGTAAATGCAGCTGTGACACAGGCTCTTTTTACAGAATGCAGTACACATCAGGGGCTCCTAATATTTATTGCGTGGCTTAATATACAGCAATAACTGCTTGTGATGGCCTCTCACAGGATGTGAGGCAAATTGTCAGCAGATTAATCAATTTTCCTGTTAAATTTAAATAGCAGACAATGCAAACCCACACCTACACAATCAAATATTAAAGATAAGTCACCAGAACATCCAATACCAAGTTCAACATGGCTCACATTGCATGCATGCATACTTACACTGAACTTAAGGTTGGGCTCCTCATTAAGATTTACTCTGGTGACCACGTGCCCTGTGTGTTCATCCACATCAAATATACTGGCAGAGTATGGATACGCTTCCTGGTCCAACTTATAACGCACTAGACCTGCCGGTGTTCCCTGTGAAGAGAGTAGTGATTAGAAGACATTAGGATGACAGATTTAGATGAATGTTGCATTATGGGATGAAGTGTTTCTTTCATGGTTTTGCAGAACAGACACTGCTATGGATTTTTTTTCTTGCACAGCAGACTCAAATTGGTACAGCATTTAATATCCAAAGCAATTAGTTTGGACCCAGATGTCAGAGCACCAACTCCAAATCCTCATGAAGCACATGCAGCACCAACACCAGCACAACTTGGGATAAATGAGCTCCAAGTTTAGGGACTAATGATCATAAATTAACCTCTCAAGTGTTATTGATAATGAGAGACCATCCGTTAGTATAACTAATTTGCCTGAAAATGTCAGGAAATACATGAAATTACATTATTTTGTAGAATGTCTGGCAGAGAGGGTAACACTTCTAGTGAAATTTCTCACTTTGAATTAATGAGTACATGTTCCAAGGGTGAGAAAGTAAATTAACTTTGGTTAGACGTCAAGGGAAATAGTTAATACCACCTGTTTTAAAGCATCAGAGTGTATGATTCCACGAAATATCTAGATGGCAAAAAGTTCCTTTGCTCTGCTTGTCTGGATCGTTACCAGGCAACAATACACTGACTGAACATGAGATAGTGGTGGTGTGCTGTGTACTTCTGGTTGTAATCATTATATAAGTCCATGCCCTTTGTCTTTGTCTTAAGTATGGGCTGCAACTTTATTTTTGCAGCACTTTTCAAAACTGAAAGTACTAGACAGGAAGAAAAACAAGGACCTCATCATTGCCCATATCTGCAGGAACTCTTATCTGCATTTGAATAGGGCAGTATATCTGAGAGGATGGGTCACTTCCTGGCATTGTGACACTCTATTTGATAGGTCTGGTAAATATTTGTAGCAGGCCAGATCACCAACTCACAGTTCCCCGGAAATGTGCTGTATATCATCTAAAGTCTTGGCAATGTATCTGAGGGTCTGTGTGACAACCTGAACCGGTCACTTACTGCTAATAAAACTGAGCTGTTTGCCTTTACCTCCCCTTT
Source organism: Caranx ignobilis (assembly GCA_021432705.1). Lineage (NCBI taxonomy): Eukaryota > Metazoa > Chordata > Actinopteri > Carangiformes > Carangidae > Caranx > Caranx ignobilis. The sequence continues at coordinate 8,943,693 of MU269988.1, forward strand.
CTTCTCATATGGTGAGAAGATCTCTCTACAGACTTAGTCACAACGGCTCTGATTACATTGTCTTGACAGAGGCTATGAGTCTGATCCGTCTGACAGTGACTCATGTTATATTGCTCTTAGACCAGCAGAGTGTCATGTTTACAAGACAGGTGCAGCTCAGCCACAGTTCCAGTAAACAAAAAGGTATCCAAGGTAAATACGTAGGGTGATCTCTCAGGTCATATTTCCATTATTAGACACTTCACTTACCAGAACACCACTTAACAGATTCAGTGCTGCAGTGTCAGCATCTCATTACAAGTTTAAACAAACTTATTAAGTCATTAATGAAGTCATTGATTTCCTCTAGAAATCTGTCTTTGGACAAAGGAAAGTTGCACAGCAACATACATACACACACACACACATATATATATATATATATATATATATATATATATATATATGTCACATTTGTGACAGTATATCACAGTATATATATATATATATATATATATATATATATATATATATATATATATGTCACATTTGGACAGTATATCACAGTATATATATATATATATATATATATATATGGTTAATATTTGTGCCTGGGTTGAGCCGTGGGAGTTATATCACACTGTCAGCGTGCACAATATAATGTTTCCTTGGTGATTTGAACCTCAAGTGTGAATCAGTTTAGCTGATGTAAGAAAACAGAGAGCATATTAGTCAAAGGAGCACGGGACTTCTAAAGAGGTTTCTGGGGCAACATCACCAGTGGAGAGGACAAATAACACCACGGCTTCTTGAGCAGTAATGCAATTAAAGCTACTAATATTTTCCTGGTCTTTGTTTACAGTATTCACAGTGACATTACTAATTTACCAGATGGTTGTTGTTTTTTTTAAATTTTGTTTGCAATAACAAGGAGAGCTATTTTTCACACAGCTACTGCATTTCAGATCTGCATTGTAACAAAAGGCTGTGTGACTCAGCAAATCCTTCTAAGACATTCAGCCTGCACTTACACAGACCCCTGTATGAGTGGTTTACGCCCCTTTAAACCTAGGGTTAACTGCACCAGACTATCTAATGGCTCCCATTGGAACACTTTAAAATGAGCTAACCTTCATTTTATGGAAAGCAGAATAAACCAGCTTATATTACAAAGATGTTTAGAGTTAAAAGCCTGGCTCAGAGACCACAGAGTGGCACGGTGGGCAAAGAAGAAGAGCTCCAATCGAGAAAAAAAGTGCAAGCACACTGAAAACACACGCACACACACTTATTAGAGACATACATTTGTGACAGTTTGTGGAACAGACTGTGAAAAACATTTTGATTGAATAGCAGCAGCTGGAAATGCTCACCGCAGGGTCAGAGTCATTGGCTATCACTGTAGTTACGATGGTTCCCTTGATAGCATTAGGGGCAACCATTCCTCGGTACACTGACTGGCTGAATACCGGAGAAAAGTCATTCATGTCCTGGAGAGAGATAAAGACACACACATACACATACACATACACATACACACACACACACAAAAAGGTAAAGTGTTGTAGACATAGACCTTGCTGCTTTCTGTTCGTGTTTTCCTGTAAATGCCTCACGTTTTGAGCAATAATGCTGAAAACTGATTTGTGCTGCTTCTTGCTCTCACTCTGATTCTTACATTTCACTTTCTCTCCGGTGTCCCTAAAATGACACACTAAAGTGGTTTCATAGGTTGAGGAACATCTGGCATCCACGGGGGAGAGGAGGCAACAGCTGTTTACGATAAAAACACCTAAACCAGGTAACACAGCCCTTGAGCCTTATGCTAATGCTGACTTAAAAGTTCCTGGAGAGTGCGGTTTTATTTTTGGCTCAGATTCAGATTTATTTGTGAGTGAAATAAATGCAGCAGCAAGCTGAATAAATGGGGCAGTCAGGAGGACCTGTGTTGTTATTTTTTTTTTTTTTATCACAACAGGTGTGAGCAGAGCTGGAAAACAGCAATGAGTTTGAAAGAGAGGACATCAACACAAGCTGGCTGATTGATGGATCATAAAATTGTCTAACAGCTGTCAGATTGTCACTCAGAGGAACAAAATTGCTGCGAGAAGAATTAGTCACATTTTTGGGCAACAACTTGGAAGTCTCGGACCTGATCGACGAGGCATGAGTGCAACCAAGCTTCTCCACAGGTATAAAGATTGCACTAAAAGTCAGTACACTGGTTCTAATAGAATCAGAAATAGTGATAATTCCCTCCCCAGTAGCATCACAGGGATGGAAAAAACAAAGCAGGACAGTGTGAAGCTCCAGCACTCTACTATGAAAGCGCTGTATCTGCTTCTGCTAAGGCAACTTATTTCTTTGGCAACAAAAGCTGGTCTGACTGGTGTCAGTCAGATCTGAAAAGACACAGGAGGCCTGTTAACTATGCAAAAGCACAGTATATGACTAGACTGTGATGACCAGCCTTTGTTTTATGTGTATCTGTAATGAAGTTAAGGACATATTCTATAGACTGCAGTAACAATATCTTCCTCCACAGTCAACTTTCCCTGAACTTCCTAACCCAGATAAAAAAAAGTTCAACTTTCAGCATCACCCCCTCTTTCTAAAAGCTGGTCAGCCCTGCATTCCCATTATGAAGAGTTTACCATACTTTGTCTCCTGTCCTCTGCCCTTAAAGTGAAAAGACAGAAAACTCTCAATACACACACACACCCACACACACTCACGATTATTCTGACAGTTACAGAGGCGAGTCCCGGAGGCATGGTCCCCTCTGTGTCCAAGGCCTCTACAGTGAATGTGTATGAGGGATCTGATTCGCTCAGTGCCTCGTAGTCCAAGACCTTAAGAACAGAGAGTTCTCCCGTCACCGGGTCGATGTGGAACAGCTCAACGATCTTCTTGTTGGCGCCTTCGGTTCGTATTCGATATGTGAGGTTGGAACTGAGGTCGGCATCTATCGCCTACAAAGGGGGAGAAAGAAGCAAGTCGGTGCTGGGAAGAATGCAATATTCCTGCCTTGTAAGTTTTATAGCAAGTTGAATTTTTCATATTTGCCAGAGGGACGGCCATCTGCATGTACACGCAGCTAGTAACAGACAGCAGCATTTTCATTAGGGCAGTGTCATGTCTGAAATGCCTGTGGTAGTAACCTTTACAGTCCAGTTGGTGGTAGCTACCTTACTTTTCCTTCCTCTAACTCCTTCCCAGCGTAGCTAGAGGGAAGAAACACTTTTTCAACTGCAAATGTTGGCAGATAACAGTTCTGACTTGTTCAGAAGTTGCCAGTGCTGGCTGGAATCTAACTTAGAGCCAATTTGGACCTTTCGAAGAAAATGTAGGTAAATTACTCTGAGTAATGACTCTCATTGTCTGGACTTAGGAACTAAAGTTATGACCTGAAATACTTTTATTGAACCAAATTCAAGTCCTGTATAATATATCTAATCATGCATTTTGCCCTGGTTATTACATTGTGCTTTGATGCCAATTATTTGAAATAACCTTGCACAGACAGTATAGTTTAAGGCACTCCAACAGTTTAGATTCTTAGTCATGATGCATTTACGCCAAGGACGAATCTGCAGCAGGAATAGTCAGAGTCAGAGTCTCCAACAACCAACCTGTGAAATATCTTGTTATGGCTGTAGTGTTGCTGTGCCGTGTGTGTGTGTGCTGTCTTCCCAGGTACCGCCCCTCCAACACCTACTGATGAGGTGCACCAATCGCTCATATAAGCTGGAGGCAGAGGTGCAGTGGTGCCAGTAGGCCAGCAGACAGCTCTAGGGTGTTTGTGTGTGGACTGAGCCACCATTGGTGTGCTGGTTGTGTTGCTTCACTTACTCCCTGTGGCTGGAAGGGTGTTTGGTGTCAACTTTAATTTTGGTTGTTTCATTTTCGGGTTGGTGACTCGAGTCGTGAAACCACTCTCAAGTTCTCTTTCTGTTAATAGCCTGCCATAGTGTGGCAGCTCCTTGTGTTGCATTTACATTGAATTTATTAATAAACAACCATAAAATGGCCGATATCTGGTTTCCTACGTTCTTTTTCTCTGTCCATTCATCCATGTTACTCCCTGCATCCCCTAGACACAACAGGGATGTAACATACCTTAGAAACTCTGTATTCAAGCAAGCTGAAGGAGAGAACTGGTTCTGTCTTAACCTTTTGTTCCAGTTGTGACCAGTTTCACCTTGGTACCAGACTAAAAATTGCTCCAACTTGTTTGCCTCTAAAAAAAAATCTTAGCAAGGCTTTTAAAAGTTTTTTATTCCATGTGAGTTCAGTAGTTTACAGTATACATATTCTGCCTGAAATAAGATATTTTATGCATTTTTTTTTTTGCATATTTACAAAAATAGCTAACATTTCCATTCAGTTATTGAAAGAAAATCCGACCAACATTGTACCTGAGCTGGATGTTTCCCAGCTGAAAAATAGACTTGTAAGTATTCTCGGTTATTTAATGCACCCTGTTAAACTGTCTAAAAAATATTTTTGGCATCTCTGTACTGCATTTTTATTACTTGTTCGTATATTGCTAAGCCAAGCTAAAAGCTGCCAATACAATACACAACCTGGCCAAATGACTGGACAGACAGTAGTGTTTAGTGTTTGAAAGTTTATAAGATATTGAAGTTGGCATTTTCTCAGAAAGCATATCACTTTATAATGAACTTCTGAAATTATTATTACAACATTAAATAGTACATCATCTGCATAGAGACAAATCCATCCATCACCACACTCACCTTTAACTGTAATATGACTGTGTCTTTGGGGCTGTTCTCTGGGAGGTTGACATTGTAGGTTTGTTGTGTGAATATCGGGCTGTTGTCGTCTACATCCAGAACAGTGACAGACAGTGTTAATCTGGATCGCCGGGGGTCTACTGCACCATCCCAGGCTTCAATGATCAGGAAGTAGTGACCTTTCACCTTTAAGATGACAGAGATTCACCGTCAACAATACAGTCACGTAAAATATTCTTCCCATCCCCTTTTGCTCTTTTACACTCTCCAACTTAAACATTCATGTAATATTTTGAATCCATCATGTCTTCTGACCTCTCTGTCAAGCGGCACAGTGGTTCTGATCGCTCCGGTGGCGTTGATGGAAAACAGCTGCTGGTGGTTGACGAGCCGATAATGGACCTGACCACTTGCCCCCAGATCTGGGTCTGTCGCCTAAACACACAAGTCACACACATAGGAAATAAAGCCCACACACAGGCACCAAGAACAGGAAGACTAGAGGTTCAAATGATCTTTTATACAAAACATCCTTTCAATCAATGAATTCACAGTGAACTATTCTATTCTCGAATCAAATTAAAATGTGCAGGTGACATCTGTGAATCTCTGTGTAACTCTTTTAATCTTGTTCACATTCAGAAAGCATCCCCTGTGGAATAGAGAAAAATGTTTGCTTGGGGCTAAGTGTAGGTTTGTAAGTGTATGTGAATGGCAGAGTTACTGGCAACCGACAGAGGAGAATAGTAAGCAAAATTTATTGCTTTAACAGTTTCATTCAGGGAGCTTTTTGTCAAACTGGTGCACCTCCATGATTCATTCCTATTAACTCAGACCTCTTGGCCCGGCACTTCAACATTAAGTGCAGCATAACCCAAGTTAAGCTTCAGAAACGAGAAACCTTACCTATACAAAAAAGTGAAAGAGGTATGTGGCTGCTTTCTTTGATGCTATTCTCCCACTCTCTACTTTTTTGTAAAATTGCTCTCGGTAATAGGTTTTGCTCAAACCTTCTAGGTATTACTTGGACAAGGTGACATGACAGACCTTGTGTCCATCTCACATTTACCACATTGAGAGAACTTGCTACTTGCTACAGTACTCATCTCAGTTTCAACATGCAAAGAATTTTCAAAGTGTATGAGATGATGGTTCAAATAGTAACTTCACTCTTTCATTTTGCCCTGTTTTGCTGTGAAACTCTTGTTTTGCTTAATGTGGGTCTTTTGAAGTTTGTGTCTTTGGCTCCAGCATTTAGATTTTCAGTTTTACTTCTGTCTGTTGAGGTTCCTCACAATCATGTTTCCTGGCATTTATGCTTTTGGACTTCGGTTTCCTGGCCTGGATTCATTGCTGATGTAAGACTTTATATTTTTTGTTGTTTAATACATTTCCTTTTCCACCTACACCCAACGACAGTGTGTATTTGAGTCTTGTGTGTATTGAGACAGAATTCCTCTAACCAACATTGTCTCTTTCTGCTAATAAAATCATGTGCTGAGATGGTGACAAATTGCTAGCTGGTGGTTCTTTCACCCTGTCATGAGCGTATATCCTGTTCGATCAGTGTTCTGACCCCATTAAAATAGATGAGACAAGAGCAGAGAAGTGAGGCACAGAGGAAATATTAACATGTTAGTGTGTGTGCCCTATTCTTATAGCTAATCATAAATGTGTTAAATACAATTGGTTAGAGCTGCAGTGATCAGGACTATCTTATAATGAAGAGTTCTTCACATAGTATTCAGTGCTATTGTCAGCAAAAGTCATGACAATAAAGTCTTGGCTCATCTCAGCTTTATCAATTATTAATAAGACCAAATGATGCAAAAGTGCCTAACAGCTCACACAAAGGAAAACAAAACAAACCAAGGGACACACACACACACACACACACACACACACACTAGTGGAGAAAGTAAAGTTGAAAGCAAAGTGGAAATGATAATCACAATGAGTGCACCAACAGCATTATAATAAATTATTGTTGTCTAACACCAATAATGTAGTGATCAAAGTAATGAAGACCTCAAGTGAAATCTATTTGAATTGAAGTTGTCCCAATTGTGAACAGTTAAAACCCTGTGGAACAAGTCTGCAGCCAAGCTAGCTATTGAACTGTGGTTTAACAGAGTAGTGCTTTGCACTACATGCTATTAGCAGCATGCTAGCATGCTTACAAATCCAGCCTTGTATTTAGCACAAATCACAAAGCACTGAGGTTCATAGGGATTTATTTTGCTGGTATTTGAACAAATTTTTGGAAAAACTGGACCACTGAGGTGACCAACGAAGAACTATTTCTTATTGCATAATTTGTTTTAAGCTGTTGTTTTCTTCAGTACAAGACAAGTTTGGGCAAAATAAAAATTTCCTCTTGAAAACATATTCATTTGCATCAAATCCCCCTGGCAACAATGTGGCCAAAGCAGCAGTAGGAAAAAAGAAATAATATCTGGGAGCTTGCTGTATCTTTTTATGTAGCCTGTACAGTATATATTAATGATGTAATAATTACATAATTTAAAAATTAGAAATTGTAATTTTAATAGCTGTGTCACATGTTTGTCTAAACCTTTGTATTAGATTCATATTAATATTCCATTCTATTTGCTGTACTGTGACCCATTTTTTCTGTTTTTGGATCATTAAAATTTCATCTCATCTCACACAGCGACTATTAGGATTAATAGAAATCAGCCTCTGCCTTGCCAGTGTTATGTAGACTGTAAAAGAGCAGAATAAAATCCTCCTGATATGATTTATGTTGGGAGATTCATCGCTATCTGGGTGTAAAACCGTGTTATAAATCTAATGGAGCATCTGGCTTTTAGGTGATTATCTTGAGTTGTTTGGAGAAGGTAGAGACAGAATGAAACATGGACAATGTGAGGGAGAACAGGAAAGAGACAGGGGGATTCTATAGGTAGCTGCAGCTTAGCTTAGCTTTAGCAATTAACATGATTTGAACTGGTTATGTTCTACTAAATTTGAGGTAGAGTGTCAGAGAGGATAGACAGTTTCCCAATCATTAATATGACCTGAATGTTGATATGAATGTTGTTTCTGCTGTAAGTCATATAAGTCAATTATGATATACGTCATGAAAGTTGTGACAGTCAAAGCAGTGAAACAGGCTATGCCTTACAAAGATGCTGTGTTGCCATGAAACAAGGGAAATGGCGTCATCACACTAACGTTAGTTGAGCGCCTTGATATGATTGGATGAAATACATGTACATAGACCCAAACTGTTAAATGTGGCATTACACTATTAACACATGTCAGCACATGGTAGACAAAGATTTGGTCCTTCAGTGTGTGTGTGAGAGACACTGTCCCCCTGCCTCCACTCTTTCCCCTCTATTCCCCCATCCTCTTGCTTCTTATCCTTCCATCTCTGCCTTTCACACAGCTTTACTGTAATTACACTGCAATTTTGTTACCTTTGGACAGAGCCACACTGAGTGGTATCAATCTTCTCATCTCACTGCAACAGAATGAAAAAGCCTTTTTTTTCTCGCAAAATGTCAAACCATTTTAAGTGACGCATTTCTGAGCGATTACCAACAGTCACATATTTAGATTATTCAGGCCTGTTGATTATTTTCACCATGTGCTGACATATTAAAATAAAAAGGTTTTTTTTCTTCTGGTTGCATAAAATGTGAAGGATTATGAAGAGGACCCATGTTTGATAAATGACAGGGAGACGTTTTTGTCCATAAAACCTCCCTTCAAGCTGCCTACAGTGAAGTTGTCATATCGCTGCATTTAAGGCCCTGGATTAAATCCTTTCGATAGTGGGCTGAATTAATCGCTTTGATGTCAAACATATTGATGACTGCAGTTCTTGGAGTTATGTGTTACAGAAGGTGTGTGTGTGTGTGTGTTTACATGTGAGAGTGTATGTCTCCATCCTTCCCTGGCTGTCTCTCTCATAGTTCTCTCAGCATAATTACATTGCCAGACAGTTAAAGGCCAGACACACAATAGGATTAATGTCTCGCCTGCCTTATGTTTGCTGTTTTCTTAACACACAGATTGACTAAAAAAAAAAAAAGTAGCTCGAAGCCTGAAATACACACTCAATCTCTACAATTGCAAGCTCTGCTTTTCATGTACGGGTGCTCACTACTCTTTTCTTCCAACTTCCCCCTTTTTTTCCCATCTTTCTTTTTATCACTCTCTCACCTCCACCTCTAATTTCATTCCTTGATACAAGGAGAGAACTGCCTGCAACTGAAACTAAATTACTGAGATTTTTTTCAACTGTCTCTGAGCACATTTCTTTTGCTGCACCAATAAACCATACAGTCAGGTGTTATAACAGTGTGGGAGTCTTTCCTTACGCAGACAGACAAGCAGTCATTCACTGTGTGTATATATGTGTGTGAGACTGCTTGTGTATTTGGGTCTCTGTTATTATTAAACTCTGTTTCCCATCAGTTTACGTTTGTGCTTTGCCTGAAGTTCATCTCAGTATCTGGTGGAACTACAAATTCAGACGACACACAAACTGTACCTCATATGCACTTAAAATGTATCCACATGTGTTCTGCTATATTTTTGTTGGTCCAGGTTTGAGCAATGGTTCCCTAAACCTGTTGGAGCCAGAGCCTCTGCATGAGATCACAGGATAAACGTGAGAGGTTGTGATTTGATAAACAGGACGGCTCGCCACTGATGTTTTGATGCCTTCTTCTTGTAAACTTTGATCATTTTACCTTGTCGGGCCTCTGGAAAAAAGACATTTCTACTCAAAGAAGTAGGGAAAAAGTAAACTAGTCAGAATCAGACATGTGTGAAGACTGATGAGGGGGTTGCAGCTGTATACGTCTCTTCATTAATAGTTGTCAAAGGGCTAAAATATGGGGAAAAATGTTTAGAGAGCTGATGTGTTAATAGAAATAAAGGAATTGATATTGTGATTCAAGGCATTAATTGTGGCTTTCTTGGATGTGTCTCATCAGAGTAGATTTTTGATTCTGCTGAAATTCTGTGGTGGTAAATGAAAACATGGTTTGCTCTGCTATTAGTATGAGGAGAATATCAACAGTATGAAGAGAAATCAATACCTATCTAACCCGACCCATCTGAAGGTTTTTTTTTCCCTCAAAATAGATTTTTCTTATGAATTAATTCAAAACAATTTATTAAAGCTTAGAGATAAAACTGGTTTTGTGCTGCTGACAGCACATGTTACTGACAATCATGAGGGAACAGCAGAGTGCAATTTTTTTTGGAGTCCCACCTAACAACTGCAGCAGGTGATTTCAATGATTCAGTCCCCTCTCTGTGGTTGAAGTGATGGTGTGGTGTTGGATGGGAAGAAAAGCCTTCCAATCCTCTGTGGCGCATAATTTCTTAACCCTGCTCTGAAATGATGGAGACGAGCTCTGGGGAGGCAGCGGGCTCAATATGAAATGTTTGGATTTTTGAGCTTTGCATCACTGCATGCCCTATTGGTTCAGCAGGAATGTCAAAAGATGGGCATCAAGGGAAAATGATAATACTTTTGCAGCTCCACATTTGCAGCCTCATCCAGGGTTCATTCAGGTTTGGCACGAACAACATCACATTGATACATAAATCCATCAACCCTCCACTACTTCTGCCACAGCAAACATTTAAAACAAAAGGAATCTTTTATTCCATTTCTAAAACTTCAAAGATGGACTGAAGCTGGCAGCATGGATGCTCTGGTGAAGAATCGTCTGTCTCATCTTTATCGAAGGCAGCTGTGATGAGCACAGCTTTCAGCCTATGGCATTTTAGAAAATCAAAGGAACTTCATTCTACTGGTTAAAGTAGGGAGACCTTCATAAAAATGAAGCAGAGTCAAAAGTAGAATATTCTGTCTGTCCACTCCTGTTTACATTCATTTTAATTCACTCATCATCATCAGTTACACTAATGATTTTTGACTGACTATGATTATTTAATGGTCATAGGGCCTCTCTCTGAATTCACCTGGTCATTGCTCCTCTTTAAAAAGGGACCACATCTTCAACTCATGAAAGTCAGATCAGAAATGCAGCTCTGTCACCCCCCTTCCCTTCCTCTCTTCTCTCTCTTCACCTCTTTTCCCCTCTCCCTAGTGTCTCACATTTCTCTCTGCCATCCAAGCATGTCTCACTTCATCCCCTCTTTCCTCCTCTCTTTCTGCCTTACCAGCATCAGCAAACCAAGGTCAGGCCCATTCATTCTTCCAGAAATCAGTTTACTGCCTACAGGTACGGGCCCTGCTTTGGAATGAGGCCCGGAGTCATGCGTTGCACAGTCTGCTGAGGGATCACACCGTCTGTTTTAGTTTGGAAAACATCCAAGGGTCCTTCAAGGGAGGAAGTTCAGGATTGGAATATTTTCAAGTGCCCCCCTCTAAAGATTTGGGTGAGGTTTTGGGGTGTGGAAACTTAAAGATGTTCAGAGGTCTTGGAGACAGTTAGATTTACAAGACTGGAACTGTGCCCGGTGGTTCAAAAAAAAAAAGGTATGGAGCTTTTAAGTACAGAAATTGTAAAGAGAAAGACTTTTTCAAATCCAAGACAAGGAGGTACAAGTGCCATATATACATCTCAGGAGAAGTTCTAGTGTTTGACTAAAGAAGCATGATTAACATTTAGAAGCTGGCAAGGTGTCAGGCTGATCAAAGACCCCCTGACACCGGTGTATAAAGGCTATGAATTAAGCTTGGAGAAAATCCAAGCAAGCGTGCAACTGAGGGAGCATCTTTAAAGATCAGAGCCTATCAAAGTGTCAGATTTACCCATGACCCCTGTCTGGGGAATACATGAGTCAGTTATTAGGTCTGGAACAAGTCCAGGACTCTTTGTGGTAAGTGGAGAAAAAGCTGCTGATGCAGATGAAAACATACCCAATGGTCCTGAGGAGAAATCATGTGACTGATGCGTGTGCTGTGAAAATTGTGAGAAGCACATTATTTTACTTAAAATGCTAAAAGGGTTAGGGTTGGATTCAAAATTGCTCTCTTATCTCAGTGGGATTTGCTGGTCAATAATAATGATTTGGTCACTGATATCTTGTTTAGTGTTTCTGAGACAGTAGACTTGATTTGCAATTGTACAGAAAAAAGTTTTCAATCTCATCAGAACATGAGAATTAATCATATTTATCTCTGATAATCTACAGTTCTGTGCTGCAAATTAAAGTTAAAATGTGACTTTTCAAATGATTAAACAAATGTGCACAATTGCCTGAACACAGTCCTCTGAGTATAATAACATACAGTCCTAATTACTAATGCTGGAAATCTCTGGTCCCCATTGCCAAAGATTATAAAAGCTAAAATTATGGAGGTCCTCTGTGAACGTAACAGTGTGTGTACGTGTATGTATGCATGTGTGTACACTCTGTGTTTCCTGCTACAGTCTAATACCACACACACACACAGAGCAGGAGAGTAAACGTCCTTCAGGCAGAGATCGTCTGTCTAGATGGTAGAAACAAGACGGACACTAAAAAAGAGTTGTAGAACCGGTTTCAAACCTGTTGATGTGGACCACTAGAGAAATAACAGAGTGTAATCTGTCATCCTATATTGTCTTTCATGGTGCTGGTGTTGTGGCATTTAACGTGCAGACAGGAATTATTGATACAGTGAAACAAATTGCAATCTCAATTTGCCTTTTTTTGTTCATGACTCATCATTATAAAAATGGATTACTCTCGGCAAAAACACAAAAAGCTCACAAACAAATGCACAGTCATGTGTGGATAATCAGCGCATTAGCACACAAACACACACGCACCCTCATAGAGACATGCTGCCGCACTCATACATGCTCACACAGACTATATAAACAATATACATCACAGTGACGAGGTGATAATTAATCTTAAACATGTAGTAACGACTGAGGAGGTGAGCAGAGGTTGTGTGTGTGTGCATATCTTCATACCTTGACTTTTCCAACATAGGCATAATCCTGCTCTTCAGTGACAGTGAGGTTCACAGGCAGTGAGGGATCGAACACAGGGTCATTGTCATTAACATCTGTCACCACAATGTTCACCATCGTGGTGGAGGTCTGCAGGCACACACACATACACACAAACACGGACAGAAACACAGATTTGTGTTACTTCTGCAGTCATAAAAAATCTTAAAGTGAATGCGCACAGGATGAATCCGTCTTAACATTTTGTAAAGATGGATTTTTATTTTTTAAACTTGCAATAATAGCTCTATAGATTGGGGATGTGTAACTATAAACTCAGATATCTGTGTCAGAAGAAATGGTAAATATGTCAAACTTAAGTGCAGGAGATTCACTGTTTCATAACCAACTGCAAAAGCCCCTGAAAAAATGTTATCAAATGCAGAGGAGGAGGAGGAGGAGAGAGAGAAAATGGTAGGAGGTCACCAATTTCTTAATTTGACTTTCATGAGAGCAGCAAAGAGAGCGAGTGATCGAAGATTTGACTTTTAAAGAAGGGAAGTGGGAAGAGGAGGGAGAGGAGGAGGAGGAGGAAAAGGAGGAAAATAGGGGCTACGTGATTCACAAATTCACAACAGTGGGATGAAAGGGAAAAAGCAGAACGTGTGTGTGCGTGGATGTGTGTGAGAGAGATTTACAATCATAGAGGGGACAACAGGCTATTGAGGTTGGCAGGGCACACAGTGATGCAAGTAATTTGAGGTTAAGAGCTCACAGTTGACAAAATGGTTTATCTGAAAGCCAATATACGTAAAGCAGAGGGAGCTCTGATAAGGCAGACTGTGACGCAGACACACTCAGACACACACACAAAGCCAAAGAAATGCACTAAGTTGCATTTTGCATCAGGCGGCTCTGAGCACATCACTTTCAAACAGCAGCAGACCTATGAAGTTTATTATCTTCCTGTTGCCACGGGCAGCTGCTTAAGTTTAACCCCAACCTGCTGGAGACACATTTTGCAGCAGTGTGCTCTGGAAGATTGTCACTATGACTGAAAAAGTGAGACTGTAATCCAGCGTAGTTCATGATAATCCAGATGTAGTGAGTGCCAGTGTCTCATTGTGTAACAGTATGTGGTAAAAGTCAATGACCTCATGACTAAAATGTAATTCTGGCTTTATTTGAGTGAGGTAATCCCTCTGTAACTGAGATGTGTCATGACAGTTACTTATAGCAACCACCTGCAGTAGATGGGAAACCACTGGCATCTTAAAGACCCACACACTCAGGGTGTGTTTCTCCAGCTTACGCAGTCACAACTTGATACTGACACTGAACCTGACTTCTGCTGTTGTCCACAAACGCAGCAGTGAGCTACACTGTTGCAACTGGCTCCTGGTCTTGACTCTTCATCACAGTGAATGCTGGCCACTGTAGATTCACATGAGTCAAATCCACACGTCATCCTGCTGCTGTAAATTCTCAGCAGTCCAAGAATGAAGCGCAGCATCAGTGGAGGCAGAGCACTGAAATAAGGCCACAGCTGACTGACATCAGCTGTTTCATTCATGCATAATCGCTTGCTCATTCCTCACCTGATTGGCCCCCAGCTGACTGGTAACATCTAACAATACAGGTCTAGTACATTCATTACAACCTTACACCTCTTACTATTACTCTGATTCCAAAATAATCCATCAAATACAAACCTTGTTGTTTTAAAGTGACAGAATAAAAAAAAGTTTCCATTCATTTGTGTAGCTACAGCTGTGCTAATTCACACTGTATTAACTTCCCATACTGTGATAGAGTACAGTACAGTTCCCATGACACCCTGTTAGAAAAGTTTAAGTTGCATCCTATGATGCACAGTGCCCTCACAGTGGAGCTGGTTTACTGCACCAGCTTGTAGGGTCCTCAATCTGTGGCAGTATGATGGATTCACTGGCCAAATAGCCAATTAGGCACTTTGTAGTCTGACACTCTCACAACGGGACATTCAATAATAGGGGACACAGACGGGTGTGTATGCGTGTGTGTGCGTGCATATGAAGACAACCCAAGGCCTTTCGAGTGATGCTGATTAATGGGCCTGTAGAAGGAAACTACACCCCAATCTTCTCCTCTCCTTATTCTATTTCTTTCTTTCCTCGTCTTTCCTTCTGCCTCCCTGTGCAGCTCATGCAATTCCTCTCTCCCTCCGCAATCCTCCACTCTTTTTTTCTTCCCGTTCAAAATATAATGGAGTGTCAAGCAGACAAATGTCCAAACTACTTTTAGCCATTTTCTGACTTAAAGACCTTTGGGGCACAAAGATAATACACTAATTGTCAAGGTCCAGAGAGCAATTGACTAAGTACACTGTATGTGTGTGAGAGTGTATGTGTCAAGACTGCTTTAAGACTATCTATGGACACACACTACAATTATTAAGGTAATAATAGCCCCCTGAATAGCTATTGCATCTCAGCCCACTCCCTCTTCCTTGCTCCAGCTTCCTCCCACTTCTTCTCTCCCTCCATACTGTGTGCAAGAGTGTGTGTGTGTGTATGTGTGTGTGTGTGTTTGAGAGAGAGAGAAAGAGAGAGAGAGAGAGAGAGAGGGAGAGAAAGAAGGTCAGAGCATTCAAATCAGCATTTTCTGTCCTCAGAGGGTGCATAAACTTTAACTTTTGTTTTAATTGACATGGGAGGGAGGAGGGAGTCTGTGACAAGGAGGGGGATGAGGAGAAGACCAACTTCTTTTTATGTTAGTCCAACAGACGGACAACGGGGGACAGAGAAGATAAAAGGCAGAGGAGTGGAGAAGAAGGACAGAGCGGAGAGAGAAGGAGTGTGAGGGGATTCACTCCATCCAAAATCTTCATTTGACTTTCATGTGAGAGCTACTAAAGACTGACTTTTAAAAAAGGAGAAGAACACAAACAGAGACCGAGAGAGAAACGAATCCGGTGACCTGTGATCAGTTAGATAGGTGAGGAAGTGATGGAGGGCACACACTCCTTTATGAAGCTGTAAACACAAACAAATGAGATTTTTCTCTTACAAATGAAAGTGACCAGCATTCACAGCAGCATTCTGAGGTCATTCAAATGATCTATTCACTGTAAAAATGCCAAAATATTTATATCTCTTCTTCTAAAAAACTTGCACTTCAAAAGTTTTCAAACTTGAGAGTCGGTTCATAAACTCTGCTGAAGGAGGATTTTCCCTGATATTAAAAAAAAGGGTCTAAGGACCAAAACATCCAACATAAAAGGAGAGCGAGTCATCGCCGGTTTGTGAGATTTGTGGTTTTTCCAACAGCCGGAAAACAACAACAGCACTTCTGATCAACATCAGCAGTCAACATCTGGAAAAGGAGTGAGACAGACACAGACACAGTTCAGTTTCCTCCCCCACAACAAAACAACAAGCTGGATGTTTTTTTTTTCTTTTGGATTTATCCACTTGGGAGAGTGACCTGAGGATCTGCTTCATGAATGTAAAGAAAAAGAAAAAAAAAAAAAACTGCTAGATAAGCACGGACAAAAAGTGTCCAGAACTGGCAGAAAAAGAAGATTTTCAGATTTAGCCAGCTTAGTGTTCATGCAATCCCAGCTGTGTCCTCTGAGACACAGTGTGATCTAATAACATCAACATGCTGAAGAACTGTAACAGAAGATAAGATCAGCGGCCAGTTAAAAAGGAAGTCAGTGGATAAATGCTGAGTCCTACTTAGTATGTATTCTGTATAGTTAATGACTGTGTTTTGTTAGTGTGCACTTTCATGCTACAAGGTCTTCTCCCGTACATCTGACAGTTAGGAGTTTTAAACAAAAACCTGAAGGCCATGCGAACCCTCACTTGTGCCAAATATTATTTTCCCAGGTAGCAACTTGTTCTTTTTCCACTGATCCATTTTTTAAACCTGCCAGGCCTGGAGCTCCCTTTTATTTTTCATATCCATCTAATTACTTAAGTATTTATATTGGTCTAAAGTTCACTGGTGTAAATCGATTGAGGTTATTAAGGTAATAAACACTGAATAGCGAGTGTTTCTAAAGATTCCTGCTTACCTCTGTCTTTTTACATTAATACCACAGCTGAGGGATTTCGATTCCCTCCCTGCAGCCACTCAGATTGATTCCACTGGGATTGTGAAGCAAATCAAGTAAAGACAACCACTTAATATAGCTGTGTGGTACATCTGAGTTTCTTACCCCATCTGGCTGTCCGTCGGAGGCTGTGACCACCAGGGTATAATAATCCAGGGACTCCCTGTCCAGAGGCTTGTCCAGAACCAAATACCCTGAACTGGAGAGAGAAAACACATGGGCATGGGCTTAGAAATAGATCAGAGCAGAGAAGTGGAGTGGAGTAAAATAGAGAAAAAACAAAAACACACAAGAGAACCAAACAACAGTAGCGCCTTTTTCTGAGAAGAGGTTGATTGTGAACCATGTAGATCATGTTCTAACAGATACCTACAGCCAAATGGCTGTGCCAACTCTGGTAACATGGGAACATGTTGGAAACCTGTCTTGTTTTCTCAAACTGTGACTCCCTTTTACACCAATTTACAGACAACTTTGCAACTGCTGATAACCAGAAGCCTCAACACCCACAGGCATTTTTATTTATTTATATATATTTTTTATGCTTTTATTGGTGCTCTGGTGATGCAGATGGTGTCTGATACTCAGCACCTCAACCACAATGAAATAAAGCAAATGTGCTTTTGCTATAACGGCTCAGAGGGGAATGTGCCATTAAAAAAACACGATTTCTGTGCAACACAAGACAATAAGAGTATCCAAGTACTGATTACATCCTGATTCATTATACATTAAATACACATTAGATTTTATTTCAGTGGCCAACATCAATATATTACTGAGAGATAAAATGCAGCAATAGCAGACAAAGAATTGTGGTATAATGGTATGAAAGATACAGAACCAGTAACCAGCTCACTGAATCAATGCCTCATAAATCACAGGGTGTGAATTATTAATATGGTTCATAGTCATATATCTCCACTCTTGAGTTATCCATTGCATACAATTCAATTATCAAAACCACCCAAAACAAAGAGAAGGAAGCGATAAAAGTCAGATATAAGTGTAAAAGATTACAGCACTAGTAAATATGTTCTCCAGGAGATCAAGAGACTCTGGGTAGCCTGTCTAAGGCTCCTGACCAATCACAACCAGGAGAAATCTTTGATGTTAGTCTTGATTATGTTTTTGTTTTTCAAGTGAAGATTTACATAATGATTGAAGTGTTTTTAATTTAAGCTCCTTTCATGAATTAGAAATCATGTGAATTGAAAATTTTTATCCGAATATCAGCTGTGTGTGTGTGTGTATCTATGCAGGCTGTGTCATGTGCATATGTTAATTGGTCTACAGAGGAAGAAAGGAGAAGCAGTTTTATAAAATATATAAAAGAAACAGTTAATGTATATTTATGGCTGAGTCGCGAAAAGCAAAGAATGTGAACATGCATGTGCACACACACACACACACACATACGCAGTCGTATCTCTTCAGCTACGCCAGACATGTTTTTTTTTCCCTCTTCACACACCTACTGCTCACAAAGCAAACATCTGTTGTGACATGTGGGGTGGGCCTACAGCAAATCCCACTGTTTCAGAATGCGCCCAGAGATACCTTTTCTGAAACGCTAACTCCGATATAAACCTGCTCAAAAGCTCATTGCTCGCCTCCCGCACTGATGCTGGCACTTTTATTTCTCTATAAAACTAATCAGAATCTTTTTCCCTCTGTTAGTGTGTGCTGCACTAGTGCCAGCCACCTTGAAAAATAGGCCAGTACCAGCTTTGTGTAGGTGCTCTCCTGAAGTAGTATTCAACATCCGGCACACTGAAAGCAATGAGAGATCACTCCATTCAGTGCCCAATATGAGCTGCATGGTGTGTTGCATTTGTGCAATGGAAAAAAAAGAAGTTATTGTGGGATAAAGCAGAAAACACAGCTGAGGCGCTGAAGGATTTTTGGCACATGTATTGGAATATTTCACAATGTCTGACAGAATCCATCAGATATTCCTGGAGTGCAGAAATTAAAGCTCTTCAATTCATTTTAATCTTTTCCATTGTGACTTTCTGTGCAGCTGAACTCTTTTAGTTAGTACTTCTCCTTAAATCCTCATTTATCTGTCAGTCTTTCTCATTGTTTCCTTCCCAGCTGTCTAACATTTTGTCTCTCATCTTCTCCTCTGCCCTGCCCTGCTCTCTTATCTCTTCCTCTACCCTTTATTCTCTCTCTCTCCCTCTCTCTCTCTCCCCTCCTCACAATTCGCCCCCTTCTCTTGCAGTCTTGCGCCATACTTCCCTTTGTTACTCTCTCTCCTTCTCCCTCCAGAAATGCAGATAGGATCTTTCCCCTTCTAATGAGTAATAAATGAATAAATAAAACAAATGCCCTCAGAGTCTGTATGTATGTGTGTGTGTGTGTGCATGTGAATGTAGGAGAGAGTATGGGTGTGTTTATGCAAAGCCCTTGGTGGAGCTTGAACCCTGAATGACATAATTTAGACTGCTTTCAAATGCACCCCCCCCCCCCCCCCCCCAACACACACACACACACACACACACTATAACTACATACTGGTATATTGCTATGCTTGTACAGTAAGCACACACTTAGACAGCGCACATAAGGAAAAGGATATCATAGGATTTTCTGAAAATATTAACGTCAACAAGCTCAGAGGATTTCATCAAACAATTCTAAGTGAGAATTTGTGTGTGTGTATGTGTGCAAACTTACTCCTGCTGCAATGCAAAATGTCCATGGGGGTCTCCACTGTGGATTTTGTAAGTGATGGGGTCCTTCTCCCGATCCACTGCCTTAAGACGTAAACAGAGACATATACACGCACGCTTATTTTCCTTACATGCGGTACACAACTGTTCCCTATGGGATTCTTGTACTGCAGGAAGAAGCCTCTGCAGTTGCCAGGGGCTACGTGAAGAGATTGTGGAGTAGCTCCATTAATTTGAAAAATAGAAATTACAGTTTGATTTACATAAAATATACTTCCACATGTTAAGTCAGCTGTAACTCTTGAGCACTACCTTATGTTAATGCTAATGATGTTAGCAAGGGAGCAGAAAAGTTGAAGCCGTTGGCTAAAGGAACGAAACACTTTAAATAATTAGATAGAGGTAATTCATAAGAAGTTGTAATAGACAAAAATAAGATTAGTTGCTGGAATAGTCGGATTTAATGAATGGAAAACAGTTGATATTAGCAAAAAGTGATAGATAAATATTTGTGAAGGAGTGTACCTGCAGATTGAGCAGTGTAGCTCCGGTCCTCATAGCTTCACTGATCTCCAGGCTGTATTGTTGCAGGGGGAAGTGAGGAGGACTCTGGTTGTTTGGGGGTAAAACTTCAATATAGACAGTAGTAATGGATGACCTGGTGGGAGAGAGCGAGAGAGCAATGTGAAAAGACTGAAGAGGAATGGGCTGCCAGTGCACAAAGACAGCTAGAGAAACAGATAAACAGATGAAGGAGGAACAGTAGTAGAGAAATGTTAGATGTGAGGGGAAAGAGAAGGAGAAGATCTGGAGGGCAGCACAAGAGGACAGCAGGTTAAAGAAAAAAAAAAACAGTGTCAGGGAGGGTGATGGTCTATTATTTAGGAGTGGTTGGCTAGTGTTTGTTTCTTTGCACTTCATGCTGTGTTTAACTAATCGATAAAAGCATGAAGTCAACAGCAGTGGCAAAGACATGAGACTGTTTTTTTTCCTCTGCTGGGCTTATAAAACTTTTTTTTTTTTCTCTGCAAGGGCTCAACGTTTCTACTACACACTGGAGACAAACTTATCCCACTGTTTGAAAGATTCATTCATGTTGTTTCACTGGGAGAAAAAACCTCTACTTTATTCAAATAAAAATCTGTCTGGACACAGTGGCACCGTCTTGTCAGGGCCGTATTATATCGTCTTTTACAGTGACCTTTATTATGCTGTGTTATGAGTCTTCCTAAGCAGAAATATGAACCTTATTATACACTATAATGTACCTTATTAAGCAGGGTTAAGAACTGCATTATGCAGGATGGCAGCGGTTGAAGACCTTCAGAATCTAACTAAGCTCTGCACCACAGCTTGACCTTTAATATCATATTAGAATTAACACTAAAGGGTTGGTGAATGGAGTGATAATACACTGGTTATTGTAAAATACAGTTATAAAACAAGGCATGCAAACCATGATAAATGGATCTGGAAATGTCTCAACAGGTAAGGAGACTTGATGAACTTGTTTCCAGACAGAATTAGATAAGTAGAGGTTTTACATAATAAAGTTTAGTCGATTTCAGAAATAAAGGATGAATTATGTTGAGTTTCTTTTTTCCAGTAATGACAATGAAAGAAAATGCATTTAGAGTCGTATCCGACGGCAGATTGTGTTACTTTGCAAAAATAAAGTCTTAATTACATTGTGTTTACTTCCCCTTTGATAAACAGCCTCAGCTGCTCAATAAGCTGTACTCACTGGCATTTTCTAATCAACATAACACTTGTGTACTACTGTAATGACCTACAATTGACAGCGCTTGTTTATTTCTGACACCATAAACTGCTTGTGTCCTTGTGTCAGTTTTTCTTTGTGAAAATGTTTAATCACCTGGGTCACAGTCATCACGTTTTAGCTCTCTGGCTCATTTGACCGCTTATGTACAGTAATTTGGAGATAGCAGTGTACAAACTGCAAATTAAAGTAGGACCCAACTGAAAACAGAGCTGACATCTGCTATATCAATTATTCAGAGATGATTCAGTCTGGACTTGTGATCCTGAACAACTCTGTCCCAAAAGAACAATAAGATGCAAGACAGCTGGGAGTAGCTGGAGGTCAATAATGACCTCAAAGTAAAACGCTTCACTTGCAGGAAACACTGTGCAGACAGCAGCAAAAGCTTTTGGGATATATGGCGTGTTACATCACTAAAATGAAACAATGCTCAGTGTGTAATATCATCGATCTGCTTTTCTGCTTGAATGGGTAGATGTACCACTGATCCTAGTGGCGTACATCTCTTGTCTAATCTCTGGTAAAAGGCACAGAGTCCCAAGAAAAAAAAATGAAATCAATTTCCACCTTTTTACCCTTAGAAACGGGGACAGTTGGTTCCAGCTTCATGAGTTAAATATTCATATCATTTTGACTTATTGTATATGAAGTTCCCCAGACACATTATTAAACCATATGTTGGGATCACCATCACTATTAGAAGTAGTGCTGTCATAGTATCAGATTGTCATATGAGATTGTCATGAACAAAATATACTTTACAAAGACAATATGATCGCAATATTTATAGGACATGTGAAGAAAATGAAGTATAAAAAATGCTGTCAATTAAAAATGTCCTCTACTTTGTGTATCATGTTTTTTTCTCTGTTTTTCACTCAAACATGGTAGTATGGAGGTGGAGACAGAGTTTGCAACCATAACTCTAGAAAAGCAAAAAAAAAAAAAAAAAAAAAAAAATGTAACGTCGGATCATAAGTTTTGTCAAAGTGGTTAATACCGCTAATGAACAAGCTGGAAGAATTTCTGTTTAATAGTTTTGTCTCCACTTGACATGAGTGATATCAGGCCTCACCACAGGGAATTAGTTTGCGCCCCAACTTGGTGAAGAGAGCAGAGTTCCAGCAGGGGGAGAGATTAACTCCACTCAAACTGGGTCATCGACTGTAAAAGCCAAAGAACCTCGGGTCTAAACAATAGCCTGAGAAATCTGTTTACATTCACAATAAATAAATAACAAGATAAAGGCTGGAAAAATGTAAGCCAGCAGCGAGAGTGAAAGCTGGTTTTTTTTAAAACAATTCAGATGGCATTATTGATGAAAACCGATGATTCAGTGGAGGTTCCCGTTGAAACTTTTTGTCCTCCAGTGTAAGAATCCTTCCCTTTAAAAACTCTTCTGTGTCTCTTATTTAATATTCATCCTCAATCTCAGTTTCCCATAGTTATTTACTTGTCACCCCTTGTGTAGTAGCACACAAACACAAACCCACAGATGTGTACATATGACTATATTTGCAAATCAAATTTTTCATTAGGACAAATTTTGAAAGAATGAAGTTGCTTAGTCCAGAGCGTGACAGACTTCACAGAGTTGCATCTGTGAGTATTTTCTGATCACTTTAACGTTAAGTCACCACTCAGCGCGCACAAATAACCTCCTTCTCCCCTGTCAGTCACAGTAATTTACTGGTCCAGCAAATCATTATTAGGTTAGGGGGGATGTTTAGGTGAATAGCTTCATCGCTGTTGCACTTTACCATCCTGTTTGTGTCACTCTCTCTGAACTCAGTGTCACTTTTCTGCTCTTTTCAAAGAATCCTGGGATACATGGGGCGTTTCTTTATCTGAGGTGTACATGTAAAACTGCACTTTGACACCTTAAGTCTGTTTTATTTCAACCTATGGATGCAGCTTCTTTGATGCTTATTGGGCTATGAGCGCTGTCAAAGTTGTTCTAAGTAATCAGCAGTAGTGAGGCTGATCAGATCCTGCACAGATACCAACAGAAGACTCGTTCCAGTTCGGGGGCCCTGTAGACAAGATGTTTATTTGCTTCATCTGTTGGATATGAAATATAATTTCTGGCTTGGAAGCGAAGCTCATCTGAGTAGATTTTATGTGTGTCACACAACCAGGGGAGCAGACTTGAGTCACATGACTTCGTCTCAAATCACAATTCTTTGAGATGCATATTTTAAATAATTTAAAGCTGCAATATGCAAGTTCTTTAAATCAAACTAGGACTCCCTCACTTGCCCCGCACTTCACTGACACCCTTGCTGGGTTTGCTGTATCAGTTAATATAAGAACAGGGAGCTCGCTAGCCTCAGTCAACCATAGCAAAGAGGAGTAGTAGACCAGAAATGCACTGATTGACAGCTGTGAGCTCCCACCCCTGACTTTGGCCTTTTCTGATTGGTTAGAAGGACAAGACTGCCTCAAAAACTTTCTTAAGGAAATGTCTCAACCTCTCTATCTCTCTATCTCTACGGCTGCTCGGACGTTCAGCCAGTCAGAAGCATTTGACAGCACCTCTCAACACTATGAAATGTTTTGGAGGATATGTTGACTACAATGAAATAATAGAAGAAATAAAGTTGCACAGACTAATACCACTGATGATAATGTAAACATGGACATTAATGTAACTGTAATCATAGTTATATAGTAATAGTAATAGTAATCATAGTATTAACCTTAATGTTACAGTTCCCAGTCTGTCTCTTTATCTCTCAAGATTTCATTGTCATGCCTCTAACTTGAAACTATTCATTCATTCATCTTCTTTACCACTTATCCTCACTAGGGTCGTGAATGAGCTGGATCCTATGAGTCCATCGCAGAGCTAACATATATAGACAAACAACCATTCTACTACAGTATGGACAATTTAGTTGCCAATTCACCTGCATGTCTTTGTTCTGTGGGAGGAAGCCGAAGTACCCGGAGAGAGAGGGAAAGAACATGCAAACTCCACACAGAAGGGCTGGGTTCAAACCCAGAAACCTTTTGCGTGGTGCACCACCATACCACCAACTTGTAACTGGTATTGGACACTATCAGATCACCTAATGTAATTAGTGTGAGATGCAAGTTAGTAATGACAGAAACGCTCTATTACTTTTATACCTTAGGGTTGGGATATTTGCAGACTCCTTAAAAGTTTGATGGAGCGTTCAGTTCAGTTTCTCTGCATGAGTAGTTCAGACTATATAAGCTAGTTCTACTGTACAAGTGTTAAATAGGTGATGTGTCCCATGGGTGTAGAGCCGTTTAAAACCACCTGAAAGTAAAGTGACTATTAATGCAAGTATTCACTTTGCCAGTGAGTAATTCATACTGAGTAATACATTTCTGTAACTTTAAGTAACCACCTCTTCGTCAACTTCTTACCACCTCCATAATTTACTGGGTGCCTTGTAAGGTACAGTGTAAAATTCTGTCTTTATCTCTCTCTATCTAGCTATTTATCCAGCATCTTATCTGAGCTCATCTCTTCTCTCTGGTGGTGCCCTCTTTTCTCTCTTACCCTCCAGTTTGATGAAAGTATAAATGAGACCCCTGAGCATGAGCTGTTTTCAGTATTCTGGGGAGCATCTAACTAGGCCATGCAAAAGCACTTCTAATCTGAATGAAGCCTGTAAGTATGTCCAGGGTTCTTCACCAGGTCTGGCCCCTCAAAACATGGGATCCAAACACTTTTGTTTTTTGTTTTTTTGAAAAATGTTGTCACTGATTCCTTGTTGGCGCCTACCAGGAAGAGGACACACAGCTCACTGTAGCTGCTGACCCGTAGTTTTAACGAATCACGCAGCGGACATAGATATTGATTGGTTTTGCGGGTTATGTTTTCAGCTGAGATAAACTGGGGGTCTGGGGAAATTTGGGGGCAATCTGTGAGCCGATAACTGGAACCACCTCAATCTGCAGTGGCTCACAGTCTGTATTGATTTGACAGATACATACCTGGAGCCTAGAGAGAAGAGAGACGATTCTGGTTTTCATGACCCCTGACAAATATTGCTGAACAGAGCAATTTACTGCAATGTTGACAGCTAAAAAAAACACATTTTACAATTTTAGAATAGACGTAAGTAAGACATCATAAGTGTTTTATTGTTAGTTTTGTTTAAGTGAACGGATTTATGAGACACAGCCCACAAAAGAACTGCTGAAACAGTTGGATTTGTACTACTTCCTTCCCAGTGTGGCCTCCTTCTTAAGAAGCTTCTAATCACTTTGGAGTTAATATGTATTCTTAAATCATATTCCCTGTGTGTAATTAGACTCATATTAACAGGTATTTCAGACCTTTAATTCCCTCTTTGTATACCTGTATCACAGCTGAGTATGGATAGGAGCTTTGTATGTACTGACGCTGCAAAGGAAAGGGCATATTAATCTGACAGTGTGAAGACGAGGACTAGTAACGGCGAGCAGGAGCAAATATTGAGTCTATCCTTTAAATGGCAGACTGGGTTCAGCTTTCAGCTTGGCTTGGTGTGTCAGGTCCCTAAGACCTTACATTGAGGTACAGACACTAATCTGGAGTGACGAGCACTTCAAGGAGCAGCGAATGGTTCAGTGTGGAGTCCAGAAATGCTAACAGGAGATGGATGGTATCGTCTGATGGACACATCTATCTATCTATCATATCTAACCACTGCCATTTTAACATCAGATAGTGTGTTTTAAAATAATTAACAAGGAAAATTCAGCCCATATGAACCAATATTCCTTCCAAACCAGCCCAACTAAAGATCAACTGTTGCTGCTGTATTGTGTCTTTTTCTTCAAATAATGTTTTAGTTAAAGAATGTGTGTGCATTTAACCAAATGTTTCTTTGGAACAAAAAGGACTTCCTCACTGCAAAGGACACTGCAGTGTTAATTTATCATTTTGTTAAGATGTGCCCAAGTGCAAAGCACCAAGAACTTCACCCAGGTGTGCTTTGTATATGAACAAACAACAGGCTGTTATTCTGGCAGCTGCTGTACCTCAGTGTGCACAGCTTTTGTTTTCACTGATGTCAATATCTCACATGTTTTTTTAGAGTTTTTCCTTATGGTGTTGCTGTATTTGATGATATGCAAAAAGACAAGAGAAAAAAAGAGAAAACGAAAACTGGGAGGGAAATGAAAAGGAGGGGGAAACACGCATCAGAAGGAGCTAACACCTTTTGATGCACGTTGTCCCCCTTTTCTGCAACCTGCAAAAGCACATGGCATGTTCCCACTGAGTCCCCGCTCTGTGATGTTTCTCGAGTGAACTTGGAGGCAAAAAAAAAAGAAAGACAGAGAAAAAAACACTCAAGGAATCTAACGCTCTGCCAGTGCAGCTGCTGCATCAATCTGTGGAGCGATGTAGTTTGACCGTGTTCCAGTGAGTGAACAGCTCGATGGCTGGATTTGCCTCTGTTCTCACATACTGCACGGCCACTTTGAAAACTAAAATTTTACAATTTAAAAAGTGCTCCGTGTGAGAGTTTAGCTGCCAAATCGATACACACAGAGTTTACACAATATATATATTTTTTTGTAATGAAATAACCACAGTTGGAGAATAAACTGAAGTTGGGGAAAGTTATGGCACCTTATTGATTTAATCCATGAAGGAGAGCTGAAGGAGACAGGAAACATGAGGCAAGGGAGGACAACAGTCAAAGAAATGTCACCTTATCAAGTCAGTCCTTATCCCTGTGTGACGGGACCAGAGTGCAGTATATTTTGTTCTCTTACCATCTGTGGTGTTTATCCTTGATGCTACGTCCTTGTGCATTTACTGAAACTGTGCCCTCCCTGACATGCAGACAGTATAATTTCCTTTAGATTTTTAGATTTTGCAAGTAGAATAACTAGCAGTGAGGAAGCTGTTCATTACTTTTCACTCTGCTATTCTCTTCTCCCTTCTTCTCCTTTCCTTTCTTACAATTCATTTTCTTCTCTCAGACTCCTTCAATGCCATTTTCCAATATAAGACTAGAATTTGTGACACATTTCGAAAAATGAAAACGCCTCCCTCGCCAGAAAATGGTGAATAGATGGAGAGAACAGCAGGGAAAGAAGAACAAGATAGGAGCGATGGAGGGGTATGGTGGAGTGTCTGATGGCGAGTGTGTGAAAGAAGCTCTGGAAACCTGATGACCTATCACACCTCAGCTCCAGAAAGTCAGAGGAAGAGACTGATGAAGCACAACAGAAAGAGAGAGCCTTACCTTCTATGAGGAGCAGGTCCATTGTCCGTGGCCTCTACAGTCAAAGCATAGCTGCGCCCCACAGTCAGCTTGACACCTGGTGCCACAGTAATGACTCCAGTGCTGTGAAAATATGAACAAATTACAAAAACATTAGCATCTTCTTTTTGACAGAAGACACTGTTTTTATTGTGGTAGTTCTTGTCTCAGCAGTAGTTTTATTTCTCTGTTGCAATGACTTGCAAGAGTTGTTTTAGTAGTGGTACACTGGCATTTGCAAATCCTGCACAAGTTATCTTTGATACTATCATTAATAACTTCAATACTGATAAAACCACAGAAATCTACATGTCCAGGTTCTGAGGCATTTTTCTGTGGAACATTTGGAACAGCAGCTTTGACACTGAAGAATCATCTTTATTAGTTTAAGGAATTGCTTGACATTTTGGCAAATATGCTTATTCGCTCCCTTGCTGAGATTTGGTCCCTGCTGGATGAGTGACAACAGGACTCCAGGAAGTGACTGCATCCAGCCAAGAAATAGTCCAACACACACCTCCCCTTCCTTAGAATCACAATTTGTAATTTTCACATAAACAACAAAAAATAAGTGAGCTTTACACAATCTCAGAACAGCACAGTGTGGTGAAAGACATGTGTTAGCAGAGCAGCAGCTGCAGCCCTACATATGCCCGCTACCCACACAGGGTGCATTCAGGTACAGGTTTCAGTGTGCACAGTTCATCTGTATTTTGACAGTCCTCCCTCTTGCTCTCTAACTCTAAGCAAAAATAACTTTAGCAAAAGTAATTTCATGTACATGATTACAATCTAAGTGATATAATTACCTGTTCTCAATAAGAAAGTGTCCTTGGGCACCAGCTAAGATCCTGTAAGTCACTTGACCATTGGGACCTGCATCAGAATCTACTGCTGACAGCTTTAAAAAGACACAAAAAACAGCCATTTGTTTATTCTCATACCATAATGAAAGATTTAGCTTTATATCACCTTATGTTCAATCCTACTTTATCGTGTTGTATTAATTAGTAGCGTGTGATGATGTGTACCTGTAACACAGTTTCTCCAGGCATCATGTCAGTAAACAGGTTGACATTATAGGAGACATTGGAAAAAGTCGGAGTGTTGTCGTTGGCGTCCAACACTGTTATTGTCACGGTAACCGGCGTGCTCTGCTGGACGCCATCTGATGCCACAAGCTGGAGAGACAGAGAGACATTGGGGGGGGAAAAACAACAATATATATATACAGTGTTTTTTTTTTTCTTGACAAGAGCAAAACCTAAAATGTTCCTTCTTGCAGAGAAAGTTACGTTCAGCTGAGCTACAAAAAGCTACCTTTGGAAAATCATGAGGTGGGCGGGCTGTGTGCTCAATACCTCCCTGACATCTTGATAGTGTCGTGTTTGTTTCCCTGTTTCTTTTGAGGTGGAATTGCTCTGTACATTTTCAATCTAAATCCCTGCTCTGGGTTTATTTACACACTCCTGTGGGTGCAGCTTGGAAGTCTTAAGAATCTTTGAACTAATCTGTCCCAGCTGTCTCCTCTACATTTAATTTCATATACATAGTGTTAACACTGTTGACTCCACTACCTTTAATTAAACATAATTTGAAATATTTATTTAAAAAATACAAGCATGAACTACTATTTATATCCAATTAATTATAAAGTCATATGAAAAGCAACTGAAGAATAACACCATAACTTAAATTATGGTGGTGATTCAGTGACAATTCCACTCATAAATGAAACAGAAAATAATTCATAATCCAATATTCCAGGAGCCTGCAAGCTGGCTGTGGAGACATGTTTAATATCCCCAGGAAGATTTCAGTCATGATCGGAAATAGAAAATATTTCCATTTGAAATGTTGGAAAAGCAGGATGCAGTGCTTTTACATCCTCGACAAATGATCTGTAATTTTGTTTGGTGTCTTTTCAGCCTCTCCCACTCTCTTACCGCAGCAAACTGAAGTAACTCGTACATATAAGAAATCACACACTACAGGAGCAGCATCACCACTGATACCAATCTCCTCCACGGGCTCATCTGCCAACAAGCTGATTGACTCCTTTAAATGAAAATCATCTTCTCATGTCTCATAGCTGACTCACTCACTCTTCCTCCAGTTTAATTTCTCCTGCAAGGCTTTCATGATGATTACTGTACACCTCTGCCTCTCAATCAATACACCAGACCCTCTGCTTTTCCCATCCTTAACCTGCAAACAGCTGCATGTGCACGCACGTAAGCACACGTCACCTCGTACAATGCGATGCACTCCCACACACAAGCACACTGCGCAGTGTGACCAGGCTGAACTTGACAGATAACAGACTGCTGTATGAAGTGCTGTACATCATATAGTGAGGCACAAACACATACACACACACACACACACACACTTAATCTGCTTGGCAACGAGTAGTCTCTCTCTACCAATAAAGGCATGGCTGAATTAGATTGCACTGAAATAAAATAGATAAGAGAGGAAGAATGGCACATTGAGAGGGGGAACAACAACAACAAAAGAAAGGAGGATGAAAGGGAATGGTGGACCGGAGGACTGGGAGGAGACAGGACTCACACAGAGTCACACAGGAGCAGACAAAGTGATGGTGAGAGGTACACAAACAGTAACAGGAGGAGACCATTGAAATAAGTTCAGTTCTCTACATCTATTTCTGCACGGAGAGAAAAGCTAAGTGCAGGCCTGAATGAAAACAATGAAAACAAGGCAATCACTCATAAAATGAGATCCATTAAAGGAGCAGTGGAGGTAACTGAAATTATGTTTCCTATTTATAAAAGGGCAAACATGTGACACACAGATCTACCTACTATCTATCTACTTTCATCTGTCACCTCCCTCAGCTCCTGTCCTCTTCTCTTCCTCTTGCCTCTTTCACCTCTCTTCTTATCAAGTTCCCTGTTTTCACCTCCTCTCTAGATAAAAGTCTCGCTCCAGTTTTATCAACGGTATCTGTTTTGAAGCCAAGTATTCAAATGCACAGAGGAGCTCATCTCTCTCTCTCTCTCTCTCTCTCGCTCTCTCCCACACACAGGTGTTGTGCACAATACATAAAAATGTCAAGGCTCTGGAGTACCGTGAAAGAATAGGAGTCCTGTGTCTCTCTGTCCAGCGGCTGCAGCAGGGTGAGATATCTTCTGATTCCAGTGGCAGACACAGTGAAAACATCAGAGTAGCTGTCCAGTGAGAACTGGAGCTGAGGATCCCTGGTCTGTTGAGGAGGAAATCAGATGTAGAGGAGCCATTAGAATGGTGAGCTATTCGATATTTTAACCCTTAATAATCTAAGAAAGGTACATTAACTGTGAGCTGCACAATATATGTCAGTAAAGAAATGAAATATTGCAAATTATTACTATGATTCAAAATAAAAATATGAATGTATATACGAAGAAACAGATGCATATGCAAAACAGTAGAGTCCGAGGAGAATGAAAAACATCTCCAAGGCTTTCCTGACATAAAGATCATTCTGAGGACGGTGTGTGTGTGTGTGTGTGAGTCTGAGTGTGAGTGTGTGTGTGTGATGGAGAGGCAATCCTCATCCAAGTCCTCCACTGACATTACCCACACAGTCACTTCCCCTGTGTCTGTGTTTTGTGTGTGTGTGTGTGTGTGTGTGTGTGTGTGAGCTCTCATTCCAGATAAGGCTGGCTCAGCAGGGTAACTGCAGGGAGTGGGCTGATAATATTGCCGATGTAGCCAGTGTGGATATTGAGTCATAAATAAACACAAACACACACACACAAGCACACAAAAGCACACACACTCACACACACTCACAGTCATATGCACACACATAAATAACAGTGATAGACTGTGCATAAAAGCAATTAGGACTAATCATCATTGTCGGTACTCATACTGGAGGAAAGACCACGGTTAGCAATATTTAAAATAAGTCAACACATATCAATCACCACACACACACACACATAGTCGTTGAAACACACACATTATCCCCACTAAGCCTTTGCCCTGTTGTGGGGGTCTTTTAGAAAGCAATGAACCAAAGCTTGTTTTTGTCACAATGACTAAGCAACATCTTAAACAAACTAAGCTCCTGGGGAAGCATCAGCGATAACAGTGTTCCACTACTGTAAATTGTTACATTATCACTAAGAGGCAATTTAAGAGGGAAATGGTTTTTGCTATCCAGATTCATAGGGAAATTAGATAGGACACTTCACACACACTGCAACCGAGGAACGAAGGAGAGGTTCAGTGGAAAAAGGAGGACTGAAACGGAAACACAATAGAGACCCTCATTTCTGTACGGTCACACTGATGATTTGTTTACAAGGTGACTTGTATTTGAAAGCAGGAAATAGTTCTGCATCACATTTGATGGTGTAGTGTTTCTTCTCTATTAATCCAGACTATAAAGTTATGCAGAACCAACACCATATAAAAAACTCCTCCCCCAGAACAATGATAGTCCAATAAAATCTTCACAATAACAGCAGTTGCATGGAAGGCCTGTCAAACCTTTCTTCTCCACACAGAAGCGGCATGAGCTCAGGGGCTCATTTCTTGTCAATTTAACTGTATCCATCATTCCTTTAGCTTTCAGATATCAAAAACAGACTAAAAGAGAAAAGAATGGATGAATCAGCTCAGAAGAAAACCTGTGTGTTTCTGAATGTCCAGATCAGAACAACAACCAGCTCGCCTCATACTGACACCAGAGGAAAATATCAACAAGGATTGTGGTTAAAGTGGTGCCATTTAATGCATTCAGTGGCATGAGTTTCACAGCGGAGAATATTGTCCTGACCTGCACAGCTATCACTCTGTGGTGCAACTGTACTGTAGGAGAATGGAAAGGTTGACAGGCTGGGGGGGGTGTTGGCAAACAGTTAATCACCACCTGGTACTGGGAGTTGTTACATGACCATTAAACACTGGTCAATGAGCTTTAAAATCGATAATGAATGGATTGTCATTTTGGTCGACAGAAAATACAACATCAACATCAACCAGCTGACACCTCAGAGAACTGAGCTGAAGGAGATAAAGACAGAGTGAATGCACTCAGATTATACATACGGGCGTCTGATTGGCTGTGAGCTACAAAGGAAGTAGATGCAACAAATCATATTGGTGAAAAGAGTCCAACAACAAACTCTGTGTATATTTCTGTACTAAATCTGTAAACCATTTTAATTCATATTTTCATGATTTCTGATTCAAAATGTTTTAAACTTCTGGTTTGGTCGGTGACAGCTCTGTGGGTTTTTATCCTCACCTCCTCCACATCGTTATCCAGAGCTACGATGGCCAGCGGTGTAGACAGGCTGTCGTTGGTCCCTACAGTGGTTCCCACTGGTGATGCCTCACTGACGTAGCCATGGTAACTGGTCTCCAGGAAGTAAGGTGCCTGGTTGTTTTCATCCAGAACTTCGATTTGAAGGTTGGCAAATGCTGGAAGGGGGTGGCCATTGTTCTGCTCAGCCTAAAGAGGGGAGGTAAAATAATTGTTCATTTGTGCTGTGATGTTACACTTCATCTTCTCCACTCTGCTAGTCCCTCATGCTGCTGTTAAGGTGGAGTTTAAACATCAAGGGCTCGGTAGAGCTCTTAGCTCAGGTAACAGTAATATAACAGCCTAGTTTCTCATGTTTGTGTTTATTTTACAAGAAAGTGAAGAGCAATTAGTTTTAGATCAACTGATGGAGTGCAGATTTTGATGTTAGTCTGACTTTACGGTATCTTAGAGCAACACACTTTTTGCCCAATTTGTCAGCTTTTGAAAAGGAAAATATTTCCCTCAAGGGTAAAAATTCAGGAAAAAACTGCAAAATCTAGGACATTTCTGTTTATGTGGTATTACTTTGCGTTTTGACTCCTTGTAAATCTGTGTGATTAGATAGACAAAATAATCCTGTGTAGTGAAAATGGGTACAATTCAGCTTTTAGAGTTCATTCAAGCAAAATCTGACACATATGACTATGCAACCGTCTGACTGCCTGTGCGTCTTCTTTTCTGTTTGCAGCTCATGTCTTCTCGTCTACATCTCACTCCTGTAGCTTCCCACTCCTCTTTCTTTGCATCCCTCTCTTATCATTTTATGCAGGATCCAAACAGCTTTACTATCCCAAAGGTGAAATGAATGCAGAAGCATTTAACAAACAAAACATCACAGGTTTTGACACTGGTGTATACACAGTTAAAACACACTTTTAACTACAGTAAATACATCCTTAAGAGGAAAAACTACATTTTCAAATTCATTAGAGCAGAACCTGATGTATGATTGCGACTGTAATTTCATTACTGACCTAATTAGGCCAAAAACACCTTCACACAGCATAGCCCAGCTCTAATACTTAACAATTAATGCCAGAGAGGAACACTATCAATTGAAATAAACCAGGAGGCACCAAATAGGTAAAGTGAGAAATAGCATTTAGTCTTTATATAAACGTACAGTGTTGATGGATATTTGGGGTTTGAAGGCAGAAGAAAAAACGTTCCAGAGGGATGTCGCTGTTTCTATAAGGAACTCCCCTGTTTGCAGCTGTACTGTTTCTCACCTTGATAACCAGATCAAATCTGCGGTAGTGCTCTCTATCGATGGGCTTCAGAAGCAGGAGCTCCGCCGTTGTTCTGTTCAAGCTGAAATATTCTGCATAGGAATCTGGTTTACCTGTGAAAATATGCATTGAGAGCAGAGCTAAAAACAAAAATACACAAAAATGAAACCAGTGTGTGTGTGTCTGTGTGTGAGGGAGAGCACGAGGGGAGACATCAGTAAGTGGTGAAAGAATCAATATATTTGGTGGGTGTCTAAGGAGAGTATAAAAGAGAGAGGGGAGAGATGGAGGGAAGAAGGCATGGCTAATGCTCCCAGTTTTCTCATCTCAGCTCTCCAAATGAGAGGATGCACAAACACAGACACACACACACACAATGCACACACACAATACATATATGGTACTTTGGAATGCTACATTGCTCAGCGGGGAAATCAAGGTCTAGTGAGAGGAGCGGCAACTCAAACAAGTGTACACAATCACATTTCTCAAGTGTGTATATCTATGTGTGTGTGTGTGTAAATGTGTTGCATCTTTATGGCTGCCACTGATTTTATTGGCTTCTACTGAGGGAGGCTGCATCCCAAGTCAGCGTGATTCCTCCTGTGTTTGTCGTTACAGGCGTTTGTGTCCAAGCCTGAATGAACACAATCTGTGTTTGACTCTAAAACTATTTAGTTACTTGTCAACTAAATAGCTTTAGTAACTTTTGATAGAGTCTAATGAATTCCACTGAATCCGGCACCTCTTTCTTTAAACATTATACCCTTTTATTTCTTTATTCATTCACTGATTAAAAAAAGAACATCGATCTCAGAGGTACTGCAAAATTGCAACACATTTTTTGTCCTGTGTGATTGTGTTTTCACCAGTAAAAACGTTGTTTTGTGTGTGTGTGTGTGTGTGTTTTTTTTTTATTCCCAACACTAATAAAGATGCCTTGAAGCGATGGTGTATGGTTACATCACCTATGAAGCAATAATGGGCGACCAGTTCCATCTCTGTCATTTTGGAAATGTCTCACCCTTTGCAAACCAGCTCTAAGCACACAATAATTACTTCACATGCTTTGCTGAGTCAATCCAGCTCCTAAACATTTAAGCGTGTTCCTTAAAAAGCCTCAGGATCATTTTCATAACAATTAACAATTAGCCCCATTTGAACAGATGCGCCGCTGTCATCGTGAATTACACTGTTATATCTATCAAAGCACCACGTATGCATCCCCTGTCATTAAATGCAACACAAACCGGGGTGCGTCATCATGCACAGCAATGATCGTGTATTTCATCTCACTGTATATATTTGTTTTATAGCCCAAACCTCGAAGCGGAACAATGTAACCCCCCCCCCAAAAATGTCAACCTACCAATGAGGATGGAGTATAAGATTCCTGGTCTGTCAGAGGGAGGTTGGATGTTTCTGTCTTGGTCCACAGCTTGTATGGGTGGAGTCACGTTGAGGGGGTTCACTTTATTCTGGAGACAGAACCAATGAAATCAGTTGAGAGTTCAACAATGTCACATACACTAACAGTCGGTATGAAATGCATCAGATAGGAATGTAAGGCCGATGTAATGATTTCCATCATACTGGCTCTGAATGAAAGAAAGGACAGAAACAAACCACTTAGTGCCAGCTATCATCACGTTCACTGCAGTTTTCAGGGAACATTCTGTGATCTCTTAACTATAAAGAAAAGCTTTACCTTTGTCATTTACTGTATTTATTAATGGAACTACAAAAATCTGCATAAAAATCTGCACACACAGCACAAGCTGTAAAATAAAGTTATAACACAGTGACAATTAGGTCCTCTCTTTATTGTGAACATGTGTTGGTCCTGGTTGTCCCTATAGATGCAGGATATATATATATGTTTGTCTGTGTATAAACACACAACAAATACTCTGTGCAAGTGTGGATCCGCATCTGTATGCAAGTGTTGTTGGGTTATAATGTTGACTTATAATGGTGCAATATGCTGAGGTGTGTAATGCCAAGACCCCCAAAGGGGCAAACATAACATGTCTATAGGATAAAATCTACAATCACAAGAGCTGTAAAATGTCACGCCAAACAGGCCAACAAGACTGCGTATTCCCAAATGAGGACACACACACACCGTAGACAATTCTACCAACTCATACAATACGTCACCAGAGCACCTGTCATGCCGCACTTAAAATCTACTAGCCATCACAGAGCTATATCTCCTGTTGCCTGTCACTGAGCAAGGAGAGGAGGGAGGCAGAGGCAGAGGTGGAGAAGTTATGGTGAGTAATGAAGTGGAGTAAAAGAGGGTGTTAATATATGAAAGGACGGGTGGGTGGGTGTGTGGAGGGGAATATGCCAGGAAGTTTGGGAGTAAACAGCAGTGTAAATCCAGCACAGAATGAAAACGTGGGACATTAGAAAAAGACAGCCAGATCCTGAGAAACTAATCCAACAATGGAAAACCATTTTTAAGTGTCACTTGAAATTATGAAAATATAAAAGCAAGGTAAAAGTGACAGATGTGCACCGAGCTC
Source organism: Caranx ignobilis (assembly GCA_021432705.1). Taxonomy (NCBI): domain Eukaryota; kingdom Metazoa; phylum Chordata; class Actinopteri; order Carangiformes; family Carangidae; genus Caranx; species Caranx ignobilis. The sequence goes on from MU269988.1 coordinate 8,980,215, forward strand.
AGCTTTACTACATTAACTTGAATTTAGCCAAAGAAAAAAAAATCCTTGAATGCCCTGACCAATCTGTCCTCAGAGGAGTCTGCTGTCCCTCTTTCACACCACTACAGAAACAACAGACAACTCTCTTTCACACTGTAACCTGGTTTAAGGCTCTAACACATATGCTCCCACTTTTCTCACAAAGTACTAAAAGCACAGAACAGGGCTTTGCACTTAGAAAATTCTGTCTGGTTTTTAACGAGGCTTTTGACTACACTGTGCAGTATATTCACGGTATTCACACCTCCTCGGCAGGCCTTTTTCATATCATTGTTTCAATATTTACAATTACTACAATGTGCCGTGTATCTTTGTGTGTTATATACCTTGACATGTAATAATGACTGGAAGCTACTTAGCTGCGTCATGGTGGTGGTGCTGTACAGGCAGCCAGCTTCTTGAATTAAACCTGCATTGAATTAAACCTGCATTAAACAACAAGTGCGTCCTAACCAGGTTCAGCACTTTATTTTGTGTTGTGAAAATCTGCAGCACGATCTTGTGTTTGGTTGTGTTGTGTGTATTTGCAGCACTGTTGCAGTGGTTTTCTGAATTTGTCTGCATTTTGTCTATTTGTATGTGTTGTCTGGCAGTGTGTTGAGCTCTTAGAGCTACTGTGCTTTGGTTGACAAAAGACTAATCAGTCTCCAAAAGTCCAAGTACATGTAATTGAGTAGCTTGATTTGTTGAATTGACAGTTATAACCCAAAGCGTCTAAGGTCAAAAGCATAGATAAACAGGAAAAGTGCCCATACTCACATCTGATAAATGAACATCGTTAGCTTCAAAATACAAGGGTTACTAGAGCAAGTAAACAAACAGTGTAAGGCCACTTATTCACAATTACCATCCCTGAAAAAATGAGTTTAACTGATAATGCAGGTCTAAAATGTGGCCCACAGGGAGCCACAACAAGCTGGGCAGGTAATATTAAAAGGCTCTTTACTCTCTAGGGTTTCCAGGCTGACTGTCAGAGACATGCAGAATCAGACAAGCGAAGTCTGCCGAACCAGCAGGCAAAATAACAGCAACAGGTATCAAGCAGGCATGAGTGACTCAGACGCTGCAACAACTAAACAACACCACCTGGCAAATGTGTGTGTGGGGAAACTGCCATTTTATATATAGTGGGGAACTAATGAGCAGCAGCTGTGCAGGCAGGTGGCTGATCCCAGGAGCAGGCAGGAGATCAACAGAGGAGGGAGGAACCCCATGAGGGTGTCTAGTGGTCAGGTGAGGCTTTGTGTCTGGGCGGTTCTGATCCATTTTTCAGAGGCAGCCATGTTTTTGAAGTGAACGCGTGAACATGGCCTGACAGGCACGGCATGAATGACCAGCATCTTGGTGCGTGTGTGTGTGAGAGAGAGAGAGAGACGGAGTGAGAGAAAAAGGGAGAGTGTGTAGCTGCGTTGGCTCTGAGGCTCTGAGGTTGTCATATCTTATCAGTCTGATTAGGACTCAAACTATTATAGCAGCCTGACTCTTCTCCTTGTTCATTCCTCTTCTCTCTTCACTCCTTCCCTCTTCCTTTCCTCTACCTCTGCAACAACAGCTGTGTGCTGTCACCTCTACCTCATCTATCTATCCATCCATCCATCAGTCACTACACTGGCCTATCTATCTATCTATCTATCTATCTATCTATCTATCTATCTATCTATCTATTTTTCTATCTATCTATCATCACACTGTACTCATCCATCCACCCATCCGTCAGTTACTACACTGGGGCTCATTCAAGCAGAACATATCAAGGTACTGATGCTGGATGGCTTCAAAGTCAGGTCTTAATCAATCAAAGATGGCCCCTCAGAGACAGCTGCTTTGAATAAATGAGAGTGCATTCAGGCAAATCTAATGAAAGACACCATGCTGCTAGTGTAACATAAACATGCATTTATTTCAGTGACCCACAATAAATTACTTAAAGCTTATGACTGTTTAAAAATAAAAACCTAAGCGTTAAGAAGGAGTAAATTGGCAGTAAATGTAACACAGATGGATAAAGGAGGAAGAAACAGAGGGTCACTTGGGATTGGTCAATAAGATGGACATGCACATTCAAGACTGAATATTGTGCATGTGTGAATACTTAGCAATCCGCTGAATGGAGCTGATAATTGCTGCTGCTATGTGATAAGTTTTGAGAGTGAAAGTTGTAAAAATCTTTCATCACAAGAGCCACTCTTCTTGGTGTCTGAAAAGCCTTCAAGTTAATGGATACATTATTCATACCGGAGGTGGGTTCCTATCTAATTTCTTCACTCCAATTATTTCTGAGCTCTTCCACAAAAATTGCAAATAATATCTAGAATAAATGTCTGACTGAGGCCTTTTTCATGTGGAGGTTGCATGTTCTCCCTGTGACTGTGTGGGTTCACTCCAGATACTCAGGTGTCCTCTCATAGTACAAAGGCTAAGGTTAATCTGCGACTCTAAATTGCCCATAGGTGGGAATGAAGAGTGTGAATGGTCATTTGTCTCTATATGTCAGCCTTGTGATGGACTGGTGACCTGTCCTGGTTGGAGGGTGTATCCCCGCCCTTGCACAATGTCAGCTAGAATTGGCTCCAGCCATGCCTCCACTCTATAAAGATAAGCAGTACAGATAATGGCCAGATCAAAAATAAAAATAAGCTGCCATCACACAATCTGCCTTTGCAAAAAACGTGCAAACTAAAAGATAATGAGCTGGTGCTCCAAAGGAAAAAAAAAACTAAAAAATACAATACTAGGTCAAATCCTATGTGCTTGGTCAGCCTGTGGTCAAATCCAGTTACACTGTCCAACAAAATCATCCCAACACATAAAACTCTGCCATGATTTCAGCTGGATGTCCTTCCTACCACTCAGAGACAAAGACAAGAAAGACTGTATTTTTCTTTTCTTTTTTTTTTCTCTGTTTTTTCAGCCAAAAATGATGGAAGTCCATGCAACTGAAATCCACAGTATGGTAAAGCTCCAAAACACCAGATCCTACACATCCCATAATGCAGCTCAGATGTATCTTTCGTTACATCTTCTTTGTCCTCAATCACATGCAGACTAATAGTCAAAGTTCATATTTAAATACACTAGCATGGCACAATATTAAATCGTAAAAGACAATTGAAGAACAGTCCTGCTTCAGAGTAGATCACAGGGCAAGGACAATACCATTAACAGACTTAATTACTTCTCACAGCAGGAGAAGCACAGGTGTGGTTTTAACAATGGCCATTTAGGGGCTTGGTAAGTCTTCATGTGCAAAGCAGGAGCCCTGAAAACTGTATGAGGGTTAGTGTTTCATATATGAGCTTGAATCTCATATCTGCACAGATTCCTGCTGAACGGAGATCACAGTCACAAAATCATCAGGAGGCAGTGAAAACAGGGTTTACATAAAGGAGAAGCCAAGCAGCCCCTCATTTGCCTGTATGTCTCCATTTCTTATTGCAGTGATGGAGTGAGATCATAAATAGATCATAAACACTGATATAAGTGAAGCATCTGGAGTCTTCAGCAGTGCTGTACTGGGAGCAAATTGACATCTGAGAACCAATCTCCGTCTTAGATGCAACGTGTTTTATGCATCGCTTTGGATTTTACAACCCCTTCAGGATTTTCTTTGCATAACTTTTCCTGTGTGTCTCTCGTTCTCTCTCGGTTTCACCCCGCCTCCACCACCACCTCTCTATCGTAAACGCTGTCCTTGTCTGCTTACACTTGCTCCTTCTCAAAAACCACGAGGTGTAAAGTTGATTTACTCCTGTTGTTGCTCCCTGTGCCTCCGTACCTTGGCTGGGAAGGAAGAGTGTGTGCGTGTGTGCCTGCGTGCATGTGTGTGAGTGCGTGTGCGTGTGTGTCCAAAAGAGTGTATGTGTGAGTCAGGAGAGATAAGAAAAATAGAGAGGGGTTTGAAGACACTGGTGTCAGCAGTAGTTTGAGGGCCTTAGTGTCTCTGGAGTAAAGTGAGCATGTGTGTTCGTGTGTGTGTGTGTGTTTAAGTCATTGTGTGTGCATGTGTGACAAAGATCTCAGTATAAACAAAGAGATGAAGTAGACAATGTCCGGTTCGGCATGACTGCTCTACCGCCCTGACACGGTTGCGGATTTTTGTGTGTGTAGGTGGTTGGGGGCGTTGTTAAGGCATGAATGCACTGCTAGCTTGTCACTATCAAGAGTGTGTGTGTATGCATACGCGCAGGTGTGTGTGTGTGTGTGTGTGTGTGTGTGTGGTAGAGGATGAATGCTCTGCTGACTTGTCAGAGTTGAGGATTTTGCCTGCAGCAACTTTGTCTCATTTACAAAGTGGTATTGCGAGTCTCTTTGGATAACAGCATCAGCTAAATGCCTGAGATACAAATACAATATGATATGTACAGCTGTGTAAGCATAAAGCCGTGCCACACTGTTGCACAATCGCTCTTGTAACACTTGTTCATACACAAGAGTTTCAGATTATGATCCGTCAGGGAAAAAAAAAAAAAATTATATATATACATATATATATATATATATATACACAATGGATTTTTTTCAAGGTTGTTAAGGTTAATTGATTAATAACTCTGTATGCTTATTAAAATAGCATAATTCTTGATCTAAATGATGCTAACTGATAATTGAACAGGAGTGTACATTTCCCATGTCCACATTGACGATTTTAGCATTTTGTTCTCATTACCTAGCAGATGGTGGTTAGCAGCACCACAAGTTTCTTTTTTTTTTCATCTGTAAAGTCGAGAAAAATACATGTTTCCTATTTCTTAACTCCACCTGCTATTGACACATTACAGCATGTTTGAAAGCTCAGAAGTCATGAAAAAGCAGATATACTGTAGCATCCTTGGCCATATGATGTATCAGTATAAGAGGTACCAGAGTAAAGTTGCAGTTCCCATGTAAAGATTCAGTGGATGTCAAGAGGGCATACAAATTATCTGACAAATGATGTGTGATATCACAAAAGTCAATAGACACTGCAGCAGCATCAGTTTTACATACATTAAATATGAGCATGTATAAACAAGGCCTAAGAGATTAGCTCTTACTATTAACCTTAATCTAAGATTAAAAAGGTAAACGCTGCCAACATTACTAAAACTCACGCACACACTCCTATTGTCTGCTGAGGGAAATTGGTACCGCAACAGTACACAGATCAAAACGTGCCCTCTGGACCACACAATATACATATAAAACAGACAGCATATATTTACATATGGGACACACACATACCGGCTCTGTCAGCTCCAGTACATTAGCTTTGTACGTGATGGGACTACAATCACGGGTGTTTCCCACAAGCGTGCAGGGCAGAAACATCGGACCCAGGTCGTCACCATCCAGTACATCCACAGTTAGAGTGGTGGTGGCTGTTCGGCGCTCACTGGGGTAGGGGGCTCGGTCCTAAACAGAGACAGAGAGAGAGAGACAGTTTCATCTTAACCACTTTCTTATTTGGATATTTGTGAATCTTCATCCTCAAGTCTTGAACAAAAAGTGAACATGAGTGCTGCTGAATATTTTCAAGAGATGAACAAAGCTGCCAGGAAGCTCTCAATACCTTCAAAGACTGATGTCTACTCAGCCCTCCATCTCCATGTCTATTTATATTTCATCAAGAGCAACTAAAACACATATCTGATGCATTTAAAACTGGTTCAGCTCCTCACAGACCATCCATGATGTACAAGCTGCTATTTGTTACATTATCATGTATGTGATACATTTCATAACAGTGTTATAAGCTTCGTATGTTGCATCATACTGTAATCAGTGGTTGATTTTACCACACTAAAAGTTTTTCTTTGAAAAACAAATTAACACAGATGAAGTGTAGGAGAAATAAATTAATAGACAAAATGAAAGTATCTGAATTATGAATAAAATCCAACAGTAAAATCTCATTCAGCCTCATGTCTCTACAATTACAACACTGTACATTTTTTCACATAACATGTTGCTCATCTTCCCTTTTGACAGTTTTAAATAGTCACAACAGATCAAATTAGTAGTGGTTTAACTGAGTATTGATTAAATATTGACATTTGCAGTACATTCATTTTGTATAGTGAGCACACAGATATTTCAGGTCTTGTTCCCAGAGGTGAATGAGCCAGTAAATGAAAATGCTCATCTTGTGTAGTCATTATGCTTTTAGATGAGAAAATGAAAAGAAATAAAAAAGAAGCCATATCCTAGCCAAAAAAAAAATCATCTGAATGAACACTATACCAGGTGGCCTATCACATTTTGTTCCCAGCAAAAATATTTGTATTGGTTTCTGGGGGAAAAAATCCTACACCAAAATCTATGACCTTGAAACACAGAAAATGAAAAATGGATGTGTGTACACAATATTAAGTTTTCATTCAGTAGAAGACCTTCAGGAGACCTTAAGCTGTAGACCCTGTAAAACATCACAACTATTTTTTGTCAAACACAAAAAGTAAAGTTGTTCAAAAGCTTCAATTTCTACTTAGGCATGAATGTGCAATCACTCCTTCCTTTTGTACACCTCTTAAAGTGCTGCTGTCAGCTTGTGGTAAAGTATCCACCCTTCAATTACAAAGGAAGCTGCTCAGTAAATTCACAAATAAAAGAAGAAAACGCTTAACAGCTTAACAGGCCTATTCATCTGAATGGTCAATACAAATGCTTCACTTTCAGTTTTTACGTCAAGATAATTTAGATATACATGAAGCCTTGTTATTTTTTTTTTTATTATTATTTCACACAGCTCTTAGAACAAAATAGCCAAATCAGGGAATCTGCAGGAAACTCAAAGTGAATAATCAATGCAACAAGCACATGTCCACCCTAGATGGAAAGAAACACTCTAAAAAGATCTCCTACTTCAAGTTATCTAGAACCCTGCACCCTGTCCTTCACATTTTTCCTGGTTGCGTCTGCATATCAGGTAGTTGGACACATCAGCACATGTTTCTTTCCCTTAGAAGAAGCAATTTTCTGCCACAAACCATTTTTTTCCCCTCACAAGCTTGAAAATTAACCCAACAAGATAAGGAGCAATGGACCTCTGTAAAGCACTGCTGAAATTCCCTTTTTACTGTTATTTAATTACACCTGGATTGAGTGTTTCTCTGTCATTGTGTTAGACATCGCACTTCTCACTGTCAATCACTCGACAGCACAAGGGAAGCATAGAAATTTCTCTTCTCTTTGAGCGGTGAGATGTGAAAAAAGACAAAAATATCCTTTAAAAAGCTGTGATCATACTCTTATTTTAGACAACTATTTCGATAAAATTATAAGATTTGTAGTTCAGTTAATCAGTTTTTTTCTCTTTTTCATAACATTTCAGCAAAAGGTCAACTTTATTCCAGGCTGTTCCTTTACCTCCCGGCACATGTCTCTAAGACAGCCTTTCTCTTACACAGCCTTTCTGAGAATTTATATTCAGCAAATCCACAGCTACTCAAAACACCCTTAATATTGTATTCAGATGAACACTGAATATGTCAGGCTTTCAAGCAGTCAGAAACACATTAATCTTTCAGTGTACTGTTGACTTTTAATAATGCTTTCAGGGTAAATGGGCCTTGAGACATACGAATATTTGCCAGAATCCTTTGCTGAAAACCAAAGGATTTGTAAGCAAGGTTTTCCTGTCACAACAAAAACCTTAATGGCGCAATCGGCTACTTAAGTAATTTTCGGTCGCACTTTAGATCCTTCAAATTTCCCACCATCCCTCCCCACGAGTCTCTTTTGCATGTTGAGTGAAATAAACTATATTGTAGACCAGTTGAATAAAACATACAGAGTGAGTGGTGTGAAATAAAAGGAGGGAAACAATTACATTAACATAGACATAAGTGATAATCAGGGTTATGCTTATAGTTCCCTGGAGGCTGAGTCAACAGAGAAGTCTGTGTAGCAGTAATGTTGCCATAATAATAAAAATGTACATATGAAATCACAACATCAGGCTACAGACTTAAGTCCCTTTTAATCAGGATAGAATTAATTTTCTTCAGACTTCCTGGATACATATCTATTGTATGAAAAACACAGTAGCATCCTCAGATTTGGTCTTTGGTAGGTGCATGACATTCAGAAAGACAACTAAAAACAACAACAACAACAAAGAAGACCACTCACGTTAGCCTGTATGATGACTAGGTACCGCGTTATCTCCTCATAGTTGAGTCTTTCTCTTAGAACGACGGAGCCAAACAGAGTCAGGGGGATGTCAAAGGTTCTGTTTGCTGTCTGAAACACAAACACAAACAAGTCACTGACAGGGGCAGTTGTCCATTTTTTTGACAATATGTAATAATAACAGTGGGAGGACTGTGGAAGTTAGAGCAGTAAATTCCTAGAGTATGATTTTATTATTACACTGAAAAGACACAAAGGAATTTCTCAGGTAATACTAGAAGCCGAAAGAGAAAGAAAGAAAGCAAGAAAGTCATGAGTCAAGAGGAATCTATTAAAAAGCAAAGCCAAAAGGGATAAAAAAGGAGCGAGATTGTGATAGAAACATAATATTTGTACAGATAGTTAAAGGCAAAAACTCTCTATGTTTTTTTTAATATATCAGTGATCTTATCATGACAATAAAACTTCCTAGGAAAACAGGAAATAGGAGATTAAAGAAAGCGTGTTGTATCTAATCTCATGAAGCAAGTAAATGATACAATCGTCTGCAATAATTGACTTGTCTTTGTACAACAAATCCCCAGTGCGTCTGTTACTGAGCTCAGTTAGATTTTATGCAAAATGTGTCAGTCAAATAACTGCTTGGAGACGAAGAGAAGGGATTTAGACAGACATTGAATCTAGTTGTCGATAAAACTGATATCATGTGGTCAAGACATGGTTTGGTTATCAACCTACAGACACACAGCACCAAAAGAATCCACGATACTTGTGCAAAACTAGCATTTTACATAACAACTTTATATATCACACTTGAAGGAGGTCAGTGGGCAGAGGGATAACCTACCGGGTCTTTAGGATTGTACTGGATCGTATACTCTATCTGTCCGTTGGGACCGTCATCAATGTCCATTGCCCCGTTGTTCCCCCAGAAACCAGAGAAGATGGTGGTTCCTACTGGCGTCAGCTGAAAACACAGACAACACATTTGACATTTCAGAGGATTTCAGTATCTTTGTCTATAAGCTCATTGCACTTGTCAAACACAAAGACAGTGATTAGCTCTTATCCTGCACTGTTGAATCTTGCACCTACTATTGGTATGTTCACAAAAAGTGGCTGTAAGGGATCTCCATACCCCTCTGCCTCGACAAAAACAAACAAAATACAACTTTAAGTTCTATGTTTATTGTGCTCAAATGGAGCTTGAGAAGGAAAATCAGTCTGCAGCTGTTTGTGTGTTTCCATTTGCACTGGAAATATAATGGAAGACAGGCAGCATAGTCTGGTCCAGCGCTCTGTGCCTCAGTTTTCTCCATCTCATCACTGCGAATATTTGCCATACCTCATTGCTCCATCTGATAAAAGTTTCAGATAAAAGTGGAAAATTGGGTGATAGAAAATCAGGCACAATATGTTAAGAGATGCTTGTCACATAAAAGCCAAAAGAAAGCACTGACATCTTCACTTTTTCCTTTGATTTCAGGCAAATAAAATAATAATTAAACGCAGAAACAGACTGGACCCAGTGCCCATGGTTATAAAATAATGAGTCACTGTCAAAACAGATTTGTCTTAGTTTGTAGTGTATTACACCTACTCTTTTCACAGTTTAAAAGTAATGAGTACATATGACAACTGAGCTCCAAGTAGCTGATGAGTACTTTTAATTCAGTGAGGTATCACATAATTATCACATTAGTCTTGTTAAATCAGTTGCTTGCTGCTAATGTAAATGACATGGGATTTTTTTAGCTATCCATTGTTACACTAGCTGACCACAGTTAGCATATCTAGCATAAAAGATAACTCATGCTAATTTCCTGAAGATTATTCTGAAGGTTAAACAAACTTGAAGATAGCAAGCACAGTTCTACTGAATATTTTCTTCTCAAAGTTTGATTGGTGTTCTGGCAGGAAAGAAAAAATCTGAGAAAAAGCAGATGCTGTGGAAAACTGCCAGCACTATGTACAATGTAGACCATAAGTTCACATATGCTCTGCTTAAACACATTCACTTAGACTTAGACACAAGTCTAAGTTATAAAAATATAAATAATATGAGAAGTAACTGGACACATGTCAAGTCAAACCAAATCATCACATTCAATAATGCAGTCTGAAGTCTTTGAACAGATGCTTCATATTTCCTTGTAGAGCTTCACTGCAGCCACTTCCTGCTATAGTCTGATCTTCATCAGGTGGAAAGCTCAGGTGACTTACTTGGCCAGTTTAAGATCACTTCACCACGTCACCCTGAAAAGTTGTTTGGTTGCCATGGCCATATGTTTAGGATTGTTGAAAAATGCCGCCCAATGACTTTTGACAGATTTGTCTGAATCTGGGAGCACAGACTGGCCCAGTACACCTGTTCATTCATCCTGTTGCTTCTGTCAGCAGTGAAATCATCAATAAATGCCAGTGTGCCTGTTCCACTGGCAGCCATAAATGTCTAATCCATAAAAGAACCACCGCCATGTCTGACAGATGAGGTGGCGGCTTTGGTTCATGAGCTTTTCCTCAGGCATAGGTTGATTTTTGTTTCGTCAGTTCACAGAACTTTCTTCCACAACTCTACCCATTCAGTTTTGTGTGATTTTGTGCACTGCAGCCTTGGGCTTTCTGTTTTTGAGGTTTACCGGGGGTTGCATCTCATGGTGAAACCTTTGAGGTTCTGATAATGAAGTCTTCTCTTGATCACCGACAAGGAAACATGTTTGCTTGCATCCTGCAGAGTATTCCTGACTTGCTGTGCAGCCATGACGGGGACTGTCCTCACCATGCAAATGAATTTCTATTTACCCCCACCAGACTTGTGCTTCTCTGTCGACCAGGCCACCTGCCTTATTTTAGTTTCCCTGAGCGTGGACTGTGGCAAAGCAATTACCTTTGACATCCCTTTGATGGATGCTTTCTTGTTATTTTTATTTTTAGTGTTCTTATTATCTTCCTCACTTGCAGGCACCTCTTTACTCTTTTACTCCTCAGACAATTCCACCTTAATCTAAATGGCAAAAGTCAACTCTTAATCATATGACCTTTAGTGCATAAACAACACATAGCTCCCTGAGACACATTAAGCAGCCAGAACCCATTACTTTTGGTTGTGCAGTATTAAAAGGACTCTGTGCCTAAAGGTGGTGCTAGATATTGAGAAAGTTTGATTTACGTTTTTCCGCGAGAAATTCTGAGTCTAAGAATTAAACAGGTTCCACAACACATGATAGGAACAACTCTGCTGAACATAAATTGCTGTGCTGTGTTTTTTTTTCAGCCATGTGCCTTAGGACCTGTGATTAGGTGTCAAAACAGAAGTCTAATCTCCAGACAGCACGAGAAACATTTGAGATAGAGTTTAATTTAGCTGCTTCACCAGTGATTTGTTACATCACTTCCCTCAACGGGGTTATCTCTGCCTCCCACTGATTTAACAATGGTCTTCAGAACGTCTAACGCTGTCACTTTTGGACACGGCTCTAATGAAACAACCCCACACCCAGGCACTGGTGCCAGCTCATGAAATCAGCCACAGGGATCACCTTGTACCCGAAAACTTCCAGAGTGAGCTCATAAATTGTGTCCTAGACATTCTCATAAATAACCATATTGCCTCTCTGTGTGTCATAATGTGTGTGTGCAGAACTTTCTTGGGTTTAAAACTGCTCAGTTATATACAACTAAAAGCAGGTTTAATGTAGATAAAGCTGGATGAAGTCCTGAATCACACTCTCAATATTAAATTTACTGCATTAGATGGTGGGAGTTCTGGGGGCAACGTAAGTGAATCAGACAATAGCTGTCTGCCTAATGAGCAGACTTGCACTCATATCCAAATAAATCTGCTCCCGCTTTTAAATTATTGCCAACATCGGAATAAATTTATTCACTTTTTAAAAATTATTGCCATCAAACTGACTACATTTACCTTGGCATGGCACAGAGATCATATTTTAAAGATCTCCATCTCCTAAATTGTTAGGCAGTCATTGAGGTGAACTGAAGGAATCATCTTAGTAGGAGTAACAAGAAACTGGAGTGCTGAAAGAGGAGGTGGATTGGAAGAGGAGGATAGAAAACCAGAAATATATAGATTGTGGCAGAGGAAAGGTGGGCAGGTTGAGGAAAGGTGGCATAATGAAGAGCAGGGAGTTGAGAAGGGGCACTGGAAGTAAAGGGGAAGGAGAAGGGAGGGAGGGAAACTGTGAAAACAGAAGAGAGGCCAAGAAAGGGGAAGAGAGTGGTTGAGAAGACAGATTGAATTGGACAGGCTGGGAAGGAGTGTATAATAAGATATTCTACAGGGTCTGCCTGGGCTGGCAGTGGGCTACATGTATCCTTGTCCAGTTTAAGTTTGAACCTCTACTAGTTCAATTCTGTGGGAGACACACGAACCATACCTGTGGCAGTGTAAAGTCTGTGCTGGAAGCCTTCAAATAACTGATTTAGATCCTTTCTACACCTCCTCCCCCAAAAAACCCAACTTTTCCCTCCATACTGACAGCAAAATGCCATGTACAACACTGTTTGGTGGAGGTTTTTATTCAAAACACAGTGTAGTGTCCAGTATTTCCAGAGACCCACATGTAACAAGTGGCCCCCAAAGTGCAGTACAGGTGAAAAGCTCAGTGTCGTCTCACACACGTTCTGCACCTGTAGTCATGACAGACAGCAGCACTGCAGGTTGAGTGCAAGAGATGTGTGTGTGTCTGTGACACTGTGTGTGTGTGTGTGTTTTACCTCGCTGATGGCTACATAGTATCTCGGCTGCTGGAAACGTGGCGCGTTGTCGTTGCGGTCTCGGACAACGATGCGGACCTCATGTAAGATCACCGTGCCGATCAGCTCGTTGGTGCACTGAACCTGAACCACAATGGACTGAATATATGAGGGGGGCTGGGACAGAGAGACACACAGGGAAAGGTAGAGATTATTAAAGCGCTGAGGGTACAGTAGTGGTACAGGTTAATAAATAATTTACTAGGAAGTAAAACAAAATGAATAAAACTGTCACACAGACGACTGCCAGTTTCTGGTATTCTACTTTTTGTGCCAAATGGGACTTTGAAAAACATCTGCTGGATTTCTTGACAGCAGGAGGCTGACTCTGATTCAGATTCTCTCAGAACAGCAAATACAGGAAAAAGTTAAAAAAAAAAAAAAAAGACAGAAGAGTAGAGGGAGGAAATCTGCTTCCACCACATTTATCATGAAAACAAGAACAAAAGAAATAGGAAAGGTAATGTCTTCATCTGTTGAAACAACATCTCATTCAGTGTGCTCCCAGTTTTAGAAGCAGCAGCACGTTCCCTAGAATCTCATTTTGCATCTGTCTTAGACTAAGGCGCTAAAAACTCATCAGAACAAAATAGGGTTAACGATGAAAAAAACTGTACATGAGCAAAAGGCAAAACTAAAATAAACTGGTTTAGTTTCCTTACATCTCTGTCCAGAACCCGCCCAGTGCTGTTGAGGTAAAGGGCTTGTTTGGAGGGGTCCAGAATCACCCAGTAGTCATGGTTGTCCCTTAGAGAAAGAGAGATGGTACGATCTGCACCTTCCGCCACGCCGTTTATCTGCATGTTCTCCACTAATAACGTTCCTGGGAACACAGTAACAGCAACTGCGTTAAAGAACCAGTTAGAGACAAAAACACAAAGAGCTCCTGGAAATAGATTATGACAGATTAATAATGTGACCCTGAATTGAACTGTATTAGAGAAAGAACAGAAAATAGAGAACTCTCTGCTTTGCTTCACGCTCATAAGTATATACCTGGAAATTATACTAAGGCTGTAGCTACAGGTCAAGGGCAATTAGATGGAAAAGCAACACAAACAATATGAGAGAGAGTAAAAAGCAAAAGGGGCTTGAGAGTATAAGTCAAATCAAATCAAATCAAGTAAGAGGCAGACCAGATATGGAGGCTAATCTGTTTGCCTTCTCTATATTAATACCTAGAATACAATAAATGAAATAGAAAATAAAATCAACATTTCACAGAGAGAGAGAGACCTGGTCTGCCAAGAGATAACTTCACATAAAATGGAATAAATAAAAGCAAATATTTTAATAGGACCAAAAGTACAGGCTGAAGAAAACCTGCATCATTCAACACAGTCAAGTGAGGCTGGTGAAACGACAGAATGAGAGGAGTATTGAAATAAACCACAGGGATCACCTTGTACTCTTTGCAGAAATGCAAAGAGGCCGATGGGACATAATTTGAATGGCAACTCTCAGCTATATATTTTCAAGTGATGCATACTGTATCTCTCGACCAATACAAAGCCAGCAAGAGCTGTACTGGAGAATGACGTGGGGTCAAAGAGGTTTTAAAAGAAGAGAGAAAAAACAGCTGATAGATGTATAAGTTTCAAAGAAAATTCCTGAATTTATCAGTGATTGAGGATGATAATCAATGAAAACCACAGGTAACTGAGTTTTTTTTAACTGTATATATTTGTATTACATTATTAAAGCTCAGTAAAACTACAGCTGCAATTTATAGATTTTCAAGTGCAACTTTGATGTTAGTTTTAAGACCTTTTATGTATACTTCATGAAATTCACACATGCTTTCATATGTTTGATCACTTTTATAAACCTGTGTATGAAATACACAGCTATTACCTGTCAGCTGTCATTTTTTAGTTTACTGGGAACAATTAGAGCAGGTGATGTAGAAAAAAAACACTAGAGAAGCAAAAAGTTTAACTGCTTGACTCTGTGCAGCTTCAAATCATGGGAGACCCATTACCAGGCCCTGCACACTGAATTATTAATCAAAAAACTATTGTGTATGTGTGTGTGTGTGTAAGACAGCACAAAACCATCCTTCAGCACATTATTAAGCACTGCAGGTTCTCAGCCCAAGTCATAATTTTCTGTGTGTCTATTTGTGTGAAACATTACAAGTGCAGAACGAGCCAAAAGCTCGTCCTGTGTGACAGTCACCAGCAAACTTCTGTGTATGTGTGTGTGTGCGAGAGAGAGCGAGAGAGAGAATAGTCAGAAAGAGGGAAAATTAGAAATGAGAGATCAAGGCAGAGAGTTGGAGAGAGAGGAAAGTTGAGGCAGTAAGCAGGATTGTGTGTGTGTGTGTGTGTGTGTGTACACATATGTGTGTGTGTTTGCTACAAAAATCATATTTTCCCTACATCTGCGCACATTCAACAATGAAAACACACACACACACACTGTGCACATACAGAACTATCTCATATCTGATCTGCCAGACATAAAATTGGGTCATGGCCTTCTGTGCTACCATGGAAACCGTGTCAAATGTGTTGCTGTGATTCGCTGATGTTAAATAAATGGGGAAATTTAATGAAATTGGTTTCTTTATATGAAAAATGGGATAGAAAATAGAATTCATTAGGGGAAATTCATTCCATGCTATCTCTTCTCTGCATTTTCTCTGCTGCTGTCTTGCAAAATGAGTAAAAGAACAGAAGTGCAGGTAAAGAAGAAGGAGAAGGAAAGTGCCTGCACCTTGTGTAACTGATCTGTATCTAATTTAATTCCATAGAAGGTCTAATATAAATGGGCTCTTTTCACAGTGACCTCACTTTATAGGATGTGTGACTGAACGCCGCACTCGGCAGCACCTGATTAAATTGACCCATGTGTTAAGGTGCAGAGGCAGAACCTGCACGAAGGCCAGAATGTGTGTGTGCAGCAACATCAAGACGGTGTCGGAGATAAAAGAGGCAAAAAGAGCAATTAGAAAGTAAGAAAAATGGGACAAATACCCGAGGAAAGTGAGGCAAGAAAGAGTGGGTTGAATGAGAGGGTGATAAAAAGAAAGAATAAAGAGGATATTAGGAGAGAATAGAGAGAATATGTGCATTGTGGTGGCACATTAATAGAATTTTCACAGGACATTAGCTTAAGTGAATGTGGAGACATCGCTGGGGTGTAAGGCAGGTATGAGCCATGGGTTGAAAAGTAACCATTACATCCACCTGCTACTTAAGCTTTTCACGAGGGAAGGGAAGATGGATTCACACTCGAACACTCGTAGATAGATACGACAACAGAATGTAAACGGTTTATGTACCATTTATCCTGAGATGATTCAATGACAGAGTACAAACGCTGAAGGACGAGCTCAACCACATGAATGGTATCTAAAATATGGTGAAGATGGAAAAAAGACGCTCCAAATCAAAGTTGTTTTTACTTATTCATATTTATGTTGATGTCCGTTTTCTCTTCTGATAAATTTGCCTACTGATGTGTGTTGTGCACTTAAGAGCTGCCGCCATTACTGAGTGGAACGGAGCACATTTACACTGACATTGAGTGTAAAGATGTTTGGGTTAATCGCGGTTGGCAGTTTTCTCCCTCCAACAAATTAAAGTATCTTAATCACTCTCAAAACATCAGTTTGAAATCAGTTATGACACTGGCTTGAGGAAAATAAAATAAAATGAATCATAACAAAAAATGAGTGAGTTTTCTCAACCTTACATTCTGGATGAAAAGTGGGCTACAACCTGCAGCTAGTATCACTTGCTAGTTTGTGATTACAAATCAAAAAGTGCATTCATGTCATGCATTGTACGATTAAATACACAGTTTAATAAAAATCTGAAACCATGAAATTATGAAACTGTAAACTTGGCAATTATAAGCTCAGCTAGGAAGAGTCAGCTGCAGTCTTTAGTGGCCCTGTGTCGGTCTGTTGTCGGCATTCTGCTCAGGATGTAATGGAGACGAATTAAAGTTAATTTCATGGAGCAGAGGCTTGTGGGGTTTTTCAAAGTAGAGAGCAGCTGATCACAGTAAGAAGATTTTCAGATTCAGTTTTCAATGACAAAAATATTTCAGTGGATCTAATTTTATCATATTACAGGTTCCACGGCATGTCTTCATTGTAATTTCATGTCTTTTTACATTGCACAGGTTTTAAAATAAGCAATGGCAGCTTATTTCCTCACACCTTCAACCCCAGAGTCCTCTGTAATTGAGCTTTTACCTGTGTTTATCTGTGTTTCATTTACATCACTCTGTTTGGATACCACCCCTCTGTCATGCTGCGTTTACTCTGTGTGACACCTGTGTCACCATTCTCAACTCACTTGGAAAAGCTCACAGGCATTCCTTGTCAGCACTTTATACGGTGAGAAGAAAAGTGTGCGACTGAAGGACAAAAAAAGTAAATAAACAGCTTATTCTGTCTCAGCTCTTGCTATTGACAGCACATCTGAGTTGCAACAGTCTTCTTACAACACTCACCCACGTAAATTATAAATGCAGTCTCTGCTTTTTATTTGGTACAAGAGAAATTAAGCAAATGTTGTTCTGTGCACAGTGGTGCTGGTGACACATCTACTGAGTCACATCATCTGCTAAATGATACAGTTAATGCATCAGGGGGGTGTTATTGTGTACATTATGTGGTTACATGTTCTGAAGACTCCTGCTGAACTGGATGAACTGGAGATAATGATGTCTCTTCTGTGTGTGTCTTCCTGTGTGTGAACTATGTGTGTGTCAGTGTGTCCCACTCCCATTCCCACATATATCCACTCAGTCTAATCACCCTTTTACTAGATATTATTAAAATCAAATCACACTCCTAATTTCAGTATTATCTTCCTTTATGACATTTCCCTGGGCTAATGAAAAAAAAAAATCGCCAATTTTTTACCCCCCAACCAGACACACACTCCCCCCAATCATCCGTCAAGTCTTTCTCGCTTTTGCTAACACCGCCCCAAAGCTAGATTTTCTATTAAATCTGTAACGCTATTTCACAGCCACAGAGCAATACGTGGCATTATGCATACAAACCATTTCGATACTAAATTATTCTTCGACAACCCTGTTAGAAGGATTAGTACTCAAAGAGGCACAAACACATGAACGCACAATTGGGTGAATCAAGAGGCACACACACAGTGTTGTTATGCACAATGAGATGGAGAAATGAGCGCATTAATGTGCAGGATATGCACATATATGGTCACATGCACACACACGGTCGCTGCTCTAGCTTTCCCTGTAATATGCCGATCTTTCAGTTGCACAAGAGTGTATTAAACAGATAATACAATTTACAACCAGTCTATTTCGTCATGAACACAAATAGCCAAAGTTGCATGTTTTTTTTTTTTTTTTTAGAGAAAATTCTGTTTAAGTGCCACACATGCAGAATTGGACAAAAGAAGCTCAATCTGCATGGCTAAACTTCTATTGTGTTATCCTGAATTGAAGCAAACATTAACTGTTTTGCAACGGAATGACAATGTGTCAATGCTCCGGTGTAATTTCCAATGTGGGCTGGAGGGTATGGGGGGGTGGGGGGGATGCCCCACTTATTTTTCAAAATCCTATTTTTCCCTGTCTTCTCACCTTCACAGCTTCAGCTGGATAATCCACTTAAATCTCTCTGAACAATATTGTCCAGCTGTTGAAATCCAGATGAGCCCAAAGAGGGGGTGATAAAGCCGTTGATATGCTCATCCAGGTTGCCTTAGACTGTGTACACAGGAATAAGCTTTAACAGGAGCCATGTGTCATTTAGTGAGCTTATAACGCCCTGGGCTTTGTCTGTCAGGCTAGGTCAAGGCTAATGCTGAAACCTTACATTGTCTGCAGACTGAGAGTAACCTGCAGACTCTACTCATGATTAAAAATATATATATACTGTACACGCTAAAAGCTCCTATGCGGGAAAAAAAAAAAAAAAAAGAATTAAAATATAGATTAAACAATTTATCTTCTCTCTTAAAACTGTTATCTTCAAATAGAACCGAATGTAAATTGTCTTGCTCGGCCAACACGGGTGGCAAGTGGGAAATGCAAAACAAAGTCCTACATGTAATTACCGGGACAACACTGGTATGAATACCAAGGGAGGGAACAGAAGAACAGAGGAGTGGAAATGGAGAACAGAGGAGGAATTAAAGGATGGATAGCTTAAAAGTGATGAAGCCATCAATAACAGATACAGACATGCCAACTGAAGAGATGGGAGACAGTGCTCTCCTCTGTGTCTGCTGTTGCTATGTTAATCTCTTTTTATGTCAGTTAGGATTACTCTGATCAGGTCTCACTATTGAAATCCCTGTTGAAAAGCAGACATGGCAAACATGATGCTATGTCACAGTTTATGTAGGCTGAGGAAAAGAGTGGGATTTAATCACACTGGGCAACTTGTCTGTGTATATTTCATGTTCCACTATATGATTTGGTGGGTTTCCTCCAGGACAATGTACAACTTAATGCACTTGTGATTAAAGTAAGGATCAAGATTATCTATTAAAATGTGATGTCTACACTGAACTTATGTTGAAACATGGTAATACACACACAAGCCTCCACTAAAACACATCTGAACACACTGTGGGATTGTGTGTTTTGGTTATATTCTAAACACTCGAAGTGGCACAACCATCAAAACCAGGAGCCGGTAATTAGCTTATACAGTTTGAGCTAGCTAAACATGCCGAGAAGACTTCCTTTGCTGTTCAGATAAAAGGTGTGTGAGAAGTCTGAAAAGTCTGGCAGCCTTATTTTTGTCAGGTGGAGAAGAGAAGAGAAGAGAAGAGAAGAGAAGAGAAGAGAAGAGAAGAGAAGAGAAGAGAGAGAAGAGAAGAGAAGAGAAGAGAAGAGAAGAGAAGAGAAGAGAAGAGAGTTCACATTATCCTGTCTTTCTAAGTCTAAGTTTTCTCTGCAAAACAACCACCTGACAATGTCAAGGTCTAGAAAACCAAAATAATTATTTATGAGCTGAAATAAACCACACAATGAAAATAAACAAGACATCATGGACTTGGACTTAGCTTTGCCTAGACTCAAAACAGAGTGAACACAGCTAGCGTTAGCCTACTCTGTACAAAGGTAACAAGTCTGACCACCAGTGCCCTGAGCTTGTCAATTAACACGTTACATCTTGTTTGTTCAATCTGTAGAGACAAGTAGAGACTCAAGATGCGGATTAAACAAACGAGATGTACCACAGTGATTGAGCTGATGAGCTTTGGAGGTGCAGGATGGTGGGTTTTGTTGTTGTGTTTTGTCCAGACTTCATGCTGAGCTAAGCTAACAGACTGCTGCCTGTAGCTTCACATTGACACAAAGAGTGGCACTGATGGCAAGAGCAAGAGAGAAGTAAGCGGATTTCACAAAATGACACACTATTGCTTTATTGAAGCAGTTTTGAATGACTGAATGGCAACAGAAGCATGAGAGAAATGCAGAGGAACTCATATCTTTTTGTTGTTTACGCAAACACACAGTGACGTGGCTGAAATTGAATGACCCAGTGTCTTATCCTTTGCAACAGGGATCAGGCTCCGCTGGCACAGACCTATGAATATGAATGAGTGCAGGGTACCTGCCATGCCAATCAGCAGCTGCTGAAAAGGTCAAGATCATCTAGCAATGTTTGTTTAAAGCATCGCTTGAAAAAAAGGTGACAATTATCTCAAAAATTTAAATTCCGACAAAGTGTTGTGTCGTGTCTTAGGTGCTGGAGCGACTTGACACCTTTATCATGAAGTAAAGAATGAAAAAGTTAGTAAGTAAAGATGAACACTTTACCGTTGGGGCTCTCTTCATCTATGGCAACAATGGTAGCTGGAGGACCCGACCGAGACAGTTTACATTCTGCAAAGGTGGAAAAGAAAAACAGTTAGCATTGATACAGTCTGGGGAGCCGATCCTTTATATCCATTTATGAAAACTTGAAATCTTAAACTTAATTGTAAAACTTTAGGAATTTGAGTATTTCTAAGGAAAATGTTTTTAGAAAGTTTTTTTTTTTTTTTTAAATGTAAGCTCCTGCTGCAATCACTTTGTAAGAGTTTCACTTTTTGGAGTTTAACTTTGAACAGAACGCACAGTGCAATACATATGAATATGTGTGGGTGTGTGGGTGTATCTGAGATACAGAGAGTTAAGAGAAGTAAGAACAAAGAACAGGAAAGAATGAAGGTGAAAATAGGGGAGGAGTGGAGTAAAGGAGTGAGGTGTTATGGGTTAGAAGGGGGAAGAAAAAAAATGAGGACAGAAAAATGGAGTGTCCACACAAAAGAAAATGATGACGGACAGGGCAGGGAATCTTCTCCAATACAGAGAGAGAAAAATTGAAAAAGTAAAAATGAAATGCTCTGAGGACAACACACACGTAGTGAAGAATAAAAGCTCAGTGGATCTGTATTTTCACCCATAATGATGGGCATAACCTCCTTCGACCATCTCTGCAGGGTTAGCAGGGGTTAATAAACTAACACCGGGTGAGGAGAGGAAGAGAAAGGAGACGGTTCTTACCCTCATATTGCCAATCTGCCAAAAGAAACAGCCACATCCCATCAGGAGGGAGGGAAGAGGAGAAGGAGGGCAGCAGCCAAGGGAGGAGGAGAGAGCAGTGGAAGGAAGAGCAATGAAAGATAAGAATTAACCATCAGAGAAATAAAGAGGGGGTCAAACATGAAAAGCAGAAGGCAGAAAAAGACACAAGTAGGCAAACTGTGTACAAGCGAAGAAGAAATGTGCATGTGCGTCTGCATGTAAGTCCACAAACGGTGATGTGTTTATCTCTGTAAGCTCCTCCACCTGCATTCAAAACCACCACCCACACTTACTGTATTTAGTATATGGAGAAATAATTCTTAACCTGAGCTTGAGGCTTAAAATGCTCCCATTCAGGGGGAGGACTCCTTTATCCCTGCGTCCTTGCCAGGATACAGGAAATACAAGAACACCCACATTCAACCAGACAGGGCAACATTATTGTTCGGCTCTCGAGGATAGTTGGGGAGAATCCCACGGGAAGGCTGAAAGACGGATATCTGCTCACCTAGAAAATAGACTTCATGGAACAATGATCACACCGTTTCTCTGGCTTTCTCTCTCCCTCTCTCTCCATCTCTCTCTTCCCCTTCATGATTAAGCTTTACAACTGTGTGACATTATAGATTATCTCGGGATTCATTGTTTCTTGTTTCTTGCGAGGGGAGACGGTATTGAATGTTCCCAAATATAGATTCAACCCCTCTACGGTTCTGCATTAGCTTATCTTCGTGCTGAAAATGATTGGTTTTCCAATTTGTTACGGTGCAAAGGAGAAAAAAATGTTTTCTTAGCTCAAAGACGTGCCGATTTGAAACTGACCGCTCAGACCAAACACTGCATGTCTTCCACCTCTGATTTTTGTCTTCCAATCCAAGAAATGTGACAATCATTACAACGCAGCACTGAGGTAAAAGTTGGTGTAGACAGCTGGATGTACACAGCACAGGACTTTGGCCTGAAGGACTGAGGCTCGTCTCCTGCCTCTCATACATGGCTGTTGTTGGTTTAGATGAATAAATGGCGGCTAGAGTAGACGGTGGATCCCAGACTTTATGCTAAGCTAAGCTCCACGATTAATGCGCCGTCAGGAGGGTGTTGATCTGCTCATCTGACTCTCAGATAGAGCACAAACAAAGCATTTTTCCCAAACTGTCAAATTCTTCCCTTACAGCCAGTGCCATAATAGACACAACTCAAGATCTCTCACTCCACCCAAATGATGTGAGATATCAAAACATAATTAAAAAAATTCAACATCCTTTGTGTGATCTGGTATTTAAAGGAAACAGTTTTGACAGTGTACCGTGAATACATTCAACACATTTTCTCATTATGTTGATAGAGGAGTATTTTCTCTGAAAGATATCACTAATGCCAGTTTGGTTTAGTTTTGCATTACTTCATAATCCATTCGAATGGATTCTACACACAGCTATAGCTGTATTCTGATAAACAGTAGTATTAGACATTATGTAGTAGACTGCTGCTGGGTGTAGCCACAGTGGGAGTGGGTGCACCCTCACTGGTGGCTGACTCAGGCACAGGTCTGTGTCACTGCAGCTGGACAGATAATTAGTAGAGCTGCTTGACTTAGCTCGGTGGTAAGACAGCTTCACCCACCAGAGCCAGACAGAGCAGCAGCTGCGTTCACAGCCTGTGGCTCTATCCTGTTTGCAGCCCAGCCTTTCAAACAGAGTAATGAGCATTAAAAGCATCATGGAAAGTGTCACTTTTCTATGTGGTAACTGCAGAGTGCTGCTGTGAAATGTCACTCCGTTGGGTCCAGTTGTTGTTACTGAACTGGACCTGCACAATAACTGCTCATATGGACCAGGTGGAAGAGCAGTGCAGTGCTGTGAGGTCACAAAACGTACCTCTTCATCTAAGGGTGCATTTCTAAGGGTGCATCTCAGGTTAGCAGTCTAGAAAGATGCATGAGCCATGGAACAATAGTCACTAGTTACATCACACTCTACCAGCTGGCCTGTGTGTGTGTGTGTGTGTGTGTGCGTGCGGCAGATGACAGATGTGTATCCCCTGCTTGACTGCCTTTTTATCCTTCAGTGTAAGCTGATGCCCCTCATCTATTACTAACCAGTCATTTGTTCTCTATGGGGCATCTCTTGTCTCTCCCTCTGTCTCTCTCTCTCCCCATAGTTTCTTCCCTCCCCTGTCTCTTTTCATCTGCCTCCCTCTCTCCACCTGTCAGTATGCCCCCCCCCCCCCCCCCCCCTCAAATAATAAAAATGAAATGGGATGAAACAGTATACAGCCTGGGTTGTAATGTAAAGCGACGGATGAGCACGATGTATGATCTGGGAAATGAAATTAACTAAAAATGAATATCCTGAATACAGGTAACGTTGATGAGAGATAAAGTCCAATCTCTCTGCATCTGCAGTAAATTTGAAGAAAATGTACAGGCTTCCTCCAAGTATAACCTCGATTAAAACAAAATGTGCCCCCATAATTGCATAAAAGTTCAAGCAAAGACATTAAATCAATCAAGCTGCCACACGCTGCTATAATTCTATATCCACCACACACCGTCTCTCTCTCTCTGTATGACAGTTTACTGTTGCTGCTCAAAAGAAATCCAGGATGAAATATGTATAACGATGAAATGCAAATTCTCTTTCAAACAGGTCAGAGGTATATTTCCTCACAACAGTGCACTTGTTTGTATAAGAAATCAAATGAGAGCATTCGTGTTCTCTTCTTTGGAGGTACTTATGCTCCTCAAGTCTCTCCTTACGCTCCCCCTCAAACGTTTACCTGTGTTTCTCTTCTCTACTTGTCCTCCTGCAAGTGCTCACTTATTAAGCATGTTCCTGTGCTCCTCTCCTCTTTCTAAGGTTTCTTTGAAAAAAATAATCACTGAAATGGTTTTTGTGCATGGACAAGTGAATGAATCCATCTAGAGCCAGGTTTCTGTCAAGCTGATGAAAAGCTCCTCTGCAAACAGAGCAGGGAGATGTGTTCAAGGTGTGGACCACGAGACGTAGATCTCTGAAACAGGCCTCTGTGATCAGACAATATCACAGGTAGTCAATGAGAAAAGCTAGGCCTGTTCCAGATTTATTATCCATCCACCGCCTCTTTATTTAAACCTGCTGTGTTGCAATCAATATCCTCTTTATTTACTATTCAAATTCTTTCTATCTAACTTTGGCAGGCACAATAAGCAGGTACAGGTTGCCAAGGGTGGCAGGGGAAAAAAAAAAACTCCCCTTTGAAAACAAAGTCAACTGAGGAGGAAGGAGAGAGAGAGGGATAAGTGAGTGTGACTCCAGCCTGAAGACCATAGCAATCACCCAAGAGTCCTAACAGAGCCTGAGCTTCTTCACAACAGCCATTGCTGTTCAGTACACACACAAACACACCTTAGCAACTATCTCCGTGACAAACACACAATGCATCTTCACAACACAACGCAACACAGGCACAGTATAGCTGCTTTATGTGGTTTACACATTTCAAACCCATGAGCCTGTCTGCACTCACACATGCTAGAGTTACCATGAAATATACATGCACAGACTGCATGACACCAACTGCGTTAGTGTGTGTTTGTAGGTGTAGCCTACTGAGCCAGGATCCATTGCTTATGTAGGCTGAGTCACTCCGCTGAGAAAAGCTGTCACACTGCCAACAACAAAGGAACTAATATCAGTGTTTAATGTTGTGTTATTGTCACAACATTAAAGGAGTAGATCATCAATCTCTTTTTAAAACCACAAGTTGTTTTTTTCACCTTACTGTTTGTACACAACATACGACACGCTTGTCTATACAGTTTAATATACATTAGAGAGCATTTATAAATATCTAATATTCATATAAAAGCTGAGGTGGACTGGAAGGATGCATTATAAACCCGGAATACTAATTAGTGCTGTAGTGTATATAACTCAAGAAGAAATCAGTGTGTGTGTGTCGGTATCAGATGTGACACACTACCATGAAGTATTGGCCCGCTGAGCGTGGTTTCTTCCCAAATGACAGTGGAGAATATCACAGGCGTCCCTGATTCATGTGAGCCACAGCACTGGCCTGCCTCCACTGAAATAATTGACTCATTTCATCTGATGATGTTTGAGATTGGGACTGTGACTGATGCACTGTGAACCCAATATCACAGGACAGAAAAAGCAGCAGGCGGTCTTCTGGAGATAATTATGCTCTGTTTCCTTGTTTGTTTGCTTTTTTTTTTTTTCAAGTCAATAGAAAATTGATTGGAGATGAATTTTGCAAATGTGTTCAAGTACAACAAACAACCTTAAAGGAAATGTTATTTGTTTTCTCACAGAGTTACCTGTGTCTGTTTGCCAAATGTGAAGTTTAGCTTTGCAGAAACAGGCAGAACAAAGGTGAGAAAATCCTCATAAAACTCACCAGTTAACAGTTTGATTTTATATTAGACCAGTAAGGGTTCTGTGTATCGTGACACTGAATATGTATTGACACATTATCACAAAACAATGCTGAAAACCTGTGTCAAATCAGTGGGAAAAACCAATTAGACATAATCAGACTGCTCGCTTTGTAATTTCAGGCAACACATTTTCTCTCTAATACGAGTTCAAAATAGTTTCTGAATCTTTTCAATCAATTTTTTTCTACTGTGCCATATTGTGAAATATTTGTGCTCATTTGGTTTGAAGTTGTACTCGACTGAATTCTGCTTGTTACCATCTGTTAAATACTCGCTCGGCTACCTTGCCCCGAGTCTAGATTGTGAACAGGAAAACTCAGTGATGGTGAAGTCCAAAATATGGTGGAGTAATATCTCCACATGCTGCAGCAAACGGAGGTTACTTCAAGACACAATGGCATTGATCAGATTTCCGAAAAGACAGATTCTGCTGCCACTGTTAGTGCCCTGAAAACAAAGAAACAAAAAACACAACATAAAGAATATGATGACAAAACTGCCTACTCTTGTGAGCTAGACTGAAATGAAATGGATCATTTAAGATTAAGTGGATATAAAGAATAAAATATGCAATTACATCAAATGGGATGTCTTTAGATGTCATTCATCTTTTGAGTAAGACATTAAAAAGACTTCTTCATCTGTGTAAAATGCATTAGTCTCTTTCACAAGCAAACAATGAAATCAATTAATTCATTATTGGGATCACAGTGACCTCATGTTATGCATAAGTGTTTGTTTGAGCGTTGAGCATTCCCAAAGTATATGTGGGCGTGCAGCCATTAACAGAGGTCCACAGGGTTTCTAAGTTAATTACATACTAAGCTTTTTTGATATAACTTAATTAATATGCAAAGAGCTGTTTTCAGATAAGTAACTTATTAAAAGCACATTATTGAAGCTGTGAAAATTAAAATGTTACGACTAAAAGCTACACCACTAATTTCTTTCATGTGCCATGTGATGTAACCTTGCTCTCTGTCAACACTTCATTTCAGGCAACAAACCAGAAAAGCTGGGAACGGACCTGACTTGCTATCGCTGACAGGATGGACTTCTAAAAATATACAACAGAGTAGTAAAAGGTTGAAATACAGGAGCAGAAAGATACGGAAAAGTGTTTGTTTTTTTTTTCCTCTAAAAGTTCTCATGTCATGTCCTTTTTAAGCTTCCATCAGCAGGTACACCAATCTACACTTCTCCCTGGAGTCCGATTCCTCTCCGTCTTCTCTCCTCCACCCAACCATCCAGCCATTCATCCATCACCCATTCATCTGGCTTCTCCCCCCTTTCCCTCACTCCCTCCCTCCACAAAACAGTGGGGACAAAATTGGAGGGGAGAGAGAGGAGACGATCTGAGGGGAATGGAGGGGAAGAGGAGGACTGGGAAGAGAGGAGAGAAGAGGAGAAAGGTGAGAAGAGGAGAAAAAAGAGAAGAGGGGAGGAGTAAAAAAGGGAGGATGGTAGAAGAGAGTCAGTGTGACCTTGTGTTAGATTGATGTATCTCTGGAGAAAACGGATTGTCACCTGCTTGCGCACACACACACACACACACACACACACACACACACACACACAGACAGACAGACAGACAGACACGCGCACACACACGCACACACACACACACACACACACACACACACACACACACACACACACACACACACAGGCTCAGTGCTGTACGAATCACCACTTTGTCACTGCGCTGGCTTATCCATTATCCTGACTCTCTCCCTCTCTCCCTCCCTCTGTCTCTGTCTCAGTATGTCAGCTCTGCTCTCAGCCAGTGTGGGGCTGAACACGGCTGACAGCAGTAGTGGTGGTAATCAGGCTGTAGTTGTTCCATGGACACATGGTAGAAATACATAAACACACCTGGAATAACCCACGTGTCCTTAAGGTAGCCAGCAAACTGGAGCACACTGTTGCCTGGAGGTTCAGTCTGGATTTGATTATTATGTAAAGGTGTTTACAATCAGATGGGATTTAAAGGAACGGTTCAACATTATGATAATACAGACGTTTTATTTCTGCAAAAGCGATGACGAGATGAGTGTTGATGTTGTGCCCTGTGGCATTTCTCACCACTAGTAGCATTACATAATGTTTTGAGAGAAAGTGAAATATAAAAACATAGAAAAACCTATATCCATGTCTTAGTCTCCAATTTTGTACATATTTTCATCACAGACTAACTAACTAGTTAACTATTGGATAAACAGGAGGTGTGTGTTTGAATTCACCTGGCAAAAACTTTCATTTGTCCAAATACTGTGGTTGAGGTCTAATTTCTCCCTCATCCTGACAACACTGGGGGGAGTTGTGGGTGTAAGCACTGCAGAACAGTTTTCTACGTTGGTATACAGTGCTATAGCTAAAAAACTTGGGCAGGACACATGATGTGTGGATGTGTGTGAATGATTAGCCCCCAAAAAGCCTGTCTGCAAACAGAGCTGAATGTGTGTGTGAAAGGTGTGTGAATGCGACAGAAACTGTGTAAAGTGCTTTGAGTGGTCCAAGTAACTAGAAAAGCGCTATATAAGTGCAAGTCCATTTACCATTACATTACAGTAATGTTTTCTTTGGATGGAAATGTCTTCATATAGCATCCAAATATGTTTGGGTTAGCTAAGCAACTAAAATGTGTTTATATACAAATCCATACATAAAACAACAAAACTATTTGTAGAGCCAGATCTTGTTGTCAGGTTTATACAGATTGAAACCAGAGGCTGTGCTCAAGTATTGTACTATCTGAAGAAGCTACAGAGCACTGGTTTAGCAATAGCACTGAAGTAACAAGCATTGTACATTGTGGTGTTGAATATGTTTCTTCACTTTCCTCCTGAACTGTCTATGCAATCCGGATAAATGCTAATATTCTCAATTTTAACCAAACATGAACCTCCCAGTCCTTCATACTTGACCTTTAGCCTTTAGTTACCTTCTCAATCTCAACTTGACCTTCTGTGATCAGGTGTGAATACACACTTAACTCAAAATAATACAAAAGGTTGCCCAGAGTCAAGATTTTTATCAGTGACGCATTGCCTTACAGTGTGCATACATACATATATATGTGTGTGTGAGTGTCAAGGACTGAGTATCTGGGTAAGTTAATTGAATCAACACAATGAATGTAAGCTGAGGTCTCTTGAAAGGAATATACAGTTCTGAGAGAGCAGGAGGTAGTGGCAGCAGCACAGAGGAAAAAAAGAACTATGAGAGGGGTAAAGTTCCAGACATAAAGAGAGAAGGAGGTGGAGGAACACCAATGTGAAGAAATACCAGTCTGCTTCAGGGCTGGGGAGAAGGAGATGATGATGATGATGATGATGATGATGATGATGATGATGATGATGATGATGATAGTGATGGCTCATGAGGAGAAATGGTAGGTGGAAAGGAAGTCAGTGAGGGGAAGAAAGGAGAGTAACACTGAAGTGAGGGGAGACGAGACAGACACTCACTTCAGAGGAAACATCTGACAACACAGTGGTAATAAATATTAAAATAACCTTGAAAACTCCAACTCCAGCCACATCCACATGTCCATACTAACAACCTCTCTCTCACACACGCAGAAAAAAATGTTAAAAAAAAAAAAAAGTCTGCAACACCCTCCCACTACACTGCCACAACTGACATTAGCACCGTCCCTTTGGGTTGGACACAATATCTTGAACATCTACACAATCTGACAGTCTAATACAAAATTGGAATCAGTGTTGCACACAGCGCTGTAGATCTCACAATGGTGTTATTATAAGAATCACACTGTGTTGGAACACATTAGATTGTACATGTTGTGTTTTAATATATAAAGGCAGAAATTGCAGAAGCTGGAACAACCACTGACACCAATGCCACAACTGTGAATTCACTTCAAAGTACATTTAATATTAACATGTGGTGTATAAAACTGTAATTGGAGCACTTATCTTTGGAGGTTTTCTGTTTCACTGTCTGGTTGGCACCAGCTCAGAAGTCTGGAGTCATCCAGGCTCTAGTTTTTGGATGGCAATATCACTTGGTCTAGTGCTATTGATGGACAAATCGATGCAAGCAGCGTTGGCTCAATGCCAGTGTGGCCTCAGTATTTTTGTTGTATCCTCCTCAGTTTTCCAACCTTCTTAGGGAAGGCTCAACATAGTGTATCAACAACAGCCCACTAGCAAAGAGCAGAAGTGGACAACATCCACAAATGTACTGAACCTAATGAATGGTGTGAGTGCTAGATAAGTACAGTGGGAGAGCTCAAGATTAAGAAAACACATGCAAACTGATAAAACACAAACAACCTCAGAAAAGCCATTGGAGTGCATTTTTGCATGTGGTTATGTCGTAAGTATCTGAAGTATGTGTTGTTAAATGGATGTTTTCTTTGTGTTTTTTTCTATTTGAATATGTTTTCTTACTGTAAGTTGCAGTGTGTTGAGTTTTCAGAAAAGGCTACATCAAGAGCCGAGGGAGTGTGTGTGTCTATCAGTGCATGTTTTCTACTCACTGTAAAGTTACTCTCTCTCTGTCTCTCTCTCGATGCAGAGTGCTTTACAGAGCTGTGACTGTGACTTCATTCAGAGTGACACCTCAGAATTGGTTTGGGAAAGGGCCACAGTCACACTATGGACTGACATCTACTCTTTTTCTAGTGCATCTTGCAGAGAGCTGGGAAGCCTGAGAAAGACACTGTGAAAGGAGCGACTTAGAAAAAAAAAGGAATAGAGAAGGTAATATCTGGTTGAAACAGTGGTGACACTGAACATATCGCACAGCAACTCCTGCAGGCTGTCACACAGGTGCAGGAAGACACTCACAAGCATTTGGGCTTCATAAAAGAGCATCATGGACACAGAGACAGACACACATCACTCTCAATGTACAGCAACACAAGTATAACTCTTTTCGTGCCTTCTGTTGCAGCTTGTTCCCGTTCACAGATAAGTCACATTCAATTAAAACAACCAGTGAAGCACTGCCTACACACCACAGACTTCAAATGAATTCATAATCAGAGTCTTGTCAAATGCGGAATTCACCAGACCACGGGGTCTGCATTTCCGTCTGCTCTTAGCGCTTGTAGCAATCACTAATTTCAAGTTTGAATCCAATGGCAATAGCTTGAGTAAATGTGTCTGTATGTGTGCGCTGATTTCAGTAATGAGCACTAAAATATTATGATCTTAATCAGTTTTTGCAGAACTTATGAAAAGTTTCTAGGGGAGAATATAAACAGGAGCACAAGGGTTTTACACAAGTTAAACTTTTAGCCAAAAGCCTGATTTGACACGTCGTGTGGTCTCTCACCCTGGGATCGAGTCTCATTAAAAATACACTGGAATTCTTGTCACTTGGGAAACGAAAAAGTGAGTAAATATAGTTTCTTACCTTGGGACCAGGCTAATTAAAACATACTAGTGCTACTGTCAGGCCGAGGTCCAAACTGCTAAAATCAACCGCTCGTCCTGGGACTCCAGCTCATTAAAAACACACTAGCACTTGTGTCATGAGGGGACTCAAACCGAGTAAAGTATTGTCTGTCAACTGCAAACACCCAGGCTCATTAAAACATACTATTCTTGTTATGTGAAGATCCACTAGAATAGCGCTTGCAATCCTGTTTTTTTGAGAGCCTGCCAACAGTTTAGGAAATGCAGCTTTACAGGTGTTAACCAAATGAAGAGTGAACAGGTGTGATGAGCAGAGACAGATGGGTCCAGCGAAATCTGAATTTAAGGGATGTCTAGAATTACATACCTAATGAATATTTCCCCAAAACCCACATGTGTGCACCTGTAGCCATGTTCGATTCCACATGCTCCTCATGCACATGCTCCTCTTCTACCTCTGCACGGAAGCACACACACTCACACAGATTCACCTTTGGCTGCAGCCCCCGTCAGCTAAATGCCAACGAGATAAATCTCAAGGACTAAGAGTTAAATGGAATATTAATATTCCAACAAATCGAGCAGAAAGTCAAGAGAGTATTTTGCTGAGCTCTCCCATCGGTGATGACTTAATTTCTCTCTTACCTTGCTTCAGTTTGCTCCAAGTTCAAACCTGCATGCTCTCTTTACACATAAATCAGTATGGATGATATACCTGCAATACTCCCCCCCCCCATTACCAGTTTTAAATGAAACCTAGATTCCTCTTTTTCTCTTCTTTCTGTACTATACTGTCATCACAATGGTATTCTGTTATTCAATTTATTGAAATAAAAAAAACTTATTATAACATATGTTAAGTGTGTAAAACTTTAGCATCTACATTTGTCTCACAAAATAGACCCCATAAAAAGCCCTCACTAGCGAATGGGACCGCAGCAGGACTGTGATGGCACACGGTCAAGTTGGTTTGCATCAGCTTTGCCAGAACAGTGAAACAATTCATTTCTGTGCTAAATCTCACCACGGTCCCTCCAACAGTTGGCTGATTTAACTCTGGGCCAAAGTGGTGGACCAGCTGACTGATGTTCAGCCAAATTAGAACCATGGTTTCCTAGAACCATGGTGCTAATGTGGCTAAAAATACTCCACTGACATTATGCATTTTGCATCAGCAACTTGCAACAACCCACGCTCCACAAAAGTAGAGAGCAATTCGCACAAGATGTCTGAGACATGTGTTACCAGGTGAGCATGACATTATTATTTCATACTTACATGAAACATGTAAAAATAATTAAAGTAAATTATTAACTAAGCGTGAAGTCGCCTATTAGTGAAAAGTTAATGTTGAATTTGAAAAGACTGCGAAGAAGGTTTCATAAAAGGGAAAACTGAAGAAACAACTGACTTCCCAACAAATTGTGTAGTGTGTAGTTATCACACATCAAAGAGGATCAATAATGAATGAGGAAAATCCTGTGACACTGCGGCTGACTGAGATTTGCTTACTACCAACGACAAGCCTGAAGGAAGGAAAAAAGTAATGTGTGCAATTCTGATGTTACATCCCTGCTGAGCAAACTTGTCTCACCTCTGAATCATAAGACAGAGGGAAAAACAACTAAACTAAACAGTGAATCTGAAGAAGAAAAATCAACAAAGAGAGGATGAATGATTGAAAAAGAGATGGACAAGAAGACAGACGACACGACATGAAGAGTGGCTGCCTTTACCTTCTGTGTCTTGGCCGAGACAGGTTGATAGCAGCAGCAGATAAAGGACTCCAGCTCCCATTATACACGGCCGTTTGACCCGACTCCATGACAGTGGCCCCATTAAGTGCGTTCTAAGCATCTTCACCACAATGCTTCACCGAGCATCCAGCTGCACAGAGAGGGGAGGGGACAGGAGCACAAAAACACAGGTCAGTCACAATTACACACTTCATTTTCCGCCGCGCAGTGTGCAACATTGAAAGCAGCAACACAAGAGCATCCATTCATGACGAGAAAAAAAGAAATCAAAAGGACAGTAAATTTCAGTCACTGTGCTAACTTTCCGTCTGGGCCACCTCTGCTCCGGCATTCAGAGAACAGTGATGTGCTGCTGACAGAAATGGTCATGAGGGGCTTGATAAGCAATTCATTCGTGCTCCCATCCCCACAAAAATAAGCTTTGAGTCAAAATATGCATCCCACATTGACAGTGCACTCGGCAACATCCCTAAGGTGAGATGCCCTCGCAATCTACCGCTCAGATGGCATTTAATATTCATTTGTGGTTGCTCTTCGCGGCTGCTACGTCTCAATCCGAAATCTTTGATCAAATCTTCATGCCCTGCTCATCAAAGTAAATGATTGTTTCACAGGGATTGCCACCACAATGGAAACTGTAGAAACCTGTGGATGATGATAGAGGAGGAAATATTTTAGTGCAATGTAAAATGCCAGCGGTGCCAAACAACATCTCAGATCTCGCAGCGGAACATTTGCCATAGCAAAACTAGACATTTTGAAGGATGCTATATGGAGAGGGGAGAAATGCATTAAGCTGATGTGTGTATGTGTGAGCTGCTTAGATTAAAATGAATTACATTTTACAGTGAGAATACGTACTGCTGAAGGGAAAATAAAAGGTTTCTTCAGAGGTCTTAGTCGAAGCAACATTTGCTTGCTGTCGGAGCCTGTGTGTACATATCTATAAATTGCTCTTTGATTGCTTTGTGGTAAACTGAGAATGGCTGTTTGTTTGTTTTTTTTCCAGAGTACTCTGCATCACGTTTGTTCAGTTCCACATGGGTGAGGAAGCCATTATTTACATGGCACCACCGCTCAAAGAAGGAGAGTATAAACTGCCCACTATGTGTACTTAAGATAATTAGAATGACGTATAGATGTATTGATCCAGCTGCATTACTGGGAGCAACTGACCCATCTCTTAAATCCTGCTCCTAAACAGCAACTGTCCAATCATAGTTTAGAAACTGTGACTAATCAAAACTGAAAGATAGGTGCATCTCAAAAACAGTCGTGGAAAAGTTATTAAATTTAATCCAAGTGAAACTTTCATATATTCTTGATTCACTACACCAAGAGTGAAATATGCTTTGATTTTCACGAGATTTAATCCATAATCATTGAAATTAAAACAAAAAAGGCTTGAAATATTTCTCTCTGTGTAATGAATCGAGAATCCTGAATTAAATTACCAAAATAAAATAACTTTTCAATGATTTTCTTATTTTTTGAGATGCACCTGTACTTGGTTCCTCAAGAGTGTAAAACTTCACACCACCATCTAAATTCTGGAAAACAACACCAGAACAAAAGTAGGCCGATTAAATCAACATATTCTTTTGAGGCTTTACAAGTCGCATCAGAAAAATGATTACATCCAGCCCATGGGATACAAGAAGCAGGTACTGTAAGCTGCGGTTCAGACTAACGCTGGTGGCATCAAAACCATCAAACAAATAACATTAACTACAGTACAGTTTCATTTATCCTAACTGTCCAACAACCTAAAACCAGGACTAACCAGAGAGGGTCCTTTATCTTCATGTCTTCCAAATGGATCATTAACTGGTGAGGCTGCCGGCCTTTTGCTTGGCGCACTTTAGCTCCAAGATTTTAGCATGACATTGTGCAGAGGGAGGTTTAGTGGACACATATCGACAAGAGCTGATCAAATCAGGCAACAGTGATGAAACTTACTGAAGACTAACACCCTGTTTACAGCTGGCATTAACATGCATTTTCAATGATCGGATAGTGCTTGACCACATGAAAGTACAGCTGTAAACGCACCCAAGACACGTGGTAGTCAGGGACGCATTGAACACAAGTGTAAATGGTAATACGCGGCAGAAATACTTCTACTATTTATTTTCTTTTTTCTTTTTTAATCACATCTTGTTCAAAATAACCAACAAATTTTTTTCTTCCATGATTGGATTCAAATAAAATATACTAAGTTAATCAGGATGCATCAACATGGTATACAAACACCCTAACCTCTTCAGTTTTGTTTTGTTTAAATGTTCAGTTGCTCATTTCCATGGTGATACTGAGAGTTTGTTTCACTGTGCAGAAAGAGATTATTGTGAGTAGGACCTTTAACTGAGACTAAACTCAGCAGAACAACATTAAACGCTTCCCGTCATGCAAAATCTGCCGCCTGTTTAATTAGAACTGATTTATGAAGTTCCCACGGCGCAGATTACTGTGACAGAGTCAGATTACTGTTGCCCTACCCTCTGAATGGAAATGGAGTTGGCCGATGACAAAAATGTAATTGTGATATTCTACTGAACCTCTGAGGTGAAATCCAACAGTCTCGGCAACTGGAGCCAGGTGAAGCTTCATCTGGAAGACACACCTTAGACCGTTGAAGCCATTGTGATGCTCTTAATTAAGTTAACCATATCCATGACGGCGTACAGGTGTGGCTCACTATGATCAAGATGTAACACAGTGTCAGAGAAAGGCTGCAGAGGCAAATGACGACAACTCTGACTTGA
This sequence comes from Caranx ignobilis, assembly GCA_021432705.1. Classification (NCBI taxonomy): domain Eukaryota; kingdom Metazoa; phylum Chordata; class Actinopteri; order Carangiformes; family Carangidae; genus Caranx; species Caranx ignobilis. The sequence goes on from MU269988.1 coordinate 9,016,018, forward strand.
AGATGGTGTGTTTTTCCCCCTCAGCCGTAAATGGACTGCACTTAGTGTTTCTCTGCTCTAGTCATCTACTCAAAGCTCTTTACACCACAAGACAGTTTCACACACATGTTCTCACTGCACTTTTTCTATGTATTTACCACTTTTATATCACACACACAAAGACAGTCAGATGATGATGATGCATCTTGCCAAAGGGGGCCAGGGATCGACAATGTCTTATGAGTCACAGGCGCCCTTCTCTGGCGCTGCTTTTTAGGAACCACCATGGATATAGATGTGTATGAATTCAAAGCTTCTCTTATTCCCCAGTGCGATGCTGCTGCTGTTGATCCATGTTACATAATCCTACTAGTTTTTTAATAAGGTCCCCAAATGACTAATCTCTGTCTTTCCCTGAGGGTCATGTTGCAATATTAGCCAGAACCTCATGCTCACATGAGGGTGAGCTTGCATCATGAGTATTTCTATTGGCCTGTCAACATATTTAAAATTTCATTAAAGTGCAAAAACCCTCTTACATTTAATCAAACCTTATGAAACTACGAAATGATAAATGACATTTGGTTTATTCTGAATTTTGTTTACTTAAATTTTCATCGACAGGCTCATAAAAACCTTGTTTAGCAAAGAAGGGATGATACTGCAGGGTGTTGGATGAACTATTAGCTATAATGGCTACAAAGACATCACCTCGTTACACCTTCCATTTAGCTCTCAATGACTGAAAATACACTGATCAGAAATCAAAGTGTGTCACCAGCTTTCACTCATTCAGGAGCACAGTACACAAACATATTTCACAATGATGCTGGTTTGTTTTGTTTTATCGACCTTGTCATATTTGGTAATTCTGTTCTTTTATCTGTCTTATCACTAGTGCTACTCTATTTTAATGAGCAAATACCATTCACACTCAGTGGAATCTCTGCAGCTGCTGAACACAAAGATACTTGTATTTGCTGGACCTAGCATTTCTAGCACAAGGAAATTGTGACTGGGATTCTTCTTGGGATTAAAAAAAACAAACATAAAAACAGGTAAAAAACGAAGTTTGCGTCAGCATCATTAGATAGATCCAACTAAAGGACTGTCATATCACTGTTGCATTTCACTGGTAGCATTAAAAAGCTTAGCCACCCTTACATGTGCTGATGCTAGTGCTACAGTCTGCCATATTGTAAGCACTGCGCCTGCTTTGAACATGTGTTGCTAGGCAACAAATCTAAACATAAAACTGAGTAAATGAAACAGTAATATCTGTGTGAAATGGTAAGCAAACATTTAAAATCATTTTCATCTGTTGTCAGGGGCCAGTATGCCAGTGATGCAATAAAAGATTCAAATGTAACAGTATTTACTCCGCTTTTGAGGAACCAGATTATTGATTATTTTAAAAAGCACAAGTAAAATCAAATATCTCACAGATGGACAGAAAAATACAAGGAATATCCAGGATAGTATATTAAAGAGATGGTTCTTCATCATTGCTAACTGTTCCTTTAAGTGAGAGACTGACAGAAAGTTAACAGAGCACCGTGGAAGACAATAGTAGGCCATGCTGTAAGCGCCAGTAACCAGGATGAAGTGCATTAGGACTGAAGACGCTTCTCCTCTGGTACAACTTCAAAAAGTTTTATTCCTCCAGAGAGGAGGAGAGATGCGCCCGACAGAGACAGCGAGGGAGAGAGGGATGGGGGCTGGGGAGTGGAGTGGGGGGGGGGGGGGGGGGGGGGGCTCAGACAAAGGAAATGAGGAGAGAATAAGAGAAACGTGGAGACGCAGTGGAAAGAGAGAAAGGGAGGGAGAGAGCAGAGAACAAGAGATGAGAAGGTAAAAAAAAAAGAATAAGCAGAGGAGATTGGAGAAGGAGGAGGAGAAACCAAAGATGGAGACTTTGTGGCAGACAGATAGACGGACAAAGAAAGAGAAAGAAACTACACGCAGATTGTGACCTGAGCTTTGACAGCCACTGGTTTTACTGAATATCAACAACCTCTCAGTGATGTTCAGTGATCACAGGAGGGAATGAGAGGAGGCAATACTGTAGCAAAGCTGAGACAGGAAATGAGGTTAAGAGAGGAAAATGGCAATCAGGGAGAGAGAGAAAAAGGATGAAAAGAGAGAGAGAGAGAAAGACATCAAATGAAAAAAGAAACTCTAGAAAGGAAGGAACTTTTGACCTTAAAACTAAGCAGATATTGACAGAAAATGTGCGTCTGTGTGTGTTAAAAATAGTGAATTGAACAAGCTAAACAACAAAATAGAGACTTAACCCAAAACAATAAGTGAGAGTGAGGGATGCTGACATGCTGTTTTAAGTCATTCACTTCCTTGGTGTTTGTGATCAGCTTCCTGTCATTGTGTGTGACTGATGAGACCTTGTTACTGTAACTCCGACAGAGTGCGCAACGCCTGTGTGAAGGAAGAGACAACAAATAAAAAAAATACTTCCCCTTGTACTGTCACAGGCGACATCTGTCTGTTTCTTTCTCTGTCAGTCAGTCTGCCTGTTTGTCAGCATCTGCCGGCTCTGTAGGAGGCCGACTTTCATAGCTCCTCCACTGCCAAAACAAGACTAGGAATTTATTTTCTTTCTTTTATTATTGTTATTATTATTATTATATGTTATATTTCAGGTAAATGGCTGGCAGCCTATGAAGAGTGACTGGCTGTGGGAGGTTTATTTTCTTGCTCAACGGTGTTTTGCCAGCACAGGGGGACATGTGACCTGTGACTCTCAGGTTACAGTAATGGAGCTGTGCTGGTGTGCAAAGTTCAGCACTACAGTACCATCACCTTTATTTCCCACTGCCCTTATATTCACTCTTCCATTTTTTTTTTGTTTGCTTAAATACAACATGAGCAGGTTTCAAAATGTGGGATGAGCCAGCAGGTGCCAGGAATTTGTCAAGTCACAGCAGACAAGTGTGTCAGGTTGAACAATTTAAATCAGTTTTGTGCGCTTTAATGTGATAAACGGCTCACATAACACTGTCGAAATGAAGTACATGAGGCATGTAGGTTACAACCAACAATGTTTGCAAATACACACATCCACACACATTTGGATTAAGTTCAATTTTCCTGTATGAAATGCCGACACACCAGCTTTGCAACATGCTACCTAAACCTAAACCTTAATCTAGCTCACTTGGCAGTATCACAGAGGAAAAAAAGACATGCACAAACACACACACACTCATACACACAGTGCTGTGTTGACCAGGCTGTCCAATAAGCTAATGGCGGGGCACTTTGCTTGTCTTCTTCTGCCAATCTCACTGAGTGTCCCAGAGACAGTCAGCACCTGTGAGTGTGAAACGGCTGCATCCAAAACACCACAATTTCCCTGATTGCACACAAGCACTGAACAGAGGAAAAGCACAGAGAGAGAGAGAGAGAGAGAGAGAGAGTGAGTAAGTGAAAGATTGGAAGTGAGCATAAATTATAAAAGAGTTTTTTGAAGCCTCAGGTCTTAATGCTCAAGTTCTGGATTTTTATCAGACTGCAAACGCTTCAGTAAGAAAGAGTGAAGGAGGATGGGAGTAATTTTTTCAGCTGAATAAAGAGAAGAGATTGTAAAGGCGTAGCAGAGTGGTAAGGCCACTCAGGTCACCACAGCTGACCTGATATCCACCTCTCACCCTGCAACCTCTCACACCAACACTTGATCCTGGCGCTACATGCAGAGCCCATGTTGATAAAATGCATAATAAACTCCAAACTGTGCACGTTGTTCATCAGGGTTTACAGATTGACAGGTGATCCAGGCTGCCCACAAGTGCCCCTGTTCCAACTATGATCCTAACACCAGGAATGGGAGTTGAAAATGTGCACTCAGATGACCTGTTTGACTGTGGCTCCACCGACCAGGACCATCAAGATGGAGAATATGCAAACTTTAATTTAAAAAAAAGAATATCTTTTCTCCATCTCATCATCAAGCTCTCTGTTTTGTTTTGTTTTTTCTTGCTGGATTTCAAGGTTCTCGATTTGCACTCAAGTTGTAATTTGCATATTTTTCTACAGCACTTGAATGCCACAATAGAGCTCAAACTCTAAGTGGCGACATTAGACTGCAACACGTTCATGTCAACAAATCGGACACTTGTTGCAAATATGTTACCTCAAGTGTTTCCAGATAAATGAAGCAATTTGAGGGATTTGTTCACATCGCCCTCCAAGGACTTTCTTTTTCTGTTCCAAATGTAATCATTCTGTTATTGCTGAAGCACAGGGAAAGTACAATAAACCAAGATTTGGATGCGAAACTGGATGTATTGATCAGTTTTACCACCCCAGGAGCGCAAAGAAGGATATGAGGAATGCAGGACAAATTTTGTTAATACAGACCAAATTGCCAAAACCAGAGAGCAAGAAGGGAGGTAGGGATGGCTACGAGATGAAGAGAAAAATGAAAAGAGAATGAGGAATCAAAGCCAAGCGGAATAAGGAAAGCAGAGTGACGACGAAGTAAAATTGGGAACATATAAAGCGAAATGAAGAACAGCTGGAGGATCACAGAGAAGGAGAATTATGGTGAAAGAATGTGTGAGAACGTAAATATCACTGCACATTACATATCCACTACTCGACATGATAATGCAATAAAGCACTAAAAAGCCTTGAGGTATAAATATATATCTTTCAGTTTTACAATACTGTTCTGTTTAACAGTCGTGCAAATAAATAATTGAATATTAAAGCAAAGGGCGAGGACACAAGAGGGATTTAAATTAACAGAGACGCACAAAGAGGGAGGAGGGGGTGGAGGAGTCGGGTCAGCTGAGGACACCTTAGAAGCATTTCCAATATATTTGTTTCTCTTTGAGGAATTGGCGTCTCATCCACTGAGCATGCTTTGTCAAATCCTGGAAGGTCTGGTCTCATTTAAGGCCTTTTAATCACATGGAGCCTTTGCAGCCCAGTGTTGTCACTGTTGGAGTTAAAGATGTGGAGGGAAAAGTGTTCCACTCCTTCTTGACTTGCCTGGTGTAGCTCCAAGAAAAACCCACAGTCAAGGTGTCTTTGGTCTCCACACTAAAATTTCCTAGAAGGAACAGTAAATGTAAAATAAGGTTTAAGTGCTGGATCTACTGGTTTTTCTCTCAAGAAATACTTAACTTCTCTTTGTGCAGCCATCACAGTGGGAAATAAGGGACATGAGGATGGTCATTAGAGTATGACATAATGCATTTCATTTATTCTATATAATAAATGGAGGAACAAGCAGCTGTGACAGTTTATTACTTTGCATAGGGGGCCATAGTGTTTTTTAAATACAGTTTATCGTGGCAGGATCATTGAATACTTACATCAAAATGCAGTTGTACTTTTAATAAAATACCTTTTTTAAGATTAAAAAATGAACTGATCTTGTATTGGCCCCAACAAAGTGACTACATATACATTTTAATGTCTTTCAGCTCATTGTTTTGGTTACATTATTTATGCCTCATTGTTTTTTAATCAACGTCTTTCAAACATGCAGAAGGCAGCTGTCTTGAGAGGAAAATAACTCAGCTGGACTGACTGCATGCTGCCTGCACAAGCACCAGAGTCCAACTGGTCCTCCATATGGATGCTGATATCTACTGGATGTGTTCGCAAACAAGACGTGTTGCATTAAAGGGCAATCACATGTTGGTGTTTCAGTTTCACCTAAAGAAATGTGGAGGAAAACTTATACCTCATAGGCAGATCAGTAGATTCTGAATGTTGTCATACCTTTGTCTGTATGACAGTATAAAAGAAAACAATCCTTTCTTGACATTTACCATACCTTCCTTATACTATAGATGTAGTGCACTGACATTAAAGGATTACTCAACAGAAACACATTGCTGTTCATTGTAATGTGTGGTTTTTATGAGTGGGCTGCATGCTGGGTCTCAGTATGACTCCATGGCTTTGTGTGGGACGAGAAGGAAGACAATACTAGATTGAAAACAAATTCCAGTGCAATCTGTCTTGTAAAAATAATAATAATAATAACAACAATAAAAAAATAATAATCTGGATATTAAGCACACAAACACAAATCAGGCACAAAACAAGCAACAGAGACTTTCCACTGAACATCAATTTGTGCTCAGTTCACAAACCAACACACAGATAAACACATCTGATTTCACTCATTCTGCAATTAATGGACCAGAGTGGCACAGTTAAGTTTTGGCAATCTATTTCCTGTCCTCCATCAAACCCTGATGACTCATTTCCTGTTCCCACCTGATCAACTCTCTGCTTGCCAGGTGAAGCATAAGAGTCAAAGTGCATATATGTATGAGCTGGTGGGCGAAAGTGTGCTCGCTCCTATCAATGGTGGTATATTTACATGTAACTATGGATATGTGAGGGAGTGAATAATGAGGCATGCCCCGCGGTTAACATGGTGTAAGTGGGTGTTAACTATGACAGATTGTGCTGCCACTGGTGACCATGGTTGATCAGTCTGATAGCCTTCACCTCCCTGCTCCTCAATTATTCCACAGTCACATGACTGTATGGATGGCAATAAATCTCACATCTCATTTTGTGCACTTGATTTCACCTCTAATGTCATGGCAGTTCCAACTTCAATTTGTCTGATGCTTTTTTTTTCCCTGGAAAAACTCCAGCAAATAATGAGTGAGATTGTAGCTGTCAGCTGTCACTGGTTCAACCCACATAACAGGACACACACATGGGCACGCACACATGCTGTTGTGAGTGTTAACTCCACCCACATGTGACATATTCAGCACAATATAAGGCAAAAATATAAAAGCCATCACATGTTTCGGACTCTAACAAAGGAACAAATCTGGACCCAAATCCTAAGCATTGTGTATTAAGGTAAAAGGTAAAACCTGACATCACCTTTTGCATGGAGATCTCGTTACTGAGCGTTCAGAGAGACTGGAAACCATGTGAAATCTCAGTGGATTACAGCAGGACTCCTATATCTTATTTTGTGCAGCTTTGCAGAGGTTCAGCATGGACATTTGACATTATAACATTGTAAGGACGTTCTAAAATATGGAACAGTATGATATGTCTCCTTTAAACTGGCATGACATTAATGCTATCTGTGGCTGAAGAGATGAATAACAAATGTTTTTGCTTTCTAAAATGATAAAATTACATTTATTTCAATGAAGTTGTTTTTTGGATTAAACATTAGTAGAGCAGCAGCTATGAACTGTGAGTGGAATTTTGTGTGGGCTTTTAAGACATGGTATCGATTTTGTTAATTTCAAGTCATTCATTACAAGTGGGTTTTTCTCTGGGGATTAGTCTGAAAAAAGTCTGAAAAAAATCATGTCTTGAAAACTGATTGAAACAAGGAGATAAATGTTGATTCATTCAGTGAAGAGAGGAGACTGTTCAGCTTCTCAAACCTGCAGAGCCTTGTGCACTGTGAACCCAGATTTTATATAAAGTATGACGCAGCACCTGTGTGTCATAGTTATTGTCTGGAACTTGTCACTGATTTTGGTGACGAGTCCTAATGGAAATGACATTTCCAGAGCGTCCATCATTATTTTAGCATAATAATTGACAGGAAAGACCCAGTAAACATCCAGTGTGTTTGTCCAGTCAGGTGTAAGAAGTGTTCATGTTGAGGGAAAGTAGGAAACAGTGAACTAAACTACTGTGTTCTTCACCGTTTATGTTTCAATTATATTATTTTTTTTTAAACTGCTAATTTCGCAGTGGTGCGTGTTTCTGTCACGCAGTGCTGGTTTATTCTAAGGGACGAGTCTTGCAAAGTTCATATCAAACTTCATCAAAGTTGGCTCTTCATATATAGCGGGGCTTGCTTGTTTGGTGCATGCCACAACAAACATCGCATCATTATTTCACACTTTCATTGAAAATTAAATGTAAACTTTGTATTCCAACTGAAAAAAATTGTATTTGCAGAGAAATGTGTGACACTATTTGTTGTTACAGAGAGCACTTCACAGGCAAGTTTGGATGTGGGAAAAAATAAAACCATATTGCAATTATTTAGCAGATATTGTGAGTGTGAAAGCAATGACATGGAGGTCCAATTTGTCCAATTTGGTACAGGCAGGCATTTAAGCTATTAAGAGCACAATGTTTGAATTCTCTCTGTAAAATGTCAGACTCATAAAATCTGCCTCTGTAAGCCTAGTGAACCAATTCTAACCCTGACTCTCCCAGGGCTGACATACTGCCCTGGAACAGGCGTCAGGGCCTGCATGCAACTTGCGGCTGCCAGTACCACTTAAATGTCGTTACCTGAGTTTGGCTGCAAAGCTGCTGATCCTATGATCTGCGGGGAACTGATTAGCACGCACAGTACTGGTGCACAAAGCTCCTCTTTAAAGACTTTGTTTTATTATTTGATCAGCCAATAAGGGAATGAATGAATAAATTATCAAATGCATGAATTAATGATTTGCTGAACACGGTTTAAACCAGCCAGAGAGAGAAGCTCCTGTAGTGCTTCCCTGAACACACGTACTGTATTATAAAATGTTTGAGAAGATTCAGAGGCATATTTTTCTTTCTAATATCCAAAATGTTAGAGAAATGTGAGAATATACAAAGTTTTTTAATAATCAGATACATTTTGGGATATTTCTTCTTCAGAAAAACACGTCACCAACAATAATGCAAAGGTGCTGCTGTCTGCCAGGGAACCATGGTCTTTCAAAAATGTCTCTCATGCAAAAACAAAAAAAAAAAAAAGAAAGAAAGAAAAAACTTAAAGTCTTATTTAGATGCGGCCTGATTTAGCTCCTCTCTGATTTCGATCTCCCTCATCAGGTTCATGGGTCTTCTAAGAAACAGCAAGAGAAAAACACTTGCCCTCTTCAAAACACATCAAAACTGACAGCTTTGTTAAACATTAATGACAGGTGGGAGAATGAAGAATGGAAGGAGAGGGAGAGGACATACTGGGAGAATAATTGAGCTGGAGTGAAAATAACTAGTCCGACGTCGTCTTGCTTTGAGTGGTGATGGCTTTACATTGTGGGGAAGGGGCGAGAGAAAAATGAAGATGGAAAGCAGAGAGCAAGGAAAAAATGGAAAGGAGGAACTGATACGTGCGTTAAACTCTAATGTTCTTACCTTGCCACACTTCAATGTGACACAGCTGACAAAGCAGTTGAAATAACAGTATACTGATCCCTCTAAATAGAGGATTTGGCTTGATGTTACATCATGCTAAATTACACTACATTTGAATAATGCATGTAAAGCTAATTAAAATTATAAAGTAAATTTCTAGGATGCAAACACGTTTTGCCCCTGGATAACAAGACGGGGAGTCTACAGCTACACTAGCAGCTCTCTGAGGCTAAAATGCTAATGTCGGTATGCTAACAGGCTCACAAGCACAAAATCCACCTGAGCTTCTCTCGATGCTGAAGCATTTGTTTCATGCATAACTGATGCTCAGGACCGTTTTGACTCCACATTGGTTACTGTTTTAGTACTTGTTGTGGTTTTTCATGCCAGTTTTAGCTTTTAGTGCTAGTATGCTTGACCTATATTATAATAAAACCTTTATAATATACTATTTTAGGGCTTTCACATCAAACTGTCCCAAACTTACTGGGCCAGGATCATGTTCTTATTACAATTTAACTGTTCTCACACAGTTTTTTAACAGTTTCTTGTGACACAGACAATCACGACCACAATGGGGTCACTGATGATGAGTCATTGTTATTATGAGGAATTCACAAATTTTTCAAAAATGGCCTCTACTATGAACATCAATTCTGTTACCTCACATTATATATTTAAAGCTTGTACGTCTGAGCTATCAATAATAAATAAGTTTGGCTAATTTTATTTTGGAAGAAAAGCTGCTGAGTTTATGTAACACCTCTTCACTGGGCAAAGGTGCATCTGCATTTTAATTTTGCATCTCCTGTTTAACCATAGTTGAATCCTTTAGACTTTACATTTGAATTCAAGTTTTATGGTTGGAAAACAATAAGAAACTCAAGACAAAATACTTTTTTTCAGAATTAACAGCTCTGTGGTTTGTGTTATCATGTGTGTTGCCATACAGTATATGTGTTGCCTGTATGGATTTTTAACTGGCTACAACCATTAAACCGTGCTCTGTACTGTAATGTTTGTGCTGAATCAATAACTTTGGGGTTTGCTGCTTGAACCAATTGTTAAGGGAATAATTTGACATTTGTTTTCTGGCAGAGAAGTACATGAGGAGATCAATACCACACTCATATCATACTGTATATCTGTGTGTGTGTCTTAAGAGTGAAGCTGCAGCCAGCAGCCTGTTAGGTTAGTTTAACATTAACACTGGACACAAGGGGAAACAGCTCTATCCAGCAGCTACAAAACAGACAGATTTCAGAATGCTTTCAAACTTCTCATCAGAAAGCAAATACAGGAAAAGTCTATTTTCCCCGAAACATAGTATAGTAAGTATTGGTTTCATTGTAATAGAAATGTACTAGCACCTGGTTTACAACCACAGGGAAAAGCAGTTGAGTTTAAAAACTGCTAGACAGTAAGAAATAGTATTGACTCCTGCATGTTGGAGAGTTAATATTACAATCTTTCCTAAAAGTATCTGAGAAAAGTTAGTAAATATATGAGAACGAAACTACTAGCCTCGAGTGATCCAGTTTTTAAGTTTTCAGGAACAAAATTTTGTTGCTGAGTAACATTTAGCCCACTGGACAGCTCGGTGTGAGGGAGAGAGAGTGAAAGGAAGACATGGGGGGGAGGAGAGAGAAGGAGATGGTGGAATCAGTGCGATGCCAAGAGCTGTGTGCTGACCCTGATTAAATGCCTCCCCTAACTCACTGGGACCACTGATAAGACCAATGCACTCTGGGCAGTGTGTGCATGTGACGTGTGTGTATATTCAGGAACCAGAACAGGAGATAAGGCATGTCTATACATGTGCAATGTGCAATGTGCAACGTGGGCAACTATGAGTGTGTATGTGTATGTGTGTGTCCCAACACCAATTCTCCTGTGTAAACATGCTGACCTGGCACAACACCAGTAGACACTTTGAAGTTGGCAATAGCCGCTGTAATCTCCCTCCCTCTCTCCCACTGTCTCACACATACACACACACACTCAACCAGAGGCAAGACTTAACACTGGCAACCTTCTGTGGCTTAGCATGTGGCCACTAACACGCACATGCACACACACACACAAACACTCTGTCACAGGCAGTTGCATCTTGGCTCCCACACATAGCGATAAAACAATAAACTCTTTCACCCACAAATAGAGAAAAATACAGACTCTCACACAACTCCTTATTTTTTGTTTTCATTTATGCCACCTATAATGGAAATTCCTGCTAACACTAGCGTGTCACTGTGTGTGCGCGCATATGTGTGTGTTGGGGTGTGTGTGGGTTTGATAAAAGTGTGTTCCACTCTGGAGTCTATCACACTACAGCCTCAGAGCATCTTCAGGTCTTAAATCAGACACGCTGACTTCCTGCACAATCGTCTGAAGCTCTCCAAATGCACCAACTTCCAAACTGAAAGCCAGATTTCACATACGGTTTATGTGAATGTGTCCTCTTAAAGACAAATAGCAAGGCATTGCCTTAAGAACAAGACACACTGTATGTTATACTGTAATCATCATAAAAAACACGTAATTTTACGTTTTATATGTGTATACATGTGTGTATATATATAAAACGTTGGTTGATGACATGACACTAATAGATTAAGCTTGAGAAAATTCGAATCTTGTCATTACTTTGTGCTTAAAGATAAAAGAAAGTGTTGCTTATACCCACAGACAAATTTTTAAGGGCAAGTTGAACAAAATTACAAAATCTGAAAAATAAAGTTCCTATTAAAGTTGCATGTTCTGTGGCTTATCCAGGGAAAATATCAAATGCCGCTCTAAAATGAGATGCTGCTGTTGAATTCATAAAAAGCATCTAAAACTTAATTTTTCAATAACAAACCTAAAATGACAATGTGGCAATGTGAAAGGGGGTCACTCATACTCATGAATCTTGCTCCACTCCAGCCACAGCAGAGAGCTTCTTTCAGCCAAAAAAAAAAAAAAAAAAAAACCAAAACAAATCAAGTTATCTGGCACAAAACGTTAGACTGACACAGAGGGTGAACACTGTGGAGCCTTTAACAGCTTTAGAGACACATATTTCCCCGTGGAAGGTGGTGGAGACCAAAAAAAGAGCTCAAAGAAAGCAAATATTAATCTTACATTCATCTCATGACAGATAGATGACTCCATAATGAATGTTTCTTTGTAAGTGTTTGTCACCATTTACTGGAAAAATAATCATTCTCACATACCTGTTAGCCCACAATGTTGTTCATCTTAAAATATATTTATGATAACACAACAGCCCTAGTTACAATATGACTGTCCTTTGTGTCAGACATGCAGTTCATTAAAAGAAACAAGCATTGTTATCTATGCACCCGGTATGCATCATTAACACCTGGTGTCTTGTAAAATAAGAACACTTTTCTGACCCTAAATAACCTTCACATCTCTATTGAGTGGTATGAAAAATTGTGTCCCAATTTTACATTCCCAGCCACAGTAGAGAGATTGCAGATGCACCAACTGTTGCTGGCAGTGTATCATTATTTCAATATGTCAAACCCACAGCAGAGATGGTTAATCTAAATGGTGAACACTGCACTAGGTTCTAATATGTCTAAGGCCTAATGACTAATTCTTTCTTTTCTGGATCCTGGACTGAAGAGGTTTTACAGGGCCCTGATCAGATAGAAAACTACTTAGGGTATTAAAATGGGGCAAAGGGGAACGCTCAGAACTTTTACCACACAGGATTAGAAGTGAGTTCATTTAATCTCACCCTGGGACTCAGGCACACTACTAAACTGCTCCCACAGGGACCCACAACAAACAACCGACAACTAATTTTCGACCCAGTTTTAGAAACTGCAGGAAAGGAAAACTAGGGTGTGGTGATATAAATGGGAAAGTTGGCATGTTGAATGCATGTTGAGTGTTTACTACCCAATAACAAGTGTAGTTAAACTGCTTTTACTTTACTTTTTTCATTTTCTTTATTTGTTCTAATTTTGTCTGTTATGCAAAGTGGTTAGCCACACAATAAAAATTGTCCATAAGTAATAATGGGAATAAAAAAAAAATGTTGGTCACAAAGGGAATAAGTTAGGCAGCTCTTGCTGATTTGCCTCTTTGTTTCTCCTGCCTGGGTTGCCAGATATGCAGATTTCAGGCAGTGTTTTGGCCAGCAGGCAGATAATCTTGTTAGGAACAATTAACTTGGTTGTATTGTTGAATGTAAACCAAATCCCTCACACAGAAGCTTTCAAAACAGCACCTGGCACCATAAACACCAAATTTCAACAAAAACGTCAATGAAGATCGTTGCTCCCTGCACTGATGTTGGAACATAACAGTCTAAGTCATTGAAAACTTCACCGTGTGCAAGCTAGAACAAAGCAAATACACAAAAGCCAGTCCCTCCTCCAACACCACGGATCATGTTAGTTCTGTTGTGTCATTACTGCTGTGATGAAAGAAAACAATAAAAGAGAAAACTGGCTTCCAACGCACATTTCATGATGTTGGCAACCGGGTTGGATTTCCTTGTAAACCTGCTGGAAGGTTTCAAAAAGAACAAGGGTGCCGTCTTAAACCCAGGGCTGTAACTACGACTGATACAAGCAGCTCATGTTTCAGGTTCTTTCAAGGGATTCCCAGAGTTATACCACTTTTGTTTTGGATATTTGACATTCTGCAGTAAAAGGACTCTTAAGGCTGAATCCTGTGTTTTTTAGACTCAGTATATCTTGGTTTATGCTAAAAAAAAAAAAAAAAAAAAAAAAAAAAGTAAGAGAATAAGTGCATAAGTGATTCAGTATTGCAACACCAATATGTTCATCATTTGAAATATTGTGGATGCAGTCATGTTGGCAACTTAATTTGCTAATTAGCACTAAAAACTAACTCCAGCTGAGGCTGATTAGTTTTCAAAGGTATTGATCTACGGTATTGTTCCAAAGGTTTAACCCCCCACCCTTTTTTTAATGCCCTTTTCATACGACAAAGATGCCCAGCCTGACAGGACTGATGGGCACTGCAGTCCTCTGTGCTGGATGTGGAGTAGGAAACAAGTCTGCGCCTCCCATTTCTGCAGGCATTAAAACAAGTGCAGCTGGCTCTTGTCTTGTTGTTACTCACATTGCTTCAGAGTACATTTGCATAAAGTTGAATAAATTCTCCAATAAACAGCAGCCTACTGCTGTCCCTGCGCTTGAGTCTGTGTATACAAACGGCCTGTTAGACAATGAACCACAGTTCTCAACAAATAATTCGCCCTGATGTCAACGCTAGATTAAAACCAAAAAAAAGAGTTGCAGGGTCACAATTCATCCAGAGGGGAGCATGAACATAAATGTCTGAACCAAGCTGAAATTTGGCAATCACACAATACTCAAGGTATTTCACTCAAGACTACAAATCAACAGAAAAGGGAAGGATTAAGTCAGCATATCACCAAGGTCAGTAAGATTCATCCCCTGGGGACCATAAATGTCTTGAGAAAAATGTTTAATGTTGTGTGTTTATTAATGTCCCAGTCTCACTTTTTTCTGCGATGATGACACACACCTCTTGATGCTTCTAACCGTTTTAGAAGAGCAGTTAAAACCATAAACAGCTATATATGACGAGAATTTACACCAAATAATTAGTGCCTCGCTTGTGAGTGTCAAATATATTATATCAACTGAGAAATGACTTCTTCCCGCTGTGTTTCAGAGGAAAGTATGCTAAAAAAAAAAACTTTCACTACACGCTCTCTCGTCTGACAGGGAACATTTAATATAAGTTCATAAACCCACAGAATATGTCATTAGTTACAAAAGCAGCTAGTGCTGTTCACAGAGGCCTGACTAATTCAGCAAGACAAGTCTGTGACAGCTTGTTGTAAGCATTAAGCCAAATATATACGGCCCAGCATACGTGCAACAAAACTGTCTGGAAAAGTGTGAAAGAACTCTTTACGATTATGGGAGTTGCTGAAAAAAACAACCAAGTAAATTACCAGCCTTTGTAATCAGTTGGGTGTGCATTCAGAAAGACACACAGTAGAGTATAGACACTGAAAATGATTTCTGCCTTATGGTAAATGCACTGGAGTTGGGTAGTACATTTGGGGGAAAAAATGAAATAATACATCTACATATATATGCACCCTAACAGAAAGAAACCAGGTGGAGAACACATGCTTTTGATATACTCAGGGAATCCACCAATACCTGTGAGGATTACACTGTCCACTGCTACCCTTAGATAGAAATTGAAGAACTCAGCCATAGGCGGCTTTCTGTCACCAATGTGAATAGTTAGCCTTGCTCACATGAGTGTGGCTAATTCAATATGACATCTTTCTAATAGGTAGTCTGGCTACTGGGAGGATGGGACCATTCACAGACAGTGCACATGGTACAGGTGGGGAGTAAGCAAATGTAAATAAAGCTGTAAAGAGGGCTTTGAATTTTTTAGCAAGTGTAAGGGGGGATCTGTTGGTAGAATTAAAAGAGAGAGTAAAAGAAGAGGCCCTGTGGACTTGACCTTCAGCAGTTCATTAGCATTGCTAATTGGGCTAAAAACAACACCCTGAAACAATCTGTTTGGAAATAAGACCATTACAGCAACACTAGATTAATACAGTGATGCAGGGACGGTGATTATCTTACAATAACAGTCCTGATTGATTGATTTTGAGAGGGGGGTGGGGTGGGGGGTGGAAGACGCTTTCATGTATTAATTACCATCTAAGTTGAAGGGAGCTGTGAATCAGATTGAGTCAATGCCAGTTCATTTGTCATCAAATCAGGTTGGTGAGGCTTAAAATTTTGTCACATATAAAAATCTAACAGTCAGTCTAACAGTGTGATAAATAAAAACAGGAGGCAATTCACCCAAATCATTTTATCCTGAAGAGGCTTGCCAAATCTTACACCAAAAACTTGACAATGTCCTCAAAGACAAAAACATTCTTTGCACTCACAGAAAAGTTTTCCTCCAGTACTGGCCAGAAAAACACTCAGTTTCCCAGCTGTACTTGACAGTTCAAACAGTCTAACTCCAGGCCACTGAAGTGTGCATGCATCATGCAGGGTCACAATGTCTCTATATTGAGGCCACTCTCAGAAGATTTTGTCCACAGCTCTGGTCTGAGTTGCGAATTTCAATCGACTGCCAGGGGAAAAAATGATTTGTGCGTGTGTATGTGGTCATTGTTATAGATTCTCTGCTACTGTCATTGGGGCAGCTCCAGGTGATTGTAATGAAATCTGAGAGATGCTCCAGCAGTCGTGCCAAGCTCTGTGGAAACCAGGCTAATCAGTAAACCCTGCCGATGGCTCTGTTTGGTCCCAGTGAGGAAACAACACCACTCCTGCTTCACCAATGTTATAATAAGGAAATTTCAGGATATTTGTGAACTGATGACATGTTTTTTCTATTGTATGAGCTGTTTCAAGTCTATTGCTAACTCATGATATTGAGGTTATCAGGGTACACTTAATGGCCTATTCCACTGCTGTCATCCTGGCATTTTGCCAAATGTGGTGTCGCATTACTTCGACACCAAAGACTCAAACGACCGAATGATCTTATTTCATCAATAAAACGCCAGCATCTGAATTTAGTAATGATTATAGCTGGGAGCACTTTGGTACCTTTATATCATCCAGGCCCAGGGCACAAAATGTTTTCCATTGTATCATCTGTGAGTTGCATCTTGGGAAATATTTTGCATTGATTTTCTAATCACTACATCCAAACTTTTGACTTTTTAATGGATATTTAATAGCTTGGGCTGGTCTCACAGTCATTTTCGAAATATATATTACACTGATTAAAGTAGGGGATCCTAATTGTGAACCTTGGGACCCAGATTAGCAGGGTTTATCCTGCCAGGTTGTTATTTTAGCATCCCCTGTGTATATCAGTCAATGAGCTTTTGGCTGAAATGAAGGCCAGAAGGGCTCTGAGCCTAAAGGACTGAGATCCAGAGTTTAAAAAGTACCAAATAATTCCCACTGAAATGAAGACAATAATGCCTCGCTGTTATTGGAAATACAATTCACGACTCAGTGCTGCACTCTTACTCTAAAATTCTCAATTTGTCTTGTGTACACAAGAGTTGACGTGAGTTAAATTACAAAATAATTTGCACTCCAGTTGACTTCAAAACTGCTACCACAAGTAGATTAATGAAGCCTGAGTTTAGATTACTGCTGTTATCAATATGGACAAACAGTGCAAGGATTACTGTAGGACCTGGTGCCAAAGATGTCATTAAAACAGGAGGTAACTTAGTTGCGCTACTTAGGTGATTTTGTCCATGCAATTACACTGTACAGTCATTGCACAAGTCAAATACAGTTACTGTAAACTAACATTAAGCAGAGAAGAGACAGAAGCCAAGATCATGTTAAGAGGCAAGATAAGAAAGTAGCTCTCCTTTTAGAAGTGTGGTAAATGTGCACTTTCTCTGCAATAATAACTAATACAACAAAGAATAAAGTAAGTAAATGATCTACTGGAGTCATATCAGTTCACAAACAGTCTCCCACTTAAAAGGCAAAGACCTAGCAGCAGTTATTTTCACCGAAGTCCTGGTGCTTCTGTCATTCAGCGTGACTAACAGGATTTGACATGGTGACGAGTGGACAGGTCCCAGGTTCACAAAACACATTCTGTCTGTCTGACCCCTCTCACTCTCGTTCCCTCCCTCCCTTGCTACACACACAAACACACACGGCGCCTTCATACATGCACAAGCCCACACACAATCCCGCCTGCCCACACACAGGTAAAACAGCAGTGACACATAATCCAATGGGCACAGTCACTTGAACACTCTGATCCAACACACTCAACTTCACCTAAACACACTCATGTATTTGTCATTACTCCTGATTTCACACACTGAATAGCTCTACCTGTGTGCACAAGCCATTTTAACACCTGACTGAGTCCTTATGACATTACATAAGGCTTCACATGTTGACGCCCAGTGAAGGACGAAGGTAGACTATTGTAAGAGCATCAGGGAAAAACTGTTACACCTACTTTATCCCACCCCCACCCCCTGTCACCTTTGACTTTCTCCCCTCACTATCTGCTCTGTTTTGAGGAGGCAACAGCTTGTGGTAATTTAAGGTAATCGGATGACTCTCTCTCTCTCTCTCTCTCTCTCTCTGCCTTTATAATCCAAGGCGCACAGGCTGCTTGTGAGGTAACCTGCTTTCGACGGGACCACTGCATGACTCTAAGGCAGAGCATTATACTGTGGTGTAGCAGCTGTCTACTTGTTGAAAAATAAACTAACCCCCCACAGTTCTTTCAGATGGGGAACCTGCTGCTCAATTACAGAAATGACTTATGTCACATTTATTTACTGCAATGCATTTCTTTTTATCCTATTATAGTAAGACCGCCAGCAATAAATGATATTAAAAATCCAATATTAAGTGCAAGGTATATGCACTGTAGTAGAGCCAGAGTGGTGCAGGTTACATGAGTGAAGTTCATGTTTGATGGACCTGTGTCATTATGCTCACAGTGCATCAGTGATAAGAAAAAAAAAAAAAAAAGCTGGAGAGGCCGAGAAATACACGACAGCTGCGTGTTGCATGTAAATGTGCTGAGTTGTGTTGGATTAATTCAAGTCGACGTACAATTTTCTACACAGGCATCTCCTCAGCACCGGTTTCACATTCAGCACCACGGACAGCGAATTCTGCATTTAACGCCAAAAAAAGCACATCTCCAACTATTAAAACTCGCTGAGGATCGATACTGTGGTGCAGAAGAGTTTTTCCAAAGCACGAGCAGCGACAGTCTATGTAGTCATCGGCGTTTATGGCTTTTCCACACCTGCAAACTGCTTCATTTCAGCCAAAGAAAAAACAAAAGAAATAAAGAAAGGAGAACAGAGCCCACAGAGGAGTGAGAGATGAACTGTGGAGCACAAATATTGTAGAAATAGTGCAGGCGGAAGGAAGGAGGATAAAAGAAACGCACTATAAAGGGTGCCTGCCTTTAGGTCAGTGAACTCACCACCGAGTTAACACGAGCGAGCTATAAGTCGGAATACATGTTTACTAAAAGATCAGAGGCTCTGAAGGGGGAGATGTCTGACGAGACTTACCGTGTTATTCTCGTTGAAGCCATATGTTTAACATTCAAATCTACTTTTCCACACACTGTTGCCGTCTCTGGGCCGCGGTGAGACACAGCCCGAGGAGAAAATCCAGGAAATAACATCCACACAACTCAACCGCCCGCCTGGACAGACACTGAGCCCACTTTTCTCCTCTTCTTTTTTCTATGGAGGAGGGGGAGAAATTCCGCCGTCCGCGCCTTCAAGACTGCACATGTGTGTAACAAAAAAGAAGAAGAAGAAAAAAAAGACTGGTAAGAAAAAGAGACCAGACTGTGGGAAACAGTCTTCCTCTCCTCTTGTCTCAAGTCTCCAGTGTGGGACTTGCGCGAGCTGTGGAGGAGAGAGACAGAGTAACAGTGTCTCTCCTCCAGTGTTGCCCCTTCGCTTTCTCTACCAGAGAGACACCGATAGGGAGGGGGGAGGGAGAAGGGGGGGGGGGGGGGGGGAGAGAGAGAGAGAGAGAGAGAGAGAGAGAGAGAGAGAGAGAGAGGCTATGCGGAGTCAGAGAGGGAGGTTTTGTCTTAAGGTAGCCGAGCGTTTACCGCAGAAGCAGGAGCGGCAGAAGCGGCGGCGGCGCCAGAGGAGACGGTGATCGGTGCACCACGGTAATCTAATTATGTCCACGGCGAAAGGCGCACGGATTACCGGCTGGTCGCTGCTCTGCCCTGGTCTTTGCGCCCCGTGGCGGAGAGGGGAAACGTAGGCGCTACTGTTGAGATTTGATCCACTCACACAGTAACGACACAGCAGCAGCAGTAACACGCGGGTTTGCCCTGATATTTCACGTTTACTGTCTTTGCTAAAAAAATAAATAAATAAATAAAACAACCTGAGATGCACAACACACAGCAGTGGAAAGGGAAAAGAGTGTGTTGCATAGACCTTGCTACAGGTGCACGGTGAAGCAAAGCACACACAGTATAGCACCTAACAGTGTGCTGATGCCCTAGGGGGTATTTATGAAAAAAGAGATGTACACACAGTGCAATTAACACTTGGATTTCATGCCTCTTTGAAGCTGTAAAGCAGCTCTATTTATTGGGGATTAACTGTTCCTACATGCTTAGTCCGCAGTTCAACTACTTGCAAGGTGCAGCGAAGTCGCTTATCAGCAACACAACAAATGTCTTGGTCACTTTCTTCATCCTGCTGACTTCACATTCCCTCACTGTGCCGAACGTGAACATGCAACTGTGGCACTCCACATATCTTATTAACAACATGGCCACAGTGGTGTTATTAAATACACTGAGTCACTGCCCAAAACTCACAGTACTCATATATTACTACAAGAAAAAAGCAGTCTGATAACGTCCTGACGTAAAAAATAAAGTAAACTGCAAGTTAAACTGGGTTGAGAAAAAAATAAGACTAATAAGAAAGCAGACATTTTAAAAGTAGAACTGGATTCAACTATTTTGTGTACTTTTTGGTGGTTGGGTAAGGCATGGATCATTTTACACAAGATGATCATGTGCTTTTTATGTGCAATATTGATCTGAACCTGCAACTTTAAAGTACCCTCTTAAATGCAGTGGAGCAGATGTGTAAAGTAGGAAGAGTACTAAAAAGAAACACAAGTTTTTCATTTGCCCCAGTCAGTGTTAAAAGGTTTTGCACACCTTTTTTTTTTTCCAGGATCTGTAAATACCAATCAAGGTGTGAAATCTGTGGAGTTCACTACAGTACAGTAAGCTGTAACCTACAGGACTTCTGCAGCTGGTCACAACATGATATGCAGTTGTCTGCACTGTAAACCCCCAGTTCACTGAAGCACCATTTGTCTCTACACAGTAAAAACAAAAAAAAGTCCATACAAAAACTCAGGAGCTCCTTCCTGTGTAGCTGCACCACCCACATTGAAATTTTTTGATGAATCATTCTCGGTTCAAGTCTCCCACATCTTCCTAAACAGTGGCCCATACATAAAAATACTGTTCCTACATATAATTCTGAGGTTGCAATTAGTTTCTTGTTGCAGGGAAGCAGAACACACGCTGGCTGAAGCAGCATCACAGCCAACGCCTTTTAAAATAACTACTCTGGATATGTGGGGTTGAGGAGGGAATCTGAACTCCTGCTAGGGCTCTGTGAAAACTTGATTATACATCCTCAGCGTGGGTTAATGAATCTCTAAGGTCTCTGTGGAAGAACTTTTGTGTAATCATTCTCTGCAGCTTTTACAGTCTTTATGTTATAAAGTTGTTGTTTTTTCCTCTCAGCCTGCTGATCGGTTCACTGTTTGTTTTGAGAAGAGATTATTTTCCAGGCAGTTGCAAAGGGGTTACTTATTCTGTGAGCTGTTATACTTCCCCAGACTACATACTGGTACCTAAAGGGGCCACTCTAAGGGAAGAGGATCTATAGTTGATTAATCCTTTGCTCAATTTGCTTTGAGGCGAGTCATCCAGCTTTATGTCCACATCAATTTGGCTATTACATTCAGAAAGTTGAAGCATTTGGAAAGCAAAGATCTCTTCACTGGAACGCAGTGATTCAATAAACTGCCAAACTGACAGGTATGAGACATTTAAGAAAAATCTGGTCCCTGCAGCTCAATTTATGATCACAAAAAGGAACTTAAATCAATTAAAACCAGTTAATCCTGCAAACAAAAGGGCTTTAAGGCAAAGATCTAAGACCTAATTCACTCAGCAATGTGGGCAAGCAGGCAAGTATACATGTGGCATCTGTTGTTTATGTAACAATTAATGTAGAGACTTGTACACAGAAAGTAAACAGATATCTAGATTGTAAAGTGCAGAAACAACCTAACAAAAATAAAACAGGACGGCAAAACAAAAACACAATTAAGACAAAACATAACAGATCAAACATGTCACATGCTCAGCGATGCAAGGTGTCACGTTCAGAATGATGATCATATCTCCTAATCAGGCGCTTTTATGTTGGACAAGTATCGCTCCCATTTTAATTTAAAGCTTTCAACTCTGTTTATTAGTCTGTATGATAGGCCCTCCAGTGCAGCTAGTCTAGCTAAGTGATTGTGCCATAGGTTGACAGGGAGGGGTGATGATGCCTTCCATTCTGAAATAATAAGTTTGCGCCCCAGCACCAGTGCCATGTATCCTGCTTTCTAAAAAAGTCAGATTTTGTTATCGCTGTACAAAAATATAAATATCCACTCTCTGGGAAGTTTATTAGCAGTCGTCAACAGGCTGGACACCAATTTATTTTTCTGGTAATGGGAGGTTACATTATTAGATCCCATGAGTTATTTTAAATTGGCTGCAAGTGGTGCTAAGTGGTGCTGTAAGGTGTGCACTGACCACGCCACACTAAGAAGACAAATTCTCTGCCATTGCTGTTCTTTAACTTAGACGTGTTATCTGCAGACCTCATTATTAACATGGGAAATTCCTACCATTTCACATTCAGAGTGATGCATAGTCCCAAAGTGCTTTGCAGTGGAGCAGACATGGAGCTGGATACAGGAGCTATAATGCAGCTCACCACAGTTGTCTTCACTGCGGGCTTTATCTTTTTGTTAATAAAATGTGATGGAGGAGTAATAGCTGTAAGACAGCCATCTGCTCTATGATGTTACAGTGCATGCAGTAATTACTTTCTTTATTTTTTAATTTGATAAAGTTTGGCTATAACGGAGGAGAGGGGTGGAGAGTTAGACTGGTTCATGCTGCTGTGTGGCTGGGGACCTACCTGTCTGCCCATCTGCTCTGTGGGATTACAGTGCAGAGTAAGTGTATCTGTGCCCACTGTGTCTGACACAGGATCCAACTATAAACTACTGTACTAACAGTCTTACTACTGTACACTGAGCAGAAAAAGCTTGAAATGAAATGTCCACATCAGACACAAACTGATGTGAGTTGTGGTGTTACACTAATTTGAAATCTGATTATGTAATCAAAGGATTGAAATGACTACCAGTAAAAGGGGTTTGCAGGCAGAGGGCCAGGCCAATTATAGCCCCTAGACCACTGTGATCTTACCTGTGTGTCCATCTGCTCTGCTCTGCTCTACGGGATTACACCAAATCCTATTGAGCACAGGGAATGGCAGCCAAGATCAGTAGGCCTGAACTAATCATGACAAACCACCAGGACAAGAGAGGGCTGTGTTTTCTAGAAAAGCAAAAGATGGATAAAAAAAAGAAGGGATTAGCATTCACTGTTTATTCACACAGTCAGTGAAATAACTAGATGGCATACTGAATATCTGATAACTATAGTGGGCATTAATAGAAATAGTGGAGCAGCCCGAGAGTCTGCTGGTTGAAGATACCATAACACAGGAAAACAGCTACAGCTGATTTTATGTTATTGATTAGTAAAAGTGAAATTCTCCTTCCACTTGCTTGACTCCACAGGAGGAGGAGACACTGCAGGGCTGAGAATCTGTCACACAACTTTTAAGGTTTCAATATATATAGAAAGTTTTTCCCTTTTGGTGGGAGCCTCCGTTATATTCAGTCTTTTGGGGTTTTTATTTTACTTATTCATATTCTTTTGCTTCAAATAAATGCGACGTGACGGTAATTTAATCTGCGGCTGTGCTTTACTCTGCACTAACAGCAGAACAAGACAAAGTTAAAGGAAAATTGTGAACATTGAATGGTCACTTTCAATCAGCAGCTCAGACTTGATTTAAAGGTAGCCTATGGAGCTCTCAACCACATACAGTGCCGTCCTCGTTTCACTGGGATGTACCTGAGGATGGACATGTGCAATCATGTGGGTGACAATACACATTCCTGCTGCCAGTTTCAAGCTATTCCACTGATCCACAGTTGTTGTTGGTGGGAACATGGAGAGAAATGTAGTAATGTACCAACAAAGGGAGTGGAAAAGCAAAATGAAAAGCTTGCACACACATTGCATCACTAAAAATATCAAGACAATCAGCAAATGACAACTGAAATTCAACGCCTTTAACACAAACTGTGCTGTGGAAAGAGACGCTGACTTTACTGTATTGAGTAAATTAAAGCTTTCTTTGTTCACAGTAAGAGTCACTTGTGCACCTTTAAGGTTTTCAGGGTAGAGCTAGACTCTTAAAAGGACGTTTTATTATTTTTCAACTTGGCTCATATTCTCATAGTGGTGTCCCGTCTGATTAATGTCAAGAAATATGACTATGGTAAGACAATGTATATCAGGGCAAGCAGCAAGAGTCTCAGAGCTGTCCAAATAGACTTCAACTTTACATAAATCATTTCAAATCCTGGCTGGTTGCCCTGGAGATGAACCCTAAGTGATTTAGAAACCTAGATAATCCAGCATGATAATTTCTGTGTTTACATATTGTGGATTTAAGTGTTTGAAACTATTCATGTAACAGTTTCTTTTGCAAATCTACAGAAAATTGAAAAAAAAAAAAAAGAGCTGTAGTTAGAACATAATCACACTAAGATGAAAAATACAGGAATATTTCAGGTCCTAACCCTGGAGGGGTCAAAGTATATGTTTGTGCCAGTTATTTGTTGTTTTATGCAGATTAACAAATTGCTATGGGCTGGAGCTAGTGACATGAAACTTGGCCCAACAACTGGAAATGATGTGAAATTGCTTCCCAATAAACATTAGCCCGGTTGGTCAGATAGTGCTGCTGTATAATCGAGGTTCAGAAATGCAATTTCAGGAGCTATTATCCAACAAGAAGATAGGGTAAAGTTAAAACAACTCACCCAGTTTAATTGCTGGCATGTAGAGAGTTAATGACGTGTTTATTTACTGTGGCCATAGATGATGCAAGACTTCAAGATACCTCAGATCTTGGATTCTGGATTCTCTCCTTGGTTGAGGAAGCGGCAAACCACCAGCAGCACTTCATGCACCCGCAGGAGAAGACAGCTTCCCTTCATCCCCTTATCAGGTGATACCAGCGTGGTAGCGCTGTTGCACACAGCAGTCTAAGATAAGATAAGATAATAACAGTTCATTGATCTCCAGATGAGAAATCTGGGAGTGAACGGCAGCAGAAAGAGTCAAAGGCATACAAATGAAAATACAATAAGAACAGCAAAAGAGGAGACAAATGTATTAAACAACAGATGCATGGAGTGCATAAGAATATGATACATTAAAGATAACTTTTTACACATGTAAATGTTTCTCTTAATTGAAAATGGATTCAAAGCTAAGTTAATTAAACCACACAATAATTAACCAACTACAAAGCATGAGGAAGCCTGGATACACCAAACAACTGAAATTAATAATATAATATGGCAACACTGTGTCGACAGTGACGTAGGATGATTGTCGAGACTAATTTTCCATTCATGTATCTTTTTGTTATTAGTAGTGCTAGTTAATTAATATTCTATTAATCCCACAACTGCTCTGACATTGACACTTGCGACATAAACATATGCACACGCACACTCGCTTGCTTTGTGTGTTTACTATATGGTAGACAAGGTAACATTTTGGTTCCACCATGGACACTGTTGGGCTGTTTTTTTTTTCCCCCTGCATACATTATGATGATGAAACAAGTGTGCGGAGAGTGAAACTAGCTTCAGCACCTTTGCTGGGCCTTGTCAAGCCTGAAATCCATTCGGTGTTGCTCTCGGCTTTAATTTTGGGTAACTGAGCTGTTTCTCTCTGTTGGGTGCAAAAAGGTTAGAACCTGCAAATTGCCGCTTGTGGCTATTTTCCTTTTAAAGTTTCTAATGTAATTACATCCTAAAAGGCTTTGAAAAACTGTCTTATGACAGTGTGCATGGTCTTTATGTAAGTGATGGAATGTCAGCTATTTCCTTTTTATGTATGTATATATATATATATATATATATATATATTTATACGTATATTTATATTTTTATTTATTTATTTATTCATAAAGATCTGTAAGAAATACTGATGGAGTGAAATCCACCATGACGTCTATAATTTGTATCCTGTTTGATAACAGAGGCAGTGGAGGACACAGTTATCCTTCTAAGGCAAACAAAAAGAAAATGTAAAGAGCGAGAGCAGCAGACACTAAGACAATTACAAAGACAGAGAGCGTGAGATAAACAGAGAGGAGAATAGATGAGAGCAAATGGAAAAAGGCAAGAACAACATGAAAGAGAACACTATTTATTCAGCCTGCCATTGTTGAATCCATCTACTGCTGGAGCCCTTCCTAGTTCATTTGGTAGAGCAGATGTTAATAGCTTAACAGGGCTAGGCAGTAAGTGTTTAATTAGGTCTGTGGAAATGATTTATTCAACACATCTGGGCCCATAAAATAATGCTCTCTGGACTCTGTCCTTTATGACACTCAGGCTGGATTCCCTCCCAAACCTGCAAACATGCAGCAACTGCCTGGTGCAGCTTGGGTTTTGACAAGCAGAATCCAGAGCAGAATAAACACTGTATGTGTCCTGTAGTCACGTCACATCTCCTGAAGGGAGTGGGAGAACAACTGCACCTAGTGGGAGGAGAGGAACGATAGGGGGGTGTGTGTCAGCGACGATCAAGCGGTGCGGCGGTACAGTTTTAGAGTTGAGGATTACTGGGATTTGCGCGTGTCGCCCGCCTGCTCAGACCACATCAAAGCCACATGGAGCTAGGTGCAGTTCCACTCCGTCCTTCTGTGGATGACAGCTTTGACTTTGATATTTCCCTCAACGTTGGAGTAAAGACGACATATTTTTTTCTGTAACAATATGTATATGTGGCTGTGGTGGCCAACGCCACTTAGCCAGGACAACAATGCAGGAGGAAGATACTGTGAATTTCTCTGCAGCTGCTTCTGCACCTCCAACACAAGAGCATTGGTTCTGGGCTCTGATCTTTTTACCATAAAATTGACATATAGCTGTGGCACACACTGTGCCATTTTGAAAGGAAAGGGAAGCAGGTAACTTGATTATCTGTGGTTTATGCCAGCTGCCACACACCTACTGAGAGTGTGTTTCTACCCTCAGTGGTGCAGTTACACCATGAGATCTGGCAATCACTCACCAAAACCTGTGCACTCCACACCCTTCATCCTTTGAATGTGAACTGCATCATGGGACACCATAAACCGTTGACTCTCTGGTGTCTTAATGCAATTTTACGACACCTGCCAGACAATAAGAAATGAGCATTTCTCTCTGGCAGCGTTATCAAGAACAATGGCCATTTCTGACTTGTGTGTGTGCTGCTCACAGATTAAATAAAAGCCTTGTTCCACAGTTAATGTAATGCACATAGTCACCTCTTGTGCGTTCAACTGGCAGCTTATAAATCATTTTAACTGTTACAATTTTAATTTACAATTTTAGCATTCAATTTTTATTTTTTAAAAAGGGTTTATTAATCATGCACAACATCACAACTTGACTGCTCGCAGTAAAATAAAAGCACATTATCTGCCTTTGGCTGCATCTCCGTGGTGCAGTATATTTTCTACCTGCCACTCTGCACCTTCAGGATAACAATATTATTTTATAAGCCGAACTTGGAGGGTGATGTTCCTCACGCATGACTTGGAACAGCTGATTATCAAAAGTTATAGACAGGGAGTGAGGCTAATAATGTCATGATTAACTACTACACATCATATCTGATATAAATGATGGGCAAATCTACAATAGTGTGATCCGGTTTCAGGTTGAATTCTGTTTTTACTGTTTCTCCTTACGATCAGAGGCTGGCATCTTCCTTTCATTTACCCACTGGCTGCAGAGTGAAAGTCCTTCATTAGCCTCAATAATAGGTTGTATAGTCTTGTATTTAAAAAATATCTATAAACTGATAAACATTTCAAACTTGTTACCTCTGCTTTGCCAACTTCCAAACCACTGGAGCTACACAAGTGACTAAAAAGTAGTAGAAAGGACATTCCTCATATCATCAATGTAACTCAAGCTTCCTCCTACAATCTAAAGACATATGCAGTAGGTTGATTGGTGACTCTAAATGGCCTATAGATGTGAGGATAGGTGTTGGCCTTGTGACAGTCTAGTGACCTGCCCAGCATGTACCCCCGCCCTCCCTCTATGTCAGCTGGGATTGGCTCCAGCCCCCCTGCCTGCACAGATAAATGGTATAGACAATGCATGGATGGAACATACTGTATAAAGTGGATATGATTGAACTGAATTATAGCTGCATGTGTCCATGTCTCATAAAGAAATAAATTGCTTCACAGTGTTGCTTAATGACAGAAAATACATAATCTAGTTGCCTTGACTCCAGCCCCATCAGCAGTCTAAATCTGTAACATGCATGTAACTGTTTCCTCATCCACCATACACTCAAAGCGGGCCGTCCTGCTGAGAGCAGCTGGCAACCTGACTGAACGATATTCATTGATATTGGCTTGACTGCATAGACTGAAACACACAATCTAAATGCTGGTTCAAAGGAACTGTGTTCGTACAAATTTCAAAGGAAACTGAAGTCTGAACCCTGTCATACAGAAGTGCTTTACACAAGTATCCATTTCAGCGTTTGGTCCCACAGGGTCTACATTCAGTTTCAAACTATTTCATTAGTATTGGTTTCAGTGCACAGCTTTTGTGTGTCACGTGGCTCATATGCTGATTCAGGAGGATTTCCATCCTGCCAATTAAAGATTTTGCAGGGGAAAACACTGATACACGATTCTGCACCAAATAGAGCCTGGAGGACAGCCAGTTAAATCAGCCTCAGGGCTGATTTATGGTCCACATTTCTTCACTAACAAGACCAAACAGCAATAGCAGAGACCCAAAGCTCTTTACAAAGTAAACTGAACGTATTACATTGATATTGCTTGTGTATATGTGTGTGTGTGTGTGTGTGTGTGTGTAGTCCATGCATGCATGGATTCATGTGTGTGAAAATTGGATTCTGATTGCCTTACACTGATGCCAAGTCCATCCTCACATTGCATATACAGATGGTATCTCACACACGGACACACACAGATTTGTATTTCAGATTCAGTCGAGGTGATAATTATTTGTTCTCTCATTGCCACATAATTAGAACTAAAGTTCACACACATCAGCAAAACATAGAGGCTGCCCACTCAGAGCGGAGGTAAAAGTAAATTAAAGTGAATCAAAGGTGCAGAATGCTTTACAGGCCGATATCGCTATAACTTTACAACCAGTTGAGCAAAACACTTTCTGTTGTCAAATAACATTAACTGAGTATCATACAGTAGCTGTTATATCATTATGGCAAGTCAATGGCCAGAGGTGAGAGTAGAGTAGCAGCTGGCACTTGAGGGAGCCTCCAGACTCCAATTTCTTCTTAGTGGACATAAGCAGCATCATTAGTGCTAGAAACACTATTATACTGTATTTTAGATGTGTTATTTTAGAATAAACTAAGGATTGTTCATTGGATTGACAGTAGGGATGAGCACTTACAGTGCTTTCATTACCTTATGAATACAATAGTACTCAGTTACTTGCAAATTATATTATGAGTCAATCTACAAAAAAAGTAAGTAAATTCATGTAAACAAACGGAAACCAAGAGCAATTTCAAATACATTTACTGAACAGTAGTTATTGTGTTGAATACTTGTCCTTAACCCTAGACTGAAAGAGTTGTAGTCGTCACTGACAACTCAACTCTGGGTCCTGCTGTGATCCCAAATATCCATCAACTTACAACATCTCCTACAAAAGAAAAAGAAAATTAAGAGGGAACCTTTAAATCTATTCAAAGAAGACCTTGTCTGTGCTTTACTGCTATTTAACTTAGATGATAGTATAAAATTTGTTGAAAATTTAATCAAGAAGCTGAATGCATGAGAAATCTATCAAATCAAGGGCAACCTTCTTTCTCTGTGTGTCTATTGTTGTTATGCAGATGGGAAGTAGATCGGCATTTCAATCTGAATAATCGAGAACTCAATTTAAGCACATATTTTAATGTTACAGTATCAGCCTATGTACTTTAGAGATGCGCACTCAATGCACCTGCCAACTTCTACCAGCACAACTGGTTGTAACCTTCAAGAATCACTGAGTGTAGAAGTGCAGTGTCAAACACCATCTCTGTGTACAAGGCTTTCATGTACAAAGATCTAACACCTAAGCAAAATGTGCGTGTAAGTGAGATGCGCAGATGAATTAAAATCAAGTCTCCACCTGTTGTCTTCTTTGTTATGAATTTCATACCCATGTAGCATACAATGATGCACAGATGCTACCTCTGTCATCTGCATGATGCTGTTGCCGTCTCATAATCAGCTTGGTTGTAAATTGAAATTAAACAACGACAACAAGACTCACATAAGACGGTGAAGTATGAAGAGCCAAACTACCGATAACAGAAGATGCAGTAGCTGTCCTAGAAAATGATGCCAAGAAGCTAGACAACTGGAAGAGAATGACCTGGAAAATTATGGACATGTGAGGTATTTCAAAGCTGAAGGTAAAGAAACAAAACCCCTCCAGCGAAGAGCAGATAAAAAGAATCACATGTGAAGAATGGTAGAACATCAAGAGAGGTATCATCAAGGCCGAGGATCGAATCAGTCCAAAAATATTAAGGATTTCTCTAATGAAGTGTGAACCTACTCATGCTGCAGGTAGTGGAGCTTCCATTAGAGTTGAATTTCAAAGTCAACATTTGTACTTTTCCAAGTAATTGGTTTTGTGCTAATTTGATTTTGGGAGAAAAAAAACAAACACAACTGTATTAAACTGAAAGGATTTGTATTTGTGTCAAAGAAAAGAGTTTATTGTTATTAAGAACCACAGAGCAACACTTCCAGTTTGACTTTGCAGACCACTGTAGATTTGGGCGTTTTGCTGCCAGTCCATCTGAACCACAAAGTCATTACAGTGAGTATGAAGTACTGGCAAGCTTTTCTTGAACATTTGCATTCATATTTCTGGAGCTAAAAGACATCGATCAGCTCATTTAGGGGAGTCAGTGCAGTTGGTACATTTTAATTTTAAGGCTTTATGGTCTTCAGCATAGAAATGAGAAGACTGAAGTTTTTAACCACATAGTATAATCTCCCTTTTACTGTCTTATTCACTGACTACACCACTGTGTCTAGTTTGTGACAGCACCTGATCAATCAAGTATATATCAATACTCTTATCATAGCGCTTGAAATCAGATATGTCTAGGAAAAGCAGGCAGCTAAAGGTTATTTATGAATTAGAAATGCAGCCAGGTAAAAATAAAACCCTTCCACAGCGCTGTAATCCTATGATAAATGTTAGCATACTTAACAGCAATCACAGCAAAGCTGACTCCTGCAGAGAGTTATAGCGAAATATTACAGGCACTGGAAAATAAAAATATAAACAAACAGCTACTGAAGTTTGAAAGCTCACACGGGTAGTGAAAGATCAGAGGAATATGAGATTACCTGAAATTTGGTTCACAGAGCTCAAGGACTGTCCATGTCTCTATACATCTCTAGCAGCAGCAGCACAATGCTGAAATGAAAACCTACATTTGCACAAATGTAAAACTAAAGACAAAGTCGCTTGAAGATAGTGACAAACTTTAGTCTTTTTATAGCATAACCTTCAGTTCGCACATTCTGAAGCTAGAACAAACAAAACAACAGCAAATGTGGATTTAGACATCCTGAATTAGTGTGGGATTATGGGAGTTGTTGTTTTCATTGTTAACAGCTTTATTTCTGGGTTAGCATCCCTTCATTGTTCATTGTCCAGGGATTTTTTTTAACTGGCAGCTGATTTACCTTCACTTCTTCAAAACAAACAAACATCATAAGGGTCTGCGAACCCAAGGAATTATTTGCAGAGGTCTGCACCAAAACAAACACATCAGGTCATTAAAGTAAAGAATAAAGAGGACTGACAGTAAACATTTGTGTTTTTCCAGCCCTCTTGCATGGACTATGACAGAGGATGTCTGCTCAGCTTGTTTCTCTGGTGACCTAATGATCCAGACAACTGTTGACTAAATTCCTTTCTCAAAGTTACAAGGTTATAAGGTCCTTAAAAGTGACAGAAACGTGACTTGAAACGGTAGGAAAGTAGTTGGCTGGAAATGTTTTAATGTCCGGCCGTTCCCCACCGACAGCCGGCGCTTATGGGAAAGTCTGCCAGCACCCCTGAATCGGACAAGCAGATTGAAAATAAATAAAAGAGTGCCAAAAATGCAACAGGATGAGTCAGAGAGGGCAAATAGAGGACAAGTTTTAAAAAAAAGAGCTGGAAGAGGGAAGAGGTGATGATGGAAAATTGCATCCATCAGCCTGAGTTTTTCC
Source organism: Caranx ignobilis (assembly GCA_021432705.1). Lineage (NCBI taxonomy): Eukaryota > Metazoa > Chordata > Actinopteri > Carangiformes > Carangidae > Caranx > Caranx ignobilis. The sequence continues at coordinate 9,048,377 of MU269988.1, forward strand.
TCACCTTGTCACGCAATCAAGATGTCAGTGTGAGCGTGTGTGTGCCAGCATGTGTGTTTGTGCAGCCTCACTAATAGCACAACACCATCTTAGTGAAGGAGTAAGGGCAATCCTTTGTTAAGATGAACAGAACAGACAGATACATGTATATCCACAATGAAGCAAAGTCAAGGACATAGACAGAGACACTGGCTAAATCACAGTGTTTGTGACCACATATTTAGGATGTCAGATTGTGTGAGGTATGAGTGTGAGAAGGTTTTATAAAGTGTGTATTTTTTTTTTTTGTTTGTTTGTTTTTTTAAGAATTCCTCAAAGCGGATTTTCAACTTAAAAGGCACCGCTGTACATAAAAACTGTGTAAGCTGTGTATTGGCATAGGGTAACTCAGGACAGCAGGTTGGAGAGTGTCGTCATCAGTGTATGTGTGTGTCTGTCTGTCTCCCTCTTTGCTAAATCTCTTATCAGCAAAGATCAGAAAACAGGGTCATTTTAGTTGAATAAAATATCAAAAGGAGTCCCAGTTACCCCCCAAAATGTAAGGTTATAAATCCAGACCAGATGGAAAGATCTTGGACTGAAGTGAATGGGCAGCACTGCTTCCCCCACTGCAACTGCCATCTACTTGCCCTTGAGTGATGCACTTAATCCCTATTTACCACAGAGACTCTGTTCAGCATCAAACAGTATGAAGTTACAGGGCAACTCTGAGGTGACTGTGGTTGTCTTTAAACTGCAACATGGGGGGAAGGAAACTCCTAATTTGAAGGGATTACATAGTGTTTTATTGTAATAAATAATAGTTGGAGATACAAAACTACAAAAATATAGTGACACTAGAAGATGTTAAAGTTACAAGATTATCATTATATAGATGAAATACTATGTATATAAAAATGACTCTGTTGGAGCAGAAAGTTGTGAAATAGGACAAAGTTTTTTTTACTTGTCAGAGAACAGTTGCATATGCAAAAATGTCTGGTTTTTAGCAAGAAAAAAAAACATAGAGACACAAATTCAGCCTCATGTGATCTGCATAAACACAACCAGAGCTGGGTCACACCATCCACAGTGGTGCACAGAGGCATTTGTTTGCATCCACTATGTCAGAAAACAGACAGAAGCACAGAAAATGGACAGACTCCATATAACCACAAAAATACAGAACATTTCACACAGTTTGCCACTCACAATGTAAAGCTCTTAAAGCCAGCACAGTAACAGAGGAGCTGCAGCCAGCAGTGGTTCAGGAGGAGCTGTAGTCCTCAGCATGAACATGGTGTTTAACCTTGACGTTCTCAGTTGTTATCAAGTTCACTACAGAAACACTGATTCATATCAAATGGCAAAGTTTCAGCACCATTGTATGGCCTGTGATTGTGTCTCACAATGGTCTGTTTTCACTTGGACTTATTTTATGATTTCTCCTCTTTTCGCTGAAGACTTCTGATTTGATGCAAAACTGATTTGTTGCATTTTTCATTTGAAAGAAGTCAGATCTGTAACTCAATACAATACTTCCCGTTTGCATCATGGGTTAGTTTCAGCTCAGGAAATCACATTTTTGTCGGTGTTTGTTTGCTGAATAGGTGAGTTGGTAAATTAAGCACTCTCTCTTTCATTCAGGGGACCTGACACTGAAACCTTAATGACAAATGAAACCTTTTTTTCCCCCCTTAATTGGTTGTTACTGTTCCACTGATATTTTGATGCGAACAGAACAAAAACACCATTAATCCAGGTATTGTGCATTAAAACTTAATTGTGTTTGAAGTGTTTTTTCGTGGATTTCTAAAGTCTCTCACACAGGTCCCATTTATTATATCACTGTCTTTGTAGTGCCTGTCAAAAGTTCAAGGATGTACAAGTATTACCAACCGCTGCACAGAAAAGCTAAGATTCTGCCACAATGGCTCGTGTGTGTGTGCAGTTTTAGAAGCCTGGGATTGTGAGGAATTACATTCATACAGGATTAATGTGCATGATTTACATCTAGTCCCATTTTCCCAGTGTATGTGCTGAAAGTAGGACGTCCTTTATGCAGCAGAGCAGGCAATGTGTTTGTCTTATTAAATCTAATAAGTAAGCATGGACACCTACTGTGCAAAAAGAAGCAGTTTCACTAAGGCCAAATCTGGACATTAAAAATAGTTGTAAGTGAACTTGAGTGTGGGTTTTGCCCAATAGCTCTATATTAATGTAAATAGTGTATTCTGGCAACAGGGCTGGTTTTACCATATAGAATGTATGTATGTAGGAGAAACATGTTACCATCATTAAAATTGTATCACAGTAAAAAAAAAAAGAAAAAAGAAAAAAAGCTGTATACATTAATGCATAAACAGGATGGAGAATTTGATGGACACACACGTACTGTACCCTGGTATCCTGATGGAGCTGCATTATACTGTCAGCTCAGCTAACAAACAAGGGAAAATGCTGAACAACAGCTAGATCTACCTAGCCATACATGTAGCTTCAATTCATCAGTTTCTTTGACAAAGTGTGACAGAAAACACATTCCCACGGCAACGAGACAACTATGATGATGATGATGATGATGTGATGCAAAAAACCCTCAGTAGTGCTCCCTCCATCCATCCATCTGAATGTGTGGTTTCAGGCAATTCTTTAAGCGAAAGTGCCACCAGTGTTATCATTCTTACTGTAATGCCACAAGAGGATTGAGTAGTTGTCATCATTGCTTATGCCCTCTAGGAAACTTGGTGTTGCCCTGGGGGGCGCAGAAACAGACACTGATGCACACAAATGAGGCAAAAATCACAAAAATGAATTGTCGTGCACACTTTCTGTCAGAGTATGAAGACATTAACACAAATTTGCATTCGTGAACACACCAAAACAAGACTGCAGCCACGAGCAACGAGGTGGGGATCTTCTTTTGATATTACAACTACAGTCTGAATTCTCTCTGTCTTCTGTCATCTCTCTGTCTTCTTCTGGATCTTTCCTTTCTTTTACTCTGCTGTGCTGACAACTATCAACCTTCTCCGTTTTACCTCTTTTTGCTCCTTCTTCATCTCTACCTCACCAGTCTCTCCTCTTTGTCCTCTAATATACATGTGTGGCCCTGTCTGTCAGGTCTGCTACCTGAATGCCTCCAGTGACGATGGCCCGTGACAGCACTAAAAAAAAAAAAAAATAGAGAGAAGAAGAAAATAGAAAATTCAAAATCTTTCATCGCCACAGTTTTCCCTGATTTCTGTCTACATTTCTTCTGCTCACTCTGCACATCTTCAACCTCCCCCTGCCACCATCCCTCACTCTGTCACCCTAACACCACTCCTTTTAGTATTACGCAGGGGGTCATGCTATTAGCCCCCTGGTCACTCGAGCTGCTCATGGTATGGGCACGCATGGCTGCTTTCCTTGTATTTAGAGTCCATGGACAGTCCATCAGCTGCCCCCACAGCCACAGTGGCTCTCTCTGATCCTCGGGTGTTTAGTCAGTCAGTCAGTTAGCTCCTCTGTCAGACGGTCATTCAGCCAGTCACACAAAGTATCGCTCATGTCAGTCCGTATGACAGTCGGTGTGGGTAAAGCAGTGTTTCGGTCCATTAGCGAGGCAGTTAGACAGCTGATGCTATACAATGATACTGCTAATTAGCTGCTCACTCAGGTGCACAGCTCTCATCGGAGACAAAAGCCGCACAACAGGAAATGTCATCTTTACAGCTGTCTCACTCTGTTTCATAGAGCATTGTAGTGGAAGTGCTGGCAATAGTGTGTTTAACTAAAAAATTGTCACTGAAATGGATGAGCACTGCATTAAGGAGGGAAAAGAATCTATGTAAAGTAATTTGAAGAAATTATAACAACACAGATGTTGAATATGGATATAAATGAATGCAAATAAATACTCAGATATAAGCAGTTGTTTCTTCTTTTGTTTGAAAGTAAATGCAAAAATCAATTTACAGACTGACTCAAGGGAGGGCAGCGAAAACCATGGAGATACTTCTACAACTATTGGGTGAAGTAAGTAATGCCACCATGAGGTCAAAACATGTGTCCATCACCACCGAAACTAAAAACATTCCCAGCTGCCTCAGCTTGGTTTGTTTAGTGGTAATTAGCATTTGTTAGTCTGCTCACAATGAATACATCATGCCAGCTTCATAAACACCAAGGTCTCCTCTCAGTACAATCTGCAGTGTATTTTCCCCATAGTAAAATCTCATTTTATTTCCATTATTCCTTTATACCTCGAACACTTTTTTTCACGGTGGCCTTGCAACATAAATCATGCTTCACTGTTTGATGAATTAAGGTACTCTGTTATACATAATATGAGGTGTAAGATATAAGCTGCAACAGAAAACAGAAGATTTTTTCACTCTGATCCAATCCACTCTGATTTGAATCTGATCACTGATACAAATATAGATATTATCATGACTAAGAAGAGCACAACAGAGTATGTTGTGGATCCTTATTCAGAATAATTATTCTAGTAAAAAAGAGCGTGGTGCTCGAAATTGTTCAGAACAATGTACTGTGCCATAGCCCGGGCTTCTTTTCAAACCTTTATTTAGCCAGATACCAGTGGGAACACTTTTTTCTCCAATATCACCCATTTTCACCCTTATTCAATTACACAAAGTGACTCCAGGGAGTTGCTCAATACAGCTACAGTCAGCTCAGCTGGAGCAGGTGGGGTTAAGTGCTTTTGTCAAGGGCACCACCAGAGAGGTTTGTTGGAGAGGAGTTTGTTACTCACTTCCTCTGGCTCAGAGTCGGGGAGGGCAAATCCAGTCACAAACCACCATCTTCACACGTTAAAGCATGAAACTTTAATTTTTAGGATTAAATGTATATATAAAATCCTGGTGCAAGTGCATGGGAAAATTGCATGGCTCCAGTTTGGTGCATCTTTTGATGTTTTAAGTAACCTTGGTTGATAAATCTGTAAAAGTTGAGTTGATAAATTCACATGTTGCCAAACGAGATCAGAGAGTGCTATATTTGAAACAAAATGCCCTTTTTAATTTGTAACATGAATCCCAAAGAAGCAGATAATTAGCCAAGCTGTTCATCATCTTCCTCAAGGCAGCAGCAGCAGCAGCAGCGGCAGCAGCATAACTTTTTACCTAAATACTAAAAGAAATATTTTGGGAATCTTCCATTTTTTATCTTTGTGCATTTGACAGGATACAAAATGCACTTTCAAACATAAGGGTCATTACAGTCAGTTCTTCTTCCTTCTTAAATATTTGAATTCTAATAATATTCAAATAGTGCTGAGCAGCCAACACTGAGCATCAGAGTGGCTTTTTATTAATTAGTGATAAACTAAAATCATGACAACAGACATTTTGCCTTTTCATTTCTGATCATCTCAAAATGTAAAATGTCACCATGGATCCTGAGCTACAGCTAATTCAAGATTGTCACGATGCCTACATCTAATACATTTTCAGAGAAAATTTGTCATCAGCCTTCTACATAACTGAATACCCAGATTGCACAGTGGCCCTGAGAGCTTGATGCACTGCATCTTAGGAAAACAGACAAGATATTCAACAAATACACAAATGTGTATTTGATTCCAGGGGACACTGACAAACAATGAACCTGGCTGTGATTTGTTGTTCAATGGCCAACTGTGACTTGACTAAATAACTGACTAAATAACACGTGCGTCTTAGCTGGGTTGATCAGTAAAAGGAAGAAAGAAAGAAAGTAAGAGAGAGAGTGAGTGAGAGAGAGAGAGAGAGAGAGAGAGAGAGAGAGATTAGATCTAGATTTATAATATAGGCTTATATATGACCTTGTTCCTTCCCTATGACAATGTATCCATCACTCTGCCTGGGCCCAGGTCAACTTAATTCATCTCACTCTGATTGATAGTGTCCTTATTCCTTAATAAGATACAAGTACAAGCACAATAGCATTGAAAGTATACATTCAAGAAATGGTCAAATTACACCGTGGATCCTCGACTGGTTCACAATAGGGTTTGTGTTCTTGTAAACACGAGAAAACTTCCAACAGAAACTACAAACCATTAAAAAACACTCCTGATACCAGTTCACACCTGAACAGACTGTTAGTGTGGTTGAAAAGAACACCTGAATATAAACTCAAATCAATTAATTCAAGCTTTAAATCTATCTGTAAATGCACCTTATTTCTCTTATGTTGTACCATTTTTAATTAGGGTGTATTTGCACTTGAACCATGATCAGTCATAACTGCCAGAGGATAAATTCTACTGATTTTGTTAATCCCCTTATTATTCTCCTAGTGCCACAATCAGCCCAGAGTTTTCCTTCCCCCATGACTGAATTATAACATTTAATCAATGTGGTGGCTCAAAATTGGGTGAATTCATGGTCTCCACACAGTAACCCACTCTGTCATCTTTTACTGCACCACCTTGAGGTCAACTTTTACATTTTCATTCAGCATTTAGCACAAAGCAGTGCCGAAGGACAGCTCCACTGGGTATGGACCTTTTGGTATCGAGTATCATTTTACAAGTTCACAAGACAGAGCTGATCCTTACATAACCTCATCCTCCAATTTGAAAATTGCTAGAGTTTTGGTAGCAGTTATCACATTTTCTTCCTCCATTTTTGATATTATGAGAAACTCTATTTACTGCACACCAGACCTAACAATTAAGACAGTGAAGTCAGCTCTTTGAAAGCAGATTGTGGTTTGGCTGCAGAAACTACTTTTGCAGCATCAATGTGTTTTTAGTTTTTATTACAGCTTTGACCCCACCTCACCCCATCTGTCTGTTTTTCACAGTCCATCGTATCTACTTGGTATGATTGGTGTGTCAACCACCTGTGATCGTTCCAGACCAACTCTTATTGCTTCTAGTGATTTGTTTCTCCAGTTGCATTGCAAAAATCTAACCTGTTTCTCTCTTCACCTGCTCTCCAAACCTCTTGTGCACCTTTTTGCCTGCTGTCATGTCAGTCACCGCCTGCCACGCTTTTCCATTCCTTCCACGCTCATGCCAGCCACCAATAAAGCTTTTCTCCTTATCAGCCTTCACTCTGGGTTCACTCTGAGCCCTGTGTTTCAGCCCCTTCTATGTACAAAACAGTTTCTGCCATATGCATTAGTCAGCTTCAACTGAATATAAACTGAGATTTGGTTTGAGAGGGAGGGTTTTTTTGTGACAGAATACTGAGGGCAAGTAGGCTATGGTGAAATATTTTTACTGGGGTCTCGAATTGACATTGGATTGTCTCACATTCCATCACATCTAAAAGTGACATGAGAAGCAAAAATCAATTACCTCATATGTGAGGTTCCCCTGAACACATCTTAGTCATTATCAGAAGCTTCACTCTTAAGAATCCAATGGAGGCTTTACAAGCTTTTACTTGAACATTTCTTTGAGATACACACATTTGAAAAAGTATGCTGACATTTTAAATCATTGTTATTGACAGGCTTCAGACTGACTTCAATAACTGAAAAAGATCATGAATAAAATTTTGACTAACTAAAGAGTTAAAGATCTCAAAAGTGTCTCTGGCTGTAAAGTGCTTACATAAAAGTGACAGACCTGACATTTAAAAAATGAAATCTTAATTGCAACAACACAAGCTACCAAGGGAGAAAAAAAACTTAATTCCCAGGAGTAAGAGTAAAACTCTCTACAGCAGAATACAAATTAAGATAAACTGTAAGTCAAATGACAAGACTGAAGCTCTGTTGAACTACCTGCCTTAATATATCTTCATTAAGACAGAAGCATCTGCAAAATAGGTTATATATATAAAACTGGTTGCACGTTCCCTCAAGTAAAAAAACAAAACCTGACTGGGAGATTTAAACATCTAGGACAGAAAATAATTCAAACAAAAACACATGAAAGAGTGTGTCACCACACCACATATGAAATTAAAATTTTTAGAGGATGGTTCACAGACAGGAAAACACAAATATGTACACACCCAGGAGTTGTTTCTCAGGTCAAAATGGGAAATGAGGACAGAATCTAAGGAACTGAATCTAAGCCTGTGTCACACTTCACAAAAGGGCCATAAAGAAAAGAGGGAATGGATGGTTTTGTGTCCGTCTGCATATAAGTGAATTGACCATTCTCTTCAGTTTCACCCTATTCCAGCATCACCAGCTCCAGTGTTCAAAGGCTTGTGTGGCATTCGACATCATATTCCAACATTTTAAAATGCATGAACCTTTTTCAAGCTGCTACAGAAGATTCTGAATTTATGCTTTGAGTTCAAATGATGGCAATCAAGTTAAAATGGAATAACTCCGCTGTTGATGTATAAGATATAATTAAGTGATGGAATTTACACAGCAAAGATTTCTCGAAGCAACCCCCCATCTTGTGGCATTATCACCATCTCAAAGCTCACACGGTGTATAAATCCATTTTGATTGACTTCATAAAGGCCATGTGATTAAGAGGGTAGTGGGACGATATTTATCTTTATGCCCCGTCAAATGAACACTTGACATCAACACACACACACACACACACACACACACATTTAAATAAGACATTTAAATACAATGCGTTTTAACCCTTTGACTGTAGTATGGTGTGTGTGTGTGTGTGTGTACATACAGAAAAAAAACATAACTCATTATTATCTTCCACACACAGAAAGTGACCCCTTAGCTTTAGAGAAATAGCATGTGTGTGTGTGTGTCTTTGTGCGTGTGCAAACGCGTGTATAAAGAAATGATGAATGAGTGGGTGTATGTGTGCCTTTGTGCCCAGTGAAAATAAGGTGACATGTATTTTGAGGATAGACAGCAGTCGTTTCACACCACAGAAAGGCAGTGCTTGTGTGTGCGCATCTGGTTTGGTGTACGTGGTGTGTGTGTGTGTGTGTAATGTGCCAAGATAAGAGTGACTAATGTCTATCAGTCATGGCAGAGGATGTTAGTGAGGGTTTTAATTAGCTGTCACACAATTGCTGATTGAGAGAAACACAATATTCACATGTGCACTTCTTGTGTGCTTCTACCCTAAGCCTTATATATGCCGCTGCCACCACCACCACTTGTGTGGATTTGCAAATCTGTATTAATCAGTGAAATTACAAGAGCATTACCCTATTGTTCCTTTTAACAAGCAAAACAAACAAGCATACAGTAGGGTTTTGAAATTGCTAAAAGGCTAACATTAAAGAATAACTCCAGTTACATGTTCAAAGGCAAAGAGTGCTTCTCAGACTTTTGTCAATATCTCTCTTAACTTTTTCAGGGACACTTTAGATTAACTTCATTTGATTTATTTGGTCATCTGGACCTTGTCTCATTATGTATCTCTATATTTAGCTGTTCTATACCCATGGCTCTAAAGTAATACTAGATATATTGTTTTCCCCATTATGTGCTAATGTAATCACTGGCTGGATTATGTTCAGAGTCATTTTTTAATGAATGAATAAAGTGCTATATTTATCAACTCCACAGGAGTTGCCAGGAGGTTGTTGGGGTAAATGATGGCTCAATGGAGCAGTGGACTGTCACAGAGAGATCGTGATTATCAATATCATTGAACCAAACTACCAAACTTACATACTCAAAAACTGCACAGTGATGTTCAATGCAAATTGGTTTGAAGGATTAACCGGTTTAATAGCATTCACCTTTACAGGAGCATGCACTCATTTCCAAGAAACAGACTAATCAGGGGAACTCCATGGGCTGCCATGATTGCCCACTCTCCTCCATAAAATAGACACGAAGGTGAAGGCCAGAAAGGACTGAGATCGATTTAGAAGAAGGACTCACACCTTTCAGGTCTCGTGACAGGAATCCAACAATATCTACCCTGACTTTGCTAAATAGTCCCAGACTCTGAAATTGCCTCAAATGTCACCCACTGTAAGGTCAGCATTACTCTCCAACTTCCAATGTAAAATGACTGAGTTTTGCCTGGGGATCTTTGGCTGGGCACTAATCCAAAGTGTTCCTTAGATGTGATCAATAACATTTTAAAATCAATCCTAAACTGCAAGTGGGAGCCACTGAAGTTGAGCAAAAACTGGAGTAAGGTGCTCTGTCCTTTTAGTCTTCATCGGGACCTGCTGCAGTGGTTTGCACTCAATGAATTTTGCTCTGCATGACAGGTACAGTATAGAGTGGCTCTAAATCTTGAGATTTAGACTTAGATGCCTAATTACTTAGCTCTGCCACTGGGATTGTCAACAAACTATCATCGTGCTGATGATGTAAATAGATACAAACAAAGCAATGGATGGCTTTTACAGAACCCCTCATTGTAAAGTACTGTAATTACGTATTCTTCATTTCAGGGTCATGAGAAGGTATAGTTGGCATTTTCCGTCTATACATTGTGCAGAGTTGAGTGAGAAATCAAGGGCTAGTTACCTAAATTTGATTCCTTTGAACATACTATATATCTGACATGAGAATTGACCCCAACTTATGCATGGCTGATGGCTCCATAAAGAGTTGTGCCTTTTCCCTGGACGATGGTTGTAATGGTTTGTTTTGCTTTGTATTCTCAGAAAGCCTTGCTCAGACTACCAAGCCCAATCAACATAATTATTAGCTTGAAAACTTTTTTCCCCGATGGTGCTGTGCACAGAGGCTTTGGGCCATGCTAATTTTCGTTTTTTCACTGAGCTTTAATTAAGACAACAAGGATTTAGCGTCCTCCAATGACATCACCCTGGGGACTAATTCTTCCTCATTTGCTCCTGCAACTCTCAAACAAAATAAAATGGTCCAATACTGCTCAGTTTTGGGATTAACATAAACTGGGAATATCCTATTGATTATATTTTCAGCAAACTGGGATATTAAATACCACATGTGTTGTCTTTTTATGGGACTGGGTGCAGAACAGCTTTATGATCAGGTGAAAACCTTGTTATGTTTACTTCCTGCGGAAAATTTCTTGAGTTTCAATATATCTGGATTGGCAGCTGTGAATTTCTCTAACTTACATAAAAGTTCAATTCATACATTCTCCTGACCCTTGGGTCATGAAACCTAAATACAGAAGACCATACTGTTCTTCTTCAAGTGGAGCACATGCACAGAAATGTTTGGAGTCAAGAGGATACTTCATAATGGCAAGAACACGGCTTACAGCCCTGTCTTTGATCATAGCCTACACAACTTCAAAGGCAAAAAAAATAATTTAATTTAACATTTAATGGAACATTTTTAGGGAGGAGTGTACAAGTCCTACCTGTTTTCACCTTGCATTACCTCTCTCTGAAAACTAAGACAGAAAAACATCGGTTCATCTGTCCATTTTCTGCCCAGTGCACAGTAGCAGCAGATTCAGTAAGGTTCTCCAAGCACTCCCCACCCCAGCCACACTTTTTAGTTCCTCCTGCTCGACCCAGAGGATGCAATGAGATAGGTACTCTGTCCAAATTACAATGTGTAACTTTCCATTGGGCAGTCACAGAAAATATCCAATGGATGGTGTCTGGGATGCATCTTGATCAGACCAGTTGACTACCAGTTGACTACCAGTTGACTACCAGTTGACTACCAGTTGACTACCAGGTGACTACCAGGTGACTACCAGTTGACTCAACTAGCTCATTCCAATGCAAAAGTCAGGAGGATCTTTGTCAAGCTCCTTGGGGATGTTCCCCTACTTAAACCTATCTATATGGGTGAGTCCAGCCACCTTATGAAGGAAGTTATTACTGCTGCTTGTCTTAACACATATCATTCTTTGGTCACGAGCCAAGGCCAAAGCAAAATTAGTATAGGGTTAGTCGACTAATGCTTGATTCATTGATCATACATTCAATTTAACTGTGCCTCAGCTCCTGTATAAATAATTCAGTGTGTGTTTTATTATGAGGTTTAAAAAGTATAAACCTATCATAGTCAACAGTTACTGGCTAAAGTCAGCAGTATGCCACAAATCCAGTTAGCAAACAGAACTAACTTCCAAAAGCTGCCTTTAGTCCAAATCTGGCAACTTTCACATCCATTTTTTTCTTCTTCTTTGACTAATTCATTTTCACTTCAAAGTGTTTTATAAAATTCCTGGGCTTTCTGACTGCCCCGTGACTGTACTCTATTTATTTCTTTGTTTCCTTTCACGCTGAATTTATATTGAACTTGATTTCTATATTAATATATTCCATCTTGTTTTTCATGGTATTTCGATCAAATGTTTTGAATTGTCTTGGGTGTTTGAAAAGGTTCCATACAAAAAACCTTGCATTTTTTATTTCCTTTATAATATAGTTCTGCATTGACTTCTGTGGCTTGGGAGAAAAGAGAGAATTTCTAATGACATACTAAACTCCAACAAGGATTACTCTGGATATTACCTGCAATGAAAAATGAGTCACAACTTGTTCCCCAAGAGAGAAAAGACAGAGAAGAAGGATATGACTGCAAACTATGACCTATAATTCTACCTATGCCAGTGGAAAATAAATAGCTTTCACTGGTTTCATGAATTTTGTCCCAGATTGGGTTACAGGCCTACTTTTGGTGCCTCCTATGGATTGCTCATTTACTGTAGGTCCAGTAAAAGGGTAATCAGTATTAGGCAGCCACACTGTTAGAAGAGTCATTGATGAAGATTCAGCTTCATCTTAGCGCAGAGACAGAGAGAGACAACCTGAACCTCCTCCATCCAAGTTTTATAACAAGTCTCTACTTGTTTCAGCTTAGATTTTAAACACTGATATCTGAAAGTGAAGGCAACGCATCTATTCCACGTGAGTGTGTAACAAAAAGAAGCACTGCAATCAGATTGAGGAAAGAAAACTATGTGTAAGCACAGAAGCATGTGGATGAGAATTTATGTTGAAGTGTAAGAAAGATTCAATAAAGATAAAAATTTAAAGAGCGTGTGTGTGTGCGTGCGTGTGTCTGTGTGCATGTACAGTAGCAGTGTCAGCAGTGAGACAGCATTAGCGAGGGCAGGCGAAATGTCAGCCCATCCGTCAACTTGACATCTGCAATCTCTCCTCCTCTCTGTCCGTCCCTATCTGCATCACTCTCATTCACTTGGTTACACTACTTCAGGCTCAAAACCTATTTCTCTGTCTCTTACATCTTCTACTTTAGCTCTCACATACTTTTCTTCTGGCTCTCTCTTTCCTGCCTTGAATCTATCAGTCCTCTATCTCCCCTTATCTCCATCACATTTCCCTTTTGTCATCCTCTTTCAATCCTTTCCATTCTCGCTGTTTTAATAGACATCCATCTTGTTTGTGTGTCTTACAACAGAGCAGATGCTGTGCATCTTTTTTTCTCTCTCTCTTTTTTTTTTTTGCAGAGTCTGTGTGTGTGTGTGTGTGTCAGAGAGAGAGGCTATGTTTGTGCATCTTCATAAAGAAAACAATGAGATACCCAGAATGTGGCTGCCCTTTAAAAAGCTCTGTCCCAAGCTGTTTTTTTTTTTTTTTTTTTTGGCTGAGTAGAGCGCTTTCAAAAGTTAGAAACAGCTGACCTTTTTCAGAAAAGCACCCATGACATCAGTTGTTGTTTTTATCAGCTGGCCAATCATGACAAAAAAAAAAAAAAAAAGAAAAAAGAAAAATTGATAATGGCTGATAGCAGTTTCCTGTCATAATAACAAGACAGATAGAGAATGTGTTAAAACATTAGGAGGAGCTGATGTCATATGCAACAGATTCAGGTGTTGTTGACATACAAGTAAGTGTTAAATGGGACTATGTTATTAACACTGCTGCTTATCAGTTAGCCCACTAAAGTACAAGTGGAACAGGGTGGCCAAAATCAAGGTTCAATTCAAATGCCTAAATAAAAAAACTGCAGTAATTATTGCTGAATAACACATTATTGTGGAGACTCCATTCAATACTCCAGAGATCCCAGGAGATTAAATGGTAAATGTAGTTTTGGTGTGGAAATTCCTGTGCACAGATTGCTAAAGCATGTGCTCAGAATAATAAACCACGTGCATGCACAGACAAACTGTACAAGGCGCACTGCTAATAGTACATGCCTTCTTTGATAGGAATCAAAGTATATCAACTTTTCAACACTAACACAGCAGCATGCCTCACGTGTTTTTTATCGAAATAAAAGAGGACTTACATGGACAGAAAATTGGTTTTACCACTGAGGCATTATATTATTCCCCCACCTTCATGTTCTCCTTATGTCAACGCATGTAAGATCATAAGCTGAACTTTGAAACGCTAGCTGCAAAATGGGTCAAAGTTCAAATTGGCTGAACTTCAGCTACACGCCTGTGTGGTAAACAGCTGAAGGCTCACACAACACTGCTTACAAGAGGAATGGGTGATGTGAGATTTCACTGGCTGACGTCAAGTATAAAGTAAAGAGATCTGCCATATTGGTCTGGACTGTATATTAGTATGCTGACTGAAGTATGTTTAATTGAGTTGAAGGAGTGAAATACTGTATCTATGGTAGCACACAATGGAAGCACATGAGGTGTCGTCACAGTGTTTCAGCTCAGCAGCGTATATCTTCCTTTACCCTCTGGATTTCTGATGAGAAAAGCCAAATTTATCAAATTTTCAAATTTGCTCTTTCTGCCATGCACAATGGCCGACATGAGGCCCAAAAAAATATGCAAGGACATTTGCTCTCTGGTACACACGTGGACACACAACAAGACGCAACCCTGCAGACTCACACCACAATTGCTTTCAGTGAGTTGTTACACTCTGGCCAAAAGTCAATTTTACACTTACTTAGCCCCATAATAAGAAGTCATGTTGACAAGCCCACAATGCATCTCTCCTTTTAGAGGTTGGGAAAGTAAGAAAAACAAGGAAGAAGGCAACTGTGGGGGGTTAAGCACTATTATTGCAGGAGTTGAGAAAGAGTCACTGGGGGAGATTGAGAAACAAAAAGAACAAAGACAAAGAAATGCCTGAGTCATTTTATCACTCAAGCTCTTGAGAGGAAGTTACAGGTGAACAAGTCAAATACATGCTCATTGTATACTGATGACAAACATGTTCGATATTCTTAGACCAAGTCCAACTCCAGAGCTGAATGATCCTGTCCATCTCTGCAAAGCCAAAATGTACCCAAGAAAATATGCATTAAATATATATTTTCACAATAGTCAGGTGTAATTTTTAATCAAACAAACCTAATTTTCCAATAGCATTTATGTATTCTTCTGACATAGAGACCAGTGTGACATAGACATAAGACCTAAGCTTTGCAAATTGGAAATAGCTAATCACAGAAGTACAAAACTATGCATTCTCACTCGTACCAAAAGCATCCCAGAGAGCTTTGTTTACGACGTAGTGCCAGCAAAACAGCAACACTGTGTTTACTCTTTGCATGACATAGAAGGATCATTAACAAGCAGAGCAGGAAATACATGCACTGCTGCTGTTATGGTAACCTGATGTTACACCAAGCATCATCTGACATTGTCATTCAGCCATTGTGTATTTTCAGCTTCCTTTAACAGCCATTTAGAAGCAAGAAATTGGCTTGTGCTACCCCAGGAAGAGCAGTTGGTACCTTGGTAATGATGAAATAAATCCATGTCATGCACAAAAGATATTCAGTGAAATGACTGAATTACTGATTTCCAATTAGCCAGCTACACCCAGACAAAATGAATGCAGTATAATACAACAGGCCTGCTCCCTTAATGAGAATTATATTGTTAAGTTTTTAATGAATCTGTTTGAGAGAGGTGTTGATTTGTTTTAAAGGTCAGCTTTTGAATCGAATGGGAAAAACCTCTTTAACCTTAAGTTTTGATGGTGCCAGAAACTGAGCTGAAATGTCCAACATGAAAAGTGATGCAAATAGTTAGAGCAGAGTTAATACAGTGATTCTAATTGTATGCTATCCAATTTACATAAAATGATTATCTTGTGTGATTTCTTGTTTTGTATCATAGTGGTATGTTCAATGTTGTTTTTGCACATTTTGTCAGGCAAGCAGAAGCACTTGTGCTTGTGCTGACAGGAGTGTTAGCACCCTGAAATAGCTGCTACAGGTGTCGTGCTCTGTTTCCATGTTGACAGGGGAAACGCATGACTTTTGCTGGCTTTGCTGGGAGCATTTAACTCAGGATGTCGTTGTGTGAAAGTGTG
The DNA here is from genome assembly GCA_021432705.1 of Caranx ignobilis. NCBI lineage: Eukaryota > Metazoa > Chordata > Actinopteri > Carangiformes > Carangidae > Caranx > Caranx ignobilis. The sequence goes on from MU269988.1 coordinate 9,064,423, forward strand.
TGAATGATGAATACCGTTGAAACAAGGTGGAACAGAGATAAACAGGTAAATAGTTAGATTGTATTCTACTGTATGAGATCAATAGCAAACTGTTCCTTTAAGCCAAATGAACAAAATTAGAATGAACTTTCATTTTCCTGTTAGGTTTTGGCACATTCATGTTTGTTTGTGCTGCCTCTGTCTCTTTTTTTAGATGAACTTCAAAGCAGCGCATGACATCAAACAGCCAATTCATGATACAATGTGTCATTATCATCTGTCAATCACCTCCTGAAATAATAAGTTGCACTTTGGCTCAACGGCATCAAACACGGTAACTTTATGTCTGGATACATTATTCATGCATCTGTACTCCTTGGCTGTTTCAAAGACCACAATAAGATATGCTAAAACGGTGACCTTCATTCCACAGCAGTAATTTCGCATCATTTACACAGGTTTTTGTTTGTCTGCCTCTCACATACCCTACTGACATGACACACGCACAAAGAGCTCTGTTTGAGCTCTGATAACCGTCTTCTCCTTTCCTACTGTGGTTGGTCAGGATACTTATGTGTTTATGTGTCTCTGTGTAAGCAGATAATGCCGACACACTGAGATTTAAACTGTCTTTCACTCTCCTCCTCTCTGTGGACGACTAAAATGATGGTGGACCGCCTGATGTGCAACATTTGATCTGGACTTATTGAGAGAAACAGACAAGGACAAAAGACAATTTTGAACCACAAATAGTCTACAAAGCCGTCCTTCACAGAAAAGTGGAAAACAGCAGGATGAATATATGTTTGTGGAGTTGATTCACAGTTATTCACTATTAAGCAAGTTAGACTTCGAAGAGGGAGTTGAACACAAACATGACTTCAAGAGGCTAAAACTCTTCTTTTTACTGTAGCAAGCCTTTTTTGGTACACTGAGACCTGAACACTAATTGCTTTTAATGTAAACCTTAATTTTTGCAATAACTGTACTACAGGCATTATGTATATATATATTTAAATCACAGTTTTGAACTTTGGTTTTAAGTTTTTAAACTCTCACTAAGATAACAAATGAATTTTAACAGAATTTCTTCCTTCTCAGGCTGTAACTTTAATTGTTTCATGTTCCTCCTTGGTGCAATTTGCAACTTTGTATTTTCCCACAAAGCTCCACCTCCTACAAACCAGTGAGAGGAGCATAGGAAAAACAGAAATACAAAAACTCCATTATGTAAAATAACTCAAACTGATCAAATACTGAGAGAAAACTGGTTAATGGTAAGAAGCTGATAGAGAAAATAAGTTTCCAAATCAATCAATAATGTCTGACTTAACAGTTTAACAGATCGAACATCGTCAGCTGGCTCAGAGCAGCGTCGGGTCTGCTCGCAACAATATTCGAGTTTGACCTCTGGAAATGTCACATATTGACATTTTATGCTTTAGTGGTAATTGTTGTAATATTGACTGGTGCGAGTTAGAGGTTAAGCCAAGATAGGGCCCCAATCATCGACTCAGAAGGGCAGCACACAAACATGTACACATACACAGACAAACACAGGGTTTGACAAACGGAAAGTACATGTGCTGAGCATGCAAAGAAATTCCCATCTGTGCACACTGAGTCATTATCAATAGAAATCAAGAAGGTATTTCCAAACATTGTTATTTAGACTGTTTTGCATGTTTATGACACACATCCAGAGGAATATTTTACATGAATCAGCATGAAGTTACATAACAAATGACTCTACTGTTCTGTGTGACCTGGTGTTTAGTGCGTACGGTGACAAAGGGAGAAAACTTGAATGTGTGACGCACTTCAAAAGAAAAATGCTGCTCCAGCAATCCTGGGCAGCATAGCTTTGATTTGTGACAAGAAAAGATCTCTACATGAAGCTTGAAGCAAAAAAAAAAAAAAAGAAAGAAAACAGATTTGACACTGAATGATAGAGCTAGTTTCCAGGTTGTGGGGGACTGTTTGACAGAGAAGTTCACATTCAGAGAAACTCATTAAATTATCCATGATCAGAGGAGCTACAGTACGTAGCTCTCTCTGCTGGAGTCAGTTTGTACGTTTCCTCTGCACTATTTTGCATGTTGCGTAATCATTAACCCTTATCAAAGCCAGCTGAAAGCCTTTTTAATGAAAGCGGTGGCCTGGGAACACATGCACACACTCTGATGACTGATGCATACATATTCTGCATGAACACACACACAAACACACACACACATCTCTGGTGAAATGTTGCCTAAAGCAAAGCTGCAGACCACTCACAAACGTCCACTTATAATGATCAAGAAAATAAGTAACACTCCTCTTCAAAGATGTTTCTTCAGACCATAAGTACTTGACAGATGCTTCCAGAAAGCCTTCATACAATCAAAGCCTCCTTTTTTAAAATCACCGCCTTTCATCCCTTTCGTCCCTCCAAAAAAAAAAGATAGTTCCTCTCCTAAAGATAAATCTTTGAAAAGTCAGATAAGGACGATGTGATGAATGGTCATCCAGGATGCTTGGCAGGAAGAAAACAAGACCACATTTTGTTCTAAATTTGTGGACTCATTTGTTCATTTGTTAAATAAGATGAGATGATAATGTGTACTTTTCCTCTAACCTGATACTCCTGTGCAGCAGTAGATTTGTTAGCTCTATATATAGCCTGCATGGCTAAATATACAGATCTATGCATGTGGGATTGTTTTTTCCAGATGTAAAAGGTCATGTATGCAGTGTTGTAAATATCATAAGTCATGTCAAAACTTGCTGCACACAAAGCTAATATTATTCCCCAGAGTTCGAAATAACAAATGCTAAATCATCGGTTTGACATCAGAACTTCTAATGACGGTCAACCAGCCACAATCCAAAGAACGCCAAAGAAGAAGAATTTCTTCAACAATGCCAGAGCAGCCACCATTATGGGGCAACTAGCTTCCAGATAAAAGAATAAAATTAGGGATGCACTGATTGATTGTCTGGTTTTCATAAAAGATACACAATCGGTAGATTTCCATTGATGCTTTTGTTCACTGATCACCTTAAAACCGATCACCTGCGGGTAATGTGCACTGTGGTTGTTCACCAAAACAAAACAACTTGTCAGCTGTGTGGAACTTTAGCAGTGTGTGTGAGACTGATGTGACATACAGCACCTGGAATGAAGCCAGAATTGATCAGTATTGGCCATGAATTGTCCAATCACTCATAGATGATCAGTATTGTTATCAGAGGCAAAATAAAGTGATTGTGGCATCCCCACACAAAATGAATTATGATGGATTAAAGAAAATAAAATGAAAGAGAATAATTACAATAGGGCACAAAGTTATGAATGTGTCTCTGAAGGAGCGTTTGTATAAACTGTGGAGCAGTCAACGCAAAATGATCCAGTCATAAGTTGGAAAAAAGTACAAACAAATTATTATAGTATTTATGATAACAATTCCGATTTTGTAATAAAGTGGCCATTTAAAAAATATTTCAGCTTAGAATCATAGAAAAAAAAATCATCTATAGTTGAAGCCATAAAAGGCAGATTCCTCTCATTAAAATGTGGAGCCTGCAGAAGCAGAGACTTGACTCATGCATACCAAGCCTTACTTTAAGAAACACACTGATTTAGTATAATAACAGCACTTGTGATGACTGAAGGTCAGAGTCGGATGAATGCAGTGAGGATAACCTCAAGGACAGTAATACTAGATTATATAGGGGAAAAGCCAAATTTGATATTTTTGGCATATATTTTCAGCTCGTATTCGGGGTGACTTGAAATGACGGAGCAGCTGTATATTCAGCATCTTGCTCAAGGACATTTTGACAGAACCCATGGCTGTTGATGTGCACGCTGTCTGGCTTCGGAGATTGAATCTGTAACCTCACAATAATGGGATGGTCTCACTAACCACTAATACGCTATGCCACCTGAGAAAAAGAGACAGACATGGACACAGAGAGAAATATGAGAGCATGGAGAAAGACGAAAAGGCGGAGATAAGGAAAGGAAATAGATGGACAGGGGAGAGGATGATAATCGAGCAGGGGCAGAGACAGAGATGGCAGAGAGACAAACAAAGTGTGAGCGATGGTTAAGAGTCAGTAAATGGATACTGAAGTTGTGGACAGGGAGTGATTGAGATGACAGAGAGCCAGCTATTGAAACAAGCAGAAAGGCCTGAATTAAGCAAGAGAGAAATGGTTAGAAGAGCAAGCTAGATAAAGATAAATGGATCTTAAAAATAAAAAAAATTAAAAAAAAACAGAGGTCACATTCACAACAAAGTCTCTCCTGTTTGGTTTCCACTGTCTAGAAGTCTTTGCTAAATACTCATCATCCATTGGTCAGGCCAGAGGAAGTGGTAAGTGCTGAACCCTGTAACCCTTCATTTCCTCAATGACAAATTTGAGTGTCCTTCCATTCCACTTCCTCTCTGTCTCACTTACTGCCACATATTCTCATTAGTCACTGTGGCAGCTGTGTGTGTGTGTGTGTCTGTGTAGAGACAGAGAAACAGAAACAGAGAGGAAAGCAGTGAATGTGTGTGCAAAAAAGAAAAGAGAGGGATTACCGAGTGAAATGATGCATGAGTGTGCGAATGTGGGACAAGGTGTGTATTGAAGAGGGAGTAACAGAGTTTAAATGTTTGTATGACAGATGATGTGTGTATTGGCTGTCACTTTATGGATGTCTTCTCCTGTGCATTCGTGTCTGTGTGTGTGTGTGTGTATCATTACCAAATTACATGTGAATCCATTGGAGGTTGACCTTGTATCATGAACAATCTAACATTGACATATACTCTGCTTTACACACCAATCATACAGATTGCATCGTTAAAAGGTGATTTAGATATTTAATTTTAAAAGTTCAATCAATGCTAACCAGTGTATCGTTAAGGTTTAAATAGCTAGTCCTCTAACTGCTGTTGGAAAGTCCTTGCAGTGCTGTGCAGCCTCTCCGAGCTGGATGTAGCAGCACACGTTCAGCATGAGTCCTCCAACTGAGCAGGACAAGAACCATTGTCATAGAGTTGCAGCCCATGCCTGAGGGAAGGGAAACACGAAGTAGCACACACTGACAAGCTGCGGGAGATACTGAACTTTCAAATTAAAGGGCCTTCATATCAAACCTTATAAATAAGTAAACAGGGCTGTCCGAATGAATACTGCATATGAACTAAGTGAAAAATGACTGGCTGAGACAGGATTTGTAAACAGAGGACAGAAACTGTGGGTGAAGAGAAGTGCCAAGCCAACCATTGTTTGAAAGAAGTGTCAAAGCCACAGAGAGATGCTTATCCCAACTTCCAACCATGACTTTCAGAATAAAATCTGAGCATAAACAGGATGCAAAGATTTGTGGGTTACAGCCTTTGGCCTCGCATTTTGATAGGCTCCCACACTGTATGTCCATGCACAACCATTAAGTTAAAGCAGTCAGGATTATCATACCAGCCAGATCATTGGTTGTGATTCTACCCAAGAAACAGTAATTTGATCTCATGTCCAAATCACCCATTTCTAGAATTTATCCAGTAGTTGTTGTTGAGATGTGTCAGTCAGGACCAAGTGATTGACAGACAGATCAACACTGTCGTCCCTCGAGCCATGCAGCTGGCTAAATGGCTAAATAAACATGAGGTTTTCTTGACTACTTCATCCTCTAAATCCTTCCTGTTTTCATTCTCAGACTAAAGTCAAAGCACACAAACACACATATACTCACCTCCCTCGTACATTATTCACTTTTGATTGTTGTCAAACAATATAGATGAGGGGAAGCTGCACATTTGCATTCTTTAATTTACATGAACTATCTTCGTCATTTCTGTGTTTTACAAGTTTTCTTGTATCATATAGAAAAAACAAAGATCACACAGACTTCCAGTCTGAGCAAAAGGCTTAATTTAAAACATGTCAGCAAACCACCACATACAGTTTACATTTTGTAGTGGCAGAGAACTGCTACAATTAAGCTTTATATCGCCCTATTCCAAACTGGCAGGGGTTCCTCAAAAGCATCACAGCACTGACTGCTTACACACTGACTAAACTGAGCTCAAACAGTGTGGATTGTGCATCTGTGCAGATTATGGTGCCCCACATTGAAAATCGTGACTGTAAACAGCTGCCAATCCATCTGGAGGACTCCTCTACTACCACATAGCCACAATACTGTCCATCAGTAGAAGGGAATCGGGGAACAGATTGGATTAGGACGTGCCAGATGAGATCCTTCTCCCGGAGTTTCATGGCTAAGGATCTGTTCCAGGATGAGTCTGTAGGCATCACTGCCCACAATAAGATGAAAATCAATACAGTAACAACAAATTTGGACTTAGAGTGAGTTTTTTTTTTGGTGAATATTAAAACACAAGGGCCAAATGTTATTTCATGTAGCATTCTCAAAGAGTTAGCCAACACAATGATTCTGGATGAGGCAACAGGCAAAATCTGAGAAGAAAAGAAAAGTTTTGAGTTGGAAACAAGTGATTCTAACAGACCTCTGTAGCCTGCACTTGATCTCTGCTTGAGGCCTGCTGTGGGTGGCACTGTGAGTAATTTCTGGAAGTTTATCCATCTCTCTCTCTCAGTGACAACAAGGTTGTGGATCTCCTCTCTAACCTCTCTCTCCCCAGTTATTCAGTTTGACTGGTTGGAAGTTCTGGTTGTTCCAAACTTCCTTCATCAAAGAATAATGGAGGCCACTGTGCTCATGAGAACCAGTTTTCTGTCGCCTTGCTAATATCTGTGCCCTGACTTCCCACTCACAGTTTAATGATATACAGGCGTGTGCTTTGCCAAAGCATATCTAATCAACTGAATTTACCATAGGTGGACTTATATCAAGTTGCAGAAACATCTCAAAGATGATCAACCTGATGAGTGCTGAGGTCAATGTGATATTTCACTTTTTCCTATCAATCATTCATCCTTTGGCAAACTAGAGTTACCACCTCACCTCTGCCTGTGCCACTCAGACTAGGTTCAGTTACATCCCTGTTTCTCCAGAGTTGAGTCCAGATGAATATTTCTACAAGATTTTGAGAAATCCCTGCAATACACTGTGGAAAGATTGCATCACAGTGACCCTGGCCTCTGACTGACCAAATCTACTCAATTGATCCTTGTGCGCAAATGGACATTTCTACCAAGCTCCTTCACTTCTGAGTATACCAGTCAAAAGGCTAAAACTGTACTTTCTTAAGTCATTCCACCTGCGAACTTTGTTTTCAGGCTCTTTGTCCAGAAGTCCATATCAGATTTTGTCACTGATGAAAGTGAGAGATGATCTTTTTGTTTTGTCATAATGGGGTATAATCTAGTGTAGATTAAAGTGGGAAAAAATGTTGGTATGTAACTCAGACATAATAAAATATGAAAGCCTTCCCAAACATTTCCAAACATACCATAGGGACCAGGGTTTGACTTGAAAAATACGTGGAATAAAGATGTCTCTGGTTCTACTGCATTGATTTTGATCCTTTTTTCTTCTAACTGCCCATTGTGAGTCTAACAATGTTATAGCACCGCAATACTAAATCAGTGAAGTGGTTCATAAAATTTTTCAAACATGATCTAGGGGAAAGAAAAGAGGAGAGAAAGGACAGTAGAGTAGACTGATCATGTCAAGAGGAATAAATACATCCATTCCTGTGTCTTATTCTAAGGTTCTCACAAGTGCCACTGAAATGCTTGGCTTCAGAAATTCAGAAAAATGGTGTAAAAGGCTAATTCTGTGATTAATTCTTTGAAGTACCACTTAATCAAGCATACAACCAGCAAAATCCACTGAGCTGAGCACTCCTGATGAGAACCACGGCAAGCATTTCCAACGCAAACGGTGCACACAAGTTCAACAAGTCTTAATTGATAAATGAGGAACGGTAGTGAGTCGGAGCATCCAAAAATGATCCATGAGGTGGGGGAAAAAAATTACATCGTACAGTTCAGTTTACAAAACTTCTGACTCTGTGATTACAGTATGGTTAAAAAAAAAAAAAACTCTGGACAAAATACCAATCTTATTTTATATGCATAGGATCTTGGTTAATATCACTCTGAATGTTGAGATAAAAGCCTAAAATCCTCAGCTGGATCCCGACGTGAAATGGGCTAAAACGTTAAAGAGCCCCCTTGGACTTTTTAATGAGAAGGTACTGTTTCTATTCTGACACACATAACACACACACGCAATTTCTCTTCTATTTCTGTGATAATGTGACAGTTGAGGTCGCCGATAAAGGGAGAGCAGAGAGGAGATAACTTTGAGAGGATGGCAGAGTGTCTGCATTGGGAATGTGTGTGGCAGGAAGAGTGGCTACTGTGTGCTGTATGTGTGCAGCTGATGAAGAAAGCCTCAGTCAAGTAATTAGCAAACTAGAGCAGATCCCTCAGGTTACAGTATGTTTCTCGTAGAGACCAAATAGTAGAATAATATTTTTTTCTTCTTCCTTGTCAATCACATGTATCTCACTGCCTCTCTCAATCTACTGGATCTCTGTTCTCAAATCCTGGTCCACACATCATCCTCTGTTCGCCTCCTTTCTCGCTCTCAGCCATCCTGCACTTTTATGCACTTTTATCTTTACTCTCCACCCTTGTCTTGCCCTCTACCTTTCGTGCCCACCCTCCATCTCTCTATCTCTTTTTGTTTTGGTTCAGGTGATGAGTTTAATAAATGATAAGACACATTTTCCAAGTTCAAACAATGATCCAACACTTTCAAAAGCCATGCGGTTTTAATACGGTTTTGTCTCTGCATGTGTCTCCCTCTCTCTGTTCTATCCCTCTGTTCAAGAATTTCTATGCCCCATTATGCACAAGGTGTCACTTGGGTGCATTACATACCCCAAGCAAGGTGTGCATGCATTCACACAGTAATGAGAGCTTGCAGAAGCTCATCCATTCAGGCTCGGTTCATAATGTTTAACCTCCTTAAAAATCATATTTATTGTTTAAGGTCTCAAGGAGAATTAGGCAAATTCATGGACAAGTCAAGAGTCTGGGGCTGGCTAGTTCAGGTAGTCATGATAGCAGTGGGACACCTATGCAAGTGTTTTTACAGTGCAGAGATTAAAGCAAAGAGTTGAAAATTTTACTTTGGATGGATTTGGAGGAAACCAAGTTACAATGACATATGTACTGTATTTGCTGCTGAGCTGGTGATTCTCATTGGAAAATTAATGGTTAACAAGGTTTTAGCTTCTGATCGCAAGTTGCCGTTGTAGAAACTCATTTATCTTAGAATAGGAATGGCAAACCAAGGAACATGGTTCACTTTCTCCAAAAGACGGATGGAAGGTACTCCCAGTGACAGACTACACCGAGCTCCAGGAGGTAGCGGAACAGCAGCTAGCTTCAAAACGACATCAATCTTTGTATAGGTTATAGCTTTTAGGTACTAGCCATTTGCTAGAGGAACCAAGCAGGGAATACGTTCAATACGACATGTGCCGGAGCTGGGTTTTTATTTTTACACTCAGCACTATCACTGCACAGCGCCAGCTCTTAGGAACTCACCACATTCCTGTATAATATTTTAATGATAAACAAAGCTGTGTGCTACTGCAGCAGACACACATTTTGCTCGGTGATAGCAGTTTCTTAAAGTCAACGTAACACTGTAATGGTGTCATGCTTTTAAGTGCAGTTTAAGAAATGTGACATTGAATAGCTTCCAGCCTTGAAGTGCCACTTCAGAAACAAATCAAGCCTTCAGTATGTAAATGTGTGTACCATGTATGTCCCACAACGCTCTCTCTTCACCAGTGTTTAGTGCTGAGTACCAACATTTATGATATTTCACACACACAAACTCACAAACACACACACAAAAAGAGCAGCACCACCTCCCCATTCATGAGATCAATCAACCAGTTAGACACGGAGTAGCTACACCCCCGAATCCCATAACACCCATCATTTACTGTTAGAGTTTTGTGTAATGTGTGTGTGTGTGTGTGCTGAGATCATCGGTATGTGTACTTGAAGACCAGTTTGCGTGAACAGAACTTTGGTCTTAAATGCATCAAGAAACCAAGCATGAGAGAGGAAAAAAAAAGGGAAGGAGAGAAATTTACGGGCAAGAGGGGGGTGTGGCAGGGATTACAAGAGAGAGACAGAGAGAAGGACAAAGGGAGGAGGAAAGGATACCAGAGGGAGGGAGAGAAAAAGATTAAGCAAGTGAGAAAGACAGACAAATCATTAAATTCATGCCCTGGCCGTGAGGTAGATGGTAAATGAAGGTAGTGAAGGTGAAATCGTAACTGAGGCTGATTCAAAATTCAATTATCTCTATTAGTTCACTTCATTATCTCAGCTCAGGTGTTCCAATGCTCAAATTATGTTATTGCTGCAAAACTGTGCCACTCTGTTGGCTTCATCTCTCTCCCTCTCTCTCCCTCTCTCTCTCTCTCTCTCTCGTTTTTTCTTCTTCTTTTCTTTTTCCTTCTTTTGGTTTGCATCTTGTTGTTCCCTGAAAAATAAAGTGACATGAAAATAAGAAGACAAGGTTAGTTCAGTCATTCAGGCTTTAGACCCTTTCAGCACTTGATGTGTGGTTTTGTGGTTATGGTCATTGATCAGTTGTGTGGCTTTGTTAATGGATTAGCATATAAACATATTGATCACAAAATGTGACTTTAGCACAAATACATTAGTAAGCTGCTTTAAGCCGCTTTAGTTTTTAGCTATATCACATGACCTTCATCAGCAGATGCAGTTATTACTCCTTATCAATTCCACACTTTTGCTGCAGCTAATGACACTCAGGTACAGAGACAAGATCATCTACAACTATTACACCCCTGGGTCTCCTGCTGTTCTCTCAGTATACGCTCCCATTAGGTAATATCATGTGTCAACACAATGTTAATTTCCAAAACTATGCAGACAACACCCAACTATACATCTCCACTGAGAGCTCTGAGCTGCACTTTGTAGACTACTAAAGTGCTACACACAATTTTTTATTACTATTATTATCATTATAATAAACTGACATGATGCATTCAAACAACAGGGTAGTCTGCGTCCTGTTTGTATGGGTTAGGTTTTCAGGAGAGTTGATGGAGATTGTCTCTATAATTTTATATGACAGTCTGTGGTTTCCACTGGTGGCAAATGCAGTGTCTTGCTCAAGTGGATCTTTTTTATGTATATAATTTCATAAAATAACACCTCCATTACTTTGGTTGTCTCCCTCTATAATGAAGTTATTGTTCTATGAGTGAGAGAGGCCCAGTCCAATTACGCTGCAAGGTCAGTGCTTATTGATTTACCATTCAAATGTTGTCGAGGTCATTACGGCATGGTAGCTATGATGATAATCTTGATTATAGATGGATAGTTCAAGTAGTGGTATGAAGGAGGGAAGAAAAGAGGAAGAAAGCAGAGCATGATCGTGAGGAGCTGGGAGACAAAGATAAGAGGTAGATAAGAAGAAAAGAAAAAAACACACAAATGAATGCACAAGTTAATTTAAAAAAATCTCAAGCCAATATTTTTCTTTGACATTCAGCAAAGTCACAGGAGAAAACAGAAAGTAAGTGTGACAAATTACAAAGACAAGAGGAGAGACAAGGGAAACTTTAAATTGAGTAATGTAGGCTCCAAACCTTGACATATATAACCTGTAATACTTTTCACTCACAAACATGTTAGACTAGAGTTTGTGATATGAAACAACAGCATGAAGTAGAAACACAGTCTTCCACTGTGCAATGCTAGCAGTCTCCCTGTGATAAAGTATGTATTTCCATCTCTGGCCATTTACATTTCCAACCAAGTTTGTTCACCAAACACTTTAATTGAAAACTAATTAATTGATATGAGAAAAAATAATGAAATATTTCTGCTGCTGGAATTGTCTCTATCCTGCAGTGAAGTTCTCCAGGGTCTCCTTTCTCTATCAGCGCAGGATTCTTTTCAATTAGAACCTTCATTAAAATGTCTCAGAGCAATTAATGAGCTTCTTAGGTTTAGTAATCATATAATCAGTGCATGGATAAGATTTCAGACGTAGCATTTCAAGGAGGATGCATAACACAAACAAATCAACAGCTGAGGCCAACTGAAAGGTGTCGATGTGGAAAGCTGATACGAATAAGGCGTTGCAGTGCCACAGACCAGCAGGGTTAATTAAGACTGCTATCAGAACAATACTAAAAAACAAAACCAGATGCTGCTCGCAGCTTGTGTGAAAGAGACATCATGTCAAATCAAAATGATGAGTGGGTTTTTGTTGTTCTAGTAGTGCTTTCTTCAACTGTTTTGTTTTGTAATGTAGATTTGTCAGGAACTCATATTCTATGTTGTATGTAAGTGGTTCCCACAGACTGAGAATCTGAGAACAGTGGTAAACTATCACCCTATATTCAGTGTCGAAACAGCGGTGGATTCATGAGCTGATTTCACACAGACCATTGACAGAGCAACACTCCCTTTGTTATTCTTGCTGTGCCTGTTCAGCTTTCCATTCTAACACACCATATATGAAGTCTGCACTAATAACAGCTGCAGTTTTGCTACTTTCTTTAAACACCGGTCTCCAGCTGACTCATTTAAAAACAAAAACCCAGCTTAAGGAGTTTTAAATATGCATTTGATGGCCACCCATTGTGCTACACCACTGAAGCTAAGGCTACATGCCCCAGGCGAAAAGTCGGCATCTTCACCAGTAAATGATCCGTGAAGAAGACACTGAAGTAAAGAAACAGCTTTATTCATGTATTTCAGTGTAACGACATTACTTCCTGTAAGTGCGACAAGTCATAACACATACCAGACTCTCATTTTTATTGTTAGTTAAACAGCTAAAAGCGAGAAATGTTTGTGCTTTTTAACTATGTTTCAACTGTTGGTTCACTGTTACTCTTTGAGATACAGTGGAAATCAGGACATTCTTCAAGAGGAAAGTATTATACAGTAGATGTGTTTTTGTGAATAGGGTCTTTTCCACAGGAAGTTAAATACCTATTCTTTGTGGTTAATAAGACAGTTAGCTGACCATGCAGAAAAATAAACTCTTATTCCATCCAACAGTTTTGGTTTTGTAGAAAGGTTATGAATAAAAAGACAATACCAATCACAGTCTTAACCAAGAATAGAACCCCAACTTAACACTGGCCTGAACTATTGTTTTATGCATGTGTTTTGAACATGTCGATTGAAACCAGATACAAATTCATATTAGCTTCATATTTCGATAACTTCCAGTGATGCTGTCTTTGCATTCAGGAGCACTCTCAGAAACATAGGAGGCTACGTGAAGCTGTATTATATCTAAACAATCTGACATCTTTACAGCTCTGTGCCCACTGCTTGAGCATGTGGAGAAAGTTTCAAGGCCAGCAGTGTTCAGTTGGTAAGCAGTGACTGGATGATTGCTGTTGGTGGAAGCATTGGGTGTTTTACAAATGCACAGAGCAGAGGTTTAATCAATCTGCACTGTCAACCACATTCCCTTGCAAGTGTTTGAAAGGAAGGAGTTATTATACTATAAAACACAAAACAAATGTTCTTGGATGAGGTCAGATGGATTTGAGTGCGCCGCTTAAATAAATCCTATATGGATATAATTACATAGATAGAGCTGGGTCCATATGTTTCACATTGTTCATTAAAAAGGTGCTGACTGCCAATATCATTCAGCTCCACTGACAGTGTAATAAAAAGGGAGACAGAGACAGAAATTGAGCGTGAAAAACTCTGACTCATTTCAACCACATTTCTACAGAATAATTCCAGCATTTGACGACGGCTCTGTCCCCAGAAGAGGATGGAATGAGGTATGAGGAAGCATCAACAGAAAACAAAACATCAGTGATACGTCATCAAATATTTAGAAATTGAATGTCTAACTTTTATCCATTACTAAATACCCATGAGAGGTTGGTACATTCATATGCTCACAGTGATGCAGTGTTACATCCAGCACATTTAGGCATGAAGCAAAAACAATTCTCCCAAAGGAGACCGGGACGTATCTTTATATACTGTATGAGTGAGTCTGATTTGTTATGCCTCTTGAGGCTGCGAAGTAATATAGAGAATTATTATTAAAAATAGAAAAAAGTTGAATTTTACAAATCATAGCGGAAGAAGGAAGCTGTAGAAGGAGCAATAACTATTACACCATAGTGAGAAGGAGCACAAAGATTTACCAACTCGGAGACCTGGCAGCATAATGTGGATTGATCAGGCCACACAAACACACTTAATAAATCCCACATGACTTTGTCACCTTATGTATTTTGCACTGCTGCCTCATTGACTATATACAGGCCCTGTTAGCCAAACCATCTAGATGCAAAAATACCTGATTCTGCATCTGCTCTGTATTACCTTCAACAACTGGTCTTTTGCAGCTTTTTCGCAACGTTCCTGTTTGAGTAGAACAACTTCAGCCAAACAGATGACTGCTAAATGCTGCTGCTACTAATGGAGCCCATCATTTATATTGAGATAATGTTGAGATCAGAGCTGGTTCTGAGATAAAACTGAGTGATGATCAAACTCAAGTCAATCTGTTACTAAAAGTGGACTAAAGCTATCCTGGTATTTACTGCGCAACCATGTAAGTTATGTAAGTTTTTGCTATCACTACATAGTCAAGGTTAACATCAACAACTGTTTAAGAACAACTTTATGCATTATTGCATTCACAAGACAGGAGGCTGAAATATGGGCTAGAGTTAAAGTAACTGCAATTATATCCCAGATATTTATAAGACATTTACATTCCCAATTCTACATCTGTTCAGTATTAACTTTCATACCTGACATCTTGTGAGCTTTCACTTTTAGCATGATTTTGTAAACTGCACAATCAATCAGTCTGAATGACAGTTACCTCTCCTCTGTGTATGGGAAATCAAATTTAACCTTTAAAGACAACTACTTCTAGCTTTAGTCAATACACTTGTATTGGTCTTGGCTGAATACAGCACATTGCATACAGTCTCCAGTCTGTCTAGATCCTCATCTACATTTCATTTGTTTTCCATTACAACTTGTCTCTTGCCGACTCCCAACCAACTGAGGCCCATATGTGTTTGCACATCAGAGAGCCACATATGGGATATGTTTGAGTGTACAAGTGTCATGCAGAGTTTGTTGTGGTTGTCATTGACTAACGTCTGCTTGCATGACTCTAGCTGTCAGTCGGGGGTGCACAAGGTAAGCCTCTCCCATCTGTCGCCCCACTAGCAGGTGGCCTGGATAATGATGTGGCGTAGAACGGCTCAGACAGGGCACCAGTCAACAGAGACGAGCGGTGGAAACATGTCAGCTGCTCCTTTTTGTACTATGAAAGTGATTTAAGAGTGTGACGTAATCTTGTCAGTGGATGGTTTCACCTTGCATGGGCAAAGCACTGATGAAATAAGCAGGTAGAGGCTTGGCCATTGTGCTCAGATCATGTTGAACCCCGGCAAAATCCTCACATGCAGGCATCTGTCTGAAACTAAAGACAAGAAAAGTCCTGGGTTTCAACTACCTGTCCTCATCCTAGCATGTCCACAGGTGCTGCACTGTTACTGACCCTGACCTCTGACGCCTCTTTAAAGTTGGATAGTAGCACTTGGTATTCGATTTATCCTTTCTTGTGCTGGATCAACCAGCTCACTGTGCCTTACTACACTTAATAGAGTGGTACCACTGGAGGACAGCATCTCGAAAGAGAGAAAGAGAAACAAATCAACATTTCAGCAGAGAAATCAAAAACATCGGTTTCAAGGATCTGTGGTTTGTACAAAATACCTTTTTTCTTTGATCTTTCCCCAATTTCAACTTTGAACAGAAGTAAATGCAAGCGATTGAGGAGTTACATTGTTCATGTAAAGAAAATGCAGCAGCTGGGACAACATCAGTTTGTTTCTTTTAAAAGCCAGCATCTGCTGCTACCCTCATTTCACATCCTGTTCGAAAACCCTCACCATTCATGCATTAAATGGCATCTTGTGTACACATAGAGGTAATTCCTAAGGACATAACATACACAACCAACACTGTCGAGGAATGCAGAATGCTTTGAGTAGCTGTAATGTGGCACATGGAATTGCTGCTAAAAGCAAGCATGCCATCTAGTCTGATGGCATGCTTGCTTGCTCTCCAATCAGTTACCAACAGCCAGAGGTGTCAGTTCTCCACTTTTCTACCCCAAATTAGACCAGAGCTTGTCCTCCATATTTTAGAAAAATGGTAAGACTTTCAAATATGTTAAAATAAAATGAAAATGGTTTGTTGGTCAGAAATGATCAGGAAAGAAAAAACAATGATAACAGTGAAAGGAGTGATGGTGTTAATACTCCCATACTTTACTACAACACAAGGCCCTTAAAGTATTACAGTGCATATAAACTACTAAGTAAGTTATATATATATAAAATTATTAGATTGTTGATGCATCTAAATTTGCTGCTCAAAATGCAGAGTGTTACTTTAGGTCAGTGGTTAGGTGAGTAATGTAGAAAAGGTGGAAAAACAAAACAGTCTGTGTCACTGGTCTTTCTGTTTGCTCTGATCTTTGCTTTTGGTAAAATGTTGGTTATTCTGGGCCTCAAACTCTTACTCTGGCTTACAAGTCTGATATTTCAAACTTGTTACAAGGAGCCCCAGGAAACACTGGTTTCGTTTTACTTTCTTTTTTTTTTATGACCAATCTTAATTTGTAAAGTAGCCGGTAAATTCAGATGACATAAAGTATGTGTTTACAGTCAAATGCCTAAGTACAAGACCCTAAAATTCATATTGTCTATGTACTATGTATGCTAAAGTAAATGTACTTGGTAGAGTGGATAGAAGTATAAAATGTGTTTCCTCAGTTAACACCAGGCAAATGGATTCAGCACCTTGGACAGCGACACAGAGGTTAACTGAGGTTTGGAACAGTGACGTTCAGCATGAACAAACTCCAATCATAGTTCAAAATGAAGGGTTCTCAAACAAGACACATTCTTAATCAAGTGAGAGGGCGTGCGGCATCACACACACACACACACACACACACATGTCTAGTCTTTACCACTTGATGCTCTTACAGGATATCTTATGAAGACTGAGCTTGAGACCGTCTCAGACCCTCTGCTCTCCTCTGCGACACTCCGTACACATGTGCCCCAACACACACACAAAAAGTTTATCCCATGGGGATTATGACATGGGAATTTCAAGACATCATACACAGGCACAGCAATACAGGAGAACACAATGCACACACATACACACACACAAACAAACAATGGACGGATTAGGACACTGACGACCTTAGACTCGACATCGTATGTGACTGTGTGACTGGGGTGTGACCATGAGACCACTGAGTCTCTAGTAAACACACACACACACACACACAAGCACACACACACTTGAGAGTGAAACTGTCCCCTCTCTGTCAAATCCTATTACAGAGGAAGAAATGGTTGCAGGTTCTAATCCACGCGTTCAAACCTGAGCTGTGCTGCGTGACGGACACACAGACTGACAGACAGATAAATGTGGAGTGCACACTCTGTGGTATTGCTTTTGAACCAAGTGTTTTAAAGTAAAGTATCACCTCCAACAGACACTATGAGGTTTCTGCTGACAGCATCAATTTGACCACTACTTGCTCCAGGACCTGCTCCTAGTTATCAAAGCTATTGCCTCAAAGGAAAAAAGGAAGCAATTTCTACAAACAAAAGCAATGCTGCCTTGTAGCCAGTGATGACTGATGGTTACATACTGACAAGAGTGTCAGTTACTAGGGCAGAAATGCTTTTTTTGCTGATATCTGGTAGTTAAAGTTGAGCTACAAAATAAACTATACTGACACACAGACTTTGCTTTTATGATTTACAAACATCAACTATGATTTCCTTTACCAGATCCAATCTGCACAAATGTATTGTCATTTCACTGTGTCTTCTTCCAACAATTTCATTGCGTTGTTGTTGAATTTTACTATCTAACAATAAAGAAAGGGGCTTTATTTCTCTCCAGTGATTGCTCTATGGTAGAAAAGTAAATACTTTTGTCAGAGAACACTGAGTTCAACATCTGATCACGCCAGAACAAACGCTCAAAAGAATGAAAGATTTGTCTCCGCCGCTCTAGATGTGAGTTAAATGGGATAATTCTCATCAAAATCTTGATTTAAGAAAATGAATACTCAATTAGGCAGATTTAGAAGATAAGGAAAATCCAAAAAGATAAACACTATCCACAGTGGGTTTTTGTCCCTCAGAGACATTCTTCCTTTCGGAGAGATGGATGGAGGGTTAAACAATCACTTGGGAGGATGTACTGGTTGTGCTGATGATTGAGGGATGGATTTGCTGAGAATGATTATTGAGTGATTGATGTGCTGTACATTTCCCTTCTCTCACTGTCAGACAAGACATTAAGTCAGTTTGGTTTAATAATGAAAACAGTCCTGGTTCATCTATTATGAGACAAAATGTTAAGTCACACATATATAGATTCAAAAACATTACCCTCAGGCCTTATGGGAGAAGTTGTTACATTGCAATTCAAGCTATTAAACACTGTGGTGCTGTGCTTTTACCTTTTGAAAGAGCCTTTGAACATGATTTACCTTTCATTTAATTTGGGAATATTTACATTTCAGCAGCTGTGGCCAAATAGTCAAGAAAGAACTGTGTTTCTAAAACTCAGTGGTTAGTCTTTTCTCTTATTATGCTCAAAATAAAACATGAAAATCTTGCCCCAGAGTTGCTTGTCACTCATTTCTCTGCTAAGCTAGAACAAATAAACTTATTTAAAATATTGGATTGGACACTGATTTTTTAAGACATGTGACTTTACTTTTCTGCATTATGTTATGCATGTATGAGATGGATGAGTTCTGAGGCAGTTTGTGCTTTATTAGGTAGTTTGCTATAGTTGGTCAAATCTGATTGTGATCATTATTGGAGCCAAGAAAAATCAACAACGTCTGCTTGAAATGAGAAGTTGCACTTTTGTTTACTTCGAATCAAAAAACCAATGGTTTGAAAAATTGCCAACAATCTCAACTGGTAAATCTGCCACTATGATAACTGTAGACTGCATAATGCTGCATCAAAAACTATGACAGGCCTTGTAATGATCACCGAAACCTCAACGCTTGGAGTTGGCCTCCATCCTAAAGCAGTCGATCACTGTTGATCAGACTGATGAAAACAGGCCTTATGGTTGATCGATGGCTGGAGTGAAGGAGTGGCCATAGACAAGATATCAATCATAGATGTGGTGATAGTAAGTTTTGTAAGGGGTGCAGAGGGACAGTGAGCGATGGCTGGACCCCTGTACCACCTGACATGATTCATCATATAGAAGGAGCATGAAGAAAAATGGCAATGAAGACAGGGACAGAAGGGTAAGGGGGCCAAAGAGGCAACTGTGGGGGCTGCTGCAATCAGCTTGTTACACATACTTTATCGAATCAAACGCAAAACATGCCACTTCAAAGCATTTCTCTCATGAAAATGAAAATCAGCTTGCACTCAGCCTCACGTCATTATCTGACAAGTGGACCAGAACACTGATCAGATCAATGGGAACTCCCATAATTGATTGATTGCTTGAGTAAGGGGGTCGGTCAGGCAGATCGGTTGTTAGTATGAGGCCAGTTTGTCATTATCTACGTATGAGAAGTGATGATGTGACCTGTGAAACGCTCATTATTCAGCTGTCAGCCAGAGAGTCACACGTCATGAGGGATGAAGACAGATGACTGAGAGAGACAGACACATGGACATTTCCTTTATCTGACAACATGAATAAAGCTGACTCAGACTGGCAACCGTCCAGTTTGGTAGTGGTGGGCCGAAAGATTGAATCAGTTATTTTAACGTACGCACTCGCATAGTGATGCAGAAAGAAGGTGAAGATAAAGGGGAGACAAGCAGGCAAACAAGTGGGTAAACAGAAAACAGACAAAATGACTCGCAGAGTGAGGAGAAATTATTTCTTTCCTCCCTTTTTCACTCTCTTTTTGACACTTTTATTTCCCTCTCCCTGGCTCGCGCGCCCCCTCCCTCTCCCTCCATGCGGCTGAGGGCTATGATTATAGTCGGTGATGGGGTTCAGGAGGGCTTTGTCTTGTGCAGTCTGTGTAATATGCTTCTTATGAGATATTACTAGTAAATAATTCATACACTCAGTCGCACAAACAGGCACAAAAGCACATTTACTTATTAGCATGCGCGTTCTGTACTATACTTACACGCACACACACTCGTGACCATGCATATATCCACATAGACTTAACCAGCGACAAGGGCATAAAATAGTTTTCCAGTTAAAGGGATAATGCAGCCATTTTTCAAAGCAATTATGCACAGAGCAGCCTAGGGGCAAAACTGCAATATAAGCTTTATATTTTGTGGTTTTAGCCATTTCACTGTCTTAAGGTATTTTGCATTTTACTGCATCATGCCTGAGTGTGAAGAGGAAGAGTGCAAAAGAAAAAAATCAGCCAAGGAAGTGGTGTTTATCTATGGGCTTTTACACACACGCATATGGAAATGAGACTCCAAGGTGCATTTACATCATATTAACTGCATGGTCCATTTGCATACATGGGCAATTTCCCTTTTTGTGAGTTACTGCAGTACAGATGAACCGTCAGAAGCACAAAAATCACACATCAAGTGTCACCCTGATTTTTTTTTTCCTGTTAACTGCTACAAGGTAGTTACTGTATGTGCCCCATGTTATTAGCTGGAGATTTCTGACACATACAGTACTGTGCAGGGGTGTGTGGCCTTAACAATACTTTGACTCAATGGTGATTAAAGGAATTTGTCACGGGATCTTGCGGTAAGTGTGATTAATTTAAATGCAGAGGAGGAAACTTTTCCCTTCAAGCTCCAGCAGGTCATCATCTAAGCATAGGTGGGTTTGTAGAAGAAGAGACAAGGGACATTAATTCCCTCTCTTGTCTTTTTATCCCCTCCCCCGTCTTTTGCAAACAAAAAGGATTCTTTTGTTTGTAATCTGCATTTATTTACTCATTTTGCATCATTGCTTTATCTCTGTGCACAGGCAAATGGACAAATGAGAAATGTGTATGGTGTGATAAAGTCCATAAGCTGAATTAAACCGTTAATGTCATGATTGTGCAGCACACGGCCTGCCAAGTCACTGATGCCATCATCTGTGACTCTAAACCTGCATGAAAATGTCATTTAGCTGTCAAAACACGGCAACGGAAGCTGTGGGTGTTAAAGTGACAAACTTAGAATAGCATAACAGAGAGTTAAGACGGTTTAAGAATAAAAAGTTCTGGAGCTGATGAACAAAGACAAACATTGTTTTCTCTCGGTGCTGGACAGTGGTCAGAGTGACAGCAAGCATGTGCTAATGTATATGGTACATTATTCCAGCAGTCATACTTACACATCATGGCTGACAACAGAAAGTTAAGAAAAAGGACTTTTGTCAATATCTTTGTTGTAAAAAAAAAAAAATGAATTGTAGGTTACACAATCACTCAGTTCATTACTCCTCAACTAACTTGTTTGTGACAGCAATTTGATTTGTTATTGAGCAGTTTTTTAAAAGTCTGACACATTTCATTTTTTTGGTGACAGTTTGCTCCAGGCAACACATTTGGTGGCGTCAAAAATCCTCCTGAGCATTTATTTGACGTATCAGCCACAAGACCCACTTTTTGTTCGGATGTGTTTGCAATTTGTGACTGCTGCCATCAAGGACACATCACACCAGTCAGTGCCGAGAGCATGTGAAGACCGCTGATACCCAATCTCCATCCAACGAGACTCAAGGAAATGGTGGGTGAAAGGAAAAAAAAAAATACTAAATTACCAATTTTGGGAAACTAATGAACTAACATGAGATAGGACACCTTCAGCACCAGAGTAGGTAATTAGTTCCCATGTGCCAGTCAGAGCTAATGAAAGCAGACAGCGTGTTCATCTGTGTGGGCTGGTGCATATGGGACTTTAGGACTTAACCACACCATTGTATATAACATCACACATCTCTGTAGAGTTAGAGGAAGTACAAGTATTCCAAATACTGCCAAATTATGCTTAGATATGCTTCACTGCTGGATATTATAGACATGGATGCAGTTCAGGTCTAAGCACTAATTATGCTCCTAATCAGTCGATTGTGACCACCTCAGAAAACATTGTCTGTCACAACTGATTTCCTCATTTGGTTCTATCTAAGATGATGATGAGCTGATAATGCAGGATGACAGTTGCCAAAAATGTCCAGTCAGTCGCCTGTCAGTCAAATGATTTCATGCTTGCAGCTCTTGGTTGATCTGTAATTAACCAACCCAGACCACAACTAAAGAGGCTTCTGCATGTAGGTCTTTTTTTTTTGGAGATATTTTATTTTCCTTCCTTTCCCACTGAAGTGAACCACAGGCATTGGAGACTCAAAGAAGACTTGAAAAAGTAATACTTTGAGTGTTTGGGTTGAGTGGTTAGAGCACATCCCATATGGGCACAATGAGCCAAAAAGTAGTGGATCACCAGTTCGACAGTTCCTGTCTACCTTCACTTCTACTGTCAATAAAAGGCATAAAATGGCTCAAGTGAGACTTCTGTGCAATATCCACTACAGTGATTGAATGAATCAGATGAAGCTACATAACTGAAATAATAATGAGGATGTATGGAAAGTATTTCTATAAGCACATAAAACAGGAGCCTAGTGTTTTATAGTAAATATAAAAAGTTAATGTCTCCTGGTTGACTTTGTCAGTCTGAACTGTCCTTTAAGTATCATAAGTGTATAAAATGTTTAGGGTGGTGTGTGTGTGTGTGTGTGTGTGTGTGTGTGTGTTTGACAGAGGGGGACAGTGAGAGAGACAGCATGTGAAGGTAAACCCAAATTTATATAAATTGATAAGCAGTACTCCAAACCCCATGCCCCCTCCATCATTTTCCCCAGGTCACGCCACTGAGTCTGAGGAGTCATACAAAGCAGAGGAAATAAATTCACTCTCTTTATGCACATTTCAATATTTCCTGGATATTGTATCCACCTTCTACAACAAAAGTTGAAATTAAAATGCATATGAACAAGAGGAAGTGACACAGGTGAGCGCTGTCCAGTTCAGTATCATGAAAACAGCCTCATCTTGTACACTTGTATTTGTTCATATTGGTTATCTCCACGCTGTCTCTTTGAATGCCGTTTTAGATTAATGTACTCTCCTCTAAGGGACACGGTAGCTCACATTGCTTTACCAAGCCCTGAGGACATTTTTCAATTATTAACCGCATGCCACCACATACAGTCTTCTGCACACGCACACACACACTTTAACACACTTTCATAGTCACACCAAGAGTCAGACAGAGGCAGAATGAGAGAGCCCATACACAAGTAATATTTGGTATGAGAAAACTTATTGGAATGGAAAGGGGGGTTTTGATGAGCATTTCAAATAAAAGTTATGAAAAGGAGAACGCATGTGTGTGCACAGGAGAAACACGGTCCTACGTATCCAACAATGTGTTGCAAAATGAAATCTATCACTCCATTTCAAGGCCAAAAAATGGCCATCACAGTTGCAGGAAAAAAACATTCTGCTTGAAATAATAATTTATCATTCATGTCTGATACAGCTTTTCTAGTCTAGCATTTTCCAATCAGTTTATGAATATGCAAATACGTTTAATAAGCTGAACTTCTGGACACCAGATATCTCCTTCTACATTTAAAAGTCTAATATTGTATGTGCACTTAAGCTTTGCGTTTCCACTAGAAACTCGAAGACTTAATGTCTTACACCAGAACCAAGGCCACAAACATGCTAGAACCTGGATAGAGCCACAGCAGCATATGATACTAGGCAGATATGAGCTGAAACACCGAAAAGATGGACAGGAATACAGCCAAAAGAGGCTGATTTGTGCCCTGACAGCCACTGTTGTTCCAGGCACCATCTGCATGCACTCAGGGAGGTCAGCAAACACAAAACAAACACACCCTCAAGACACAATTAAAAACAGTCCCTTTCTGCAGGAAACTTTTAATATAGAGAGACAGACCCGTGAACCCTCCTCTGTGGTTCTCACTTCCCCCTCTCAATCAGATGCAAACACAAACAGGGGCTGGATGCTGACTGTGACACCACTGGTGTAAACAAACAACACGTAAGTAATGTGTGAGAAGCCAGTGACTGGTTTGCCACTAAATCTACACACACGGGATCATAGTGTTTGAGGTCTGTGGCATGCTGTGGTGCAGGGGAAAAGAATGTAATGGGAAAAATAACCCAAACATCACGGCCATGGACATGAACACATTTCACTCATTGCACCAAAGCTGCACTGCTTTATACCTGGTGACTGGTTTGATTAATCATCAATGTGCCACTTTTACTGCAAATTAGTGCTAATGCAAAATCATACCTTTGTATTTGTCTCAAATGTCATTTACCACACACTGGACCTTAATTACTCTTAACACACCATCATCATCAGTATGCCGCTGTCACTCCAGCAGATAAACAATGGACTCTGTGTTCTTTTAGTTGTCAGCTTATGTAATATTAGTGTTCAGTGCCTCTGAGGCCAATTTCATTTGTGTTTTGTTCTTCCTCTGTCTCCTTCATGCATAAATAAGAGAGTGTACACATGCCTTTGTGCTCTTTGTCTCTCCAGAAAGTTAGAAATAGAAAATACATTGACACTGATCCATCTTCCTCACCTTGTCAACTTTACTTTGGCATATCCTGTCGTGCGTGAACCCAGGGTGATCATGACAGGCTGCTTGTGTTTGGCGTTAATTATAGCTGAGTCAAACTAATAAATGAACACAGGAAAGCAGCAGAACAAATCATGCTATGAAAATAGATCTGATTAATTAATTAATTAATAAACAATGCACCCGGAGACAGATGTGACCAAATGTCAAAAATCGGTTCAGTTATTTTGGAGCATCCAATGTGACACAGGGGCAACAAGTGTCAGTTCTGCTGAAATCAGTGTCCGGCAGCATAATGATGCCACTCGCTATTTCAACTATTAGGATGCCTTCAAGTGCTGCTGGAAATATTTTAATAAAAGTCAAGCACATGAATGATGCAATCAAAGTAAATATGAAAGTGAAAGCGAGGAGTTCCTCATACTTCCACATACATCTCTGGCAGTGACTCCAGAAACGTGAACCATGATTCTTGTAAAAGCAGCAAACTTACAACTGGCATTTTTATTTTTTTTAAATAAAGGATAGTAATAAATAAATTGATTTCACTGAAAAGTTTTATTAATGTTTAGCAGAAAAAGTCATCAACATATTTATGTAACGTGTTGATGTAATGTTATTCTCAGCCTGTTTGCCAGCTTGAGTTTAAAGGTTGAATGCACTGAACGCCTCAGCTAGACTCATAGCTGCATGTCTGAAGCTTTGTCAAAGGGTCTTACTTCATATAGTAAACTGTTTGTATAATATAGTTTGTTCAAATTGTACAGAAAACAAACTTTATTGATCGCCTCAAGCTTCTTAGCCTAGCACAGGAGTTAGCTGGAGTCAAGCACAGAGAAAATGTTTATCTACTAAACTTCTTTAGTGTCACGTTTTCTAAGTAAGTCCAGGATGGTAAATCATGCTATTAAACTTAAACATGCTATTAAAAGGAAAAGTAATTCCCCTCTCTTTCCTTCGATCATGTAACTTAAGAAACCTGTGAATAAGTAAAGGCAATGTTCTGTGAAGCAGTGCTGTGTTTTGCCTTAACGCAGTACTGCACTAAGCTCTGAACTCAAAAATACACAATGAAAAAACTTGAAGAGCTGCCAACCTCTTCTGACTGATGTGCTCGTTCACTTAGACTAATTACTCATAATGAATATGGTGAGAATATATTGATTTCTAAAAGTCTCACACTGCACTTCTGAGGTAGGTAATGGATGGTAGCAGCAGGTACAGTGAGTCGTGGAGTGGGTGTGGAGGACAGGGGAGAGAGCACAAATCCCTGTGGTGGTCACAACATGGGGTTTCGAGTATCACAATCCTCAAGTTGCTGTTCTTGTGATGGGAAAACTGCTGTGAATCAGGTCCAGTGATTCAAGTGTGTATGTGTGGGTGTGAAGGTCAAACTGTGATCTCTCACTGATCTGTGCCAACTTTATGCTCCAGTGTCTCCTCATAATTATTTAACCACAGACTGTGTGCATGTGCGTGTACATTTGTCTGTCTCTGAATGTGCCATGCGTATAAATAGCTTGTCACTCATTTTTTACTCATGATTATCATCTACAGAGAGTGTATAATGACGCATAAATGCAAGTGAAGAGAAGGGGAAAAAAAGCACTTTTTGCACCTGGCCTCTTACATTCCTTTAAGTACAACATAATGACTGAAGTACATGGTGGCAAGCCCTAACCTTACAAGTGGAACTCATACACAGTACAGAAGTGTTTTGTGGTTTTGTTAGTTTCCTTGAGATGATAAAAATGCCAGAGTTCAAGGTCAACATTTAGAAACCTGCATCTTTTCTGTTTCAGATGTTGTTATTGAATAAAAACATCTAACATCATAATGAAAATTCATTTCCAAGAATTGGATGAGATAACTTAGCTTAACTTAGCTTAGCATTGGGACTGTAAAACAAGGGGAAGCACCCAAGCCTGAGTCAATTCAAAGAAAACAAAACCTTGCCACATCCTGTTTGGTACCAGTAACTTCCTGAAATTTCCACTCTGGCAAAAGCACAGTCCAGGTCATAATCTGCCAAAACAATAGGTGATGGTGATCTAGCACATACAGCGAGTGAGTGCCATAAATTGATTGGTCCGGTGGACCAACTCGACCACTGCCTCCCGAAAGTACAATTGAAATAGCTTATCTTCCCACCGTTGCTGTTGTAGGTCACAGAGACATCAGCAGAAACAAGAGACTTTTGCATATCCAGTCAAAAGCTCACAAGTTATTTCTAGCTTCAGTTATTCATAAATGGAAATGTCTAGATTTAAAAGACTAACTACTTAAAATTTGGAATGAAATTAATGAGAATTTTTGTACCTTAGTGTTGTGCAACGACTGGCTTGATTTGTGCAGCCTTTTACTGCAGAAACAGTGAAAACAAATTTTACTGAAAGTCCTTGAATTTGATGATGATTTCTGTCTGACTCTAGAGTGTTTTTGTGCTAAACCTAATATTGATTCCTCTCCCTCTGTTTGACTGTTCTTGGCATCTCAAAAAACTCTGTCATCACTTAACAGAAAATACAAATTATGAACAAACAGACAAGCAAATCAAGAACAAATTATTTTCTGCTGATGATCACGACATGACAGCGAATATGTTAAAAAAAAAAAAGGAAAAAAATGATGTTTTGCGAAAGATCACATTTAAAAATGCCTGAAAATATACAAATGAGCTGAAAAGGAGAAAGCTGTCAAAATGTCATGTCCTTGAAATGCATCAAGGAAAACTTTCACCCAAACTGAAAGTTGAGATGAAAAAGGAGAGTTTATTGATTAGGAAGGAGCAAATGCCTGATCAAGTGAATAGTTTTATAACAGGGCAAACTTGTTTCAGCTGTAGGCCATTGTCAGAGTAAGAGACAATGGTAACTCTGATTTTTAAGAGTTTATTTAAAATTTAAAAAATTATTGGTGGAACAAGCAAGGTGATTGTGGGGAAAGAAAGAGAACTGGCCTACCTGCCTGCATATTCAACCTGATTCTGCCCTCATCATCAAATTGGGATTGTTATAGTTCTTAGGGTTAAATTGCTTATGGTGTTATAGAGGGAAGGGTTGGAAAGTTGTCTTTGCCACATAAATATATGAAGGAAAAAAACACAGAGGAGCCCACTCAGCTTGTATTGACTTTCTACATACACAGCCTGTGTAAAAACACCCCCATCCAGAGAAAAATATAGAGTCAAACCAAACCAAATGGAAATGAGTAAGTGTTTCACAAACCTTGACTGTATTTGGCCAGTTTAGTTTAGTTTAGTTTAGTTTTCATTAAAAAATGAAAATGATTCTGTAAAAACAACTGCCAGTAACATCTTGGAGCTAGGTAGCCTCCAGTATGTGCGTGCGTGTGTGCGTGCGTGCATACTCTCATTTCATGCAGTAGCAGGTGTGCAAGAGCCTCTGGGTGTATACAAGAGCACACTTCCAATCAGGCTGTATTAGGTGTGCATGTGACTGTGAGTGTGTGCACCAGCCTAATTATCAGTGTTTGTGTGATGCCAGATGACAGACAGGACATACATATACGCACATGCGCTAGAGATTACCTGGCAAAAGGAAGCCTTCGGCGGATGTTTAGTTTGCTTTAAGCCTAAATTAGAATCTGTTGTTTGTGCAAATGAGGAATGTGAAGAGGGAATCTGAATAACAAACCCCAAATAGCTTCTGGACTGTTTAAACAGGATTGGCACCAAGATGTGTTTGGGTAGAAATCAATCCAATTTAGACCACTTTTTTTTTTTTTTTTTTAATAAACAAACTGTAGCTAAATAAACAATGGAGCACCTGAAGAATGAATTGTCAAACTTATATTAATACCTAAATGGTTGAAATCAACCAGCTTCATTCTCCCTGCCTCTCAATGATCATTTTCCACCTCACATCCCACTATCAATCAATACTTGCTATTGGAGGCTCTCGGTTGTCTCTTTATACATTACAAATGCAATTATGTATATAATCAGATCCCGGATCAGCTTTCATCTTTCAGTGCAATTTGAAAAATAAAGTAAACACAAAAAAAAAAAACCATAAAACACAATTTTACTGTGAAGCACCTATTGACAATGTAAAGCAACTTGCTGCTTGAGCGTACATGGTTTGTTTTTTTGTGGATGGATCTGTTTGAGGTAAACAAACAAAGATACAGAGGGGTGAACAGCACGATCCTGAAGTTAAACTGACGGGTGCAATGTCACCATAGGCAAACAGTCTGTTTGAGACCAACTTAGTGGGAAAATGGCATAAAAAGCAGTGTGTCATTCAAAATCTGCCAGAGTGTAAACATATCATCACAAATCAAACTGGTACATGTATTTATATTGATCAAGTCCCATAGAACCCCAATAATGTAAAAATGCGGGGATGATATATTTTTTTTCCAACACTGCCTGAGGCAAGAAAAAAAAGGGTCATTCAAGGAGAATTTTGCACAACATCATGTTATCTGATGACATTTTCACTGCGTGACAGCAACAAAAAGAACAAGATGGGACAAAAACCAGTGCACATCAGCTGATCAGACTCCAGACTCCTCAGATCTAATCAACCTGAATCATTAAAAACTGCTGTGGGGACAGGCCCCTCTGAACTACTGAAGAATCTATGGCATCAGTTTGTCTCCAGCTTCTGCTAATTGTGGTTTTGCTGGATTAACGCTCAACATATTGAAGATTTGACAGACTGTTCTCTGACATGTGACAATGTTCAATCTCCTTTGTCTCTTTTGTCTTTCATTCCTCTTTACTCTCTACACCGACTCTTGGTCCTCATCAACAGATATTTGCCTTAGTAAGCCATGTTTGCAGATACAAGCAAACAAGCTGTATGTTAGCTGACAATGCTTTAGTACAATGGAACATGGTTGGAGTTCAAATGTGTACATCTGGCCAGAATTACAGGCCTAAGCCAGTGATTGTTATTCATATCAAATACTATTTTGCACTGATTTAGCTTTTGTCTCTTTGAAGAACTGAATAATTTAACTATTATTTACATTTCGTTGCCAGTTTTGGTGTACAAACTGACATATTTATTTTTCCTAATTTTACAGTTATTTCTCCAAAAGAAAGAAGAAAAGGTCAAACAAACAAGGTTTGAAGATAATTCCTCTGAGTGGTTGCAGAAAAACTTGGTGATAAACAGCAGATTGCTGAAGGCCTGTTCAATTCACTGAGCCTGAAAACCCCAAATAACAACAATCTAAATCTGCTCCCTGGGTCCTCGGTTTGGAAGATGTGAAGAAACACAAGGCAGAGAGCAAATGCATGGATGGATGGAGAAAACAAATGGATGGATGGATGGATGGATGGATGGATGGATGGATGATGGATGGATGAATGGATGGATTTTGCAATAAAACTTGGCAATACACTTAAGATTGCTGCTCAATTCACTGATGCTTAAAACAAAAAACAAGGTGTTTTTATCCTTCAGCCGTGACAGTAGTCCCCCTCCCTCGCTCTCTTTTTTCTTATCTACCTTACTCTCAAAATCTATTTTCTTGATCCATCTGTCTTTATCACTCTCTTCTCCAACTCTATAGTTCCCTTTTTCTCTGCCTCACCTCTTTTTCCCTCCTTTTTTTTCACTCCCTTCTCCATCTCTCGTGTTCTGGTCCGCTGGGAAATCAAAGAACTTGAATAAGTTTCATATCACCACGGGAACAAAAACTCATATGGTCGCCATGGGAACACACTCATCCTGACACCACAGGAACCATTTCATTCAGTAACCAGGGGAAACGGGATGATTTCATGTTCATGGTCGCTTTGATTGGCTTGCCAAGAGGAAATGCCAATTAAATATTGCTGTGAGCAAAAGGAAACTTGTTGAAGTCGAGCAACTTCAGAGGAGAAGAGTACACAGAGAGGGAGAGAGGGAGAGATGGAGGGAGGGAGAGAGAGATGGAGAGAGAGTAGGGTTAAACTTAGAGTAAAAACCAACAGACCTGTGGATTGACAGGAAGATAGAAACCATAGCAAGGATGATGAATATGATATGAAGCGCAAATGAAACTGTAGAAGGAATACATTTGGATATTTTTTTAGGATCTCCAAATTTGTATCACAGAGACTGACTTCTCTTGCATCATAGTAATTGAGAGCTGTGACAGCTCTCCTTCTGTTCCTTTTGTATCAAGCAGCAATTTGAAGCATGGTGTGTTTGAGTTTATTTACCCAATCTGACACTGAGCATGCTCAATAGTCACATTGAGATGATGATGCTGAAAGGATATACGAGACTCAACTGCTCCCCACCATCTTTGGGGGCGAGTGCCTGAGCCCAACTTTTTCAGCAGGTAAATCCTCCAGAGACAACCTGACTC
Organism: Caranx ignobilis; assembly: GCA_021432705.1. Lineage (NCBI taxonomy): Eukaryota > Metazoa > Chordata > Actinopteri > Carangiformes > Carangidae > Caranx > Caranx ignobilis. The sequence goes on from MU269988.1 coordinate 9,095,416, forward strand.
TCTCTGGGGTGAGGGGATGCAGCACTTTGTTTGCACTACACAGTACAGTTAATACAGGGACTTGTCTTTATCTAAGCACTGCAAGACAGACAGTTTGAACACACAAGCTGATATTCAAGGGAGTGCCGTACTAGTTTGACTTGTATAGTAATGTTGCAGTGGTGTGGGTATTTTCAAAGTCATGTACAGTATTGTGTCATGTAATAGGTAGCAGCTCATCCTGACCAGGCACTCTGAAGTTACATTTTATTTTCTCTTGTTATAGTTACTTCACCATCAGCTCCCTCTCTACTGACTCTGTCAACACAGCCAGTCAAGCAGCCAGCTGGTTTGACAGAAGGAGCACAGAGAGAGCTGGGACCCACAGCTGCTGTCTCTTCTTTTGGGGCAGACTGTCTAGTAGGACATACCAGTGGATGCTGGGGAGCTGGTCTCGTGCCAGTCTCATCCTCTCTCTGCTCTGTTCTCTCGACCTCCTACTGCTGCTGATGTGCTTCAATTAATCTAATGAAACTGGTGTGTAAAAGTTCTGCAAACACTAGAAGATCAATATTTGACACTTATTCCATTGTTCTGCCCAAGAGATAAACTTTATTCTCTTAAAAATGACAGACATTTTCAATGACTGTCCTGGTGTCACCTTTAGAGACATGTACAGTATCTCATTGGTTAAGCTGCTCTGGTATTTCTTTGCGGCCTTTATGGATAATTACAATGACTGATAACTCTGAAAATGAAAACAGCATGTGAGCATTGTATTACAGCAATTTTTGAGCCTCTTCTCATTCTTAAAACTGTATAACTTTTTTTTTTCCCAGTAAAGTGATCACTAAAATGGCCATTGTCATGCTTCCATGTTGATAGTAAGCTGTACTTATTTGACATCTCCTATCATAACTTTCTCTATTAGTGTCTTCAATCATTAAATGTTACTACTGATTATTATCAATGATTGTGATTATTATTTACACAAAGAGACTGAAATTCATTCACTGATAATAACTTTTGTTGGATTGTTGCTGTGTTGAATCAGAACCTTAAATGCATCTTTGTCAACATGCAGCCGATCATTAAACATCCATCAAGTCGTCCTGTGATGCATTAGTGTGTCTCTCTTTCTCTTCATCTCATTATGTGTTGAGTTCACCTTAGCACAGACACAAATATGCACGATCACGTGCACACGTGTTCAAATCCACATCCTCCTCCGCATTCGCATGCGTGTGTAATTATCAGCATGATGAGAGTTGCATTTAAATGGGTATTGAAAAAGTCTGGTGTCAGAGAGAGCTGCTGACCTCGCCATGAACTGCACACACACAAACACACACATACACGCTATGCATACTGTGACACATGCACACTCCCATGCACCAATCACACACACTCATGTCTGCACATGTACCTACAGTACACACAATTACTTTGATTAATAGACATAATTTCTGCTTCAGCGGCTCCACCACCACATATCTCTGCCGGATATGTGTGTTTATGCAGGTTTGTGTGCTTGCATGTGTGTGTGTGTCAGTCATCATGATGCGCACAAACACAGAAGAGGTGTGGGCAGGAGGAAGGGCAGCAGATTCAATTATTTACTGATGACTTCTGCTGCAACCTCATGATGAAAACAACAGATGCTATTGAACAGGTAATTATTAATATAACATGGACTAATTTAACATTTCCATGAGCACATGTCTCATGATTCAGGATAACAGTATGTTCAGACTATTACTTCTCTATTTGTTTAGACTTTCTGAATCCAAATCAGATGATGAAAACCTGCTTCAGCTTCTTACAGCCACATGCTCTGTTTTAAGTAAATCCTGCATGATTTAAAGTGACACTAAAAATCAACCTTTTAAGTATGAACATTGTTCATGACAGAAGATGGCTAAAAACACCTTTTATGACCTCTCACACCACCCATTCAGCATCATCTGCTTCACCCCTATGTCATGTTATTCTCTCACTTCACAAACAATGGATAAATAAACTGCTTTCATCTCACATAGTTGCCCTGTTTAAACTCTGAGGCTCCACTGCAAGCCGACAAATGACTAAATGCCACACAGCTGATCATTATTTCCCAGTTATGTACACATTAGTTGCTATTATATTGTCCCTTCAAGTAATTGAAAACCATTACCTCATGACTGTCTTACCATTCCTTGTTCCCCCTAAAGTAAAATAAAGCATCATCCTCATAAATTGATGGTTAACACAGCAGAGGTTTTAAATGAGAATGCGCCATTAGCTCATGACAGGCCAAAAGTAGACACAGAGGGACCCTCAATAAATTGCTGTTATTATGTGTACAACACATTTATATTAAGAGTTGTGTGCTTCATTATGGACAAGACTAGAAAAACAAAACACTCGGCAGGGCCCCAAAATCAGAAGCTCACATAACCGGACTGTAGCTCTTTCTGCACTGCCACTAACAGTCAGGTACCAGTTTTCTGTCTCATGTCAGTGATGCCTTCAGAGTCACATGTGGTTTTCAGACATTTCACTTGTGAATTTATTGTTGGTTTTTTGGGAAATGTTAAACTGCAGTCGACACGTGTTGGTATGGATATGAGTGCGTGTTGTTGATAAGGTGAATCTTAATTCTCTCTGACAGTGATTATGATTGCCCCGCAGAGACACACGCGCACTGGTGTTACAGACTTCACAGGTGACTCATTATTTAACAGATGGCATTGAGAGACCACAAACAAACAAACACACACAAACACAGGATAACCCTTTGCCTCCCAAACATACACTCCAAACCTCCTCCTTGTCCTTGGCTGCCCTGTGAAATTAATTTCCATTTGACACACACACAGACAAATAGGGACACAAAAACAGACAGGCACGCTTTAGACTTAGATCCCACTGTCCTCAGACAACCTGTGGTATTTTAGAGTTTTGTGGGGTTATCACAATCAAAGATAATTAGTTTTTGTCAAATTTCTTGGCTAGTTCACTGACAGAAATTCACAGTGTGCAGATCTCTTCAATAAACGCTGTTTAATGAATGTTCATTTATTTTTAACAATATGTTTCATTGTTTCTATTTGTTAATGAGCTCTTGCACTTTATCAGATTCAAACAAAGAATTATTATTTATCATTATCAATTATTATTATTAGTCCCAATTACTCCAAATGTTCTAATTCTTTCAATTTATTGCCCTGCAAACATGTAGACAATGTGTCTGCTATAAGCTCATATCAGCAGATGCACCAGCATTAAAGATGAAAAGGTTCCCAATAATTTCAATACTTTCATGAGCTTATCAGAAGTTTATATAGTGAGTTCTATTAAAACATGTTAAAATTTGACATCAAAAGTAAAAACATTCAGTTTGAATCTCTCAATTTCAATATCCAGCTCATAAATCTGGTTGGATACCAATCTAAGCGCTTTCAAGCAGGAGGATTTCTGTGTATGTGTGTGTTGATCCTAATTTGCCTCCTCCAGCTCTGCATGTTTGCTTGTACGACATCATGCTGTTATACACACACAATCAAAAAAATCACATTCCCTCAACAAGCACAAATACTCATGAAAACAAACTGCGGGGACACCATTCACATACAGTGCCTGTACACAAGCACACACGTGAACCACCGCTGTGAGTTTAGTTAAGGTGTACACACACAGACGCTGCTATTATTTCTTCATAAAACTATGTAAAATCTGAAAACACAAAGAGCATTTGTCTGGCTGGTCAAAGACACAGTGGGAGCAGCCTGCAGTGTCTTGTTAGAATTGGTTGATAGATTATATTAAAAAAAAAAAAACTTTAATCCCCACAGTAGAGCAATTTGTTGTGCATGAGGAACACAAAAGAAGAGAATTAAAATGGTTGTCAGTCACCCAGGCTTCCTAGACACAGTATAATTTATCCATTAGGTGTATTTCAAGTCTGGTTCCTGCTACTTCCATTTCTTCATCTGGGAATTTTTGTGAGAGTGTGTTGTGTGTGTAATGATATTTTAAATCGCTGTGGGGAAGTTTTTTTCTTCTTCTTCCTCTCCCTTCAAGAGGAATCAGAGCAGGAACAGCACCAGGATTTCAATTCTGGGTGGGCTAAAGCAATTTTGGATGGGCCTTGTACTAAGAAAACTTAATATTGCCGTTTTCCAATTTAAGTTCAGTTTAGTCTCTTTGGAACAGAAGTGACCGATATCGTGCGCTGTAGGGCCAAAGTTTATGCCATTTCAAGATTCAGTGGCGAGATGGATTAATCTTTTCTATACCCATTGGTTACTTTGTATTTATCACAAGCAGCACATGTATATTTCTCCAGTCGTGCAAAAATGAAACATGGTAGGCCTGTGCTTTCAGTTTTTATTTCTTTATTTGTTGTGGATTGTGGAGACTGATGTATTTATACAATTAGAACAGTGACATTTTAATTCTAAATTTAAATTAGATTTAATTTGACTTAATACTTACTTGGAGTGTAATTTCTGCAGCATTCAGGCCTTGACTTTTAGAAAAAGAAAACAGGGAAGAGGAAGGAGAGAGAGGGGGAGAGACAGATGTAAGGAATTCTTTAGGGAAAAATAATATGATATTATAATAAAAACAGCAGGCCCAGGCCCATATAGCCCCTGGGTCAGAGGTCATGGTCAGCTGCAGGGAGTGTGGATTAAGTAGCTTGTTCAAGGGCACTGCTGCAGGGTTTAAATGCAATGGGTGTTGGGGATGTTTATCATCACTTGCATTAAGTATGCTTTCTACATCATGTTGACATTAATAAATCATTGCGCATTGATTGTGAGCCATTAGTATGATTAACATTAACACCGAGGCCATCTTCAGGATTCTTGGCAGCATTAATACACTGGATATACACTTGACATTGGGCAAAGTCCAAGTATTGTGGCTATAAATATGCATATTGTTGTTTGAAAATCAGTTGGAGGACCTCTGCAGCTCACAGATTGGGAATGCCCACATGTGAAACATAAAAGTTTATGCTAAAGTTCAACCCCTTTGGGAAATGTGCTTATTTACTCACCAACAGAGAGTTAGACAAGAAGATCAATATCACTCCTGTTCATTTATTTAATATTATTTAGATTGCCCAAAGACTGATAACAGGAAGCGGCATCTAGCCAGGGTTTATGTTTAATATCTTTAGATTAAACAGGACAATTGTTCAATAGTGAGCTTTAGAGGTACTGTCAGACAGAGGCTTGCTAATGCTAAGCTAAGCTAACTAGCTGCTGGCTGTCATTTATGAGAGTGGTACTGTTTTTTTTCTATCCAACCCTCACAAACAAATGTATTTCTCAAAACCTTTCATTTAAACCCTCACAACAGCGATTGGTGTCAGTGACTGCAGGTAGGAAGAATCAATACACACAATCATATACTTTCAAACTATTGAAACAATGAGTTGAGTTAGTTGCATTCATACAAATGTGCATGACAACAAAGAGTGCATAACTACAACACACTGAAGTTTGAAGGTCGAGCACAGAATGAAACAAAGACACCGATGATACTTCGATGTGCGTTCATTTATATTTTCCAAGTAATAACGTGCTAAGGGTGAATAACGAATTGAGACTGAGTTGCTAGTTGCCTGTTTATCACCATGGCTGATTGCCAGTGGGCTCTTTTGGGCTTCTGTCTTATTGATTTTTCGCCATTTTGTGACCACAGTAACACAAAAAGAGATTGATGTGAAATGCCAAATAGTACGAGGCTGCTGTTTTTGGAGTGCAAATGGACCTGGAGCTTTCACAGTTGCTCACAAAGACAAATTGTGGAACGAGCGAGAGGCTGAAGTAAAATAATTTCCTTGCAACGTGTTTATTTATCCTCAGTAAATCGAGAGAAAGAGAGCAGCTTACAGGAAACGTGGGCCTGTTTTTTAAGAACACCAGCACCATATGCATCATAATTAATTTTAATGATGGGTGTTGACAGTGATATACGGACATTACATTTTACAATGGTCGATCTTTAAATAGCTATACACAGACTTACTGTTACTATTTCAGAGAATATTCCCCGATATCTATGCTGAACATGTGGTGTTTTTTCCTCTTTTTCATGGTGACACTGACCTTATAATCATCCTACAGGGAAAAATAGCTTAGGATTGAAGGGACTGTAGTGTAATTTACCTGGAAAAGCTCGCTCCCTTGTGGGTTTTTGTTCTGCTTTGTCTTTTTTGTTTGTTTGTTTTATGATACTAGGTGTGTTTGTACACACCAGTGCTGATGTGAAGCAAACCATCTTTGTTCTGCTTGTTCCCTCATTTGCCAACAAATCTGTGACCCTGACAAACCTTTCCTCCGTTCTTGTTAAGAGTGTAAAGCAGTGTTTTTCTTTTGTTCAGTTCACTACTATGAGGTTGTGACACATTTATTTATTTATTTTGCCTAAAGTCTTTTTTGTTGGCTTTGTATTGAGGTAGGAATTAAATCATTTCTATTTTTGCACCACAGGACATTGTTTTGACAACTGTTTTTCAGTATTTTTTTTTCTAAGTTGTTGAGAAACGGGACAAGAGCAATTTATGTGCAAAGTGTGTGTGGTTGTCACACTCCTTTCCTGTCTGTCTCTCAGAAAGATAGGCCTAGAAAGGGACTCACACCCACCCACATACACCCACACACACACACACACACACACACATACACAGAGTAATATTTCTATTTATTTTGGTGGGATAGCTGCCTCAGTCTCTGTACATCTGTCAATTTATTTTCTTATTACACATAAGAAATGAAGTGCACTGGATGCCAGTGATGACAAAAAACAAATCAATAATACTTATTTAAAGGACAACTCGTCCCAATATCTGATTGGTAAAGACCTTTCCAAAATAAAAATAAATAAATAAATAAATAAACATGCCTGTGATGACACAGTGGAAAAACTCTAATAAAAACAAGTAGGAGCAGAAACAAAGACAAGAGTTTCATGATGTCAGGTTGTGCTCACTGTAGCATTTCAACTGCTTGTTAAAGGGACCATTTGTACGTTTGCTACTGCTACAGGTCTACCATTAGCAGCAACTGCCATTTACTTGCAAGTCTGGAAGTTTACGTAATTGTTTTGACTCACCCAGAGCTGTCTCCACCTGTGGAAACAATGTTACATCTTACAGTACGTCTACCGTGTCTTTTCTGAAATGAACATGCTAGCCTGTCCCTGCCTTTACAGCAACTAACTCTAGCCTGCAAGCTGTACGTTATACCTGTTAGTAGGCTGGCTATGTTATTATATTCAAAATAAGCTGTTGGGAAACCACTTTCTTATTGTTATTTCCCTTATTCCCCATTTACTGTGGACTTTTAACACCGACTTGCCATATTATTTATAAGTTATGATAAAGGGAGAACAAAAATTACTCAAAATGACTGCAACTGTTCATGTCAAATGTGTTGACATCACAGGAATTAAAATCTAGGGACTGAATGGTAAGATAGATGGTTTGGTAATAGGTACCATATAAGAATTGTCACATCTTCCTTGTTTGACTGTAAGATAACAGCAATCCTTAATGATCATCTACCAATGCACCACTCTATTCTTAATAAAAACAGAACTATAGTCCCTGATGCTGAACTGCAGATCTCCTTCATCCTCCACATTTCCAAGGCTGATTCGCTCCCACATCTTACAAAGTTAATAATAATAATGAAAATCGAGCTGTCTTACTGACAAACTTTGGAAGTGTAGTTTGTCATAACAACTTTGCCACGACCCCACTGTGTCTCAAATCAAGTTCACAACCCTCTGGTCACTACAAACACAGGGCCAAGGGTCATATGTATAAAAAAATATCAAAGCGGTTGATCTTAATTCCTCTGCCGATACAAGGCTTTAACCTGACAGCAGCTACCCAGATCTTTTCAGTTCCATTTTAATTCAACAAGACAAAGATGATCCCTGTGTTAATATGGTTTATGAAAACTGGCACTTGAGCGGATTAAGGGGACAGAGAGCAGAGGGGAGGAATAAGAACGAGAGAGGAGAGGAAGAGACTGGCAGAGCTACAGATGGAGAGAGAGGGGAAGGAGTAGAAAACAAATGGGAAAAGGAGGAGTGACAAGCAAATCATTAGAAGCAGCATAGGGTTGGAAATTAGCACCCACCACCTTCAAAAGGAGGGTGGTTTGGCACACCAGCGAGGAAGTTGGTTCATCCCACCTGCCATGGTGGTGGGTTAATTAACATAGAAAAACATTGTGATATAAAAAGCATATACTGCACAGATTGAAGTGACCAGTGACCACTGAAGGGTTTACAGGGACTGACTCATTATCTACTACAAGTGGGCCAAGACCTAAAAACACTAGAAAAACTAGAACAGTAAAAGGTGTAGTCAGTTTACTGTCAGTAACTCCACATTAGGTTCATAATATTGATAAGAAATGAATTAATTTGTAAGTGGTCATTGAGTTCAATAATCTTGTTTGAACTGGTGACCAAGCTCATGACAACCACCAGACAGTACAAACAAAATACCAGTATAAGTGAGTGAGAAAGCTCAAAGCCTGTGTGGAACAACACAAGAATGATGATGACAGTCTCATCTTTGTCATGAAGGTCAAGTGAAACTGCTTGCATCTCAAGTCGGTTCACTGACATGTGCAAGGCCAGTCAAGGCTATGAATCTGAGCAGGTTGCAGGTAAGGTATGTAGGATACACTCACTCAGTCACTGGGAACTTATTGTTATTTTTTCCCATTCCTTCAGAATTTAGTGAATCACAAGAGGGGTATTAAACCACACTATCCTGACATCCTTGTGGCTCACTACTGAACTCATCCCAGATCAGTGGAGCATCCAGTCCAAATATTCTGGTAGAGAAGGTCTTCGCACCCAACACCAGTGCTTGACATGATTCTCATCCTGCCAGCCTCTGCAGCAGATGGTGAAAGAGGCTTCAATCAAACCATTATTTAGGTAGTGGAGAGTAATTGGGGGTCCCGTCTTATATCACAAAGCCTGCGTGACCTGCCAATCGACCAGCCCTCTACTCCCTCTATACGGGATTATGACCCCAACCTCGCCATCCAGGTCTAACTCCTACATCAGGCTAGCCTCTGGACAAAACTCATAAAAGGAGTGATGGGTGTAGGAGGATGCTTTTGTTTGGGATTTCTCTTTGTTATGTTTTTTTAATTAGCCCATTTTTCAAATGCTGTTACACACCGCCAGTTTAAACAACAAAGTGGGTGGTTGAGAAAAAAAAACAAACAAAAAAAAAACAAGTGCCTGGTAGGTTTTGGAATCCAACAGCCACAGTGGCAGGTGGACAAAAAAGTTAATTTCCAGCCCTGGGAGGGGGAGACAGACGGATCGCTCTGAGCTCTCTAATCTTGTCTTCCCCAAATGTACCTGACATTTCACTGCATCATAAGCAAGTGCAGCCGCCCAACCAGGCCAAGCATTAGTGGGAGACTTAAGAATCAAATCAGTGAGATAAAGGAGAAAAAGGAAGAGGACAGAAGGAGGTGAGTAGATACCATAAAACGTAACAGAGAGGGGAGAAGAAGACACACATGAGACTGTGCCTTCATGAGAATGTATTTAGGACTTTATCCCCTACAGTCATTCCTGAAAAACCAGCTCTCCTTGAGTCACACACTGTTTGTCATTTGATGTTATGTTCACATGCAGGTGTAACAGTGTTGGAATTAAACCCGTTAACTATTGTTTGAATATCAACTTTCACTGCCAGAGCTCATTTGAACGAATTGAAAAGGATGTTTTCCACCTGTCTGTGTATGTAATGAATCACAGCGCAGGACTCCAGCAGCTTGAAAACACAGGTGATCTCATCCTCATCTAATTATATCTCAGTAAAGGTCTGGAGATAATTTCAGCAATGTTAGCCTTATTTTTGTGTCTGAGATCACATGACCTCAGTTTACATTATCATTCAGCATGCAAAGGTCAGACGATGCCACTTCACTAATGTTATACTTTTTCCACTGTCCTGCCTGAAAATATTCAGCTTGAGAAAACAGTGTCATCAGTGTCTGAATAATAAAATGTCATTTAAACTGTCTGCCCTTTCTGATCTGCATTTTAGAGTCTGTGTGCCTAATTGTTATATTTAGAGGTGCTTTTTATTCCATTCAGTGAGCGAGCATTGCAATTTCCACTCTTTTGTTTGTGTCGTTTTTGTGGGCTAACAGCATTAAGGGCTGCAAATGAAAGACAGCCTTTCTTTGATTTATGTAGCATTTTCAACCCAGTTCTAATGCACAAACCAGGTCCAGGTCCCTTATCTTGTTATATGCTCCCAACATGAAGAAAATTGTTGTTTATTTTCAGATTTAGCAAATGATGTTGATACTGGTCAAAGAATTGAACAAAGAACAAAATGGGTGGGTTGCATCAGGCCAATATAAAGCATCTTTTTCTGTCTTTGACTCTTGAAGCTGACAATGTCTCTGATGTTCGGCTTAATCTGATTTGCTGATAGATGCCATTTGAAGTTGCAAGTCATGCATGGCATCCAGTCTTTGTCCAACCTTGTACTAGGTTAACATCAAATGAACTAACATTATAATGAAATACCTGAAAAACTGTTTATAAACAAAACACATTTTATGTGCTTGCGGCTACTTTTAATAGCATAGATTAAAAACCAGTTTGAACCGGCCAAATTCAATTTCATGCATGGTTTGAAGGCATTTCTCTTCTTGATCATCGGTATCATTCAGATCTGTACCATTGTTAATAAATGCCCCCCCCATACATTTAAAAACATTTCTTGTTTCCCCTTGACAAAGTTTCTAAAAGATGACATGACAGTTTTCTTGAAGAAATGACTCTGCTGTGGTCTGCTTGTCTTTTCTGTGACAGAGTGATTAACCCTTTGACCTGTACCAAACACACGCCTAAAAATATGTTGTTCTTCCTTTAATTTAGGTTCTAATGCATAATACACCTAGAAAAGGGTACAGGGAAGGTGGCAGCAAGCCAAGCAAGGTCACTCATACATTCATACTCGCAGCTCTTCACAAGGGATTCTGAGCTTTTGCCAGACAATGTGATATGTAATCCCTCCTGTATTGTCATGCTCTGCCCTGGGATCTCTTCACAGCTAGACTTACTCATACAACCTCCACAGGGGACTTCAAATGGCTCCTTCCAGTTCGAAGCAGTATGAGCTCTGCTTTCTGGTGATCAACTAACATATTCAGGCTTAGTTTCCTCTTCACCATCACAGTTCAAGTCAACGTTGCTGCTCTGACATTACTGAGTACAGCAACTTGGTACAAACCCAGAAGTGAGAATCCTTTGTTTCCCAATAGAGTACCATGGTCTCACACTTGGAGGTTGCTGACCCCCATCCCAGCTGCTTCACACTCAGCTACAAAGCCCCTAACTATGTGCTTCAGGTCACGGTCCAGTGAAGAAAGTGAATCTACTTCATCAGCAAAAAGCTTTGATGTGGTTCTGAGGTCACTGGATTGGACTCCACTTCTCAAGAGGTTCACAATCAATCACAGAAGGAATCTGTTTACCAACCCATGTGTATCAACTCCCACAACATTGTTTTTTACCCCACTTTTACCCCACTTAAAAGACTAGTGGATTTCTAGTAAACTTGACACTTATTGTGTAATGTTTGTTTTACGAGTCTCTCTTTGTTCTTGAATCTACTCTATGTACAACAACGGAGTACTCTGATCTTTTAATCATGGAATCTAATTTCAGATATCAGTGGGGTCCGTTTGTGTCTCTGTTACCATCTCTGTACCAAGACAGGAGTGTTCATCTGTTTTAAAGGGGCTGATTGACATTTGTCAGTCCTTGGATGTTTCAGGCTCACACATTACACTGAGGTTTCATCATTGTCTCCATTTCCTGTTTGTGTGCATGTGTGTGTGTGCATGTGTGAGCCTGCATGGGAGAGGAAGAAACGGGTGTTTTTCTTCCTGTTGATATCCATGTGTACACGCTTGTCCACAGAATGATAATGAAGGGTGAGGTTTTGTCCTCAACAAGAGGAAACCGGATAGATGTCAAAAGTCGTGATGTCATGATGATGACACACCGTTTTCAGAAAATGAAACAAAAATAAAAACAGAATTTCTTTGAACCAAGACATGACCCTAGTCTCCTGAACCACTGAACATCCCCAAAGACAACAGCTGACATCAAACCTGGACTTACAACCTCAGCTCACAGAATCTGGAGACTGTTTTTTACTTTCTGTGGTACTTTTTCTTAAAGTTTGTCTTTGCAGTAAGTTTTATTGCACCGTAAATATTTGCTACAACAGACTGAGCAACCTTCCCATTTCCTAAAGTCAGCATGCGCCTGTTAACCTATAGCTACATTAACCAAAATATTCTCATACTTCTGTCTTTTTATTTAAAGGTCTTGTGTCATGATATGAAATTGTGGATACTACTACTGCAGTTTCAGACTCGTTTCACCTCTGATATTTTCTGTGATTCACTGATACAATTTATGTTTACGTCGACTTTTTCAAAGACTTTACTCATTCACCCTTTTACCTCAAAGTGCTATGGATGGGAGCAAGTCATCTAAAAGGTTTAAAAGGTTTGGACTGACTGTAATTTTACTGTCATAACGATAAACTTCACTTAAAAAAAACAAGATATTTCATCATTTAGTCTTGATCACTGGCTGTGTGTCCACTTTTATATGCACAGCAACATTATCATCAAGTGGGGCCCACTCTCTCTGGACTGGAACTAAAACCGGCCATGCTGTATTCCTGCCAACATCTCAGTCAAGGATGTTAAGACAGGTATTTCCCTTTTGGCACCATGAAACATTTGACCTCCACATAATTGCTGGTGCTCTTATGAGGACATAGCTGAAGTTTCCATTGCTCAAACTCGACCACAAGATGCATGCATCAATGCATCAATTTCTACAATGTTGGCAGGCTAGACAGATTAAACTGATATCCAAAGCAATAGATCATCTTCTCTGATTGTAAATATTGTGTCACAATTCATCAAACACTCAAATCCCTTAATATAATTCCAGAGAAAACTGAATAGAAAAGCTTAGAGTCTCTCCATCTCCACCTGGATTATCTGTGATACTACTACTGTGATACTACTCTTGATTTCCTTCTGGTTTGTGTAACACCTGAAGGGTACAGTGGTTAGTGCAGTGATACCACATTAGATAAAGGAACAGTTTGATAGCACTAAAGTTCTAACCTATTACATAAGAAGGTGGTTTAAGGCCAAACCTTTACAAATTCAATAATCCTGAAATGGGCTTAAGTATGCATTTAAGAACATTATCTTTAATGCAGTGCAGTCAAGCATAGTTCAGTGGTAACTTATAGGTTCTATCTTGTCCCTAACCTCAAATAACAAAAATCATTAAGTTACTTGTTAAGTATGTTAGATGAATCCAGCTGATTCATGTTTAACTGACTTCTTCCATATTTCCAGCTGAGCACAGTATTTATACTGTTTATGCTTATGTACAGCTCTGTTGGGCATTAAACAATGACTTCCCTTAGGTGTATGTGTCTCACAATAAGACAGCATAAACCTTGCCAGAACCTCTGTTAGACTGTATTTCAACCCTGCAGAGCTTTCACAGAGTATAACAGCAACATCAGCAATATGTTCTCAATGGCAATGTTAACAGGCTCGTGTTTGGAAATGATAATGTTTACCACAGTTGGCAATTTTGAATGGGTTCAAGGAAAGTCTATGGGACCTTGAAAAATAGTTGAGAAATAATGTATTTTATCCTGTATCCTTAATGCTGAATTTAAACAGTTCATCTAATTCTTCCAGAAAGATCATATGAAGCTCAATAAGGAGTGAAGCATTTTTGAACTGAATCCCTTTGGGCCTCTCAACAAATGTCCTGTGGCTGGGCCACTCACTCAAGTTTGCTCTAATTTATGCCTCATCCATTTTATTAGGAGGTCTACAAAGGGTTTCTCAGATTTCAGAGTTTGGTTTTGTCCTGCCATGCAATGTAAACAATGGGATCTTACGGGCACATGTGCATTTATAAACTACGTCTTGTCTACTCAGTTTACTCCCAGACACATCTTAAGTATAATCAAAGCAAATAGGATACACCTGTAAATGAGAGATTTCAGTTTTTGATTTTTGGTCAGTTTGCAAGGAATATCTTCTATGTCTTAAATCAACAACCTTATGAAGTGTGAAACTGCACAAGTCTAAATGGGAAAAACTATTATTTTTTAAACGATTAATCTAGTGATTATTTTTTTGATTAATCGATTAATCTAACGATTATTTTTTCGATTGCTGGGGTTCCAAGCAAGCCTAAGCGATACTAAAACGTGACGTCAACGTCAGCCGAGCCGTGTAGAGCCGTGAATGTGTAGTGGAAAAGCACCAATAGTGTTGAATCACTCGCGCTGCTACTGCTGCTACACGCTGCCGCCATTTTCTGTTTTGGTCTGACGTGTCGATGCAAATATTTGGCATCGATGTATTTACGTAATCAATTACGTCAAACCCTTGTCCTAGCCCTAGTCTAAATACTCTCTGACACTGTCTACCAACTGTAGTCTGGACCAAATGACTTGCATTGCAATTCATAAAGCAGTGCTGCAAGTATGGATAAAACCCTTTACACATTACTGTCAAATTAATAAACAGCCTTTTCACTTCCTCCACATGCATGATTTAATTGCCTCAGGGTCAAAGAAGAACTTATTACAGCTGCCTCCAGGTTCTGCCAATACCCTCACTGCAGGGAACTCTACTTATATCTATATCCAACCTGCAAATCCACTGTATTGCATTTAGCTGTATCGAACTGAACCCAAAGCAGCTCCTGGATAAACCACTTCACTACTTGCAGAAAGGTCCGTCCAGACTGTTGGCCATGAGAGCAGATCACATCCAAGGCTACAGAGGCCCACATGCCATCCCTCTTAATCCAACCACATGCTAGGCCAGATGTAAACACTGCTACGGGACCTGTGGTGTCGAGCTCCTCCTGCTTCATTAGCAAAAGGTGGGAAGCTGGTGATAAAAGGTGCTTCTGTGGTATCCCATGGTATCTCTGTAGCAGATTTCTGCTCCTTGGTCTGTGCTGAGTGAAGCTGGAAAGCTGCCACCCAACTCTCTGTGGCAATCTAGCTGTGACAACCCGCCTGGTCAGGACAGCAGTTCTTACTCAAAGAAGCCCAGACCAAAAGACATCCACTGACTACTCAGTCACTGCAAAGAACCTGCAAGCATGTCGTCACAGCAGACAGCTGCCAAGTTTGTTTTTTTGTTTTTTTTTTAAATCAGTACACTGCCCCTGTATATGAGATGTGATAGCAGGTGCTAACATTTCAGCAGCCTTTCCTCAATTGCTTGAGACACACTGTACCTTGCAAGAGACCCATTACTCAAAACCCATTCCCTGCCTGTCACCAGTGAGGCCTGCTGTGAACTGTGAAGAAGACACCACGCACTGCACTCAGGCCGCACCACATACTTGGTCCTGGAAAAAAGCCTTCCTCTTAAATCTGGACGCTGTCCCACTATGAAAATGTACGAATCATCCCTTAACCAAACTTTCCAGGATAACGGCTTTGACAGCTTAAAAAATATTATCCTCATAGAAGTCTAAGTGAATCTTGCAAGCTCAATTTTCATGAGGCATTAGGCTGGAAAAAGATTCACTGAAAATCAATTGAGTTGGGCAGCTGGAGCGAGAACCAATCAGTGAACGCAGAAGAGCAATGTGGATGATGAGGACAACCAGCAGTGGGCATGTACATTTCCAGCATCATGTATGGTTAACATGGCCACAGGTTTACTTCAAAGTCCAGTCTTAACCCAACAACAGAGGTGAACATGAAAAGTCCAAAACTCTAGAGGTGACATACTGTACAGAGAGAGCACAATAACGAGGGGCAGAGTGAGGGAAAGAAAGAAAAGAGAAGGAACAAACAAGAGGGTGACAAAATGGACCACAGATAAAGATAAATGGACAGAAACAATAAAACCGATGAGAACAAAGGAGAAAGGGTGAGAAGATATGAGCTGAACAAAGGAAGGTGAGTGGGTATGGGCAGTCGGTGTTTTGTTAGTCTCCCTGCTTTGTAGTCAGAGTGCAAGTTAAAGGTAATGGAAAAGCATGAATGGCTATTACGGGTCATTCCAACAGTTTTAAACAACTTTAGCTACAACATGACCTTCACTGCAGGAGATTTCACCGAGCAAGTCTTCAAAGAGAATACCAGAGGAATTCTAATCAATTTGTTTTTGTCCTATCAACACTGAAAATCTTTGTTTATTTTCTTCTGCAGACCTATCAGGCTTCATATAAGACAGACAAAACCTTCAGGAGCTTTTACAAATATGTATCTTGCTCTATAAGACCAAATCCACCCCCACCCAACACCCTTAAGCTGAAACTCAGAGGAGACAATGGTTTCATATCAAGGCTGTCCGGACGGCACAGCTTGGGAGGAGTTCACTGAATCCTCTCTGGACAATAACAAACCCACAGAGGTGGCCAGCTCATTGGTATCATATTTTGAAGACATCACTATCCCCACAAAGGCATTGAAGATCTATCTGGGTGAGTAACAGAAGGATAATATATTTAAAAAAAAAAAAAAAAAAAAGCTGGGTTTAAAAAGAATACAACTTCTGAGCAAAACGTTTTCTAAGAAAAACATGAATTTATGAAGGCTAAAATGATGAAAGACAATTTATGTTCAGTCTGGGACAGTGTCAGGACCATGGATTGGTTAAAGGACAGAAAAATTTGTGTGTGTGTTTAGTAGGATTGTTATCATATCTGGCTCTGGCACAGGAGTTCAAAATGTTTTATGCATGATTTCAACAAAACTGCAATTTTCAAAAACACCCTACTGAACTATAGTCAATCTCTCTCCTCCCTGTCTGTGCACAGTGTTGGAACAAACCCCTAATCATGCTGGTGACCATACAGTATGTGGCCCAACAGTATACTGAATGTCAATCAGACAGCAAAGGACAGGGCTTTCCACTGAGGCACAGACTCGCTAGCCATATTACATATGTAGCCAGCCGGTTGGGGGAGGGGGGGGGGGGGGGGGGGGGGGGGGGCCTAAGTGTGCCTGCATAATAGGCAGACAATATTAATTTCTCAGACATTTGCTCTATTATTATAATTATCAATATCTACTCAATATCTACTCCATATATTATAGTCATATTATTTTAATTATTACAACAACATATTGCATCTTTTTTTATTCCTTAGTGTAACTAATGAAGCAGGAGTATGAAAATACACTCTCATGTGAGTGAACACTTGAAGAGAAGACTGGATTACCAGTAGAACATTGTTTTGGGCTGAAAGATGCGATACAGTTAGGCTTTCTTTTGGCTTCTCTTTTTTTAATACGCACTGATTAAACTGATGAAATTTTGCAGCGGATAGCCTGAGTGAGTAAGAACGTACCGTTTTTATGGTGAAAAAAGAAGCATCTGGTGAGCTCTGTTTCTGTCGCCTCCGCGGGCCCCAACACTACACAGTGACTCCGCTGAGCGTGCACACACACACACACACCCGCATGTCAGGGCCGTGGATGAGTTTCTCTCACTTGTGAGCAACGAAGTCAGCGGTGATCAGAGTGATTTGTGGTTATTATCAATACAAGCAGAGCAAATCACAACTTTACTGAGTGCAGTTCAGTTTGGCATTATTGTCAGTCTGTTAGAAAAACACTTAATTTTATTAGAATTGAAAAATAATATTTATAACCTATAGGCTATAAAAATAATAGTCATAAAGTAGCCAGCTGGAATTAATTGTGTAGTCGTCTACATGGCCGGCAGCCGGTGCTTGTGGAAAGCCCTGGCAAAGGATCCAGTGTATTCCCCAGTTCTCAGTGTATAAACAACCAATGCCGAACCAGGATGCACCTACCATTCTGCTTGATTAAGACCCTAAGACAAAACCAACACATCTCAGAGAGGAGGGAATGTCCCAAGATTGCATCATAGATTATTTTTCCAAGATATTGTCAAGCTGCCATTTTGGAATTCAATGTGACAAAGACCAAACATATGTCTATTGATTTAAAATATCAGAAATGTTATCCTGTCACAACCAAAAATGAACGGTTAGGACACAAACTGTCAAATAGGACAAGTACTTGAGCATGTTGTTTAAAAAACAAAAAAAAGATAAGCAGCAGTGCCTTCTTTGTTTGAGGAAGCCAGCAGAGTTTGACGTTGACAGGCTGGCCAATTCCTGATTCCTGTGTTATTTATCTTTTATTGAGTCGATTTTCACTTTTTCTTTTAGCCGCTGGTATGTTTCAATCAATTTCAAAAAAGAAAAATGCACTAACAAACATGATTGTGTTCTGTAGCAGTATTACAGGTGTTTGACAGAACAGCCTGTTTGAGTTGTACAACACGCTGTTGTTAAAGAAAGCAGAATCTATTCTCTCTGACAGCACCCGCCCCCTGCACTGAGAGTTTCACATATACCATGCTTCAAATGCCCATAAGCCAAAACCAAATACAAATAGTTCTTCATACACTCAGCCTTTTCACTGCTAAACTCTCTTTCCCTCTATAATGTGTGTTTTAGACCTTGTCTTACATGACAAGTGGGCATTCTGAGGACAAATAAAGTTAAATGAAGTTTTTCTTGAAATCATGGAAAAGTAGAAAAAGCTCACAAATCTGTGCAGCATTGCACACCAGTACTTTTAAAACATAACAACAACTTTATGAGTATGAGATGACAAAATGAGGGGGGGTTGTTTTTTTGTCAGTGTCACATATTTATGCTTGTATGTGCCAGTTTGTGTTATTAACCTGAGAAGAAATGAGATGCAGACACAAAGAGCAGCTGTTTGAGTAAAAATGCAAAGTAAGTGTGCACATATACACCTTCAGAACACAAATACAGAGCGTCTGGGTATGGGCGTGTGTGGATATTTGATATATTCTCTGCTGACTTCTCATTTAGATTTAAGCTACTGCTAAATCTCCTGAAATTTTTCAGCTTGAGTAATTCACTGTACTTTATCCCAAGAAAACCCAGGCTGTCCATAAAGAATATTTATGAGGGGACTAATTTCCAATTGGGGGGAGAGGGAGAGAGAGAGAGAGAGAGAGAGAGAGACAGAGAGACAGAGAGAGAGAGAGAGAGAGAGAGAGAGAAAATAAATGTATTAAGAAGCTCCATGTGATATCTATTTAGGTTGAACTTGGAAGCCTCCATGTGTGTCTCTTTTATTATAGCTCCTTTATACACACACTATTCACATGCAGGTGTGTGTGGTTGTGAAAGCACTAACACTTATTCTTATGCGTCTGTGTTCATATTTCTCATAGTCAATTACACACAGTCACTACCAGCCTACTGTCCACCATTAAAATCAAAGGAAAACCTTCAATGTGGAAATTTGACTGTAGCTTATCATTACCATGCTCACAATGTGGTAGAAACATCAAAGGAAATCCCTTTGGCTCGGATAATAACAGTCCATCTCTTCTAACTGAGCAGCTCGGTGAAGCAACCAAAGGCACAGGTCAGTGTTTGGAAGAAACACAAACAGGTAAATATGAATCATTTTATGAAACAAAGGGGGTTTACTTTCAATTGACTATGACGAAACAAACCAAAGGCTCTGCACTTGCTTGGAACAGTATCTGCAAAATAATGACTAATGATATGAACAACGTCCAGTTCTGCTGACAAATCATGTAAACAAAACTCCCAAATCATGATTATACACAGCGAAAGCTTTGTGCTCATTGGTCAAAGCAACTGCTGTTTGCACAAGTGCAAATGCCAAGATCCTAATTAAACCACACTAAGTGACAAAGCAGGTGACCTTGGGAAAACTGGGCTAGGTTAAATCTTCTAACAGAGTTGTTGCACTTTTAGATGAAGTCTATGAGCAGGTTCTCAGGCCCCTCTCAATATTTTTGAAGTTAGTAGGAAAAAAAAGATAAGAACACCTCTAAAACTGGCAGATAAGGATGCTGAAACCTTGATCAGCAGTATGACCCCACTCCTGCATTTACTAAATCTCATTCGTCTTTCACAAAAATTGACATGACAGGCAGAAGACTTCTAGTGAGAAGCTGTGACCTCTACAAATTGAAATGCGTTGAAATGGCCTCAAAACAACTCTTCACAGCAGAATTATCAGCAGAGGCATAAGCCTGTCAGAGGGGCACCAGAAGGAGGTAACAACTTGTGTTTTCCAAAGTCTAAAAGTGAAAAGGAGCTGAGAATTGTCACAGCTTTTTGTCAAAAAAAGAAAAAGCAGCATTGAAAGCCACATGAACACTTTGGTAACAAGTGCGGTATTATACCGTGTGACTCTTATCCATCAACGTCCCATTCCTACTCAACATTTCTACATTTTCTTCACACACCAAAGGTTTCCATTTTAGTGTGGAAGCCGGTTTGTGTTTGTGCAATTATTTTAATGAGGATTAGACCGAAGATTAAAAGTTCTAAGTGTTAGACAGGAAAAAAAACACCAGGCATCAGGTTGTCTCAACCTTTGAACATGCAGCCAAAGATAAGTCCACTGTCTGTCAAAGATCAATTCACAACTACACGAAAAGGATGAAGCAGGACAAAGACATAGAAATCAGTGATATGACACACAGGGCTACAGCAGGAGCAAAATACTGACAGCTCTCTCTTATTGATACAGATTCATACTTTTATTTACTTAAAAAATGGGGGGGGGGGGCGATTTTAATCAAAATATAAATTGTATTTCTATGTGTGGAAGTCTGTAAATGGAGGGATGCAGAAAAAGGCATTGGTTATTAATTTCAAGGGCGGTGTGAGTCAGTGAGAGGTTATCAAAGGGGGAGGGGGATGTTTTAGTCATCTCTTTCTATACGACTTCTATTTTCACTTCCTGTCTTCATTTCTGCTTGTTTCGATTTGTTTCCTCCAACTGACAGTTTGTTTACACAATGGGAGTAAATATCTTCCTGTCTCGCTCTTTTCTCTCCCCAACCCTGTGACAGATGAGAAATTGAACAATTGATATTTCTGACAGCAACTCAATTAAATCCTGCCACACCAGCAGAGGCAGGGACGAGTTTGTGCACACACATCTACGAGGCATGATCACGTACACCAACAGTAAATTTATTGTTGTTAAGTTAGTAAATGAAATAAAAACCACTGAATATGGTGAGTGAATAAAGTAGAGATAAAGTCTGTAATGTGTCCAGACTTTCCACACAGTGCAGACAAACATATCTTTATGATTTTCTTATCTATCTGACCACATGCTTCTTCTTTGTGTCAATGAGGATTTTGGTGATTTTAATTCTCATAAAAAAAATGAAGTTTTCTTTTAAGCCGTTGGTTAAATCCATATTTCATTAGAGCAGAGAGAGACAAAAAAAACAAATGAGAGAACCTTGGCGTTAGAAAAGAAACACAGACTGTGCAAAATGCTAAGAGGAAGTAGGACGAGTGAGTCGAGAGAGACGGACAGCAAACGAACGAAAAGGAAGACAGAGACAAACTGCCCCTGTGGCGCCATGTGATAAGGATATTATGTAGATTGAAATGCTTCATGCAGGTTGAAATCATCATAAAATGGTTCAGCAGTTTCCTTTTTAAACTCAAATCATGGCTTTACTGTTAAATTATACACAGACTCAACACTGAGTGTGATCTGAATGCAAAGAAGGTTTGTAATCTCAATTTATGTCTAACACCTTTGAACTCTGAGGACACACAAGCGCACACAGTTTCATGTAGGTGTCAACATCTCAACCCAACAAAGTGTAGAGTGGTGATGGTAAATCCAGAGGTCATTAGGTATTTAAAGAGGTACCGCCAAACTCTGGGTGAGTATTTAAGTTGTGATTCCCTCCAGAATGAGATTCACACTCAAAATATTTCTGTCACACGTTATTATTCCATCGATATGAGAACATCTGTGCACACTAGTGTATTAATTTCTTTCATTAGATATAAGCACTGTGCGAAATGTGTATAAAGAAATGTCACAACCTTTAACAGACTTGTCAGGAAATGTCTTCACAAGAATATTTTCCCATAAACAGATTTGAAGCCATCATAGCAAATACAAGAGTTCAGCACTTACTCAGCTCAGAACAAGATGAGAAAATTGTATTGTGTTATTGCTGCTTGCAAAAAAAAAAAGAGAAAATGACCAAAGTAGAGCACAATGACCCATGAACTATATTGATTACAGCAGGAATTGGGAATGCAGCTGAAAAGGTTATTGTAAACTATGATTCTCTTTCATTTATCCCCCTTTAATATTGATAGCAAATACATCATGTTGGTTTTGCAGGGTGGCTAAGTGCAGCAATTTCCAAATTGGGGTCCACTAAGGGGCTGGGAGGGGGTTTGAGAAGCCTGCCAGCAAAATGATAAATAATTCATTTTCATCATTTTTTCATGCACTACAGTCTCTTTTAGAGAGATGTTATTTATTTCCTTCAACCCCCCCCCCCTGTTAACTTTGAAGCAAATACTTCCAGGTTTTGTCCTGAACACCAACTTTTAATTTGCAGCAGCCCACAACAAAAGATCCTGTAAAAAGTGACTAAGTTGTAAAATATGCATAACAGTGTAGTGACTTGTCATATGACTTGTTTACTTGTTTGGTAATCACTTCAAATTGTGCCAAAAATAATTGGCTTATCTGCAACAGACTAATGCTTTTTTTGGCTTAAAACACATGTTTAAATGTTGTAAAAACAAATGATTCAACATTAATTTGCATAAAATGTACTGTTAGGCACTATGGTAAGTTCTAATTCAGCATGATTTATGAAATGTAATCCTCTCTCTTTAACCGTCTCAATTACTCCGACTCTTGTTTGCATTTGGTTTCACTCTCTTTGGCTGTCAGTTCCACATTTTTCTGCGTAACCATCCATAAAAATGTTACCAAAGTGCAGCCTAAACCCTCAATTCAGAATAATGGCACCAAAATGATCCTTTAAGATTTACACTTGCCATGCAAATATGACCCTGGCATCTTGAAAACACAGTGATAGCTTGTGGAAAGTTCACTTGACAGTTAGTTGCATAAATGATAATCACGACTGCAATATCAATATCTACAGAAGGAAAGAGAGGAGGTTACACACTGTCTTCAGATGGAAACATGCAATAAAGAGGGAAGAGAGCAAAAGCTAAGAGTGGAAACAGACGCAGAGGCTGCCAGTCAGTAGTAAAAAGGTGACAGTAACAAGAGAGGAAAGAGAGATTTAGTAATTATTGTGTTCCAGTGCCCCACTGTGTAGCCACACTATTTCTGGGACCCCAATCTCATAATCCCCCTGCCCGCCAACAAAGCATTTTCAAACTAATTTCCTGAGAGCATCACGTCAGCCATAAAACCACAAATGGAGCAGTAAATAGGCTAATAACACCCAAACAGTTTCTCTTTATTGCTGCATTTTGTTTCTTTAGCAGTGGACAACCTAACTTGCCGTTGCCTCCTGGGAAAAATTCATCCAAGTAAATAAAAGGCAAATGAGCAGGTGAAGTGTGTCAGGGTTGGTTTCTTAACGGTTTGTGAGAGATGGAGGGTGACGCAAGCTGCCAATCAGCATTCAGATAAACGTGTGTATGGGAATGATCTCAGTCTGAACAGAGGCAGTGGGATCAGTGATCAGATTTAATGTGACAGCTCTTTGCAGTGTTTGGTGGTATCTGTGCTGTCCCTGTTAAACATCCGAAAAATTTGGTCTTTTAAATATGAATATCCGTTCAATTCTATTGATATCTTACCAACAGTGTTGTCAGAGAAACAGTGCAATGATGGCAGAGCCCTACTGACCATGGCTTTTCATACTTTGCCGCTTCCATCTTTGTCAAGAATTGTAAGATATAGGAAGCCCATTCAATATCTATTCAGATACTGCTCCCCTATAATCCCAATGGTGAATGTACCTATTGATCATTATGATAAAGATTTGTGAAAATGCTGACTGTGCTCACACTGGATTATAATGGGCAGTTAAACACACGTGTACATGCTCACACAAGTGGCTTCATCCACCCACAGTCATGCACATGCTTACACATCACTAACCTGCAGAACCACTCGGCACACACTTTCACACGATTAAACTAAACATGAATTATTGAACTATACATTTGTCAGGTCATGTCATCACCTAATACTAGGGAGTCCTTCAGTCTTCCTTCACTGGAATACAAAAGTCATGGTCACATTATGGTGGTTATCAATCATTTAAAAAGAAAAAGAAAAAGAAAACAACACATGTTTTGTGAATATAAAACCATGCATACGACAGATTCTGTGTTTTCATTCCATGCTCCATCCTTTTCATTCAAGCTCTATATTGATTTTTTTTTATGTTCCTTAGTGTAAGTTCAGCTACGAGTCAGCTAATTGCCCTACCTCCTATTTGCACAACCCGTCTCACTTGGCTTTAAAAGTTTCCAAATATCAAAGACCTTATGACTACAAAGCCTTACACCTGAACAACCCATGCTGTTCACACATTTCAACTTGATTTTCTAAGACCGTAGGCAAGAAGTGACAAGGTTCATGTTGAAGGATTTCAAAGGCTCAAAATGAAAAAAAAGAATAAATACACTCACACATACAACTGCAATTAAGCCACACACACCTTGTGTGTCGACATACACCACATGCACGCTAGGTCCAGATGGAAAACAAGGTAGTGCGTGTGCACATACACAAACATGCTCATATATTTGCATGTCAAATACACAGACAGAGGCAACCCCAGACACCAGCATGCAGTGTTTTCATCAAAGCAGAAAGATGATTTCAAATGCAGCTAAAACCAATTATTGTAAAATCATTTTTGTCTTGCACCACAGCTTGTCACATGCTGAACTGAAGCAGGTGTAAACCAGGACAGGACAAACTAAAGCCTCCACACCTGCAGCATCTACAACACTGAGATGAGACTATGCCTCAGTGTTTCTTTGTAAAAGCAGCATGTTATTGTCTTTCTTTGAAATAATAAGAGTTTACCAAGGCATACAGGTGTATACACAGCAGCTGGCATTAGATTTAGGTGATATAAATGGGATGAGAACTAGACTTTAATTGAATAACGATGTTGCTCTGTGTCCTTCCTATAGATTGTCTTTAAACATTAACAGCACATCATCTGCAAAAAGGAGAATCTTTTGATCACTGACCTATAATAGTCAGCTGTCAAAAGACCTATTTGCAGAGACAAATAAGCAAACTCTAGTGATCAATAGTTGGTGATGTGAGTAAAAGCTGTGGGAAAAGTGTGTATCAGGACCAAAAACAGTTACTGCTATTTCCAAGGTGAAAAGGACGAGAAGTCCAATAGTGCTTTGGATTTAACTTCAAATGATCATTAAAAATGAAATACATAATTTGATTGGCTATTTCTCGGTTCAGGTGAAAATTATTTTAATAATCACTTGATCAATTTTGGAATATTCAGAAAAAAACATCCATTTAAATCTGCACTGCTAGTCACACAAAACGTTTGAAGACTTCACCTTGGGAATGGGATTTTTTATGAGTTGACAGTGTTAATAAAATTGAGTCATAGTGAGCTCACGTGTCTACAGATCAATTTTAAAGTCACCTGCCAATCAGTGTGGAGACTATGAAAGCTTTGGGGGGACCTTGAGTCGGGATTGTTTGGTCTAGGGAGACATTTTATTATTTGGGGCCCACTGTGCTGCACTACTGTAGTTTATGGTAAAGTCTATTCATATAGATGTTGAATAATGCAGGGGCTTAACTACACCCTTGTACCACTCTGCATCCTCATGAAAAACATGCTTGTATTGCACTTTCATTATTGGTATTCATGGATTTGATGCAGTCATAGTTTCTACCATCGATACTGCTTTCAGTTAATTTATAACGGTCCCTCATGTAAAATCAAAAGTTTCCTGTAAGTCAAAATGCAATGTATTTCTGTATTTATGCACTGTCTCATTCGCTCCCACACACACACACACACACACACACACACAAACAGACTGTGCTGGGTCAGACCAAATATGTTTAATCATTTATGAGTCTTCAGCGCTGCTAATGCAAACTACACACCAATACCCACTTAATAATTAAAGCCTCGTATTGATTGTGGCATTACAATGCTTGTGTTGGGGGACATTAGTCAGAGCTGCTGATGATAATAACACTGCTGATTCCCTCCTATAAAACTAGCATTTCATTCAGTGGGTGAATGTAGATCGAGGGGACGGGAAGGAAATGAAAGGACACAGGGAGGGATTTGAAAGACAGACTGAAAAGTCAAAGGCTTGGAAGGGAGTCTTGAGGAAAACTAGACAAACAAAACTATTGAAAGAAGAGAGAGGAAAAGAGAGCCAGAACAAAACAGAACACCACATGGTCTGAACAAGGGAATCAGTGAGTTAGAGAAAGAGCTAATCTGTCTTTTTGAACCTAGTTTAAATCAACAGTGAGGGGAAGGATGCCGAGTTCTGCTGTGTTTTTTGGATAAATCAGGTCTAAACACATAGATACATGCAGTTACACTGTTTATTTATGAACCACATATGGCCGTTTTGTAAATAACTTTAATACTAAGAAGAACATTTTATTACTGTCAAGTTACCAAAGCAATTAAAACATACACATAAACACATTTTGGAATATCTTTGTTTATGCCTTCACTTTTCAAGATTATTTTCTTACCATAGAAAATGCTCCTCTCTAATTTCCTTTACAGACGTGTTGAAAATGTGTGTAAGTGAATAATCAATCCATCTGACAGGTGTGGCACATCAAGATGCTTATTACACAGCATGATTATTGCACAGGTGTGTGCAGGGTTGGTCACAATAAAAAGCCACTTCAGTTTTATGTTGGCAGTGAATGATGTTTTTCACTTCACATGTGCATTTTTCCTGCAGTGAGACACATTCACAGAGTTGATCAGGTTGTTGATTGTGGCCTGTGACATATTGGACCCTTCCGCCTCAAGGGCTTTGTGCAATTGATGGATATTGAAAGGAATTGGGACAGATACAGAGCATCTCAAGCATGCTAAGTGGGTGAAAACGCTAGTGAGTATGCAGGCCATGCAAGAACTGGGATATTTTCAGCTTCCAAGAATTGTGTACACATCCTTTCAACATGGGGCAATGCATTATCATGCTGCAATATGACATGAAGGCAGCAGAGGGACTGAACAGTGATTGGTCGCAGGATCTCATTAAGTTTTCTCTGTGCATTCAAATTGTCCTCAGTGAAATGTATGTTTGATATACATAGCTTATGCTTATATAACCACACCATCAAAGGGTACTCTATTCATGACTCCAGCAAACCCTTTGCCCACACTGCCATACACACTACCTGCTACCTGCCCAGTGCAGTGAACCCCAGGATTCATCTGTGAAGTGCTGGCATCCTGAATAGCTGAAAGAGCTTTTATCAATTAAGACAAAACAAATTCACATGTTACAAATTTGTGCTAAATAGATATTGAATTCACATGGACAAAACATAACCACCAAAATCTGATCACTTCATCCTCAAGTCCTGGTGAAGATTTGTGCCAAATTTGAAGAAGTTCTTTCAAGGCTTTACTGAGATTATCACATTCAGTAGGCCAAAAGTCTCAAATTCTAAACTTTCTTGTGAATATTTGACCTTCAGGTCCAATATTTTACATATCAAGTGTAGCTGAAAGTCAAAACAAGACCGTGGAACTAGACATGAACTGTCTGCTGTGCGGCTCACACTTAAGCTTAAAATGAATGCTTTATAGTTTCCTGCAGCATTAAGACATCACAGGCTCTTAAAAGGGGAAACATGGTCCTGCAGCTGAAAAGATCTGAAACAGTTTCACTTCTAAGCCTTTAGATGTGCATATCACCATTTGACTTTTTGTCGATGCCAAGCAATCAAAAAGTGTATCTGTAAAAAGAGCTGTACAGTAACAGAGTCTGGACAAAGACCTCAAAATGATATGACTGCACATTTCAGATATTAACCACAAGAGACAGACAAAAATAAGCCCTCAAATGACTACAGGAAGAACAACTTCAAAACAGCATACTCATTCACTACTGACAGTAGTCGCTCGAAAAGACTATGCTGTGAATCCATATTAGTAATATTTTATTTTCACTTTTCTCTCAGATTTCTGTACTAACTACAAGATTGAGCCATCTTGTACCCACAGTGCAGAATTTATGTCCAATGCACAGGGTTTTAATAAACAATGACATGTTTCTGTGTGTATCCAGTCTGATTTTTAAAGTTTCTGACATTTTTTCCATCTCACTGCACCTTTTCCAACAAGGTCGGCCTGCTAGGTAGAGGAAGTATCCAGCTCCAGATGTTACATGCAAAAATTCATCACATGCTGAGTTTTTGTACATCTGGCTGTGATGCGTGTTGTATGCATATGTGTGGATGGAGAAAAGTCAAAAAGGATGGAGAGAGGTGGAGAGAGGGAGAGTGCTTAAAATACAGAGTTGTGTTTTTAGGTGCGTGTGGGTGGTCAGTTCCCTCACGAAAACATGGCATCAGCCCAAAGATGTGGTTTTTCTGAAGTTGACAGCCAGCTCTTACACTGATGCTGCTACTCTAAAATGGTTAAATAAAAAATATTCCCTCAGTAACTGTACATCATTCAACATCATCACCTTTATTCATCACTGGTAGATTGACTGAGAGTGCTTTGAGGGCTTGAGCCAGGGCTAAGAAAGTTTTGGCAGGCTATGTAGGAAAAAAAACTAATATCCAACAGCTGTGAACACTAAAATGATAAGGGGGAAAAAAGTACAATGCACAAATAAATTGATTTGAATACCATTCTGTAATTGATAGATCTTATTTACCTGCTCTTCTGGCTGCAAGCCTTTGACTTAATCTCATCTCAACAGTTTTGAAACTGGCTCACACACTAGAACTGGCTTTGTGCAGCAAAGCCACAAACTGAATCTTATAGCTTCAGTTGCTCGGAGTAAATAGTCTCAAGTGCACCTGAGCCGCAGCTGCCTTGTAGTCACACAGACTCCATCAGCTGTGTAGCATCAAACACATTCATTCATTCAGGATCAGAAGGATGACAAGACCAAGAAAGTTATTTTGTTTCAGATTCATAAATGAAACTTTTTTCTTGCTACTGAGGGCTCCTGTATGTGATGTGAGCATCTGCATTAGATAAATCCAACACAGCCATTAACACCCCTTTCACCTACGCTGTGAGCAAATTGAAGAATAAGATCAAACATGTTATAACCACATGAAATCTTTATAGCTTTAAAGCATCTCTATTAAACATCAAAAATTGATCACCTAATTGCTTGTGCGTAAATGGCAGAACCATGGGAGTCCATGACAACGAATTAACACACAATTATTATCCAACACCAAGCTTATGGAGCATTTTCATGTCTTTCAGCTTTATGTTTCCGTTTTGTAGCTTGTGACATTTTTTATTTCACCCTTTCCAATCTCAGTCTCATTTTCAGCCACAGCAGGCAGCTGAAAACAATTAGGCGCTTAAAACCACCACCAAACAACATAAGACTAGTTAGTGACCAGCTGGTTGAGAAGTTAGAGGTTAAAGAAGCAGATATTTCCCTCAGGACTTAGTGGAGAACAAAACAGCTAAAAAGGAGAGTGACACACAGTGCTAAATTAAAGCTCCACATCTGCTTTAGCCTGTAAGTATGTCAGTATAATGTTCACAGCTTGTTTCTGCTAAAATTGGATTTTCTATCTGAAATTGTATTTAATAAGCAAACACAAGAGAGCAAAAGCTTATGTTGACATATATAGCACTGCTCCACACTATGATAATTTAAAGCTCTAAAATAGCAGGGATATGCTATTACTACTACATATACAGACCTATTTAAATAATATACTCAGGAAACACTGTAGTCATTTTCTTTTTTCCCCTTTTTTATATAATAGTTTCAGAATCAAGGTTGCAATTTATTCACTTAAGATCATGAGTCACTTCAATCAGCAACTGTTCTAACATGGCACATAAGGTTTTCATTTGCCGCTTTCCAAAGTCTTCTGTTGTTTTCACGAACACTAAAGTGGCACAGTGGCCGCTCCTCTACTGCGTAGTTGAAAACCCAACCCAAGCTGTGAGGAAACAGAAAGAACCATTGTCCCTTTACCACATCCTTCATCTCTTATTCTTATCACCATCATCCAACAACCCTCATCATTTGTCAAGTCATGCCTTATTTGCAAATTTAGGATGTACATATATCGTGGAATACTGCATGGACCATACAGCACGCACAAAGCTGCTCTCAGCACTTTATGTCACCAACCATTAACCAACCATTAACAGCCTTCATAATCATTCACATTCATTCACATAACATCATTCAAGTATAAGAGGCAATCAGTCAGTTCCACAGAGATTATATATAAATATAAAGGCGGTGGAGTAGAGGTCGACTGAAATGAGGAAAGTCCTGGTATCATAAACTGACGTTTTGTTGGTGGAGGCAGACAGACAGACTGTGTGTGGGTATGAAAGATAAAAACACAGACAGACAGACACATTGCGAGAGTGTAATGTTTGGAGTGTGTGCGCGTGTGCGTAAGAGGGTGCACATTTCTAGCGGCAACAAAATCAAAACAGAACATATGAAACCAGTCTGTTTGCCTTGAAGTCAAAAGAAAATGAGTTTATAGATTCTTTTTTCCACAGCACCATCTGTCTCTAAGATATAAGAAGCATGTGTGCAAACATGCCTACCCACACACATACAAATACACATTCTCACACAAACACACACAATGTACAAAAAACTTATAACTAAAAAAAATCCTAACTAAAAAAAATCCTAACAATCAAAGCTGAACAATGACAGTAGGACTCACCAACATTTCATCAAGCGACTTCGTACTCTGTGTCTCAGGTGCACATTTCAGTCAGTGCGCTCACTGTGTACACTGGTGTGGTACATGAAGTTCAACAGGACAGTGTTATCCTCTATCAAACAGCCACACACCAGGTCATTGTGCATCCGCCAGAAATGCCAAGTGGAACATGTGACCACCACGACAGAATATCTGCCAGCTGCCTTGTTCACCTCACTTAAACATGAATATTTTATTCTTTGGTATGTGCCTCTTGAAAACTGCGCTGACATCACCACTGACAACATGTTCACTCTCCTGAGTCACCACTTAAAATATGCTGGAGGTCATTACTTTTGTGCTATGTAGATGTAGATTAGAGCTCCAACATTTACCCTGCAATTATTGTGTTCATCAATTTATCATCTTAAGCATTTTTTATGCAATAAAGCCAAACATTTACTGGATCCAGTTCGTCAGATGTGAGGATTTGTTGCCTTTGATTATAAAACACTACAATAAACTGATTATATTTGGGCTGTGACACTGATGAATGAAACAAGTAATTTGAATACATACCCTGGAGCTGTGGGAATTTATGAATGGATTTCTTTCTTCTTTTTCGACAGACCAAACAGAAAAAATTGTCAAAAAATGAAAACCTTTGATGCAGTGTTATAGATTATTTTGGACTGAGGAGAAGCTTTTGTGAAATATTAAAACATTCAAAAGAGCTCACTAGTTATGTGTCCGTTGCTGTTTGGATGTGACTAAATAATTGAAGCCTTCATTTTCATATATTTGGGTCACAAACAGCATGAGTCAACCCAGCCCATACAAAGTGATGTTCCAGCGCAGCCTGGGTTATCATTCACAGATTTATTGGAGTGAAGCATGTTTTTGACTGTCATTTATTGCCTGAGCTTTTGATCAAGACTGTATCTTAACAGCAAGAACCAAACTGTGGTCTATGGAGAGCTAGATCACTGTCATTGTCTGGCTCCTTAGACAGAAGATCTGTATCTAGACTCTAGCACCTCTCTCTGAGGTATTTGATATGTTTTGACCTTCTAGTGGCTACTTGAAACTTTTAAACAAGAAGCTTATTGACTGTCAGTGATGATTTATGTTAGAAAAGACAGAGAGGGAAAGTCAGTGAGAAAAGTGGACGGAGGAGCAACAAACATGAACAGCACCTTTGCTTTAATAAAAATGCGGGAGCGCTGTTATTTAACATTCTCGTGTTACTTGGCCTGACTTGAACCACGGACATTATGCTTGTCAGCCTATGCTCATGTGTTTTATGTTTCCCCCCACTTGAGGAGCCCTCATCAAAAAGTGTTTCAACTAGTGGGGTTGAGTGTACACAACATCAATTATGTTGCAGTTACACAAATGATGCTTGAGTGAACAAACATGAACAGCCAAATAAATATGTACAGAACCAGATGATTACTTTGGTGTCTGTACCTCCAACATAAATTACATTTTCTTTCTGTCTCTCTGCTTTTCTTGCCCTCAGTCCATGAACAGGTTTGTATGTAATTCAGAACCAAGTTCACCAAAGAGCAAACTTATTTTTTTCTCTGCGCCCCAGATGCTGTCTGTTGCAACATAGTGTATATCAGGACTCTTTCTTAGATGTCTCCTTGTAGCTCCAGCATGTAAAAGACTTCTATTGCAACATCTGAAATTCTTTTTTTTTTTTTTTTTTTAGTATTCTTCACATAATTATGCTCTGAAATGAAACTCTCAGGTGTCATATGGTGTCACTTAAATTACTGTACACATCAGAAATGGTCAATGTAGAAAGCTAAGGTCTACACAATATCTTTGGCTGTTGCATTAGATGAGACAATCATTAAAATGATAAAGTCATGCCATGATGTGGGCGGGGGACATGGCAACCTACAAATTAGACCCAGACTGTTCATATACAACACCAACATTTCCCATACAAAGACTCCACAGCCAAAGTAGATAATATCTGACACAATCTGTCACTTCGGGCCATGCACAAATGTCAGCATTAACTGTGTTTATTAAAGGCACAGGTGAGGCATTTAGGGAACACTGAAAAACTGCAATATCCACCAAGTCTGGATGTGACATCTGTAAACTGTAGCTACAGAAAATAACCTGGGTTACATTTTCTACATTGATATCAGTCATACAATGCTCAATCCAATGTTAAAAGAACATTCTCAACCTGTGAGAAACACTATGTCATTACAGTGAGTGAACCTGAAGTATTCATAATTTTTTTTTCTCTCTCTCCCTGTGGGAAGGGGGAGATGAGGTGTACTTCATCTGCCATAGCTCCTGACCCATGGATTATAGTCACATGCTTACAGGTTCATTTTACCTTGGCCATGATTGTACTTATGTGTGGGAGAGCAGCATGTGGGCTGTATGAAAGTAGAGGTCATCCAAGTAGTCAAGAGAAGGACAAAGAATCAACAGACTAAATCAGTAACTTCTACAAGAGGTCCAAAAGTACAAAAGTTCACATTCAAATGACAAAGACCCCTGCGGCCATACTAATTATGATAGGACCAGAGGAACGTTAGAGAGTGACAAGTCTGTGTGACAGGAGCTCGTGGGTGGCTGAATATCTTAATATAGCACTGTCCTGACCTCAACGAAACCATGATCCCTCCGTAATCCTGTCCAAGCTGTTTTTGTGCCATCAAAAAACCAAAACCAAAGAAAGCACTTCCACGTGTCGCTCTAATGAGCAATGAAAATAAGCCAATTTGCTTAATTAAATTAGGACGTGTTCATTTAACAAGACAACATGAGGCAGATCAGATCCTGCAGTGTATGATTTTCATTATGATTAGCAAATACATACACTGGTACACACCTTGGCACCCATGATATGGTATCAACAGTGACTCTGTGATACATTGTAAGACAATCATCATAATATCTGTGTGAGGTGAAGAGGAAAAAAATCCTAAAAAAAGGGACAAAGCAGCAACCATGGAAATATTCAGTGCATTGAGGTACCAGTTTCACAGAATTTGACATGTGAGATTAAACAATTTACAACAAATAGTCTTAGTGCCTCTCTTATACACTATATACACTCTTACACACACACACACACACACACACACACACACACTGCCTAAAAGACGATTTCTTCTGGACTTAAAGTCTTTCAGATAAATTAATGCAAAAAAAAAAAAAAAAGCATATTTCCACCTTAAAACAAAAAATACACTGTGCCTAACAAACATAATCAATTTCTTTTAAAACTTGACACATCTCTATCAAAGCTGCAAACTGCAGCCTCTCCTCTGTCTCAGTCATTTTACAGACATTAATGCAAGATGACAGAAAAATGTGTAGGTGTTTGTGTGTGTGTGTGTGTGTGTGTGTGTTTTGATGCAGCACTTTGTAGTCTAAGTGTATGCGTGTGTTTTGTATGCAGGACAGTGTCGGTATAGAGTACCTAGAGTGTTTTAATAAAAACAGATATTTGATGCCAGTGTATCAATAATGTATCACAAGAGGTAGTAACACAATATATTTTGTCGCATCCCTGTCTTTAACAGGAGACAAGCATCATAATAGCCGAAGAACAAGTGATGCTGCTAATAACATTACTATTATATCTGTTCTACTGTGCTCCAGTAAGTCAGTGAGAGAGCATACTGTACACAACACAGCACCTTAAAAGAGAAGTAGCTCAACAGACTTCAGCCAGCACATATCCACCTGTCCTCTGCTGGCATGTCAAAAATCACATTTGATAAGATAATATGGTTTGACAATTAAATGAAAAAAGGTAGATGTCTCCACTCACAGCTGCACCATGCTCCTCTTTATCTCCATCTCTCTCCGGCTGTTTATCTCTTGTCCAACCTACTTGATTTTTCCCAAATCTCTTTATTTCTCTTTGACTTTCTATCCTGTTCTTTCTGTCTTTCTTTCCTCCCAACTCTGCCTCCTCCGAGACTCTCCTACTTCCTACTTCTCCGCTCTTCATCGCAATTGTTCTGCACTCAGGTGAACCTTCTCTGAGATTCCCTGCAGGATGGGTAGTGGGCGCACAAATGCACACATGAGCTGAGACACACGCACATTTCCACCTATATTTCTTGTGTCCAACCAACTACTACACAAACACTCTCACTCACACACACTCTTATTATTACTCTTATTAAAACTTATATACACTACACATACTTTCAGGAAGCACCTATATGCATGCACACAAAAACACACACACACACACACAGATGTTTTTGTGACATTTGTAATAAATGGCTCAGTGGAGTTTCCTCTGCTGGTTAAAAAGAATTGAAATGCCACTGCAGGCATGATCACAAATCAATAAACCATTCTCAAAGCTGCCATTTCAGTGTGTGTGTGTCTGTGTGTATGTGTGTGTTTGTGTGTGCGTGCGTTAGTCTATGTCTGGGTGCGTGCGTGTTTGTGCATGTTTTAGGCCACAACTGGTGAAATTCTGTTCTGCCTCTGCAGTTCCATTTGGTTTTTCATTCATTTCATTTTGTTCCCTTAAACATCCCTAAACCCTGTTGATAAGATCAGATGAACTGTATTGATCCTCAGGAAAAACTGCTGCAGCAAAGAAAAAGATCTAAACTTTAATACATTGAAGTGTCCTCACTGTGTTCCTATAGGAGGCTGAGGGGATGCTTTATGTGGTTGACTTTTTGTCGAAGAATGCTTGCTATGCCACCGTGCTCCCCCGGAAAGAAAGATTTGCTATTTACAGATTTACATTACAATACCTGACATACGAGGGCTG
Organism: Caranx ignobilis; assembly: GCA_021432705.1. NCBI lineage: Eukaryota > Metazoa > Chordata > Actinopteri > Carangiformes > Carangidae > Caranx > Caranx ignobilis. The sequence goes on from MU269988.1 coordinate 9,131,013, forward strand.
ATTAAATGTGGATGTTTACTGGCCTACATAACAAGTTTAATAGCTCAACACCAACACCTTTCACACAAAAATACCAGCCTACTCTCACAATTCTTCTATTTTGTTCTTTCTCGTATTGTTTTAACAAGAGTGTGTGTTATCACCACCTAGAGACAAGATTAAATAAGTGTGAATTTGGAGATTCCACAAAGATAAGTAATGATATGGTAGAAATGTGCAAAGGGACATGGATTAAGGTGTAAATCTGATTCATTTAAGATAAATCCACACTGCCTTACTGCCTCTGCAATGGCTTTCTGGCTTAAATACGTGATCCTCTTAGTTTGTACATGCTGAAGCACTTTCTGAACTAAGTATTTAATTTTGGCTTTTCCGCTGATCACTGCTTCACTCTGGTTTTTTCGTCAGTTCCCTGCTTACTGAGATCAGTGTGTGACTGAACTGCAACATGGCAATGAACACCCTAATTTCCCCAGAGAGAGCTTTGTGTGTCCCAATAATGGTACATTCTCTTTTTTGAAGCTTGAGTGAAAGCATGAATAATTCTGGCAGTGAATCACACTTGAAGTCCATGGTGTTGGAAAAGTCATGGCAGGCGATACGTGCAATGCAAGTCCAGGATAGATTTATTAGTTACGCCACCACAGCAGGGATCCTCTGCTGCTGGCTTCAGAAATACTTTTTAATGGATAGTACTTTTTTTTCTCACTGCTGCCTCCACTGTGCTAAAACTTAAATGGTACCAGCTACACCTTTGGGCTGAATGTCCTGAGAAGTGTCTGCTGCTTGTCCATCAGCTTTTAAAAACTGACTGATGGCTGCCATCTCTTGTAGGCTCAGGACACTCTGACCAATAACACACTTTTTGGGGAAATTGTGCAGCCACTTCTTCTTGGTAACACAATTTGACATGACACTTCTCAAACAACTTCATGCACATAAGGCAGCCAAATAACCATGTGTAATTCGTGCAACAGAGCACCTAACTATTGGAGTATGAGGGACGTTTTAATTCTACTATTAGAATTATGACACATCCAGTCTTCCATAGAAAGACACTAAGACCTAACAGCACAATCAGAAATTGCAATCACAATTTTCCAGTATTTACTGACAATTTCTTTTCCAAACAAGGGCCGATTAAAAAGGATAATGAAAATAATTGCTAGAGAGGCTTCTGCCTTTTTACATTTCTGTCATGAAACTGAAGTCAGAAATATGATTGGGGGGTTTAGAAGAAAATCATGGCGTTACAAATAAGTGCATGATCAGGGTTCCCAAGTGCTGCTTTTTTTTTTTTTTTCAATGACAATAACTACACTTTCTAATGTTCAAGAAATATGGCAAGGACGAATATGAGGGAAAAAACTATGAAGAATAAATATCAAGTATCACCCCGATAGAGGCCAAAGCACACACAGCACACTGCACGATACGATACAGCCACCAAAACGCAAAGGTTAACAAAACAATCAATCAGACTATTTGAAAATAAGACAATAAAAGACAATCTCCATGACAACGCACAGCTGCACCAGCCTGACATCCACTGTAACACAGTCAGTCAGTGTTTGCTACCGTCTGTAACTGAAACAACGACACAGACCATAGACACAAAAGACCTACCTTTGGTCTTCACTGGAGATATTCCCCGATAATCCGATGAGTCAGTCGGTTCCTGTGTGGAGGAGTGAGGACCAGTCGAGCCGCTTCCTCCACAGGTGGCGATTATTCCGTTTGTTTATGTGTTTTATACCTATAACTTCAGCTCTGCTAAACGCACCTTCTCTACAGCTTCCGTTGACAGGTGAGTGACTGCAAAGGATTGTGGGTACCTGAACTGCTGACATTTTAACAAAATAAAAGCTCGCCTTGGTCACAGGTGCTTCGTTTTCAACTGTAAAGGCCCATGATTTTTGTAACATGAGTTTTTGCTGATTTATGCATATTTCATAATTATTACTATGACTATTAATAACAGTGTTAATATTTGATAAAGAAGACTGAAAAATCAATTGATCTTACCAGCAATTATGGCTGACTCGATCATTTCTCAGTGTGTTAAATGTTAAGTGCTAATGCTGCCATAAATCCTTCTAAATATTTAGACAATAAATAAATTCTTTAAAAAAAAAAGTCTTGTTTGCCAAAATATAACAATATGAAGCTGATCTACAGAAACACTAAGCTTTTTCTTTTTTCAAAATAAAACAACATATTTGCTGCATATTTGATCAGTTTTAAAGATTTTTGCCCCATCTTGTTTTGTGAGGACAGAGACTTAAGAAAAGAATAAAAAAAAAGATTTCCACCCTCATTTGCAGTGACTGGCCTTGACTTGTTGAGCCACACACAGGCTATGAAAGTCTTAAAAGTTGGTGTCTGCCTTTTCATGGGAATCGTTGGCAGTAACAAAAGCATTTGGCTTCAGCTTTGTCCATTTGTTCATTCATCTTAAAAAGTACAGAGTGCGCATTAGCAGCCCGGTGATTAGTTGGACCTGGGTGTGGTGTGTGAGGTGGCTGCAACAAGTAAACCCATGGCTTCATTCAAAGTTTTGAAAAATAGTCTCATTTATGATGATATTCCATGTGGGCCTCACAGCCAATTACTTTCCATCATCAGCGCAAAAATATTGATGTAGAAAAGAAAAAAAACATGTTTTATTTCTACATGTGTCATTACATTGTGTTCCCCTTTTTAACCCAGCGGCAACAACATCTTCAGCCATGTTTTGGCGCTCAGACTTTTCCAGTCCAGCTCAATGCTTGTGAGTCAGGTTCATATTTGATTTCTTTGGGCTTGTTTCAAACCATTTAATTAAACCTTTCATTGTCAGTAACCCCACAGTGCATGAAAATCTAACACACGGTGTTTTGGAGCCATCATCTGCCGTGCTGCAATTGCATCACCATCCTGCAACTAGTTTTCTTCCCATTAAATCGTCTACATGTTGGTTCAGTGTCAAAACTGCCAGATCAGATGGTGCAACGGTGATGGGTTCAGGATCCTCTGCCAACAGGATTTGGCATAAATTAAGTCCCGGTCCCTTTTGGATCATTGTTGATGGATGAGTTGGGAGAATGGATGTAATATGTGAATGCTGTGTTCAAAATAGCATTACAGAGGCAGAAATGTACAGTTGGAGTACTGAAAATGTACAAGCATTTTGTTTTTCGTTGATATGTTTTGTGGTTGAGTTTGAGTGGATCCGTAAGTAAGATCTCAGGAGAAAGAGGACAGACGATGAAAGCTAGTTGAGGGAATGGAGGGAAAGAATGAGCTCAGCCTGACCCCTTTTTCTGCATTAACAACAACAACAACAACACACACACACACACACACACACACACACACACACACACTCAGCATGTAACAGATTTGGAATTCATGACAAAAAGTTTGTGAAAAATGAGTCACATATTTTCCTGATACTTTCCCCAGAGCAGTGCACGCTTTAAGAGACATCTCAACAAACCTATTTTACCCCATAGTGGGAAAACCAATCATACCCAACAACTATTCAATTGTCAAACTTGCCCTTTGCCAGTTGCCCTGTTCGCCTCTTATGTTCACCATCTGTTGGAGTCACCTCATCACCTATTCCCCTCCCTGCAAATCAAGCAGACTCCAATGAGGGTGTTTCAAAATAAACTCAATCCATCATCAATGGCTGGCATCACTGTGCTGTGCCTGGGCCAAAGTATCTTTTCCTTTCCCTCACCTTTTTAGTGCCCTTTCTGGCACTTAGTGCAGATAGTTGTCCAAAGTCTCCTCACTCTTAATGTTAAAGTTTTATGCACTTATAGCAAACATTATATTGACAATATAACGGTAATACATTCTCTAGTCGAGTAGCTCTTTGTGACAGGAACTGTGGCTGAATGGTTTGATACTAAAGATCCCAATAACGTATAAAAGTTCATCTGATGTCATTTGTCTGTGCCCTTCAAATGCTTGATATGTTCCAGTCCTACATCGTTGCATCTGTTTCATGTGTGATGTAGCTCTAGAAATGTAAAGCTGTACTGTATGTATGCTCAAGTTTAGTTTATACTACACAGGTGTGTTCCAGTCATACAGTATGGGAAAAGTATACACTTTTTGCTCAAGAAATGTCAGGCATCATCCACTCTTCTGGGTGCTGTCAGCTGCTGAGTGACAGAAAACGATCATGGGCTTATGAACTGCTGACATTGTGACAACATAAAAACTGTGACTACAGTAAATGTCTCGCTTTTAATTGTCTCATAATTCAAATGTTGAGAAAGAACCGATACAATATACGATCTCTTCTGTAAATCACTTTGTGACACTTGTTTTTAGTGTTTTGTCCCTTTTGATTTTATTCCTGTATCGCTGCTTTTATTGCTCGGAGCGTGTGAAGCACTTTCACCTTGCATTCCCAATGAACAACACCTTTCACTGCAAGGAGGATTCATGACATTTGAGGAGGAAATTCTTGGTGTGAAATCCCTCCACTGTTGTCTCAAGAGAGGGTACTCTTAAAATAATATATGTACTCCAAACATATTTCTCTCTCACTCTTCTTCTTGTTTGTGCTGCCCCTCAGTGACTCAGTAAACTCTGCATCGGGATTTGTTTTGTTTGTGTGTGTGTGTTGGCAATCCCTGGCCCAACCCATGTGCTGGTTGAACTGTCATGATTGTGGACTGCACAGTCACTTCCAAACTCTTTTACTGTGTTCACAAAAATGACTGTGTAATGGACAATCTATATGTGTATGTGAACTTACATAGGTATGTAAGTTTTTGTGTATGATCATATATTTTGTGTAATCTTTGGGTGCCAGTTTGGATGTTTCTGTGTGCCTATGTTTGTGTGTGCGGCTTACCCAGTTGCATGCTGTCTCATCCTGTTGTCTTTCTCCTTCTTATAATGTTTGTGCTGAATAAATCAGCTGGGAGCCAGAGAAGGAGCAAATCTTCTAGAAACTCAAGGATCCCCTCTCCCCACAGTAAGAAGAGGCTTTTATTATAGCAGAATATCCATGCTGTCTCCACAAAACCCTCTGAAGTTCCAGTTTTTGTATTAGTGTTACTTCAGTTCAAGGTCTGCATGATCCATGCCCTTAGGACTCATAAAACCAATTCAAATCCTATTGTACCATACACCTTCACAATTTTATAGGAAAACCCATCCCTTTGTAGGCCTTATCACTTGTTTTACCTGGGTTTTTTTTAACAACAATTCAATTGAAAAGTTCAAAAACCAACAATTAATTTACCCTGCCAAGAAAATGTGAGACACCGACACAGACTAATGGATTCTTTTCAACAGGTCTCACCATGTCTGGACAAATTACAGAGGATATACTCACTGTGCTCTTCACCTGCAGCATTTTCTCTTCACTTTTGGATGCAGTGACTCTAAAAACAGGGCTAACTCATTGTCCAAATTCGACTTACTCACTGGTGGTGCAGTGTGCTGAGTATCTCTGGTGTGAAGATTGTCTGATAACAATAAATTAAGTTTAATTGAGAGCACTGCTATCATGTGATGGACCCTTGATTAGTCCTTGAATAAGTTTATAGATTATGTAGAGCCAAATGTAGTCAAATTGGCTCAAATTGTAATCAATGTACTGTTGCTCAATAAGACAGAAGAAAACTTTTGCACACCTGTGAATCAACAGGTGCACCAGAGACCGTGGAGCGACCGAGGTTGAGCAGAAAACTCCCTCACACTGTCTAGCACATTTGCTGTTGACTTGACATATAAGATTTCAAGGTGATTTTTCCATTTATGGTGAAAGTTTTCTTTCTCATAATACATTGGGTGCAATTTGGGGCTTGCTATCTTTCCCAGGGACAGTTCAATATGCAGGAATTGAACCAATGATCTTTCAATTATGCAACTCAACACACTCTACCTCCTGAGCCACAGCGACCCCTACATGAATTTAACTTGACCATTGCTGTCACTCAAATCTCAAACTGACCTCACCCAAAGAACTAGCAATTGTACTCACAATGCAGCTTTGAGTGAATGAGTCATCAAGGTGACAAAATGTCCATTGATTCATTATTATCTGAGGCACTTTCGGAAGTGAATGGAGAGCAATTACAATCTTGAAGGCAGGACATCAGTCTTAGTATAAAAATGAAATGGCAAAGGCTGGCAGCCTAATGCACTGTCAAGTAGATGCAGTTTTGAGGTAATAAGTCACAGCATGTGGTCTCGATGTGGGCACTGTTCATTGTGTTGCAGAGGATTCTATGCACTCTCCAGAAAAGCTCTGGTGCCGTTGAAACAGTTAAACCTCTAAAAACCACTGAGAACCGCTCTCGCTGTTACTCCAATGGATTCATTCAGTCACCTCACGCCAATCCTTCTGTCTCTGCCAGCCAGTCAACCAAGCATTGCTAGTCCCAGTGTGCCAGTGCTGGCTCAGCATACAATATCCCTGCATGTACTGTATACAACCAGTATGAGCGTGCTTTTGTGCAGATGAATGTCCTGTTTGCATGCATATATGCATACACAAGGAAGTGTCTGCATGTGTGTAAGTATGACACTATGCTTGCCTGGATGCCTCAGGCAGTCAGTCCAAGACTTGGGCCCAGTGTAAAATATTTAATCAACTGAACTGTCACTTGACTAACTCACCAGAGCATGACAAGACACCTGAAACACTAACAGTCATGTTCCCATAAGGTTTGCAGGCCATTCCCAACACAAAGAAGGTGAATCTTATTCATTTTAGTAGACCCCATGACCTCTCTATGGTGGTGATGCTGAAATCCCCAGATGTAACATGACACACTTCAAAATATGTAAAGTGGATTGCCATTGCATTCTCTGAACACATACATCCACACTCTTCAGATGATGCATCCCTTGGATTTTAATGACCCAGTGACCTCTCCTCTAGCACCAACCACTGGGAAATCTGTGTGCTTGTTACACATTACATCCAAAAGTCTAAAGGGCAAATGATCATGTCATTTGCAGAGCAAAATTATGCCTTCCCTGGAAAGGGCTATTTTAATATTGACGGCCTCCTGACCTTCCCACTGGCACCACACTTAAGTTATCATTTACACATATGCAAGATGGAAGTAGAGATACAAAATCAATACAGCAATGTATTGCAATACTTACTTTATTGATTAATGACAACATTTGTACCAATACTGACACTCTATCTCGTAACACATTAGTCACACGCAGTCACCACTATTGATTTGATTTAATAAGAGGGGGAAGGTGTGTCCTCTATTAACCAATAATATCTAAAGTAGAAGCTTCAGTCCCCTAATGGCCACTTGATGCTGGTTCCATTGCTACATTATGAAACTATTAAAGCTCAGAGAGGAGCATAAGGAGCATGTTTGCTAGATTGAGGCAAAATAACTGTAATTTGCTGTTTTTACGCAGGTGTTCTTTGATAGAGGTAAGATGAACATAAAAAAAATAATAAAATGTGCCACTGTCCACAGGTGATGGGAAACACTAAAAGCCAGATTAGCATTTGAAACTGTCGGCAAAATTGGGTCTTTACAGTGAAATCACTGTGGGAAGTAGATTCAGATATAGGGACAGACTGAGGAAATCCACATGACTCTTTAGCAAATGAGTTGTTAAACTGTGATACATAAATCAGTTGAGAGAAAAATAGCTTTTGAGTGTGGATGTGATAACTACCTTGCTAACTGACAACTGTTGGCCTGTGAAGTGATAGTGAATTGATAGCTGAGAATCTACAATAGCTTTTGTTACCGAGCACTTCCATGGTTTGCTAGTCATTAGCTCATCATCAAGTACAGAAGTTGACCAACTAGCCTTGCTAGACGTCCCTACATCACTGTAGACTACCTCTTGCTCCTTTTTCTGTTGATCACTATGTGTTCAAATTAATTGTATTTGACTGTAGTGAAGCACAGCTCTGGTATGTCAAGTTAGCCCTGGCAGTAGCAGAGATGATGTGCATAAAAATGTTAATTTTATTACTCCATTTAGGTAAAATGTTGTGCATTTTAGCCTCAACATGCAGCAACAAACTCAAAATTGTTTACTGTTTTGTGCCACTGTTCACTTGTCTTTACCCTGACCCCTCTGTCTCTTCCTCTCTTTGTCTTTGTCAACAGACGTTACAGGTTGAAAGGCCTTTCTTTGTCTTTGTAATGTCAAAGACTGCTCTACACTATGAATTTGTGTTTTTTTTCTTGTTTTCTCCCCTCCTTCCTTCTCTTTCTCTCTCTTCCTCCCTCTCTTTTCCTCTCTCTCTCTCTCTCCCTCTCTCTCTCTCTTTCTCATTCTCTCGGGTTCCATTATCCAATGAGAAAAAAAGAGCTGATGCTCTGTTGCACCATCGCTCTCTGTCCGTGTGTGTGTGTGTGTGTCTTTGTCTCCACATCTTTTACCGGTGTCAAAAATAGACCTGTTCACTCCTACTCTTTTTTTTCTTCCCCTTTTTTGCCCCCTCTCACCGCTCTCTTCCTCTCTGTCTTTCATGGATGTCAGAAAGACATTTATGTGCTCTGAATGTGGAGTAGAGGTGATGTTTGGCTGTTTTTGAAGCAGAACTGTCTGTCTTACCATCTGAATACAGACTGAGACCTATTGATTTCTGGTTTACGAAGGGATCAAAAGCTAATCTGTATGGCACACACAAACACAGAAATGCACACACATAAGCACATGACCCATGGCCCTTACTTTGCACATCATGAAAAACCTGGAGCAGCTGATTCTACACCTACTGAGGTTTGTGGTCAAAGACAAACTCGATCCCCTGCAGTTTGCATACAAAGAACACACTGGACTGAATGATGCAGTCCTCTACATGCTCCACCGTGCCCTCTCTCATCTGGAGGAATCTGGCTCTTATGTAAGAATTATGTTTTCAAGTGCATTTAATACCATCCAACCCAACATACTCAAAAACAAGACTCCACTCGATGGGAGTGGATCCTTCCTTTGTCTCCTGGATCACAGATTACCTGACAGAAAGGCCACAGTTTGTCAGGTTGGGGAACTGCAGCATGGGGGCTCCACAGGGGACTGTCCTGGCTCCATTCCTGTTTACATTGAATACAGCGGACTTTAAATACAACTCTGAGTCCTGCTACATCCAGAAATACTTGGATGACACTGCTATTGTGGCATGTATTAGGAATGGACAGGAATACAAATACAGGGATTTCATAAAAGCCTTCAGTGACTGGAGTCACAAAAACTGCCTCATGCTGAACACCTTTAAAGACAAAGGAAATGAAAATGGATTTCCGTAGGTCCAGGCCCCCTCTTCAGCCACTGAACACTTGTGGAGTGGACATCAAGGTGGCGACAACCTGTAAATATCTAGGTGTTCACCTGGATAACAAGTTGGACTGGTCCCTTAACACGGATGCACTCTACAAAAAGGGGCAGAGCCGCCTCTTTTTCCTAAGGAAGCTCAGATTTTTAATCATCTGTAGTAAGATGCTGCAGATGTTTTATCAGTCTGTGGTGACAAGTGTTTTATTTTATGCTGCAGTCTCATGGGGAGGAAGTATGGGGAAAAAGCAGGCAAGGAGGCTGGATAAGCTTTTTAAGAAATCTGGCTCTGTAATCGGAGTAAGGATGGACTCACTGGGGGAAGTGGTGGAGAGATACACAATGAGGATGATGGAGGCCATCCTGAACAACACGGATCATCCACTTCATAACACCTTGATGGACCAAAGAAGCAACAGTGGTGGATGGCTCCTCGCTCTTCGTTGCAGGACAGAAGATCTTTTATACCCACTGCCATCAGACTCTGCAAATGGTAGATGAGCTGACAGACAAATGAATTTCCCTTTGAGATTAATAAAGTCATTCGTATTCGTATGAGTACATTCATACATATTCTAAATATTCTCTACCAATTGCAGTACACAAAAATTCATAACAAAACCTGATTAACTTTAGCGCGCTCTCATGGAGAATCATGACTTTTGTTTTGAAATGGAAACACTTTGTGCAAACACATTCGCTTCAGGTCTTCAGAAGTTCACTTCAGGTCAGGTGAAGAGTATGGGGTGAAGGAAAGTGTTAATCCTAACAGCACATATTGTTCTTCTCAAAAGTTTCTGTTCAACTGTCAGAAACATCTTCGTTATCTATTTCACACACACAAACACAATTTATGTATTCACGGCCAGGCATCCGGCGCATGCATGCACGCGTGATAAAATGCGTGAAAACAAGCGATTGGTATTGCATGTACACACAATCATCCACGCATAACACATAAACAAATCCAAGATGAGTAGATGAACTGTTCCATCATTTTCCATGCAAAGTGATTTGCTGAGTCACATGCAGCCTGATGCTTCCAATAACACAGCTCCTCTTTTATTAATTCCAACCCTTTCTCTCCTCTACACTCTCCCCTTTTTATTTATTCAGTTTATCTGCCTCTTCTGCCTTCAGTCATGTTGATTTGTGGTGAAGCTCAGATAGAAGACTGGAGCTAATCTATCTAAACTAAATCAAACTCAGACACAACAGTTGCCTAAAACAGACTTGTATGTCTGAACCCAGAACTTTCCAAAGAGTGCGATCATGCTTAGTTTTTTAAACTCAAATCTCAACACTGATGTAATAACAAATTTTATCAAGTAAGAGATTGATAAGATTACAGAAAACTTGTGAAGACAAAACTTGATTGTTGCGTTCTGAGGAATGGCCCAACATTTTGTTGTTGTTGTTTTCTTAAAGAAAAAGCAGATATTGTAATAACAGGGAATAAGAGGTATGTCACACTTTTTGTTATGATGATTTGTGATGAAATTGGGAGGAAATAATGTCCCAAATGGATCAAAACTGTTTCCTGAACTTGAGCAGAGTTATCTGTCTGACCCTAAGGCTGCTTCTGCTTCAATCAGAGTAAGAATTGTTTTCCTCCAAGCTTCAAATTTTCTGCTTTGGCACTCTTCAAAAACTGGTTAGGTCACTAGCTGATTTAAATGGCTTACTAAAATTTTCAGCAGATATTGGCCCCAGACAAATTTTATTTATAAAGTCTTTTTCTTGAACAGGTTTTTCCACAAAATTCAAAAGATTATGCAGGTGCAAGGAAGAGACAAAACAAAGTAGGCTAGATGGGACAGGAAATAGAACAAAAAAAAAAAAAAAAAAAAAAGATGGCAGGATATTGTTGGCAGGTTCTGATTTGCATATTGATGCTCTATGATGTAAGTGTCTGTTTCTGATTTCTGTCCAGTTTCCAACCAGCATAAGGTAAATCGAACACAATCAGTTTGGGAAACTGTTATGACAGTCAATAAATGATAGTAAATTTTGACTGCAGTTGTTAAGCTTCATCTACTTGTACCGGCCACTTTGGCAGGTCCCCAAACCACCATACGGAGGATCACTTAGAGCACAAAATTAGTTTGGATGCTTGAATAATGGAAGTGACTGATGAATGTACAAACCACCATGGCTAAAATCCAAAAGAAGATGTGTTTTCCGCTCAGAATACAATGGACAGAATAGGCAGTATGGATTTACAGTAGCACATATACATACTAGTACAATAGTCTCCAGAGTAAATGACAAATGGGTTCAAAATGAAAATATGCAGAGAGGAAGCCATTCCCATGATTAAAAAGTTTACTTGTTGGTTGCTGAAAGAGAGGAAAAAAGTTGTGAGTCGAACAAATCAATGCACTACTAAGCTAACGTTTATTCTTATCTGTTTTGGATTCTACATTAACAAAAAAAAAAATCTATAAAAATACTTAGACATTTTGGAAATATGCTCAGATGCATCATTACAGTGCGCTGAGAAGACTGATACCACTCTGTCCTTGAAATATGAAGCTACAGCTGACAACTGGTTAGCTTAGCTTAGCATATGAACAAGAAACTGGGGGAAACAGCAAGCGAGAAAGAAAAAAAAATACATGCAGCCCCAAAGCTTACCGAATTACACATTCAAATTTGTTTGTTTTGATATCTGAAAAACAGTATACTATTCAAAAAGCCATTGTTAGCATCACACAGAGGCTAGTTGTCTCTCCTCCTCATGTCTAACTCATGATAAATGTATGTAAAAACAAACAAACAACAACTTCATATTAAGCCTATGAAGCTGAAATTCATTCACCTCCTTAATTTTCAGACCTGGTCCTGAGTCGGCGAATTGAATTGTGCACTGTTTGCTTTTATTTACTGAACTGAAATTACTCTTGAGGCCTAAAAATGACTGGTCGAGCTGATATAAGGATTAACAGGATGTAACAGCTGAGAACACATTTTATACAGTGTATTTTTCATGTGTTCAAAGTGAAATGTGCACTTTGAGTTACAGCCAAATAACAGCTTATGTGCACTGTACTTGTTAATGATGAATTCTGAGTTTGGGATGTTACTGCTTCTAAGCACAAATGAATCACAGTTAATATTCACACAAAGCTCATCCAAGTGTCTTATTATTTTCTACTTGACAAGTTTGCTTCTGAAAAAAATTAAGACACACATTAATTTACTGAACAAACACAACAATACGCTTCTCTTGACTTGTGGTTTAGCTCATTGTGGCCTCATTTGATGATATTCAGAATAAGGTTGTTTTGCTGTTTTGTAATCTGGAAGGCGGTGCCAGGGGGCTTTAAGAAATAGGCTATGACTCCTGTAGGAGATTATTAACACCAAGCTCACATGACAAAGCTCTGATTCAATGTATGAATCACCTGAGCCATTTTAACAGTCCATATTTAGACTGAAATCCTCATTAACACATCAAACCTATGAAACACATTCACCACTGCAATTGTGATAAATTGAGGGGTGGGGGGCCTGGGCGGTAACTCAAACTTTGTCATAACCAACGCACATTTAACCATAACCACAACCTAAGGTCTAAACTTAACCTAAACACAGATATTTACCTTAAAAGGAAATAGTTTACTTTATGAGGATCAACTATATTTCTCCAAAGGGGAGGTGAGTCCCCATAGTGTAGCATTGAAACAGGTCCCTCAACACAAGAGAAACACTAACACAACCACACACACAATGACAAATACACATACTGTTGTATTTACACCTTTCCATTGTCCAGTAGAAAAGAAATTAAGCAATGATTGAAATCATACATACTGGGGACTGGCTAATTTAAATAAAAATCATTTGCCTCTGGTTGACCTGTCTACGTGTCACAGCCAATCAGATGACAGCCTCATAAGACAGACACAAAATGCCTTGTTCTTGGCGGAGCCCCAGAGAGAAGCATGAGAACAAATGTGTCAAACTGAATTAAGATGGTTTCTGCTGCATGTCTATATCTTCTTTTGGATATCAAAAGTTAATGGAAAAACATTGTTGAAGTGTAAATATGGAATCTTTTATAGTGGTTGAGACTGGTGAGGTTTTTGACAGGTGTCTTATCCTTAAGAGTTGTCTGGGGTTTTTTGATTTTCTGTCAAGGCTCAATGACATTTCAGAAAGGTACACATCCAGACAAGCGCAGCATACCTGTCCCTTGTTCTTTCCCTTTTTGCAAAAGTCAGAAAGGCAAAAGAATGAGAAGGACAAAGGCAGACAGGAGGAAAAGGTGAGATGGAGGTTGTCAGTTATAGATGTAATGGTCATTATTGTGAAGTCAATGTTTCGATCTCCCATGACACCATGTCCTTGAATGAGACACTGGATCTTACTCACTTCACTTTCAGTCACACCTTAGAGAAATCGGACAGAAATGACAAGTTTCAGTACCAAAAGCTCGATGGTAAAATCTGGTAGAGAGGAAGATAACAGTAATTAGTGCAAGGTGGATGCAAATACTGTTGTCCTCTCTGCTCCTCATGGCTGGCAACATGGCCAAATATTATCAACAAACAAGGCCCAACGACTGCATGATTTAAGAGGGAGGATCCTCCAATCAGGACAAAACCAACCGTTTCATTTTCTGAGTTGCTGGCAACATCAAAGTAGCATCCTGAGTACTTTGATGAAAGGATTTTGATTAGGACCCAGAAAGTCAGTCCTGCAGTAATTCCAGACGTAGTGAGGAGGCTGGGCCTCCCTTCTCCTGTATAACCAGAGAGTTTTGATTTTAAGGACAATTTTCAAAAAGTTACAACTTTCCACGAGTGGATCCCACAGGCCAGCTTACCTGTGATATCACAACATGAAGTTTTTTTCCAATGTCAAAACAACAAAGAAGAACAAAGGATGTATCATTTATCTACCTAAGTCTATGTGTTCATGTGGAAATCCCCTGTTTGTTTGTTTCATCATCACCCTTGTGGGAAGCCAGTTAGCTCAGCCTCAGGCTACACGTCTTTACAAGGAAGACAGTCCATCAAGATGACTGAGAAGCATGTGGGATAGATACTAAGCCCTCCTTCTGCCATAAGACAGCATTGTTTAATGGTTTCTGCAACATACTTGGTAAAAACTGGATGATCCTGCAAAATTCAGTGAATTCAGTTAGCTGAGGATCCTCTTAATGTGCACTGAACACATTTTAACTTTTTAAAATAACTGGTTAAAACCACTCGGGGGAAAAAACAAATTGACTTTGGTGCCCCCTAGTGGTAGGTAGGTAGTTGGAGACAGCTAAATACACCAATGTTGGACATACTCGCCACCGTGTCCTGATCCAGGGACACTGAAATCAATAATTTGAACAAACCTAACAGATAAAATCGACAGCGAGAAACAAAGATGATCAGAAACAAAAGGGGACGCATGAAAAAGCAAAGAAAACTACTAACTCCCTTTCAGTTCACCAAATGCACTGATTATTGAGGCTGAGTGCACAAGATAGACAGACATTTAACAACGTGCACTTTTTAGAAATATTTACTCTATATTTGGAGACCATGATGACTTATTTGACAACTGTGCCTGTCAAGAAGAATTGAGTCGAGTTTGGATAAAGAAATGCATAAGTGACAGAGAACGAAACAAGGACAGAACAATGAGCTGAAAGAAAAATCTGAGAGACAGTGAGTCAGAGAAACTGAAAGACAAGAGTCAGCAGTGGGAAAGAGAGATGCAGAGATTGTCGCTCATTCATCCAGTCTCGCAAACAACAGAGTTACAGACGCTGAGACAGACAAGGGAGATGGGGAAGAGGAAGAGAAAGCGAGGCAAAGCGAGGAGGATCTTGTTCGGCGGAGAGATCACAGCAATACAGATCTATTTACAGATTAGAAACTGCTCTGACTGTGTGTGTGTGTGTGTGTGTGTGAGAGAGAGAGAGAGAGAGAGAGAGAGAGAAAGGCACCAGTGCATCACAATCACACATAGGCACAATTATAAACACACACGACTACAGAATTACACCTATTTCTACACACACACACACACACACACACACACACAGCAAACACAGGCTACCTTTGCCTCCTGACTGCCTGAGCAGGGAGCAACAAATTGCCATGCTGCAGTTTATTTGGCTGGAGTAGTGCTGTACTTTATTACAGTAGGTGTTTCTGCGCCATCTACAGGCCTGGGTCTGAACATATAACATTCATTTTTAAGGATTAAGCTGCACATACTGTATATGACGTTAAGTATTTGCAGAGCAATCCAAAAAATGAACTGCATTCCTCAAAAGACAGGATAAGTGACATGTTATCAGTAAATGAAAAAAAAAGTCTGGAGTTCACACAGTAATTGATACGGTGCAGTAAATCATATTTTAATCTAATGAATGTCTTCCTGTTTAATTTGGGGACAGTGGCAGTTCAGTTAAGTTCATCTAAATTACCCTGACATTAATGTAATCTCATTGATGTGGTGGGGCGGGCAGGTAGCCTTTACCAAGCTATAAATCCAGATGTTTGCTCCTGGGATGACAGCTGTTCCCCTCAGCGATCCACTGAGACACAGCATGCAGGAAACTGAACAAAGCAGTTGTCTTGAATCTGGTTACACTGATTTTTAGCAGGCGAACAAAAGATTCACCGTCCCTGTTGTCACAAAATATGGATTGAGAGCTGAATAATCAACTAATTAACTATTGTACCGTATTATAAAACATGGACAGAAGAGCAAAGAGTGAAACTCTCATTTTAATAACAGCTACTCCCTGGGCAATGTCTTAAACTTTCATACAGCTATGAAATGCTGAGAAGAACGGATCTGATCCTCATCAAAATATGCTTTACCTATATGACTTTATTTTTAAACAGGTGGATAAATTATGTTTCAACATTGATTTGATTTTGGCAACAGTTGCAAGCTGTGTATTGTGGTGGGAGGAATCTCTCTTCCATGCCGGATCCTCTGACAGCTGAGGAGAAGAGAGACATCGACAGGAGATCCACTCAACGGGAGCCGGTTGTTTTTGTGGAGCCTATGGCCTCCACAAGGACAAAGACAGATTCAAGGAATATGAAGAGCAAAGTGAAGGAGCTTGCTGTGACCAAACCCATCGTCTTTGTCAACTCTGCCTTCTCCAAGAGAGAACATTAACATCACCTTTGGATCTTCCTCCAACCAGAGGACACAGAAGACCGGCCTCAGAGAGAACCTTTCCAAAAACAAAACGCCTGCACGTCCCACCATCAACAACAGGACAAAGGAGATACCTGTACAGAGGAAGCACAAAGGCAAAGATCCCTCTGAGGAACACAAGAAGCAGCAGGAGAAGCCAAGAGACCTCATCAGCTGTTTCACGAGCCACATCAACAGGCTGACTCCTGAAACCCTGCAGGAGCCGGTGGGACAACTGAAGGAGCTGAACTTTGAGGAGAAAGTCAAAAATGTGTCTCTCAAGCATGTGACTGAGCTGCTGAGACACATCATCTCCCAACTGTGCAACAGGAATCTATTCTGCACCACTGACTCCTCCCGTTATCCTCTCTCCCTGTTTCCTTACCGTCTTTCTTCATCTCTCCCCCACACTTTCGCCCACCCTTTAGCTAATAATATTATACAGAGCGTGGTCATCAGACTTGCTGTATTTGGTTTCTTTGTTATGTGGCTCTGTGCACTATGGATTATTATCATGCCATGTGCAGTAAGATTTCATGTCGGTTGGTGAGGTATGACTGTAATCATGCCAAAATACATGCAAACACATTCAACTTTATTTACCTTTACCTTTTCAGCTAAATGGGTGAAGTATTTTCCACATGACAGCAAACCCTTCAGCTCACTGTGAGAGCCCCAGAACAGTTACAAGATTAAAATTTAATAACCTGTGGGAGAAATTCAGTCTTCTTAGGATTCACAGCAGAAATTGGATCCAACTACAACAAAACATATCTGAACACTGGATACAGAGATAGGTATAGACATAGAGCGTACAAGAAGCTGCGTTAGCTCACCTGAGACGTACGTGTGTGTGTGTGTGTGTGTGTGTTGTTCAATTGAAAATTTCATTTAGTCCTTTATCCTCTGCCTCACCGCTGCTTGCCCCCGGGGCGTGCAGCTGAGCCAGCTGTGTCACCAGTTCGGTCATCCGAAGACATGGCGCTGGAAAAGAGAAGTGCACTGACCATGAGTAGTAGGTGGAACATGTTATGTGTTGCATTGTGTTGAAACACCTGAGCCTCAAGAGAGACGTGCTCCTCTGCCCTCTCTTCTCCTTCCCTCGGCCTCTTTATTGTCAAATCAACAGTTTGTGAGCACATGTGGCTATAGGCCTGCTCTAGTTTCTGGTGGCAGGTGTTGGTAGCATCTCGTCCTTGATAATGTAACAGTAGAACCACAAATTAGATTCAAAACATCTCTAGTCTAAAAAAAAATGAAGGCCACATCTATTTTAGACGAACTGTATATTCCAGCTAAAAAGGGATCAAAGGAGACTGAACCACTTATAGCACAAATGGTTTGACTGAAAAAAAGAAAACTGCCTTAGTGCTCCTGAGGATGTTCCCCAAATGAATACAAGCAGCATGTACCAGACTCTGCGGGGACTCCAGTAAACCTCCCCTGGGGTGTACTGAGGATGCACAATGCAAGAGATGTCACAATTATTATTAGCAGCAGCGCTATGAATGATCAGCAGGGAGAAGCTGTGAGCTGTTGGATCGTTTAGATGCTAGTGGCAATCGCATGAGTTGCCGAACAGTGATCGGCTGATAGTTGAAGTTTGTTGAGGATGTTTGAGCTAAAGAAAGAAAAGCATAACACGTCGGGAAGGAATGTAAATTTGGTAATAAAGACACATGTTTTTGCACTTGTTCAGTCCCCTAAGGGACTGTTCAAAAATGACTGGGGTGGTTCTACAGAGTAGCATTATCAATTTTGTTACAGTTGTGTTTAGGCGCTGATCATACATTTATTACATTAAGATTCAGATAGAGAATTAAGATGAAGTATTAAAACTAGGATTAGCTCTCTCCAGAGATATAATACTCTGGAGAAAAGTGCTGCTTTTCAAATATAGAAGAATGTATGAGAACTCTGCAAGTGGACAACCTCGACCAATTAAATCTCTGCTCCCTGAATCAAGCTGCTATAAGCTTTAATCTGCCCCAGAGCTCTAGCCAGCAGCTGTCTGACATATGAAGACCATGAGAATTTATATTTAATTTTTAGTATTGTTCTCAGTTATCTATCTGATGGGCGTGACTTGGGTTTGGTAACTGAGGCGGCGACTCCCCTCCCCTCGCTGCTCGTTTAGATAAGAGCTGAAAAACCACAAATGTGACAGAAAACACCCTCATTCACCCTCAGCCTCAAGGACTGGCACTTATTTACAATGACTGATTCAAACTCGCTGTAAGTACACCGCTCCTCTCTACAAGCAACTTGATATCTGAATATCTAGACTGAATATACCCACGCATACAGGAATGTCAGAGCATGAATATGTCTTTCAGTGAAAAGAACCTGACAGAGGATGATGGTGGGAGTGTGAAAAAGAGCAAAAAGAAGCAAAAGAAGGAAGATGCCTGGAGACCAGAGGGACCCAGAGACCCATTTACCATGGTTTGTGTCTAGTGATGTGTTGGTTCATTTTCATTTGTGTGCACACGCTCAGAAACTAGATGTTTTTTATGGCAGTTGCAAATAAAACAGGAAGAAGTGCTTTTAACTGCATGCATCTATTTAAATGTCAGTCTTCAGTCTGTCTGTATACTCCTCTGTCCCAGCTGGATGCTCTGCCAGAGAAGAAGCAGCAGGAGATCCAGAGAGCCCTCCACCTCTTCTCTGGCTCAAGCCTGCCCAAGACCCTGAAGCAGGCCCAGAGACGTACCTACCGCTTCTGGGAGACACAGCCTGTCCCCAAACTGGGTGAGCTGTCATTCCTCATGCAGAATTATTTTAGATCAGACTGAAGCATGGATTAGACAAACTATACAAAACATACGTACTTCTGCCAGCTCATTGCTGCCTTTAACACAACTCTCAGCTATAAATTGGCTCCATCTTACTCTGTGTTGTATGAGGATGGCAGCCAAGTGTGTGTTCAATTTAAGATATAATAATTATTTACAGGCTTTTATGTTTGATTTGCTGTAAGTTATGCTTTTCTATAAAATGCTAAAGAGGCCCTGTAAACGCTATAGATTTTACACTGTGATTAAAACATTGAGAAACAAGTATCCATGTTTCATTTTGATATGAAAATCTAACATCCTCAGGTGAAAACATTACAACTCACGGCCCAGTAGTAGAAGACCAGGACAATGTCCGTAAGGAGCCCTACTCTCTGCCTCAGGGTTTTTCCTGGGACACTCTGGACCTGAGCAGCTGCTCAGTGGTGAGTTACAACCTCACTGACTCAAGTTGCAGCAGGCAGACTTTTGTCTGTGTGAAGTTCAGGAAAAATCATCTCAAATTTTCTGCAGGATTGAAAGTTTTTTTTTCTTTTTTGTTTTCTTTTTTTAAGCTTTTTTTTTGTACATCTGTCATTCCAGCTGAACGAACTCTGCACTCTGCTGAATGAGAACTACCTTGAAGATGATGACAACACCTTCAGATTCGACTTCTCTCAGGAGCATCTGCAATGGTGAGCAAACAGGTGAACTTTGTCTGTTTTGATCTCTAGGTCTTTGATATTGTATCTCTCTTTTTTTTTTAACCTTTTGTTAACCCTTTTACCCATGTAGTGCAGATGGAGCCACTGAGCTCCACTAAAGGAATTAAAGTGCTGAGTAATTTTCCCACTTTCATTTCCAGTTTTCCTCTGCAATATAATAATCTCTTTACTACTCTGTGATCTGCATAAACTGTATCTCCACCTTTAGGCAGCACTTACATAAAAACATAATAACATTTACTTTGAAATCAGTAATTAACATTCAAGGAACTGGCACAGGTTCTCGGCCCCGGGGTCCACTCTATTCTTTCAGCTTAGTCGACTCATGCTGAAATTCTTTTTTATTGGAAATTGTGATTAATCGGAGATTATTGAGATACTCTTATATTTACATTCTTTTCTTCTTCAGGGCTTTGCAGCCTCCTAACTGGCTGCCCCAGTGGCACTGTGCCGTCAGAGTCAACACCAATAAGAAGTTAGTTGGCTTCATTGCTGCTGTTTCTGCTGATGTGCGTGTATATGAGACGTGAGTATAGCTCATAAATATAGTTATGTATATATGTGAACACTAATGAGTCGTATTAATATTCAAATCTGTAGCCATCTTTTCTGCAAATGTCTCGAAGCAAATCCTCTAAATGTGGTCTGCAGGCAGAAGCGGATGGTGCAGGTCAAATTCCTGTGCGTTCACAAGAAGCTGCGCCTCAAGCGGATGACTCCAGTTCTGATCCGAGAGCTCACCAGACGGGTCAACCAGCAGGGCCTCCGCCAGGCTGTCTACACCACTGACAAAGTGCTGCCCACTCCCCTCAGCTCCTGCAGGTAACGGCTGCTGCACGGGCTTGATTGACACTTCATTTTAAAGGGAAGGAACTGAAGCCATAATAAGAGATCTGCTCAACATGACAGATCTCTATTTTTATTTAACTAAACTAGGTAATTGCTTATTTATTCATATCTCAATTGAAGTCAAGCAACCAACAAACAACATATTACAATATATATGTGTGTATACCTTTGATATGTGTGCCTACTCACTGTCACTGTCACTGTCAATTAAACACATCTAATTGTTTTAGATACTGGCATCGACCTCTGAATCCCCGGAAGTTGATGGAGGTCAACTACCCGGGTCTGAGGCAACACATGAGCCTGCAGAGAGCGCTCAGGTTCAACCGCCTGCCTGAGGTTAGTTTGTGCTGCCACCTAGAGACAGGACCCTGTTACTGCTACTACCGTATAACTGGCACAAAAACCATTGGCAAAGTAATGGACATGGAAAGAAAAGACTGATTTCAACGATCATAAATCCACAGCACTTATTTTTTCTGTTCTGCTGCTTCTTTATTCCTCTTTTCTCCAAGGCAACAAAGACCAAAGGTTTGCGGCCAATGACCAAAAACGATGTTGAGGGAACACATTCACTACTGCAGAAAAGCAGCAGCAAGTATCACCTCAGCGCCATCTTGTCTCTACAGGAAGTAGAGCACTGGCTGTTGCCCCGGGAGAATGTGATTGACACCTACGTGGTGGAGGTCTGATTTCACAGTCTCAATGTTTCCTCGTCAAACATCACATATGACACTGCAGTGGTCACCATTAGATTTTCCCTCTGCTCTTCACATGCAGGGTGATGATGGCACTCTGACGGATGTGGTGAGTTTCTATAGCGTGTCTTCCAAGGTGCTGAATCACCCAGTCCACACTGATCTGAGAGCAGCTCATCTCCTTTACATCACCTCCTCTGCCACAGACCTGGCCGACCTCATGGAGGACACAGTGATCCTCGCTAAATCTGTGAGTTATCCATCTACTTTGGATTTATTCCCCTCCGTGATTTAGCCAACTGACATAAACATTTTTCCTAGCTGACAACATTTGATTTTTGTGTGCTATGGAGAAAATAAATGCTCTTTTCTCTCACTGACAGAAAGGTTATGACATCTTCTCTGCTCTTGATGTGATGGATAACAAGAGTTTCCTGGAGAAGCTAAAGTTCACTGTCAGTGACAAGTGCCTTCATTACTACCTGTACAACTGGGCGTGTCCTAATATGAGCTCAGACAAGGTAACGATTCCTGCAGCATCACCATCTGCCAAGTCAAAGGCATACTATGCATTCAAAGCACATTCAAAGGTCCTGCCAGGTGCGATGCCTTTTGACAAATAACTCAACAAAAAGGTCTAAATACGCATAAAATTAGCACAAAAACCTTCTTGAAAATGCTTTTATTACGTCCCAAGTTCAGGAAAGATGATGATATATGAGGAAGCGCTGCTAAAATGCAGTGATTTATGATGTTGTGTGCTTTCTGTTATTGCCACATAATAAGTCTGGTGGAAATGATCTCATTACTGCTGAAAAATCACTGCCACCTGCAGCAAATTGTGACCTTTGATAAAACTGTAAAGCCCAGCAAACAGCGGTAATACGCTGGAATACAACATACAAGTTTTCAACCTGCATTTTGCAATCATTGGGGGGATGGTTATTGTGTGTGATGGATGGCAGGTGTTCATGCTGATGGATGTGTGTTTTACAGGTGGGCTTAGTGTTACCAAACTGACCTGCCACTGAAGGTCAGAGGAGAGTGGAGGAAGACGAAAGGCCGGAGTGATTGGCAGGGCAGTGGACTTCAAACTGCACCAACAGCATGAAGTGGGGTTTAAAAACATACACTGACAAACCTGTGAAAGAAATGAAGGAATAAAAATGAAATTCCACTTGCCAATTCGTTTGTCATTCAGCTGTCAGTTACTCACTGGGTTAAACACTTTTGCAATAGGAAAATATTATTCATGACATAATGAAAAACTGAGTGAACAAATTCATGCAGTTCAGAAACTGCTCCTGTGTTTGTGTGTGTGTGCCAGAGTGTGTTCTTGTGAGTGTAGGAATGATTAATCATTGTGTCCTCTCATTAAATTTTTAAATGGGTCCTTCTAATATTTATTATGTCAATTGCAACTGTTTGATTGTTCAAATCCCCAGAGACTAGTACACACACACACACACACACACTGATAGAATCCAATGTCAGTGTGTACACAGCAGACAGATCATGTCAGGCGGAAATGTAATCAAGTTAAGTCTCATCATGACATGAAATTGATTTAAGATTGTTATGAAAGATGAGTTCCCATGAGTTTAACCCCTCACAGGCAACTCATGAACAAAGCCACAGGATGAACCAAGGAAACTGCTACTTACTAATTTATGCCTTTGCAAATCCAGAATCCATGGCTCACACTGTAAAAAAAGAAGAAGAAAAAAAAAAACAGTTCACAGTCATTTCACAGCCATTTGTTTGTTATAAACTGAACCCACCTTGTTGTGTTTTAGATGAAAGTCAAGTTGCAGCATTTAAATCAGTATTTTCTTTGCCTTTGACTATGCAAACCACGAGGAACATACATTGTCAAAATGTGAGCAGCAGGAGGCGCTACAACATTATAATGAACCTTTTCATTGTGAGCAACTACAGAGGTGATGTATAGTGCAGACATCACCTGCATTATGGTCAGAGTGGAATACTGCACTGATGCCTGAAAAATAATGCAGCATAACAATATGTTTCTGTGTGTTCTCCTCTGAATTGATGAGCAATGGCACTAAACGGCAGTGGATCACAAATAACTACATTTTCTACCCAACTATTTTATGTATTTCAGTTTCTGTGTTAGGCTGTGTTCAGAGACAAGTATTGTAATCTTTCACCAAGCTTATTTGATCACTCCACTCCGCTGACTGAGATCACAAATTCAAAATATATTCAATAAATAAACATTCAGTGAATACATGGGTGAAAGTAAGATTAAGGTGAAGACATCACATTATTGATCTTTAGGGTAATTTCAACCCATCCACCAGTAAATAAATTAATTAACTTTTTTTTTTTTTTTTTTTTTACAGTTCATCTTAATGGTCAAACTCTGCATTCAAATTACTGGCTTGGTTGTGTCTGTTTGGGTGGGGTGAGTTTGGGTAATACTTTTTTTTTTTATGGAAATAGGAAGTACCCTTTTCTCTCATGCACCCGTCTCGTGTTATTTTTCCAAATAAAAACGAGTAAGTAATAGTTTCATGAGGGAAAGTGACATTTTTTGTATATATAAATATAGTCCATGACAAAAATACACGACCCCACAATGTGAAAGGGGCGTTTACTAGAAGCACGTGAACGCAGCACCACCGTAGTTTTGGACCAATCAGAAGCGAGGGAACATTTTAAGTTTGAAGTTTCTCTAGAGCAGCAGCAGCAGCGGCAGCGGCGGCTCGTCTCTCCCAGCTTGTGTACCCTGCCCGGGCAGGACGGAGCCCTGTCTCCCCCTTAGTTTCGGTGGAGGATGCTTAAAGAAAGCCCGACTGTTTTATAAAGAGGACAATAGTTTTTTGATTGCATTTCTCGTTCATTCTCCTCGAGGACTCGTAACAGCCGACTAACCGCGACGTGCTCAGGTTGACGTTAGCTTACTCAACGTCTAACCAAAACACAGTGGTTAAAGTTGATAACAGCTGTCTTACAAACTACGAAACTGATTGCAACACCTCAACGGACTCCTAACGAGCAGACCTCCGTTAGTACCTGCAGGTATGTCATCTTGCATTATATTTTATCCTTCGTAGTATCCATATTGATACGGTCTAAGTGACGTTGATTAGCACAAACTGAGAGCTTCCTGTGACCCATTTAAAGTGTTTTGATGGAGGTGTATGAGGAAATGCTCATTAGTCACAGTGGGTTTATTCGCTTACTAAACGTTACGTGCGCAGTAATGTGTCGAAACGTCTCTCACTCACACAGAAACACAGCTACTGTCATTACATTAGTCAGCGTGGTTTCCTTCCTTAACCATTAGTTTGGTTCTCACAGTTGGCACACAACGGGCACTGGAAGTAACTTTTCATTCAACGCTACCCAGTTTTCTGCTGTTTACTATGACACTTGAAAGCACCTCCTTGCTGTCCATGCCTATTTTGCTTTCGGTATGTCATACAATACTCAAAACTCCTGTTTTATGAATGTATGTATTTGTTTTTTGTTGAAGTAGTTCTCTGGTCAGCTGTTTTTTCCCCTATTTAGCCCACTGTCTTTAGTAGACTGCTAAACAGACTACTTGAGTGACTTGCCTGCACTCCTTCTACAACCAAGGGCTAATGCCTCTGCAAACAGCTGTCAAGAGAGGAGTGAGCGTTCAGGGCTGTGTTGTGCAAAAACCACCTGTGAAAACAAAGTGATAAAATGTTTCTGAGAAGTCTGAAACTTACTATCACGAAGTGCATGCTATGTTGCAGCGTTCAATTGACACTAATGTCGCTACAGTCTGTGTTATTACACTTGGCTGAAAGTAGTTTGGAATCAAAGTCGTATTTATCTGTGTCAAACTAACATGGCTATGCAAATACTCGCACGCTGCCTGAATGCTGTGTACACTGAGGTGGATGAGACGTGTCTGATTTCTTTTCAGAGTATGGTGACTGTGCTCTTTGTAAGCTGTAGTCTGTGTTTATACAGTGTGCATGTCTTTCAGCAGTCATTTTCTTATGTTTTCCATTGGACATGGCTCTCAGCACCTGCCACCAGCCGGTGAATTCCAATCTCTCTTTGCAAAATCCTGAAAAATGATGTAATCTTTAGCTCATTACATAGTATCTGTAAAATGTGCTGTTTCTAAATGGGCTCCACATTGGCCATACCTACCTGTTCCACTCAAAACATACTTAATTTGATCATAGTTTTGCACTGGCAAGCATTTTAGAGGTAGTTGTTGCTTTTCTCTCCATTGCTGAAAAGAATGAAACAGAGTGAAGCTTCATATCTGAGGGCTATGCTTCTTTTTTGGGTTTGCCAGACTGTAATTTTCCTACTGTAGTGGCCTATGTCACAACAGGCTTCCCAAGACCTTCCAGCCAGCTGGTATTGAGCAAGACCAAAATGTAGGTCTATTGCATGGCCTGTTGTTGCTTTGATGAGATATGCTTAGTGTCTGTAAAGAGAGCACATGTTTGTGTTACTCTGCAGCTCGTTAATAACAGAGCATGCTGCTTTGTGTCACTGTTGTGGAGTGTGTGTGTGTGTGGGGGGGGGGGGCAGTGACAGAAAGTTGATGGACAAAGTGCAGTCGCCACTGAGCAGTTTCCAGCCTGTGCTAAGCAGCTGGAGCAGGAGCAGGGAGTGGCTCTTGTCATGTTTCATTTTCTCTCCCACCTACGCAGTTCTGCGGCTCTTTACCTGCCTTTTCTTTGGACCATGTTAAAGACCCCCCCCCCCCCCCCCCAAAACAAAGACACAGACAATCCATTGTTGTAAAGCAGAAGTGAGAGTTGTATGGTTGTGGTAAGTGTTATCATTCACCTGAACTCCTTGTGTCAGTAGGGGGGGTGCAGTGTTGTCCCTGCAGGGATCTTGTTACTCAACAGTGGTGAGAGGGCTTTTGTTGAGTGGAGGAGTGTGCTGTATACAGTGTGAGGGCTCTTGTTGCAGGGACTTGTCTTCTTCTGTACTGGAACATGAAGTTATTTTTTTTTTTTTTTAATTTTCTTTCTGAGTGCAACTGTTGATCAAGTTTCAATTCCTGGATGACTAACCTCTCCTGGTCTTTGCCCTAGAATATGCAGTTGAAACTAAAGAAGTAAAAGCACAGTTTTACCCTTATCAATGTCTTATATCTCAACTGAGAAAGTTTAAGTTGTGACTGCTGGCTTGACCCTCAAACTGTGACTAAAGCTTTTTGCCATCTTGTTGTTTGGTGGCTTTTGGCTCATTTTTGGGAGCCATCAGGGGACTTTCTCTCATTATAAAGCTTTAGAGCACTTAATGGTTTCCCATTAGGCCTTTATTTTGTGTGTTGTGCTGCTGCTTTGCCAGCATGCTGCCAGAAAGGTGAAAGATGTTTTGTGCACTGAGTGAATGTACCTCCCACAGGGTGTTGTTTAGCTGAAAAGTAATTGAAGGGATGTAAAAAAAAAAGAACACTCTTGTTAAATTAGGATTGGTGCTTAGATTTATATGGGTAATTAAGGCTTTTAACAAGCCTTTAAAAGACAGAGGGCCAAACTAAGTACACTTGTGCACCTGGATTGTCTCAGTTTAGTCTGAAATTAGCAGCTAACTACTTTTATGTCTGTTTTGATGGCTGAAAGATACCTTTGAAGTGGATTATCTTTATTAGAGCTTCTGGTATTATGCTTCTTGGCACTTAGGCACTGAGAAGGAGTGAAATGGCCTCCTAGGGCTCTTTTTTTCATGCTTATATTTGTGGCCCTTACTGTATTAATAATATGAAGGAGGCCTAAGGACCACTTGAAAGTGTAGGCTCTTGTGTAAGGGGTTTCCACATCGAAATGCTAAGCTGTTCAGATGCTTGTGTACAAATGAAGACAGCATAGAGTAAATGGCGTTTCGCATGGTGAGTGAGATATATGTATTATGAGCAGTTCTCAGTCTTGAGCTACATGGCACAGCATAACTGTGTTACTTAACAGTTAAGTAACAGGCAGAAGCTGAACTCCAAAACGTGGCTGTAAATAAGACAGGCACAAGATCCACCCCATCTCCCCATCCCCACTTTAGGTCTGACCCATCCTCTCTCCTCAGCTCTCACTTACGTTTAATGTCGACTGCACAGCAGAGAAGTTCTGCAGTGCAAATATTTATATAAAGCAGAAGGGATGTGACAATGTGAGCAATGGGAAGTCCACAGGGAGGAGTGCTTGGGGTTACCCTCAGGCTAATCTCCAGTAAGACATATTTATAAACTCAGCTAGCAGTTAGGGTGGACCGCTTCCAGCTTCGACACCGGGACGCTAACTGTATTTGGTCAGTAACTGGCTGCACAGCGAAGGCCCATGTCAGTGACGTCTTTAACCAGTGTAATATTTGAACGGCACATAAACATATGGTTATACTTCAGGCTTTCGTTTGATTTGTGCATGCATAATAGTTTCCATGCGTAGGGGCAGCACAAGGCCTCTCTACATTTGACTTTGTTTTAGCTCTGTGCCAGAGCTCAATTTCATCTGACACCACCATCAACTAAAAACAAAGCCTCTGACTAAAATAAGTGAGGGTGTTGTGAACCTTTGTTCAAAAAAAAGTGGGTTTATGTGAAACCTCTGCGCATGTCAACCAGGGTTTTATTGTCTTTGTATCCATGTGAGTGACAGATGTTGCCATGAAACGTCCATTAATAAAACATGCAACACAAATGTATCTGGTAAACCATATGCAGACATTCTGTTTGAAATGTAAATGTAAATTGGAGAGGGGGATTTAAGGGTTGCCGCAAATCCAAATAATGCTTCCCTTTTTCATCTGACTCTCAGCTTTATTGCCATATATGTGCAGTCTGTCAGCCTGACAATCAGGTTACTGTTATAGTGTCATAAAACATTAATTTCACAGAATTTAAAGAACTAGTTATATTTAATGTTGGAGTCCATGTGAATGGTGGTTGTTGCTTTTTACTAAAGAGAAAAGAGCCACCCGTCATCATTCTCTGCACACGTCACATGACAAACATTCAAACAGATCATAAGGCAATAGACATTTTGACATGTATGCTTATTTGCTTTCTTCCATAGAGTTAGACCAGAAGATTGATGGCACCCTAATGTTTGTTATGTCAGTTGTCAACCAGCAGCCAGTTAGCTGAGGTTGGCTGTTTAGTGGAAAGACTGGAAACAAGGGCAAAAGGTAAGAACACTTGCCTTTGCCTACCACACCTCCAAAGCTCACATATACAAATCCTGTGTTTTTCTGTTCCCATAATAACATATGAAGTGGCAGTGCACTCCTTGACCTGATTTCTGAGCACGTAATTAAGCAACAGGTTAGATAATTCTTGTTAAATAATCATATTATACATTTACATGTCTATTTTTGCAGGACATAGAAAAAGGCCAATGTTTCCAGAGGCTTCAGTCCTGCGAACTAGACTTGTGTTGGTGGTGTGTTTTTTCTTTTTTTTTTTTTTCCACTTAAAACAGTTTAGTTAGATCGTCTGGCTTAGTGGTAAGTACCACTACTGTTAATACTCCATCTCTCAGCCATAACCCATCCCCACCCCCAGACAGGAGACCCTTTAACCCCTCCACCCCCTGCTCGGTAGCATTCCAGCTGGCCAGATGGTGTCTGCTCCGCACAGTGGACACCACAGAGCTGAGAGGGAGAAACCCCTGCGAGCAGGATTCTCTGGATGAGACATTCCACCCCACTGATCCCACCCCTCCTCCTCCTCCTCATGTCGCCCTCTCTCTGTTCAGTCTTGTCTGTATGGAGACGGTGACGAGGACCATGTTGATAAGTTGTTGACAGGCAGAAAAATCGCATTAGAGGGTTTGTAGGGCGACGCAGCTCTGTAGTTCCTCTGTGGTAAAGTGTGAGCAAGAATGGCAGTAGACACCGCTGAAGTAGGATATTACATATTTACTTTGAAATATAACATGCTTATTTATCATTGTGTATATTTTTATACACTGTATCTATGGTGATTTCCTCCTTCCTGGCAACTTCTAAATGCTCCTGTGTTAGCTTTTGTCATGCGTGTTCATGTGCATGCAAATCTGATGTAGCCTCAGGAACTTGTGCTATAAATGCTGGAAGTAAACATGGAAGAGGAAGAAGCAATTAAACCAAACATCAGTGTTCTTCAGAATGACTGGCCTTTTTCAACTTCACGCACTTCACCTTGTGTATTCTGATGAATGCACATGTTGTTTTTGTCAAAATCTGGCAAATTTGACGCACTTGAGTTGCTGTAGCAAGGCAATTCTTTCTGTGTGTTAGCGCACAACAAAGAGTAGCGATTGGTATGAAGGTAGGTGCTTTAACTGCAGCTACTACAGTATATCTGTCTCATAAAAACAACCTGTGTGCGTGTTTGTTTCTGGCTCACATTAACTCTTTGAAAAGAGTCCAGTTTAGCACATTGTGAGGGTCGATGCATGCTATCCCCCGATCCACATAAAGCCTCATAAACCCCACCCTTCCTACCCACCACTCATGCTTCCATGATTGCAGCCCTGCTGGAGAGCCAGTGTGTGTATTCCTGTTGCCCTGTTTTCACAATTCTTCAGTTGTGAGTCACATCAGGCTGCAGTGTGTGTTTCTGTGCGAGTTTGCTTGTTTGTTTTCCCATACGTCACATTTAATGGGTCCTTTGAATATGGCAAACAGAAAGCCGGAAGCCTGGGACAAAGAGTTAGCTTGTGAATGAAAAAATAAATAGAGGAAAATACAGACATGCTCGTCTGTCTTTAATCTCATAGCTTTGTTGAGACTGAATGACAAGCTGTCCCCCTTGTCTAAGATTTCAAGGAGGGGGATTCTCTTCCTTTGCCTGGTGGCAATCATAGCTCTGCCTCAAGCAGGTCAGTACAGTTTTTACAGTGTCAGTTACTAAGGCAAAGCAGAGTGCAGGCATGAGTACCCAGGGGGGTGTTATGTCAACTGCCTCTCGGGTGACTGGCTACAGTCAGCAGGACTTCTGGTAAAAGGGATTTGAGGGACTTTGTGTCTATGTGAGAAAGAGAGGGGAGACAGAGAGGGAGGGAGAGGGAGAGATGGATTAGTCTTCTGCCCTGTTTTTGCCCCATCCTCCTCCTCCTCCTCCAGCAGCAGCAGATCTTGTCCTCCCTCCGCCCCCATACCACCAGACTGGGGCCCCTTGGCACTGCGGAGACACATGCCCCACAAAGCCATCACATCCACCCCCCACAAAAGCCCATTCACTCCAGCCTCCTTTCCATCTCCTTTCCTCTTTCCCCCTGTTCTGACCTCTGCAGCCCTCTCAATTCTCTTGTTGTGCCCACTCCTCTTTGCTTTGGACTCTTTCTTGCTTTGGACATTTCTTTTTGTATCCACCATAGTGCTTTTCCTCTTTCCTCTACTTTTCCTTCCTCTGTCACTTCACCCACCTCCTCCTTTTTCCTCGTCTACTTGCAGCTGAAAGCCGGGGAAGATTTGAGTCATGTGAAAAAAGGGCTTTTGCCATATTAGACCAATACACCCCTCCTGTCAGAATCACCCTTTGAAGTTCTCTGTAAGCGGGGGGCCGTTTCAACAGGATGAAGTGTTGTTAGCCTCTACAAATGCAATTAAAACATGATGCTGATGGCTTAAATGCTGAAAGATTGCTTTTTAATTAGAAACACATTGACCACTCAGTATGTGGTTAATTGTTGCGTGAGGGTGGCTTAAAAGTGTGACACACCCTGGACCCGCCCCCCTCTCCCCCAGCTGTTTTTGTTTGGTTGTATAGATTGGTGAGAAGCTGACGCGCAATGTCCAGTATGTGGAAGATGGAGTTATTGGATTAGGCACTGGTGCTCAGGCCTATCTGATTTCAATGGATGATCACATGACCTAGTTGTAGTAATACACACTCAGTGCAGATAAACATGCTGTATGCTGTGCAGATGACAGGACACAGGCCATCCTTACAGTACTCTGATTATTAGTCAACAGTAGCCTGGTAGGTCGCCTTTGCTGGATACTTACAGAAAAGGATAAAGGTAAGATTTGATTTTCCTATAAGATTTTTATTGTGGCCCCCTGAGCACAGAGATTTGGGATAGTCATTATGTGACTAAACCTCAAAGCAAGGAAGTCGCTCAGATATCCTGTGTGGTGAAACTGTTACCTCTTCACTGAAAAGTACTTGATACTTCCATCTTTTGTTTTGATCCTTTATGGTTCCTGACCTTGGCTGGACATTTCTCAGAGCTGCACCAGCTGAGGAACCGGCGGTCTGTTTTTACACTGGCACCTGGTTTTCTCTGTGGAGCAAAGTTTCCACTCTCCACCTTCTTCCCTCAGGAAGAATGTGTGTCAGCAGTTGGCTATATCTTTAACTGCCTCCTCTGTTTTTCTGGTACAGCAAAGGAAAATGGATGTCTTAAAGTCTCTCTGATGCTTGTGGTTTCTTTATGTGGATTCCTAAAGGTTTCCAGTGGCAAAATGTTGTCATAATAGTTGCAGCTGAACAGATATATTGTGTAGCTTCCTTTTCAATTGTGACTACAACTTTATTGAGAACTGTCAAAACGCCAGTAGCTTCAGGTGTAACACTCCGAGTTGATACAAACGATGCAGTCTGATGCAACTCCAGTAAAGCTGAACTGAAATGATACTGAAAAATGCCGGCGCATTCGCACAGTAGTTTGTTGGTTTCCAACTCTAGATCTTCCATTAGCACTGTGACCCCAGTCATTAAATTGATGACTTACAGAGAGCTGTGGGTTTGGTGGTTAAACTAAAAGGCAGACTCTCTGTCCTTTTCAGATGTTTTCTAAACCGACCTTCAGTGGACATTTCTTGGTCCTTGGGCAATGAAGTGACCATGGTATAACCTTGACTCTTCAAGCTTCAGTTTGTCTCACTTATATGGGAAAGGCCCTGGTGTCCTGTTTATATATATATATATATATTTATATTTATATATATATATGTGTATATGTATATATATATGTGTGTATTTACAAGATTCCCTACCTTTCCCATGCAAATCCAGTGTTTATGAGCAGGGTGTAGCCTGCATTCCTTCTGTGTCCTCTTGTGTGGACATGTGATTTCTGGAAAAAATACACAGTGGTGGGCTACAGGTCAGCCTTTGCCTCTGAGGCAGCTTTTTGGCAGGCTCTTGTCTCAGAATGAATCAGTGAGTTAATGTGTATGTATCTGCTCCCTATGGATCTGTGTGACAGGTATTCTTTTCCCATACGGTTCCCATTGTAATGAGATCAGTAGGTAATGAGTAAGAATGAAATCCTTAGATTTCTTTTATCAGGTGCTTCAGTATTTCCTTTTGAGCAACAACACTTTGCAATGTGCTTTTAGAGCTGCTTTATGCCAGTTGCAGAAGGATGTTGAGCTTTGTGTTGGCATAACAACATTTATCAGATGGTGTATTTAGAGAGCCTTCTTATTCCACCATCGATGCTGTTAAACTACAGACAAACCTCATAGGATACTCAAAAAGGTCAAAGACTCCCACCATTTGCCAATCCACGCTGATATCTTCAACCCTGCACCTGCTTGTCCTCGATCCGGGACGTCCAATTTGTAAACAACCTCCACCCACTGACTTTGATGCCCTGTCAGCCTGGGTAACTGAATGGGAGGCCAGAGACATCCCAAACAAACACCTGGTATCCGACCCGACAAAACCAGTCCCTGGTGCCAACCTCCCAAGGTGACAGTGGACCATCTAGGACTGGTCAAGGTCCCTGCTTGGCCAGCCTTCACAGATGGGGGAGCAGCCTGAGCCCACTGTGTGCTTGTGGAGAGGAGCAAATCATGGAGCACATCACTGAAGCCTGCCCTCTCCAAAGATTAAAAGGAGATCTAGGCTGCTTGGCTTGAGAAATTTGCATTCGCTAAATAAAAAAAAAAAACTACAGACAGTAGTTCAGTTCATGTAGACATGTTGTATCTTAACACTTTGTTGTGATGTCTGTGTAGGTGGCAACTGGGAAGCAAGCAAGAAGAATGGTCTAAACTGCTAAAAGTAATGCATATGCATGGCTGAAATACTTACTAAAAGTATTGAAATGCTGTAGGGAGACCAAAAGTTGGAAAGCCTTGAACTGCTGGATTGGTGGACATGGATAAACTCAAAAACTCGGGGCAATTTCAAATCATCTTTGAACTGACATGGGTGTTGAAACTTCTGCATTTGTGGTATATTGCAACCGTTAGTAGGCCCTAAAACAGATGTTATGTAATCTAAAATGACTGCTTATAATCACTTAGTGCTCCTTGTAGAGAAATAAATATTTAAGAATGTGACTGCCACAGACCACTTAGCCTTATAAGAGGAAATGATGATAGTAAATCTGATACTGTTGTGAGCACAAAGGGGATGTCTGACTTATGGACCATTCAAAGTTTTTCTCACTGCCCTTACCCATCCCTTCTCTCAAGGGACTCTTGGAGGCTTGCCAGATTTATGAGTAACATTTCCTGATTAATGGAGTTTTATGAAGAAGGATATGGGGCACGGTCAGGAAATGACACGTTGGCCCTTTGTTGAGACAGATCTTCCTCTTGTAGGCAGTATGAACTCCCAGCGGGCAACAAAAGGTCAGACAACACTCCAGCGATTGGAAACGAAGGCCTGAGTTTGTTTACATGCCCTAGAGGAGCAGAAATAATATCGCCCACATGAATTGACAAGTCGGACGGGTATTACTGCTTACTGAGCAAGAATGATGCACTGTCGTCAGTGAAAAAAGAGCCAATGCATGTGCTCAGATATGTTTCTCAAATTCTGCTCATCAACAAACTCTTGGTTGTGTTAAATGTGACTCTGTGGCCAAACAAGCTCGCTCGTCCACTTCAGTTTAATACAAATGGAAACAACTAAGTTTTTCTCCTTCAAACCACCTTTATTATCGTGTACTGAATCTGTACTTGCACATTTAATCTTTTTCAGATCCCTGTCTTTGTTTTGTGGTCCTGCATGTTTCTTCCTGTCTCCACTTGTCTGTATTTCTGCAGAAATAACCATAAATAGGTAATGACACCTCTGGCTATTGTGGCTTTGCAATTCTCCCACCAAAACAAATACACTTGGGTGAGTTCATATTTGCTGATAGGGATGATGATTTTTCGAGTATGACTCACAACTGTGTTTTCAGTCCCCCTTGTTAAAATAACAGAGGCAGCTTCCAAACAAAGCAGCCTCGATGTTCTGGGTCTCTATGGACCAGCTTTAGCATACTGTTTAGCACTCCTTTTATAGGTACTGACCTAGGTGAATTATGTAAGCTTGTGCACAGTCCTGAAATCAACATCCAAACCGAGGGCCGTTTTGCCTTCATAAGGCAATTCACAGGCATTGTAGTGGCATTAAGTTGAAAAACAAAGTTTTTTAAATGCATTTGATGAGGAAAATTGCCTCTTTGCCAAAGATAGGCCAAGGAGCATCACAATTCACTGCAGCCTCATTTTTGGTTTTGTATATTTTAACATGATATTTCACGGACTTCAAAACCAAAACAAACCTCAGTCTGAAATGTTTAACTAGC
This sequence comes from Caranx ignobilis, assembly GCA_021432705.1. NCBI lineage: Eukaryota > Metazoa > Chordata > Actinopteri > Carangiformes > Carangidae > Caranx > Caranx ignobilis. The sequence goes on from MU269988.1 coordinate 9,165,989, forward strand.
CCTAACCCTGGAGCAGAAATGCAATATATCTCCTGTAACATCCTTTTTGTATCAAGCTGTGGAGCTCCTGAAGGCTTGAGGCTAGGTACCATTCGATTTACCACTACCAATTGATTTGGCTTGCCTGTTTAATAGGCCATTTGGTTTCTGTATTATGCAGTAAACTCCATTTATAAAGCTTTAGCCTCATCTGATCCTAGTTACTTTCCTAGAATCGGTTCTAGTTTTTGTTCTGGCTTTTTAATTGGCTGGATACTTGGTCTGTGGACTGACAGGAATGGAAATGAAGTGTGTTGATTGTTAATTTAACCAACATATGGTAATTTTTTTCCCCCACGTAATTAAAGCTTACATTTTCCCACAGTGGAGGTGTGGTAGACATCTCCAGGTATCTAACAAGGACCAGACAACATGTAATTGTTGAGCAGTTTATTGTTAAACTGCTTTTAAATGTACACAAGGGAGGCACTGTGGTCTCTTGTTCAGCCAAGCTCTGTTATGTTAGGTGAAGGAGGCATAGGAGAAGGTCAAGGTGAAGACTGAAACACACACAACCACTTAAAACACACACACATCCCCTGACATACACTGATTTCCTGTGTAATATTTCAAAGCAGTAATTTTTTAGTGGACCAAGAGTCCTAATTCTGAGCTGGTTTTTATAGCCCAGCAGGTGGTCAAGGGTCAGAGAGATGCATTTGAGATTTCTTCAGGCTTGTTATAATTGCAGAAAAGACACTTATGAGAAAGGGCATTCTCACCTCTGGTGCCCTTCTTGCCTCTTGACCCATTCCTCATTTTCCTTCTTTGTTCTTGACTCTTTATTACTAACACTTAGCAGACAGAGCACCCTCTTGTATATTTTTCCCCCGTTCCCTGACTATAAACGTAAGTAACAGGGTGCTGAATTAACTTATGTCCTGTCATGTAATGGAAAACAGGGGGCTACATTAACCCCCGCACCCTCCCTAACATAAATATACCTCGTTTTTATTCACCTCCTTTCTCTTCACTTTGGCTTTCTTCACGCAGAGGCCCCAAAGCATCGTAAGCATACTTGTGCTGTGAAAAATGTTGGAGGAGCAGTCAGAACGTGCACACACACAATTTTCATGGCTGCTGTCAGCTGCTGATGCATTTACATAAGTGCAATTTCAAACCAATGCATCTGAGCCATGTGTGGTTTTCTGCTCTGTGAATACTTAATGGAACAAAATGAGCTCAACTCAGCCTCCTAATTTTTACCTCCTAAATTTAACACACTTGGTATTGAAAAGTGAAAAGTTATTAAACAGAGAATGTTTTATTGTGTGATGGGTGGAAAGATGTTTACTGGATTTTCCTTTTCGGTGACAAAGAGCTTGGAGGGCGACACCAGAGTCTGCACATGCTAGAGAAGACACACAGATATAGACAAAACATTCGCACTCAGACAATTTAGAGTTTCTCATGCACTGTGTTTGTAGTAAATACAGAGTCATTATGGGGTGGGATAATGTGTGAGAGGTGATTAGCCCAGGCACAAAGCCTCGACTAAGTGGGGAATAAAATGGGATGAAGATGTTATTTGATGTGTGTTTCTCACTTTCTCTCACTTCCTCCTCCCTCTTTCCAGCTGGCCTCATGTGAGTCAATGGAACGGAGGTTATATGAGAGTCTCACTGTGGTGGTCGGCTGTCTTTGTGCAGAGCTGGCTGACATCATCCTCACAGGGGGGGGGTTAGCTGGGGCAGGGCAGAGCTTGGCTTGGAGCTCTACATTTAAGGCAGTTTCCTCTGAATGCTGGAGAAGTAAATGTCTCGGAACATCTGGTTTCACACAGTTTTACAGAGCCAGTCTTCTGAAATTGTTCTTCACAATCATAACACACTAATGATGTATTTCTGTCTTTCTTGTTTGCAGTTCTGAGGTGATTTTGATGGAGTGAGACATCAGTCTCCAGGAGGATCTACAAGAAAGTTGGATACCACAAGTTGAGGAAGCAAATTTGAATTGTATCATTTTATCTGCAGTGAAGTGCATCATGGATGGAATAGACACCTTGCAGAGCTCGAGCTTGGAGACCAAGGCCGAGCGAATTGCCCGCTACAAAGCGGAGAGGAGGAGGGAGCTTGCTGAGCGCTATGGCAACACAGAAGAATTCACCTCCAAATACGTTCGCAGAGACAGGAAAATTGCTGACACATCCGAAACAGTCTCTTCAGCAACCAAGGAAAAGGAAAAGTATGAGGATAATGGGGCAGAGCCAACATACAGCAGGAGAGGCCTCAGAAATAAAACCTTTGAACCTGTGGAGCAAACTGATGGTAAAAAGGAGGCGACCAATCAAAACCTCAAAACAGATGCAATTTTGTCTTCCAAAACAGAAGCTGTCTCCTCCACAAACACAAGCTCGTATTCCAGGTGAGTTTATTCACATTGTCATGAGTTTAAACAAAAGCACACTCCTCCCACCTGTTGTTTGTTCAAGAGCAGTAACACTGTTGTTCTCAGCATGACATAAACTTGGCCACAGACTAAGCTGATAGGGCATAGAGAGTCTGAATGCTAGTGCAAGCGGTCCAGGCTAACATCTCACATATAATATATACAATAGATGTTATGATTGAAGTTTTAGTTTTATTTCAATGCACAGATCTTTGCTCTAGTATGCTGCATGCTTATTGGCTAACTATATATAGTCATTTAGCTGTGCAGACTATAAACAAAACTTACAGGTAAATCTGCACGAACTTGGAGCATAGTTCTCAGCTCCGCTGTAGCTCTTTCCCAGGTTCTTCCTTGATTTAAAGAAGATTTGCAGCTCTTAAAGAAGTCTATTAGATTATTGTGAAATAGTTCCCTGCCTTCTAATGAGTGAAGAGGAGGCAATAAGTCTGCACATTTGGAGACCACTTAGTGCTATCTGCTGTTTGAGGTAAACAAGGCTGCTAACATTTCCAAAATTGGCCATGCGTGCAAGGCAGAGAACTGCCACATCTATTTTGCCATGGGATGCTTTGCAGTGTTGACATGCACGTAGCTTGTTTTGGTTCACTTTAGAGTCATCCGGGGGATCTCACATGTTTAGCACATTTGGGAATAACAAACTGGTATTGTCAAGATGACTTCAGGACTTAAGCGCTTTCTCAGTTGCTGCCAGGGCTCCTTCTCTGAGAACTGTGCATAGATGGAGTAAGATATTACAGTCTTGGTTCAGGGGATGTTTGAGCTGTAATCAAGCTGGAGATTCTGTTGTTTGCACATAGTCGGACTTGTCTGCTCTTGTCTCCTCTTGAAAAACAGCCTGAGGGAATGACAATAGGGTGAGAAGAACTGAGGTGGACAGGGCTTTAAGATAATTTCAAAGTTTACACTTGCGGGGGCTGAGGAAGCTGAGCTTGGCCAAGTTTTCATGCCCTGTGCTTAATGAAGCAAGATGTCTAAATCACTGTGATTGATGGCTTGCTAGAACCAGTTACTTTATAAGACATGTCTTGTGTTGTGATAGACCTTGAAAAGAAATGCAGTACGTGCAGAATGACAAGCTTTATCAGATATTGTCTGATAATCTCTCATGGCAAAGCTGCATTAGTTTAATAAACAGCTGCTTTTTGTTGTTGCATATAGTCATGTTTGTGTCAGGATGTGTTAAAAAAAAAACAGAAAAGAAAAGAAAATTGCGGTGAAATGGATCCAGATCGTAAATCTTTTCAAACATCAAGCTTGTGCTTATTTGTGGCTATAGGGGAAGTTTAAATAAAATTGTGCAATGGGAAGGGAGCTGTTTTTCTTACAGCATCAGTTTACCACAGAGAAAAAAATATTTGGCAAAATACAGAGTGAAGTCCCACACAAAGATATGGAAGACAGTTTTAATTACAGAGAGCGCAGAGAAAGGCTGACGTGTTGATGTGTTTGTCTCCTATGTCTGTCATGTTAGCTACTAATCTTGACAGTTCTGTTACGAGGTTTGCTGGATGTCAAATTCCAGCTTTGCAGTCTTCTGTACAGACACACTTAGGACTCAAGTAGTATGTGTAGAGGAGGAAATGTATAGAAGCTACAGAGTGTGTTATCTGTATTCTTTCAGTGTATCCTTACAGATGAATGTCAGTACAGGGTATCCCACGATTCTTGGCAGATTTCATGATCAGAGCTTTGCAGATATTCACCAAGCCTTGTTAGGAAGCATGTCTGTGTGGGTCTATTACAGAAATAGCATGAAGGAAACTGGAACTCAGCTATCCCAGTGATAATGAAAGCTGTCTGTCAACAGGTTTATCTGACACAGACAGGAATCCTCCCCACACAAAGCCGCAGTTGAAGAGTGACTTTCGAAAACACTTCACTCAGACATTTACAATATCATTTAATACTCATCTGTTTAATATAGGAACATATAGATTCTGGTCTGTGCCACTGCCTAACTGTGCCTGTTACTAATATGATGATATGAAAGACAGTTCAGATGGGAGGAGACCACCCTGTCAGTGATGTGATGGGAAAGCAGATGTCTCACTGTTTGTATAAACTAAAGAAACACTAAGTTCATGATGGTTGTACTGTGGTGTGTCTTCCCTCACACTTAATCTTTGAATAATGCAAGAGCAGCATGCAGCGAGCACACAAATCTACAACAGCCAAGTTTAATGCAGCCCTGACATCAAGTCACTGATAGAATTAACATTAATTAGCCACAGCTGATGCAGCGTGCCACCAGCGACATTTGTCACTTTACCCACCGAATGTGACGCTCAGCACCAGCTGAAATGAGAAGCTGAATGTCTCCTACAGTGTTTTGCTAATGATTATTAGCGTTGGAGCTTAATGAAACTGTGTCTGTCTAATCTCAGTGTCTGAACTCAGGCTCTCTTCACTGCACCCAGTCGTTATTCCACTGTCACTCGCCAAAATTTCCCTGGCTGCAAAGTATCAGAATGGTGATTTGAACCAAGCAGGGATGTCTGGCCAGGTCTGAGCACAGCCAACAGGTCACCCAAAGACTGCACCTCTGTAAAGTCGGGTATTTGTGACTTCATCACATTTCATAAGATTCTGCAATAACAGCAGCTGCAATAAATTTGCGCTGGGGGAGGTGGTGTGGCTGTAAAAAAGTATGTAGCAGGGAACTGTACATATGCAGCCTTATACTGCTGCTTTACATGCAGCAGCATAAACAAGTAAAACATATAATTCACAAAAGTAAGATAAAGAGAGTTGGGAACAATTAAAGTCAGCTGTACACAATACTGTTCATGGAACTGTTTTAGTGTCTATCCATGTTAGATATCCAATAAAGAATGGAGTTGATTTGTAGATTTATTTATTTATGTGTTTTGGGTTAGTTGCTCTGTGTCTCACTGTGCAGTAAATTCCAGTGACTGTGCTACTGGCACATAGATGTTAGTCAAACACCATGGGTAATAAACAAGACTGGATGGGATTTGGGCTAATTATTGTTTATAAGGCGGAATCATTACAGATTTACAGTACCATTAGTATGAGGCCCAGAGCTTTCCAACAGTTAAGAACACAAATTGGAGAGAAATAGATTGAAATCTCTTAACCATGTGGAGTCATGATCCTCTCCACTCTGCTCTCTTATTTTCTAGTGTCACTTCATGCTTTGTGTGTAAGTCATAATCTGATGAACGTGAGAACGAGGAAGATGGATTTTAAATACTGAAGCGTTTAACTTAAACTTCGGCTTCCCCCTTAACTGTGTTGCTGTTTTTCCTCCCGTCCAATCTCTGCACTCCACTTTTCTTATCTGGTTAGTTTTTATGGGAGCGTAGCACCGACATGTGTGGCCCCTGTCTGTCAGCCAGCAGTCAAAGAGTGGGTGGGGTTGATGGAGTGTCGCTGAGCCCTGGAGCATTTAGGCACCAAGACTGCAGTCTGCAGAGGTCTACAAACAGACTTTCCAGTAGCTTGAAGTGGGTAATATTGCATTCTGTAGAGTTTTTACCCATGTGGCTGAAGTTATGTAAATAACGTGACACTGTAATAAGTTAATCTTAAAGCTTGTGTGCATATTACATAGTCACAGATAGGCATCACATCACTGACATTATTGTTGCACCTAAAGCAATTTGTCGTCCAGTTCCCACTCCAGAGTATTCACACATCATAAGTACCTTGGTCTGGCAAATTCTGATTTCCCACAGTATCACAAAGCTGCACCGAGGCAGAACAGCCAAAAACTGACACAACGTTTCTGTGGTAGCCAAACCGCAGCCGCAAATTACTGTAAAAATTACTTTTCAACAGTGTTTTGGAATCACACTTGAGTTGGAGCCGATATTTAGTTATAGTTTTGTTTTTCCTACATGGCATAGGACTGCTTATTGTCATACTTACTTTTAAATTGTCAAAGGATTTATTTGATATCTTTGACAGATAAATAACTTCCATTTAGAAACACATTCTGTGTTTTGCACTTGAAGTAAACAAAGCATTTAAAAAGACTCGGCTTTATTTAGCCACTACCAGTCACTTGATTGGTTTCAGTCTCATTTGGGTAGATGAGCTTGGGGCTATTCCCCATCTTTAGTAACCTTTGACCTCTTCCAGATGTCCACCACGATCCTCTATTGTGTTTAAAGCAGTCCTCTCCCCTCCTCTCCTGTTACATCATCACTGCTGGCCCACAGGCAGCTGCTGTCCCCATCCATATTTAACGCCCATTACTTAGAGATGAATGGCCATCTTCAGATGCGACACAGGCAGTGCTGTTCTATCTGAGGACAGGGGACTGGGAGAATATATGTTGTGGGGTGAATATCATACAAGGGAGAGTAAGTGTCTCTCTGTCTTTCTAGCTAATGTTGTGTCTTTTTTTTTTTTTCAAATGTGGCTTAAGTATGCATTTTTGGATTATGTACAATTTGGGACTTCATATACTAATTTTTCTGTCAAGCTTGTAATCATCGATTGTAACAGCTGCGTAATCCTGTCATCACCTTAGAGTGACCTCATTTGTCTCTCTCCCTCTCTCCCTCCCTCTCCCTCTCTCTCGTAGGCTGCTGGAAACTGATGACACTGAGGAGCCAAAGGGTAAGATGAACCCTCCACTTTCCCCGCACTCACATCCTATATCGTTCCACAGACTGCTCCATCCCTTAACTCATTCAAGCTATCTCTATTACTCAGTGTTATAGGAACACTGAGCTCATTGCTGATGTCAGATCACCTACCTGGTTTATGGATGTTTTCTTTGTAATACTCTGCCACTGAGAAGGAGTGAAAGAAAACAGATCCACTGATGTGCTTGGGTGTGTTTTATTGTCTAATTTAAAATTAATGTTGGGCCTCAGGCGATGGATGTCTCTCTCGAAAATAAGGGAGATAATGTTTGGCACGTGTCTGCGGAGTTTTTGTTCAAAGATCAGGTTGTAGGAGGTGTGCGCTCACACTCCTGTGTCTTTCTGTGCAAATGTTTGGCCATATGTAATAACACTAGGAGCGTGTTTCAGCCAGCTAGCATTATGAGCTAATTTTGGAGCCTGCTGCTATAGAGGGAAGAAAATGGTTAAGTTCACACATGGGCCACTGGCTGCTTTTCTGATTCATTCAGCCACCTGAGCCCACAGCCTGAGAGTCTGTCTGTCTGTCTGTCAGTCTCTCTGTCTGCGTGCTGCCTATCTGTTAGATTGCACAAGAAGAAAAAAGATAGCGACAGAGCAGTGATAGGAGGGTACCCTTAGCAAATAGCAGCAAACAACAGGTATGTCAGTGTTTCAGAATGTAAGAAGTAGTGTTGTGCAACATTTTCTACTTGCACAACTATGCAAACACACATTTATACCCTTTTAAGTCAGTCAGGAAGTCACGTTGACCAGGTCTAAATCATAATCAACCTCATCGAAACAAGCAAGTAACTAAAACTTGAGTCATAGGACTGTCATATACTGAAGCCATTGTGCTGAGGTGACAGTGTAAACCAGTTCTCTAATCTAAGACATTCATAGACTTTTTACTGACAGCCCTGCTGGATCACAGATTCATGGTCTTTTGATATAAGAAGTTTTTGACATAAATTTGGGGACAGATTACAGAACAGTACTGAATCCCGGGGATTTCTTTGCTCCAGTGATTATCCATCAAACATGGTTTGTGGAATAACTGACAAAAAGAGAACAAAAACAACACTTGCACGCTGTATTTTTCAGTTTGGCAGCGAAACAGACACGGAAAGGTGCAGAAAGAGAAACAAAGGACAGCCAACGGTTCATCTGTAAAAGAAATATGTGCGTGACAGAGCAAGAGAGAGTGAGAGCATTGACGGAGCTTCCTGTCCAAGCTGGCAGAGGAGTCGGTGCTCTGAGCCAGAACGCCTCTCATGGTCACACTGAGGGTTTCCCCGACCCTCCTGTTATTAGCTATCTGACTGTTTCACACTGAGGCCTTCAGTTTGATGTGTCTCCACTATTACAAGTGCACTTTGTCACACAAGTATTCATGAAATATAGAGTGCATTCAGAGTGATTTCAGCTGCTCACTATGACCTCACCAGGAAGATACTACAAAGACATCTAAAAATATTTAGAGCAGATTTCTCCTCCATGGTCACTGTGCTCAGTAGGTGACCATATGCAGACAGGTGCAGTATCTTCATCTAAAGCGACTGCTCTTTTAGATTTCTCTTCTGGAGGGCGAGAGTTGCTGCTTTGTGTAGATTGAACAGTTAATACTCAGCTTTTTTTCATCATGTATTTTCAAATATACAGACTCGACTGGCCATTAAAAGGTCAAACACCCATTCAGTAAGTTCTCAGCAGCTAAAGCTTAGCGGTCTTATGATGTGGATGAAAACACTTACCAAGAAGTCAGTGAAGTTAAGTGGAGGGGTTTTTCCATCTCTTGAGTTTTTCTTTTCTCTCTTACTTGGATGTTGGACGGACGATGATGTAAAATAGATTGGACTGGAGTCAAAACTGAAGGAGTACAGTCTGAGTGGAATCAGCAGTCTGCAATGCTTAACGTTTCATCATCCCAACTAAATCATGCAAAGTTCTGGACAGCAGGGGAGCATGGAAACATAAATCATAACGAAAGTATTAGGTCTTAACTGAGCAGCTTTTTCCAGTGAAGAGGACGGGGTTTGTCAGAGACATGCCATTATTTGGATTTGTTTGTTCCTTTTGTTTTCTTTGGAGAGGGGGCCACTTTGGCTTGAAATGTTACATTGTCGAGGCAATAAAAACAGATTTAGAGTGGGAGAGTGGGGCTGAGTGTGCTGACTTAAGAAATTTGCGTTGTTTTGGCATATCATTAAATTTAATAGTTTCCTTTTGTTCGGATTAGAAGATTATTATATTCTCATGGCTGGTTTTGATTAGACGACACGCATGAGGAGTTATTATCTTTCTCACACACACACACACAAGCACAGACACACTGAGTAAATGTAAATGTACTACTCTCACATACACCACAGCCACGCTATCAGCCTGAAAGTTTTTTAATGCCACTGATAGACTCCCTGAATCCACTGATGGCTTCTCAGTCTCGACCTGAGGCCGGTTCACATAGCGCACTTTTCATTTCCTTTTCTGATCCAAAGACACCTTAGAAGCACAACGAAGCCAATAAGATTATATCCTGTCAGTTTTCCTGTTTGAATTTTCAAGCTGTGCGGAATTGCTCAATTGTGTTCTCTGTTTACAGACCAAACAATGTGTTATGTTGTGGATACCATACACACACAATAGTGAAAACAAGGGGGTGTTCTGAAGACAGACTGTTACCTGTGAAACAGGAGTGCTCTGAAAATACCCCTATTAGCACATGGTCGTTTCCTCCTGATGAAATTAACACGGCTAAAAATCGACCAATCAGAATCAGAAATCGACCAGTCGACTGGGAGATTACAGCCCTACACACAATCCATCTTCAACCATCATTTCAGCATTGCACTTTGCTTGATCCTGTATGGCTCTGCTGTAAGGAGCCATACATGATCACCTAGCACCTTCTTAGCTGCCTACATAGTCACTCTCGTCTCTTTCTGTCTGTGTGCTCTTTTCAGTCGATGAGACACCTGAGCATTCATCCAAGAGGTCTGCTACGTCCAAAATGTCTCTTTTTAAGGTACGGTATTTTAGGTTTACTTTCTCCCTTCATCCAAATGTTTGGTATTGTATGATTCATTGCATTTGATTATGTGAAACATTTTGCTTCACATAGGCTCTAAATAAGGCAAAGTATGTACCAACTGAACATTGAATAATAACTTACTTTTGATAGAGAATAAAGTTTAAACAATAAGAGGTCCAAAGGGCATTAACATAAATTGTCACAGAAGCATGTTTGACTGATTCACACCTGTTTCAGCCACTTGTTCTTAGCACTGTAAAGCCTCATGATTTTTTTTTTTATTTAAATTTCATCCAGGATGACAGCACACAATCCAAATCCAAACTTAGAATCATCAATGTCACAGATGCTATATTCACATTTTATCACCAGTCTATGGTCAATTCTTTTCTTATCCCTTGTTGCTTTACTCAAAACCCTTTCCAATGCAGCTGGTGTATGCTTCAACCCCCCTCTGGAAGTTTGCTCCATTAATAACAAATTGAGCTGTTCCATACAGCTCTGAGCTGTCCTGCACCTGGATGTAGGCTTGGCCAAAGTCATGGCTTCCGCACACACAAAGTCCATGGAGGTCTTAAAGCGGTGGTGGGAAAAAAACGTCCAGAGAGCCAGGAGATACACTTGGAAACAAAAACTGGATAATGTCCCCAGTCCTTTGGGGAGAGCTACATATGTGCTTAAAAATGAGCAGGGGATGAGGCTTTCCCAGGCTGGTTAGGTTTCAGAAGTGGTTCAATTTCATGATATTGGATGTAAATAGCTTTTCTAACTTGGCCTTCATAGACCAGGAGCAGTGCCAAGCTTGGCCAAGTGAACACAGATGGCAGCAAGTCACCCTGACCAGAAACCTGCTGGGAAAACAGACTCCCACAAAGAGGCTATCTCACAATCACGCTGTATTTTTTTTTATCTTCTCTCTGTTTTTGTGCTGTCCTATAGCTCTGTTATCATAAGGCCTTTCACTTTAAGGTCATCAGCGGTGACAGATGCTCGATTGCTGTCTTCACTTTGGCCTTATCACTCATTTCTCCTCCACAGCCCCTGATGAAAGCCATTGAGACAGTGTCTCTAGTAGGAGAGACCAAGTAGCAGTGAGGGTTGTAGTGTCTGTGTCTGCTTTCCAGCACGGCTGGAGGCAATAAAATATGTACATGCCGACTTCTGGAGAGAGATACAGCTTGCCTCATTTATATTTTGAATTTCTTGACTGCATTTCCAGAGTATATAAAAACTTCCTTTGCATAATGCAATATATTCATGCTGGGTGGAAAATAAGTTCTTCCTTTAAAGTCCGTGAGCACTGGTTATTTTCTAAAAGGTCTCTAATTGTGAAGTCTTTGGTATGTTATTTAGTGAAAAAAAACTAGCATTTGATTTCCGTTGCTTTCCTCACAGCAGGAGACCCACTTATCTTCACCAGGTCACCCCAGGGTGCCAGCAGAGTGTTTACTGACAAAGCTCTCACACAGCTGCACAGTTCACATGGTTTCCAGGTTTTAGAAAGTCTCTGACGACAAGTAGACTTAAAAAGATGGTGAAAATAAAGTGAGACATTCAAATTCCACCTTTTGTAATGGATCAAACTGAACACAATTTTGTGACTCCATCAGGCCCTTTTCACTGTTTTTATTCATCTTCCATTTTGGTGGTATCAAAGAGGACTATCTGTTTCAAATGGATGCAGAGTTTTGACTCAAAAACCAAAAACATGTTTTAAAAATTAGTCTGACATGTTTCATTTTCACTGTTATCTAGTGTTTTGTATGTGATTGCAGGCTGTTAGATCTAAAAAAGTCTCTTTATAAACTCGTGGTTTAATAATTGCAGTGTCCATACCGATAGCTAGTATTTTACAAATTACGGTTTAGTTCAACCAAAAATGAACCAAAAAATGTTTGATGTCCAAAAGAAAATGAAAAAACATAATGGGGGGAAAATAATGTAATCAGCATGTGCCTGAACTCTGTGTAACACTGACTACTGCAGCAACCCAAAGCCCTATCCATTCACAGCAGGCCCAGGTCACATTAATATCTATGAATGATATCTGTAATTATTATTGTATACTGATAAAGATAGTTTTGTAAAGGGCCTATCAGAAGCTACTAAACCCACAGTACATCAGTATTGTATGTAATCCTCTGATCTTAATGGACAGTGAGTCACAGTCGACACAGTGAAGCAATGTTGAACCCTAGAGATAAACAAAAACAAAGTGATAAAACAAACCGAAATGGTTCCCTTAATGAGATTTTGCTATAATGTCACACATGCAGAACCGGCAGTACTTTGTTTTAGTTTGTACTGTTATTACTCAGGTGAGTAGGTTTGTCATACCCCAGTACAGTTAAAACCTCCTTCACAGTTACACCACAGCACTGACCTCTGAGCGGGTGGAGAGCATTACTCATTCATGCACTTCCTTGTCTAGATTTGTTTCCTATAGCTGGTGGAAGACTCCAACAGTCCACTTCTTAAGTGTCAACTCTCTCTCTGCCTGTAGGATGTGGAGCAGACAGAGGATGGAGGCAGCGATCGTCATGCTGATGGAGTAAAGCCTCATCTAATGAGCAGTGACAGTGAGGAAGTGTCTACCAGGTCAGCAGAATCAAAATGACTTCCATTCCACTGTGGTCAGACCTTTTTATTACATCAGCTAAATTTAGATTTTTGGAGTCTGCTATTTCTTTACCAGTTGAGTAAGACTGACTGTAAAACATGATATATATACAACATATGCAGATACAATGCCTTGAAACTGGCTGACACACAAATAAACAGAGCAGGCTGACTGAAGGAGCACAGAGGTAATTACAGAGCAATTGAAAGGCTGTCCACTGATGTAAACGGCTGCAGAGATAAACCAGATAAACCTGCAGGACTTGCCTTGAACAACACATACACACATGCACACTCAAACAGTCAAGGCTATGTGGTAGCCATGGTGATGCAAACCAGATTGAAGTTAATAGCTGAAGGAGCGAGAGCCAGACTGTACTTAGCACTGTAACCACTGGAGTAAAAAGTCTGGACTCTGCCTGTGTGTGTGTTTGTGTGTTTGTGTGTGAGTGTGCGCGCGCTGTGTAGATAAGTTAAGATATAATTAAAATCTTTCTTGTGCCTTTTTGTCCGCATGGAGTTTGAACTGTTCTCAGTTTTCCTACAATTCAGAAGTGATATCAGTGTATTTGATCTTTTCACTAAAGCTCAATGGCAGCACAAACTCAAACATCATCATATATAAAAAATTAAAGTCCATATTGAAAAATGCACTACAAAAACAAAATTACCACATAAAAACTAAATTGGTCTGAGGGTGCAATTTATTAATTTACACTGGCCCAGTGCCTAGATTGATTACAAAGCACCACATCAGTGAGTGTTTATTGGTTTTGGCAACAGCCTTTGTCTTAAAGATAAAGAAGGAAACACTTTTTGCTCCATTTGGTGCAAAACTAAGTTCAGAAAATGGGCTTCTATACAAACTTCACACTGATGGACTCAGTGGTATCAGTGGTACAGCTATTGGTGGAGCTTTCTTTCATGTTAGAAATGAAAATACAATGAATACAAATAGATACTTTTAATAGTTTTTCAACATTTCATTTAACAGTTCTTTCTACCATCTTTCTGTGTATGTCGCTGGTATTTCAGACTTCACAAATATGAAGTAGGCAAGGCAATGGAAGAGAGAGAGCTGACAGACGAACCGTCACGGAAGGAGCAGCGAGAATGTGCTGCTGCTGAAGAAGAAGAAAAAAAGGTCAGTGTCTCTTGTGAAGGTAACTTAAAAATGTCACATGGTTTTCATAACTCAGTATACTCCAATACAAAAAAAAAAAAGTCATCTCTGTGGATTCTGTTTGGAAAGATCGTATTTTTGACCAGACCACTGTATGTCAGCTAATTCCACAGCTCTGACTCACCGTGGATTTGACTGTTTTGCTCAGATCTGGTTTACTTCACTGTTTTGTTTCTGGGCTGGACATGTTATGTGTAGATTGTAATCTACATCACTTATGTACAGTTGTAGCAGAAACAAACATGATTACGATTACATCATCCAAGTCTTAAAGTGATCCTCACAGGTCATGGACGTGCGTACACACACTCTGCTTCTCTCACAGATGCCCCCATGCTCTACACACATGGTGGTTTTATTTAAGCGCACCACCTGGTTAGCATTGCACTTTTAACACCCAGCCGGCTTCAGTGTATTCTTATTCATTCATCTCCTCTTAAATCAGCAGCCCCTCACGACCTTTGACCTGTCTGTGGGATGTCTGCTGTTGTTCCAGCTGCAGTTGTGCCATCTAAGCAATAGCACATTGCACACACAAAAGAAAGGGGCTGTTTATATTCTTGTTCTTGGAAACAATGTACTGTATTTTGAAAGACATAAAACAGTTAATTTATGGTAGCTTGGGCTACAAAAGTGTTTGTGTCTCACAATTGCAACTTTACTTGGCATATGTTTCATATTATTGTGTGCATGAGTGTATTTTGTTTTGTATTCTTTGAAAAGCACAAGCAATGTCCCAAACAATGGACAAATCCCTCACATTCTTGACTCACTGTGTGTTTTTCTTTGATTCTCACTCCCTCGATCGTCCACATGTATTTGCTCATCTCCACCTTTGTGTCACTTTTAACCACCTCGCTCTGCTATTTCACCCACTAACCCTCAACCTTTTAATACCAGGCACAAACAGTAGAAATTTGAACAAGGGCATGTGCTTGTATACATGGTTGTATTTACAGTGTTTGAGAGTTTTAGACAAACAATAAGAGAAGGGTTTTACTGTTTATGAGGAAACCACAGAAGAGCTGCTATTGTGAACTGTTGGTCTGGTCAGTTGAAGTTACATGCTGTAATCAAGAACCATAGAGTACACCTCTTTAAGTGGTATTGCAACGTTAACGATGTGTTCTAGGTGTTACAAATATAATGCTTGGTAGTAAAAAGAAAAAAAACAAATTTTCTCTCTCCCATTCTACATCAGCCTTCCAGTCTTCTCTTTGACACCAAAAAGAGGGACGCCTCCCCCCCTCCCTCTCCTCCCTGCCAGCCTGTTCCGCTGCAGCGCCAAGACTCAGGGCCCCAGGGCATCAAGGGAATCCTAAAGAAAAGCCGCTCCACGAGTGTGGAGTCCGACCACAGCGAGGCCTCGACGCCTGAATGCGCACCAGCCCGACAAAGCAGCATCACCCTCAGCCACCCCGAGAGCGAACAAGAGACGGAGGAGGCAAATGAAGAGGAGCAGAAAGAGGAGGAGGAGGAGGAGGAGGAGGAGGAGGAGGAGGAGGAGCAGGGGGAGGAGGAGGAGCAGGGGGAGGAAATAGAGGAAGAGGTCTCTGAGGAAAACAGCAGAGAGGATGAGCCACTGACGGATGATGTCACAGACGGAGGGCGCTACAGCATCAACAGACAACAGAGCGGGGGCAGCAGCAACAGCAGTAGAGGGAGCTTTGAGGAGATGCGAAGCCCCTCACCTGATGACAGTCTGGAGCAGACCTCCAGCGTGTCAGAGGATGTTGAGGAGCTGGAGAGCAGTTTGGAAGGAGGTGTTGGATCATCTATCAAACAGAGGTCATTAGATGAACACAAAAGCAGCAGGCACTGTTAAAATGTAGTTTGTCTGTTTGTCATTTCAATAAATCTCAAATATTTCAGAAAGGTGTGTGACAGGTCTTTACATGTAATGATTAATCATTTAATGAGCAGCAGTTGTATGGTTTCTAGCAAACAAAGATAAACACAATGTTTATTATGATTACATAAACCTGAGTATTTCCCCTCTAATGTATTTGAGTGGCTCCAAATAATTGAATAAGCTCAGTGCATTAAAACATTTATTACCACAAACTTATGACTAGCTAACATACAACCTCTCTACATGAATGATATTCAGACTCAGTTCAGGTAAATTAGTCAGTACGGTATGTTGAAATTCTGCATTAAAATGTAAAGGAAAAGAACTAAAATCTCTTTTTCCTTTTTTTCAGACTTTCAGAGTACTCTAGTAAAGGCGATGAGAAGAAGGACACACCGAAGAAGCCCAAGCCATCTGACATGATCCAGACTTCACTGGCTGATCGCTTCAATCAGCTCCAAGGTGCTGAAAATGCCTGGAAGAAAAAGGTGAGTGAGCTTTTACTGAGCCTTTCCTCTGTGTAGGGGAGGTTAACATACTGCTCAGTTGGGATGAATAACAGCTCTACAAGGCTTCTTAAAAGTAAAAGCAATTTTTGCTGCAACATCATTACAGCAACATCAACTATGTAATGAGCAAATCCTGCCATATGTTGAGGCTTTCCCTCAGCTTTGTGTGCAGGGAAAGAAAGATTTGGCCGTGAACACATTTCTTCCTCTGCTGAATCAGCTTATTTCCCCCGGGTGGCTGCCAAGAGGGTGTGAGGTTAGGAGGGCTTTGGGAGGTGGGTGCAGCAGATTTGGGAGTGGTGATGCCAAAGCCAGAGATCCAGGGCTTAGCTAGCCTCCCAGAGAGAAAGAAAGACACACCCCCTTCCCCTTGTAAAAATAAAATCCTACACCATGACAAACACCTGCAAACCTTCCAACCTAATGCCTGCTTCCTTAGCTGGGCTTTTCTCTCCTCAAAGTTACAAAAACAGTTCCCTCCATCAGGAAGCTTTTGTGTTCTTTGCAGACTTTAAATGTCTCTCAAAAGTACAGGTAATACAGTTTTGCAAAGCTCAGCACAGAGGGTTTAGTGCAGTACCGGCACCTGCTAGGGCAACTGGCATTTTGAAGTGCATGCAGGTTTCTACATGCTCTTCCATACAAAAAGACCACCCTCTCTGTCTACTTAAGTGCAAAAAGAGCATTACACTACATGGTTACCATCCCATAGATACTGTGCAACTAAAGAATGGTGCTACAGCAGAGGAAAAACCCCTGTCTGAGCCACAGTCAGTTTGACACTAAGGTTGAAGTGATGTCATGTTTATTTGTGTGAAGCATCTCTTGGCTTGATGTTTGTAAAGACCAGTGATCCTCTTGGGGGATTTCTGCTTTGGGCTCATCCTTCATCCAAAGATGACCTAACCTTAGAATAAATTCACTCTTAGTCTGGAAAAAGCCTTTTTATGAGTAAGTACAGACAGCCAAAAATGTGGACAAATCCCTAGTCAACTAAATACTTAAAAGTGATGTCATTTTACATTTGGTCTGTCTTCCTTGTGATAAATCAATGCAAGCTCTGTAAAATTGAGTGTAATTCCATTAATGGCATCAAAACTGCATCCTCAACACTCCTGCATAAATGGGAACCAAACTGGTGTCCAAAAAGTCTGTGGATTTCTTCCTTTAATTCGACCTGAGGTTATTGCTCATGAGCTGGTCTGGAACCTGCTGTTTACTGTGGCTGCTACTGTAGAGCTCTGGGAAACTGACTCACATCAGAGATGTAGATAATGCATGGTTTGGCTAAATAATTGGCACTGATGCCACGACTGCATTAGCTTTGGGGCATTTACTTGCAGATGACTTTTCTTGTAACATTTCCCCCTTGAAGAAAAAGGCCATTGGTTTTCATGTTGAGGCATGTCGATTTATCTCAGACGCTGCCAAGCTGGAGCAGATGTTGTTGCTCTTTCGGTTGATATGTGGGAGACCAGGGAATGTAACATGCATGGTACACACCATGGTCATCTCCAACCAGCTCCAGATGTTTCCTGTTAGGCCAGCTAAAGCTGTTCTGTTCGCCAGGCTTGTGTTGTAAAATGAGGCCTTGTTGTAAATTTAATTTAAAGAGAGTCTGTCGTGTTGTGGATAATGATCGTTCATCAGAAGTTACATTGACTCTCTGTAGCATTTAACCAGTTAATGATGAAGAGCAGCAACCTTTGTCAATGTAAATTCAGTTTTGGCACCAATTCAGTTGCAGTTTCTTAACACGCCCTTTACCCAATCCATACAGCCATTAAAACTATATTTAAAAATTGCCATTTTTCTTTCAAATCCTCCAGGATTTGCTGAAAGTCTAGGTTTTGTTTTCCAGCCATGACTCACTGAAGACCAGTCTGACGTCTCTCCACAAGTCAAAACACTGACACTGCAGCTATCCCCCATACAAACTTCACTCCATAAAGAACCAGTTGGAAATATCGCCCCTGGAGAGTTGATTCCCAGAAAAGGGGTTAGAGATAATCAACTAAAGATGAACTGATTATCACAAATAAACAGTGAGTTTGTTGAAATTGGCTTTCTAAACAGGCATGATCCATGGAAGGTTAATACACTCGTGGGAACAAAGTGTTTGCCATTAATTCCACCTATGGGGTGAGACGTTTTCATTTGAGCTTCATGAAGCTGGTGTCATACCATCATAAACCGGAACGATTCACATCATCTCAGTTTATGCCATTTGATTTCTCCTCATGCGTTCATATAAATAGTCTGTTTCCCTTTTCCTTTCACCCCCATTCTCCCAAACATTATGCAAGGCTTTAAATGGCCCATGTCTGTTCTTTGGTCTGTGCTGAAACCTGCTCACTCCAGCTGCTGCAGTCTAATGTTGCCTTGTCATGCTTCTTCTCCTTCACTCTCCTCTGATAATTTTCCTTTCGTCTTCTCCTCCTACTCTTCTTCCTCCCTTTTCTACCCTTCTTTCCAGTATCCTCTGTCCTCACCTATGGAATCTACCCCTTTTTTTGACTTAGACACCTACCTGTCAGCCTTTCTCTGTCCCTTCAGGTAAGCCGCACTCTGCATGGACTTAATGGGCTAATATTTTGCCCCTCTCTCTCTCTCTCTCTCTCTACCTGCACCCTGGATAATCTCTCACCTTCTGAGGATTACCATAGAAAAATCAAAGCTGTCAACACACTTTCTGTTGCTACATGAATGCGGTTTGCTGACCCTCAGTTGCTCAATATCTGTGTCAGCGGTTTGGCTGAGGTGCTGTCTGCACCATACAGTAAGGCAGGGCTGAGAAAAATAGTTTCCTGTGGGGGCTTGAGGCCCAGGCCCTTTCCTCTCCTCCCCTCTCTCTGGGGTCCTGTCAGGCCAAGGTATTTCCCTTCTCTGATTGACTCCAGAGATGGGCTGCTCGCTGGAGGGGCTGTGTCAGTGTGTGAGAATTCTTCAGGGCTCTGTTGATGACAGATATTGTGGTTTGTGTTGGAGCATGACTCTACATATTATTGCACTAAGAGATTGTAGTCTACAAGCAATATGAAGTGCTGTTTTTGAATATTAATAGTTTAAAGTTACAAGAACAGGATTCCCTCGGTGCAAATGTGTGTGGACCAAATTGTTTAATGATGCAAATAGCATTAAAACCTTGTGTATGCACTCATGTCACATTCAAGACTTGCATGTGCAGAAACATCTCTGTACGTCAGATGTGTCGCGATCTCTCATGTTATGAAATCAGCAAGAGCTCACTTTGATGTTTAGCCCCAGTGTGTTGTCTCTGTGTCCATGCCAGTGTGATTGAACGCACTTCTTTGAACTTTCTTTACATGTCAGGCTAATATTTGATCACATCAGGCAACATGTTTGACATTAGAGCGCAAAAAAAAAAAAAGTCTGTTACCACTTGTACGTTTGCCATTGTATAAGCGAGGGAGAGACGAATGAGGAAAGAGAGCGAGAGGGACTTTGGTGTGTTTGAGTGGAAATTGTTAGAAAGAAACTGGTGTTTTTCCATTCATTCACCGCGCAGCTGTTTGTTTATTTAGGGTTGTTAATTCAGGACAAACAGAAAGGACTCCTCAGACCTGTTGTTTAAATTTCACTCTCCACAGGAAGGTGGTTTTACAGCTGTGAAGTTTCAAACTGTAAGTGAGTAAGCAGGGATAGAGTGTCTTGCTCAGGAACAGTTCTCCAGTAAATATATTGGTGTGAAGAAGGACTGTTCTGTGAATTAAACTTTTGACCCTCCAGCCCAGAGTCTCTGCAGCCTGAGGGTTATCTCATTTCTGCTGTAGCAACCACAGGTTTTGACCTGTTTGATTCAGATCTGCATGACTTCTCTTTGGGGGTGTTGGGGGGGTTTTATTTGGAAAAACTGAACCATTGTTAGTGCTGTACGGGATTTCTGTTTGTTTTATTCAAGTCAAGAAGTTAGTATTGTACACAACAGGTCAAACTGATTTGTCTATAGTCAGAAAATAAATCAATTTGATTATTACAGTAAAGGGGAAAAAGCCAAACATGTCTTGAGACTGTTGTTTTTCATGATAAACATTTGATGAAGTTGAACAGCATTGGGATTTGAGCTGTTGGCCAGATAAAACAAGCAGGTCGGAAATGTCACCCTCATTTTTCAATTCTGGCATTTCAAAAGGATTTATTGGGCAAAAAAGAGACAGCTTTATCAATAAAGAAATTACTATTAGTTCTGAAGCATGGTCACTTCAACGCTTGCATCATGGGAAATTTGCGTGAGTCACTGTGGGTGAGAGGCAGAGCAGGACCTGCACAGGTCAGGTGACCAGTAACAGAGCTCTAATCATGACTCATGACATTGCTCATTAGATATTCACAGTATTGCATTTTATTAGTTTGTCACTGCTTAAACAAGTCATCTTGAAACTTTGATGTCAAAGTATATTTTTAACAAGCTGTAGAATGTTTAATAAAAGTACAACACCACTCATTTATTTGCTTGCTCTAAAAACAACTGCAGCCAAAGAACTGGAGTCATCTGTAGCTGATTAAGGCTAATTCTGTGACTTGGCAAAACTTGGATATTAAGACTCCTACCTGTAGTCTGGTTAATATGGTCTTTCCATGCCAGTGTCTGAACTATTAAGACTCACTCAGGAAGAACCCTGCAGGTACCTTGTTTATTACCATGTAAGCATCAGTGAAGGCATTGGGTTAAGTATAAAAAGAAACAGTTTACGCCATGTAATTGTACATTTACATCTCAAATTATTCAGTCTATATCATTGACATATGTTTTATTTCCAAATGAGAGGATAGACTACTTATTTAGCAAGGGGACACTTCCTGCTCTAATGCCACGCTGACATCAGTCTGGCTGCAGTTCACAACTTTAGCCCAACATCTTTTTCTCTTTAAGCTGCTGACATCTGTGAATGTTTAAGTTGACTCTTCAGAGCATACAGCAGAGATGATGTTACAGTATGACAGTCCACATATCACTCACAGGCCATCTCTCATCCACAAAGCACATTCCTCTGTGACCATAACAAGCTACTCGGTTTCGGGAATCCCAATCATTTGTTTGCCATTTACTTTAATTTCATCCAGCGCAAACTGTCCTGCTGTTGCCCCCTTATGAGTAAATGCTGGATGTCACACAGCACAACAGCAAAAATTGGTTTAGCTTCTGCCTGCAGCTGTTCAACAATTGTCCTGTGCATCATACTGTTTGTCAGCTTGGAATTCATTTACTGTGTTTCTGTGTTTCTCCTGTGTAATCATCCTGCAGAGCTGGGTCGTCCTTTGTGAGACTAAGCTGCGTATAAGCCACTGCAGAAAGGAAGTCGCCTCTCATGCTACATTACACGTAGTGAATTGCTCATTATTAGTGAAGGAATAAGGCTTGGCAGCCAATAAAAACCCAGGCAGGGCCATAAAATGCTTCAAATATTTAGGAGTGAAATATCATTAATTACTGTAACACAGCTCCTGGGGTCCAGTGGGACCAGAAGGCCCAGTAAACCTCTGCTAATTCATTTTTAATGGTGGAGTTCAGGTGCAAAAATGGCAGCAGGAGTAAATCACATCAGAAAAGCTCTGCTGAGTAGTGGGTGATGGATGGAGCTGTTATAGAAACAGGGGTTTTGGTTTTTTATTGGAAAGACTTTTTTGTGTTAGAAATAAAGTTTGAATGACACGGTACAAACTTCTGTGGAAGTAGTTGTTTTTGGAAAAAGACACCCTCCTCAAGGAAGAATTAAAAGTCATCTCACTGCTATATTCATCTCTGCCTGTGTGGTAGCTTCACTGTCTCCTTTCGCCTGTACCCCTTTATCCTCATATAGAACCTCACTATGTCGGTGAGGCCTACGTCGCTGTGTCTGTTCTCGTTCACAAGAGTCCCAGGCAGTGCAGTATCTGAAATTGCTTTATGTTTCCAACAGAAATCCAACGTAGATGTGGAACCCAAGATGTCGCTGGTAGAGAGGATGAAGATCCTCAAGGAGAAGGAGGAGCAGTGGAAGAGCAGAGGCAAAGGAGCAGCCAACGACTCCATCCAGTTCACTGTGGCTGGACGAATGGCCAAGAGAGGTGTGTTTACTCTGTAGATTTAAGATAATGGCACATTGAACACACACATTGAAGCTCGCAGTGTTTTAAACAAAGCACAGTAGTTGACAAGAGCTTCCAGGCAGCTGGACACTGACACATGAAAATGATTCCATTTGAGCAGCAATGAGTAATCAACCATATTGATTAGCTGATGAGTTCAAAATTATTTGCTGACTGTTCCTCCAGGTCTTGTGTCAGACACAGGAAAGGAGGAGTCACCACTTAGCTCTCTGAGGAAGTCTCATGCCACACCTGTGAAGCCACATGAAGGTATGGTCCATTAGTTGGTCAGTCAGTCAGTTAATCAGCAGATATACTGATACTTGAACTGGACTCTTGTGAGTCTTTTTGTTGACTTTTTAAAATGTGACAGTGATAGTGTCGAAAATGAATGTACTGAGCCACAATTTATCAGACTTCTGTTTGTTTGTGATGTACAGAAATCTCCAGTAGAACTGCTGTCAAAGTGGAAGGAGATAAAAGGCTCGACAAGCTGGAGTCCTTCTTAGACAAGCTCCACAATAAAGGTACAACCCCCTGTTTGTTATTGTTAATTTCACATTGTGTTATTAAGCCACAGATCTCAGTCATTACAGACCTCGTCCTGACCCTATTCACTAAAAGCACAACTCTTTCTCTCACTTCCTGTTCTGTCTCCTCTGTTTCCCTGTGATGTGATGGGCGGGTCAGGTGTGAGTAAAAGCAAGACTTCCACCATCGAAGTGACGGCAGAGACGGAGAAAGAAGTGATGACCCTAGATGATGAGGAGACATTCGGCAGCTTTTACAAATCGGTCTCGCCCTCAGCTCTGCTTGACTCCAGTGTGATCCTCACTGAGGAGGATCTCAGCCAGATTCAGGCCAATACACCAAAGTTAGTTCATAATAATCATGAGTTAGTTGGTGGTTTCTAGCCCTGTTCTTATGAACATTTTCCTTACTCTTCTCGACAGTTTACCTAATGATTCGCCATCAGTCCTGTCTTATCTTCCTTAAAAGCGTTGCTACAACATTTTAACTTGTATTTCACTTATTACTTGAAATTCTTTTAGAACATTCATCAATTTCAGGTCTGAAATTGCCTCCTTTTAATTTTCACCGTTTTGTGCATGAATCTTTAGGCTCACCTCAGCCGTGGCAGAACACAAGCGTGCAGTGCGACCAGCCCGGAGAAATCAAGGCTCCAGGAACCCTCTGCGGGCTCTGGCTGCCCGTAATGACGTCCGGCAGGTCTACACCGAAAAGAGACTTAACGTAGCCACAGTGGAGACCAAGAGGATCCAAGTGGAGAGGAGTAAGACTGCTCAAACTTACCTACTGTGCCACTGCTAAGGTTCTTACCCTAGTTAAATTTAAGAGCCTTAGAGGGTTCAACAGCTTGAAAGGATCAATAAAGGTTAAATTTCTAAAACATCAAAAGAACAACCTGCAAAAGACTTGGTTGGACCTGTATAATTATTCTGAATACAAGGATGCAATGTTTCATCCTTGTGCATGCAAGTTGAAGTCGTGGTCACATGAACATGTGGCCAAAAAAAACACTTCTCCTGTAGAAATAAGGTTTGGGAAATTGCATTTCTCAAACCACCTACCTGATTACAGAAAGAGAGTTTCTCATCGTCATGATGATTAAGAAATCAGATTACTGTAGAAAGCTAACCCGGTGAGCACAGTAAACACTGCATATGAAGAAATTTCCTTCTTTTTAATCATATTCTCTGTTTGTCTGCTGCTTGTTTATTCTCCATATTCACTTCCTCTCCATAAATATTCTCTAGACTGTCCTGACCTCAGAGACCTTTTCACAGTTTATGCAAGAGGAAGCAACAAAGCTATGCATGTGTTGTCAAGTGCAATTCACATACAAGAAGAAAGATATCCAGTCCTTTATACTCTATGTTAAAGCTCTGTACTTTTTGCTGATAGTAGAATAGATCATGACGTTGCATTAGTTCAACCTTCACCCACTAGCAGATGATAATTGTGTCACTTTTTGCTCTCCCACCCAGTGGCAAAACACTCCAACTTAGCCGATGTGGCCTTGGCAGGGCTTGCCAGCAAGGAGAACTTCCGCAAGGTCAGCCTGCGCAGTGTCAAGTCCACCGACGTTGTCACCAACAACAGTGCTCTGCCTTTCAACAAGCTCATGCTTATTCGCATCAAAGGTCAGAAACACAAGAGAATGTGCTGTGTGTTTGTTGAATGTTGCTCTGTACAGTGATTTATCACCCAGAAACATTTATTATAAACAATGAGCGAACACTTGCACACAGCTCTGCTGCTCATAAGAAACTCTTAAATTTGTGTCTTGATTCTTAAGAATATCACCCACCCCCCAAAAAATATACATATATACATATGTATATATATATACATGTATATATTTATACTGTCTGTTAATGCCTGTAGGTCGGAGGCACGTCCAGGTGCGCTTGGTGGAGCCCACAGCCCACTCTCTGAACAGTGGTGACTGCTTCCTTCTCATAACACCAAAGCAGTGCTTCATGTGGAGTGGAGAGTTTGCCAATGTGATTGAGAAAGCTAAGGTAGTGAATCTCACACATATTTGTATGCTGCAAAGGCAGGTTTCAGGGCCAGCAGTGTCATGTTTAGACAGGTGCTGCTACATCTTGATAATGTTGAAATCCCAAAAAACGTCTGCAGAAAGAAATTTCCTGCCTCAGGTAAATTCAAGTCTGAAATCTTCAGTCAACACGCCCTGACTAAATCAAGACTTTCCTCTTCCTGCCTAAGAGATCAATGTTCCACCTCCATCACAGTTGTGATCTTATATAATCATTTGTATGACCAGGCGTCGGAGATGGCATCATTTGTCCAGGCCAAGAGGGACCTGGGCTGTAAGGCCCCCAGGTGACGGTGCTGGAGGAGGGCATCAACACTGAGAACAGATGGGCCAAAGAGTTCTGGAGCCTGCTGGGAGGAAAGACTAAATACAGAGGTACATAACACACACATTTATTATTTACACTGAAGGGTGAATGCCTGGTAATAACAACTGATCACACACTCATACACACAGAGGAGAGGAAGCAGATAATGATCAAGAGTATATGAGCTGTTTCTGTCTCTGCTGGATACACCCAACAGCTCGCCAGCAAACACCTAACCTCTAACAGTCAGACTTTATTTTATAGCATATATTTATAGCAGTCTTTTTTTATACTTGATGCTCTAATAAATTCTGTCACATAGAAGTTGTAGGTACCAACTGCATTTCCCTAGAAATACTTCAGCTGTGTTGAGTCTTTCTGACTCAAAGGCTTGAAGCTCAGTTTACCATTTGAAGGATTATCTGTCTAACCTCTGTGCTGCCCTCCTGCTGTCATACAGATATGCTTACACTGCTCTTTGTGATGTGTGTATGTGTTATAGGAGCGGGGGAGCCAGAGGAAGATGAACTGTATGAGAGTGGGGTGCTGGACTCTAATGGGGTGTACAGACTCCAGGGAGACAAACTGGTGCCTCATGAAGATGCCTGGGCCTCAATCCCGAGTGTTTCCTTGCTCAACTCTAAGGAGGTAATGTAATAAGAGTAATGACCTCATAGAAAGTCTGAGTAGCAAAAAAGGCTGGTGTGAAAGTTAGAGATGTTCATAAAACATCCCTACTACTCCAGATGGACATCTCAGTGTACATTATGATCCATGTTTGTGTTGTATGTTGTAACAGCTGTTACGTTTCTCTGTTCTCTCTCCACCGTCCTGCTGCTGCAAATTTCACACCCCAGGTTTTAGTGTTTGACTTTGGCAGCGAAGTGTATGTGTGGCATGGGAAAGATGTGTCTTTGGGTGATAGAAAAGTGGCTGTCAAACTGGGAAAGCAGCTCTACAGCGGAAGCTATGACTACAGCAACTGCAGAGTCAACCCATTAGATGCGTCCTGCACGAATAAAGATGTGCCTCAGTGAGTAAGACGGGACAAATCCCACACGACCGTAAGAGTTTGGAGACTTTGTTCGACTATCCATTGTGTTATTGTAGCCTCTAGTGGTTTTATTTCGCCAGCACATCTGCACAGTGAAGGTTTTTTTCCACTGATAACTCTGTGTGTGTGTGTGTGTGTTTGCGTAATTATGTGTGTGATAGGCAGGGGGAGGGTCGTCCCAGTTGGACACTGTTTGGCCGGCTGTCAGAACACAATGAGACATCATTGTTCAGAGAAAAGTTCCTGGACTGGGCTGAAAGGAAGAAAGAGGAAGCAGCTCAATCTGAGGAAATCAAGGTAGATGAGATTAGACTCACTGTAAACACATTAATAACAGTGACTGTGGCTATCTGACAATCTGTTATCAGGGAGTTAAGACAAACACTGCTCTGCTGTAGATCGTTTAATTAATGAACATACTGAGTAAGAAAACAATTGTAAAACTGACCTGGAAACATTGTTTGTCTGCTCAGAGCCCAGTGCACTCCACTGTCCGCTCCCCACTAGAACTGGAGCTGCAGCCATGTGACACCCGAGCTCTGCTGGACAATGAGCCCGATCCGGTGAAGACCGTTCTGGAGGGAGTCAACGTCCAGCGGGGTCACGGCCTGGTGAGGACGGAGGACGGTAGACAGGCGGAGTTGGCCACAGTAGCCGTAGAGGCCTGGCACATCAAAGAGCACGGTGAGGAGGAGTTGCCTAAAGAGAGTCTGGGCCAACTCCATGAGGGCGACGCCTACATCATCCGCTGGAAGTACTCTGCCACTACACTCGGTGAGTCATGTTTTTAATCCAGCAGCAGCTCGTAGAGTTAGAACTAGGTTTGTCAAATAGGATGTCTGGATATGAAATCTTAGTCAAATTAATGAAAAGAGGAATTAGTATCTGTCTGACTTACTGAAAATTCTTTAATGCGTCTATTTGGAGAGCACATGTACTACCATCGCATCACTGAAAAAATGCAAATGTACCTCTGGCTGACAAATCTGCATGTTGCATTCAAGTCTTCCAACTTTCCAGAAGTGGAAGCAGAAGTCCTGATTTCAGCTGCCAGGTTCACTTTGGTTCTTCTGTTTCTCTGTCAGTGGGGAAGCGACAGAAACCTGGAGAGCTGAGCGCCGGAGCTCCTGGAAGAGAGAGGACTGCTTGTTTTTTCTGGCAGGGCCAGCGCTCCAGCATCAGCGAGAAAGGAACCTCGGCCCTAATGACAGTGGAGCTGGGCAGCCACAGGGGGTCACAGGTGCGTATCAGCTCATCACAGTCACACACTATCAGTAAAATGTTTTTATTGGGGCATAGTTCCTCTTTAGCAAGGGAAAACAGTTTGCTTTATTACACAGAGAGATGTTAATGGCAGGATGTTCAGGTGATAGCTGATATGAATGAGGCTTTGTTCATCTGACTGTATGTGATTTGCATGGCTCAAGGTGTTGGTGAGTCAGGGGAAAGAGCCACCGTGCTTCCTCCAGCTCTTCCAGGGAGGTTTGATCATCCATAAGGGCAGCAGAGAAGACAGTGCAAAAGACACAGGTAACAAAAAGACTAAGAAGAAGTCAGTTGTCTTCAGCAGTGCTCATTTAATTCACTGTAAAATCATGTCTGTGTTTAGGTGGCTGGAGGTTGTTCTGCGTCCGCGGTGAGGCAGAGGTGGAGGCTTCTCTCGTGGAGGTGAGCTGCCTGCGTGCCAGTCTGAGGTCACGTGCCAGCCTGGTGCTTCTTAATGCTCAGAAAGCTCAGCTGTACCTGTGGCACGGCTGTAAATCACATCCCAGTGCCAGGCAGGTGGCTAAAAGAGCCACAGACAAACTGACCCAGAGTTGTCCATCAGAGCTCGGCCTGAGCAGCAGCAGCAGCGTGAAAGTCGAGGAGGTGGAGGAAGGAGCTGAACCCTCAGAGTTCGTCACGGCTCTGGGCTCACAGGACAAAAAGGCCTACGACTGTATGCTGCAAGGTGCGTCCTCACGTTCATGTGTTTCTCAGCAACTTCCCCAATTATCAGCAAGACGGATCATGACTGATTTAAGTGTGTCATCTCCAGATCCAGGGAAGTACAACTACACACCCCGGCTGTTCCGCCTCAGTGCCAGCTCTGGGTTGTTTGAAGGGGAGGAGCAGCTGTATCCTGCTCGAGTGACAGAGGGCGTCATGGCGATGCCTTTCCTGCAGGAGAACCTGTATGCTGCTCAACAACCAGGTACCACACACCTGAAGTTATACTTCAGTGAATAGTATGCTTATTATTTGTCTGATGGTTTCTGTGTAACTAGATGTCCTGCTTTGTTTCTGCAGTGTAAATTTATATGTATCCACAGAATATTTGAACTTTTCCTGAAAAAGGAAGAAACTGAACTTGTCTAAGCTTGTGAGCCCAAAATGAAATTAACTGGTACGTTTTAGAGCCTCATCCCTGATCTGAATCAGAGATATCTGAGCTCTAACCGGTGTCACATCCTGAAGCCGCAGACAGAAAATACAAGGGCGTTCGCTATCACAGTCCAAGATTCGCTATCAACCTTGGACTGGTGAAAACGTAACAATAAGATCCAGATGTTTAAAAGACTCTTTGATGTGCTTCTCTGTAGATGATATCTTTCATTGTTCAGCCTTTCTCACTTTTGAAACACCTACAGCTGAATATATTACTCCCTTTTGTTCTCACTGGATGTATGAGCTCTACCCTCCGGTCTAATTCTCCTGTCGTTCCCTCTTCAGCTCTGTTCATGCTGGATAACCGTATGGAGGTGTATCTGTGGCAGGGCTGGCAGCCTGAAGACACACAGTGCACCGGCTCTGCAAAGATGCGCTGGGACAGCGAAAGGAAATGTGCCATGGAGACGGTGCTGCAGTACTGCAAAGGTCCGACTCTACAGACAGGAACTGCTGCTGTAATCAGACCAGTGCTGTCACCTCTGATTATTTAGCTGAATCTGAAATAAGATGTGTGACATTGTCTTGCTGCTCAAATTATTGTGATTTGTGAAATTGTGATTGTGTTTTTCGATATTGATCTTTTTTTTGGTAAAAATATGACAAACTTATAAATACTCCTTCGAAATCACTGCTAGTGTTGTTTTATGTTACTAAATGTCTGAATTCAAATGCATCACCACCTATGGATTTTGGTGTTCATTTCTTCTCCGCTGCTGCTTTCCGTCCAATTTACAGAGAAGAACCCTCGGCGACCCCCTCAGGCTTATCTGGTCCTTGCAGGCTGTGAGCCCCTCACCTTCACCAACATCTTCCCGTACTGGGAGAAGGATACCAGTGTCACATCAAAGGTGGGTTGTTGACACTACAAAGACTCACCTGTCAGTGCCACCACCCAGATTCGTCGCATCTAGTGTAAAGAGTTGCTGGGGGGGAAAAAAAACGAAATCTTGCAGACGACATTGTAACAGAGCAAAATAAAAATAATTTATGTAAAGTTTAAATGTTGCTCTGAATTGAAACCGGTGACCTTTCAGTTTCCAATCAGCCTCATTAAACTCAGGAACAATGTAGTATATTGGCTGATGATGTGAATTCATTTGCACATATTTTCATAATATCTATTTAAATCTGTTGTGTCTCGTTTTAGCTAACACAAATGAAGTAGTGGAAACTCCAGTGGGCTGATGTTTGTTTATTTGTGCAGGGTGAGAGCCCCAAGAACAAAGTGATCCTGGTGAAGGAGGCTCTGTCCAAGCTCAGTAAGCAGCAGTACTCCATCGAGGAGCTGACCCACAAACCACTGCCAGAGGGGGTGGACCCTCTGCGCCTGGAGGATTACCTGTCTGACGAGGACTTCAAGGTAAGACACACCTGGTGCAACCACTGTTAGAAAACTGGAGGAATCTTATACAACAATATTCAAACACAAATGATACATACATACAAAAAAAGCAACAAATGAAGCTTAAAAGGTTAAAAGAACAAAAACTTTGCTTTCGTATAGCAGCTGGTTCATACATAAATCCAGTCGTAACTAAAGATCATCAAGGGCCTTTGTGTCATTAATACAGTGTAATGTTACTGCGGCGCTAAAATATTGTCTAACTTCAACGTTTTACAGACACTTCTTGAGATGAGTCGAGTCGAGTTCAACGCCCTGCCAAACTGGAAGCAAAAGAACCTGAAGAAAAGCAAGGGTCTGTTTTAAAAATCTTTTTTTTTTCTACAGACTTTTCTTTTCTTTATGTTCTCAGCAACTTTTCTTACTTTTTTTTATTCCAAGGAGAAAAAAAGCGATAATGTCCTTCTTTTGTAAAGGACAGACAAAAAACACACATGTACAATTTCGTTCAAAAGTTGATCTATTTTTAATAATAGTGCCATTTTTAATGTTTCTCTGTGTCATTGAAATATTTTAGCCAACAATTATGTGCAATTGTTAATCTTTTTTGATAGTATGGTTTATTTGTATGGTAAGATTAGTTACCCTTGCAGTATAAATATGTAATATACTACAGATGAATGTGTTTTTATGTTTAGTCCAGACGTGTTGATTTTTGGGTGAGAATGACTTTGTATGAAAATAGCCAGTGATTTGAAAAACTGAGGGGAATTATTGATCCATTTTCACATTTCATGGAAAATATCGGCACGAACAGTGTTGACGCTGTGAGGTTGAATAAGAGGACAGAAAACAGATGACAGTTCAGAGAACAATCCCTACCATTTGTGGTTGT
Source organism: Caranx ignobilis (assembly GCA_021432705.1). NCBI lineage: Eukaryota > Metazoa > Chordata > Actinopteri > Carangiformes > Carangidae > Caranx > Caranx ignobilis. The sequence goes on from MU269988.1 coordinate 9,196,934, forward strand.
TTCAAAGAAACATGCTGGCGTCAAACCAAGACTGTGTGACAGACAACTTCTGCTTTAATTGTAACAGCAAAAAAACAAAAACAAAAGATTTCCACATTCATTTGTGTGATGACGTCCCTTGTGATGAGCAGAAACTGGTCCAAATTGAAACATAAACCCTAAAATGACTTTCCAAACATTAAACTGGTACAGCTGAATTTATCAGGCAATTAAATCTGGCTCATACTCAGTTTTTCCAGGCTTGGTACTGAATAATTCCTGGTAATCATGAGTAACTTCCTGTTTGCCAGTGATGGCAGCCCTCTGATAAACTGGTTGCTTGGGACCAAATCCAATGTTTTTGTCTTTTGTCTTTCTTCTTAATGTTTTGTGAATGTGTGTGTGTGTGTGTGTGTGTGTAAATCCACAACTAAAAGTATTAAGTGTGTGTATGAAAGAGACTGAGAGGAACTGTGCAGCACAAACTGCCTTTTGTAGCTCCCTGTGATGTGCGAATTAGGAAATTCTCTGCATGATCACAAACTTGTATTGCTTAACAATCCTATATGAATTTATTTGCAATTTGCATCCTTTTTGTGATACTTAAGATCTGCATTATATGTGGAGACCAGCTTTTATTTCTTGGCACATAAAAACAAACAATGGGTGGTTGGGAAGTGAGAGGGTGATGCTCGATGTTCCCTTTTTAAATAAAATATTGTTAAAAAATGTCTGCTTCTGATGTTTTCTCTCCAACAGCCTATCAGAGGTCACATCAGAGAGAAACATGATCAAAATGAATAATGACTCAGTGGGATGTTTGAGTGGAAAAGAGGCATTGTTAATGTTATTAGTGTTTAACCTACGAGTCAAAATGGGATCAATGTTCCAACAGCCGCTGCATTGTAAACACAACACATTATTTCTTTGGAATAACTAACCACAGTCATTTATTGCTGTGCTTTTTGTGTGGGTGTTGAATGTGGCCTGAAGAGTCAACTTCTTCACAGTAGTTTGTCATGATGCCAGTTAAAGCATCCAAACACCAAGATCCTGCACAGGCTGTGACCTCGTGCACTGAAATGTTAAACGGTGACTGTTTCTCTAAACATCTTCATAGGCCTTTTTTTCCCACAGCGGGGATTTGGACCTGTCATATCAGGGGAAGCACAGGTGAAACTAATCACATTTACCTCGGCTCCATTTCATTTAGGGCTTTCAGAAAGCTCTGTGAAGTGAGCCAGCGAGCACAAAGCCGGAGCTGGAACTGCTCCACCTAAATTGAATCAAGCCAGCATTAATGTTATTAGTAACACCTGTGTTGGACAAGTCAAACTGTCCACAATGTGGCCCGAGAGAAAGGCCTCTACAGCTTTGTTGGATTAGATGCTTTAAAATACATAAAAGCCATCAGAGCACAAATGTCCATTTTATTCAAATATGTCAAACAGCCACAATTGACGAGACGGACTTTGTTAGCTTTGGCTGACTTAGAACTACTGTGGAAAAGCATGAGAGAAACAACACTCATGTATACAGTAAGCTCATTGTCCATCATATCAGTGAGCACAGGGGGGTAGACATCATTTTGGGAATACTTGGACCAGAAGCTTAAGGCCCTTTTCATTGAGAAAATGTGAATACACAAATTCTACTCTTAAGGATATTGTGAGCTATAAGTACAGATTTATTTGTCCACTTCAAGGCAGTGAAACCATGTGTAAACACTGTCACAGTTCAGCTTTTGGCAACACACTGCTGGAGTTGTGTTTGTCCACTTCACTAATGTAAGACAAATGTTCACACTCTTTGTAGCTCTGGTTTTGGTTTCCACCAGACCTAGAAAGTGAGAACACATGACATGACACATTGACGTGCTGCTAAGGCACACAACAGAAACTTACTGCAGTGTTATACATACATATACATATCGGGTAAGGTTTTTTTGTTTTGTAATGTTTCAATCTATAATTCTATCTGTCTACAAGATCAGTGCCTTTAGTGTGTACATCTGCAGTAGCTAGATCCAGGATTGTGCAACTGTGTTGTTCTGCTTATGTTTGCACCTTTGCAAACCACTGCATTAGGTACAAGGTGATCATGGCAGCCATGTCCATGCATGGCCACCAGGGGGTGTTGTCTGTCCAACCTTTTTCTTCCACTGTGCAGCCTTTTGGAATCTGGTGTTAACAAAAAGGGTTGAGAATAAAACATTCAAAACAAACTTGTGAGGCAGAATGAAGTTTATGTTTGTGGGTGGAGGTCAGGGTGACGAACACTGTCACAAACATTCATAAATATCCATTAAGTTCTACCTGACTCATGCATTTCAATAGCTGTTTTAAACAACACCTGCTTGGGCTGGGATGCAGTGCAAATGCGGATAACACACCCAGGGTCAGTGACACAACGATATATCCAAACACTCAGAGATTGGCATGGATTACATAAAGGAAACATTTATTCAAACATAAACGAGCTCTGCATCTCTTCCCTGCAGAGCCACAAATCACGTTGATGCCAACAAACAACCCAAAAATTATTTCCACAACAGATGGCAGGAGGTATCCACTGCTTCCTCCAACAGCAACTGGGCGGCTGGTTTGTTTATTTATCATCAACTGCTGTCCTGCGAGCATTAATCACCTGCACCGCTCTGCCTTCTGGCTCAGGTGCCACGGCGGCCCACAATGCGTCTGACGTGCAGGCAAACAATGAAGCTGCAGATACGAGCTAGATTAGCTTGAGTAATAACATCCTGGGTGTGAGATGATGGAGCTTCGTTGGGCAAAACTGTCTAGAGCTTTGATCAGGCCACAAATTTTGACTGAGCACAAAATTGAAGCTTTCCTGAACTCACAATTAGACTTCATTTCATCAGTTCCCTGATACATATGCAATACACTAATACCTTCACTGATGCAGCGTGTCATCACATTTGTTTTCCTTAATTATGCTGATGAAGGTTTGAGGGGATTTTCAAAATAAAGCACCCCATTTGATGTAATCTAGGTTATGACAAGGTGAAATTAGCTTTCAGTGTTAGCAAGCACATCAGAGGAACAGTTTTGGGGCATTTTGGAGATGAGATGATTACATAACTCAAGTCTGTTTAGGTTCTTTTGGCTTTCATTTGCTTAACATAGCTTGTTTTAGCTTAACTTTTTTTTTAACTAAACGTATTTCAACTTTGTTTAGCTTTGCTTTGTTTAACTTAGCTTGGCTTATTAGCTTTGTTTAATTAACTTTGTTTAACTTATCTTAAAGGGGAACTGTGAGTCTGGTCGCTTTTCTGCTATTTTGCTAACCCTCCTCCCGGCCATGTGCATTTGTTTTTAATAAAGCCGGCGAGAAAGCAATCCATGGAGCGGTGGATAACGTTATTTGTCATATACGCATTATGATGTGTATATTTATATTTATATTAGTTTTCTCTGTCTTAAACAGGAGATTACAGGTTACAGGGCGTTTGTGTCACGGTGCCACCAAGACGAGAGCTGGGACACTGGAGGCGCTGATTTTGCAAGTTTGTTTTTCGGCCAAGAGACACTAGGTGGAAGGCAGAGAGCCTCCATTGTCCCTAGTAACAAGTTACAAGTCATTTATTTAACCATCACAATCACTCCAAAGCTGTTTAATTAAGGTAAACATGCAGCATAGTTCCTCTTTAACTTAGCTTAGCATAAAGGCTTCACATACAAGGGAAACAGCCTGATAGTAAGCCTGAGGTAACCAAATCTGATAACCAGGATCTCTACTACTTAACGCTGTGTATTTTAATGCTTTCAATCAAAGGACAGAAATGAAACATTCACGTGTTGTAGAGGTTATTTGCCCTAATATTTCTTGGCTGTTCACAGTATAGCTAACATCCTGATGGTTTCCTGGCAGATAGAAACACTACTCACAGCCAAGAAATAGTCCTCAACATAACCAAGCATAAAACCATCACTTGTCATTTTTATAGTTGTGAATTCAACAAATTAAACATATTGTGTTAATTAGCCAAACCCCTGGTATGAGAAAGGTATTAACCTGCTTATCCAATCTAAGCAGAGACGTCTGCAAATCACAGCATGAAACATTTAGTGTTTTTACCACAGTTCATCCCAGAAAACATTACAGGCTGGATCTTTACACTCACTTGCATTTTACCCCAGCAGTTTGTCAAAACTGTCCTTGCCAACCTCTTTTCATCAGTGATTCAGAGCTCTCTCTGTGCTGCATGCTCATCTTGGAAAAAAAAAAAAGATAAGAGTAGTACCAGAGTTATTTGATTTGTGTGTGTGCGCGTGTGTGCGTGTGTGTGTGCATTTGCTGTAATAAATGCTACCTTCAAATGTTCCCAAAGATACGTTTTTTGGAGAAGTGATTTTCTCAGAAAGATCCAAACAATGTCGAATCAGCAATATACCTGCGTGCCCCTGCTTTTATTTGAGGTCTTCTCCACTATGAGGCAAAATGAGTATTAGCTGGAGCAGTGGAGATGAACTCTGGTTGGAGGAGACCAAGTGAGTCCTTCTTATTCTCATAACTCACAAAGCAATAGCACCGAGCTCGGCTGGAAAGAAAAACAAAGTAAAACTCCTGTTCTTATGTGGGAAATCCAAGACCTTGAAAAATTCATTGTTCGCTCTGAGTGCAGGGACTCGTGTTGAACTGAGGGAAATCAGCAAAAACGTGTGTGTGTGTACGTGTCGGCGTGCATGCACTGCGGAGAGTGGGAATAAAAGTGATAATGTTGCTAATCAATGTTTCTCTCTGGCTTCCCTCCCAGCAGCTTTGGGCCTGGATCAACTCACCAAGCTCTCACACACTCCTTAACAGCTACAGTGGGATTAACTCTGTTTTCTGTTTTTAGTATTTAAAGAACATTTTTCCTCCACTTGAGTTTTGCATGGAGGATTTTTACTTCTGTGTTTTCACACAGCGGTATTAAAGCATCTTAATACTTTCTTTCTTTTGTGTTTCAGAGTAATTCCAACTCAAAGGCTGATATTATAGTGTTTTCAGTGATGCCTCGTGGCTTTTACTGTCTCAACAGACAGAGCTGGTGTCAGGGCCTGAAGTGTTAAACAATAATGATAAATAACTTGGTTGAAAGCTCCAGACAAAGCCAGTACATGGACCTTTGGGGATTATTATGTAGCACATACTGTTGTCAGGGTCAAGATTTCAACTCCTTTGTTCTTCAACAAAACAACAGAGAGCAGCTCCATCGGAGGACAGAGGACCTCTGCTGGTCCTAGACGACATGCTACAGATCTAGTGTATATCCTTGAGGCACCTCCTCCACAAATGAGATGACATGACCCTCTGAGGATTTATCAAAACTAATGATGCATCCAAGGCAGTCCTCATCAAATTGAAATCTTTTTTTTTCTTTCTTGGCTTTGGCATCAATACATCTTGTGAAAGCATGGACTCCATTATGGAGTGGAGTGGAGCCTTTTATGGACTGTCCTTTGGAGATGAGCAAACGCACTTTATAACTGACAAATGTGAAAGCAGATAGATAGATAGAGAGATAGAGAGATAGACAGACAGATAGACAGATAGACAGATAGATGGATAGATAGATAGATAGATAGATAGATAGATAGATAGATAGATAGATAGATAGATAGATAGATAGATAGATAGATAGATAGATTAAAATGAACTAAAACAGGATGGAAAGAGACTGCAGGATTTGCAGGCACTAACACACTCATTATTTTGAGTTCATCCACTTTATTTCCTCCCAAATTACCCGACCAGGGAATACTGCAGGCCAACATGGCTCTGGTCTGTTGCAATGTCCCAGTAAGCCATGACAATGTGACAGTGAGCCAGTGCACACAATGTCAGGACCTGGAAACCGAAGCAACCAAATGGAATTAAACCATTTATTTACACTTGTGCTTTCCCTGCTATGACATGCCAAAATGTCAGCCATGACAAGGACCTATTAAGTAAATAACTTCCAGAGTGCCATGAGTAGAGTCTGGAGAGTCTTTTTAAGAGGTAATCTTCTTGTGAGTGGATGTAAATGAAGAATGAAATAAAAATCAAACAAGCAAACACTTGTATTAGCACACATGTTTAGCATTAGGAGAGTTGCTCCCACTGAGCCAAATGCTGAAGTGAGCATTTATATTGCCTGATGTGTAATGTCAGCGGGTATTTCCAGGCAGCAGATGGTGACAGTTTGCCTACTTAACTTCAGCACACTCTCTCTCTCACTCTCATTCTCCCTATCCCCCACACACACATGTATGTGCTCACACAGTTTAACCACACAAAGCTTCCACCACACGGAGAGAGAAAACAAACAAATTCATATCCTCCACCATCCTCTGACAAAAGCAGGTACTCTACACCACTTGCATGCATAAATAGGTTGCCTCCTTCACACACACACACGCACATCCTCCAGTGACGAAAGCCTGACTGTATCGACCATGACATCAGTCCTGTTTCCCGCGGATGAGAGGAGAACAGCGGATGACAGATTGATTGAAAGATCTTCCTCCCCCTCTCATCCATCATTTCAGCCTGTTCAATCCATTGGCCCCAAAGAGAGAGAAAACCATTTAGGGCAGCCCTGACCATCAAGTCACCCAGAGGGGTTGTAGGCGACACACAGCTGGGGCTCTACTCTTACAGAAAGCCAGAGGACCACAGTTTGTTTGGCTTGGATTAATGCAAAGTGCCATTTACTTGACCTTGGCTTTCGCAATGTAAAGGTAACAGGCCGACTCCTGCTGTGGGTGTAGACTGAATGTCGTTAGCCCTGTGGCAGTCGGAGCTGCTGGATAATCTAATGCCAAAAGTTCTTTACCTGAGTGAGGTTGGCAGAGGCACAAAATTTAATCTGGAGACATGGGGGATTTGTCTAAGCTCCTCTAAGATATGTCTCCACTGATGCTGTGTGAAAGTTGGATTTTTGAATCTATTCATTTTGCCAATATGTTTTTGAAATTACAAGCATGAGATAAATGTTGGAATAAAACTGAAAAGTAGGTCCAACAACACGTGTGTGTGAGGCAAAATCATTTTGGGTTTAGATGTAAAACTCACTCACATTCATATCCTGGCTTATTTGTCTCTTTTATTGTGTCTATCAATCTGTTGTATTGTGCACTAACCATGACAGCCTAATAAACAATTGCCCAGATCAACACACAGATGGGCTTTTTGAGATTGATGGATATTAAACACCCACACATAGATTCTTTGTGGGCAAACAAACAAGAGTGAGCAGCTAAAATGTTTAAAGCTAAATGCAGCGGCTATTATTTCATGTTGGGAACAGTCCACCCCATAATGTTGTTTTTGTTGTTTTTGTTTTTTTTTTTTTTCTAATATCTGCTGCTGAACGTCATTTCTGGTCAATAGTCACCTTTGGGAGGGAGATAAACATCACATCACTGTGGGAGCTTCAGTCTTCTCCATGTTTTTGTGATGCTAGTCAGGAGCTAGCTTGTTAGCATACATGAACTACATTAAATTCTTGCCAAATCTTAATCATTGCGCATTTAGACAAAGTCAGATAAAACTAATTTAACTCAAAAAATAAACTGTTAAAACAGTTAGCTAAATTTAACATATAAACAGCTGAAATAATAATGCTAGTCAGGACCTAGCTTTTTAGCATGATCATTTAAATGGATATCTTGGTCATGCCATCATCGCTGTGGCTCCTTCACATGCTTTGAACATAAAATACATGAAACTCTTGCTAAATAGGTGTATATAAATAGTTAAAATAATTAGCTAAACACAATCAGGTCTGATGACTGTTATCATCACAGTGTAATTAATTAGCTAAAATTAGCTACCATTGGGCCTAACCCACAGGTGTGATTAGCTAAAATCACTGTTAATGTATGAACAGACTTTGAAATAATTAGCCAAATGTGATAAACTAGAATTACTGTATGATATTGTACTGCCAATTTTCTTTCCCTTTTTTTTTATAACAAACATTTCGTGGGCTGATTTCAGTCATGATGGTCTGACCTGGTGCTATCACCTGGGTGCTCAGAGGGATTTCAAATAGACAAGACCATAAGCCTTGGATGTCTGCTGTGAGATGAGCATTTTAAGGGCTGAGGAGGTACTCATCAAGGGAAACGAGCACCAAACACAACAGTAGCCTATAATAAACTTCTAGGTCAGACACCCATTAGAAAAGAATGCCAGCATCAAAGCCGACTGCCACCAGACGCAAACACTTGTGTATCCTCAAAACAGTCGGGAAAAACACATGATGAAGGAGCACAGTAGCTCTCAGTAAAATAAAATACTTTATTAAATATCACTGTGGTAATCTATGTCAGTGTGGAAGCTTGCACTATAAAGTGAATATTGCGGAAAAGAATATCACTAGGGAAATATGTCTGTAACAAAGTGTTCAGTGCTTTTTGAAACAAAGAGAGGAAAGGAGTATGAGGATGACATTTCCAAAAAACAACAAAAGTCAAATTTTGGATTGCAGTAAATAGAGAACATAGAGAGAGGAAAAGAGCACAGATGGAGGGGGAGATTGATTTAGAAAGACAAAAAAGAAAGTAAAGGTAAATACTTTTTTTGCATTGTAGGGTTTCTCATAACACCAGCAGGTTGACCTGACATTTGTTGTAGCGTGAAATCAATGAAATAACAGTCATGCAGTTCTCTGTTTACATTCAAGCTCCCTGGAGGATGAATATTGATGACATGGGTGACCTTGTGACTTTACCTTCAGTGGCAGCAGCCAATCAAACTTTCATATTATCTTCGATCACATAGATGTCTGCTTGCTGAAGTGGTACAGAATTTTGCATTACATTCATTCATACATTCAGGGTTTTCTCTTGTACCAACATGTGACTGGTGTGACTGTTTTTGTTGTTAGTCAGATGTATTTGTGGTCACTTTGGTGGTTTTGAATTGTTGTTTTAAATACAAATAATCTCACAATGGTCACACGCAGGAACATCAGTCAATGTCTGCCTAATACCTTTAGCAACAGTATAGTTATAGTTGGTGTCAGTGCACTTCCTTAATCTCTGAAAGCAGACTGAAACTCTACTTAAAAAAAGAAAAGTCTTTCATAGGCCAATATGCGTCTTAGGGATTTTAGCAGGGGGAGACGGCTTTGTAATTGACCCATAATTTCTGTGTGATGATGGGCCTCAGCTTTCCTGTACTGTCTACACTTATTACGCCCAGTGAGCTTTTTTGTTCTTATCATCTAATCCTTGCTAAGCCCATCGGGGTCTTTGGCAAAGCTAAATGGGGTTGTCCACTGTCTGATATGGAGTGACCTTCTATGTGGCAGAAGTAGCTGAATTAGTTCAGCCAGGGTGCCGTCTCCATGTCCTACCACCACTTTCATTCTATTTTCTGTTTCATCTTTGGTCCCTGTATAATACATCCAGAGCTGCTTTTTACAGTATGTGAATTGATTTGTTCCAAACTGACACTCTCATCATTGTCTGACAAGTGTCGTCCTTTCTTTTACTTCCTGATGAATCAATCTGAGCAAACTGTGAAGAGAACATAAAATGTCTAGAGGTGCCAAAATGGTCACACTTTTCTATTAGATATAGCTTTAGACATAACTGTGCAGTAACATTATTATTGTGGAGCTTTTTTTTTTAACCAGAATTCATTTCCACTGTCTCTATCTGCCTATTTTGTCCCTTATGCCCGTTTCATTCTCATTCCACCTCTTCTTCTGAATCCATCTTTATCTATGAATTTCTCCCTTTTCACTGGTGAAGTAGGGGATTATGTTCAACATTTCATGCACTTTCTTCCAGCATTTTTCCCTGTACATTAAGTTTTGAATCACAGAGGTTTTTTGTTTTTGCCTCCATTGTTTTCAGGTTGTCCATCCACTTCTTGTGGATGTGATATCTCAGTAGAGACACTTTGGCACAAAGAATCACATGGACTTAACTATGAACTGATTAGATTTGGTGGTCAAAGGTCAAAGCTCAAGGTTATGGTGACCTCTCAGAATACAATTTTGGCCTTGTGGATGAGAAACCATTCACATTTGGAGCAAATGACAAATGAACCATGTTAATGTAATGTCTGCTTACATTACTTAAGGTCTGTTTGTTCATTAGCTGACTGAATTGCTGTAGAGGATAACATGGCAATGCTAGCATAGGCTAACGTTTATTGTTGGCTCTCATGTATGTACAGTATATAGTAGCGGTGGTGATCATATACAGAACCTTTAAGTTTACTATTGTTTTTATAAAAGTAATTCACATCTCAACTGAAGCCAAACCCTTCAAATTCAATTCATCTTACCCTCTCTTAAACCCATCAGCTCTTCACAGATCCTGGGGACAAAGACAGTGGCCTCCTGTAACAGTCTCCAGTGGTGAGTGCCAGCTAATGATTGGACAGCACACTCTCTACTGGATCTAAATTGGACAGTAGCTAAGGGTTTATTGCAGGGTTGATACTGTGCCTAGATTTCATCAAGGACACTGTAAGGTCGATCCTTACGGTCTAACAGTGAGTGAGGAGCGAGGATGTGATGTTAAGGGGTGTGTGTGATAAAACTGGTGCTCTGTGTGTGTGTGTGTTTGTTAATGTCAGACAGGGGGTTCAGGCTTTATTCATCTGCTTTTTACTATGAAGCTTTGATATTTCCCCCCAGATTAGATGTTTCTGGTGTTTTACAACAGTCTGGAAAATAATTTATTCCTACAGTATACACATCTCCTGTGGTTTCATGAACTCATTCTCCTACACAGATGCTGTGAAATTGCTTTCATAGTTATGTTTACCTTTGCCTGTAATGGTTACTGCATGCTTGCATGCACATACACACCTCTGTGTCTGCGTTGCACAAATACATTGGACCTCAGAATATTTAAAATGTATATCTTTATATATTCGTATTCACAGTTGGGTTTCAGTTTCACTGCAGGTGTTTATCAGAGTTTATGTCTCATTTTATGTATGTTTTCCCTTTTTCTCACTCTCATTTTCTCTCCATCTCCTCTTTCATCCATGTGCCCCTCCATGTCTACCTTTTCTTTCATCCTCTCTCTCTCTTTCAATCTGTCAGCCTCTGTTCTTTCTTTCCACTCCACTCCAACCTGCTCCCTCTTCTCCATCTCTGTTAAATTTGCAACAATCACAAGCAGTGGGAAGGCTATTTTCCAGCTGTGTGCCAACACTGGTATCTGCAGTTCTGGGTCAGAAGTGCTGTTGTATACACCTCAAAGTGCCTGCAAGACAAAGGCAATGTGGGTAACATGGTCGGGATGGGTTTCCACGGCAACTAACAGGTTTCCCCCTGAAAGGCTATAGTTTCATCGACTTGAAAGACGGGGACCGATTTTGTGGTTTATACGCATCCTTCCCTCTTGAGCCCTTGAGATGATGGTTTTCATCAAGGGATGCATACATGCGTTCTTTGTTGTTGCCAAACTTGAATAATCAGATTTGGAGTTGAAAAAGTGCCTCCTAATTATCCTCAAATGGTTTCCCTTAACAGGCTTTCCCCATTTGTAAAAAGCACTTGTAGTGTCACAAGCTATAAACAGCGGAAAAATATTCCAGTTTAATAGCAGGCTTGTGCTGCAGTCCAGATGACAGGATCACAGCGCTTTTAAAAATGATGGTAACTGTGTAATTGTGATGAATGTTGTGTCAGCGTGTGGCGCTGATGGAAACCTTGGAGTGAGCTGACCAGCTAACCCTCAATGTACTCAAGCAGCTAAATCAGTTCCCCTAGCCCCCTTGTAGCATGCACTGTCACAAAGGATTTCTATACTGTGCTTTACTCACATGGTGATACACCAATGTGTTGTGTAGCCTGGCACCGTGTATACACTCACACAGATTGCCCTGACATGCACATGCACAGGCACACTTATGCTTTTAATGTAAAAATTGTTACTTGCTTATCTACAGAGGGGAGAGAGAGTCAAGTGTTTCTTCAACATGGGGTTTAATTTCACCACATCAAAGAGCCGTCTCTTTCTCTCAGTCCCAAACCTTCTGTTTATTTCCTCCACTGAACTTCAATTTACCCAGCAAGTGTAATTTGATGATGTCTCACCTTTCATGTCTGTGCTAATGTTGGCTGCAGCAGCCAGTGTTCGTGCATTTAGGCAGAAAATGTAAAGGCGAAAACCTGCACGAGATGATTTAGATTTTTTCATTCACTGGCTTTTGCCGTAATATCCACAAATCTTCAATACAATTTGTTATCGCAGGGCCCTCTGTTGTTTTATACATCGCAGTGATGTAATAAATGTGACACAACATCAGCAATTTTTCCCATAAGAAACTCAATTTCACCCGCAGCAGAGGGGATTCTCTGTGGTGTTTGCTATAGCGGCATTTTTATTTTTTTTTTCCATGTCGGTCTCACCTCAGTGCAGTCCATTACAAGCATTTTGCTATCAGGGGAGTTTATTACTGGCAGAAAAGCAAAAGCAAAACAAAAAAATCACCACGATCTCTCCATTTCCACCACCTAGCATGTGTTTCCTATAATGACACACATACGCTTTGACATGTTTTGTAAAATAATCTGCGCTTTGACCCCTCCTCACAAGGGGTTATGAACAAAACCATTTCCTGCTGTTCCGCGGCCTCCCTGATGACTCCTGCTGCTGTTGGCTCGGCGCATTTGTTGCGTGCCCTCGCTCCGTCTCAGCGTGACCCCGAGGTGCTCCTGTAACGCCACGCTCAGCGTTTTCATGCACTGAAAGGAGGTGTAATCTGTGTGTTTTGTTGTCACCACATAGGGTTACTTTGATGGATGGGATGTATGTGTTCAATAGACTGTCAGTGTCATAAAGTGCAGAAAATACATTTATGTAATCTATCATCACTGTACACTCACATGTGGATAGATACACATACATCTGCCTGCTATTTCCCACAATGTTCAATATTTTTAAAGAGATTGATGGGGTGAGCTTATTGTCTATAGCAGATATTGCTCCTGGTCTCGTTCCTATGGTTTATTAAAGGGCCCTAATATATGCTGCAAACCTCTTGAGCTATGCTTTACACCTGTAAGGGTCAAAGTCTGTTTCTCAACTTGACCCCTCAGAATGTGATTTTCTATACAACCTTGATTTCAAAAACATCAATGATTAAAAAACAATAAGAACATTCATCCAAAGAAAAGCCTCACACAGTTATTAAAGTGCCTATAAGCAAATACATAATGGGTCTTTCAATGTTAAAGTAGAAGCACTCCATTATACACATCTTTCTGAGTGAGACACCACATTACAGCCCTACTGTAAACCCCATCATACATCATAATTAGTTGCTTTGGACGTAACACTTCTTGGTTTTCTTGCCAGCAGTTAGATGAGGAGCAAACCCAAAGCATAAAAATGATGATTAGCTGTTTTATGGGGGTCATGAACTGGACTGTTTCTCAGCCAGAATCATGACGTCTTTTGGATCTTCATTGGTTGGTTGCTGGCAAATTGCTTTTTACTGCCTGTTTTTTTTTTTTTTTTTTTTTTTTGCTGCAGAACAGGAGACTCAACTTCAAGGACAAAGATATTTTTTACTTTGACTTTCATCTAAGTGCAAGTTTCAAGTATTTCATGTTCTCTTCAAGCAGCCGATCAGCTGCAGCTGGGAGTTTTAATTCGTACATGGTAACAGGGCCTCTCTCCAAAAAGTATGTCATATTTCCCATCTTTGTAAACAAACCGATACATTAAATGTCACCTGCTCATGGGTAAAATGTGGTCATGCTGGATTTCACTGACAGCTCTCATGGACACCTCCTCCCCTGTGGTTAACCACTGATCCAGCCACTGGAGGTTGAGTCTTCTCTCTCTGTCTCTCACACACACACATGCAAAAAAAAAAAACACTTCAGTGAACACTTCACCTTCTGTGTGCTTCTCTACTGGGGCTCCTTCAATCTCCTCCATGCTGAGATGAACACACACACACACACACACACTGATTCACTCAAGCAGGGTGACACATGCTGTATCTGAAGCATACATACACTCACATGCAGCCACACTCACACAAAACATACATTCACTGCAGCAGAATATAGAGAGATTCCTACATTCATACAACACGTGTGCTGTATAGGTCACTGTTTAAAATTTCACACACGGCTGCTGGACTACACAGCCTGGAGCTCACCTATCTTTTTAACCATGCTACCTTCATGGATCTAGAGATGTCACTCCCTGTCTGTCAGATGGTCAGTTGATCGGATGGATTTCCATGAGATATTCATAGTGCTCAGAGGATGAATCATACAGACATTGAACTAACCCCCAACCTTTTCCTATGGCACCAGCTCCATCTACTTGTATAATTTATAACCAAATATCTGCACATTTAATGTCATTCTCCATCAGTCTCAGCTGCACGGCATGTGCCAGTTAGCAAACGTGAAAATCATGTATATATTGTCTATTTTTGGGTATTTTAGCTGAGCTGCTTGTTTTTATTAAATATCTCCAGTGGTACAGTTGTCTCATGTAAATCCTCAGTACCACAGAGCTCCATATGGACCAACAGGTGGCTAATGCCGGCTTGTTAGTGCTCAGGTGACAGAGAATCGCTGGGCTCCACACATCAGCCAGACTGTTAAGCAGTTCAAAATGTTTCCCACTTCATTTGTTATTTATTTCATTATTTCATTACTCTCACATCCAATGTGATTTAGCATGTTGTTCAAGATTTGTCAGGATGGTTACAAGATCCTAAGGTCACGACCACAATAAAACAACAAAACTCTTATAGTAACAGCCTGTGAGGCCACAGTTCAGTTTCTGTACAAATTAAACAACATGTTACATGCAAATTAGTGAGTTTTTAAAATATTTTGATTTTGGAAAGAGTTATCGTCAAGTAAATGAGCCTATTATTTTACCTAAAATCTCACATTTTTGCTTCAGTAGTGTTTGTAATTATAAGATGATGAATCTGTTGATAAAAGGAATAGTGACTGAATTCACTTTAATTCATTACCGCTTTGCTCTGAGGACATTCTGGTAGGTATTTCACTGAAGGTCAGTCACCAGATGTGTTGAACAGACCTTGGTGTTTAGATATTCTAGAGATGCTTTGTGTGAAAAAGGCTTTATCTGTCATGTCTTTTTTATGGAGTGTGTAAAACAGCTCTTTGATGTGCACTGGTGATAGCTGATAGATGTGGCGACTCTGTCACAGCTGCTTTAGATCAGCAGATTGCTACTGGCTGATTGAACACATCCTATATAAGCTTTGTATGTGCTGCCGAGTGAGGAGCTCCTCTGAGACTCTGTTTATCTATAGTGAAATGTTGACTTCATTAAACTGCATCCAGAGTGTGTACATTTATTTTCAGCACACTCCAGATTAAAGAGACAAAGAAAAAAAATCCCAAACCCCTTTAAATGTGGTACAGTATCTGACGTGTGTGTGTGTGTGCGTGTGTGTGTGTGACGTGTGGCAGGACCCCTGCATGCACAGTGACATGGGCAGACTGTCAGAGCTGCATGGTGGCACTGGAGCTGATTAATCGGGTGGATGTGTGAAATGGAGGAGTGTTTTTTTGGGGGGGCGGGGGCTGAACTGAACTGCTGACTGTGAGGGAGCATGCAGTGTGTCGATCTGTAAGGCTACTGAATGGCAGAGTGTGTGTGTGTGTGTGTGTGTGTGTGTGTGTGAGTGTGCTGTGTCTACCAGATGGAGCTCTTGACAGTGAACTGTGTCGTGTGGGGGTGCAGTGTGAGAGGCGACATTGAAATGATGTCACTCAGTCCTCTCTTCCTGTCTCCCCTTAATTTAATAAACTCTCTCTCCCTGTCTCTCTCTACCTCACTCTTTCATTCTATCACACTCTAATTCCATCAGATCTGGATCCCCTTGCGTACACTGTAGGGGCAGGTGGTGTGTGTGTGTGCGTCAGGGAGTGCAGGGGGTTAAACATGCGGATAAGACGGCGGGTGCAGTAAATTCACAGCCTTTCCCGTTTGACAAATGACTCTGTCAGCCTCTTGAAGGGCAGCGGCCCTCCATCGACCCTCAAGGTGCCCTTCCGCACATTCAGCTGCGACTGTGGGGATCCAAATCACAAGTGCAATGAACTTCATGAGCAAATGTGTAGCTGGCACCTCTGGGGAGAACAGTTCGCACATTTCATTTTGCGACCCCCCCCCCACCCCCAGTACAGTATCAACATTAGTGGCAGGGGGAATCAAACCTTTTCAAGGGATTCATTTTGAAAACACAGCAGAGAGCTAACAGACGCTGCTTAGAGTCATAGTGTTGCAGGGATTAAACATGTGATGACCAATAATAAGATGAGATGATTGATTTTTTTTCTGCTTCCCTGAAGGTACATGCGAACCTGTGCCACTGCAAATCTGATAATGTCTGAGGTGACATGCAGACAAAATCTGAAGGTTAAGATTTTGTAGCACATTATTGTTCAGAGCTGTCACCCCTTAAAGGTGGGGGAGAGGTCGCTGTGACAAAGGCAAGATGAGTCATACAAACAACAGGGACAGTAACAAACACTCTCTCCTCTGAGATGTTCGTGTTGCTCTTATTTAAACACAGAAGAAGTGACAAACGTATGAAGAAGGACAGGAAGCATCTTGACAGAAGGAATCAGATCTTTGTGATTTCTCACTGTTGCACATGCTGCCCCAAAGGCCGAGTATACTTGTCAGTGTCAAAGCTGCAAAAAATGAAGTAAATCAGTGAAAGTCACAGCGTCTCCTTGTTTTCCCTCACAAAACAACTCACATTAGAGCGACATGTTCTCATATCCAGTGATTAGTCACTTCTCCTCCATGATCACTGGGCTAACTCAATCACTTTCATCAGTTTTCGCTGACATTTGGGAATGAGAATCAAATCAAAGTAATCAAACTGCTCAATTCTCCAATTCTGACTTCTTTTTTCTCTCTCTTTTTTTTCACCACCCATTACAGAAAATACAGGGAAATGGATTTTCAAAGCAATTTTCCTCTGCTCCAAAACAGACTGAGGTTGAGCTGACTGTGAGCAAATGATATTTAATGGCACCGCAGTGGGGAGGGGGGGGGGGTGTTTGGAGGAGGGATGCTTCCATTAGGGTTAGGTGTTGTGTGATGGTGGGGGGAAAATGAGAGATGGTTTGGAGTGGGCGGGTGGGATGTGACCCCCAGTGTTGAAGAGGGGCTCCGTTTGATAGAGTTTGGTCAAAGTGGGTTGATAGAGTTGAGCTTTACAGTTATGAAAGCAGCTCTGAAATGGAAGCGTGTGGGTGCCAAGTGCCTCTTCGAACAGTCGCTTATCTAATTGCATGTCGACAAGTAGGGAAGGGGGGGTGGGGAGAAAATTAGCTGTGTGCATTGATACATGTGTGCGATTGTGTGTGTGTTCATTCATCCCATGCCCATTGTAATCTCATCATATGAAATCCATATTATTGTCTGTGTGCTTTGCGGTTTCCTGTGCATTTGTTGAGGACATAATTAGGTTATTTATTCATGTAGTTACTGTACCAATCAGTGTGTGTTTGCCTCAGCACTGTACTGTACCGTCATGTGGAAGCACTTCCTCTCCCTCTACTCATAAGAGTAACTGCAGTGAGTCAGATTATGAGGTCTGGATAATTACTGTGGGGGATTCAAACACTGCAGCCCTGGTGCAGGATCCCAGGTCAGTACAGTATCATTGAGACTGTACTTTGCTCTTTCAGTGCCAAAGACAGACAGTTGAGCTGCTACAGCTACATCACCTGCTGCTCTGGTAAATTACATTACATTTATTGGTGTTTTTTTTATTGAGTTTCTTCAGTAGGAGGAAGTAGTATCCACTTTGCAGACGATGAAGTTTGAATAATCTCCAAACATGGAGTCTCTGTTTTCACAGCATGCACTTCAGTGATGGAGAACTGCTCCAAAATAATAATTAAAAAACTACATTCATTTCTCAAATGACAGTTTTTTAATTTTTTGAGATACTTTTTTTTCCAATGACTTGAACTAACAACTGTAACATACATAATTGTTTCTACCTCTGTGGTTATGGTTTTATTAGAATCAGGCATAAAAACTATTTGGTAATGGTTGATAATAAAAGTAATGACAGAGACACTATTCAAATCACACCTCAGTTAGCTGATTGGCATCAGCTGGTTCATCCATTCCTCACAGTCAGTGGCTCCTTCAGCAGCTGTGTGCCAAACAACTGACCAGTAACGTCTAATAATATTCATGCTGGTTCACATGTGCTGTTACTTAGCACCGACGCTGATGCCAAGGCCGCTTGCTGCTCCTTTCACTGCCCAACCTGAGGCGCTAAGATTTCATCAATGGGTTTATATAAGAATTAATCACTTCAACAGAACTTTTGTATGTCTGTATCAGTACTGATCTGTTTTTCATGTTCATTTGAGGCTGTGTTATTATTTTTCACATTGTTATTATAATCTAAAGCTGTTATTTTGAAAGAGTAATGCTGGTAGGAGGTACCAACAAACAAACAAAAAAAGAACGCCTCACTTTTTGTTTGCCTGCCTTAAGGTTTGTCAGTATTTTTGTTCCATATTGAATGCCGGTAAAACACAATACACTACAGCTCTGTTGTACTTAACAAACAATTAAGATTCCCAGGTTGAATAAGACTCAGTCTGAAGAAATAATATAAAAGTGTGGTATATAAATAAATATACAGTATTAACTGAAACGTGCATGAATGAAATAGATCAGTGCTGCATTTTCTGTGTGGTTTTGGGCTTTGTCTGACTTTCTCGATGAAGGTTGTTAAATTTTTCATTTTAAGGTTCAATATGCTGAATTGTAGCATCAAAGTAAAAGGGGTTAAAAGTGATTTTCTGAGGTTTATAATTCAAGATCTTGGGACTGTTTTTTCACATGATAAAGCCTTATTGCTGTACACAGTTTGTTTATACCATATAAAAGGATGCTAATGCCTTGCTTTAGCTCTAACAGTATGTTCTCTGCGTGCTTTTACAGTTGCATTATTGTGTATCATCATTCACCATTGTGTCTAGCCATTACTTCCAGAGTTAGACCATCATTCAGACAGAGATGCTACAGTCATAGATAAAAGAAAATAACATTAACTCTTGATAGGAAACAGAAAACAAACAGAAACCTCTCTCGTTCAAGTCAGTGCATTGTTGACCCTGACATGTTTAACAGTTTTGCGAACACAGTCTCACTGTCATGACATTGTAGGATCAGATCATTTATGGCATATTAATATGTGTTTTCCTTTCTTTCTGCATCCAGCAAATATAGTACAGAATAGATTATATAAAATGGTCTACGAATCCATCACGGCTAAGAACATGCAGCGTTGTGAATTGGGGCTTTAACATCCCTGAAGAATAATGCTAAACAGCTGTGATAGGCAGATGTAGAGAGCGTTGACTGACAGGTTGAGGAAAATTACGATGCATGTGTGTGTGCGAGTTCAGTGTGTGTAGATGTGCTTTTGTGTTTGTGAGGACATTAATGAGGAGTGATGGGTTCCGGCTCTCTAGACCTGTAGGACTGAGTCTGGTTCCAATTAGGAGGTAGGTTTGGGGTTATGGTCAGTGACAGTATTCACAGGTGTAGAAATCTGGAAATGTGTGTTGAAGGGGTTCATCTGTATGAGCCATGCTGTATATGTCTTAACCCCCGCTGTGATCAGTATATGTGGTTCACTGTGCACCTGCTGCATTATTAAGGAGCAGCATGGGGATGTGCACACACATGAAGAAGATGAAGGAGATACAGACACATGTCCCCTCCAGTTTTTTTTACTCTCACCCCCACCTCCTCCATCTCCTTCATCTAAAGTTCAGAAATGAGACATTCAGGGGCAAAGGTCAGCTTGAGCTCAACCTTTCTGCTAGTAAGGTGAGATACAGGTTGAGAAGGGCTGGTTACAGCAGGACCATGTGTGAGGGAAAGGGAACTGTGGATGTTTCAGTCAGAGAAATTAACAAACATGCTAGGACACCGCACATTTCATGTTTCATTCATCACTGCTACCAGGGGGCGAACAGGAGTGGCAGGAGATCAGGCATTAAGGTGTGCATCTGTGTGTGTGTGTTTGGAGTTAAAGTTGATGCATGTGCGATGCGCCTCTGAGAAAACTGTGTTTTATGTCCGCCTGATTGAGCGGTGGTCGACGGGAGCGAACCCCTCAAGGGGGAACGCTTGTGTGTGCATGTATGTGTTTTGCATGAGTGCGCATTTCTATGTGGAGATTCACACTCAGTCCATACATATGCACAGAGGCATCTCAGTGTGTTTACGTAGCTGTAACATGCATGTTTGTTGTCTTCAGGCTCATGGTGTGTAAGTATAGCACTGCTGAAGCCGCATTTATCTTATGGAAGACACAGGCCTCCATTTCTTTCTTTAATTAACCACTGAAGGATGCATCTAGGACAAATCTCCAACTGTCAGTGCCTCAAAACACCCTCCGAACAAAAACTGCTTTATCAGAGTAGGAATGATAAACCAACTCCTCCCTGGGCCTCTAATACTCCAAATCTGTGTATTTTCCCTGCAGTCAAGTGTCTTTCGAAGCTGGTGGTATCAAAACAAATCACATCCCACTTCAGTTCATAACACTGGACCGTACTCTTCGGTAACTTACCCCATCGGTGCTCACGCCAGTTAATATCAAATGAGGAAATGGCAGGGTGTTTACATCAGCTGAGTCCGCTCATTGCTCTTCATTTTCATCCGAGCTGCACGAGCAGCTGCGGAGCATCAGATGTCAGCATTCATCTCATCATGAAACCTCCTGTTTTGGGGTGATTTAGTTTATTTGACTGCTTAAGCAACTGAGATGGTGAATTTCAGTGCTGCTGCTTCAAACCTGCATGACAGTGTCAGACATGCTGAGCTGAGAACATCCACTCTATTATCATCTCCTCTCATCTTTGGTAATTACATTTCATACTACCCAATGAAGCAGGTAATTGTGCTTAAAGGGGCAGTTCACCCTAAATTAAAAACACACATTTTATTTCTGTCTTACCCCAAGTGGTATTCACCCATTTGTCCAGGGTTTGAGATATGTTGCATATTTTGTTGATACACCAGAGTGGAGTTATTGTTCTGGGGAGTTTTTGATTATTTGGTTTTTGCTGTTTAGGCTACAGCTTTATTTGATAGATGAGAGGTCAGAGGTCGGGTCCCAGAATTTGAAGATTTGGACATCAATGGTTAAAAAATATAAGCATATATCTCTGTCAGGCAAATGTCTAGTCTTGACTAGAATTGATTCGGATGTTTGCTTTTTAAAATTAGTTAATGGATAAATTTACATCTTTCAGCCTTCATAGAGTACACAGAAAAACTGTAGTGAGCAGTCTTTGGGAAAAATGTGTCAGCTTGTACTGCATGCGAACTGATGGAGATGTAACTCTGAAAGGTTAGGAAACCTTGGGGGAACAACATTTACAGATGGATAAACATTTTCAGGAAATGTGATTTGAAATTGCAATGTGGAAATTTGAACTTGTGACCTCAGGGAGGGTTGTTTTCTGGACCACAACAGCAAATGTCTCTTACTGACTGACTGACTGACTGACTGACTGACTGAGTGATAAGCTTACACCACCGGTCGGCTGGCTAAGCTCTTTCAAAACAAGTCGGTGAACAAGCAGTTTTGTTAAATTAGTTTGCCTTTGTTCCAAGACTAACTGACTTCTCAGGCCCCTTCACTGACCATCTCTGACCTCGTTTCAGCTGAACTTAATCAGCTGTAATTTAACTTTCTCTCAGAGGAATTTAAGTGTAAATACAGTCGAAATCTCAGTACAGTTATTGTTGTTAATTTATGCATACAGTGGTTTTCTCAGATAATGCCATGGTTATAAAATGAATGTGGTAAGAATTTGGAAACAACTGCTGGCAACACGTGGGCCACATTTACAGTTACTGTTTCATTATGGTAAAAACATGAATGAGAGCAGCTTTTCTGGGAGCCTATTTAAGAGCTGTCAGTGTTAATACAGGGAGTGGGGCTGGGTTGTACATACCAGACACTGTGTGGTTCAGCCAACACTGTTGTTGGGTGTGGTTACCCTCACTTAGAGCTGTATATCTGAATACTTGATAAAGACTATTTTCAAACAATTTGTGTGTAATTTAATCGATATTTTTTATTGCGATATAAGAACAAAAGTCAGCATCCACATTTGTTCCCACATCTTAAAGGCCCTGCAACAGTTGACACAATTGTAAGTCAGTTTCGGTGTTCAACCAATCAATCCTCAGCATCCCTTCCGTTCACGTTCTCCCACTCTCTCCCCTCTCACTGGCAGTGGCTCTGACCACTTTGACATATCTAGTCTGTGTTTCACTTTACCACCTTGCAGAAAGCGGAAATATGGGCTCACAAATAGATTTTCTTGACAGAATGAGACAAAACCGGTGTCAGCTGAAATTCTGCTTTAGCTGTTGATTCGCTTGAGCAATCTTCTGTTATCTCCTACAGGGCCAGAACAGCACTGCTTGCTGTAACCTTGCAGCAGAAATATGGCTGCTTTCTCAGGGCTGGAGGTACAAAGGAACGTGTTTTACTTTAATGGCTAATGCATTTTTAAACAACATCTCTTGTACTGAGTGCAGGAGTTTACGAATGTATTTGTTTTTTTTTTCATATCTGGAGTCTCATCTGTGTCCTGCAGTCCAGTTCAGCAATCTCAGACATGAGGGAAGGGGGAAGGAGCAGAGAAACCTTCTGTCCAATGTTTACACCACACACCAAGCGTTGTGTAAGGAGCCTGCATGTGTTTGAACATTTATATATTCACATGCAATATGAATGTGCTTGTGCTGTTGTTGTGTTCTTTTTATCATCTCAGTCATGTCTTTCTTCTTCATCCCCTTAGTTTCTCTTGGGCTGTCTGCTTTAACATGCAGGATCATCGGTAAATCACTGCACTGCATGGCACCTCCAACAATCAATGAGTGCAGCCAGTTAGTCCAGTATCTAGATGTTAACAAACCTGAAATTAGCCCATCTTTAGCCACCACTGACTCTAGTCTGCAGGTCCATCTTTGATAGAAATAACAGAAATGCTGGATGAATTCCTATTTAAATTGCACTGACATTCATGGTTCCCAGACGATGAACCCAACTGACATTGGTGAGCCCCTGACTTTTCCCCAGGGGACACCAGGAGGCTCACATTAGTAGTTCAGTGTGAAATATCTATTGGATGGATTGTTAGTCACACTTTCCTGACATTTTAATCTCCACAGACACAACACAGAATTTAGCTTTTGAACTGATCTTCTAATCACATTTAAGGTTTGCTTCTCTGAATTAAATATCGTCTTGACCCACTGTCTTCCTCTTTTAACCTCTTCATATCTTATCTTGCCTCATTCTGTCCCAGCAGCTTTTCTCATGGATGTCATGAGATCTGCATGCTCACAGCGATTAAGACATTAGCATGCTGCAGCATTATGGGATAACGCTCAGGAAATGAATACTAGACAGAAATCACACCAACTGTCTTCAGGCCTCGGGGGGGAAATCATGACCTTTCACTGGTTCAGCTGAATTGTGATTTTACCTTGAAAAAACAGCAGATTGTGAGCACCTTTGACAGGTCAGTACTACAAATTTGCAGCAGGCAAAAATTAAGAAAAAAAATCCTCAATCAGCACACTGTGGTTTTATATCTCAATAAAACACCATGGAAAATCAGGCAACACCAAAATGAAGATACTGATGAGATGAGTCAGTGCTTGTGCATAATGGAAATACTACAGGACATTACTGGAGTTAATGAATGTCACCAAATATATGTGGTGGACATCAAAAACAACAAGAGAAGATTTGATGGTGATTAAATAAAAGTTGGATGCAGGCTAAATTCTGCACACAAGAAAATGAATAAATCCCTCCTGTGCAAAAAAGCACAATAATTGATGTGACCTTGAGGATCAGTGCATATGTGAGGCAGAATGAAGCAAAGTGTCATCCTGTAAAAGTACTTCCAGGCTGACCCCAGAGTCTGAAGTCATATTCACTCAGTGGTGACAACAAAACTCTTGCTTTTCCACAGCCTAACTCAGTCTATTTTATATGGCCCTGTTGTATCTGAGCCACAATAAGTTATATATGATAAAAAGTTAAAGTGAGTTAAAGTAGCATATTATTTTATGTTATGTGTTTATATAGAGAAAGTCTGGCTCGTAAGAATTAAGGGGTTCAGTGTAATGTAGGCTAGAATAAATCAAGTAAAACAATAATTACAATACAAATAGGCCTATGTATAGTATTGAAGATGTATATATATATATATATATATATATATATATATATATATACATACAAAAAACAAACAAACAACAACATGGTGGATAAGGTTCCCATAATTTTTAATAAGCATATTTTTTTGTTGCTTAATGCATTGCTTGATTTTACTGGGGAATATAGCTATAGTTCCACGAGAGGACGAAATGAAGAAGTTAATTGATTGATTTTTCTTTTCTCTTTTTTCTTTTGTTTTTTCTAAATCTTGTTTACAGAAGCTACAAGATGAGTCAGTGTCTGAAATATTGGCAAATAATGCGCAATATTTAAAAAATACCTGTGTTAAGTCTATTATTACCAGTATTAGCGTCAGCAGATGTCAGTATCTCTTCGTGCCGTGGTAGCAGCTTATGTACAGGTACCCCAACATGGAGGTCTCGCGAGAAATCAGACAACGAAAGTCTCCACTGTGTACAAAATGGAAGCGGAAAACGTCGTGTCGCTTGTGTGCAGCATGGATCATATAATACATCCATGGTGTGCAGTGACGTCACTGCTCTTTGCAGGTGAGTTGGTGATGTAATTTCGGGATGCAGGGGTGTTAACACTCTACATCTGTGACTCCGTGTTAAGCTCTGCTGTGTCGACTGTAAGAGGTTAGCAAGTTAGCGGCTAACGTTAAGTTCACGGTTGCCATGGCAGTTGATATGTGACGTTATGAAGTTATATGGCCTCTGTGCTACGGAAGTTGTACGTGTGTCAATCATGGATGTATTATACGAACTGGATGAAGGGATCGAAAATGGCCGCCGTTGATTTCAATAGGAGTTGCTCGCCTGGCGCATACGCCGAAAAAGTTTCTGGCTTCCGGGTTTACTTTCGTGTTATGGGCCCACTGAATATGCGCAGTAGAGTCACCCCGGCCAGCTCCCCCGCCCCTCGCTCCCTGGTCACTCAGCTGTGAGGAGCTCTGCCTTTAGTGTGTGTGTATGTGTACGTGTGGCTGAGTCTCTCTCTGTTCCTTGCTATGGCGTGGCCAGCGTTAGTGTACCGCGACCAGCGGTGGGGGCTCTGCCCGTGTGTACGTGTTATCATGTGTGGCTGTGTGTCGTTTTGCCCACTGTACCGCCACCGGGGGCTGGCGGCTCAGCCCCCAGCTGCTTCCTGTGTTACAGCGGTGTTATCACGTGTGGCTGAGTCTCTCTCTGTTCGGGGCTGCCTGGCCTGCTGGTAGCGTGCTGGCCACTGTACCGCCACCGGGGGCTGGCGGCTCAGCCCCCAGCTGCTTCCTGTGTTACAGCGGTGTTATCACGTGTGGCTGAGTGTCTATCTGTTCGGGGCTGCCTGGCCTGCTGGTAGCGTGCTGCCCACTGTACCGCCAACGGGGGCTGGCGGCTCAGCCTCCAGCTGCTTCCTGTGTTACAGCGGTGGGGGCTCTGCCCGTGTGTACGTGTTATCATGTGTGGCTGAGTCTCTCTCTGTTCGGGGCTGCCTGGCCTGCTGGTAGCGTTTTGCCCACTGTACCGCCACCGGGGGCTGGCGGCTCAGCCCCCAGCTGCTTCCTGTGTTACAGCGGTGTTAGCACGTGTGGCTGAGTGTCTCTCTGTTCGGGGCTGCCTGGCCTGCGGGTAGCGTTTTGCCCACTGTACCGCCACCGGGGGCTGGCGGCTCAGCCCCAGCTGCTTCCTGTGTTACAGCGGTGGGGGCTCTGCCCGTGTGTACGTGTTATCACGTGTGGCTGAGTGTCTCTCTGTTCGGGGCTACCTGGCCTGCGGGTAGCGTGCTGCCCACTGTACCGCCACCGGGGGCTGGCGGCTCAGCCCCCAGCTGCTTCCTGTGTTACAGCGGTGTTATCATGTGTGGCTGAGTCTCTCTCTGTTCGGGGCTGCCTGGCCTGCGGGTAGCGTGCTGCCCACTGTACCGCCACCGGGGCTGGCGGCTCATCCCCAACTGCTTCCTGTGTTACAGCGGTGTTATCACGTGTGGCTGAGTGTCTATCTGTTCGGGGCTGCCTGGCCTGCGGGTAGCGTTTTGCCCACTGTACCGCCACCGGGGGCTGGTGGCTCAGCCCCCAGCTGTTATCACGTGTGGCTGAGTGTCTCTCCGTTCGGGGCTTCCTGGCCTGCTGGTAGCGTGCTGCCCACCGTACCGCCACCGGGGGCTGGCGGCTCAGCCCCCAGCTGCTTTCTGTGTTACAGCGGTGTTATCACGTGTGGCTGAGTGTCTCTCTGTTCGGGGCTGCCTGGCCTGCTGGTAGCGTGCTGCCCACTGTACCGCCACCGGAGGCTGGCGGCTCAGCCCCCAGCTGCTTCCTGTGTTACAGCGGTGGGGGCTCTGCCCGTGTGTATGTGTTATCATGTGTGGCTGAGTGTCTCTCTGTTCGGGGCTACCTGGCATGCGGGTAGCGTGCTGCCCACTGTACCGCCACCGGGGGCTGGCGGCTCAGCCCCAGCTGCTTCCTGTGTTACAGCGGTGTTATCACGTGTGGCTGAGTGTCTCTCTGTTCGGGGCTGCCTGGCCTGCGGGTAGCGTTTTGCCCACTGTACCGCCACCGGGGGCTGGCGGCTCAGCCCCCAGCTGCTTCCTGTGTTACAGCGGTGTTATCACGTGTGGCTGAGTGTCTCTCTGTTCGGGGCTGCCTGGCCTGCGGGTAGCGTTTTGCCCACTGTACCGCCACCGGGGGCTGGCGGCTCAGCCCCCAGCTGCTTCCTGTGTTACAGCGGTGGGGGCTCTGCCCGTGTTTACGTGTTATCATGTGTGGCTGAGTGTCTCTCTGTTCGGGGCTACCTGGCCTGCGGGTAGCGTGCTGCCCACTGTACCGCCACCGGGGGCTGGCGGCTCAGCCCCCAGCTCCTTCCTGTGTTACAGCGGTGTTATCATGTGTGGCTGAGTCTCTCTCTGTTCGGGGCTGCCTGGCCTGCTGGTAGCGTGCTGCCCACTGTACCGCCACCGGGGGCTGGCGGCTCAGCCCCCAGCTGTTATCACGTGTGGCTGAGTGTCTCTCTGTTCGGGGCTGCCTGGCCTGCGGGTAGCGTTTTGCCCACTGTACCGCCACCGGGGGCTGGCGGCTCAGCCCCCAGCTGTTATCACGTGTGGCTGAGTGTCTCTCCGTTCGGGGCTTCCTGGCCTGCTGGTAGCGTGCTGCCCACTGTACCGCCACCGGGGGCTGGCGGCTCAGCCCCCAGCTGCTTCCTGTGTTACAGCGGTGGGGGCTCTGCCCGTGTGTACGTGTTATCATGTGTGGCTGAGTGTCTCTCTGTTCGGGGCTACCTGGCCTGCGGGTAGCGTGCTGCCCACTGTACCGCCACCGGGGGCTGGCGGCTCAGCCCCAGCTGCTTCCTGTGTTACAGCGGTGTTATCACGTGTGGCTGAGTCTCTCTGTTCGGGGCTGCCTGGCCTGCTGGGAGCGTGCTGCCCACCGTACCGCCACCGGGGGCTGGCGGCTCAGCCCCCAGCTGTTATCATGTGTGGCTGAGTGTCTCTCTGTTCGGGGCTGCCTGGCCTGCTGGTAGCGTGCTGCCCACTGTACCGCCACCGGGGGCTGGCGGCTCAGCCCCCAGCTGCTTCCTGTGTCATCGCGTCATTTACATTGATTTTCGATGTAGAGTTGCCGCTCCATTCGCGTCTATCGCGTTCGGTGTGAACGCCCCATAGAAGCTGTGACATTTATGATAGCTAAGGACATGTGTCCTATCAGCACAGTTAGCAACCCAGGCTTCTCTAGGTTTTTCTTATTGCTATTATTATTATTATTATATATTATTATTTTCCTCTTTTTTTTTTTTTTTTACTTAATAATAGTTAATAATTTATTTCTGGTTGTTTTTTGTTATATTTAAAGTTGAGTGTTGGTGGCTCAATAAATATACAGGTTTTGAAATCAATGAATAATCGTGTTTATTAATCGTGATTTCAATATCAATCAAAATAATCCTGATTATTATTTTTGCCATAATTGTCCAGCCCTAGCACACACTGAACAAGTACACTGAACACACACTGACGACGTGGTGAGGAGGAGAGACGATGGTGAGGACGTCCATTTTAGCAAGATTTCTAGAACTTAAGACATGAAATGATATTTTTCATTTTGAATGGAAATTGAATGTAATGAAATGTTCTTTTAGATTTTGTAAAGTTGTTAAATTACAAGCGACTCTGTGGCCTTGTTGTTGTTGAATAGTGTCTTTCTGTCGGCGAGGCCCCACTAGGCACAGGACACTCAAAGCACTCAATCATGTAAGAGTAATATTTAAGAGTTGTGGCGTCCTGATCATTTTAGTGGCTTTTGTGGCTCTTCAGTGGGCTGTTGAACCAGCAGGTGCGTACCATATATCGTGACTGAGCTAACACTAGTGCTTCTTTCATTATCGCTTCATCTTGATTTGGTGTGTAATACTCATTCGTACCTATAGAGAATTCCTCTGTGGGCTCGTTAATTTTTCCCCCCAGTTGATTATCTATGTGTTTTGCAAGCAAACTGTTCTTCCCCCCGAACCATCTGACTTTAGATAACCCATGAGTAAATACTGATCTCACAAAGGCGCGGGTGCCTTTTACTTGATAAATAGAATAAATTAATATATTTTTTAAAACTTGATCACCTCATCCCATTGGGTGATTTTAAACATTTATCTTTGGCTTGATAGGGGAGATATTTGTGATTTGTTTTTAATGCTGTTTGTGCCTAACTGGAAGTGGGAGTGAAGTGTGTAGTGTGTTGTATAGTCTTCAGTCTGAACACGTTTCCCCTGCTGTACTCCGGTCCCTCTCTGAGCAGACCTTAATCTCGATGAGACAACTTGATTAAATAAAGGGGATATATATGTTGTTTGTTTAGCACAAGCACAAGCTGTAGTAGGACAGAGGTCGTGAAACCAACTATTGGACAACTTGATATCCAAAGATAGAAACATCATCTGATTGTATCTTTGATCTTTTCCTGTTCTTTGTTGTCACATAACGGAACTGAAATCTTAAGAGCAAATTGCAAATGTGACTCACGCTCACGTCACTGATGTATATCTCCAAACATATCAACAGTAATTAGGTCAAAATTAATAAATTGAATCGTAGCATCCGGTTTAGATCAGGCAGAAAAACAACTGTGCAGATCCTCACAAGTGCAGGAATATGTGTGCGTGTCCAGTTCATGAAAGAGTAAGAGGAGACCAAACATAAAGTCTCCTGAGGACAAAAAAAAAAAAAAAAGAATCAGCGGCAATCCAATTACCCAGCTCATAAAAACATCCTCAAAGCACTGCTGCTGCCTTTCAGTGTTCATGGACTTTTTATTGTCAGAGCATCTTATTAAAGTCCTTCTGTTATACAGTGGCAAATGAGTATTTAGAAATCAATAAGAATTATGTTACAGTAACAACACAGTAACATAAATATGTTATTAACGGATGTTATTGGGGCCAACTGTGGGACAAAAGTTCATATATTTTTCATATCATCCGTTTGTTAGTAGTAGCTGGCCAAATCAAGGACATACTATCTTAGTAGTTACTCTGTTGATTCAATCAGAGACTAATCAAATCAATCAAGTAATAAGATTTAAAAATTTCCCCAACTGATAGAGCACCATGGTTGTATAAGAAACCACAGACCTCCACAGAACATACAATCTGATTAAGTTCTTTCTAAACACGATTTGTCCACTGTTAATGAAAATGAATGTAACCTGCCTCCACACACGGTTTCAACAATAGTCTAGTGAGGCTACAGAGCCAAGCATAGTTAGTCCGTTCACATTTACCTTAATGTAAACACATGTCCCTGCCGTCAGTGCAGCATTTAAGTGGCACTGCTACCTTGTCTTCGTTTTTCTACCTGACGCTTGATCCCCTTGCCTTGAGCAGCTTGCAAAATCTCAGGAAGCACTGGCAGTTGTCAGGAAATAAAAAGCTACACTTTGGTTGCAGGATGATGGATTGCCCACCAAGTCATCCAGCGCAAAAATGGCTTTGACAGCTGAACCCGACAGTAACAGGTCTGTCACCGGGGGCATCAATGTGTCAACAGCTCTGATGAGATTCTTCCTAAGAGGTGAAATGCAGTCATATATTTGCTGGCAAGACGTATGTATGAGTGTGTGTGTGTTTCTACTTGTCATAATGCTGATGACACACTTGCCAATCGCAGGTAATGGCACCACAGGAAGAAGTCAGTCAGCGAACATCCTGGGTCTCGACTGTCACAGATATTACCGACTCTCTGCTGAGCCCTGACAGACCCCTTGATGTGAGGAATTACATCCCGGAGTTGTGAACGATGCCCTGAAACAGAAGGTGAGAACACGGACCAATGAGGAACTTAATGTTCATTTTATATTCACGGTGAGAGGGAACAAACTGTTTTTCCCTCCTCTCATTGTGCAGCTCTTTCTACAGCTCACACTCACTGTGAAACAACATTTTCATTTACTTATCAGTGTGCCAAAGGTGCTGAGCTGTAGGTTTCTTTTTATGTATTGTATACACAAATTTCCGTAGATAAGCCTGCTATGGATTGTCATAAACAATGCAATGAATCCAGTATGGTGCAGCAGCTATAGGGAGTGATTATTTTTTATTATTAAAGCATTCACCACCAGTGTGGACACTAAATATCCACCATTCAAGGTGTTTGCTCATGTTTGGAACTTGTAAAGTCATCAGCTGCAGATAGTGTGGAACCATAAAACAACACATAAAACACAAGAGGCCCACCTCTTCTCCTCTGTGGATTACATTACATACCTGAATTCAGCACTTACTAAGGATTATGTGAACTGGATCAATGCTTCTGTAGCAATTGCGATTAATCACTTGTTTTCTCTATGTAGTCAGCGCAACTCTTCCTCTTATTACCAGTGCAGTAGCTTGAACAAATGGCTTAACATCCTGGCTTTTTGTCTTTGTAGCAGTTCAAAAGGTCATCTTTGGGAAAAAAAATAAAATCAAACAACGAAGTTTTTAGTGGAATATTGATTCGTCATGGGAATGATATTCTGAGGAGCAATTTCATTTGCCTGTTTCCCCTCTATGGTGAATCAAAGCGTGGCAAGTCTTATCAAGTGCATTTCAGGACATGAGACTCACTGTGAATACTGATGAGAGAGAGGGAGGTGTGACGTCTCCGCCCCAAAACTGGAGCTGAGTCAGTTAAAGGGTAAATCTACTTAATGTAGAATATTGTTCCTAATGAAATATAGTCCGCATTTGTCCTGTCTGGTCTGTTATTGCCTATGTAGATATGTTTCTATGTATCATATCACAGTATTTATGAATCCTGTTTTGCACATGTATGTGCTCTGTGCCAATATACAATTGTAAATCAATGCTTTATATATTGTTTTCAATAGCCAGTGATGTATCTTTGCACACCATGCATATGCTCAAAGCAGAAACCCCCCCGAGGCTGCGGAATGAAGTTCAGCAGCAAGTCAATCCTTGTAGACTCCCTTATTATAATGACCAACATCACAGCGCAGATTAACATGATTACAGCCTGATACAAGGACCACAGCTAATTTCCTCCTTCAGGACAGCTCTACAAGGGCAGAATTTTCATATAACTCTCTTGTTTAAATTTCATTAAGGCTTTAAATTCTGCATAATTGAGGGCATGGCACTTTGAGTGACAGGTGAGTGCATCCTCGCCACAAGCCGGGATACACTGACGCCTCGGCTTTGCGTGCGTCCACAGCCTCTTTATTTTTTGGCTGTTTTTGACCTAGCTGGGAGTTGGAGCTGGCAAGACGGTGAGAGCTTATTTCCAGTCTATTCTCTGCTCTGGACTTTGGCTGCACATTGCATTGCAAACATCTGCAAATTGATCAGTGAGAAACAAGCAAGAGCTCATTCCAATCAATTAGACGTCAGTCTGTGTGATACACAAAACCTGTCTGCCGACACAGTGGAGTGGAATGAAAGAACATTTTGAACAAAGACTCAAAATTTACTTTCAAACCCCAAAGATGAAGGCTGTGCGAATCAAACTCAAATGATTCATTTAGTTGAATTACGTCATGTCTCATAAGATCTACCTTGACTGTCATGTAGGTCATGGTTGCACTGCTCAATCATGCAAAACAATTTTCTGCTCATCCTAATTACACAAACTTGCCTCCTCCAAACAATTACCTCTGAGCTCAGTAGACACAGATGGCAAAGAACTGCCGGCAAAGCATTTAGCATGACAAAGATATGTTTTTTTTTCCAACCCAATATCTCAGCTACCATATTGTCTTATTATAAACTCACATGAGAACACAATGTGCATGCAGCTTTTCTTTTTTTTTTCTCTCAAGGGCATCACAACATATAAGCCACTCTCCTCCTTAGCTGATAATTACCATGACAGGCCGTGCTGCAGTAACATTAACACAAGACTTGGGAATGAAAAAGGCTTTCATTAAATGCTGGTGTGAGCAGATCACTCGACCCACTTTACTGCCAAAAGATATCAGACATCACAGGTCACTGAAGGTCACCAAACCTCCCTTAGGACATACTTTTAATTCTCTTTTACGTTTTATTAAGTCTCCCATAATAGACTTGGCTTGGTCTCAACAGCAGACATAGGGTGAATGCAAGGGCACGCTTTAGAGCTGCCCCACCCATATTCTGAGCTTCAAAGCTTTAATTTGACATGGTGCTGTGCAGCTCGATCATTAATATGCAGTTTGTTTTAAATATATTTACCAAAAAGCTCCATTTGTCTCCTCTTTTTAAATGAGGTGAAGAGTCACTTTGGTTTAATAAAAAATGAAATGTGAAAAGCAAAATTACTCTGATGCCAAAAACAACGTCTGGATATCGTTCCTGCAAGTAATTTCGACACAAATGTTCCTTAACGCTGCAGGACAGAACACACTAAAATTTGCTTTGTAACCACAGATGGCCATCCCCCTCACTACCTGGAGACTAATGGTATTCCCTCAAGTGAAAGTCGTGTCAGTGCATTAGCTGTTTTAGCATGTTTCCCCCCCCACTGCTGCTAACAGTGTTGTCACAGATGGTCAGTGCAAGTGCCCAGGAGGATATTATGGACAACACAAAGCAGAGAGCAGGCGAAGAATTACTCATTTCATTCCAAACTCAACTCAAGAGTGACATCAGCTCTTACTAAATGTTTTGCTTGGGACCCTTTGATTATCCTGTGTGCGTGCGTGAGACAATTTTGTAAAATTTGATCAACTCATAATCTTCAGTAGAAAATGAGACATTTTCTCAATTTTCAAGATGAAAGTCGTCAAGTGGAAAGAATGAGTGATGAATAATAAATCATCCGCGCCAAGCAGGAATCATGTCATAGTATAAACTGGCAATCAGTTTTCCTGCTGGAACGCCAAGAGTGGACGAGCGATACAGTAATTGCTATTGTCTGGGTAAATCCCATTGGGACTTGCTGGGTAAATAATGCAGAGCTAATTGATTGGGACTACTCCCAATTGATTGGGATACGGGAGACAGTGTAATAAACTACAGAAGTCACTGCCATTGGCATGTGGGAGAGAGACATTAGGTAAAGGCTCACACACATGCTCTCTTTTAATGTCATTTTATTGCTGTGCATATGATTTTTATTTATTTGGCTGCACTACAGAACTGGCTGACTTCGAGGTGTCTGTATTAGAAACTAATACTGTGTGAATGAATAATCTGCTTTGTCAGGTAAGACTTGGAAGGAGAGGTCAGTATCCATGGTACAAATGACTCACTTGCCTGCCTTGCCAATTTGTCCC
Organism: Caranx ignobilis; assembly: GCA_021432705.1. Classification (NCBI taxonomy): domain Eukaryota; kingdom Metazoa; phylum Chordata; class Actinopteri; order Carangiformes; family Carangidae; genus Caranx; species Caranx ignobilis. Next base: position 9,230,871 of record MU269988.1, read on the forward strand.
CAAACCATGCAGTGATTAACCTCACCCAGAAGCTGTAAATCAGCCTGGCAGGAGCTGGATAAGAACCGAGGTTCAGGGCACATATGCAGCTTCTGCACAGCTTCCATGCTGGCTAGCACTGCATCATTTTCCCAGAAGACAGACTGGCATTGTGGCCAGTCTGGGACATGTGCACTCAACATTCGTGTGTTTGCCAGATTGAAGAGCCTGTTTGCTCAGCTGCTGTTTTTTCTTGAAACTGGCGAATGTGTGAAGCAGCGTTTTATTGGTCATTACTCTGCTGCACTGATAGCAAATCTGTTCCCAGGCTTCCCCAGGCTGGCATCAAATGCTTAGTCGTGACAAGTATAGTGTCCAAAACCTGTCAGAGATATCCAAGTATTTGACCCAAGTATCACTTTGTTGGTTGTTTCTTTAACTTTCATATGCCTTCAAATACAAAGTACAAATGTGGGCTTAAGGGTGAGTCCCAGGGATATTAAGAATATGCGCACACAGGAGAAAGCTACAGCAGTGAACATGCTTGAAGTAATGCACAAGAGATAGCTAAAAGAAAGGTCATGGTTAAAGAGGAACTTTGCAAGATTTACACATAGCTTAACTGTTGAAATATAATGGCTCAAAGCAACTAAATGTTGAAATAGTTGAACTGATGGTTGGAACATCAGCTTTACATAAGTGGTACGTACATATGTATGAGTGCAATTGAATATTTAGAGACTTATATAAAACACTGTAAACCCATCATCTCATCATTAATAGTTGAATAATACCTGGTGTAAAATCAACATCTTGACGCTGACGTACATCTGGTGTTGATGAAGTAGTGTACGAGAAAAAAAGTCTGGTGGCCGCCGCTAAGGTGTTAGATAACCACAAAACTATTATACATAAATTTTGAATGAAAATATACATTTTCTGACCTCAATCTGAATCTGGGGTCAAAACGTATGTCATTCGTTGTGCTTCAATTTCTTCGTAGAAGCACTTATTACAGCTTCCTCAGCCACTACCGTTGTCTCATCTCAGCTCTTCAAGGCTTTGCTTCCCTGCATCTGGCTTTAATAAAAGTTTGAATTATTTATCAAAGTTAGTGTGTGCAAAACATCCACCACTGAGTCAACTGTCACAGCACTGTGCTGAATAAGTGAGTGTGCAGTTAATCAGATTTATTTGTGTGCAAAAGGAGTTTGATTTAATAGGATGCACCTGAACAAAGCCAAGAAATACTGACCGGGTAGAGAATATTAAAGCCCTAGAGAAATTGGTACCAACAGAGAGGGATGATAAAATCTGAGGTAGACTGAAAGTTGGAGTCAGAAAGTTTGGATGCTCCTCATATTCAGATGATTGTGTGCATGCTTTAGAGTTTGCCTCCTCTTGGCTCTTGTGCTGTTAGACTTTTATCCTTCCAAATGACACAGGTAATGATTAGCTGGCATCTGACGCGTTACAGTTCAGACAAAAGCCCTTCTATCTAAACGTTGTGTAGATGATGGAAATCAAGAAGAGGAGCTAAGACATTTTTGTGTCCTAGAAAATATGTAAATTTTCTGAAGATATGTAAATGCTCTGGAAATATGTAAATTTTCTGGGACATGAACAAGTCTTTATTCTTGTGCTTCTCTTTGAAGATTACTAAATTATCCCACATAGTATTTACTGAATGAGTTACTTAGGTAATCCAGAGGGGGGGTGAATTAATATGATGAAGACTTGCAAACTAAGTGAGCAGTGCAAGGCCATTTGGGAGATCAAAGCTGTTAGTTTTAGTTGGACAAGGTCTTCAAGTACTGGAGATGCATTTTTTTCTACATGAAAGACTACATGAAAATTACGTCTTTGTCATTTGCTGAAGCTTTCACCTGAATCAAAGCTTGTGGTGGAGCCGATGTGTGGGAGACTGACAGAACAGAGTGTCATTTATTTGAATGAAGCATGAGATGAGCAATACACGCCTTGAAATGTATTAAGTGAACAGCTTCGTAAATAATCAAATGCAGACACGGCGCTCTTCTTTTCTGTAACCAGATCACCAAGTTTGTCTCAGAAAAAGTCATTTGAAATGATCACTTGTTCCGTAATGTCTCAGGCTTAGTGTCTCACCTAAAATATTTAGGTAATCTTTTCTGATGTCACACATTTAAGCAGGGATGTCTTCCCCAAGCACTGCTTTTCACTTATTAAAAGATCAATCAAATATTTATTAGACAAGTGCGCTTTTCACAGCAGACGAACATGCTCATAAATTTCCAGCCATGTAAGAGTTTGACTGGGCCCATAAATGATTCTGTCTGCTTCACTAACTTCACTGAAGTCTTAAACAATTCAGGATCCTTTCCATTTAAAGCAAAGGCGGCCCTGTGAAGGCGGTAACTCATTCAAAGCAGCAGCTCTCGCTCCTGAGGTGCATCATCCGCTAATGTGCGCCGAGTGATTTCGTATTCACAGTGGTAGGATTGTAATTCAGAAAAAGTCTTAGCGGGAAAACCCAATTAAGATGCCATGAAGGGGCATGTAATAAGGTTCTGTCACTCTGTAATGGAGTGATGGGCCCGGTAATGAGGCGGGCACATGTTGAGCTCTCACTCTGAGCAGATTTCAATCAGGGTCATCATGGGAAGCATGAATTTACTAGAAAATAGGATACAACACTTCACCCGCTGGTTTGGTAATTGTGATGTGGACACATTATACCTTTTTAAGACGCATGATTTATTGTGCAGTTTCTGCAATAAATGTACATTAAGAAAATCAGATTTAAAAGGCTGTAATATATCCACCATAGACTAATGTCTGTCTATTTAATGCTTCATGACAAACCCAAACTAAATAAACAATAACATAAATAAATGGATGACAACTTTTGTTACAAGACAAGCCATTTTTGGTTTAAAAAATGCATGCCTAGAAAATATTTACTTGCCTCAACTCCTCACGACTGAGATTTATGTTGGTAGTACAAGTGCGTGCGAGCCGAGTTCATCACCATTTAATTTCCCCTGGAAACGCTCCCATTGTGTTGTATTTGCTGCAGGTGGCATTGAATTGATGAGGGTGTTTTCTGTCTATTTGCATGTCTTCTCTTAATTTGTAGTGCATTGAGCTCCCAAACAGTAAGCTGCTGAGTCATGTAATAATTGTCCTTTGGTTCGTTGCTTCCTTCATGTTACCTGTTTCTGATACAAAATCATTTTTAAATCATTTCCATAGCTGTTGTTTTAAGGTGATAAAAGTTGTCTCCATGATATTGTTAAACTATTAATAATTTGCATAAAGAAAATGATTTCAGCCAAAATTTTCCCACTTACCACGCTGTTGGGTTTATTAGCAAAAAGTTATTATCTAGCTCCATGTGGTATGAGTCTGAAGTAGATTTAGATGTACTGTGATGCAGCAGCTGGAAGTAATTTAGCTCTGTCAAATGAATCTTCCAGGGAGAAAATACTTTCTTATATTATCTAGGTTTGTCTCAGGAACCGTTTTATTTTGCAAATAATGTTTGTTTACAATCCTGCTGACATTATTTGTGGTTGAAATAGACTTCTCGAGATTGCTTTGCTCTTAGAGCGTGCCGTTTTTCCACGGGAAAAGTGGAGAAATATTGATTTTGAAACGAGCATTTTTCACAGGGAGAACGCTTCATAGATTCACTAAAACTAATTCCTACATTCTTCCCACATTTTAGCTGAAAGGACACCACTGCAATAAAGACCAATTGAACTGATCTATGGCGAGAAAGCAAAGAAAGAAAAGCAATTGAGATTCTGCAGGGGAGAGCTAAACAATATTTACCTAGGCCGCCCTGAGCAAGCCTGTGGGCACAACACAGCCAACACCATGAGCCAACGATGCCCACTCCCACTCGGATCTCTAGTGGTGACCAATAGGAAAATTTAAAAAACTGGTTTCTTATCTTCTTATCTGTTATCAATTTCTGCCCTTCTCTCTGACATTTTATTCCATCGAACTAAAAGATTTGCAAGAAAGGATCGAAATGTCTGTGATGAACAACAGTGGAGTGCATTTACAGTAAGAGAAAGCATCCATGGCCCAGTGAGAGGAGGGAACTCCCACTCCATCCTCTTCAGTAGTTTGATGGTCTCCTCAACCCTGAGAGCAAACTCACCTGAAACAGGATCTTAGCTCATTGATACAAATTTATTCTGGTACCTGTACATGACTGCCAAGGGGCCAAACAGCAACAGAGCTCTATCCTCGTGTTGTGGGTGATCTCTCAATCTACAAGCTCGTCCTGCTCACATAGCTAATGGCGCTGTGTTTCAGAGAAGCGACGATTTCCCTGCTCATTGACTATGGATGAGCATCTGGTCAATGTGGATGTGTGAGCTGATCACTGTGCCTCTTCTGAGAGCGTTGCACTTTTTTCCCTGTGCACACAGTTAAACATGCAGATGTACAGAGTCATGCTCTGCACCCACATGGAAGCATATAAATGCAAGGTTAGACTGCATGACAGTGACTGGAGCTCTTGGAAACATAAATGAGCAAATGAACCTGACTTGTAAGAGGCATTATATTGATAATAGTTAGTTATATTTTTAGAATGTGTAAAATGAACCATTAAGGATAAAATCATCAGCACTGTGGATGTTGATTTATCTGATGGACATGTGATTTAATAGGATGCAGCTGTTTGGTTATTATGTCGTTACTTTGCAGATTATGATTTCAAATCAGTTCAATTCAATTCAAAAAATTTTATTTATCCCCAGGGGGCAATTAAAATGTATCTATACAATTTACAAACATTAAGAGTCACCTGCCAATCAGTATATGAAATGGTTTGCTAAAATCAAACTGTAACTCCTTTACAGTAGGCCGCTTGAGAGATAATTCACACTTGTTTTCACACGTGACATCACATTCTCACACATACACTTACACAAACACTCTACTCACTATACTCTCTTCCACAATCACGTTTTATCGTACGCTCATACACAGATTATTTTACTCTCAAACACATGCCTTATTACATCTGTAATCTTTCACACACTCATGGACACAGCACTGACCCCTCTTGCAGAGCACTACAGACTATTCATACACACTTACGCATTTTATGTTTGCACAATAGTCTCTGTAAAAGGATAATGGTATGTGATGCAAGCATGGTATTATTTATAAATGTAGTTTACTGTGTGAAAACAGCTCTGATCTGTGTAGGAAGGAATACTATGATGTTTAAAATAGAAGAATAAGCATCATGAGGTGAATCAGCATGAGTATGGAGCAACATGATAGTGAATGTATTATGGCATGAGATGGGATATGTGTGAGAATGGTTGTGTGTGGGCTAAAATTTGATTGAAAAGAAAATGGTACTAAATTCTCAGTTCCTGATTGGCTGGTTAAATGTGTTATTTAACCAATATTGGTTGCAACTTTATTATGTTAAATTTAATTTGTAGCTGGTATAAGTGAAGCTTTTTCCTGTAACTGCTTTACAAACTTTTTGGATGTTTGACCTATGATAATGTATCATATTTACAAATCAATCATTTGTATCACTTGAGAAGTAGAGCTATTAACCTTGACAAAGTCCATGAGTGTCCAGAACAGATTTACTGTTGTGTTGAAGTCAACTCCTTCCTGTTTGAACCTTCTGTTCTTCATCAAGTCAAATGTAGTTTTTATGTTCGGTTGGCTCTCATCCATTACTTAACAGTGGCCCGGTCTTACAAATGTAGCACATTTTATCCCTTATTTATAGATGTAATGACCTTCATTCCACCGAGGAAGTGGCATTGAAATGAAAATTAGACTAATCCATTTCCCAAGCATAATTTAATGACAGAGTAACAAGCAAAACAGAATTTTCTTTACAGTCGAATCTATCATTATACAGTATTATGTCTGTGTGAAGAATGGTCTGTGATTTATTCTTCTTCCCATCATTTATCTGAGCTAATTTTATCTAAAGCTGGACGGAGGTCGTTTTGTACTGTCAATGAGTTGCATAATCAAATTTCTGTTTTCTGCTGTTCTTTGCACTATGACTAATTAGCTCTGGACATCCTCAGATGTGTAATGTCTGGATAATTGCCCTTTTCTAGAGCATTTCCATCTCGACAGGCACAATCAAGACAAAATGAAGCAAGTGCCACTGAGCAGCCTGGTAAACAGCTTGACTTCTGCTCATAGCTCAGAGGAGAACGCTAAAGGCTTTGATGTGAAGTGAGCAGAGGAGGGAGGAGAATATAGGTTAACCTAGATTACCATTTTTATGGTTTCGGCTGAAAGTTTATTTTACACTGAACTCCTGCCCTGTTGAAAATTGATTTAAAATAGAAGCTACTCACACTCACTGTTGAGGTTTTAATAATTGATGAATGTTGGTTTAACCATCACAGCGGGCGTCACATAAGCTGCTGATGCATAATGACGGCTAAAATACCTCCCGGTGCTGAAATACAGTCAGCCCATATACAACTGGCATATAACAATAAAGGTAGCATATATAAAGAAAATATATATCTGTACTCAGAGACACATTTGAGATTTCAAAGAATTTATTATTTAGCAGTTGCAATATGAAGTTTCACCTTACCTTTATATTGGCAATAATGTGTGTCCCCTGATGTCAGCATCCCTGCATTCCCAGGTATTTTAATAAATCAGTTCAGGATGAAAGAAAGTCTGTCGTCCAAAATTGACATGTGATTACATTTGGTCACCCATGCGTATAGCAGGCCAATGCAAACACTGCACCATAGGGTAAAAATAGTTAAAAGTCTACAGTAGTAAACATACAACTCAAATGTGCATTCAAATAAATAAATATTCAGTACAAGTGAAGAGTAAATATATAGTGTATCAAACTGACTTGTGTATTCTTATTTTTTCACTCAGTTCATATTGATTGACGGTTCGCTAAGCCCCTTGCCTACCTAGCTTTCTTTTTTGCACGGCATATCTGCAGTTTACAGTGATAACGGTAATTTATCACTCACATTTCTCAAACATTAGGTTGATGATTTCAGACAGACAGAGGTAGACAAAAGCAGCTTTCTCATTTCTAGCCAGTAACCCATTGATTTTCTACATTTAGGTACTAAACTTTATCTCCATGAAAACTCTGTCTAACTGTCTTAAATCTGTGCACTTGATGGCTATATAACATACATGACTTGTGTGATAAAAGAATAGGGATAGCTTTGTTCTTATGTTGCTGTGAAGAGCCACTCAGTGTGAGGAGCAAAGATGTGAGATAAGGCTGTTTATTCTGTACTTACATAACCCTGTTGAGCTGCTTACCTTACACACTCATTTGTATTTTTGCACAGTGTCCTTCTTTTTAAAGATTTTTAAGAGAAACAACTTGGAATGAATACTGATGTCTGAAATAACACTATCACAGGTAGCATTACCTGTCGCTAATGGTATGTAACATTTTCAGCTTCCAGGATCTGTGTTCACACGGTTAGGTGTTTGTCATGAACTGGATTTTTTATATAACCTGTGTCATCTTGTTAGTTAATTACCAGCTCCTTTGCCTTGACAGTAATGCTTGGTCAGCACTACAGGACATTGGCTTGTTAGCTGTCTTTGCTAATGTTTGCAGCTCTCTTTAGAGCAGACAAAGTTACTTTTTAATCATTTTCTGACATTTCTGGCTCCCGTTTTTCTCTTTGAAGGTTAAAAGAAACATGCCAGCCTCCAACCTCCTTAAATGACTGTCACTTTTCCTCCAGCCTCGTGAGGAAAAATCCAGAGCTTGACAGGCCTCTGGTCACAAAACTTTGATTGGTCAATCATTGTGGTGGAGGGGTTTAGTGAATAGTCAATTCAGGCCAGTCGTGTTCATGACTCCCTCTTTGGTGCTTGGATAATTGAAAAACTGTTGTTGTTTGAGATAATAAGAAAATCTTTGATGCAACTCCATGGACAGAAATGAAAGAAACAAGCACAAGGACAGAAGTGTTAAAAGTCAGTAGGGGGGCACAGATGGTGATCTATCAAAAACGACTCACAGTATGAGCGGATGGATGGCTTATTGTTGTCGTCCCTCTATTTGTGGCAATGGACAACCTAGTAGAAAGCCTAAATAGGTAAATGTAAAATACTGGATAAAGTCTGCCGAAAAAATAAAACTTGTATCACAGTAGTCTTTATCTATATACAATGCCCATCAAGCCTGATTCAATTTTAAAATATCTTTTTAGTCTTAAAGGTCGCAGAAGTCAGCGGTCTGCATTCATTCTGCGCAGTTTGGGGGGCAGGTTGTCCTCCGGCCGACTCCCGACCAAAGGGATCTGGACTGGTGTTGGGGTTGGAGCAGAGACGGTGCTAATGGCTGCTGGCAGTCTGTGTCTCTCCACTTCACCCTCCTCGATATCTCCGTCCAAGGACAACAGCTGGACCTGTTCCTCTGGCTGTCCCTGCCTCGCAGCTGGGATGGAGCTGGACCTCAGCCTTTGAATGCTAAGTGGCAGATCTCCTGTGCTGGAGGCTTTCCCCCCTGGCAATGCTGGCCCCGTCTTCAGGCCCCCCCAGAGGTGCTCCTCCTTGGTGGAACTCATGCGTTGGAGTTTTCTGGGCAGTCTGTAGGGTTGGTCCTCTGCATGATCCGCGCAGTCGGCTGACAGGAGCCTTTCCCTGCGCCCTCCGCGGCCACCGTTGCCCAGCAGAGGAGAGGAGGGGGTGGGAGCAACAGGCAGAGGGTTGGGTGATGTCAGTGAGGACTTCTCCTCCTGCTCTTTGACACTGTATGGTGGTGTAGGTACCTCAAAGGTGTTGTGAAACTGGGAGTAATCGACTCTGAAAAACCCCTCTTCCAGTGACATGACAGGGAGGAAACGATGACCCCACAGGACTTCATCTTCAGTGTAAGAAGTCCTTGCCTGACATGTCATACCTGTGGATGAAAAAAGAGACGTTAATGTGGAAGAATATTTCAACATCAGGAAACATTATGATAGAGGGCTGCGTGATCTTGGGAGGCGGATAAGTTACATTAACCGATGAGTGAGAGATAGAGCAGTGACCAAAAAACAAACAAAACAAAACTGATATCACAAATAATGTGCCATGTGTATGAAATGGTGGCAGCACAAATTACATTAGATCTTAATTAGATGATTAGACAAATGATAATACGTTTCTTCATTAATGGGTAAACAGGTCAGATATCCTCACATTTGCAAAGACGAGCATTCTCTGATAGATAAAATGATCATAGTCCATCAGCACAACCCTATTTTCAGGAAAAGTGTTGAAAGTAGGTTGTTGAATAAAAATGAACAGACAGCCAGACAGAGAACTGAAAGGAAAAGTGGCAAGTTCAGTGAGAAAAGAGACAGAAATATGAAAAAAAATGACAGCGATGGAGAAAAGCTTGTCCTATTGAATATTTAAAGACCATGAAATTAAATATTCTGTTAAATATTTCATTTTATTACTGCAAAATGGACTGTGCCGCAGGCTAAACGATGATAAATGCTCATTCATAGATAGATAGTGCACACACTAGGGGAAAATATAGTAGGCTCTAACCGGTGGTTTCCACAATGCCCTCTAGGATGACAACAATCTCAAACTGCTCATTCATGAGAGAACGCTGTGACAGATCGAAGAACGGGCTCTTGGTGTTGATTTCGTGGCAGATGGTTAGAGGCGACACCAAGAAGAGCTGGTCCGCTCCTGTCCCAAATCCCACATCCAGTTCACACTGGTCCAGAGGCAGGAACTCACCCTCAGGGGTCTGCCGGGACTGGAAACACAAACAAATAGGACATGGTACATTTACATTTTTACATACGATTTGGCGTCATTCTGTGAATTTTCTCCTCCACAGTGGGGTCAGAGCACAAGGCTGAGAAGGCATATAATTATCTAAGCAAGTGAATGGCTAATTGTGACATTTAGCCACTGGTGAATACTTAATGTGAAATTTAAATACCACTTTATTTATAGCACTGGAATATTTGGAAAGCATACTTCTTTAGTTTTGTGGTTTAAATTTCCCAATAAGTAAGCAGCAAGTGTTTACAAAAAGATAAATGAATATATAGATGCACATGAAAAAAGTTCAACCTTTTCAAAGAAAATATTCTTTTGACTTAAAGGTGCAGAGAATTTATAACAGATGTAACTCACTCCCATTTCTAACCTCTCTGACCAGCTGTAAAGGTCACAATCATCACTGTCCTTTTTTTATGGACCAGTCTGTTCGGCTGTAAAAAGCACAACCACTGGTGTCTGACAAAAGTAGTGAAAAACGCAAGTGTTCCCGACAGACGGCAGGGATGGATATTATCAACAAGCCTGTGAATGGAATCCCTCCAAAAATTCAAGGCCTTGTTTTTTTTGTTTTTTTTCTTGCAGGGTCTTTATGACCCAGAGGATTTGCTGGTGTGCAGCGTGCAAGGCCCACTTCACCAGCAGTGAAAGATTTTATGCATCTCTCTTGTATAATTTGTGCCACTTTGATAGATATTTTTCATCCAGTATCCATTACAGATACTGTATACGTATGTAGTTTTTGCAGATGTAACCGTAATAGGACTGTAACTGAAGGAGTGTTAAGGGCCCCATGAAATGATGTTGAGAAGATAATGTCCTTCTGTGATTCAACATACTGTAGTTCCACATGAAATGGGATATTGAGGTGGGAGCTGTTTTCAAGTTTAGCCATTGCTACACAGCATCATCATCATCATCATCATCATCTACAGCTAGTTACAAGAAAACAGACCCAAGAACAAAATCATTTTCTGATACCGAGACAATATAGAAACTCCATGTTCACCAGGCTGACCTGGAGGAGTAGCACCTTGTAAACTCTTGTAGTCAACACCAGCTGATGTGTTTGGGAAGCCTGGTAAATAATCAGCTGCTAATGCTAACACTGACTATGCAGCAGCAACTCAGAGTAGCTCCTGTAACAACAAGAAAGAACAGGAAATCTAGTAAACCTGAAGTGATCATGGCTGTTCACAATCACAATTGAAGAGGAAAGGGATGAAAATGAACATATTATCATTTTGTCTGGTGATTTCATGCCCAGGCCCAAAACACACATCTGCGACCACTGCGTCAGTATGAGTTTACTGTAAACCTGCATGATCTGTAAAATGAGAAGGGCGAGGGTGGCTGAATCTCCCTGAAAATCCATCGTGACATTTTATCAGATTGAATATTTATTTTTCTTTTGGAGGAGGATGAGTCAACAGTATTGTTTTTGTTTGTTGTCTTCTTTTTCTTTTGGCAGAGGAAGGGGCACATTTTGATTTGAAAAGGAACATTTGGACATGTTTTTGGCATTTAGTGGTAGAGAGTAGAACAATACACCCAGGGGAAGAACAACACTCCACAGGACCTTGATGCTGTCCTCTGTGCACTGACTGTTGAGCATGCTGCATGGATAAAGGTGAGAAGTAAGGGAGTGGAAAAAACATGGTATCCTGCTTCCCTCTCTGTCAGACAGCATGGGTGTAATTTATATTTGCAGGCACTATGACCTCATCATTTATTCTGTACACGCCCCCTCATTGCAAGAGCATTAGAATACTTAAAAGTCTGTGTAGAGGGCTGTCCTCAAAGCCAGGTATCATTAGATTGAGAAGACACTGGTGTTCAGTCTTCAGAAACCAAGCTCAATCAAATAAAGTAGCTGTTAAATTAAAACATGGAATTAGGATGGAAGCTCAAGGAAGTGGAAAAAAGGAAACCCAGGGCCTATAAAACCTCCTGTCCTATCAGACGCAAACCACTTAATCCAGTTAGTCATGTGAAGAATGAATGATTTACAGAGAAAGGGGCGTTAGTGTCACCCAAAAGGCCAAAGATAAAAAATAAAAACACCTAGAAACCCCAATGACTTCCGCTATCTGCATGAAATAGATGAATGAACAGTAGACTACAGAGAGGAAAAAATGAAATCCTCTGCCCAAGTAGATAACATTTATTACCTAAACCAAGTTATATTCCTCAACGGCTCGATTGAAATAGTTCTCCCTGTCGCTTAATGTTAACTCGAATGCAGAGTAGTTTCTCTGGCCCTTTGAGTGAGGAGCCACTTGGTCCACAGATGGCAAACAGACTGCCATTTGTATTCAGAGTGATGTTGAGGACAGAGGGATGTGACATTTCACAGGAAGACGTCTGTGCCCACAGATCTCTGGCTCGCCTTGGTGAGGGAAAGTGTCACCCATCATGCTGTATCAGTGATGGGTGCCCCTGAAATACGCAGACAGGGAGCCTGTGTCTCATGTCTGCTGAAGTTAAATCAGGATAAAACCGTTTAAGAAAGAAAGAAATAAAGCAGTTGTTTTAAATCACAGAGCACTGTGAACACCTGACGGGAGTAAAGGCTGTAAAAAGCCACACCACCTACCTGTGCTTTAATGTACCTGTCTTTAGGTATTCATGTCATTGTGTTGTCATTGCTATGTCTTACATTCATAGTGAAATACCTGTAGATTTCCAGCTGATGTTCCCTCAGGCAGTTCACATTTCCCTTGCATATTTTTATCTACAACTTGAATATTCATTTATCTTTCTTTCCTTACCCTCATCCTGCCACATGCCTTCTTGTAGAAGTGACATACAGTGTCCAAAACAGGACTAAATCACAATTTAAATAAAAGTCTAATACTTTTGCAATTGATTTTTCCACATTAGCATGAAATCTCCTTCTGGAAAAAGCTGCCATCGCTCTGCTGTAAGCAAGAGGAGCACATTAAATCATGTTTTAAAAGCCTCCCATGTCCATATATGAATTAGTTTCTTTCATCCAATCATTTAAAAATGTAAATTGTCACTGAGATGCTGCAGGCAGGTGTCCCATTTGTCAGCAGTGCTCCTACAATCAGTGAGATAGGAAGCCACTTTCCCACGAAGGCATGCTTTGGCCATTTGTTCATGGCTCTGTCAGCTAGCACCAGGGTGTTGCCACAGAGTTATACCTTTTCCAAGGAAGGAGAGATCTGCTCGACACTGAAAGGTTTTAACAAGGTGAAAGCCTTGTGTGTTCTCCTGCCGCCGCTAACCAGTCACTGCCACAAGGGGGAAGTTAATGGCCTTTGTAAGAGGACCTGATATAGAGGGAGAGCTTAATTTACCAAGCCACCTGAGATTCTGGTTGAGTGAAAGCAGGCCCTATCCCTGGTGACTCACTTCCTCCGTGTATGTGAGTGAGAGCAGGTGTGTGTGAGATAGAGAGAGATGCAAAGAAACAAACTGCGACAGGAAAAGTTGCATGAGTGTGTGTACATTTGTCTTATAGTCTGTGTGGCTTTAATGCAATCGTGTATGTGTGTGTGCACAAGTAAGCGTAAACCTCACACAGACGTTGCATATGAGCCACCATTACCAGTCTTTAGACGGCACCGTTAAAGCTAATTCATCTGTTCCCTCTCCTTCCTCTCGTCCTTCAGAGTTAGACATTGGCAGATGTGGCGAGTCACGCTGACATGTCTGTCTGCCTGTCTGCCTGCCTGCCTGCCTGTCTGCCTGCCCGCCTGTCTAGCTAAACGCCTGCATCCATGCACGTCTATCTGCTACTACTAGTCCTTATCACTTATCTCCCGCTGTGGACCGACCTACTGCGACGAGCTTCTGCTGACACTGACGAGCACTGCCCAGCTGTCACTCTTCCTGTCTTCTCTGTCTTATTGCTGGCTGCTGATTGCCACATTCCTGCAGCTTAGTTTCCATCTTGTCTGAGCACTTTTTTTTTTTGTCTTGTCTTGTAAAGTGTGGGTGGGTTTCCTCAGCACACGACACCCCCCTGCCACCTCCCAACTAAAAGAGATGCAAGCATGTTTCTCTGTTTTAAAATCGTATTCTGGTCATGCTGCAGGGGTCAGTGCACCACTGCATTCTGTTGGTTTATTAATGAAATGTGCATTAATATTAATGGCAATTCAAGGTTATCTTTTTAAGTTAATATGCATTATGGATATAGAGAAATGCACAGGCCCGCTTAGGGATAATGTTTCAAGATAAAATTTTACTTTAGTCACAACGTCGTGGCCACTGGCACAAAATTTGCGTCCCCTGCCATTGCAAATAATATCTAACGAAATGTAACTGAAACTCAAATGACAGGTTGCCTATCTTTTTTACTACTGCATCAGTTGTTTTTTTTTATAAGACACCTCGCTGCAGGTATGATTTACTACAAAGATTTTATATTGCAAGAAGGCCTCTTGACGAGTGTGTGGGAAATCAAAAACTCCCACACTGTCCGTCATTTGTACTCATGTAGTGATTGAGTTGTGAGGCGCTATTCAAGGCAGCTGTGTTTTCCTGATGTTAAAGTCTCTGTCACTCTCCTCGTTGACAATTGTGATGATGGTGCTGGATGTATGCAGCATTTGCTGCTGTAAGAAAAAAAAAAAGAAACTGCATAACAGTTTCAGGCAAAGACAAAACTACAACTCCCAAGGAGCATTTTTTGCAAGAGATGTCTGAAAAGCTGAAGAAAACACAGTTGGGAAAATAGCTAAACTCCAGATTTAATCAATTCACGTTTAGATTTGGGGTCAAATTTCAATAAATCCAGCGTATGGCTGCTTTTTTTCTTCACAAATTCAACAACAAGTCATTTTTGAGTTTGCTACCACTCAAATTTGTGAATCTGACTTTCTGAATAGCAACAGTGGTTCATGTGTGTTGGAGCATCCAGACGGGGCCAAGCTTAAGGACAAAAGACAATTTGTGAAAAACAAAGTTCCAATATTCAGTTACTGTTGAAGAGCATATAAACTGGTTCTATCTGGTTATACACCAATCACTTGTTATTAATATTTCCGTATTAAGAAAAATTGAAAGTATCTACTTTCAGACCTTCAACAGGTAGTGGAGAAATATCCCCACTAAGCACAATGTACCAGCAAAACCCTACTCCACAACAATACTGGGTGCTGGAAGGTGATAAATTATCTGCAAGTCACTGAATTTGCACTGGATTATTAAAAAAATATATATATTTCACAAGACGAAATCCTCCATCATTTCATACTACTAATGGAATGATGGATGGAAAAATAATGCATATGGTCGTCCGTCTCTGGATGAGTATACACAACTGTGAAGAAAATAAAGTTGAACAGAGTTAATATGCACCAGAATCCAAAGTATCCAGGTCCCGTAGGAATTTACAGCCCACACCGATCCCAGAGTATCCCTGACAATTGATAGCAGGTGCCATGCCACGGTGCGTTTACACAGCTCCATCATTAGGATTTACAGCAGCATGCCTCATTTCTCCAGTCAGCTTTATGGGCAACCCTTCTGACAGTGACCTTGAGCTGTGTGTTACCTGAACAGGAGCCATGGCATTGTTTCCTCAGTGCAGGTATTAGCACTACAAGGTGATGTGGAGTCAATTTACTCTACAGTGCCCCATTGTACACTGTACTGTCTGACACAGCATGCCACATTTTTATGGCTCTGCAGTGTCAGTTTTGACATAGATTCAAAAACACATAGCAATGCTACAGTGGTGTCCTGCGTGCTGTGACTTTTTAACAACATATTTGATCAACAGTTCTAATTACAAAACATAACATCCGTTTTGTACAGCAATATCGGAAACTGCACTGGATTAAAAACAAATGTGGAGAGCGAATTTTGATTGGCTCCTGTTTTTCCCGTGGGTGTGACTGACGCCACTGAATGTGATGCTCCTTAACAGCCAATTATAAAAGTCCTGCATGCCTGACCTTCCACCAACACATAAATAGCTCTGGCTTAAAAGATAATGTAATGCTCATTTAAAAGATCATCTTTTACTGGCCGAAATCCCAGATGGCGATCATCACCTAAATCTAATCAATTGATCTCTGATAGAAAGCCAGAGACTGTTTTAGAAAATCAGAACAACAGATGAGTGAAAGCATTTCAAACTGGAAATGATCCTAGTGTACTTAGGTTTGCAGTAAATATGCTTCACACAGACCGCTGATTAAAAAAAAAGACCTTAGAGGTAAAGACAAGAATGAGTAATGTCCACAGCTGGTTCTCCATAATGTGCAGCAGTTGTTGCAGCGTTTGGGTGCGATTGATTGGGTGCAAATCAAAATTCTGCTCAAAGTAGTTGTATTCTGTTGAGGTGTCGGGCACAGAGCCTAATTTAAACCATCCCAACAATCTCCATCCTTTTGAATAATAAATCTGAAGTCGTCACACGTGCCTTGAAGGAGAGCTAATTCTACTGAGGCAACATCATGTGCAGACAAATCTGACCAAGTTCAAACATGACAGTTTGCCCCATGGGGGGACGTCCAACCGCTTTCACTCATTTTGAATTAATGGGATGAAAGAAGTAAGTTAGAGAGAACTATAACAGAATATTAAATTGCCTGTATGAAACTACACTTCTCTGTGGCAGGACAAAAGTTGATGATATTGCATTTCTGCCTTGCAATTAACGCAGCCTAACATATTTTTTTTTCTTTGCCTTTCTGGGCTATTAATTAAAAAGCAAATGATAATGAAAAGAAATGGAAATCATCCTAGAGAGAGCTGAAACATTAGTGATAATATGTTATTTAATCATGGCTTTTAATATGTTAACTGAGTCACATTTATTTCCCTGCTGGGTACCATTTCACTTTTTTTTTGTACCCCTAATCTAAAGAGAAATGACAGAAAGTGATACTTAAAATGAAATCATATGCCTGGATAAAACCAGAGTGCAGCACAGAGCGTTAAGTACGACCGTATTAATGCACTCGTGGTGATGTGAACAGGCCTACTGGGAGCTTCCTCTGAAGGGAGAGCCACCAGAGAGCAAGATCCTGGCAAAGGAAAGTGTCACTTGAGATTATCAGACTGTTCAGCAGGGATGACACAAGTACAACTAACTCTCCGTGTCACAACAGGCGCTACTGTCCTTCAGATGTTGTCTATACAGCAAGTGGATGCATGGCTTGTACAGAAAACAGAGGTTTATGAATGTGTAGGTGTGTATACAGGACACTGTCTCACTGAGCTTCCCAGTGCTTCGGATTAGTGACATTTCTGCCGTTATGGTCGGAGTAGCCTTGGGGAACACAGTCCTTACCTCATTTTGGTCCACTAAGTATAAGAATTGGTTCAATACATCTTTTAGTCAATATGCGTAGTTTCCACCTACTGTCCCCTGGGGGCCTATTCATCTCATCTGTGGACAGTTGAAGTAGAGGCTGAACTTAGATATACAGCCCATTGACAGCCATTCTGCTGACTGTGGAAGGGGAGGGGGGGGCAGTTTGTGATGACCCTGAGTGTACCAGGCAACACACTCAGCAGCTTAGAGATGAACAGGGAGGAGAGCAGACAGACACTGAAGACTGGTGATGAATCCAAACAGTGCTGCAGGGGGGTAAATGTAGATGGTCACTCATTAAAACACATCTTATGTTGGAGCATCATATTCAAACCATGGCTTCTCTGCAAATCACAAGAGACCCTCAGGGAACGCAATCAATTCTGGAGATGAATGGGAATTCAATGCATGGCTTGGAAAGCACTCATAAAACATAATGAGCAATTTCAGAGCAAATAAAGTTGCTGCCTTGATAATGGCATTTGGTTGAGATGGAGAAAGAGCCAGATGCTCACTGCGCCAAAGTGCGCCCAGTGCGCCTTCCCAGCAGTAGCTTTATAACCTGTAGCCTACCTTGATGAGTTTGCACCTGATCTGCGCGGACACCATGTGGCTGTTCCGCAGGTTCCCCACGCGGAACATGAGACACAGCTTCCCGTCCCGCTGCGAAATCACCGCGTCCTGGCTGAACATGAGCGTCTCCGCGCGCTTCTTCGGCTGCGACATCTTGATGAACATGCAGCCGATGAGGAACGCGTCCACGATGGAGCCCAGCAGCGACTGGAAGAGGAAGAGGATGATACCCTCCGGGCACTTCTCCGTGATGTAGCGGTAGCCGTAGCCGATGGTCGCCTCCGTCTCGATGAAAAACAGGAACGCGGAGGGAAAGTTGTAGACGTTGGCGACGCACGGGGTGTAGGACGAGTCGTGGCCGCCGTGGCTCAGGTCGCCGCGGATGTAGGCGATCACCCACCACATTGATGCCATGACGAGCCATGCAACTGTGTAGGTGAGGATGAAGATGAGAAGGTTCCAGCGCCACTTGAGGTCCACCAGCGTGGTGAAGAGGTCGGAGATGTACCGGCTGGTCTCGCCTCCAAGGTTACCGTGCTGGACGTTGCAGCGACCGTTCTTCTCCACAAACCGCTGTCTCTTTCTCTTCACCGGGGCGGAAAAAGTCATGCCCCGGTTGGTGTTCACCACCTGGTAGTCCTCTCCAAATTTCCGCCTTATGGCTGACATTTTATCAATCCCCCTACTTGTGCCAGGCGATCAATAGTACTTGTGCAGAATTAGGCTCTTTACGCAAGTTTGGGATCCCGTTGGCCAAAACCATGCAATAAGAGTCAGCGTGCGACTCCCATCCTGTGAGATGGAGATGCGCTTCTCTCCTGTCAATTGATTCTAAGTGAGCAGAGATTCTGCGCAATACATGATCCAGACTCGGTCCTTTTACGCAAAGGAGTCTCCTGCAGGTGCCAACTTTTTGTTGTTGTTCAGGTCTCATCCATGCATGAAAGCAAAACAAGAGAAACACATTCAAAATCACATCTTTAACAAAAGCTGGCTCGGGCGGTCTGTGCTTGGTCGATCCGCTGAGTTGCTGCTCTTCAATAAGCCTTTGAATGTGAATGGCCAGGCTACAGTGCGCACTCCTGCCTGAGGGAACACGCACTGGTAGGAGTGACTTCAAATTAAAGAGTGTGGAGGAACTGCAGCACGGGTGGCAAATTTCTCTTTCACAGAGGGGTGGGGGATCTGATGTGGGGTTATAGATCGGGAAATGTTTTTTTTTTTCTTGTGGCTTGTATCCAATCAGGTGGAAGCATCAGAGCAAGCAAATAATGTAACAATGACATAAACCGTGAGGAATTTTCTTCCCTTTTGATTTTATTATTTCTCTCCACCTTCTTTTGAAACCTCTCTCCTGTCACCCTATCATCCCTATCCTGAGGAAAACGCTGTGATACAAAATTGTATTTTTCTTTCAAAGTATGTGTGGCACTTGGCAGCTATTTGGTTCCCCCTAGTGTTACTGCAGTGGAAATAATCCAGAGCTTTGCCAATAACTGTAGCAATTTATGTACAGAAGTGAGATGCCCCAACACAATGATGCGTTCACTGGTTACTCAGGGAATGTTATAAGCCACCATGGCCTATAAGCATGCTTCACAGCCGCCCTTACATTACCATATTAATATGGCTGTTTGTTGTCAGGTGCAGCATGGATTAATGACTGTGATTTACTGTGGCTGATAAACGCAGTGATGTCATCAACACTGTAGGCCTATCTGTGGTGTCTATGTGTTTTTTTCCCCAGTTGTAAGATTGTATGATATCTGAGTTAAAGTGGCTATATCATCTCACATATGTGCAGCCTGTTAACCTCACTGTTATAAATGAGTAAGTACAAAGGGCTGATGAGGAGCACAGGAAGAAGGAAACATCCAGTAGGACAGTTGGTCCAAAGTCAGCAGCAGGAACTGAGATGTTCCAACGCAATGAGTCGTTCAGAATTAGGTTCAACAGCTGTGTGTAGACTGCAAACAACATGGTTAAGTGGTTTTAATGGTTTTAGTATTTGGACATTATTTGTTTAGTCTGTCTGATGGAGGTGAAGATCTCTTTTTCCAGACAGCCCTGACTCACAATCACAGTCAACAACAGAATATAAAAGCAATTATGTTTCATATGAGCAGAGGTATTGCAATTGAACTGCGGCCACAAAGGGACAATTCACATGGTGTGACAAATCTTATAGAAACATGGTGTGATTACGATATGAGACTCAACTGTTAAACATCATTTCCAGTTTGTATTGTTCTGTGTTGAGCGTGAATATGATTGTGGGACTGGGAGACAAAATAAGCATTTATGATTATAAGAAATCCTATGATTCTCCAAGCACCCATGCAAACAGGAGTTTTGCATGTGTGTTTGGATTATCCAACAGTGGTGTAATTAGTCAACCCAATGAAATTAAGTAAGAACATACAGTAACAAATCAGCACACTGAAATGTTAAATTACCACATTATTGCTTTAAGTTCCCCGAAAGCAATATTATAACCCTCATGCCAGGAAATGACTTTCCATTATTAACCAGATCCCTAGAAATTAAGCGGATGATAAACTATGTGTTATTTCTACAATGGTGGGTGTTTTTTTTACTGGTAACTCTTGACTCTGCGCTCAGCAAACAATGTTAAACAAGCTCAAAGTGCAGTAAAACACTGTCTTATATTCCTCTGATACTTGTTGATGTTAAATATCAAATGAGAAATGCATCAGTGGGAGAAGAAAAGCTTTCAAGAATTGTTATGCAAGCAAGAAAAATAACCAGGTTTACTCAACCACAAATGTAGTGGCACAACATTAAGGGAAAGGACACTCTTATTATCTAATACCAACAGACGTTTTCTAGTCAATCTAAGAGATAACACAGAGTTGCATGAACACAGACTCAGTGCAGCAATGAAAACCAAAGCTGTAAGTATTCACACACAGACACTCACCATCCATAGTTACTGTTAGTCTGGTATGTCCGTTATCAAAAAATATCCAATATTACATTTCTTTCATTTTTTCTGAGACATTGACCTTCAAGACAAAAGTACAAAATTAAGTTATACTGTTTTTAAAAGATTGTGTGTGTATGTGTGAGTATGTGTGTACATATATATATATATATATATACACACACACATATATATATATATATATATATATATATATATATATATATATATACACATATACATATATATATATGTGTGTGTGTGTGTGTGTGTATGTATGATTTGTAAGTGTATATATACATATGTATGCCACAGCCGTGATTTCGGTGTTCTTCGTGTATTCTTTGTGCCTAACAAAACATTTTAGCAAAAAAGGTCACATTTGTGCCAAGTCTGTTGTATTATGTTACACTGCATATGGTATGCGCCCATGTTAATGCGTCCACCTCAGGTCCACCTCCTTCACGTGTTTTTCCATCTCTGTCCATTGACACTCTTTGAAACCTCGGCAGCCTTCGCCTGTCTCCTCTCACGACCCGTCCGCTACACCCATAATTCCCCGCGCCAGGACAAGATGGAAGAAAGCAGCGACCGCCGGAGAACAATGTTTTGGCAATAAAACCCCAAAGCGGCGAATACGGAGACAATACAGGCACGTTTGGAACCAACTGCGGTCATGTGTAGGTGAGTGGGAAAATAAATCGACTTTTTATCCTTGGTGAGCGCTCGGCCTTTGTCGAGATTTAGGCGACGGTGAGACGTCTGGCTCGGCGCAAACGGGAGATGCAGTGAGAGCCAGCATCATTGTTTCTGTTGCATGGGCCGTAATGCGGGTTTTCAGTCGGGGTAGCTAGCAGCTAACTAGCTAGCCAGCTCGTGGCAGCTTTGATTGTTATAAACACAGTCGCCTCGAAGCCTACAGTTTTATTTAGCTCGCCCACTGGGTATGGGGCCAACATGCACCGTAAACGACGAGGGATGTTTTGCTAGCTCGGCGTGCTGGTGAGCATTAACCCGTTATAATTACGGCTAAAGTTAGCTATCAATAAATAGAGCGCCAGCGTTGCTCGCAGCCAGACAGATTTGATTTCACGAGCGTCATCAAAGCTTGGGAACTGGAGAATGAGCAATTCATGCCGTTGACCTGACTTCAAAGCAAACTGGCTGTTTAATTTCACATTGTCGATGGCTATTGTATATTTTATGACTATTTCACGCTGTTTGAGTTTAGTGTATTTCTACCTCACAGCATCGCCATTAAAAATGGTCACTGAATGCGTTAATATCATCAAATCATGGATCCTTGTTTTAGCGTCAGCTAGCTTGATAGCAATGCTGGGTAACGGGCTAAACGTTACGTTACATTGGCCATAACGGATCAAATTAAATTTTTATTGATTACAAATATACCTAAGTTCAGCTCTAATAACTTTCAGTTTTGACGCAATTGAAGTTGAATGTGTGATTGTGGTTTGTAGGACGTTTTGAACGGTTGTTTTGATTGAGGGCTTGAAGATAACGTTGATTGTGTCTCATTGTGGCTAGCCGGCTAGCTAACTATGCTAACTATTATGCATCACAAAAGCTCATCCGCTTTCTGTTGGATTCAGTGTCGCGCAGCCAAATGGTCGGCTGGTCTAGACTAAACAATAAATTCTTACTCCAGTCATTCTGCTCTGCTCGTTTCGATGCACGTCCTGCTTAGTCACCCGACTGCGCCCGTCTAAAACCACTGAAATGTCTTGTTGGATTTGACCTAAATATTGTTTGTTTTAGGCAAGTGTAGTGAACCGATTAATTTGCCAATATCGGACCCAATGACGCCAGCTTTTGCGTTCATGTTCGGTTATTAGCTAAGCATGGTAAGCGGTGTCATCCAGCATGCATCAAAATTATTGAAACGATAGGGATATTTAGCAGAGATTACAGTTTGGCTTTGATCCAAGTCACATGTGATGCAAAATGTCGCAAGTAAAAATAATACAATGTTTAGATTAAATATTTCGGCGGCCCCAATTTTCTTATAGAACAAAGGGGGCTAAAATATTTCACTGCTCAAACTTTATCTCTGTGATTAGGTGCAGGGATTCACATTTTTAAAACCACAAACCCACTTAATGAAACCCTCTATCTATGACGCCATTCACTCTGAATGTATGCCTCCGCATCTTTTTAACCAACTTTGTTTTTGCCAGCTCCTAAGTACACTGGGCCTGCATTACTTCTAACTAATGTTATACTACTAATCTTTCATTATAAGTTTTTTTTTTTTGTATTTAATATTTGTGCATGATGCATGTTATAGACAAGCAGTTTCAGTTTCAGTTGGAGCTTGGCAAAGAGGTGATAATGGTTGGGTCTCTTTCACATAGTCATGACATACTGATTTTTACAGCACCAAGCTTTGAGAAGTACTTAAAGTAAGATGTGCCAGAAATCGTGGGTGGTGGGTGTGAGATAAAGACTAAGGAACACTAGTAATTGCAGTGATTTTGTTAATATTGGGTCTAGTGGACTTAATGTTTCTCTGTTGTCTTTTACCATGGTGATTTGTAATTTTACAAATCATACATCATAGTTACATTTTTCCTTTTTTTTTTTTTAAATAAACCGCGTCACATTTAAGCAAACCTGTAAACAGTGAGGTATTTATTTTAGTGTAGAAGTTTAATCTGTGAAATTAACTGTGTTCAAAATATTCATTAATGCTTCTAGGAACTTTACTCAGTGCCTCTGTCAGATAAAGTCCAGTAAATCCAATCAAGCAATTAATAGTCGAGTACGAGTGCTGTGCACAGTGTACAGTGCATTGCATTTAGTGCACACTGTGATAGCCATGTAGTATTGATCACATTTACTTGACCAACCATGTATATAAGAACCTTTATATTAGATGTAACCAGATCATTCATGTCTGTATTTACCTGATCTTTTCTTTCTCTTTCAGGATATTCTCCTCCTGCATTCCTCTTTAGATTTATTGCCCTCCTTCTCCCCTGCACAAAGCAAAAGCACCACCATGAGTATTATTCAAGACAAATTAGGCAATGAGTTTTTGCGCAACGGTGGTATGGACCCCAATTTTGCACCAGGTATGCTTATGTTCAGCCACCTGCCACCCGTCACCAGCTTCACACGGTTGGCCTCCCAGTCAGTCATGGGCGAGCTTCCTCAGGAGATGATCTTGAAGAAAGAACGTGACTCACCCCCAGAACACCAGGGCGCCGCTGCTGCGAATACAGGGGGCTTCCTCCACAGCATGGGCATTAAGCAGGAGCGGCTAAATGAGCTGGATTATCGTATGCCCCTCTATAGTGGGGGTGGAGGAGTAGGGGTAAACTGTGGAGGGGGCGCAGGGAAGAGTGGCACTGACATGCCGGACATGTCTTTCGGCAGCCACCACCAAAATCACCAGAACATGCTCCTGCATGACCTCAGCCTCAGCAATGTCCGTTCCCTTGGAGAACCGGTGAGAAATATTATTGTTTCAAATGATATTTTGTACATTTTACTTTTTCTGCCAGTACACACTTTTATTTATCTGCTGTTGTCCCCCTTACAGCACTGATTGTTATATATATGTTGTTATTTGTTATCAGATGCCTGGAAGACCAGGTAAAGACCCAAAAGAGTCCACAGGTCGAAGAGGGCGGAGGAGCAACGGAGACGGGCAGGGAGGCAAAGCCCGACGGAAACGTAATGATGCTGCAAAGGTTAATCTCTTTTGTTTTTCCAGACTCATTCACTCCACATGAAAAAACAGTTTCTCTGAGAAATATTAGTACATGATGAGAATGGTCTTAAACCTTCACTGTTTAGATGAGTTTAAACTATGCTAACCTGCTATGGAAAAGTCAACAAAATGTTATTAGTACCCCTTGTACTCATAGTTTTCTCTCTGTAGGCTATGATGTTGGATGCAGATGGAGCCTGCCTGTCCCCCAACTCAAAACCACATATCTGTGAGCACTGTAATGCGGCCTTCCGCAGCTCCTACCACTTGCGCAGACATGTGCTCATACACACAGGTAAGAGACTTTCGCTGCTTGTTAGTGCTTTACTTCCTCCTTCAGGCTTTACACAGTTCAGATATAATGCACTTGCTTCCAAACTATATTGGCAAAAAATGTAGCGATGTGAGATGCAAACACAACAAGTTATGTTTTATTTTCTCTATATAACATAAAATGTATCTAATGCAGGGGACGAGTTCTCATAAAATATTTATTCCCATGTCCATTTCCAAAGTTTGACAAAGGAAATGTGAGATAAGATTAAACATAACACTCCCAAAACAAATTTCAGGAAACAAATAAATTGCACTCTGAGGAATCCTTCAGTCTTACTGATCTCCTCCTCAGTACTTCACTGGGACTTTATTTTAAACCAGACAGTCGCTAAAGCCCAGGGTGACTCAGTGATTACTCATGTGTTTCTGGATGCCTTAGTCATTCTCTTTGCTGGGAATTTGTCATGTGTTCCTTTTGAATTCGAACCCATAAGTGATTTAATGAGAATCCAACCATTTTACTGTATTTCTTTTAGTATGTAGTACAGCTTTCACATGTGAAATCAGTTGTTGACGTATGAAAAAAATTACTGTAAATGAGCTTAATGCTATCCAAACTGCAGGGCAGCCTCTCCAACATCTGCTGGTGGTGTGTAGACTGTTAGTATTTACAGTCATGCACCAGGTATTTGACAGACTGCCAAAGGTTCTTATTGTTGTGACCATTCAGAGTTCAAGTTCAGTTAGTTTTGTGACAGGCTGAGTGTATATTAATGTGGTGAGCGGATGGTTGTACTCTTGATCGCACAGGTGAGAGGCCTTTCCGGTGCAGTCAGTGTAACATGAGCTTCATTCAGAAGTACCTGCTCCAGCGGCATGAGAAGATCCACAGTGGTGAGTTCCTGCACTTTGATTTATAGTTAAACTGAGTGTTTTTTGGAATAGTCACCTTCATTATTCAGCAGTTTCTCAGTCTGTAAATACTTTATTTGTGTGACACACTAACACTGACTCTGTTTATTTTTTGCAGGAGAGAAGCCTTTCAGCTGTGACCAGTGTAACATGCGATTTATCCAGAAGTACCATATGGAGCGGCACAAAAGGACACACAGTGGCGAGAAGCCATATCGCTGCGATACCTGCCAACAAGTAGGCAACATCCAGTTTGTTTGCTAAGTAGCTTTCTACAGCTTTGCCTGTATCTACAAGTGTTTTTCCTGTGTGCACTGTCTGAAATTTTAATGCACTTTAAACTGTTATTTATTGGTCATTTGTCATTTATTTATAAAAATGTATTTATAGTCTCTGAGTAATTATCATTTTTGGCACGTAAGCAGTCATATAAACCAACTGTTTAGGTCTGCAGTAGCTTTTCTGTTTGTCCAGTGGAAACTAAGCTCATCCTTTTTTTTTCTGTCATCCCTGCTTGTAGTTTTTCTCTAGAACAGACCGGTTACTGAAGCACAAACGGACTTGCGGAGAAGCCATAAAGAAGGGCCTGGACCCGAGCATGCTGGAGCTCAGTGAAGCGGAGCTGGGCCAGGGCAGCTATTCACTCACTCAGGGAAACTCTACCACCTCCGGACGCAAGAGGGCCAAGTCCAAAAACGGTGAGGGTGGTGAGCGCAAGAGGAAGAAGAATGCCTCGGCATCTTTGGCAGCAGCCTCATCCTCAGGGGGGATGGCCCGCGACTTGGGCCTGCAGGACTTCAACATGGAGCACCCCTCAGGCTCAGGCCCCACCATGCAGGGACGTACTCCCAAGTTGGTCTTTAAAAAAGCTGGCCGCAAGGGTCTTGACAAGGGTCTCCTCTCTCTGGAAGACAGTGCTGATGGACAAAAACTGTTGGGCCAGAAGCCTGGCTCCATGGATCACGTGGAGAGTTCTGGCCTTGATAACATGGGTCTACTCCAGGGAGCCGGGGGCAATAAGCAGGGGCCCACCACCAGCAGCAACTACGATGATGCAATGCAGTTTGTGAAAAAGCGGCGCTACCTCCATGCAGTTAACAATGACTATGGAGCCGGCTCACTGCACATGGCGACCCAGGGCAGCAGCGTAATCCAGGGCTCCCTGGGGCCTGAGCCCACGCTGGCCATGCTGGACTCGTCGCCTTTGGAGCTCAAACACGACAAGTCCGGCATTCCAGATGAGGTACTGCAAAGCCTGCTAGATCATTATAGCCATAAGCCAGAGGGGACACACCACCATGACGTGACTTTCGACCTGCCAGACCACCCACACCATGTTGACCTCCAACCAGCAGCCCCTGTTACCCCAGAGTTGGAGGATGACTCACCTAATGGTGGTGATAAGACAGCAGTGATGAGCGAGTACTCAAAATTCCTTCTGCAGGCCCTGGAGCGCACCAGCCATAGTGGACCCTTCCCCAGCCTTGGCCCAACGGGGCCTTTTCCACTCCTGTCCAGCAGCTCCAGCCCCACAGGGCCCCTGTTCTCTGACAAGCATGTGTACACCACATCCCCTCTGGATTGTGGCTACCCGCCTGCTGTCTCTTCCCCGATGCCCATCGCTGCCCCTTCGTCAACCTCCTCCTCGTCCTCTTCAAAGTCCCATTATGGCATGCTCGTCGGCTCCCCCTCCCAGGCAGGCTACCACCTCAGCTTGGAATCTACTAGCCACCAGCAGCTGACTCCATCTCAGGAGCTGACCGAGCAGTTGGAGAAGCAGCACTCCCCCAGCGCCTTCAACCTACCTCCCCAGGACCTGACTGCCCCAGCAGAGGGTTCCAAGGGGCAGCAGCCCAAGGCTGGAGGGAGCGCTGCACCCACCAACGGCTCCAGCTACCCAGACCTGTCCCCACTGAACCCCCCTAAAGAAACCACGTACCAGATTGAAAACTTCGCCCAGGCCTTTGGCTCTCAATTCAAGTCAGGGCGGCGGACCCCTCTGAGCTATGGCAGTGATCCTGGGTCAGAGGTCGACCACCGAATACGGACTCCAGTGTCAGAATTCTCAGGGTATACCAGTTTGTTAGCTGACGTCAGTGAGCCAGTGAGTACAGGATCAAAAACCCCGACAAGCCAAAGTTTCAGATAAGGGTCAAACAAGGTGAATCCAGCGGGGGCTGTTCTGTTACTGTCCATACAGTCCCTATACCCATCCTAATTTTGTTCTTGTAGCAAAGTTTTGTTTTTTAAACACTGCCATTAAATGTTAATACAAAAATGACCAGGGAGGGTCTTCCATGGCCTCAAATGCAATTTTTTAAATATTCTCATTTTTATTATGTATTTAGTCGCTTAATTTTTGTTTAAGAGTAGTGATTTTGATATGAACGTACCGTAGATTTAAATGTAATTTAAAACATTTAGAGGGTAGCTATAAACTTGCTTGATTTTTTTTTTCTTCTACTTCTTTCCTGAACCCTTGTGTTTTACCAATCATCATACCATTCATTGTAAAGTAATAATGAATAATGTTGATAACTTCAATAATAATAACATTTGTGGCAGGGAAAGGCCCAGAATTCAAATGGCAAAAAAGTATATATTGTCTGTTACAAGAAACGTTTTAACTCAGGAAAATAGGCAAAATTGTGTAATAAGACTTTGTATTATGAGATGCAATTAGCACAGTTTTTACAGGTGTACTTTGAGACTACAAAGCTTTGATTTTGTTTTTGTGTTGTTTTTTTTTTTTTTTTTAACTCGTCAGAACAACAAATTTATACACGATCATGTTTGGTTTCTACTGCGTGTAGCTTTGTCGAGATTATGGTACTGTTGTGTCAATGTGAAGACATCCACATTTCTTTTGAGAGCCACATGTGTACACGAGGTAGTGCAAATTGTAGTGGAGTGCACACACAGCATGTTCTGAGGTGACGCTTGAACGCAGCTGACTGTTGTTTTATCGGCACAGATGTGTCAGTCAGCTCCCGGCTGTGCCCACCAGTGGCCAGGAGAAAAGACGGTGTAGACTAAACTTCTACGCATCAGAGTTATGGCTGTCTCAGAAATGAAATGAACACCAATCTGCGATCTTTTAACATGCTGTTGCTTGAGTGATTTCTTCTTTTTTTTTTTTTTTTTTATCAAAAAAAGAAAAAAAAACAGTCACCACTTTTCTGCTCCACTCCTTGCTGTTCCTTTTTGTGTCAGTGAAATCAAACAAGCACTTTTTTAAACAAATCATCATTGGAAACAACAACAACCCATTCAATTTGCATATGTGATACGTGAGTATTATGCTAATGCTTATTAATATTATTTTAAGAGGAGAAAACTGTGAATGGGGGGAGGGTGGGTGGGTGGGAGGGAGGGAGGCATGGACTGTGGGTGGGTGGGTGGGTGGGTGACTGGGAGGGAGGAATGGGAGGGTTGGATTATTGTTTATTGGGGTTTGATAGGGGTTGACTAGGCATGACCATGGGCATTTAAATGTATTTTGTTGCTTTTTCTCAAGAGTAGAAGGGGGGGGGCTGGGGCGGGGGATTTTTTTTTTTTTTTATTCTTACGGTTTGTCGGGTGATGTTGTAAAAAGATGATTTGCCATAATTTTGTTATACAATATTTTGAGAGTACCTCTTTGTATTTAAGTGTTTTGAGAGACGGGCTGACATGCTGGAACCCTTATATCTTTAACCCCCCCACAGGTATGTCCGATGCATACCCAAACCCTTTTATTTATTCTCCACTAGCCACAACTCAGTAGCAGATATTTTTTTGGCATGTAATCACCGGACCTACACCCCTACCCCTGTATTTCCTGTTGTTATTTTTAATGATTTTTTTTCAGGACCCCACTGTTCTAGTCACTGCAAGAAACTGCTTAAAAACAGCTAAACCACCCGAAAAGTTAAGTTATACCCACCTTCCCTCCCCAAAATGCAGCCCTGCACTCACAAGAATAAACAATGGCCTTCTTTGTCTTCCGTGGCTAAAGCCATTCTATCCCGGCAGCCAGGGTTGATATTTAATTTAGTTGATTTCCTGTGAGACCCCCCCACCACCCCCCTTCTTTCCTTTTCCTATGTCTGTGAGCTGCACAGCCAAGAGACTTTGAAGCTGCTCAGATCACAGGGAACAAAGACTGACTGACCAGCCACTTCACTCCAAACACACACTATGCTTTTAAAGGAGAGAAAAAAAGACAATAAGATTGACCTAAATATACCTCATATCACTAAAGCGTAAGAAAGCAGGGACACGCGTTTCATGTATGTAGTGGAAATATTTGTAGTATAGGTTCGACATATTGTATAATCATTTAACACTGCCTGTGTTTACAATTATAGAGCGAATGACTCAAAATGCAAATGTATTATTTTTTTTTCTGTAAAAAAAAAAAAAAAAACATCCACGCCAAGCAGTGTTGCATTCTAGATGCCTCATAGAACATTCATTTTTCTCATGTTATATCCCTTATTTTTGTTACTTGCCATAATGTGTTTTGATATGATCTCTAGAAGGATATTGTTTACAAAAATGTACAAAAACACTAAAAATGTGTGTTCTCTCTTTTTTTTTTTTTTTTGTTTTTTTGAGTTTTTCTCCAGTATGCATGATAAAGACATTTTTGTATGGCTTTTTTTCTGTCACCTCAATACCAAATTTTGTAGCAGAAGCCTCCCCATTCCTTTGTCTTATTTGTTCTAGACCCCTTGTGATATGATTTCCCAGGCTGTACCTGTTATTGAGATGATGAACGGATTAGAGAAGCCAATAAAAACTTTTTGTTACAAAAAAAAGCACATGGTGCATTTTTTTTGTCCTTTCAAAAGCACTTAAAAGGCTACCTTGAGCTTTGTATTGCCAGAAAAGACTAAAAAATGCCCAGGTACAAACATGTACTTCGGCTTCTGCTGCTTTGTTTGACATGGTCTGATCTGAGCCTCAGCTAGCAGACCACTGGTAACAATGCTCCAATCTGAAAATAATGAAAGTCCCAAACTCTCATCATATCAACGCAGCATTATATTGTATATCAGAAGCACTGTTGCATAGTGCACACTCAGAGTCTGAAGTTAGGAATGTTTGTTTATGTGTACCTGTCACGCTACCTGTTGGTAAATTAATACAGGAGTAAACAGGCAGGTGGTTCATTATGTGCCAACTTCAGATGAGCAAGGGCAGCACTGCAGTAAACGTGCCAAATGAGACGTTTATAATGTGTTAAACTGGTTTTATGCAGGTGTTTGTGCACGTGATGCGTGTTGTTCCTACTGTCAGTGAATCCAGTTTTTCATGTGCCGTGTGAGGTTAATCATTTTGTGCTGTAGACATGAGAGCCTGTTGCCAGAGGATGGAGCTGTTTTCCTTAAGGAACACTGACAGCTCCATACGTTGTTCTGTACAAGTGGCCTCATTAGTGTGTGCTATAGGGTAACCTAGTCAAACACAGTGTAGGTTTGTTTGTATTTAAGAGATGCTGGAGTGTTGCACTGTTCTCATGGCCTAAAAACAGGTTTAGTCCAGCTGTACTTGTATGTACATGTATCTCAAAAACAAACTGTTGTCTCTATCTCTTGATCCAAACATCAGTATCAGATGTTTTATAATCAGCACAAGATCTGTCACTAACTTTAACTGAGACTTTTAATTTTCTGACCTGAATCATAGCTTAACTCGCTTCTAGTTGCTACCACAATTGAAGTCTGGGCTCGTCCAGAAATGGGAGAACATAATACATGCAGATGCTTCTACAGACCAATATGAGTATAATGGAAAGCCTTAAGAGGCCTTAAGAGTCATTAGAGCTCAACCTAGTGGGAGGCTTTGGAGCAACATTTCAGACGAAGTATCTGCTCCCCTCTTGACCCCACCCCCTCATGAACATCAAGTCCTAATTACACCTGTCATTGCCTGGAACAGCAGGTTTAATGAGGGCAATGAAGTACATGTGACTTTGGACTTTTGGCATTAAGTGTGAAGACACCAAGGCAGTTATTGCTCAAACACACGATCACACCTCTGTTGACACTCGACAGTGACGTGTTCATAAAACCTGTGAGTGAAGAATGCAATCGATGGATCTCTAGATGGACATTCACCTTCTTAGGAACAAATGGAATAAAAAGTTAAAATCGCATTGAAGCATATTCTACCAAGGGTCCAGATTATGGAATTCATTGCCTATATGTTTTTTATTTATTTATTTGTTTATCTTCACAGCAGTTTAAAAGAGCACTGAAGTCACTCCTAACCAAACAACACTTTCCATATGGACTGCCTATATAAACTGCTCAATAGTCATACCAGTGTTCAATTATCATATAAACGTGAACTTTAACTCCAAACTATGTCACCAGTACATGCTCTTAGTCTTTTCAGGTCTATGCTGAACTATACAGTGACAGTGACTTTTTTTAAATTTCTTTTATATGTGAAAATAAAGAGCAAATAAAAATAATGTAATGTCATATTGATATGATCAATTGATCAGTGAAGGGCTAAACTCTGAACTTCAACAGTAACTTTTATGTATCTATGTAAATATTAGGACCAGCTTTTACTGATGCTAAAAAAAACTTTTGACTTAATCTTATCATTAATTCAGTAATTGTCCGCCAGCGCTCATTAATACCTTCCAGTCCATCAGAGAGTGACAGCAGGTTCAAATACAGTTCATTCATCAGATCACATTCCGATATGCCAGCATAGTGCTTAATTGAGTTGTCAGCTATGTTATTCATCTGCTTTACACATTTTGTTGTTTTTTGCTGTTGCTACCAACATGGACACCATAGATTCCAAAAATATCTTTTTATCTTTAGGTTATATAATTTTTTCATAGACACCCATGATGACGCCAGAGTGCTTAAAGACTTTGCTCGTCTGTCAACTCAAATATAAAACTAGGATTAAGGTCATCTTGAGAGCTAGTATAATTTCTGGGTGGTGGTGGGGAAATATCTCATAGGTCTCATTAAACTTTAAAAAAAAAAAATGCATAACTTTTATTCCTAAAGAGACAGTTTAAAACACAAATGTTCCAACTTTATTGTGTCTTATTTTATTTTACTGTTTTCTCCACAGTTGGGTTATCTCACATCTCATGACGTTTCAAATCAAAGGTCACCATATCCTTCGTCCTGCCCTGTTTTATTGTCCTCCTAGTTCCAGATAACAATGTTATAAGTGAACTAAGTCACTTTCTGAAACAGGTTGTTGCATTGCATTGCTTGCATTAGGCTTTGTGGAAACATCTTTTTTTGCTGCGTTGTGTGGACACAGTCATGTGTGGGCCTGTGGAGAAATCATATTTTTAGAGCTTGTCTCAGGGTTAAATGATGACAGGTGAAACTGCCGTGAACTGATAAAGAACACTGGAGAGGAATGCAGCCTTTGTTCCTCTTTTTAATCGCTGGCCCTATCAGTAACTTATAAAGTTTTATACTGAAATGCCCAAAAGAAACTTTGCTACATAAAAAAGAAAACAGAGCACTGTTGTGTTTATTTTTAGTATTTTGGGTTTTTTTTTTTTGTGCAAAACTTCCAATTTTCCAATTTCCCAGTTATGTAGATAAGTCTCAGGAAGAGTGTATAGGTGACATCACTCAGTGCCAACATGATGTGCCGTGCTTGTGAACTGTGTCCTCTGCTATAAAGCTCTGTCCTCATTTAAGACACTGGTACCTCTCTATCTAAGAAGAAATCTAAGTTGTCTTTTAGCCTTTTAGTTGGACCCATGAGCACATGACATGGCTTGACCAGATTTTCTACAGTTCCTTATTCTGTGACACACTTTCCATCCATTAACAAAAACAAACTGACAGAGACAGGTATATGTCATCAATCCTTGATAAATCTGGGCAGGAAACGTGCTTTATCAGACAGTCCTGCCCCCAGAGGTGTGGCTAATCATTAAAACTACCAGTGCAGGACACCTGAGCCCTCACCGTTCCAGCCTTTTAGGGCTCTAAAGTCTCTTCCACTTACAACCCTCACTGACTTTCTTTGTTTCTTGGAGTAAAGCTTTATCCTCAAGTTCATTTTCAATGGCTGGAAAACTCAGACTCCTGGCCTTTCTCTGGCTGGTGATTGCCTGTCATGGTAGGTTATTATGTTAATATTAACTTTCAAATATCCACTTTGTAAGTCGTTAGACTTTGATAGGAGGCATAGCTCAGTGATGAGAAGTTCATTTCTAATGTAGTTGAGGGAGATTTATTGGAAATTAAATTCAAGTCAAAAATCTTTTCGTTCAAGTTTTTGATAAGTAGTAGATACGCAGGGGATTTCACAGGACGGCTTGTTCAGTTCTGAACCCATCATACCTTTCATAATTAGAGATATAAATCCACCAATGGTAAACAACTGTAGTTAATTTTTCATTCTCTCATTCACAGTAATTGGACTTTGTTCCCATTATATTTTTTTGATGCTGAGGATGACGAGGCAGTTGCTGTCTTGATTTTTTTGCCCATTGAAAGTGTATCTAGTCTTTCAAGATTGTCGTTTTTAGTTTTTTCTTTTCTTTTTGTTAATTGTTTCTAAACAAATAAATAATTCAGATATTCAATTATCCATAAATCTACAGTTAAACTACAGGCACAATTTCTGTAATTTCTCAAGCTCAGCCGTACAGCCATTTTTATTTTAACATCTGGATTGGTTTATTGTGGTTTGGTTCCACATGCAAGCAAATGTAAATATTTGACTAGTGAGGTGATGCGGACAATCTGACCTTACTTTATGACCCTGTTGTTGCCATACCTTCCATTAGAAAGCTATTCCAGTCAAGGAAGTATCCAGATCCAGACTGGAACCTCTGGTCTGGTTAATACTTAAAAGGAATGAAACCTAAATGAGCCTGAAGTCAACTTTAAAAGGACACACACAGAACTGTTCATTTCTAGTTCTGGGGTTCAGATGAACTGATATGCTTATAGTAAAGACCTTACTTGGTCCTGCTTTTGTATCTTAACCAAATTTGTCTTCATGAAGAGGAACTACATATGACAATATGTATTACATGTGTTGTATTTCACTGGGCCTTCATTTAAATGTGATATAACAACCAAAGAAACTTTTTTTTTCTTTTTTAAGTATTTTTTGGGGCTTTTTTGCCTTTATTCGACAGCACAGTATGAGAGAGACAGGAAATGGGGAGGCAGAGAGAGAGGGCATGACATGCAGTAAAGGGCTGCCTGATGTGGGATTCGAACCGGGCCCAACTGCAGCAAGGACTGTGGCCTCGGCATATGGGGCGCCTGCTCAACCCACTGTGCCACACGGTCCCCCCAAAGGGCAATTGTTTACAGACAGAACACTGTTAGATGAATCTAATAATCTAGATAAACAATGAAGCTAGCATATTGATTAGCCACACAAGCTGTTAGAAAACTTAACATGTGCACAAAAACTTAACCTAAATTCATTTTACACAATGAAGATTGTTAATAATTTGATGGAGATAAGTTTTCATTTCATTTCAGTTCTCATTTTTAGGAGCAAAAGTCATTATCATATCTTTTACCCTTGTCAGATGTTTCAGTGGGGATGTTTTCTTTCCTTTCTTCTTGTCTAATTTGATTTTGTTTCATCCACAACACATCCACTACCACAGCTGCCGGATCAGAAACCACAGTTACAAGTAATCCAGCACCAGCATCCACCGCTGGACCAGGAACCTCAGCACCAGCAACCACCGCTGTACCAGGAACCTCAGCACCAGCATCCACCGCTGTACCAGGAACCTCAGCACCAGCAACCACCGCTGTACCAGGAACCTCAGCACCAGCATCCACCGCTGTACCAGGAACCTCAGCACCAGCAACCACCGCTGGACCAGGAACCTCAGCACCAGCAACCACCGCTGTACCAGGAACCTCAGCACCAGCAACCACCGCCGGAGCAGGAACCCCAGCTACAGGTAGCCCAGCACCAGCAACCACCGCCGGACCAGGAACCCCAGCTACAGGTAGCCCAGCACCAGCAACCACCGCCGGACCAGGAACCCCAGCTACAGGTAGCCCAGCACCAGCAACCACCACTGGATCAGGAACCCCAACTACAGGTGGATCAGCAGGTTCGACTTCAACAAAACCTTCTCCAACAACAACTCCAAAGCCAGGTAATTCCAGGTGTCAACAATCCATAATTTCCTCTGTATCCATTCCTACATTGCTTTTAATTGATCACAGTATGCATCACACACTTATATTTTTGTGTGTATTTTCCTTTAACACAAAGGTCCCTGTGGTAAAAACCCATGTGGGCAAGGGAGCACCTGTCAGGATCGTGCCGGCGAAACCTTTGTATGCTTGTGCCTGCCTGGTGCTAACTACAATTATAACACCACGAGCTGTGAGAATGGTAAGTATTCCCTCCCTAAAATAACCAATTGACATGTTATATAGAGAACAATTTTAATAATGGGTGTTGTGTCCAGGACATGTTGGACTGGGGCTACATCTTGAGCAGTGACTTCTGAAGTAATGTTAAGCTAACTGTCTACTTGCTCTCAGCTAACTCTCAGCAAGAAAGCAATATGCATATTTCAACTGCTCTTTTTAATAGATGGTTATAACAGGAAAATATATACATCTTTTTAATAATGATGTTTTACTGTTTCAGCCAAAGTTTTCCCTGGACAACTAACTGTAAATACAATAACATTTGATGATGCCTTGGAAGACAAGAAATCACCTGAATTTGAAAAACAAGCCAAAATAATCACTGATGTGGTAAGCAATGTTGTTGTTGTTGTTTTTTTGACATTGTGTGGCCTCTACACTTACAAGACATTCCTATTAATACTCCTTATCTACCTGGCTTGGAGTGGCAGGCCACATACATTTATCCTATCTGACTGCGTTTGATTGGATTTATCTGCTGCAACAGCAAAGACGGGCTGTATGGCGTGATAAATACATCTTCCACTACTTTGTGGAAGTGAAGACATGTGGCACTTCAAAGTGAAAGTGCACTGTTTGTGAAGTTTGACTGTAGTGTTTTAAAAAACTCATCTGTACTACACTTATAAAGGTATTAAACTTTTATAAAGGTATTGAACCTTTGTAAGTGTAGCACAGTGAGTGTTAGTACATAATACCTATCAGAGCAGAATGATCTCAGAAATGAAACTGATGTGAAAAGGATGTTCATTCCCAGTCTGATGATTGCCTCAACAAAATGGTATTTTCTCTCCACACCACAGCTGACAATCGCCTACAACGAGACTGCTGGTTATGCTAATTCTACAGTGCTGGAATTCCTGTAAGTCCAAGAATGGCATTATATTAAATATTACATATTTGTGTATTTTTCTAGGACCATGCTTCCAAAGTGTGCTTACAGTGCAATGCACTTAATGATTGCAAAATATAACTGTGAGTAAGTGTCATTTGTCTCCATATAGGAAACCTACAGCTCGGAGCAAAATGTGGACAAGGTCAGGGGGAGCCATAGCATCTGTGGAGATCAGCTTCACTGCAAATTCCCCCATCACAACTAATGAATTTGAAACAACGATGAAAACGAAGTTGTATGTGAAAAATGTGTCTTGGCAGGTGAATTCAAGGGTAAGTTTATTCTTTATCTAATGTGGTCTTTTGATTTATATATATATTTATTTTGTTCTATTAAACAAATATTTTTGCAGGTTACAGGTCATTAATGCAGAACTATCTGATATCTGATGTTGTAATGCTTTAAAAACTACACTTTATTCACCTTGCTATTAGTTTACTGTACATTTCATTCTGTATTTTACATCATATATATATTTTTTTTTTAGTTTAGTGCATCTTTTGTGAGACTGCATGTACTTAACTGAGATTTAATGCTATGTTTTTTTGTTTCCTTCCTTTAAAGAGAAAGACCTGTGCGCTGCGAAGCCCTGTGACAGCACCACTGCAAATTGCAAATCAAAAGATGGATCTTTTACATGTTCCTGTAATGAAAACTACATTAAGACCGACTTCAGTGACAGAATATGCATTGGTAAGTGCATTTAGTGGGTAGGGGAGAGATGAAGTATAAGTGTGTGTGTGTGCTATATGATCTCAATCCCACGACACTACAGATAGTTTAAATGTTGTCTTCTTTTGCAGCTTGTCCCAGTGGGAAACGAGCAAAGGATTCCCTTG
This sequence comes from Caranx ignobilis, assembly GCA_021432705.1. Taxonomy (NCBI): domain Eukaryota; kingdom Metazoa; phylum Chordata; class Actinopteri; order Carangiformes; family Carangidae; genus Caranx; species Caranx ignobilis. The sequence goes on from MU269988.1 coordinate 9,268,517, forward strand.
AATGTGAAGAGTACGTGTTCACAGCATGTCCTTAAAATTTAACTATTTCAATTTTTCCCCCCGACCCAAAAACTCCAGTGTGTGTAAAGGGTGTTGTTTCAAATGAAAGTGAGCAATGAACCATTCTTCTTGTCTTTCAGTTGCCCATTTGGTCATTCTGGTTTCAACTGCAAGGAAAGTGAGTATACAGTGAACCAGGATTAAAAGAGAATTGGGTTTGTCTTTGGAGAATTTATCAAAGTGGTTGTTATTTGTTATAAGAGTGTGGCACTGTCATTAACACCTTTCTTATCGTGTTGTGTCTTGTCAGAATGGGAACTGATGCTGGTCATCGTTGGCTCTGTGCTCGGGGCACTGCTGCTCATCACGCTCATTCTCCTGCCTGTCGTGGCACTCAAGTGAGATTCTTATCTGTTCATTCACCCACCTTCAGTCATCCATTATTGCCGCTATGAGGCTTTTCTATTGTGTTTGTCACTTTATTTTCGATACAAACACATGGCATGAAGAAACATGGCAGTATTATAGCACTAGACATTAATATGTACTTTCTTTTTTTGAATCTTGTTAGACCCTCGAAGAAGAAGTCTAAGAAGAGCAAAAATGCAGACAGTGGGGATTATGTCAGCTCCGCTCCTGTCAAGGCGCCTTTGGTGAGCAGTAACAGCAGCTTTGCCAACAGCCAGGCACCCGCAGTTAACGGGTCGTCCTTTGGCAATGCCGGGGTGCCTAGAATCCCACGAGCCACATCCACTAACGGCTGGGACAGCAGGACCAACCTGGAGATGACTCGGCAAACCCCCACCCCTGTCAGCAGGAACCAGGTGAGCATTCCTGTGTTTGTCTTTGATAGTATAAAGAGGAGCAATGAGGGAATGTAGTAGGGGAGTAAACTGAAGGCGTATAAAATGTAAAAGAAATTTCCTTTATGAGTTTTAGCTGTTTTCATGGAGGAAGAGCCTCCAGGAAGGGTTTTAGAGAAAAGGTTATCAGGGATGTATATGATTGTTGTTGTTTTTTTCTTTTTATTTCAGCACTATGACGACCAAGACAACATTAACCCATACGCTCAGTCTCGACAGAGCAGCTTGTACGGTCAGGGACGACCCCAGAACAGCCCGTATGCCCAGAATCGAGCTCAGGTCAACCCCTACGCTCAAAACCAGGGCCACACCAACCCCTACGCTCAAAACCAGGGCCACACCAACCCTTACTACGTGCATGACGATGGAAGACGCTATTGAGGAACCACAGAGATTTGGGATATGAGATATGCTGTGGGGTCTTTTCAAAGACTTCTCGATATTTTCATTACCAGTCAGTTAAAATCTTGCTTAATACTTAAATGAGATGTGTGATGCCAATGCTACTGTCTCTCTCGTCCATGAATTTACAAGCATTTGTTTTGCACATAAAATATTTGAGGTTTGTGACGGGTCTAGTTTATCTAGGTTGAAAAAAACACCTGTGTTGAACATGTTTTTGTGAATGAGACAAATTTGTTTTACTCTAATAAAACTTTATGAGTTCTTTGTCCCAATCAGGGCCTGTTAAGTCCCTCTGTGTGAAAGGTTTTGTACAATGAGACTGTTTGATGCTTTATTTTGTATGACCAGGAGTATATTTTGTTTAACTTCTTTTATGACTGATTGAGAACAAGCTGTCATTTAGCATGAATTATAGAGACTATTTAGAAATATTTAACCATGTTTTTGTGTTTCACTTTTAATATCACATGATTTTAAATTCTCATAAAATGTTTAAATACACTGAACTACCTTTTAAAATAAAGAACATTCACTGATAATTTTCTTTCACTGAAGAAAATAAACACCAAGAAAGGCAAGTCAATGAGCTTTGTTCACTTCAGTGCATTAATTGTTGAACTGGCAGTTACTTTACAGTCATGATCAGAACAATCCTGAGGCTGTGGTTATATTTACACAGTAAGCCAAACACACATGAAGGTATAGGCATCCGTACTGTTATTTTTTGGTAATACCACTGGAGGGGGCCAAAGTTAAGATGATCATTCAAGAGACGAAACCACGGTTACGAAAGAGTCCAATTTATTATGGTCTGTAGGATTTATATTTTCATGACTTGTGGTCCATTTTGATTGCACAGTTTTCTTTCTTTCTTTAATATCTGTGAAGCACTTTATAAAAAAAATGTTTGTTTTTGAAATGTAATGTAAAAATAAAGTTTATGATTATTAAAAGAGAGGAAACAACAGAAATAGACATTCAGTATGTGGAAGTTTATTTACTGTTGCTGTAGAGGTGAGGTGACTTATCCAGACAGGTGAGCAGAGCAGAAGCCCCACTAAGTGTGCCATGCAGCTGTTGACACAGATGTCACATATTTGGACCAGACTGGCACATACACCTTCAGGACAGTAGTAGACTTGTCCTGTCTCATGATATTGTTGTCTGTTGTTCCTGTGTTTTAAGTTGGGATTTTTCCTATAAACTGACAATAAACATATTAAATGTGCAGTATGGAGGAAAAATACAACTTATATTTAAAATATTTACTGTTAAGTGATACTCTGGCACATACTCTGTACTGCACTGTCAGATTAGGGCCTTACTGCTAACTGCTAATCAACTAGCTTACTCTAGTCTCCAGCATCACTGCTCTCTCTCTCTCTCACACACACACTCTCTCTACACACACACACAACCTAGACACAGAGTTATTTATGAATGGTGCCGAACTAATTTTCTTTCAGTATTCGGTCACAGAAACAGTGATGAAACTGAGTAATATAATCTCCAGGCCTCATGAACAGGTCGCGAAAACACCACAAACCGATGGCTGCGATAGCTTCAACGGCTGGAAGTGAAGCTAGCTTTCAGAGGCTATACCTTGCTGCTACCACAGGTGGGCAGGAAAACACATGACGACTGCAAACCGGCTACAGAGACTTCACGCTGTTGTGATATCAGATGTAAGTCTTTGTGGTTGTTTTTTTGTTTGTTTTGTTTTGTTTTGTTTGTTTTTCGTGGCTTTAGCTGGGCATGAACTGCTTGCTTGCCCTGACTGTATGCTACTGCTACATGGTCACTGCTTTTTATATAGAGCCGATGGATCACTTATTCAGAGCCGGGAATTAACATCTTTAGTTCAGGGTCAAACTTCATTCCTTTACTGGATAAAACGTGTCTCCAGTAGTGGAAACCTGTGGTTGAGTTAGTATGCTAGCAAGCTAGCCCAATTTGGACCGTCTCTTAACCATCACTGTTGCAGCAACAAATGTTATTTCTCATTAACATGCAACATCAGCTAACCAGTGGCCAAACACACACACACACACACACAGCAGGTGTATCAGCCAGAACATGATTTTAAATTGCAGGGACTGGAAACACATGGTTATAAGGAGCAGATCTTCCATGTTGCTGGGGAGTGAACATCTGATTTGTTGAATTGCTGATGTGATCCTTGCCAGAGCAGATGGTTCACATATTAAGCTGTAACTGCAGCTTCTTCTACAGTTTTGTAAATGTGAATTTTCAACAGGGGTTTCACCCGTCCTCAGCATTTGCCACTGGCAGGTGTTCATAAAGCTTTAGTTTTATTTGTGCTAAAAGAGCAACAGCCACTTGGTTTTTGCTGAAAGGCAATATTCTGTGCTATAAACTAATTAAGCAATATTGGTCCTGCAAGGGCACACACTGTGAAATGCAATAAAGAACCTGGTAGAAGGTGCCAGTCATCAGTTTAAGTGATGACTGTAAAAATGATGAAGTCTCACTAATGTGGCACTAATTTGACAATAAACCCCCCGTAATCTTTTTTTTTTATCATTTGACTTAAAAGACATGTAGGTATAATGAAACCTAATGATATGTGTGAATTAAATTAAAAACATATGTAAGATAACTGGTGGTTGTGAAAAAATGTCTATGCCACATTTGTATGAAGAAAAAAAAAACACATAATCAATGAAATAAAAGAAGTAAATACAACCAAATACTAGTCCTGCTGTGCACCACCACCCCCAAATTAATAGCCATATTAATGCAAACATTTTGTATGGGATTGTAATTTGTTAAAAAGGAGTTATACTTCCCCATGACACTCTCTATTTCCTGTACACTACATATAACTTAACTTTCAAATGTGCTTTAAAAAAGCTGAAGACCTGATATGCAGCTGATGAAGAAAAACAGAATTAGACCTGAAAGGAAAAAATCAACCACATTACATTTTTTAAAGTAAATACTGTAAGTTATTTGTTCTTGAATATCTTGCACAATTGAAAAAAAGTGCTGTCTTTATCACTTCAGCTTTCAACTACAGAGATATCTTCCTGTTACGATGTTACACAAAAATGAGTAGTTGCTTTTTCTTGCTGATGCAGACAACATACCAACAGGTAAAAGTTAATCTTAGATGAGGTTTATGTAAAGTAGTGAGCCATAAAAAGCTGTATTGCCCCCATGTCACATTGTTGGTCCGCTGGTTGCTCCGGGTCATACATCTCAACTCCAAAGACACAGTCTTCTACAGCTCATTTGGTTTAGCAGAGTCCTTGGGTGTAGATTTAGCATGAGTATACACACTTTGTCAGATTAACACCTGAACCCAAGAAAACTGAGGAGGAGGGCTGAGAATTATGGGGTTTAGAGGTCTTCATCTTCTGTCTTTTCTTCTGCTGTCTCAAGGAATTCATCTTGTTCAAGGTAGATATGTATGTTCTTGATTTCAAGTGCACAGTGCAACCGATCTGTTTAAGTTAATGGAAATGTACTCAATGCAAAAAGAGTGATGATTAGGAATTAATTAGTGGGATTGTGGGATTTTACTTTGCATTTTGCATCATCCTAGTGCAATTTTGACCAAATTCAATCTTTGATTATGGCTGTAATGTTTCTGAGACGCACATTGAGCAAACACTGTGAATAAAAATGAAAGTTGAATTAATGACAATATTAGTAGTTTGTAGACATTAAAACAAATACACTGATGTGATGTTAAATGTTGTACAGTGACAACAAGGCAGGCATAAAACATGTTGTTTGTTGGTTTGTTTGTTTTTTTACAGAACAGTTCTTTTTTCTTTTTTTTTACATGGGGTCTTTACTTCACAAGTACATGATTGCATTTTACTGAAAAGTTATTGATGCAGATGCGATACAAAGTACGCATCTGTTTGATGATTCAGACATAAACTGTTTTAAATGATTGGTGGCATATTCCAAGGTCATAGGATGGAGAATTCATTCATGGTGAAGAATTAACTATCCTTTAAAAGCCAAATCACATGTTTTGAGCTGCTGCGGTCGTCATAAACATGGTAACTCATTTGTCAAGGAAACAGTAAAATCCAGTTCCTTTTGCTTAAATGATGTGGATCACTTAATCACAAGTGCAATGTAACCATCACTGAAAGCCCTTTAAACCATATTAAACTTCCCCTACAAAGACTTTTACAGGATGTAGACGTATTATGCCCATAAAACGATGAATGGGGATGATTGCTCATTTCTGCCTCGGTGTGTGTTTTGTGTAGGAAGCTGCAGCAGCGGTCAGTTTCAGTGCGACAGTGGACAATGCATTGACATAGCCTGGAGGTGCGATGGAACTAAAGATTGCACCGATGACTCTGATGAGCTGAACTGTCGTAAGTATTACAACCTGTCACAGAAAACACAAATGACACAATGCAAAGCCGATATAGAAATCCAATGTTTCCATAAACGCACTCTAACCTTTTTTTTTTTTTACATTTGTTCTGTTCTCTGTGGCAGCACCTCCATCATGCAGCTCACAGGAGTTTAAGTGCGTTACAAGTGGTGAATGCATTTCACTTGGATTTGTGTGCGATGGGGAGGAAGACTGCACCGACGGCTCAGACGAACAAAGAACCTGTGGTAACGCACACGCTGTTTGTTTCCTTACTGACTGGGGTGATGTTGACCACTGACCCACTTTGTGCTGTGATTTTTCACATCACGTGTCCCGAGAATGAACTAACCACTAGGTGGCTACATCATTTCAGGGTAAAGCTTTAGCCTGTCGATATGCATGGAGTTCAAATGCCACTGTTAATAAACTTCATGCTTGGTTTTAACAAAACCAGGAAACAACAATTAAGTGACCAGCTGTGTCAAACTCTTATGAGATATTTCATTATAGAAAACATACAAAACTCAATTAAATCAGTAAACATATAAAATGTCTCGGGTTCCCTAACTGAAATTGACTCTTTTGTTTAATTCGCCCACCCACATCCTCTTATCGATTCAGGTGATCGGACCTGCAGCTCAGACCAGTTCACATGCCAGGAGGGCCAGTGTATCCCCAGCAAGTACAGATGTGACCGTGTGAAGGACTGCGTGGACAACTCTGATGAGAGCAACTGCAGTAAGACATTTAGATGGAAACACTGCACTGCACTGGTGTATAATGTCAGTTAAATTCTCAGATTGGCATTATAGCAAATCTGTGTTATGTGTTATGTTTTTTTTTTCTTTTTGTTTGCAGACTATCCGCAGTGCACAGAGAAGACGTGTGCTAACGGGGCCTGTTACAACAACTCTCAGCGTTGCAATGGGCTTCAGGACTGCAGAGACGGCTCTGATGAATTCAACTGCAGTGAGTAGACGAGACTCAGAGCACACCTCAGTTTGTCACCGCCAGACACGGTGAACAACATTTCCCATCAGATAAACTGAAGAAAAAAATCTGTGCTGCATTAGTTTTCCCTCTAAATGTAAATATTAGAGCAACAATATAGGTGGAACGCAATATTGTGAGTCTACTAAACTGATTTACACATCCCCAAAGTTTTCTGTTCAGCTCTTAAAAATTTTTCAATTGATATTTCAAACCTACATTTCCCAAGTGTGACTCCACATCTCTTATATAATTCAGTAATCTAAACAAAGGCTGGACATTACTGCCATGAAATGAGTGTGCCTACAGGCCTTATATACTGTATAAGTACACTCCATCTTATTAGGTGTGTATTGCTTCTCCATACTTTTCCAAAATTAATTATTTTACAATTAAGCTTACTGATCTGAAACTATGTAAATATACACTCATTTACAGTTCTTTATATTTCCCCACTGTGATACTATCAGAAAACCTATTTGTATTTTTTTTCTAGTATGCTTTGTACTAGGCCTCAGCATTAGTTTTTTTCCTTATTTTCCTCCTCTTGGTGATTTTGTTGGTGCAGCAGTAGAAGTGTGCACAGGTTGAGGTTGCTTCAGTTTACCTAGTTAGAAGTTTCTCAGTGGGGTCACAGTAGTAAACAGTGTCTGACCTATTGTAAAACGCAGCCGCTGTGTTTTTTTTGCAGCCACTCAGCACTGTCCCATCCACCAGTATCAGTGTGCAAATGGCTACTGTATTCCATACTCCTTCGTATGCGACCACTGGGACGACTGTGGGGACAATAGTGATGAACAAGGCTGTGGTAAGGATGACACTCACTCGACACACAAGAGTTTTAACGCAGGTTTAACTGTTTAAATGAATCACTACGGTGACATTCATGTTAGATGGGTCAGATCTGAACCTGAAATAAATGTGAGTTCCTCTGTGTCCATTTAATCATCAGAGTACCAGAGCTGTAGCGGCAACCAGTTCACATGTTCCAGCGGTCGGTGTATTCCTCAGCACTGGGTGTGTGACAAGTTCAATGACTGTGGGGACTACAGTGATGAGAAAGGATGTGGTGAGAAAACTTTTTTACTTTATTTGCATCTTTCAGAAGGTAGAATTTGGATGTTTTTCTATTTCAAACAAAAAAACACGTTACTCTTGGGTTTTTAGATAGTAATTCTCGAGACTGTTACCCTGGTGAGTGGGGATGCCCGGGCTCGACAGTGTGTATTCCAGTGGGCAAAGTGTGTGACGGCAATCCTGACTGTCCTGGAGGAACAGATGAGACCAACTCGACCGCACAGAAAACCTGCAGTAAGTCAAGATGCCAGGTTTTCCGCACTAATTAAAAGTTGCCTAAGCGAGAGATCAAGTTAAATTCAGGATGCCGTACACTTGCACCACTTCCACAGGGCTATAAACCAAAGTGCAAAGGTTTGGGACATTATAGTGTTTCATGCTCATAAACCTTTCTCAAAAGTCAGCTATCTTCTCCCTTCCTTATCACTGCCCTCACACTGGAGGCGAAGCACCAAATTTATTGGCCAATATTGATCAAGCTTAGGATTCTGGTCATGATTCTGATAATAAAGTTCAATCAGACAGACTGAAGGCAATAATCACAATTAGAAACATTATATAACCTGACAGAACTTTGACTATGTAGTTTTAATCATTTGATTTTTTTTTTATCACAGGCCTGGATCGGTGTTCCACCTTGAGCTGTGAGTACCTCTGCCACCTGTCTCCTGAAGGAGGGGCTTGCTACTGCCCCGATGGTTTTATCGTAGCCAATGACAGCCGCACCTGTGTAGGTAAGTGCTGTACATCATATAATCTGCATTATTTGAAGTTTGTCTCTGAGTGGAAGTGATGGAAAGAGAAGAACCTTTGGTCAAATGGTCTCAAAAGTTTTTTTTCTTTTAGTTTGCCTAAGTCAGCCTTGAATGGCTACAATTACTGGTTTAATTTCATGGTACTCTGGTTGCAAATTACAAGTAGTTATCCTCATCCTAATGCCTAATACATATAAAATGGCTGCTTGTTTTATTGCCCAGACTATAATGACTGTCAGATCTGGGGGATCTGTGACCAGCTGTGTGAAGACCGTCCTGGGACACACCGCTGCAGCTGCGCTAATGGGTACTTCTTGGAGCAGGGTCATGTGTGCAAGGCCAATGTGTCAGGTACAGTGAGTCACAGGAGTTTTTACACAGTACATGTGTGTAATTACAAGCTGTATCTTACTCCTGGGCTCGGGTATTTCTGTTTTCCAGCTGGACTGCCTCAGCTCATTTTCACAAACGGGGGTGAGGTAATGATGGCCGATATTCACGGACGTTTTGTGAGGACTCTGGTGCCGGCCCAGGGCAGAGGTTATGCTGTTGGTGTGGCCTACAACTGGCACAGTGACACAATCTTCTGGAGTGACACTTATACCAAAAAGGTTGGTCTGTTTTTTTTCCTCCTTTACTTTTGTCATAGCTTATTGCAAAACACATTTTACCTTTCAGTAAAGTACAGTTGCTAGAGAAAAACATTTGTCCCAAACCCTTTCTTTGTTTTGCCAGGTATATTCTGCCAACTATGATGGGAATAACATTAAAGAGGTTCTGACAGCTGCAGTCCAAAATGTCCAGAACCTCGCAGTGGACTGGGTCAACTTCAAACTCTACATCCTAGAGGCTATGGTGGAGCGCATCGATATGTGCGAGTTCGATGGAGGGAATCGGGTCACACTCGTTGCTGAGAACCTGCAGACGCCTCATGGCCTCGCCCTCGACCCGACAGTGGGGTGCGTTTAAATGCTTTGGTCCTGGAAGCCGCTGAGAATGACACACATGTTACAAATCTTATCAGTCTTCATTACATGGACTGCATGGTTTTCTGGTCTGATACTTTTGCTGTATGAAGTTTTTCTTTAAAATTAAACTTGGTGATGTTTAGACAAGATTTAGATTTTTTAAAAATCAGAGACTTCAATTTAATCCTGTTCAGAAAGTCTATATATTTATTTTTCCAAGAGGTTCATGTTGCTTATACTGTGTCCATTCAAGACTATATTTATTTATTTGCCCACAGGTACATGTTTTTCACAGACATGGGCATCTCCAGTGAGCAAATGAAGCTGGAGCGAGCCTTTATGGATGGCAGTAATCGCTTTGAGCTGGTGAGGACCAGACTGGGCACTCCAACAGGAATCACCCTTGACATCGTCACTCAGAGGGTCTACTGGTCTGACAGCCATTTTGACACCGTTGAGACCGTCACCTACGAGGGTCTGGACAGGTAAAGGTTGCACTGAAAATGTTGAAGGAAAACATTGATGTATCCATGTTGTGTTTTCTTTGATGGCCATTCTGTGGTATCGTTCTCTCCCAGGAAAATAGTCCTCAACGGTGGTACTCAGGCTCCTCATCCATTTGGACTTGCTGTGTTTGAGAACCACGTTTTCTTCACTGACTGGACCAAGATGGGTTTGGTGAGAGCCAACCGCTTCAACGGCAGCAACCCAGCACTGCTCTATCGTACCGCCAAGAGACCGGGCCATGTTGTGGTCTCACACCCTGTCCTGCAGCCTGTTGGTGAGGAGATTTAAAATCTATTTGCTTAACACTCCAGGATGTCTGCTTCTTATTTCTAATGTTTACAAAGTGATAGTGCACCAGGCTGAAAACTGACAGCGCCTTATTGTGACACAGTGATGAACCCTTGCGGCAGACACAACGGAGGCTGTCAGCACATCTGTGTCTTGAGTCACCGTACCGACAATGAGGGTCTGGGCTACCGCTGCAAGTGTCGCCATGGTTACGATCTGCAGCCAGACCGTCATACCTGCTATAGTGAGTTTACCTTTCACTGGAGGAGTGAAAGGAGTTGGGATGATAATAACACTGTTCATGTTCTGCTCTCACATACTCTGAAAAATCAATTAAACAAGGACATTTACAATATCAGCAAATTGTAATTTCAGTAAAGATAGGTATTTTAAGCACTTTTTAATCAAGGTGAAGCTATGATGTCTGGATTTTGCGTGGAGTTTGGCCTAAAAATTAAGTTATGAACTTTTCCATGACCAAAATTTTTTTTTAATTTGTTATGAATGGTAATTTTGCATCACATTTAAATCTAATATATGTTTTTAATAATGTATATTTCATCCTCAGTTATTTAATAACAACAGGCATGTAGGGATTTATGATTAAACCGTTTAGAGAGTGTGATTACCTGCGAGTAACCGTTGCCACTGTTTCTTTGAACAGAGGTGAAGGACTACCTGTTGGTGGCCACTTCTCTTGCGGTGCGGGGAATCCCATTGAACTTGTCCCTCCAGGAGGACATCACCCTGCCCCTCACAGGGCTCGGAACGTCCTTCTCTGGCTCCGCTGTTGAGTTTGACGGCAAGGACGAGACCATTTTTTTCAACGACAGGTCCAGAGGCCTTATCTACAAGTCCAACCTCAATGGCACTGGTTAGTGTTTCTTAACATTTGTGTAATGAAGTGTCAATATTGGAGTAGTTGTGTGAATTTGTTGCGCATGAGCCAGAATCATAGCATTACATTTTGTATTTCAAAGCAGGTCTGCTCAGAATCTCAGTGTATTGATTTTCTTTGTGCGTTCTCAGTCCAGCAGATTTTGACAGGCTACAGAGTGGGAACAGCTGATGCCATGGCTTACGACTGGACCTCCAAGGTTTTGTTTTGGACTACAAGCACCTACAGGGTGGTGGCGGCCTTCAAAGTCACAGACAAATCCAGACGAGACATTGTGACGGGACTGAGAAACCCGAAGGGAATAGCAGTGCATCCTAGTGCTGGGTGAGTCCTCAGGGAGGTGTCAGGGGTTTGTATACTGCGTGACTGGGACACAGAGGGAATCACATGTACAGCACAGTCCCTGTTTTACAACCTTTGTATATCAATCAAAAAATTCAATCAAGTGTATTTTTAGGATTAGTTTAAAAATTTTAAAAGTCTTGACACTGAGATGACACTGATATGTCCTCTTGTGACAGCTACTTGTTCTGGTCTGACTGGTACCGTCCAGCCGTCATCATGAGAGGCTTCACTGATGGCAGCAATGCTGTTCCTCTGGTCAACACAACACTGGGGTGGCCATATGGGCTCTCTGTGGACTACATGTAAGCACAGTGATGACCTGCAGCAATATTAATGGAATTCTGCAGACATTTCAAGGGATGAAATGTCAGCATGTGATATCCCTTTTATACCCACTGATTAATTGCTTGTGATGGAACTTTGACAGGATGGACAGGCTGTACTGGGTGGATTCCCTCTTGGACCAGATTGGATCCATTGGCATTGAGGGCCTGGACAGACAGACATTTACCAACATTGGACAGATTACTCAGCCTTACTCTTTGACCATTTATTCAGGTGGGTTTCTTAATCCATCCTCATTACTCCCATTTTTTCAAGTGAAATTATGTCACACATGCACAATATTCAAATTGTATACGTTATATTATTCTGGTTTAACTGCAGCTTTGACACAGGAAAGACCAAACGTGATTAAAAAGAATCTCCAAAACACATTTCTGAGAATATCTGATACAGTGGTGAACAGAGGGTTACTGAAACTAATGCAATGCCACAATATCCCTGTATCCCATCTAGAACATTTCCTCTCTGTCATTTAATGTGAATGGGGTGTATAATACCTTTGTTCCCATTCTGGCTGGTGAAAGTTACATAATTATCATAGAGTCCAGCCATTTATTAGGGCACCATGACAGTGCTGCTGTTTGTGTATGTAGTTGACGTTTTTCATTTGGACTAATGACATTTAAGCAGCTACAATACAATGTACAATAAGCTGCTTATTAGACATGTTCATTTATAGTATTTTGTGCATGTGGATTTGTTTTTACTACATTTCCTAGTGTTTAATAAAATCCTTAACTGTCTGCTTTTATCATGAAGACTACCTGTATGTGTCTGATACACGGACCAGAGGAATATTCGAGATGAGGAAGAGGGATGGAGGAGGAAACATTATGATCAGACAAGGAGTCACTGGCATCATGAATGTAAAGTCCTACACATCTGACCTTCACACCAGTAAGTCCACACAGAGTCTGTTGAGTCTGATGCCGTGTGTATCTAGTAGTAGCAGTAGTAGAAGAGAATGAAATCCATTTTTTATTCTCAAACCAAAACAAACGCTGTCTGCAGTGACAGGGCGATAGTTGAGCAGTGACTCAGCCAAATATGACCATCTGTAAACCCACTGACTGCTCCTTCATCATCCTCCACAGCCTTCACCAGCCGCTGCAATATGTTGCCCAACGGGCACTGCAGCCACTTCTGTTTCCCGACCCCTTCCTTCAGTCGAGTGTGTGGCTGTCCGTATGGCATGAAGCTTCAGGCTAATCAGAGGGACTGTATCAAGGATGACTCTATTATCCCACCTGACAACATCTGTGGTGACAATGCCTTTGAGTGCGATGAAGGACGCTGTAGGCCCAACTCCTACCGCTGTGATGGGATTATTGATTGTGTAGATAAGACAGATGAGGCCAACTGCACAGATACAGGTGAAATACTGGATATGTATCTACATATATATATAAATGTGTGTATTTCTGAAGTAGTGGAAGGAAATTGTTTAATTGTATTAATCCAAGTGTCTGTCTTACACCAGGAGCAACCTGTTCTCCATATGCGTTCACCTGCAACAACAAGCACTGCATCCTGTCCAGCTGGCGCTGTGATGGCCTGGATGACTGTGGCGATGGTTCAGATGAAATGAACTGTCCTACTCGTGTCCCCACCACCTGTGCAGCCGGCTACTTCACCTGTGATAACAACAGGTGTATTTCCACAACGTGGTTGTGTGATGGTGACAACGACTGTGGCGATGGCTCAGATGAACACAACTGCAGTAAGTTTGTGGCTGTCGGTCCAGTATCAGATCATACTGCATGTAATGGTGCATATACTAAGAAATTACCCTGTCTATGACTGACAGATTCGACCATCACAACGTGTCCCCCTTCCTACTACCTGTGTCCCGACCACCGCTGCATCTACAACTCCTATGTTTGTGATGGAGACCAAGACTGTCTGGATGGATCTGATGAGAAGAACTGTGGTAAGAATCACTGTGATATCACTGTAGAGTGTAGAACATCTCCTTATGGAGACAAAATGGATTCACTGTATGTTTATGTTTATTTTTCCGTCACTTTAAGAGTTTTCCTGTGACTCCCATGAGTTTGCCTGTGCCAGTGGAGACCAGTGTGTCAGTTCCAGGTATCAGTGTGACGGAGTGTTCGACTGCAGGGACCACTCTGATGAACGAGACTGTCGTAAGCTGGCAACACTAACATAACATAGATATTATAAAATTGATCATGCCAATTTTGTTCATTAGCAACTAGATTAGATTAGAATTGTTATTAGATTGATGGCCCCACTTTTGTCTGTCAGGTTTATTAATACATTTTATTTTCACTTCATTGTTGAGCTTGTCACAAAAATGTCAATGAAGTAAATCGATGAAAATGCTAATTAATACATATTACGCCTCTCTCTTGATGCTGTCTCAGCTTTGTGTTGCTAATTTACTGAGAGCCACTGCAGTGTCAGTCATTTTTTAGAAGTGTGTTGTCCCTACAGCCACTCGAGGTCCAGGCCTCTGCCACAATGATGAATTCCAGTGCCAGACGGATGGTTTCTGCATACCAGACGAGTGGGAGTGCGACGGCCACCCAGACTGTGAGGACGGATCGGATGAACACAACTCCTGCCCTCCTACCACATGCAGATCCAACTATTTCCAGTGCGCCAACAAGATCTGCATCCCAAATAGCTGGCTGTGCGACGGCGACAACGACTGCCGGGACATGAGTGATGAGCAGAACTGCCCCACCCCTCCATTTAGTTGTCCATCTGGACAGTGGCAGTGTCCCACTGACCAGGTGTGCATCAACATGGACAAGGTGTGCAACGGCCAAAGGGACTGCCCCAATGGAGCAGATGAGTCACCAATCTGCAGTGAGTTTAAAAACATCATTTCTTGCATCATACTAAGTGGTGTGTCTGATATTTAGTTTGTCCTCAGTTACTTATATGGGGTGAACAAAATAACTGACATAACTGTTAGTAAAATGCAATGCAGATCAGCACCTCACCAAAAATGATTAACTTGAAACCAATACCATTCTAAAACAGTTAGAAAAGTCATCAACCATGAATGCAAATCCAGTGTACTCTCCACTAACTCACTGTAATGTCATTTCTCAGACCAAGATGACTGTGCACTGAACAACGGCGGCTGCAGTCATGGCTGCGTTCAAGGACCTTTTGGGGCTCAGTGCACATGTCCACCAGGTCTTCAGCTCAACGACTCAAAGACCTGTGAGGACATTGACGAGTGTCTTATCCCTGGTTTCTGCAGCCAGCAGTGTTTCAATGAGAGAGGGAGCTTCAGGTGCTACTGCTCAGAGGGCTACTTCCTGGAGCCTGATGGACGCACCTGCAAAGCTACAAGTAAGCAACAAGATTGCATTAGAAATAAAGCTGCATTTGAACAATTCTGAATTGTTACAGTATTAAGAGGAAATAGTGTTTTCAGAAATTTTGTAGGTGTTTATTGATTGATGCATGTCTATGTTTGCATTGTGGTACCAAACTGATACAAGATACTCGTCTGCTCTTAGACCCAGCAGCAGCCATACTTCTTGTGACCAAGCGTAGCCAGATCATCGCTAACAGGATCAAGACTAGACCGCCCCAGCTGGTGCCAGTGGTTAGTGGTTCAAGCATCGTGACTGTAGACTTTGATCGTCAAACATCCAGAATCTACTGGGCCGACGCCTCACAGAAGAAGATATGGAGCGCCTACCAGAACGGCACTGACAGACGAGAAGTGAGAGCAATGATCATACAGATGCATCAAATTAAAGGAGAGTGATATTCTCAAAATAACATGTTTGTAATCTCTCTGTCATTGTAGGTGTTCTCAACCGGTCTGATGGTACCAGAGAGCATAGCTGTGGACTGGGTGGGTCGGAACCTTTATTGGACTGACTCTGTCATGGAGAACATCGAGGTGTCCACTCTAGACGGTCGTTTCCGCAAAGTCCTCCTCACCAAGAACGTTACCAGCCCTCGTGGCCTGGCTCTGGATCCCCGCAACTAGTAAGATATTGTTTATGAAATGATGTCTTTAAACACCTGCAACACCTGTTTAACATAAATTCTCATTTCTCCCAGTACCAACCTGATGTTCTGGTCAGACTGGGGCCAGAACCCCAGGATCGAGCGAGCAGACATGGATGGAGCCATGAGACGAGTCATCGTCAGCACTAAGCTCTACTGGCCCAATGGCCTGGCCCTGGACTACACCACACGCAGGGTCTACTTTGCTGATGCCTACCTCAAATATATCGACTACTGTGACTATGATGGCAACAACCGGCATCAGGTCATGGCAAGTGACATGGTAGGTTTAGTTAGCCAAAGCCCATTAGCCTATTAATATATTTATATACTGTAAGTCATTATGACATAGAAAGGGAACCCTTGATCTTAGAATAAAGCATGCCCACCTCGATCCAGGTTCTCCAGCACCCTCATGGTATGACCGTCTTCGAGGACACCATCTACTGGTCGGAGCGCTACACCAGCAAGGTGATGAGCACCAACAAGTTTCACGGCGGCAACATCACCACTCTGATGACCAACGTCTACCAACCGATGGGCATCGTTATGGACCATCCTATCAAACAACCCACAGGTGGTTTCAACTTAAATTCGCATAGTTTTCTTGAGTGTTTTAAAATTGTTGTGTGCTGGTGTGGTGCAGGCAGAAACTGTTGTATATAACAGATGAATGTAAGGTGATATTGTGGTTTTGTGTTAAGCCATCAACCCGTGCAGAGAACACCTGTGCAGTCAGCTGTGCCTGCTGTCAGGCCTGAGACCCAGGTACTACACCTGTCACTGTCAGTCTGGCTGGAAGCTGGACGCTGATAAACGCACCTGTATCAAAGGTTGGTGTTTAACATCAGCTTTTTTTTTTTTTTTTTTTACCTTACTCTCTGCACCACTGTTAACAGGATTCAATAAGTGTTGTTTTCTCATCATGTGCTGTCTTGTTCTGCTTTAGATGAAACCCCATTCTTGATGGTGGTGAGAGAGTCAGTGATTTTTGGCATTCCCCTGGACCCTGCTGACCCCTCCAACAATGCAATGACTCCTGTGTCGGGCATCAGCCAGGGGCGGGACATCGACTTTGATGACCAGGAGCAGTTTGTCTATTGGGTGCAGGGCAGTGTGAGTAGGGGTCTTCAACTAAATATTGGAAAAATGTTTTGTTATTTAATATTTAACTACATGAATTTAAAATATATGGTTAGATACTGATTGATCTGTGCAAGATTTAGACTTGTTCTGATGCATGGTGTTTTTGCTCTAACATCAGGGTTCTATATGGCGAGTGAAAACCAGCGGTACCAACAGGTCTGAGTTTGCTCCAGCTGCTTTCATGGGCTCACCATCTGGTCTGGCTTTTGACTGGATAGGCCGAACAATGTTTTACACCAACCCCACTGCCAGAACGATAGAGGTAAAGACACAGTGATTAGTGAGCTGTAATTGATTATTTAGTACATATTTATCTAGCTTTTTAACATGCATGGCTTTTTTTACATTTTTAAACAAAATGTAACACTTAATTCACTAGGTCATCCGTGTGGATGGAAATCAACACTATAGGAAGACTGTCATCACCTCCAATGGTAAACCAGAGGGAGCAGGAGAACCCATTGGAATCGCCCTGGATCCAGCTAGAGGGTAAAGCTGTAGAAAGAAACTCATGGAGTATTTGTTGTATCTGAATTCAATACAATGGAAAAAAATATATAAATATATTTAATAAATTAAATCTCTTAAGTTTTTTATCTTACTTTTACACTCACTCCACAGGAAATTGTTTTGGACTGACAAGGGGTCAGACAGTGGAGTTCCTCCTAAGGTGGGCAGCGCTGACATGGACGGAGGAAACCTCGTGAACCTCTACACGGGTAACAACATGGGGAACATAGGATTCATCACTGCTGACATCACTGCCAGGAAACTGTACTGGGGTGTGTCAGGCTCAGGGGTGGTATGTATCACGTACATGGTAGAAGCTTTAAGTAAAGATAGCTACAGTACTAGTTGTATTTAATGGCGCTGGTTCTTTTCTACTTGTTGTGTCACATCTGAAATATTTTGTGAAACTCTCAGTCACTGCTTCCTTTTTTTTACCCAGATTGAAAGTGGCACCATGGACGGAGTAACCCGGGTGACAGTGGTCAGTGGTCTGTCCCATCCGTGGGGACTGACGGTCTACCAGAACCACCTCTACTACACCGACCTGGACTACGAGGTCATTGAGAGGGTGGACAAGGACACTGGTGCCAATATGGTGGTGATGAGGAGTGGCATGCCTGGCCTGCGTGCTCTCAAAGTGCACGCCAGAGACAGTACGTGGGCTTTGCCGGTTTTTGAATTTAATCCATAGGTCTCTGCTCTGTAGCTTTTTGGTATTTTCACCCAGACAGTTCATTACGCAACAGGTAATTATCGCCAGTGAGCGAGTGAGTAGGAGCTCAGTGTGCTCTTCAAGGACAGCACACAGCAGGATCAAGCACCACTTGTGTTTCATCTTTTGAGTGTAGCCTGTGATAATAAGGCCTTACTTATTCTATTATTTATAATTTGTTTTCTTATGAGTTGATAAGATAATCATAAATAGAGAAATTAATAGTTTATATCCTCTACAACCTCCAAGCTATGCATAGTAACAAGTTACACATGTTTTTCACACATTCAGATGTTGAGTACATGAATAGATAATAGGCTGTTCAGTTGTCCTCTTCCATTATAGTAATAAGATCTCATATCACCCTGTGCTGCTCACCTCCACTGCTCTCTCTCTCTCCACCTCAGACTCTGCAGGGACCAGTAATGCCTGTAGTTCCAACAACGGAGGCTGCCCCCACATCTGTCTGCCCAAACCAAACAATCAAAAGACCTGCGCATGTACGACAGGATTTTTCCCTTCTCAAGATGGCTCCCGCTGTGAACAGTATGAATCCTTTGCCATCGTGTCCACCCAAAAGCACATTCGTGGCTTCCACATAAACAGCTCCGACCACTCTGAGGCCATGGTGCCTGTTGGTGGAAGTGCGTATCTTTTAGCCATTTTAATTAATTACTGGCTGTAAATGTCAAATTATCACATACTTAAGAAGCGTTTGTTTCTCTTTTTTGCAGCTTCCTACTCTATTAAGGGATTGCTGGACCTCCATATTGAATCTGGCTTCATATATTGGGCTGACAACGCCACCTCCTCCTCATACAGGGGCATCTTCCAGGCAAAAACAGATGGAGGGGGTTACAGGAGTGTCCTGACCTCGGGTGTTGGACGAAGAGGCATTCAGGGCCTCGCTGTGGACTGGGTTGCAGGTATGCGTCTCTCACTCAGCCGTCCAACCATCCCTTTATTTTTCCATAGCTTTAATAGGAGGTATCCAGGGTTGTATAATTTCCATTCAGAAATGAACCCCTATTACCCCACCGCTCAATATACTCCAGCTCCTCTTTCCCATCACACCTTTCCCTTCCTCAGGTAACCTATACTTCACCAATGCCTTTGAGAGCGAGACCTTCCTGGAGGTGCTGGCCATCAACACCAGCTACCGCATGATTCTCCTCAAGTCCTCCCAGGACCAGCCTCGCGATCTGGCAGTCAGCCCCAAGCTACGATACCTCTTCTGGACCGATGGCGGCCAAACACCTAAGATAGAGCGAGCTCTGCTGGACGGCACCAACCGCACAGTGTTGGCGTCAGAGAGTCTGGCATCTCCTCGTGGCCTGACTGTTGATTACACTAATGACTTCCTCTACTGGACAGATGATGCTCTTGATATGATCTCCCGCATGGCCATAGATGGCACGCAGAGGCAGATTGTCAGGTACGGGAGCCGATATCCGTCTCCAGGAGGATTGGCTATATTTGGAAACTACATGCTATGGGTGGACAAAAAGCTTGGGAAACTCTTCCAGGCTAGTAAAGACCCAGCCAATACTAACCAACCAGAGGTAAGACTTTAATTAGTTTTAAAGTATAATTTCCTACATTTCGTTGAAATTGCTAAATATTGGATCACTTACATAAAATATCATATTGAATCTGGTCAGCATTTCCTCTTGCTATCAGGACTTGAACATAATGGCTCATTTCAAAGCAGCTAGTTTCTTGCCCTGTCAGAAGGTCATATTTCTCTGCTCTGGATAAAAGGAAAGAGCAAAGAAAACTGTTTAGCCAGGTTAGCAATTAGCATCTTGTTGCACAGCTCTAGTTAACAGTGAGAAATAACTGATTTAACAAAAAATTAAACGGTGAATGTTTGTAGTGTATAAACCAATGAATAACAGTGAGCATCTATCATTCAGTAGCATCATAACAGTTGTTTCTAAAAAAGTGATTAATTTGGATCCAAAAAAAGTGTCAGACTGAATAAACGCGTCTTTTGACAGCAGTAAGAGTCTGTTGAGGATATTTACTAATCTTGCTCATTGTGCTACTCATATTTGCAATGTTTGCAGGTCATTCGAGACAATCTCAATGGAGTGATGGACGTCGCTGTGTTTGACCCTCACGTCCAGCCCACATCTGCAAATCAGGTGGGCTTCAACCCTTGTCAAGAAGACAACGGACGCTGCCAGCAGCTCTGTTTCGCCATCCCAGGCCAAGAGCACCCACAATGCGGTTGTGCACACGGGTCACTCCTCAGTAACGGAGTAACATGTGGTTATGGTCAAGACGAGTTCCTGGTTTTCACTACGGACTACACGTTGAATAGTCTGAGGTTAGACCCTGCAGATCACAGCACTCCCTACCCAACAGTGAACCTGGGCTACAACCTGATGGCGTTGGATTATGACTTCAAGGAGAAGCGAATTTTCTTCTGCCAATATATGGGGATCGGTCGAAGCAGGATTGGCTACGTTGTTACAACATCCATCACCAGCCCACCTGTCATCATAGCAGCAAGTCAGTTTACCATTGCTGTTCTGGTCTTTATTGTTTCTTCCAACTCTGCTCTTTCAACAAGTGTGTTTCATTTCCTCCATGACCTTGTCATTGATTTCTACATTCTCTTCCCTTTGTTACACTGCACAGATTTGGATGATCCAGAGGGAGTGGCGTATGATTGGGTCAACAAGCGACTCTACTTCACTGACTACTATAGACGTAATGTCCAGTCCATGGGGGTGGACGGGATGAATCGCTCTATCATTGCACATGCAAATCGCCCCAGAGGCATAATTGTCGACCCCTGCTATGGGTAAAAGTGGCTGACCTTTATTTCACTACCTACAGTATCTAAAAATGATATTGGAGCTCTGTTTCCTCACTTCGGTCTCTCTGCTCTTTCTGCCCAGTTACCTCTACTGGACTGACTGGGGCAGCCCAGCCAAGATTGAGAGGGCCACACTGGGTGGGAACTTCCGGACAGCTATCATCAACAGCAGCCTGACAACACCCAACGGCCTGACTCTGGATTATCTGGAAAGGATGCTCTACTGGGCTGATGCCTCACTGTATGTTCAGTCTTTTCCATAGAGTGTATTATAGCAGATACAGAACTGCTCAGCTTATGTTGACAACCCCCCCCCCTTCTTCTCATAGTGACAAGATAGAGCGGGCTACTCTGACTGGTGAGAACCGACAAGTAATCGTGCAGGGTGTCCAGTACCCGTTCGCCTTGACTGTCTTCAAACAGGACATTTTCTGGACCGATTGGACCGAGAGAGGCGTATTTAGGGCTGGAAAGGACGATGGCTCTGGTTTTGCAGTGCTAGCTCAGGATCTGCAGTACCGTCCAAACGACATCCACGTTTATGCCGCATCTAAGCAGGAGAGCTGTTCCAACTCCTGTCAGCAGTTCAACGGAGGCTGCAGTCACATCTGTGTCTCTGGTAAGTCAAAAAATGGGTGGTAGTGAACGAGGCACAGGCACAGAGAGAAAAACAGTGACCAACTTCACCGCCTTTTCATCTTTCCTGCAGGTCCAACGGGCCCAGAGTGTCAGTGTCCTCATGAGGGGAACTGGTATCTGGCCAACAACGGCAAAGACTGTATCAAAGACACAGGGAAACGCTGTGCGCCAGAGCTGTTCACCTGTCTTAATGGTAATTGTATCTCAGCACGCTGGAAGTGTGACGGCGCCAACGACTGCCAAGACAACTCAGACGAACTGGAGAGAGTGTGTGGTGAGAAATGAAATTTAATCTGAAATGGAAAAATCTATGATTGACATAAAAGTAATTTAAAAATATTGCATGTTAAATTTCTATATTACATACAAATGGGTGTATAATGCCAACTTTGGAGAAGTTTTTAGGAAATCTGTTGTTTCCTGTTGTGCAGCCTTCCACACCTGCTCAGCTATGGACTTCACCTGTGACAACGGGCGCTGCGTGCCGCTCAGCTACACCTGTGACTACACAGACGACTGTGGTGACAACAGTGATGAGCGCGGATGCCCCTTCCCGACCTGTAACCCCGCCACCGAGTTCAGCTGCGCCAATGGACGCTGCATCAGTGCTGCCTTTGTCTGTGACGGCCACAACGACTGCAGGGACAATGCCACCTCTGACGAAATCAACTGCCGTGAGTGACGATGAGGCTCATCAAGACTTTGCTTTGTTAACTGATGGATTGATTTCACACATGGAGAAAGAGCCAGATTACCATTCCTCTGCATGAGTAGCCATCTCCTCTTTCGATAGCTGAATGTTATTGTTGTTCCAGCCACCTTCGAGACGCTCCGGACCATGTGTTGTTAGATAAGAGGCATTTATCTAGAGTTAGAGAGCTGCTGCTGACCCTGTGTCTATGATCTTTGGCCCTCTTCAGCTGACAGGACGTGTCCTACTGGCCAGGTGAAGTGTGACACCACCAACATCTGCATCTACCCTGAGAGTCTGTGTGATGGTTACAACAACTGTGGAGACAACAGTGATGAGAATCCTCTCTTCTGCGGTAAGTAGAACAAGAGACTTCCTGCTGAGATGTTCATGTGATACAAGCTGTGACTAAAACTATGAAATTTCATTGTTGTATTACTCTACTGCAGCGGATCACACCTGCTCTCCAAACCAGTTCAGATGTGATGCGGGGAAGTGTATCCCTAACTCCTGGGTGTGTGACTCCATCAGAGACTGCACTGATGGGACAGATGAGCCTCCCTCCTGTGGTGAGTTCTTCACAGTACCTTTGATATTTCGGGTTTTTATCTGAGAGTTACAACATTTGTTTGTGGACTCATTTGTTGATTGAAGGAGATTTTGAGACTGCATTGTACATGTCCAGCCAATATTGGGTAAAGAGCATATTATTAATGCTATTTCTCTGATCCTGTTATTTTCTGGATCAATGAAACTGGTCAAGCGCAAAAAATAGTAACTGCTGCATATTTAAAAACAGCTATGTATTTATATCTACTCTAATGTTTGCTTTTTGCAGTATTCATGAGCACACGATAATTGGGAGTATAATATGTCTGTTTATTAACATCGATGGTTTATAATTCAGCCAGTGGGTCATAAAAATAATTATTTTCTTTGTCTGTTCTTGTGCAGAGGATCAGATCAGGACATGCAGCCCCAACCAGTTCACATGTACCAATGGGAACTGCATCCCCCAGTCATTGGTGTGTGATGGCAACAACGACTGCTGGGACAGCAGCGACGAGGCTCCTGAACTACAGTGTGGTGAGAAAGCCCCTGAAAAGCATAACCATAAGTTTTCATGTGTAATTTTTCATATGTTTATTGTTTATATATACAGTACTGCGCAAATATATAGTGTGTGTGTGTGTGTATATGGAGGCCCCACTGACCTTTCTCATCTTCCCCTGCAGGAGAGCGTACCTGCAGTTCCAACCAGTTCACCTGTCCGACCTGGCACCCTGGTCATCCACGCTGTATACCCTTAAGCTTTGTGTGTGATGGGGAGAAAGACTGCGCCAATGCTGCTGATGAGCTCCAGAACTGCCCCAACCGGACCTGCCACTTGAATGAGTTTGCATGTTCAAATGGACTTTGCATCCTTATCCCCTTCCAGTAAGTAGGAATTATGTGTGAGTGAGTAAAATTATAAAAAAAAAAAAAAAACAAGAAGAAGAACAACAACAAAAAAACACTTTTCTTCCCCAGTGCAGAGATTAACTTTCGTGTCACTGATTAATGAATCCCTCCTCCCTCTACAGCTGTGACCGTGTGAACGACTGCGGGGATGGCAGTGATGAATTGGGCTGTACTTATGACACATGCGGCACAAACCAGTTCACCTGCGGTAACGGAGCCTGCATCTCCGCCTCGTTCACCTGCGACGGTGACAGCGACTGCATGGACGGCTCAGACGAGGTGGACAGCCTGTGCACCACGCCCCAGCCCACCTGCTCTCCCCAGCAGTACATGTGCAAGTCAGGCCAGTGTATCGACATTAACAAGGTGTGCAACGGACAGAAGGACTGCCAAGACAACAGTGATGAAAAAGGCTGTGGTGAGAAACACATACACAGAACACATGTCTTTCAAGTCTAAGAATATCCATCCATGAACACATTTTTGAGCAATCTATAGTTTTATAATCTAATTACTTACATTTAATTTTAATTTGTAACCTTCAATTGTTTGTTAAAATATCACATGACTTAGAAAAAGATCTTTTAGTTTGTTCAAATCCCCAGGGATATACACTTTATCATACGATGAAAAACTGGAAAAATACTTATTAGTATTTTAAATAAATCTGCTCTGGCAATGAACAAACCTCAACTCTCATCCTAACCTCCAGGTCATTGACTAATTGTCTAAGAGATTTTAAATGTTGATTATTATCTGTGAAAACTTTCTTAATACATACATCTATATGTTTTTTCCCCACTTTGTCGTCCTCCTTCCTCCTGTTTAGGAGTCAATGAGTGCCGCAACCCCTCAGTCCACAAGTGTGCCCAGATTTGCACCGACACCCTCACCGGTTACTACTGCTCCTGCCACCCAGGCTACCGCCTCATGCCAGATGGCAAAGCCTGTGAGGACCTCAACGAGTGTGTGAGCACACCCGCCGTCTGCAGCCAGATCTGCGAGAACTCCGTCGGCTCCTATCACTGCAAATGCGCTCCGGGGTACATCCGCGAAGCAGATGGACGCACCTGTCGTCAGAACAGTGGCATCGCTCCATACCTGCTGTACAGTAACGGCTACTATATCCGCAACTTGACCACTGATGGGTCACAGTTGAGTCTAGTCCTGCAGGGCCTCTCCAACGTGGTGGCGTTGGACTTTGATCACTACGAGAAGCGGCTTTATTGGCTGGATGCAGGAGCAGGGAAGATGGAGAGGATGCGTTTCGATGGGACTGACAGGGAAACACTGGTGGATAATGGCATAGGAGGAGCTGAAGGCCTGGCACTGGACTGGGTGGGCAGGTGTGTGAAATACATATTTTATATTAAAGTAAAATCAAATCTTTTGTAAACACTGTTGTTGTTAGTATTGTTGACCAGAACAATGCAGCAGAGGTGTTAATGGAAACACTTTGTATCCGCTGCAGGAAGTTGTACTGGGTGGACAGCTTTTACGGCTCAGTTCATGTGATGGAGCTGGATGGGCGCTACCAGAAGAAGCTGCTGTCAGGAGAGTTCACAGATGGAAACAACACTTACTACATCAGTCGACCACGTGCTGTAGCTGTCAACCCTAAATTTGGGTACAAACACTTACAAACACACACAGAATCACAAAACTGTTATTTCCAGTCAGAACTGAACTGAAATGCCTTTGTCATCTGAATATACAGCAATAGGAATAGAATAGGTGGCACCAGAAATACAATTCACTACAATTACAATACTATATGGTTATTGTCGTCTGACATTTTCCCTGTACCTTTTGTTCTCCCTCCTTTTTCCCAGATGGCTGTACTGGACCGACTGGGGTGACGCTGCATATATCGGTCGAGTTGGCATGGACGGAACCAACATCAGCGCCATTATCACAACAAAACTGGAATGGCCCAACGCTCTGACCATAGACTACACCACAAACAAGATCTTCTTCGCTGATTCCCACCTTAACTTCTTGGAGTGAGTTCAGAGATTCAGACATGAGTCCGTATTAAATATTAAGGCAACAATATTTACTCACACCTTCACTGTATCATCCTGCAGCTTTGCAGACATGGACGGCCAGAACCGACACCGGGCCATCGCTGGTACTCTTCCTCATGTCTTCGCTGTTTCCCTGTTTGAGGACTGGGTTTACTGGACTGACTGGAACACACACGCTGTGGAGAAGGCCCACAAGTACACTGGAGAGCAGCGCACAGTCATGGGCAACAACACACATCGGCCCTATGACATTCATGTCTACCACCCCTATAGGCAACCTCGAAGTACGTTCATTAAAACCGTATATGTTTATATTTCAACTATCACAATACAAATTCACCAATATGTTATTTTTAATCTTCTTATCTCCCAGGTGATAACCCCTGCTCCTCCCATCATCTGACCTGCAGTCACCTGTGTCTGATCAGGCCTGGTGGGCAACAAGCTTCCTGCGAGTGTCCAGATCACTTCATTGCCCTCTCTGTGGGCTTCAAGATTCAGTGTGTGGCTGACTGCTCCAGTACCCAGTTCCGCTGTGGAGACAATGAGAAGTCAGTCTGATATAAAATCATTAGTGCTCCTTTTTCACTGTCTTGACTATTTATTTTAAATGCTGTTGTTAAATTTATGTTGTTTCTCTCTTATAACATGGATTATTTATAAGATAAGCTTTATAAGCTTGTTTTCGCTGACAAGCTGTCAATGTTTTTAGGTGTGTTCCCATATGGTGGAAGTGTGACGGCCAATCAGATTGCGGTGATGGCTCAGATGAACCTCAGACTTGCCCTCCCCGTTACTGCCCCGTCGGCCAATTCCAGTGTCAAGACGGTAACTGCACCTACCCCGGCTTTATCTGTGACGGCCACCCAGACTGCCCCGACAGCTCAGATGAGGACGCAGCTCTCTGCAGTATGGAACTTTTCTGTCTTATTTTGGCTTTATTGTACAACATAAAAAATATTAGAATTATTCACTTAGACCTCAAAATTCATTGACAAACTTTATAATAAGTTGTTCTTCACTTGAAACATTTGTAGCGACTATTTTTAGCCAGATTTTTTTGTGTCTGTGTTGGCTTAATCACAGCAGTAGCCTTCACACTTGAGGAAAAATGTCAGTTTTTGAGCTCCAGTCAACCTGCTGTCTGTCCTTGTAGGTGACCACCGATGCCAGGAGAACCAGTTCCAGTGCAAAAACAAGAAGTGCATCCCTGTGTCCTGGCACTGCGACGGAGTAGATGACTGTTCAGATGGCAGCGATGAGGACCCAGACACTTGCGCTCAGAGAACCTGCCGGCCGGGACAGTTCCAGTGCACCAACGGACGCTGCTTGCCCCAGAGCTACGTGTGCGACGCGCAAGACGACTGTGGAGACGGATCTGATGAACCGTTTGAGACCTGCAGTGAGTGCAGATGGCTGTTTGTGAACATCCTGCAGTTTATTATTTAACCTGAAGACTCCTAGAGCCTAGACTTGTGACAGTGAAGATTATAAAACAAGGTTTCTAGTCTATAATGAGGACAAAGAAGTGAGACACTGCTGTAATTGATGATAGCAGTTAACTGTGGCAGAGCAGGTTTTAATCAAACATAGATTGATTTGTTTTTCAATCAGTGTAGACTCAGCCATGCTCCAAACGGAATCTGAGTGAATTCATGATTCACTGCACACTGTTGGATTTTTCTATATTTATATCCCCATCCTCACCTCTTTCCTCATGCATTTCCCCATGTCCTTTTGTCTCTTCATTGGTCAGTGGGTCCAGAGTACAAGTGCGACCAGGACACTGAATTCTCCTGCAAGACAAACTACCGTTGTGTTCCTCAGTGGGCCCGCTGTGATGGCACCAATGACTGCATCGACAACAGTGATGAGGAAGGCTGCGGTCAGTGCTGATGCGTTGTGAAACAGAGACTGTGCTCATTTAGTTCATGTCAGATCTAGTCAAGACCAGGGACCAACAGCTCTTTGTACATTTGAGATTGAAGATAAGTACCTTATATATAAATAACCTTTCAATCCGTTGCTTTCTGACTTTTCTGACTTCTGACTTTGTTTGTCAAACAGAGGCGGTCACCTGTGACCCTCTGGGAGATTTCCGATGTGACAACCACCGCTGTGTACCCATCCGCTGGCAGTGTGATGGCAACAACGACTGCGGTGACGGCTCAGACGAGAGGAACTGCCGTGAGTGTTAGATTTTCAATGTCATTTCAGAACGAACCAGTAACAAAGAGATTATTTTTGTAGTTTGGATTATTTGGATTTAAGAATCGCAAATTCCCCACAGTGTAGGTTTAAATCATGTTAAACAACTTCCCTACACCTCTGATCTCATACTGAAGATGTATCTGTCTCTGTGATTGTTATTATGGTCTTTAGAGCCGAGGCCTTGCTCTGAAAGTGAGTATCGATGTGACAACGCACAGTGCATCCCCGGAAGCTGGGTGTGCGACCATGACAACGACTGCGGGGACAACTCAGACGAACGAGACTGCGGTGAGCATGGCGCTGCAGTCAAATTTGCCCCCTTGAAATGTTCTCTGTCATAAACAACACACTCACACGTGAACGTCCTGGCTCTCCTCCAGAGTTGCAGACGTGTCGACCAGGTTCGTTCCAGTGTGACTCGGGTCACTGTATCCCTGCTGCCCTGGAGTGTGACGGCCGACCTGATTGTCAGGACCTGTCGGATGAGACCAGCTGTCGTAAGTGCACAACATGAAAACAAATGGCAAACTGCCCTGTGCCTGCAGTATTTTAGTTCACTTCCAGTCCACAGACTGTGTGTGCATGTCCTTAGTTTTTAATTGTTAAAGGATGAAGTAACTTCATCATGAAACAGTTTAAAATACATTACAAATGACCACGACCAAAGCTACAGATCCTCCAGTGGATCTTATCCAGTAAGAATCACACTGGTTTTACTGGCAGCTCCCAGCTTTCAGTCTTTGCACTTCCAGGCTTGTACCTGCTGAAAAATTCAATTTGTTGTGAAAAATGCCAAAAACAAAGAGAACAGTTGACTTCAATAATTTAGGAAATTTTCTCCACCCTGACAGCGACTCGTTACCCAGGAGGCCGATGGTGCCCTCAGAGCCAGTTCCAGTGTGCGAACCGTCTGTGTGTGAACCAGGGCTGGGTGTGCGATGGTGTTGATGACTGTGGTGACCGCTCCGACGAACAGCTCAGTTTATGCTGTGAGAGATTTGTTTTTTTATAGCACACAGGAAAACTGTGTTGAAACTTTGTATTGGTATTACTTTCTGTATTTGTATGTATGCATCACCATAATCCATCCCATTAACAACATTACAACCTAATTTTAACTAATGAGATTCAAAATATTGAAGAGATTTTCATGTAAATCTCAGATGTACAGATTTTTCTAAAAGATCACGAAGAGACCAAAGCATCCAGACAAAAACAACCCCCTCCTCCCATTAAATCTTCCTCAGTATTACACCAACTAACATCATGTGTTTGTTTGACCAGTGAACATCACCTGCGAGATGCCGTCAAGGTTCCGCTGTGCGAACGGCTACTGCATCTACTCTGGCCTGATGTGCAACAAGAAGGACGACTGTGGAGACGGCAGTGACGAGAGAGAAGAACTCTGTACGTCGCACACACTCATCACAATCTACAGATGCAAAAATAATGAGGAGCTGGACAAATACTATATAAGATAACCTGAACATATAGTAGCTGTTATAGTGGTCGAAGAGGTAAATAAACTTCATTTCAAAAAAATAAAAAGTAACACTACAAACAAGAGATGTTTGAGAAATCAAGTGAGTGGAACTGCAAACACATAAAACATATGTATATACAGTATGTTGGGTACAGATACATTGTTCCTTTATCATGCAAAACATTAGGCTCATTTTACAAGATAATACTGTTGTTGTGATTTTAATAATAAAAATGCTTTTTCACCCTTTTTAAATGAAGCCGTAATCAGATTTATAATAAGTTCAGGTTCAGTAAATGCACCACTAATCATCAGTTTCTGGGTTCACTGCGGATTAGTCCCAACAACACTAATGCCTCCTGAACTCTTCTCTCTCTCAGGCTGCTGAAATGGGAAATTCCCAAATGAGATCGGTGTCCGCACAGGACACGAAAGCCTGAAACATACAAGGGATAAGGAGGCAGTCAGTTTTATGGCATTGTTACACAATCAGCTTAAACATCAATCAGAGAAAATTATTTGGAGAGGAGATTAAACAGTTAGGCCCAGAGCAGAGATGGACATTGGCCTGCTCATCCAATCCCATTTGTTTTCACAGAGGCGACAGTGAAGATACTGGGGGAAGATGTGGAGAAGTCTTCAGCATAATTAGTAAAAAAAAAAAAAAAATCAGTATTACATGTGCACACGTGTGTATGTGTGTACTTGTGGGTGTTAATGAAGTAGGCTGTCTTTTATTTGTGTGTTGTAGTTTGACAGTTACATCGTGAAGAGTGACGCTCTTAAATCAGTCTTAGATGAGCGGAGGCGGACATGTTTCCACAGACTCAGCCTTCCTTGTTGTATTGGTGCTGACACCTCCCTCTGATTGTGTCGTCCTCAGGCCGTGAGCCCACGCTGCCCCCCTGCACGCTGGAGGAGTTTAAATGCATCAACGGACACTGTGTGGCTCTGCCATACGTATGTGATCACAATGACAATTGTGGGGACTTCACTGACGAGTTAGGCTGCAGTGAGTAGCGCAACCCAACACAACATGAATCATATATACATATCACCACATCTTTGACACATTTAAACAGAGATTAAGGATATTTTGAATGTTTTTTTTGTTCTGTTTACGGGTAATAGAGGATATGTGACTGAGACCAAAACAGGCAACACAATTTCATATTTATATGACGTATTATACACATTGCAAAGGTTCAATACTGTGAACTCTTGAGAAATTGAACAGTGCTTATATTGACATTCACATAGTGTAATTATGATCATCTATCTTTTCATTTCCTACTGCCAGTTATAACTTGGTGTGTTATAATTATGAGCCAAGATCTTGTAATTATGAGGTATGGATCTCACAAATATGACAGATCTTTCATTTTGAGATTGTTTCTCATAATGATGATGGATGGATATGGATTTCATAATTGTGGGATCTTATAATAAGCAGATGTCATACCATCCATACCAGAATGGCAAGATTTTTTCCCCCTGCAGTCTCTCTATAATTCATTATGAATTTAATTCCACTTCCTCATATGTGTGTCAATGCTCTGCCTGAAGTGAACAGAAATATCTTGTTGGCTGGTTTATTTATTGAACAGGTAACTGGATTATGACCAATAAGTGATTTGTTCTGGCCATCTAACAGTGTGTAAATTGGTCTTGTAAATTTGGCTCAAGGCAGAAGTTGTTAGAAATGTGTGAGAGAACGTGCTCTGTGTCGTCCGGCTCCAGATTTTGGCCACGATCGCAACTGTGAGGAGAAGCTGTGCCAGCACGAGTGCACCAACCTGAACGGCACTGGCTTCATCTGCTCCTGCAGACCTGGATACAGAGTGGATCCAGACAGCACCTACACCTGCCTAGGTACACACACACACACACACACACACACACACACACACACACACACACACACACACACACACTTTTTTCTGCCTTTTTCTATCACTCACACATGCAGACACAACCACACATTGATAATCACAAAACCATGACCAGAGGTTTACGTTTCTCTCCCAGACATCAATGAGTGTGAGGTGTTCGGCACCTGTCCTCAGGTCTGTAAAAACACCAAGGGAAGCTATGACTGTGAGTGTGCCCCCGGATACAGGAAAGTGGGCAACGGCAACATGTGCGAGGCTGAGGGTGAGAACAATCTGTACTGAGGAAGCTGTACTGTCTAATGTCTTTTGTTTACTTTGCATCATTAACTTTACAAAGTGCAGTAGAAGGAATGGATATATACATGTATACATAAAAAAATAAATGTTTCTGAACTCTTGTTGGTTTTAAGTTGCTGAACTTATAAGGTGATGTGTAAATGTGTGTGTGTCTCCCTCAGGACCGACTCCCATGCTGCTTCTGCCTGAGAACATCCGCATCAGGAGGTTCAACCTGCAGACAGAGGCCTACCATGATTTCCTCCAAGAAGAGGAGCATATCATGGCTCTGGATTATGACTGGGATCACAACAACACTGGATTGAGTAAGACATGCAGACAAATGCTAGATACTGCAGAGAAACACAAGTGGGTCCTGACTGTTAAACACTACTAACAAATGTTAACTCTTTTGTGCTTCCTCAGGTATGGTGTACTTCACCGTGGCCAGTAAGGACTCTCTGCCAGGCGCCATTAAGAGAGCGTACATCCCCTCAGTGGATGACGGCAGTAACAACATCGGTGCTGCTGTTGACCTTGACATCAAATACATCACCAGGCCAGACGGAATCGCTGTCGACTGGGTGGGCAGGTGTGTCTGCTCTGACCTCACTGAAGTCACATCAGTGCGCTGGTGCCTTGAGCTCAGCCATAATCTATCAGTGGAAACTATTTCATTCAATTGACATGACTGTAATACCTGATTAAACCTATAATCAAATGTGTAAAAGTATCATGATATCACATCAGGGTTACTCTTAGATGTACTGTCTTTCAAAAATACAGTTTTTCAACTGAGAGTTTGCATGTGTGGAAGCATATAATGTCAGTACTGATGTATTCTCCCTCATTTTAGAAACCTATACTGGGCAGACTCCAGGCTGAAGAGGTTGGAGGTGGCAATGCTGGATGGACGCTACAGGAAGCACCTCGTGAAGACTGATCTAGGTCACCCATCTGCTGTGGCCATCAACCCACGACTGGGGTGAGCCCGACAGGAGTTCCATGCCAAGGAGCTATTTTACAGATTGTCATTTTAGTAGCTAATTGCCTTTGAGGCAGCTAATTATTTGTTGCTCCAAATTACTTACCTGGTTTTGTTCCAAATCATTAACTATCATTTCCCCTGAAATGTTCATAATGTCCTAAAATTATAGCATATGGCTGAGGTTTTAATATTTTTCTGTTTTTGAGTAAATTCTCTGTTTGTGAAGTGCAATGTTATACTCCAGCAGAAATGTGTATATATAAGGAACATAAATCTGCAATATAAAACCTTGACCAGTGCTTTAATCTGTACACTGTCTCTGCAGGATGTTGTACTGGGCCGACCGCGGGGCCGCAGCCAAGATTGAGTGTTCCTGGCTGGACGGTCAGGAGAGGAAAGTCCTGGTGGCCGACGGCCTTGGCTGGCCCACTGGCCTGTCAATCGATTTCACCAACGGGGACAGGATCTACTGGTCTGACTCCAAGGAGAGCCGCATCGAGTCCATACTGCCAACAGGGGAGGATCGCAGAACTGCCGTCTACATAGGTGAGGAGTAGGAAGGACAGTAATCAAAGAAACACGGATCTATGATGTAACACCTTCAGGCTGGTGTAAACACTTATTCCCATCAGTTCATTTCTTCACTGATGGATGTTTTTGTTGTAGATGTGAGAAACCCCTTCAGTGTGAGTGTGTTTGAGGACCATGTTTACTGGAGCACTCAGGAGAAAGGCGAGGTGTTCAAGCAGGACAAGTTCGGCCGTGGAGAAAAAACCAAGCTTCTCACTGCTGGGCCCTGGCTGACGCAGATCTCTGTGTACCAGCAGCAGAGATACAACTCCATAGCCAGTAAGATACACACACACTGTATTCATCTTGTGGAAAAATACATAAAGAGTGTTTTTTTATCACCTGTATTTACACATCAACCCAACAGTGAAATATATTACATCATGCTCTTGAGGTGGGAGAATCAAATCAACATTTCTTGTCTCTGCAGTGAAAAATCCATGTAAGGGAACCTGCAGTCACCTCTGTCTGCTGCGTCCTGGAGGTTACACCTGTGCCTGCCCCGAGGGCACCAGCTTCCTCCCTGGCAGCAACACTGAATGTGACGCTGGTAAAACAGACAACACTCTACTCCACAGAATGTATCTTCAAACATGGGGCGTCCTGGTTTGAAATTTCAGAAACAAATCTCTAGATTACTTTCTCTTGTGTCCTGGAAACCTTGATACCTTAATACAGATTTCCAACATAATCCAAAAATGTCTAGTATAGAGGTTACACCCTATATACAAATCCAGTGCAAAACACCACAACAATAATGAAATTGCATAAATCATTAAAAAAAAGAGCCAGATTCATAAATCTACTGATGTTTATCTGAAATAATATCCTAATCTTCAACCTACTGATTCTGATGTTTGTCTTTCATATTGAATATTTCAGGGTTTGATCCCCCACCCACCATGCCACCACCGTGTCAGTGTCAAAATGGAGGCACCTGCTACTTTGATGACAACAAGGCTCTTTGCAAGTAAGTGTTTTTTCAGTCTTTACAACCAGATGTTGCAAATGCAGCAAAAGAATAAAACTACAAAGACAAAATCTCCTGGGATTTCATGACAAATTTATATAAATGAGAGCAGTTTTGTAGTGTAACAAATCTAATGTTTGTGTTTTGGTTCTCAGATGTCCTCCAGAGTGGAAGGGAGACTACTGCCAGACAAACATATTCGACGTGGTGGCATCCTCAAGTATATTTGATTTTATGGACATCATATATAAACACACTATATCATAAGCTATATAGTTTCTAATAAGCTGCCATTTTGCCCCTCTTCTGTCCATGTTTCTCTCTCTGTCCGTCTCAGTTGGAATAGCCATCGGGGTGACAGTGCTGATTGTGGTTCTGCTAGTCGCTCTGGTCTATGTTGCCAGGAAGAAGTCCAACCTGCTGGAGACGCTGCGGAACAACATGCCCTCCATGCCCAGTATGCCCAGTAAGCCCAGCATGCCCACTATGCCATCGATGCCCACCCTGGCAAGCTTAAGGTGAGAAAACCTACAGTCGATGGATCCTGCTGTCACTGTCAGAAATGATGATTTGTGAGTTTTGAAGCAGTAACCACTGTTCCTACAAAATAAGAGCAAATAAAAAAGTTCAAGAAGAATGTTCACATATTTTTCTGCGTGTTGATGATTTACAGAAATGGCTTCAGTCGCAGTGCACCAGAAAACAACGCAAGTGAAACGAGAGTGAATTCAGAATCGGTCAGTAACACAACCACCGTTCAATTCTATTTATTTCAGCTATTAAGATCTCATAATCCTATTTCCTGGCTCTGTGTACCTGTTGTCTGATGCCAGGTCCCCTGCATGTCTGTGTCCATGGTGGACACTGATGGGAAGAGTTTCGAGAACCCGGCGTACGTCCCCGGTGACCAGCCGGCCTCCAGCACAACGGTGACGACCACCGCTGCTCCTGCTAGAACAAACAAGGTCAATAAACAATAAACAAGCTGTTGCCTGTAGACGCCATTGATCCTGGTCACAGTGTTCCCTGTTTTTGCTTAGCGTCTGCATATATGAGACAGGCAGCACGGTGCAAGGCTGAACCTGCATACTTTTCTCTTACTGCAACTTAGAAACTGATGTTGATATTTTTAATATAAATTCAGTGTAATGCCTGCACCTGCTGTTTTTATAAATATTGTATCCTGTGTTATCCGTCCTCAGGAGAACATTGATAATCCCCTGTATATGGATGAAGTTCAGGTTGTGGATGAGCCTGGAAGAGCTGCAGACAAACCTGCCACTGCTGCCAAGGTTGATTTCACATCCACTGTCATCTAATCTTAAACCTCAAGTCTTTTTATTCTAAGTTATCAAAGCACCTGGAGGAAAATGTAGAGAATGAAAAAAATATTTAGGATTTATTGGTGTAAGAGTTTTTTTGTCCTTGTGGCTGTTTCAGGAAGCATTTGAGAACCAAGCGTATAGTACAGAGACAGAAGATATTGACATCACTCCTGCACAGACGGCTGCTCCAAGCACACAGGTAGCCATGGAGACACATGTCAAATGTTACACAATGTTCACTGCTCGATATCTGACGACGTGAATAATTGCATGACCTAAATGATGAAAATGTGCATGTGAAGGCCTGAGATGAAATTGACAGTAGAGGTCAAGGCAGAGAAATCTTTGATTGTGTGGGCTTGTTTTATTTTTGCATGTGTTGGGTTTAGTTTCTGACACACTTTATTTCTTCTTTTCCCAGCAGGTTGAACCAATTGGCGACGATAGTTCTGTGTTTTTCAAAAATCCTATATACACGGTGAGTCCAGAATGACAGTAAGCATCGAGAGTATGTAATAAACAGACAGCTTTAAGTCTCAAAACATTGTCTCTTGTTCGCTGTGACAGGCTGAGCTCTAAAGATTTCTGTACAACATGGAAGTCATGAAGTTTAATTGTAGCCAAGGTTTTTTACTGAGAGTCTTGTGAACAGTGAACATCTTTCATTCATCTGATTGCAGCTATGTTTGTTAATGACTATGATTTCTTAACAGGAACACACACAAGCTGCTGACTCTGACATCTGATGTCACCTCTACACCAGCGATTAGACTGGACCACATTTCAAGCCTCAAACCTCATAGTTAAAATAACAGCATGGGTCAAAAACCAAACATTGACAGACTTTGATTAAATCAAT
Source organism: Caranx ignobilis (assembly GCA_021432705.1). Taxonomy (NCBI): domain Eukaryota; kingdom Metazoa; phylum Chordata; class Actinopteri; order Carangiformes; family Carangidae; genus Caranx; species Caranx ignobilis. The sequence continues at coordinate 9,304,916 of MU269988.1, forward strand.
GAAGCTTTAAACAAACTTAACTTAAATTTCAATGTAACTATTTAAGTTTAAAAATCTCAGTCATGATAAAACTCTTTCAGTAATTGAATACATTAATGGAAACTTGTACATGCTGTGTCTATGATTATTATTAATAGTTTTTTGTATCTTTTTGTAAATTTTAGTTGCAAGAAAGTTAAATATTAAATCTGCTTTTGTCATCATTGTGCATCCGTGTTTTTGTTTAGTGAAAATATCATGATCGGACTCTTAATTTTGAGAAATGAGATTTCACATTAAAGTTCTAGATTTTATGCCTTTTAGATTAGGTTATCTCCTTGATGCTTAACGTTTCATGTGACTAGACAAAGATCCACCCTTTCTGTCATGGGTGATGATCCTATGGTGCAAATATCACAGGAGGATCTGTCATCACAAGACCGAAGCTCCCACGGGTGCAATCCACTCTCTCATCACAGAGAGGACTCTGATCCCCAGATACTGAATCTGACCCACTGAGCTAAGATGAAATGCTTTGTCATCATTCATCTAATCACACAGTCAGACTCAAATTGAGACTGTGATCACAGGGCAGCAACAATGATGCTGCTCATCCTCTCACACTGTCTGAACTCATCAGGGTCTCCTGCCCAGTCTCAGCTTGTAACATCCAGGTCGAGCAGCAAAGGGGAAACCAGGAGTTGTTGTGGAGGTGGTTGAGTCATAGTTGATATTGATGACGCTTAAGATGCCCCACAAGACGTCTCTGACCATCACTGACAGGCATAGACATTCAGGGAGGGCATGAATGGCAATGGATGGATTTGAGAGGGGTGGACCCCTAGGCATGCAGCTTGCAGCATGTGTGCTCACAGTGCTGCCTTCAAGGGCCGTCAGAAAATGTGCAACAACTCAGATGAAGCGAATTATCCAACAACAAATCTATGTGATGAAAGTTCAAAAATTTAAGATTTGTATTTACTTATTCATTCTGCAATGTATGCCTGTTGTTTTTTCCTTGATTTTAGTGGTTATATGGAGGTGGTTACGTTTTAGTGGTGTTTAGAAATAAGGAGAGTTTGTTTGGTTTATTATACAAAATCACATAATTCGGGTGTTTTTATGTACAGTTTGTCTTTGTCTTTAGCTTGATCACCTTTTTGTGTCCCTGGAAACACTTATGTTGTTTTTGTGAGATTTATGTTATGTATTGGCACATACTGTGAGCTTTTGAGTTAGGAAATATGATTTCCACTACAGGTCAAACCTCTAGTGAAATACTACACAACTTAAAAACTCAACGGAGCCATAATGGCTCATAAAGAGAACCAAATATGTTGTAGTTTGGGTCATGTCCTGCTTGGCTGTAGGAAGCCACCCATACCTAATATGACCTCCTGAGCTCAACAGCAGGCTGTGGCGCGCGAATCTCGGACACTGGAGTTTTACGAGGAGCACGTGAAGGCAGCACGGACAGAGCGATGGAGTGAGGCTGGGAGCGGACTGACTGACGGAGGGGGAAGGGGCGGCCACACTCACTGAGCGATAGATCGGACGCGGCGGAAAAACGAAAGCCCGGTGTGTGGCTGTCAGCTGGAGACAGAGAGAGCAGCACGGAGAGGAGAGAGGAGGAACACAAAGGGAGGCTGAGAGCTGCTGGAGCTGAAGCGCTGTCTGGGTTTTTAGGGAGAGAGAGAGAGAGAGAGAGAGAGAGGGGGGCAGACAACAGAGAGAAACACGCACGCTGAGACTGAGGGGAGCTTCAACAAGGTAAGGATGTTTTCTCATGTGCACTTAACTCTACGTTATTCCTTTATGTTTTTGCTTGTATGTGTTTGTCTTGGAGTGAATGAAATAACACATCATCTGCTCTTATGCAGACTGAGCAGTATTATTCTGTGTGTGTCTTATCTCTATACATTTGATGTGTTGTTTAAGGCTTCTTTTTTTTTTTTTTTTTATGAATTGAGCTCCCAGGTTTTGTGTCTGAGGAGACCATGTGGGTGCCTGACTGCTGCATGTTAATGAGGTGTGTGTGTGTCACCTGTGATAGACACCATCTTGGACCAGAAGCCAATTAAATGACTATGAATGACCATTTCTTGAAGAATAAAAAGGGGGGAGTGTGATCAGTATGAACACATCCCTGCCCTTGGTGACCCCAGGCCTTTAGCTATCACTTGGCTGTGCTCTGCTGCAGGGCAGGACAGGCTTTTTTATGGCTTTATTGGCTTTCAGAAGAAGCAGGAGAGTCAGAGACATTCAGTTGAAGGTCAGGGTCACGCACTGTGGTTTTTCAGTAAACAAAGTCACAAGGAAAAATGTGCACCAGTGTCTTCAAACCCAGACAGGGGGACATAGGGATGTGCTGTGTCTAGACATGCGGCTTATTTTTATGACGATGCTTCGGGGTTTTAGGTGAAAATGAACTTGTTATGTAAGTGCACCAGATGAATTGATTAGTAAGATGACAGTGTTTGTTTGTAGGCGGACGGTGGGTGGTCGGTGATGTTGAACGCCCTGGGCCCAAATTTTCTATGTGAAGGGGCCTGTAACAATGTCTGGGTGGAAAAGTCAAACAAATGACTTCAAAGAGGCAGAAAACGACCATGAAAGATGCAACAAGAGACACAAAAAACAAAGCAATCGCAAAAAGATGGAAAGAGATGTTGACAACAAATGCAAAACAGCTACATGGCCTCAAAAAGAAGAGACAAAAAAGAGAGCAAAGACATGAAGACAACCTCTAAGAGACACAAAACTGTTTCAGTGGACATGAGCTCTCATTGTCCATCCACATGTCTTCTCACACCCCGTGTTTCGCTGCATTTACACGTATCATTATGAGCTCAGGGGGAGTTTTAACATGAGCCACCAGCCTGAAGCCTCAGAGCTCTGGCCCCTGATCAGCCTGATTGGCACCAGCAGAGTCGTGTTAAAGCCAAACTTGTGGCTGTTGAAATTCTTGTTAGCCTTGTTTACAAAAAAAACACACATATGGCCTGTTTGCACATGCAAATACACACATGGAGCCAAACTGAATCTCTGAACCCTAGAAGTGATCCCTTATCCTGCTGTGTCTGAGAGTGGGTGATTTGAAGGTGTTTTGAAGTGATGTTCTTCTTGTAAGCCTCTTAAGAGCCGTCTGGTTCCTCCTGACCTCCTCTGTACCACGTTGTGTGTTGTTTCTAGCATTTATCCAAGGGCTATTCTCTCAGGGTCACTGTGTGATAATAAAGAGAAACCCTTAAAGTGGTTTTCATGTTGAGATCAAGCAGAAATTGGGATTAGCCCAGTAATGATTAGCTGATTAGCAGAAAGTCATTGGCGATTGTTTTGAGTGGTGATCAATTCTTTCGGTCTTTTACTGAAAATAGCTTAAACAAAAGAGAGAATTTTCTGCTTTTCATTGTCATACATCGTTTTGAGATAAATATTTTTAGTTTTAGATTTTTGGGTGAGAAAAAGTGGATCTTGCAAGACATCACTTTGGACTCTGAGAAATTGGGATTTGTGATTTCATAGACCAACTGTTCCTGTTTCCTGTATGAAACATATGCCATGTTTTTCTTTCGTACTTAGAATAGAAAGTGTTTAATTTGTGAAAAGATAAATGCACAATAAATGTTTTGAACAGTGTTAGATCGTAATCCTACTGGAAAATGTACAGTATGCCCCCCCCCCCCCCAAAAAAACAGATATTGGAATCAAATCTGTCATATGTCAGATCAGCCATGTGGGTGGCATCATAGGTAGTGTATGGATACACACACACACACACACACACATGTATGCTCGTGCAGAGTGGCGGGCAGATGGCATCAGCAGTGTGTTGGCGACCTCGCCCCTCTCCATCTCCCTCCCGGGACCCGTCCAACAGCAAATGAGTCTGGCAAACAGGTGGCGTACGTGCATGTTTGTGTGTGTGAGGAGGGAGGACAGTGACGTTTAACTCTCTGTACACAGTGTCAGTGTAGTAAAGCATCACGCTTGACTATTAGATTTGGGTTAGTGCCGATTTAGCAGAAGGATGAACTGGAAACCCTCCTGCAATGGGATCATACCATTGATGAGGCTGGCCCGTGATGAGCCCCCACTACATTACTACATAACCACACCTCTAAGGTTTTGTGACAACATCTTTGCGTGATTGTGACAACAAAAACTCTGATGTTACTTTTGTCCCACTCCTCAAGTTTTGTGAAGATCAATGACAAAGAGACAGAGACGGAAAGATTCCAGGGATGATGTCAACTAGTGCAAAACTCAATTTGTCAAAAACACACGAGGGGACAATCAGGGAGGATTTTGCTGTCAGTCACACACCTCAGTGCTCACTGATACGTTACATCTGATGCTGTTGTTACAACCGAGCGCCAGCAGTCAGGGGAGAAAACCAATAACAGCACAATAAAGAACACCTGACAGTTTTACCATGCTGCCATGGAGACCCTGATGATCAAGTGATCACCACAAGGTCAAAACTCTTAATAATAAGCAGCTCTCTGGATAATATTAAAGTGTTAGTTATTAGAGCTTGAACACATACCCAGCTTGTTGGTGTGTCCTTGAGCAGCTCGCTCATTCCCCCATTTATATGAGGCAGCAAGGTGATTTAAAAGAAAGCTCGCCAACTGGAGTCAACAAATTATGAATAATTAATTGGGAAATGAAATCTGTATGCAAACGATGTAACAGGGGCAAACTATGAACCATTCATTAATAACCCAGAGTTAAGATCATGCAATTAAAAGTAATTAGATCGACTACAAACCTGCTCCTGGTACTGTGGATTGGATGAAATGGTTTAGCTTAGCATTATGGCTGGAAACAGGGGGAATGGTAACTTTTAAATGGCCCTGTTTGCAAGTAACACATTCTGCCTTTCAGCACTTGTGAAGCATGTTATATTTGTCTGTGTAAAATGATGTACAGAAACCAACATTTAGCCTTTTTTTGAGGCATTATCAAGCTAATGGCCTGGCAGCTGCTTCTAGCCAAAAATAGTCTGGCACAGAACTGAAAATGTAGTTTTTACACAGGTTAAATAAAGGAGATATAACTTTTTTCCTTCTTTTTTAAGTTAAAGAGCTTTAGTTTGTGCCTTGAGGTGGGTTTTGTTAGCATGTTAGCTGTTTCTCACTGTTTGCACTAAGCTATCTGGGTTTGGGTGTAGCTTCGTATTGGATGATGTGCTAACACACTCAGCATAAAATGAGCTAAGGCTAATATTGGCCTTTGTCTAACGATATCAACAACAATCAACAATCGTGACAAAGCAATCATTTGCTTGTGTGCTGAAATCACATTTGAGGGGCAGGGAGGGAGTTTCAGTTTGTCAGTGTAACTATAAAAGTTTCCAAAAACAATGAGACAGTGTCGATCAGATCCTCACAACAACCAAGGACACATTTTCCAGTTATTTGCTTTGTCTAAAAATCTCACAAGTATTTGGTTTGTAGCTGTATGAGATGGAGAAAAATCTGCAATTAGAGAAGCTGCAGTCTGAACACATTTGTCCCTTTTTACTGGATGAAAGACTTAAACACGAGGGACTGGTTAGTGTTTTTCTTTCTTTTTTTATTATTATTTTTTTTTACCTTTGAAGGATTGGTTATTGAAAATGTTGGCAATGAATTTTCCATTTATTTTGGCCTCATTCTTCCTTGTGGTGAAGTTGGTCGAGTTCTCGTTTTTTTCATATTATTCTGCCATATTTGCTGCTATTCAGTTTCTCTTCTAATCTACCGCTCCTTTCTTATCTGCACCATTGTATTCATTGAAATCCTCTGTGATGCACACAGCCGTAAGCGCTGCCGTTAAATCAAGGAGGCTAGATAATACCGCCATATGGCCGATGGGAACCTTGAGTATTTAGACGATAGACTGAGAGAGAGAGAGAAAGAGAGGGGGAAAATGCAGAAAGATGTTGGATTTAATCTCCTTTCAGCCTCTTGTGATTAGAGAGAGAGAGTGTGGAGGGAGGAAGAGATGGCGAGAAAGAAGGTCAGGAACGTGGGCCAAGTGTGCAGGGAGGAGCTGAATCAAAGCAGGGGTGGAGTGAGATGATGTTTCACCCCAAAGCTGCTCCTTTATGATTTGTAGAAAGTTTTCCCAGCTGGACGGGGCCAACAGAAGTTCATATCAACACCAGGAAAAACACATGGAAATGAATATTTTAATGATAATTCAACAAACAAACCAATAAAGGTATGTCTGTCTTAGGATGAAAAATATACACCCTATATAATAATGTTCTTCCAGCTTTCATTCCTAAAATAATTCCTGACAAGAAATTGAATGGTTTTGATAGATCCAGTGGCAGCACTCCCAGAATCTGGTCAAATTCACAAACTCATCTGCTATTCGTTTACTCTGGATCTGTTTGTCCACGGACATCCTGCTGATGCAGAGACAAGATGGATAGACACACACGTGCATAAATATTACCACTCTGGGCTCATTTAGTTAGCTGAAGCTGTGTAAATCAGTAGGGTCGGCAAAGTGTGTGGATTTCTCGGCTGATAATGTGATTTTGAATGGATTTTTTAAAAGTGCTGTGTTGTCTGCGCCCCGCCGAGTCAGTGAGTGAGTGAGTGAGTGAGGGGACAGGCGAGCTGATGGTGGTGCAGCATTAGACCGAATCAATCTGAGTGTATTATTATCAATGCCCGATTGAGGGTTGCTCGCAGGGAGAGGTCAGAGGTCGTGTCTTGTTCCAGCAGTGATCCTAAGTAGAAAAGATGTATAATTACAACTGGTGAGGCTCGTCTTTCTGTGAACAAGTGTGTATTTGCTGAGGTTGAAATGTAACACAACAAAGTAGTGGTTAGACGTTTTGGGGAGTACATCCATTTGTGTCATGCTCTGCTGGCTCTTTCCCAATGTTTCCAGTCTTTATACTAATCTAAGGTAACTGGTTGCTGTAACTTTGTATATTGATAAAGCTGAATTGAACTTGTTGCAAAAGTAAAACTTAAGTGTATGTCACTAAATGTTTAACTATTCATTTAAATGATAAACTGATGCAAATAGATGATTGGTTCTCCGTCCAGTCAGTTGTATGGAAGATCATTTAATTCTCACATGTCTATAATGATGTCATGTCATCAGCATCTATGTGTTGCTGATGGACCACAACAGCAACATAAAGCAGACAAAATAGCCAATTACCACATGTAACAATTCTCTCAGTGCAGCTTTAAGAGGTTGTTTTTCATCGGCACTTACCACAATTAAATGCATTACACTTTTTTTTTTTTTTTTTTTTTTACCCTTGTACACATGGCTCCAACCTGGGTTTCATAAACGCTTCTCTACCGCTAAAGGTCTGTTTGTGTTCTGGCTGCTTATTCTAATTGCCACTTTGGCGCGTTGCCATCCTGTCTTCAATCAGTGTTTTTCCAAACTAGAAATTTTCTTGGCAGCTGGTATGTTTTCACCAGCCTACTGGGGGAAAATGTGACAATCAAGTGACAGAAAATGACAAATAATCAAAATAAGACAATTGTAAATTGCTGTTTAGATATTAAAAAATGTCAGAATGTGTGAGGCGAGATGAAAGAAAAACAACGAAATGCTGCAATTGCTTTTGAACAACTTTGAGAAGCCAAAAAACAAAAACAAAACTGTGGCTACAAGTGATTTCTATAAATAATCAGCAATGACATGGAAATTTCTTGAGGCTGATGGATGTCTCTATTTATCTGTCTTAACAGTGAATACATTTGACAAGAGCCCGAGAGATTGAAACATTACTAACATACTGATCAGGTGTTTCTGGCTCTTGTTTATGGATGTGCATTTTAGGGAACTGAGGATGTCTAACAATGAGCCAGACTGATTCGTCTGCGTTAGATTTGCCAGAAAACGCTGCTGCAGGGTTTGTTTGTAATTTCCAACTCAAGAGGACATGTTCCTTTCACAGTGGAAAACACAGACTTGTACATAATAATTTGTTTGTCTTTATAAACCACCATGCCAACTCAGATTTCTGATTCAGGCGAATAATTTGTTTGTGTCTCCAACTACTTCACACTTCATTCTTTTTAATCAGTATTTTAACCTTTTACATTTATACAAATACCTTCTCCAGTTGTTCCACTTATTGTTTTGTCATGCTTAGTTGTCCAGTTTACCACCCACCATTCATCACATGATTATAATTGTCTGAATACAAATCTGTAAACAACAAAAATGTGTTACACCTGGAAAGTCAAGTGAAGTTGTGCTGTATTGGTTTAGATTTGCACTGCACAATTAACTGCAATGCAGATAAACTGCAATACAGCCAAGTGCAATGTCCAAATTGCAGTGGCTGCAAATTTGATCGAGGTAAAATGTGTCACAACATTGTTCTGCATCATAATTGTTGTGTTTCTATAGAGACAGCCAGGGCAAAAAAATCATTCTCAAAACATAAAAGAACATGAAAAATCACATTAACAGTTTCATATTTTTTATATTTACATATCTAATATAAAAATTGTACAAGATATACTGCCTGTTGCTGTTGCCTGTTGCCTGCTGTTGCTGTTCTGTTTTTTCCCAATGCCAGCATGGGGGTTGGACTTGATTGGATTTTATACAGTCTTACCTCCAGTCAGGGCACATGGCTGCTCTGTGTACCAAGATAGAGTTAATGCCAAATTGCTGTTAAAGATGGGATGTAATGGATAACTGCTCTCATGAATGCCCTTCATCCTGCAGCTGGTGTGTAGGATGTAGCCTGAGCACACACACGCACTGCCACACTGTTATATTCACCTGGCATCTTATTACTGCGACCCTCCCACAGATGTGTGTCAGTGTTCAAACCTGGTGTTTGGGCCTCCCACCTACACAGCCTTCAGTTCTAAGAGCTGCTGTAAGGTTAGAGCAGGTATACAGCAGGCGGGCTGTGCACCTGATGTTCTTCTGCAGGAGCTCTTCATTAAAAATCTGGGTTAGATTGATCTAACCAGTACACACAGTGACTACATACTGACAGCTGTGGAAGAAGACGTACAAAGTGATACCTTCGTGCATGTCTAAGGGACAGTTAGAATGGCACATATGGATGTTGTTTGGCCTGATGTGTGCACATAGCTTCTATAACCCTGTTCCATCATCAAGAAGCATACAGAAGAACAGACAATATGGACATTATTAACTAGGTAGGAGGAGGTTATTTTATGTTTTTCAGCTCTCACAGAGTTCAGATTAAGTTCAGGTTTGGGGGTCATTTAATAGACCTGAGTGAGAAATCTGCAAAAAAAAAAAAAAAAAAAATACCTGCAGAACTCCTGAGCTGTTGTGCACAGATGGATCCTAACATGGTATTATATGACCTCACTTTCCTCTTGACGATGGCACAGTGTGAAATAAAATGAATGCTATAATGAGAGTGGCTGTTATCACACTGAAACTGCAGCACAGTAATGGGTTGATTCATCACTGTCAGAGCATGGCTGGTCGGTTGCCCTTTGAAAATGTATTTACATATTGACATTGTTTTTAATGAGAAGTTATATAGTACAGTCAGTGGCAACCAAGGTACTGAAATTACTTTGTACAATCTCACCCTTCTCCCTTTTGGCATCACAAGGGATCTGTTATTTGCTTTTATAGTCTTTTGCACCTCCCAGAGTGGAAATGATTTAACATTTTTGAATGTCACTCAAATTTAATTGTACAACTCAAGTCCATATAATAAAATCATAATAATTTAGAGGAAATGCCTCTATTCTCAAAATTTCTTAGATGAAGCCCATTTAAAAATTGCAGATCTAAGCCTCCTCCGTAATACTTGGTCATAACTCGTTTTTGTTTTTTTGTTTTTTTTCCCCCTTCCCAGTTGTGTCTGCGATTTTTCCCGGTGGCCAACAAGAAGACGAGAGAATTTAAGAGCATTCTCCCTCCCTTTCTGCTGCCCCCTCCTCTGCACCCTCCTCTGAATGATTGAAGCCATGCCCATCGTGTCTGCAAGCACAGGTACGGCCAAACATATGCTCAAGCTACTTTTTCATTCTCTCTGAATCTTTATACACACTTATAAATAATGCACACACTATAATATCAAGCATACATTACTGGAGCTCAAACTGAGAGCATTAAAGGAGCTTAACAAGCTCTCTGTGAGATTACCATGTCTGTTTACATGACAAAAGGTATAATCTCAGATTTAACTTGGGTAGAGGTATTTGGTTGAGGCAATTTGACATCATACAGCAAATTGAAATCAAAACCACAATAAATGATAGTTTTGTTGAAATCTGTGGAGAGAGGAGGGTGGCTACAAGTTTACAAGGGTAGCTACTATCCAGACCATTTGATGTCTCTTTGTCTGATGTCATGGTTTAAAAGAACCGGTATCAGAAGGGTTGTTCTTGATTAGCCTGTGATGATCCCTGAACAGGATGGAAAATAAATCCTGAAATAGACCTTGAAAAAACAACTGTAGTGGCACGAAGGCTTTTATTTTTGTTACTGTAATGGTTGAGCCTTTCATGTGATAGAGAACCTTCTGTTGATGTTGAGTGGTGATGATGATGATGATGATGATGAGTGGGCAATTAATACATGACAACCAGTTTATATGACTCACAGGGCTGCATGAGACTCTGGCCCTGCTCACCTCTCAGCTCCACCCAGATGCCAACCATAAGGAGGACCTGGTCTTCCTCAAAGATGTCTTCAGTGAGAAAAGCCTTGGTTACCTCATGAAGGTATAGCAGATACATCTGAGCAAAAGTGATCTTCATAGTTAAGATATTTGGAGCCAGTTTTGGCCGACAAACATTAAAGACAACAAAGAAAGTAGATGCTTTAGATGCTGTTCAACATCAGCTTTTACTGTAAAAACAGAATAACAACTGTGTTAACTTGTTCCACTAACATTGCATTGACTGATTTGTCTACATCACAGATCCATGACAAACTGAAGCAGTATGAGAAACAGAGCCCGACTCCGGTCCTGCACAGCGCCTCCTGTCTGGCAGAGGACGTAGGTGCAACCTTTCCTCAAGTACCGACTCCAAACGAAATCTGAATATGGAGTGATACTGGAATTAAAAATGAAGTGGTTTCTGGAGTAGATTTAATTTATCAGGAGATGAGAGACAACATTTTTGAAATATCTGAAGCGATGCTCTGCTTCACGTCTTCAGCTGGCAGAGGAGCTTCAGAATGGACCTCTGGAGGATGATGAGAGAGAGCTGCTCCTCCTGCTGAGCACTCCTCACCTCAAGGTACACTTTCTCACACATTTATATTGTGTCTTTCATCACACATCAAGCAGCTGATAAGTGCTCAACACAGTCTCTTTCGCTTTCAACCCAGACACCCTTATGTGGTTTAATATCTTAAGTGTCACTGCTTCTCTGTACTTTCAGTCTGACTTCTTCTGATTTCCTGTCATCTATTTCATAACAGCTGTGTCAGAGCTGGCTGAAACCCTAATTACTCTTATCAAGTGATTATGCTGAAGTTACTGGCTTTCTGGGGAGCAGGAAGAGATGATGCTTGTGAAATCTGAACACATTATTCCTCTGTTTTCCTTATGTACATTGTTGTTTGGGCTTTTAAATCTTATCTGTGTTTCTATCTATAAATTCTTCATGAAGGCAGTGCTGTCAGCCCACGACACGGTGGCCCAGAAGAACTTCGACCCAGTGCTGCCGCCGCTGCCAGAGGACCTGGATGACGACCTGGAGGAAGAGTCGGTGAAGATCGTCCGCCTGGTGAAGAACAAGGAGCCCCTGGTGAGAGTCGCCCCAGACTTCAACACACGACAAATATAATAGCTCCTCCATCCGTCAGCAGCTACTTTTCTTACGCCTTCATGTGAGGCTTTAAAAGTGGATTTTCTTTAATGGAGCAGCTTTGAGGCTCCAGAGCTCCGGGGTGTGAATGTGTCACTGTGGGATGCTATAAAAACCCATGCTAAAGGAAATCCTTCAAGCAGAGGACAAAAAATAGATTTGGTGTTAACTTGCCAGAAGCATCTGCTGAAGAGCCACCAGTTTGGCAGCGACTGACTTAGATCAGAAAGCGAAATCTACCACAGCTCAGTTAGACTGAGAGGCAACAGGATGTAAACTGTAATGCCTGTGATTTGTAGTAGTACTTTCCCTTCACTGTTCTTCACACTCAATGTTAGACACCTTAGATCATATGAATCCCACATATAACAAATAATCTGATTTTGATCCAAAAGTTCTTTTACATTCAATATAATCCAGCCCATGCAGTATGTGTACTTGCCAGACATATTAGCACCTCTATAGCTCACAATTAAAGCATGATATATGTATGAGCTAAGGTAGCCATTTCCCCCTGTTTCTAGTTTTTATGCTAAGCTTAGATAAAAGTATACTTTCTGTGACTTCATATACAGTCTGACCCTCTTATATAATATAACTCGGCAAAAAAATGTAAAAGTAAAAGTCTACTGCCTAAAACTTGTCAAGATATATCTTTGCTTCGTGGTTGCCGGCAAGTCTGCGTACCTGCATGAGCAACCAGGTGATCTTGATGATCAGACATCAGAATCACAGAGTCTTGTCATTTACTCTTAACAGGTTATTGATTCTCTTTTTCCCAACAAAAGCCACCAACCTGCACAAAGGGAGCAGCTCTTACCAGACCTATCAGAGGATTGTATCAGCTCAGCGGACTGGAGATGGGATCTGTGTTTGGAAACCTGATTAAATCTGGTGTCTTTTCTACCAGGGAGCGACCATCCGGAGAGACGAGGCGACGGGAGCTGTAATCGTGGCCAGAATCATGAGGGGAGGGGCGGCCGACCGCAGCGGTGAGGCAAACAGTTGTTCACACTTCAAATGTGGCAACACAAATGTCAGCTGTCTTCTTCTTACTATGATTGGGAAAAAGATGTAAATACAAATGTGGCTGCAGCCAAGTGCCATAGAAAATGAATCAGACTCCTATATGTTGTAACTTTCTTATCACTACTGACAGGGAAGTGAGGAGATTATGTTGTGTAACCACATGAACTGTCAACAGAGGTCAAATCCTTGAGATTAGTGCCATGTGATTGCATATTTTGAGATTACAAACAAGGGTCGCCCCCGACTGTTGCCATGGAGATGTTATTGACTTTTTGCCAAAAGAAAATTGTTTATTTTTTGTTCATATCTGAGCCTTATCCCTGTGAAATGCTCTTAGTGGTGTTACACATACTAGGATTTTCCTCTTTTTTTTTTTTTTTTTTTTTTGGCTAGTGAACTTGTTTTCATTGGACTTGTGTGTGTATATATATGTGTGTGTGTGTGTGGCTATTGTGTTTGCGTTTCCAGGTCTGGTACATGTAGGGGATGAGCTTCGAGAGGTCAACGGAAACCTGATAACCCACAAAAGGCCAGATGAGATTAGTCAGATTCTGGTAAAGTGAAAAATAAAGTTTTTCCATGAAGCGTCGTGCTGGTTCAGATACTGACAGTGCTTCTCTGATGTTTTCCATCAGTCCCAGTCACAAGGATCCATCACACTCAAGATCATCCCAGCTGTCGCAGAGGAAGACAAGCTGAAGGAAAGCAGGGTGAGGACTTCCTGTCTACATAAACCAGCACGCTTCAGAGCAACAGAGGATTTTCACAATCAGTTTTTATTCATTGATGTTTTTGTTCCATCATTGTTTTGTTTTTTTATCATTAATTATTTAAACTTTCGGTTTTTCTCTTGTTTAATGCGTTAACAAATTCAACATTTTGGGAAATTTAATTGTTGAGGGGTAGATTTGGAGATTTCAACCACTCTCATATAGGCTACAGCCTGCAGTTGGTTAGCTTAGCTTAACAGAAAGCCTGGATACAGGGGGTAACATTTAGCCCAGCTCTGCACAAAGGCAGCAATGTAATGTTATGAGAGTGGCATCAGTCTTCTCATCAAACTCTCAGAGACAAAGTAAATAAACACACATCTTAAAATGTCAAATGTCAGTGATAAAGTTCCTGTCATTGACAGCTGTAATATCCCTGCTCCCCTCAGGTCTACCTGCGGGCTTTGTTCGACTACACCCCCTTTGAGGACAAGGCCACACCGTGCCAAGAAGCTGGACTTCCTTTTAAGAAGGGGGACATCCTCCAGGTGGTGAGCCAGGAGGACGCCACCTGGTGGCAGGCCAAGAAGGTGGGCGACTGTAACTTGCGTGCCGCCCTCATCCCCTCCTCACAGTTTCAGGAAAGGTAGTGTGCATCAGATCAGCTGTGAAATAATAATAAAAAATACTCAATACTTTTATTTATCAGATCAATTTTTTTTTTTTTTTATCTTTTTTTCTGCTCAGGCGCCTAAGATACAGGATGAAAATGGGTTCCTTTCCTGCTCCTGTGTCTCCAAGAACTCCAACATGTAAGTCGCTATTTTACATTTATAATCATGGTCATCTTCTACAACCTTAGACCCAAACAGGCACGAGAAGTTTAGATCTATAGATACATTTTTTTTTTTTTTTTTTTTTTTTTTTTTTATCACAGGTCAAATTTAATCCAACCAAAGTAAAACAGAAAAGGAGATCATGTAAAAAGACAAGGGGATCTGGGGTTGAGCTCAAAAACATAATCCATAATTTCACTCTCTAATCCAATTTAGCCGGCAACAGTAGTTCCCCCTTACATAAAAGCTGAGCTCCCCAACTCTCAATGAGCTTCAGAAGGAGATATGCAGATAAATGGGTGAAGTACACCTCAAATGGTGCAGAACAGTGGTTGTGATATTTATGTGAACACCCCACAGTAATGCTTGTGTGTTATTCCTTGCATCGCTGTCCTCAGATGATCGAGCTGAGAGAGGTACGTAGGCAAATCCGTGTTGTCGGAGCACATCTCTCATCCCTGGACTTGACTATGTTTTCATGGTTAAAAAAAAAAAACCATAGGTCCCTGTGAACCCACCCCCTCCTCTCCCCATTCACATTCAATTTCCCCTTGTTTTTAGGCTTTACATTTTTCTTTGCACCAATTAATCCCTCTCATTTTGTGTCAGAGTTGCTGCACTTAACCTGCTGTGTCCTGCACATTAAAGTATCCTCATCATCAACCTCTCCTCCCTCCTCTTGCCCCGTCTTCTCTTCCTGCTTGCCACCCTACAGAGGACTGTGAGAGTGAGGGTGCTCTGAACGGAAAGGAAATAGGTGAGGAGGCACAGTCCAATGAGTTCATACAAATCACTGCAACATCACATTGCTGCTGTATCTGTATGCTGATCCATCCCTTCTTTTAGAAACTGCAAGCTATTGTTGAGGTCTTTTCAAGGACGGCTCTGTGCTGCTTTAGCCTTGGTTTGAGGGTCAGGATAGATAACAGCTGATGCAACAGCTCTATCTTTAAAAAAAACAAACAGAAAAAAAACACTTACCATTGTAAGAAAGTCCTTTCGTCCAGACCTGACTTGATCCACTGTTGACCAGTTAGCAATTTTTACCAGTTTGTTCATCATCACACCTCCTGGCTGCTCTTTTTGACTTAGTGTGACTATGCTTCTATGGTGTTGTTGTGCCTGAAAGCATTACCACCGCCATTTTGACTCAGGCCTCATCTTCACATTATTTGTCAATCATATCGATCGATTCAGGCCAAAAAATCTCACTCACAGCTTCATCTCACATCCGTCCATGTCTTTCAGAATATCAATCTATCTCAAATATCAGAATATACATTGGGCACAACAAGTAAGCTGGTGGCTGCCTCACAGATTTGACTGACACCAGATTTTTGTATATTTATTTTGCATGTATATTGCTGTACAGATATTTATAGTGTTATGATACATGTCTTATTATTAGCTGCAACTTTAAAGGAGCTGTAACTACATTCATATTAATAGCAAAGAGGTGTCCGCTGAAGTGGATATCATATCACACCAATGTTAACTGTGGTCTCTGTCACACTTGTTTTCTTATACTGAGGTTAGCACACTAACTCCAGATCTCCAATCTCCAATCTGTTGTGAGGATGTAGCGCTGCTTAGAGGGCGTAGGTGTCATGATCTCTCCTCTGATGGACGAAATCTTCTCTCAGCGAAAAACTATTTGGCCTCTTTTTAATAATTCTTCTTGCTAAGGATCCGTCACATATGGACATTAAAGAATTGTGACCAGGATGTTTAACCTACTGCAGGGACATTATACATTTTAGAATAAACTTGTAGTATAATACAATATAAACAATGGCCTCTTGTAAGCACACAGATGTAAGAGGAGGTAGCTCTGACTGTGATGGTTTTAGTTTGAATTGATTTGTGTGACAGGACAATAATGTGAAGATTGTTGAGGTTTAAAATGGCTTTTATGTAATAATGTGTCAGGAGCCTGTTTGTTGTGAGTGCACCCTCATGGCCCTCACTTATTGTGTAAAAGCCCAGCACTTTATCTGTGTGTGTGCTTTATTCAGACAGGCTTATTCATGCAGTCTGCTACAGCCACCGAGCTTCTCCCAGTGTCTTTGTGGCACCTCATGGCAGCTCATTTATCTCATTGTGCTTCGCAAAAACGGCCTCTCTCCTTCACGCCACATGCTTAAAGGCGCTTTGAGTGTGTGTGTGGTGACGAGGTAGCCCGTAGTTGCATGGCTTCATAGCTTCTATTCTGTCAGCTGGTTGAATAAATGGTCTAATATGAGCTGTAGTTTCTCCCAAGAGTAAGGCAGCCCCTGCCTTCTGTGGCCATGCTTTCTCATGGGATTTTTACTCAGGTACTCTTACTGATTTCTTCTGGTGGTGTTCAGTGTGTCTGTGTCGTGTGATGTAATATACACACAGGATTTTAATTTTCAATCAGGGATAGTGGGTTACACTGATTTGACATGAGTGGATGTTTTGGTTCACTCTTCATTTAATTTTTGTCTCTCATTATCAAGACAACATCTGTGCTTGCATGTCTTGAACCACAGCCAGCCTGCGCCGAAGTTTCCGCCTCAGGAAAGACCGCCAGGCTTCGCCAGGAGAAGCTCAAACACCAGATGCCAATCACACCGACTTTCTGATTTATGAAGAAGTAACACAATACCTGCCCCACCCTGGTGAGAGGCCCCGCCTTATAGTGCTGATAGGTAAGTCTGACATGGGTTTTAGAGACACTTCAAGAAACTTCATTTGTAACTTGTATTTGATGCTCTGCATTTGTGCAGATTTCCACCATCTTTGTGTAACTGTCTCTTTTTTGTTTGTGCGGTCACAGGTTCCCTGGGAGCTCGGATCACTGAGCTCAAACAGAAGGTGATAGCAGAAAATCCTCGATGCTACGGTCTGGCTGTGCCTCGTGAGTTTATTTTATTCTGCTTTTAATTTTTACTCTGACTTTTTACACTCCAGTTGCCATGCGGGCTTTGTAGAGATGCAGGCATTTCTTTCTTTCTTTGTGTTTAAGAAGCAGCGACCTTTACCTGAGTACTTTCTGTAGTGCTGGCGATCTAGGATTCAAATAATAAAAGTATACTGTTATTTAATTCATGAATCCTCCTGAGCTTTATTTCAATACAAATGTGATAATTGGCTGTTTTGGAGCAGATATTATTGAAATTAGTTTTACAACTCTTCTCCTTTCAGAGGACTATTTAAGCATGCATTGTTTTTTTTAGCTTTAGTATGAAGTGTTGGCTCTCAGAAAATACAAGCTTTCAACAATCTATCTTTCCCCCCAACGCTGTCCTCTTGCTGGCTGGCTGTGTCGGCCTGAAGATACCACTCGAGCCAGGAAGTGTCACGAGAGAGAAGGAGTAGAGTACCACTTCATCACTAAAGCAGCTTTCGAGGCTGACATCCAGAATGGCAAGTAAGTGCTGAACATTGAACAGAGTATAAGGCTAACAAAAAAAAAAAAAACAGTCTGTCAGACAGTTCGTATTATTTTGCATGTCCTCTTCTTAATAGATCACAATTCCACTTTTTTTTTTTTTTTTTTTTTTTTTTTGCAGGTTCATTGAATATGGGGAGTATAAAGATAATCTGTACGGCACCAGTTTGGAGTCCATCCACAGGGTTTTGAATCAAAACAAAGTCTGTCTAGTGGATGTGCAGCCAGAGGTCAGTACTCAGTGTGCATTCACTTCACATGGCAGGTCCTGGAGCATGTGTACAAATAGGGTGATATAGTACAAAGACATTTCATGTAGAGGATTTCTTTCCCTTTACATTAAAATAAATCCACATGACCCCTCCCCTCATTTCTGGGATGCATCTCCCGAAAAAACACACACAGATCAGGATGAACAGATTACCGGCTACACTTTATCTTATCACACTAAGATTATTGCAGCTCATTTTATCTGCCTTAATTAAAAGTCTCTGACAGTTCATACATAATGCAGCAGAAGGTATTTTAATTAGTGAAGAATAGAGGCTCTGCACTGCCACGTTTTAGCATCACTGCTCAGACAGTTCAGTTAAGAGATGTTAGGATTCTGCCTGTCATGTGTACAGTCTGGATTCAGCCCACAACATTGAGCTTTTAGTTCATTGAGCTGGGGGGTGCTCATCCTACTACGACTTTTATTTTTAGATTTTGTAGACGTGTAGAGACTGAAAAAAGAGCATCACCATTGATAACTTAGTTCTGGCACATGTCCAAGAAGATTTAACCTCTACTGTTCAGTCTGTAAATGTCTGCTTTTCCCTCAACACTCAGGCACTGAAGACTCTACGTACCCGTGACTTTAAGCCATACGTCATCTTTGCACGGCCTCGCATCTATATGAATCAAAGAAAACAGCTTGGCTCCTCCTCCTCGCTCAGCTTTGGGATCACGGTGAGTTACACAAAACCATGAAATGAGTAATTTAACTTTGTACTTTGAAGGTTTTCTTCGCCTGTGTGCACGCTTTGAAACTCCATCTTTCACTGTTTTTTCCTGGCTAGGAGGAGGACCTACAGGAAATGAAACAGGCGGCGGAGCGGATGGAGGAGTGCTATGGCCACTGGATGGATTATGTGTTGGTGAAGGAGGATCCAGTCAGTGCCTTAGCAGAGCTCCAGGTCGTATTGGAGCGGGTGCAGACAGATCCCCAGTGGGTGCCTGTGTCCTGGGTGAGGAGCTAGTCCACTTAACCGAGCTCGACGGCTTCACATTGGAAAAGTGTATTGCTATTTGAGAGCAGATGAAACCACAGGGAGCCTCTGGAGGTTCTGAATGTTGGAGTGATCGGTGTTTACTGCCATTTAACCATTCCACAGATACAGGTTTGTGAGTCAAGTGTAGTCACTATCATAGAAGAACATCTACACAGACTGGAAGCTGCTTCCTCATCAGTCTGAACATCAAGAAAGCATTTCTGATTAGGTGAGTCACTCTAACATAAGTTGGGCAGTCCCACAGGTACAGTGCTGGTGTATATACTGTGTATCTAAATCGTACAGTGGCAGTATAACAGCTCCGACAGGCATGAAGTACATGCATGCAGGAGAAACTTCCTCAAGAGAGCATCTGTGCTGAAAGACATCTAGTACACTACTGAAGTGCCATATCGAACATGTCAAACTAATAAATATAATTGTAAAATTAACTAAAAACTCTTCTTTAATGCTACAAACTGTGCTTATGTTAGTGTTACTTGATTTGTCTGAATTCAAGTGGAGAAATGTGTGTAGGTGAATAATAAAAGTCAAGAGCCATCCAGTATTATTTGGGGAAACCATTTACTTTAGAATGACGTATGTAACAATTACAAAGCAACCCATAAACAAAAGAAGAAAAATATACATGTGTTTAAAGTGTGTGCAAGAATACACGAGGCCTTTTACTTCCACAGCTTCTTGATGGACATGTTCTTCTCGCTGTCTTTCTGCATCACCTGGAGAAGAGCAGAGGACAGTCTCATTAGGAAGGCAGGTACAGGTTGACACATGAGAAATAGAAAATGTGGGATCAGTTTCATTCAGGAGGGGAGAGGAGGTTATTCTACTAACCTTTGCCACGGCCATCTCAAAGTCCTCCTGGGTGACGTGAACTCTCCTCTCTCTCAAAGCATACATGCCAGCCTCTGTGCAAACACCCTAAAATACACACAAACACACACACCGTTAGAAAATTAAATTGTGTTCTGCTTCATTTCACACCACTCTACCAGTACTCACCTTAACCTCAGCACCAGAGGCTCCAGGCATCAGCTCTGCAATCTTCCTCAGGTTAATGCCACGGGTCAGGTTCATCTTCCTGGAGTGGATTTTCAGGATGTCCAGACGGGCCTTAAGGAGCACAAATAAAACACTCAAACACCAAACCTCCCACAACATGTATAAGTATGTGAATATGTTGTACCAAGTATTTACCTCTTCGTTTGGAGGGGGAAACTCGATTTCCTGTCAATCCTGCCTGGTCTGAGCA
The DNA here is from genome assembly GCA_021432705.1 of Caranx ignobilis. Classification (NCBI taxonomy): domain Eukaryota; kingdom Metazoa; phylum Chordata; class Actinopteri; order Carangiformes; family Carangidae; genus Caranx; species Caranx ignobilis. Next base: position 9,325,212 of record MU269988.1, read on the forward strand.
GTGCAGAGTCAGGATGTCGATACGGTTCGTGGCCATGATGACCTGAAGAGACAGAAGGTGCATTTTAGTCCTGATTTAGTACTGATAATTCATCATGCGTAAAAACCTAAAACGGTGACTTCATATCAGTTAATATGCAAAATCTTGCTGAAACAGAACAATAAAGAAATAGGTAGAATTACATCATTGTGTGTGTGTGTGTGTGTGTGTACCTTGATGTTCTTAGTTGCCTCAAAGCCGTCCAGCTGATTGAGCAGCTCCAACATTGTCCTCTGCACCTCGCTGTCACCACCTGAGCCGCCCTCCAGGCGAGATGAGCCGATGGAGTCAATCTCATCCATAAAGATGATGGAGGGAGCGTGCTCTCTAGCCATGACGAACAGCTCACGCACCATACGAGCACCTGGGGCAAAAGATGGGAGCGATCAGAGTTATACAACCAGATGCTTTTGATGAAATCTTTAACAGGATGTTGGTGAAATTTATGAAAGTGTTAAGCAGGAGCTCACCCTCTCCAATGAACTTCTGGACCAGTTCAGAGCCAGAAACCCTGATAAAGGTACAGTCAGTGTGGTGGGCCACAGCTCGGGCCAGCAGGGTCTTCCCTGTACCAGGGGGTCCGTACAGCAGCACACCCTGCAAAACACAAATCAGAATCCTCTGTATACTGACAGATAGAGACACCACATAACTAGAGCTGCAGTAATTAGTTGACAGTTCAGACTGATGAATCGTTCCTGTCATCATTCAAGCAGCATATTTTTCAGATATACTGCTGTTTTTTATGCGTTTTATATATGTATGTAAACAGAGTATCATTGGGTTTGAATTACATCCAGCTCCTCTAAATAATTCCTCCTTCCTTTAAGTAATTAAAAAATCACCAACCTTGGGCTGTGCAATGCCTAAAGCCTCAAACAGCTCTGGATGTTTGACAGGCAGCTCAATGACTTCCTTGATTTCCTTGATCTGCTTATCCAGTCCACCAATCATTTCATAGGTGGAGTCTGGCACCTTCTCCACCATCATGAGAGACACCAGCGGGTCCACCTTGTTGGGCAGGATCTTGTGCAGGGTGTAGCTGTCATTGCGCAGTGCCACGCGACAATTTGGAGTCACCTGGTGCAGAAGCAGCAAAGTATGAAAGAATATTTTAGGTTTCATGTCTCCTAACCAGATATTTTCCTCTAAGCAATCCACTGTAGAGAGTAACAAATGATGTTGACTTGATTTGGCATTCAGTCTATGGTTGTTACAACTTAAAGGTTTGTTTTGATGTTCCAGTTTTCAAATTCTTGTAAAGACAGCAACTAAAAAACTAAGTAGTCCAACTTATAAACATTTTTATGATGACAATAAATATAGTACTTACATCATTGATGTCAATGTTCTTGTCCACATCCACAACAAATTTTCCTTCTGGGTGCACCTGAAAATGGTGAGGAGACATTTTAATTTTAACTGTCAACTGTTGCTCACATTATAGTATGCTTACATGTATACAGTATAAAAAGACATATGCACAGCATACCTTGACCAGCACTTTCTTTTTGTCCATGACCCTAACCACTTCACCTACGTAGGATCCCTGCTCCTGCAGCAACTGCAGCTCCTCACGGAGAAGACGCACTATGAAGAGAGGAAAAATTTAATTGAATAAGCACAAGTTGAGTACAGCTTCATTTGACAGAATTAAGTTACATTTAGAGATACAGAGATGTCACAAAAATGAACCATGGTTTACCTTTGGCATTGAGCTCATTCCTCTGTGCCTGCAGACGTCTGAGATTCTGGCTCTTTTCATTTACTGTCAACTGTTGAGAAAACAGAAGTTTGAGACTGACATGCACCAGAAAGTTGTCCAATGTGGATCTAGTTGAAACTAAACATATATCATTTTCTTACCTGTAACTCCTCTATCTTAGACAAGTAGTACTGCCGGAGACCCGAGCCACCTTTACTCTCCCCCATCTCCATCTGTCAAAGGGAAAATGAAACTTTAAACGCTGCAAAAAAGGAGCTCTAACCCAATGAAGGCCTGCAAATAATGACTCCAATCATTTGTGATTGACAAACTAAATGTTGTGAAATATGAATTAAATATTTGGTCCGTACAACTGCAAAACGATGCCATCATTGCCATATTCTCAGTGTTAAAATGACACTTGAAAAAAAATGGTTCTGACAAACATATGTTTTTAAAAATCAAATGCTTAATGTGAAAACTAAATGCAGATAATATCAAGTCTTTCCTTCAATAAATGAAAGCTGAAACAATTAGCTGAACTGACATTGATTAATTGGTCGACTATTCGATTTAAATTCATTACTTAACACAAACATTTGATCAGCAGATGACAGAAATCACACTAATGTAACTAACGTCTGTCGACACCGTCAACCCTATTCATATATTTAGTTATCACCGTTTGCTAAGGTTATCTAGCCTTAGCTAACTCGCACTGACACATATAAGATTCTGCTTCGTGATTATCTAAAGTTGTATTTAAAAGCTCGTCCTTATTATAACAATAACTGTGTCGATTCACGAATGCCAGTCATCCAGATAAGCTAACTCAAGCTAACTATGTATAGAATTGACAGTGAGCCGCGGCTAGGTCTGTAGCCGGGTTAGCTACAATGAGACAGCAAACCGGCTGCATACATACTCCTCATTCACTCTTTTAAATGAACCGACACGTCACTATTTCACAGCACAGCGACACAACCATTCGGTCTCACGGATACTTCAAAGAAACTACTCAACTTAAAGCCCAATTATACCGTTCCCTTACTAATATCCCAATTAAATCAACACAACAGCACAGAGAAAAACCACCTACATGATCAATCCCGTCCACCTCCATCTTGAAATTTCTGCATCCGCTTGAGAACAGGCGTTTCCGGTGGAGAGCTTTTTAAAATAAAAGCGCACATCGCCGCCTACAGTACCGTTTCACAAAGTACATTTTATTTTTTCAGTCTCCGCTGAGACGAATTACCTTACTTTGGCTCCCGAAATAACAGCTGTGTTTTTCCTCGGCTTACATAACGTATATATAGTCCGTATTTAAGCTTACATAGGCTATTCAGTATCGTTTCTGCTTTGTGCTCATCTTACAACGCGGGTCTGTGAAGTGCTGGATGTGTTTGCCGTTATTTGAGGCGTGGTAAACATGTCTCAGCCCTTTGTGATGGGTAAACCTGTCTTACCTGTTGAAACTGCTGCTCTCAGAAGCACCTGAGGTCTTTGACCAGCACCAGCATGCACACTGAAGGCACAACCTCAGTTCTTTGTGTGAGAAAAGACCTACATCTTTAGGACCAAAACAAAGCGAGATAAAACGTTTACAAAGAGATTTAAAAAAAAAAAAAAAAAAAAACCTGTGGTGATCTGGAAACTGAGAAATGTCATAGATTATTTTTAAAATATGTACCACATTGTGCAAAAGTATATAGACTAAAGGGACAATAAACCCATAATTTGTATGTATATTTATTGTAAAAAAAAAAAAAAAAGACTCAAAATGTATAAAAGATAAAGGCCTTTGATTGATACACAACATGCAAACATTTTACAAAGAAGCTGTACATAAAAAAAAAAAAAAAAAATTGTACACAACATTTCTCAAATGTGCCGTCTTCACACAACAAAATTTGGCACAGCAATACATGTTAACATGGAATGTTTCAAGAAATCCTGGAGATCTTCTCATACAAAACGTTTACAAAACAGCATTTCAATGAAAATGTGTACACAACAATTCGGTGCATTGTTTAATTGACACACTACAATTGCATTCCTATTTTATAAACACCAGTTAACTCTCTTGCAGGGTGTGCCTCTTACAGGAAGAACCCTTCAACCAAAAAAGCCTGCTGCAATTTCCCTACCTGGCATTTACAACGATAAAAAACCACAATAGCAAATGAAAACAGCATGTAAACATTCAAGAAGTATTAAAAAAAGAACTGCTGAATTACAGAGTGAATTCAATCTTTTCCCATCTTTCCAATCTTTTAGCACTTCCTGGAAATCCTAGTTTCTTTCTTAAAGAAATGCTTCAATTCAAATGATACATCCACCAATATAAAAGGAAAAAAAGCACCAAAACCTGTACAGTTTTTTATTGGCAGCAAAGGCTTCTTATCTTCATTCTTAGGAGAACTGCTTTTTTTTTTTAAATATAATCAAAGTTTGTAAATTAATTTTATACTTTGATACAGTTCATTTTTAAATGAAATGCTCAACTCTACCATGCCTCCCAATTCTTGTTAACTGAGATGTTACCAGACATCAGGTATTGTTCCAATCTAAAGGTTATGGCTTTAAATGTAAAGATAAACCAGCCCCCTCTTCAGAGTATCACATTAAGTGATGCTGAAAAACACTTCAACAGCACCAATTCTCATGTTGTTTTAAGCATATTGTACCATAAACAAAACATACTGCAAAACAAGGCAAAGATTATTTGAACAGGCTCAAAATGACAGATAATACAAGGCAAACAGATCATTAAGGACACGTAAATAAAATTCTTTGGTCCCATAACCTGTGTTGATTTTTAAAAAATGTTACATATGGGAACAACAAAGAGATGCATCCCACTTAGAAGATGGTGTTGTATACCGCATCAGTGAGGATGGCTTTGTGAACATTTAAGCTGCAAGATTAGCTTTTGTCTTTCCAAGCTAATTACAATTTTAATTGAGAGGACATTAACACCTGAAGTGTAAACCTAAGTTGGCTGTGACTCCTCTGGAATGTATCTTTAGGTGAGTCGGATACCCAACACCTGCTCCAACTCTTGCCTTCTCTGCTGCACCTGAAACAAATAGAGGATAGTGTCAGTTAAAAACTAATGATCTACTGACCCCTTGCAACTAAACATAAAGATCATCAAGTATATAATTGTTTAATGGTGCATTAGGTGTTGTTGTTCTTACCTTGGAGTAAACGTATCTGCCCACTGCCTCTGGTACCCAGGGTGCCTGGTAGAACTCGGTCCTCCTCTCCTCCTCTGGGTTTCCTGTCACATCTGTCATCAACTGATGAAACAGAAGATATTATCAAACAGGAGCCATGATATTGTGAATATAAAACAGGAATATCTATAAAAGGTAGTTGGTGGTGTAAATTGGTTTAAAACAGATAATGCGGTGTTGGTAGCTGATGTTTACCTTCAGATCTCTGCTCTGAGACTTGAGCCAGTCCTGGATGAACTCCTGTGGATTATTGCTGAAGCTCAGCATAAAGTCTCTCTCTGTCTTCAGCTGGTTAATGTACTCAATCGTCTCATGGATCTGTAGCAAACACAACGAGTTTTAAAAAACATTTTCTTCTTTTTTTTTTATCATTCCTTTCAAAATGCTTGTGAGGTGCACATTTTCATCAAACGACTGGCAGACTCAACCATACCTTCATCTCCAGGGCAGCAATTTCCTGCTGGTTGGTGGTAGAGGACAAAAAGCTGTTCATTTGTCCCTTCAGTGGGTCGTCCACCTCTACGTCAATGTCATAACAAGCTGTCTTCTTTTGATCTGTGGGGTCCACGCTGATCAAGGATGACACAAAGACAGCAGGACAGAATTCAATTTGGATTCTAATAAGACAAGAAGCTGCACATTTCAGCAACCCCCACCCCAAATCACAAACCTCAACTCTTTTCTAGAATGAAACACCTCATATAAATGTGCTCTGGCTGCCAACACTAGCAATTTGGGGAGAATGCACTTAACACAAGACTCACACATTGTGCATGTGTGAGGGATTATGATTCACACTCCTTTACCTAATGACGTGATTGATAATGATGGGGTCAGGGTGCTGCAGCAGGCCCGCCAGTTTCATGGGAATCTCAGAGAACCTCATGCGAGGACAGCCAAAGATCTGTAAAGTATTTGGTCAGAGGAATCGTCAGAGATGCTGCAACTAAAACTAAGGAACAAATTAGATAATGATACACATACATTTACTTTTTAGTAATTAGTAATTAATAATATAGGCCATATATTTCTCAGGATCTACTCATTTGCTGTAACAACACAGTGATGTTGAAGGTATCGAAGTAACTGTGAAATTTAAAGCATTTGTTGCTTGCATTCCTCTTAAAACTCAAAACTAAAACTTTCATTACTTGTCTGAAGTAGCGGTTGCAGTTGATGTACTCCTTCTCATGACCGTCCTGCAGCTTGTTGTTCTTGATGTAGAGCCAGAGAGCTTGCATGATGCTCGCCCGTGTCTGCGTGTGCACGCCCAGAAGGCGAGCAAGCCGTGGGTCCAGTTTGTACTGAGGGGGCTGGAAAATAAATAAATAAGAAGTTTTGGGGTAAAGATAAAGTTCATGGAAAATAGTTTCACCAGATCAAGTGTGTGGGTGTACGCACACAAACCTGGTGGTCCAGCATGAGCAGTAGGGTGCATTTAACATTCACATCGCCGGGTCTTTTAACCTGGAAACCATCTGTCTCCTGAGTGGTGGGCATTCTGTGCCACTGCAAGACGAAGACAAATTTTGTTTTAAATTTTATCTATTTTATATTTTGCCCTCTATATCCCACATTGTTTATGCCAACACTTACATGTCCGTCTTATTAAACGCCCCTTGACCATGTTCAAAGTGGTCTGAGTCTGATCTCTAATTACTGCAGCTACAATAAAAACAATTTGCATAAAGACCAGGTTTCACCTTGTTTGTAGAATGAGTTTATGCATAAGCCATTCAAGGTTGCTGGGCTACACGTGGTGGGATGTCTTCCACATTAAACTCCATTTAAAGTTAATTAATACCTCTGTAATAGACTGTCACACTGACTCTGAAAGGGCAGGCTCCAAAGTTTTACTGACTCCAGCTTAACTTTGACCAGAGCTGAAAATGGACTGCAGCTGGTGAACACAAATCTCACACCATTTCATTGCCCAAGTGCCTAAAATGTGAAAATGTATTTGCATCAAATGCTTGTGTCATTATGTCATACCTCTACTAAGTGGTTGTCAGGTCCGTAGAGCTCCTTATCGAGCTCAATCACCAAGCTCTTGAAGAAAGATGAGAACTTCCTCTTTTGCTTTCCAGGCTAGGATTAAAAAGAGCATGAAAGAGTGTGAAAATGCAGAGCAAAAAAAGAAAAAAGATTGCTATCGATGTCTTCTTATTGTGCTGTGTCAGGCTGTGCAGCTGCATTGTTTAGCTCTGACCACATTGGGGGGGTGGTGGTGGATGAAGAACAAAACTGTAGACAAGTAGAAAAAGCTGTTACACCCCCACCCTCTCCCCAGCCCTGTCAAACCGTTTGCACAACATGACCCCTTTCACTCCTTCCCTCACGTCCCCTTTCTTTTTCTGTTACTCCATGCAAAAACTCCCACGCATGCCTAACCCAATGAGCCAGGGGAGAAATATTAAGAGACAAGGAAAAATCCCCCTTCATGTGGTCCCAGATAACACCATGAGTTGAGCTGGAACTGATGATGGAAGGAGGGGGCAGACATTTCATCTGCTGGTATGTAAAACCCAGTGGTTTCAATTCCATGTTTCAAAAGACGACATGAGCTTGTGTGCATGAGTGCGTGTGTGTATGTTAGGAGTTGCGGGGTGGAGTGGGGAGAGCTGTAAACACACATCTGGTTGCGTGGTCTGAGCCAAGGACACAGGCCAACCAGAGCCGAGTGACTGTGAAGTTTTCAGAAACACAATAACAGAGACTGAAATATTTGGAGTCAGACCACAGTTGAGACAATTGTGAAACCGAGCAAGACTCGAGCTTGAAATGCAAATGGCTGTGTTATTCACATACTTCCTCCAGAAGTTTGCCCTCCACTCTCAGCTCCCAGGAGGACACCTTCTCTGCCTCCTCGCCCTCAGGCTTGCTGGGTGTGTATGTGTTGGAAATGTAGATCCTGAGTTTGCGTTTTTGCTGTCAGAGATGAACAAGCAGATGCATTAGGAATTCCTCTAAAAAAAAAACTCTTGCTCAATTTAAAATGAACCATGGGATATTTTAATCCTCCTTCCTTTTTTTAAAGCCTGCACTTTGTCACTGGTGGAGGAAGCTTTTCTACAGGACATGGCAGTCACAAACTGGTCAATCAAGACAATTTCAAAAGTTAAAACCCAAAAGATTTTCATGACAGAAAATAGTGGCAGAGTGGATTGCTGTTATAGCCTCAGTTTCACTCTCCTAAAGCAATGCCAGCGCTTTAATTAAATCATTGCTAATGTAAACCTCCTCCGGCTGCTGCTTCACACTAAAAGCATCAACATACATTTGCTTTTCTTATGAAGACACCACATCATCTACAACTGACATCTTCATTAAAATAATGCTTGTTTGGCTGCACTGTGGCGTCAACCAGACCCACCAAATGAACCAGGACTGAAATCACAAGGACTTTAACATTATCAGGCATTATTTCACAAAGCACAACTTCTATTTTCTTTTATTAAATTTCCTTTAAATCTGTTGATGTGCAATTATGAAGAGATACCATAATGGGCTTCTTGATGGCTTCCTGAATCTCCATGCGCTTCCGGGCAATGGTCTGATCCAGCTTCCTCTCAAAGGCCAAGAGGTCCATGTAGGCCTGGGACTCTGGGACCAGGTCTCTGATCTAAAGAGCCAACAGTAAGACATAAGTGTTAACAGAATACAGAGAACTCAAGGATAATTAGTTCCATCTAACACATGATTCAGTGGATGAAAATGCTCTTACCCTCTGTGGGAGAACCTTGTCAGCCATCTTGCGTCTTTTTGCCCTGAATTACGCAGAAAACATAATATAAATAATGATTTACATTAAAAAAAAAAAAGAATTAACCACATTTATCATATACCTTCTCTAAAATATAGGAGGATCCTGATGCTAAAAATATCACTTAATCGCATGAGGGCTTACTGTACTATCTTGCCAATGTTGTCTCATCATTTAGCATTTGCCATTCATTAACCAATTTTCAGGGAACTGATCTAGCACTGGCACACACAATACAAGACTAACAGAAAGATCTCATTCACTTCATTTGATTACAAAGAATTTGTGAAAACTTCATAGTGCGATAACAAAATCTTGGCCTCTGCTATCTCTTCATTAACTCCCACGACTGAGCACCTCAGGCTCCCACTTATCATCACTGTTGACTTCATAAAAGCTGTTTTGTTTCTTTAATTGAATTAAACAGTTCCCCCTCATTATGACCAAATCTAATTCTGAAGCTCTTTAATGAGAATTTAGGATGTTGCTTCTAGCCTCGTAGATCACTAATCCCACTGTACGCAGAATTTTTTATGGGTTAAACCTTTAAGAGACAAGAGGTTCATTGTGGATGAAAGTGTAAATACGGCCTCACATCACGGCCTGCTTCGTTTATGACTGTGGCGTCATTGAGCAGTTTGAAGTCAAAAATACCCACTTGTGTCTGTTGCTTTGAAAGCAAAGCCCAGTCATGAGATACTCCTATCTGCGTGTCTATGTGAACTGAGCTGTGCTTTTAACAGTACAGCAACTTCACAGATGGAATGCAGAGGGGAAAAAAACATTAATAGATCAAGAGTGATGTTGTTGTAATGTTAATGAGGCCCAACAGGCAAAATTAGCAACTACATTTTCATGGCTGTGTGACAATATTGTTACTGTGGTATGATGAATAAAAAGCTGCATTCACAATGGACAGCTGAGACTCTCTGTTTCGCTTTGCGGAATAATTTCAGTACGATTCCTCATGGATATCAACGTGTCTATTTAATATTTTCACAATGGACGACCTAAACAAAAAATATATCAACTAAAAACTGAGATTCTCAACTCTTCCTGCAGTAGTTTTTATCCTGCCTAAGGATGTTATCAGCAACAAGGTCCACAGGAGGATCCTGCTCGCTATAAACTGTGTCTAGCAATGAAAGTTTTTTGTTTCAGTAGCTCATAATCCTCAAACACTTTCCTGATATCACATTATAAAAAGCAATTACTTGTAGAAACTGTTTAACTTGGCCTTCACATTTCCACAGTTGTCAAAAAATTTGAATTTGTGCGTCTGTTAAGAAAAAAGGAGGACATGTTGCAGGAAATGTGATGTATTTTGAAGTGAAATTTTGAACTTACTAAACTTATGTGAACTCATTTGCTGTCATCATTGTTGTTGACAAAAATCTTAAATAATTAAGCAGCCGTTTAATCCAAATTTTTGATTTGCCTTGACTCTTGATTTAAATCATTAATTAACTGGAAATTAAAGAGGTTTTTGTGTTTAAGCTTGTTAAATAAAAAACAGCTTTTCTTCATTTCTTGTTTTCTGTCATTACAAATTAGATGTATTAAAAGGCTGGACAACCTATTTGAAATGTCACCTTGAGCTCTGAGTGAAGTGAATAAATACTGAAAGTAATAAGTAACACATTATCAATAATCAAAATAACCATTAGAGAGTGGAGCAACAATCTGCCAGATTTTCAAATTTGGTTCCAGGCTGTCTTGGTCAATCAACCTTGGCATTGTTCCTCTCCCTCTCCTCTCCTTCTCTTACACAAACACTTTCACTTCTCCACAGTTTACCCTCGTCTGAGGCCTCCTCCCAGCGCCTCTTGTTGCTGCTGTTGATGCTGCTGCAGGAACCGTTTCCTTGAGGCGTCCATGCTTGGAGGCCCCATGCCTGGGCGCATAGGCATGTTCCCTCCACCATAAGAGGGACCAGGCAGCTGACCCCCCATTGACCCCATGGGGCCCCCAACCCTACTGGGTGGCATCCCTGGGCGCTGAAGAAAAGGAGGAAGTTGAAGCTATAATTTCAAGTTCATGAATTTCAAATACTGAAAACACATTCATACTAAACAACTTTCTATCAACAAAGCCCTGTTCTCTCTTTAAAATCTTTAGACTTTTCCCATATAAAAAAAAAAACCAAAGGTTATGCAGTAAATGTTCCCAGTGTGATGAGATTCAGATATCAGACTTAGTGCCAAATCAGTATAAAAGGATGATTAGATGGAGGATAAAAAATGAACATTTCCTGAGTCTTATTTGGATACAGATATTCAGACTACAATGAAGAATCTACATTCAATAATTATGCACTTACAAGTCCAAATTTCACTTAATATGTTCAACAGGATGGAGCTGATGGGAGCACACTGTATGTTCAAATACAGTAGTCATCAGCAGTGTATAAAAGAGCAGTAAGCACAATGTCTGATGTTGCTTACAATAGATGTTAACGCAAATAACAAAAAAGGTGATGTAAATGTACTGTGTGTACAGACTCCAGTAATACTAGTAAATCCCACTAAGGTTATGTTATAATTGTGATAAATTGTTTTAAAATCTAGGTGAGATATACCAAATTGTATTGATTAATCAACAGCTAATTGAAATGAAATACCATCTTAACCCTGCTGCACTCTTTGTTTGATCAGTCTTGAAACTGGAAAACACATATCTGTACCCATATGGCTCTAACAAGTGAACGTCACATGAAGCTACAGATGGTGGCAAAACTGGGATAATGTATGCAGGCTAAGCTCTGACAGATGGTGGTGATGATAAACTTACTTTTGTTTTCAAGCTAACTGACAGGAGGCTAGGGGCTGCCACGTGATTTTTTTTCGCTTTCACACGCACACAACATTGTTCTATGATAATCATTGTAATTAATCACACAACCATCAATTACTATAAAGATGTTATAATCGATATAATATTCAATATGTTGGAAGCAGTAAGTAATAACATAATTTTCAAATGCGGAAGTAGTTGCAACAGCTTGATATATCAAAACTGATCAGCCATAAGGTTAGTCTTACTTACTTGGTATATTTGCCAAAGGTCTCATTTTATGTAGATTTTTAACCAAAATCAGGTCTGATGGATTTACTCAGAATTCACAGTCAATGAAACAGAAACTTTAAGAAGCCACAGTAAACACTCTTTAGTCAAATAACCTCTGATTCAAAACCAATTTCCAAAGTTTAACAGATAGAAATAACTGAGAAAACCAACCTGGAGGTACTGGGGAGCGTTGTTCATGCTCCGGGGGTATCCCGCCGGAGGTTGCGGCAATCCTTGCATCCTCATGCCCGCTGAATGCCCAACATTCATCGGATTCACGTTGGGATTCATCGGGGAACCCGTGAAGCTTCCTCTTGATGCCATCTTCTGGATCTACAAGTGGTTAAAAAGTGACGCAAACTTCTAGCGAATTTCGGTCCCAAATACGAGACAAGCGGGCTGCTAAATGAAAGTCTTAAAGTAGCCGGCTAGCTAACTAGAGTAACTTTAGAGGTCTCGTTCTGGTTTGACAGCGGGCACACTGTCAACAAAAAGCTAGCTAATGTTAGCTCGTCTCCTACCGTTTCAAGTTCCGGGATTTGCTTCTACCTACAACTGCTTGGTCTCTGGACACTAAGTTTTGTCTGCTGCTTGTCATCTCCTCCCCTCGTCCTTAGGTCTGAACACTGCTAAGTATCAGTGAGGGTAATGAAAAACATGATAACGCCTGACAAACGACTAACTGGGCGACTAATGCAAAGCCAAGTAGTCTTCTTCTAACTGCCTACACACACAATGCTAAATGCTGCCTTCAGTGACGTCGGAAATTTCGATCGCTTCTTAACTCCCGCGTAATCAAAGATTTCTCAACAGGGCGTGAGCGAACCAAAAGGAAAGATGTTTGTCCGGTTTTATATTTTCGGTTGTGTGTCGTTATTTCATCAAAGCACAACCAAACTGTTCCTAAGAGTTTATATGAGGCAACATTTCAGAAACTCTGCATGTACGTTTTTCACTTCCCCTTCCAGTAGTGCAATCAAACTGTGCATAGACCCTAATGTGCACTTAGCACTCTCGTTACCAAAACGGCCAGTGTGTGGCAATTTACTGACTTGATATCATGGCTGGTTTAACCTGTTTGAGAAAATAATGCTGTTAGAATCAAGTTTACTTCATTAACCAGCATCCATCTATCCTACACTTTGCATTATGCCTGAAATTAATCACTCCCCATCTTCCTAGAAACCAACCAGGACCCACATGGAGAAATAAAGCTCTTTGGCTTTTTAGGCTGTAGTTATTTGATTAAACACTATTTAGGAATATGCTGAAGACATTTTTTTTTTAAAAAACCTATCAGTATCAGTATCAGTGGATCAGTCCAAAAGACAAGTAAATATAAGATTGAATAATTTTGCAGGAATTACCAAATTGTTATTGTACATTTGTTGTGCATTTTGTAATGCTGTAAATCAGAGACTTTTGGGCCCATGTGACAGTTGCTTACTTTGGTAATCTAGCCTTGTTTCACAGCAGGGATGTGCAGGGGGGTCTGCAGCCACCAGGCATGACCTTTTACCTTGTACGGCTTTAAGGTCAACTTCAGTTTCCAACGTGTCCATAATACCAAAACTTGAGCATGTTGGAAGAGTAGGCGGTGCTGTTTTTCTCTTTGATATTTTCTGTAGTGTTGCTCTGAGTAGTTGGGGATGGAGCTAAGATTGGGTGCACGTTAAGGTTAGGTAAAGCTCAAACAAGTGACTTCATTACACACTCATTGCATTTGGACATTTACAGATAAAGGCAAAGATACAAGTCCTAGAGAAGACCCATGTGTCTTAACAGAAGAATTGTTGTTGTACATATCTCACATTCCTCAGTTAATACTGTCAGTATCATATGATTCCTATTAAATATCATTTTTCTTTATGCCCATTTGCAGTGCATGTGGTCCTACACTGCTGTAGCATCCTGCATACACAAAAACACCAACACAAAGGCTCATTTTCCAGATTTTTTTCCTCAACTGCTTCACCTAGACACAAACTGTATGAGGCCTCAGTAACAAGACTTTGAAGAGAGCACTTGAAGGCAGCATAACTGAATCCCTCCCGCAGTTTCAGTTCCTGGGAATTCAGCTTTCCTTCGAAGATAAAGGTCCAACCATGTAATCTGTGTTGTATTTACCACCTGTCACTTACTTACAAATAATATCTACCACATTTTGTCGGTTAAAGCTTTTAATGAGCAGCGTTTACTGTCTAACAGATGTTTAATTCTACTCAGATCATCGTTTGATCAACAGCATCCCCTGTTGGTTGCTGTGTTTCATAAGTGCTTGGACTGGGGTTACTGAGGTTGTTCTTGTTGGTTCACATCCATCATAACCCCATTTCAAAGGTTGTTCAAGAGTTGAAGTTAATACAAGACTAAATGACAGGTAACAAATCATTTATTATGCTAGACAGATGAAACAAACTGAGCCATGATAGCAGCAATTCAACTATTGGAATATTTACACTATCACATCACACAAAGATTATATGTAACCCTTTACAATGTAAACACATGATACAAAGACGTATTTGAATGCTAGAAAACAAGCTGATCTATCCACCAAAAATGAAACAAAAAGAAACCTGCTTTCTGCAGTAAATACCTGCTTGTACAATTAGGGGTTCATTTACTGAACGTTTTTTAAAACAAGTTTCCACAGGTGAATGACAAACTGAGAGTTGTGTCTCTCACATGTACAATGTGTTGTAATTCAACTGGAGAACTATGAGCCTGACAGTGAATGTGAAAAAAAAGACAAACCATTAGTAAAGATTGTCTTTGACATTATTGTTCAAGAACATGGTGAGATTTTTAACAGGTGAGTAGATATAAGTACACCTAATGCCTAATCATTTCTGTATTTTAAGAAACAACATACAGTATTGTATGTGCACACAGCTGCCCCTGCTTGGCCACTGAATGAATTACACCAGAATCTATCTCTGTGCAGTGAAATCGTATATGGTGATATTCATTATTTTGGACTCCAGCAACAAACAAAAATTAACTGAACAAAAGAAAAAAAGAGGATTGGTACAATGATTTTGTGGGGGGAAAAAATCCGTCAAGTATACAGTGGGAGGTCTGGACTGCTTCTGCAGAGCAGCAAACACCATTAATGTCACCTATAATATCAACGTACATTGATATTACATCATATAGAACCAAAGGTGAAGTGTTGTTGGTCTTCCTGTGTGTGTGTGCGCGCGCTGGTGTACATACACGAACACACACACACATGATGAGAGTGTTTATGTCTGAGTGTGTTATTGAGGGAATGCCTCATCTTTCATCAGCATGCGTGGGCTCTCCTGGTTGTCCATGCGACGTCTAGGACCCATCATGCCTGTGGAAATAAACAGCATGGGGATCAGTTATTCACTCTATTCAAAAATTAAAATGATGTGTGGGTGGCTGTTCAAAAACAGCTTGAAAAAAAAAGTTTGACGACTGTTAAGTTTAATTGGTATGAACTTTTCAATGTCACAACGTGAATTCATGTCAGATGTCAAAGATATTTTTTCTATCATTATCTGTTACTATTGGCTGACATGGGAGGATTAGTATGTAGTAGTCCATAGGCAGGAATTTAATGGCCCTAAGTTAAGTTGAATCTAATGTTACACTGAGAAAGATTTGTGCTGCATGTTCACATTGACAAACCTACAAAGAAACTGTCCCATCCCTCTTCCCATAGAAATAATGAAATAATGAAAACTTATAACATATATGTTTGTTAGCAGTTGTAAATGAAAATGTCAGTTTTTAGACACAACAATGAGACAAGAAATCTTAGAGCTAGGATTATTTAAGTAATCACCAGTCCTTTGATTTTTCCATTGAAGTAACAATAATCTCCTCTAATGTTATAAAACCTCAGTGCTGAAAATGACATATACTGCAATGTAAATATTTCTTACATTTCATGCTGGTCATTAATAAAACCAAGACGTAAGATATATAGATTATGTATTTGTGTAAGGTTTCTCTGTCTATTCAAATTCAGATTAAAACAAAGAAAAAACAACCGTAACAAAATGCTTCCAAGCCTTTCCCTGTAATTTGGTACCACCAACATGCAAAAGGGTCAAACGCAGCCTGAAAATAGTTTCGGCTTGCAGATCACGTAACCTGTTTCCAAAAATTCCCGTGGTTATAACAGAGGCACTCTCACTAAATAACCAAACCAATGTTATCCTGTGTTGTTCAAACGCTGCGGCATTGGCTGCATGTTGAGTCTTTCAGTGCCTGGTGTTGTTGGTATGTTGGGATGCTGAGTATTTGCACAGTTGTTGTGGTTAGTGGTGGATTATCTGAGCAAACAAACTGTGGCCTTGCAATCACAAAGAAGCTGAATCATTTCCACTTACTGCTCTTATGCTTGAATGATTTGGATCTTCTGGGTGAGTTTGGATTCTGGGGAGAAGAAAAAATACTTTGAGTGGAGAAATCAGGAACGACGAGTAATATTTTAAAGAAATGAATGAATGTGAAGGATAAAAGAAAAGAGCTTAATGCTTTTTTTATGTTTTACAGTGAAAATTAAAAGTACCTTATCAGATTTCCTTTTCTTGGCTGTAAAAGAAAGACATTCACTTTTAGATGTAATGATATGAGTTTAAAGTCATTAAATATATCACCTAAAATAGATACCGGTGCATTACCTTTCTTTTCTGCCCCATAAGACCAGTCATTATCATTGACGTCATCATTATCCTCTTGGTCACTCTCTGATTTGTTGTTTGTGTTGTTACCAGTGACTATCCTGTAAAACAGAGAAGACGACGGCATGACACACACAGTGACTCAGCAGTACGCTCTGCAAGTAACACTTTGATTATAGAAAACTTACAGTATGTACTGTAACTACTTTTTGCTTCATCTGTAATTAACATTTTTTGTTGATGTTTTTATATATTTTATCCAGGAGGGTGTGGATAATGACGTTACTGGACTTGTGCAGTCATAATCAAGTTTACTGAAGGGATGAATCTGTTTTCACTTCAGCAAGCAGAGAAGCCGTTTGGATGTTTTACTCTCATACCTGCGGTTGGCTATGCGGCTGCTGTTGCGTCCCATCCCTAGACATTTCTCCAGGTGTGGTGCAAAGCGTGAGGCAGCGATGCTTCGGCTGCAGTTGGGACATACGCATTCTTTGTTTTTCCACTGGTTGTACACCTGGCCGAACACGTCCAATCCTGGCTGGTCCACAATTTCTACAAATTGAAAACAACAAGAGTTTTTATGGCGTTCAGTAAATGATTGTCTCTATAATTCAACAGCAAAAGAAATGGCAATGGACCTCAGAAGAACATGAGCCTACCTACAGTTTCATGTTGTTTCTGTCTCTTTGGCCTTTTTTGTTACTATCTACTGCTACAATGTAGACAACACATGGAATTCACTCATCTGATCGATGCCCTGAAATAAACAATACTCTTTTCCTCTCCTGTGGGAATGACAATGACTTTGTGCTCACCAAAATCCCTCATGCTTTCTTGGTCCGTGTCATCCAGGAAAAAATAGCCCTGCTTGACGGCCCGGTGGACCTCGAAGCAAAGACCCAGGCATGCATCCTCCACCAGGTCAGACAGGATGTCCTGAGCTAAGCCCTGGCAGGGCAGGATCAGGAAACAGATACAAGTCAGACCAAGAGACACAAACAAGGGTATGTGTAGCTATATCACTCCTGCTGGTTTGTATCCAGCAGCTCTGCAATGCATCTGCAGGTTGAATGTGCATCACCGAAGCTGCCTTAAAGCATTTCTCAGTCTGTGACTTTCCTCTACTGTACCTCCAGCTTGCTGTTGTCCAGGCTGGACATTGAAACCTCCTCCATTTTCATTTGCCAGATTTACCAGATGAGCCGACACTGCTGTGGTCATGCTGTAGCGCAGCAAGCATTGGCCAAAACAAGGGGCTGCAGCAGGAGGGAAAACACACAGTACAGTACAGTTAGCCAACACGGTGCCAAGAAAACCCTGTTTTCAATGTTTAAAAAAAAATGTATATATCAGTGTGTGGTCGACATTTGACGCCTTTGGATGTGGTGCAGCTACTTACAACTGCACGTTGAACACTGCCAGGGAGTTACTTCCCACGTTTATAACCTACGAATTAACACACAGAGGAAAAAACACAATAACTTAAGCGTTGGTGTTGTGGCACTGAAACACAACGATAAACAGACAGGACAGACGATAACATAGACGTTTTAAACACAGGTCCCCGAGCATCGGGTGTCTAACGAAGGCAGCTTAGGCTAAAGCTTGGTGAAGAAAACAAAGAGCGTGGCTATGAATAGGCTGGAGGAATTGAAAATGCCAAGAGGTTCAAGCAGAGAAGGCGGTATCCTGCTCACAAAACCTCCGAGTCAACAGCGGCTACTGCTCCCAGCTAAACGTGCCAAACGTATCACACCGGGCTGGGGAAATGTAAATAATGTAGCGTATTTGTAGGCGACTCAGTGGTTTTTGCTGTGAAAGAAATACATTTTGACTACAGTGAGGCTCGTCCACGAACCCGGCACTGCTGCTGCCGCTGCTGCACTGCGGCTGTCCGCCTCTCAACTCCCCGAACAAACCGTGAATGAAGAGGAAGAAAACGACACTTGTGTCCTAATACCGAGCTCAACTATCGGGAATAGCTCAATCACGGCCACGCAAATCACTAATTGTGTTTATTTACCTATTTCGGCTGGCATCCATCTTTACGTCAGAGAGATCAGACAGTAGCAATCGATCGCCACACGACGACTTTTCCACCAAGCGCTTCCTCTGCTGCTGCACTGGCAGCCGGGGATCCACACGCTCAACACCCAACTCCGTGCATTTATCATCCCAGGGCAGCATGTGACTGCACGACACCCTGCACACTTTGTTTTGGCTTCATAGTCACTATCCCACTTGTAACCCCAGTCACATATTTGAAATTAACTCAATCACGCAATCCAAGATATACAACATCTTTATAAGGCACATGTTTATTACAAACATCCCTGCTCTGTGGGGTTTAAGAAAATGAGAACATTAAGAAATTGTTCTTTTAAAAGTTTTTTTTTTTTTTTTTTAATTCTGCCCAAAACAACAATAGTAGGCAACCTCTTAAATGTCATTATTTTACACCAACCAATAAAAAACAGGAGGTAAAAGTGGCTACAAGCCACAGAGCTTTTTATCAGAAATAATGTATGCATTGCATATAATCATTTAACAGCAAAAGTAGAATACCTGCAGAATACTGGTAAAATCAAGTGCATATGTTGTCTCCTTTAATCACAAGGGTGACTTGGTTTATCAACATATGACAAAAGTGTTCTGGGAAGACACACCATGTAAACACAGCAGATGAAATAATGGCCTTTAAACAGTAGTTTCCCAGGAATCATTGAGTGGAATCTGTTAAAGTGTATTTCTCTGAGCAACATCAGTTGTGGTTATTTTGGCAGCAAAATCAAACCCTGAAGCAAATGTCCATCTTCTCAAATCCAGAATCCAGCTCTGGACATGATGTGTGTTTGAGACCTATGCAGTCCAGCTTATCCACTATCTAATATATGTCAAACATGATGATGTCACCTTCCTCTTCCTCCTCCTCGCCCTGTGAATCAACAGTTGATTTTTTCAAACATCTGGATGGATGCACTGTTTTATAGTTGAACACAAAAGTACATGAAATACATTTAAGTTCTCTAACCTCATGTGAGTCCTGACTGACCACTTCCTCTTCGCTGCTGCTGTACTCTATGTCTTCATCTTCTGAATCCTGCGGACGTGGACAGAGAAGAGAGTTTGTGAAGCCTGGGTACATCATATAGAATAGATTTTTATTCCATGAATTATACCCTGTTGTTCATGACTTATATGGTGAATTATGACTTCACACCTTCAAGACAGGCCATATTATCAGAGAGGTATCCACTAATCACATCGTGAAGATGTTATTGAGAAGAGTGTGTTACTTCATCAACAGTTCACATTACCGATGGTAAGTTCCAGGATGGTTTTTCACTGACACCAGCTCCCATTTCTTTAGCATCAGGGTGCAAATATTTCTGCAAAGAAAGAAGAAAGGTATACTGTGAATTTAAGACAATAATGATAATATAGATATACAATAATATATACAAGAGACTACAGCTACTGCTAGATGACCCACTTTCAGCTTGATCAAGTACTCTTCAGCTTCAGCCGATTTTTACCACAACCCATAACAGTATGAAACAGACTATATCAAGCAGATTGTGTGTGTGTGTGTGTGTTCATACCATTCCACAGCGAGCTCTGTACTGCTTCTTCTGTTTGTCAGTCAAATTTCGCCAATGTTCACCGCACACTTTCATGTAGTCACGCACTGACACACGCCCCTTGGTCCGTCTTTGGAAAAGTCAAGTTAATATAAGACAATCCACAGAGGTTGTGTCATAAAAACAAAGAAATGTTGCTAGTCCCCCAACAGTTTTCTTCATGTTTAATGGCAGACAGATAATACAGAAATAGGACAGAGCAAAACGTGTGTGTGTGTGTGTATGTCTTACTTAGGAGGCTTGGCTGGGTGATCCACAAAATCTTCAGTAGACTGCTCAACCTGGTTCAATGAGAGGTCTCACATCAATGTATCTATTTACAATTTAGAACCAGTTTGACATACTTGCTACCACAGGCTGTCAAAATGAATAAGAATATTCATGTAGCATCTACGTACCTCAGTCTGAAGGCCATTTTCAGCTTCACAATGAGCTCTGTGAGGGACCGAAACTTGCGCATCTGCGAGCCAAAAGCACACAGGATAATAGACTACATTCATTGTTTTGGTTTCATTGTCTCCATGGTTTCCAGGAGTATTTTGCCCAGTATGAGTTTGGTTATAAAAGTCATTGATAAATACCAGATAACAAATTAACTTTAATGATACAGGAACCCTAAAGAGCTAATCTTAACAAAGACCAATGCAAATCAATGCTGAGAAAGGGAGTTAATTTCTGCAACCAGCAGACATCTTAAATTGTGACGTCTTCTAAGTTAAATATGTATGCAATTCACCTTCTGCAAAATCTCTGCCCACTTTTCTTTGCATGCCTCAGGAGAGAAAGGAGGGAAGGCGACCTTGGTCCAGTCCATAACACCCAGTGTCTTGCTGTAAGCGCACATACTGTAAGGTTTGGGGATGGTTTCTTTCATTGCAGCGAAAAGCCTCCGGAGGTTTTCTTGGGTCCAGTCTGTGGTCAGAGCACAGGGACAGAAAAGTCAGCCAAATACCTGGAATTGATCAAACTATCATTGCTATGACAGTGTATCTGATAGCAGAAATGATGTATTAATGACACCCACCAGAGTTTCCGGTCTCTGATGCGGCTCCACTCATTTCTCCAGTGTAAAGCGTTTCTTTGTGGAGGAATTAGCTGGATACAAATTAAGAAGATGCTCAAGTCAACCGACCTAACTCCTGATACAACATGAGCACGTTAGCTAACATAACGAGCTCTAGTTACATCACCGACATGACAGATTAGCAACGACCCGGCGATACCGAGACAAGTTATACTCACAACCTGCCCCTGTTACTGTCACTTTTCTTTACAGAGTAAAAATACTACACAGGTTAAAAACGTGGTGGGTTTGTCTTAAGGCGACGACGTTTCTAGGAGGCAAGTCCTCGTTGACAGAGAAACCAATCAGAGACAAGGAAAGAGAAACGTCACTTAAAACAGCCAATGGGATTCACGCTTCTTTTCCTTCTTTGTGGTATTTGGCGGGTGGCGAACTTCACAAACCTGTTTAGGATACAAAGCGCCACCTGTTGAGCCGGAGTATGTAGAGTCATATTAAACCCAAATAATGATTAAGTATGTATATTAAAACAAAACAAAAAAAAAAAAAAAAAAAAAAAAAAAACATGTATTAAACTTTATTTTGTAGGATCGTGTAAATAAATACACAAAACTTCTTTCAGTCCTTATGCCCTTTTAACCATTCTAGTCTTGTCTCTATTGATTTCTCAAAGATGCTACCTTAAAAAGATACGATATTGCACAAATGGCACAAACAACCAGGACTATTTGAAATGGTATAGTTATTTCATATGAACTATGATTGCTGATTTATAGTGGCTTATGGGTTTAGACAAAATGCATTTTATCAGGTTGTTAAACTGTGTCATTCACAGTGAACAGTGATTGAACATATAAACAACATGGTTGGAACTGTGGGTTTACAAAAGTCTCACAACCAATAAATAAAAGAGGCAGAAATTCATAAAGAAAGACAACAAACTACTTACTTTGGTTAAGATTTAATCAATTAAACTGTGTCATTAAGTTCATTTGGGTCAAAGGTCAACAACAATAAGTTGACCAGAAAGCAAAAAAAGTTGCCCATTAAAAGATAGCTACATGTCAGTGAAAGCAATTTGATAGGAGGTAGTTTTTATTATGTAGAGAGAGATGACAAGAAAATGGTGACATCACACACAATATAAATTTCATCAACACACAAAGTTCAACATTTTCTCTCTCAGTGTATTTTCACACAGCTTTGTTGTCCCTTTAAATCACCAGTGTTATCAGCTAAATACACTCTGCTTGCTTTGTTGCCATTTAAATCACCCCCCATTCATTCATCCATTCATTCATTTGGATTTTACTCACCTCAGGCTATTGAATACAATATGTCAGTAGTCACATGTTGACAGTACATTCAGTGTCTGCCTGGAAATACATACTATTTTGGGCAACAATTAAATGTCTTAGACCCAGCATTCAGTCTGTAAATTTTCTGGCATGAGTCCTGGCAGGACTGAAGCTTTCATGTCACTGTCTCATGCATTTATGTATTCATTTTTTTGGTAAAAACTTGTTGATGTATCACTACATAATATTTCCAACTTCAATAGTTTGTAAGGCACAAACAAAACACAAAACGTGTTTGTGCTCAAAGATGAAACATTAATCTGAGCAATATTTATATAAAATAAATATATTTTTCTTAAAATAAAACATTTATGGCAGCAGTCATGGAAGATATCTACAATGGCATTTGAGTTTCACAGTATACGTCCTGTCCTGGCTCCTCCTCAAATGTCACTTTAGCATCGTCTGCATCCAACTAAAACGGGCACGGAAGAACAGAGTAGAGCATTAGGATACAGCACATACAGTATCACACACACATATTCTACATACCCTTACTACTAAGAGTATTGCATAATGTAGTATTACCATATTGAGGACATTCAATTGATATTATATCACTTACACATTTCATTTCCAGCTCAGTGAAGAGACGCCCGGTCATAACCATGCGTAGAGGGATGGTCAGGATGAGTATGAACGGCAGCGCAAGGGATACTGGGCTGGACTTCACAATCCAGAGAACTGCAAGACACACTATCTGGATGGCTGTGAACAAGTGCATTCGCCCTGTGCTGACCTGTGGTCAAGATACATAAACATAAAGGTTAGACAAACATAATGAATGTGTTTCAGGTATACAAGAAGAAAACTGGGTGAATAGTAGGTCCATCCTGCAAGAGTTTAGGTCCATCTGTTTGCTAAAACACAAAACTACATTTATCTAACACACCATATTAGCTTTGTCATCATGAGCATATTAGCATGGTAACATCAGCATTTAGCTGAAAACAGCACAGAATCAAATTGAGCTGTTCATATGACTGTAGACTCTTACCCTGGTGGCGTAGGGTTCATTGGGGTGGTATTTCTTAGGGATGAGCAGAAGCAGCATACGATCCCACAACTGGATTCCATTTAGTGATGTGACTCCCATGTAGAGAAAGATCCCAAACAAGGCTGACATGGGGATCATCTTCAGGATCGGCTCCATCAGAATAGACAGACCTCAAAACAAATGGATATTCAGATAAAGCATAGTCTACTGTCTTTTAATCAAGAGTGCTGAAAATCTGATTTGCTCCATTAGGGGCCATTCTGAGGCTATAACAAGTTCTAACGATAAACCTTCATGAGTCTAGACAAACAAATGTGGGACAGACACAAAGATTAGATAAGACAGCACCTACCGACAAGCAAAGCCACCACAATGCCACTGACCCGCTGCTCATGCACTTTCTCTATCACAGGTTTGGGTCCTTTGCTCATGACAGTTAAGGCATTGGCGTGGGTGACGGACCGCACCGTGGCAGCGCTAAGCCATGGCATACCAAATATAGCACTGATCCCTCCCATGCCAACTAAAACCAGCAAGTCATAGTGGAAACCAGAGCCTTTGACCATCTTCCTCTCTGGTTTACTCACAATCAACCTGTTAACAGACACGTTTGGGTAAGGGGCATGCAAATGTCTCATTTCTGAGGTTGAATTCACTGATTGGATTTGATGTTGAGCTGTGATGACTCACGTTGTGATCTGAGACTCCAGGAAGATGAGAATGAAGACGAGCAATGCTGGGACACAGCACGCAAACATCAGCCATACAGGGAAAGGCTTGTGCTCTCCAAAGGGGTTGATAAGCCAGCCTCTTTTGGCTGGGTTGGAAACCGTCAGACCTTTTGGAACCACAAGTTTCTGTGCAGAAAAAAAGTTACTAGTTACTAATGTGTATGTATTCAGCCTATGGCGGGAAGCTTAAAAACACTGGTCCAACCTGAGTGTAGGTATCCTCGATGCTGTAGTCCACAACAACCATGAGAAAAATGGCGATAGGGACACCAAAGTCACCAAGTAAACGCCGCACCTAGTAAGCGCAAATCAGGATTGTTACAATTGAAAAGCTTAATCTGCTGAGCAAAAAATGTATAGGAGAACAGATGATACATTGCCTTTGAAGTAAACAATTCCAGCCAACTCACCTTTCCAGGAAGAAATGTCCCGTTTTTGAACTGGCGCAGGAAATAAGCAATGAAGAAACAGCCCAACATGAGGCACATGGAGAGCAGGGCAGTGTTGGGGTAAGGTGGCTTAATAATGTTGACAAGAACAGTTGTATTGCCGGTAGCATTGTCGTAGATGATGTTCTCAACCACCTTTGGGGTCCAGGGATTTTCCACAGTTTCATTCAGATGATCATAATTGAGAATCAGAGGATGTGCCTGAAAGATCTAGAGATGTATGAAAGAAAGAATAGATGAAAGAAGATTATAATTTGGCTATGAGCTTTAAAACTACACAAATTTGAACAATGTCAAATGAAATGTGGGGAATGGATGATTATGGTTTACCCTCCCCAACTTGGCAAAGGTTTCATAGATGAAGATGAGGGAGATGAGTATGGAGAAGATTTCCTGGGTAAAACGTGAGATGAAGCGAACCAGGAAGCTGCCCTCAAAGGCCACGATGACCACCACAATGATGACAAGCCATACTCCGACCCACACTCTTCCAACAATATACTCAATGCCCTGGGACTTGCAGAACTGAGAGCAGCAAAGTGGGGGTGAGTTCAGTGACCACTAATGAATTTACCTTAGTATATATGATGACATTTTGCAAATCTAGTGAGCACCTCAAAGCTACCATGTAAAATAACTTCAGCATGATCATATGAATGAACAGAGACTATAAAGAAAGATCTCCACATGAACTGAATATGGATATAAGTCAGCATTAGGACTTACAGCAAAGAAGGCCTCCTCAAACACTAACAGAGGACCAGAGAAACCAATGACCAGGACAGGCTGAGCAGCAATAAAGCAGAAGATGATTCCCTGGATGCTGGTGGAGATGAGGAGCTCTGGGACGCCCATCATATTTTCGACCTTATCAGCTGAGGTGGCAAAGAAATATAATTATAGAGTCTACTTCACGCAACAGCAATAACATGTCCAAACAAGTATTAAAACACACCCAGCAGTCCTCCAAAGGTGATGGCAGGAGACAAGGCGGCAAAGTAGATGAAGATGATGGCAGCAAGGACCTGGGCATTGAGAGCATCTGTGAAGTCACTCTTGTAGTGCTGGAAGCGTCTCCTAAAGTCACGAACCATCCCG
Source organism: Caranx ignobilis (assembly GCA_021432705.1). Lineage (NCBI taxonomy): Eukaryota > Metazoa > Chordata > Actinopteri > Carangiformes > Carangidae > Caranx > Caranx ignobilis. The sequence goes on from MU269988.1 coordinate 9,350,986, forward strand.
CCAAATGGTCGACCCGTACGGGCGAGGGGGTCTTCAGGAGGAGGCCCCGAAGCCATGGAAACTGGGGACAAATTAGTTCAAATGTTTTGTGAATTACATACATTGATAATAGAGAATCGTTTGCTTTGTTTCCATGTTTTAAATTGTGGCTGTGTGCTGACAGGACTCGCCCCTACAAGATTTAGATTCCAGGCAAAGAGCAGGATCAGCGGACCGGAACCTGTCTTGCAGTAGTTTCTTCTGAAAGTTGATGATGGAGCCGAGCATAGCTTCGCTCTGGATCTCCGTAGGCGGGATGACAATGCTGCAGTCCATGAAGTCACCCATATTGTCCGTCAGCTCTCGGGCGCTCTTTGCCTTCAACGCTGACTGATTGAACACCTGGGACGGAGAGAGGGGAGATGGATGTGAAGACTGCATGTTGTAGGGTGAAAGACATTTTCAGATGGAAGTCATACCTAAGAAAAACAATGGGAGGGCAGGAGTGTTCTCAACCACTTAATAAACAGTAAAGAAGAAAAGGTGCTTTTTGGAGGGGGGGGGGGATCACCAGAATAGAAAAAAGTGAATCAAAGACACTCTCTCTATTTTGTCCTGTCAATTGCCATGATGCAGAACGACACAACAATACATGTATGTATACATTCATATTTTTCTATTTTTTCCATAGAAAGTCCTGATTTTACAGCAGTGATGTCATCTTGACAACATCCTCATTCACATCAACAGCTATGACTATAGTGTGATTTTGGCCAAATGCAATCATGCAGTTATCTTTTTGTACCAATTCATTTTGAATTTGTGTTGAGATTAGTTAATCTCTAAACTCTGTTATTCAGTCACTCAGTCAGTCACTCTTAGTGTTTTTGGGCTGTCTGCAGTGTTGTAGTCAAAAAGCCAAAAATGTCACTAGTGTAAGATGTGACACACTGTTGATATTTGTAGGTGATTGCCCTTTTCAAATGTTGACTGACTTTTTGTGCAACTAAAAGTCATTATAATGTTTAGTAGATATGTTTTTTTTAGTATGTCTGTAATCTTGTATCATAGCCAAGCAAAAAAAATCAGCTTACTCACTTTGTCAGCCATTAGTGCTGCCATAGCGCGGCCAGTCTCATGGTAGTCCATGTCTGTCTTACTGGGGCCAACCAGAACAAAGATGAAGCGTACAGGCATGGGAGACTCCAAGGCAGAGTCCAGCACCACTGCCTCCTTCAGATGCACAAACGCAACTGTAGGCTTCTCCAGAAACTCCAAGGCTCCTGGTTCAAAGACAAACAGAAACATTATGTTCAAAGGTACATCAATATACAGTACATAAGAAATAGGTCAAATGTGCATCCAAGCACGTACACACAGCTACTCCAAACACTAAATGAAAACAATGCAAACAGTGGCTCACCTACTAGCACCATGGAGGCCTCAACACGGTCAGATTCATCCCTCTGCAATGAACAGAAAAGGTGAAAAAACATCGACTTTGCCCTTTAATATCACAATATTTTAAAAGGGAACTTTTAAAAGTGAAATGTATTCATCCTGAAATGTGTGTGTTAGTATTTTGGTGCTTCCCCCTCAGAGAAACCTACATTCTGAGCATTTACAGTTGTATGCAAATATTTACTTATGCATAAGATCTGCAAACATGGTAAGAATCATGTCACTGACCTCAAATAGGAATACTATCGACTCCAGAAATTTAAGTCAATCAATCTAAATATCTTACTAAATAAAAAGAGAACGTGAAAAAAAAGAAAAGATGTCAAAAACCAGGATCTTCTAAATCCATACTCCTCAATGACTTTCTAAATAGTCAGCTGCCAGGAGTCACATTCATTTTAAAGGCTACCAGCTCACCTTTGTCATTATCAGCTTATGTTATCAGCTAAAGTCCACTCAGCCGGATGATCCCATCAGTGAACTTACCCTTTCTTTGACCGAGAACCTCTGCAGGTCCATCCCACCAGACAGAGCCTGGCTCTCTGGGTCATCTGACTGGCTGCAGACAGAAAAACCAGAGTGGCTGTGTTTGTGTCTGGCTAAAGAATGAATGGCTGAGGCAAACCTCGTCTGAATATTTCATTCAAAACATTATGTGGGGAAATAACAGAGAAATGCTTTTCATAAGGTTAGAATATTTTAAAGCTACAAAAAGCATATATATATATATATATATATATATATATATATATATATATATATATATATATATATATATATATATATATATATATATATATATATATATTTATGCTTAAAAAACACAAAACACTAAATTTACATGTCTATCATGTCTTGATGACATGCTTTATCAGCTTTACATCACAGTAAGAGTATGTGTCTTTTTGGACATTTCTCAGTGGCCTGATCTTAAACTGAAGTAAGCATTGCTCACCTTTAATAAAGCCTGAAACAGTCAGGGTGGTTAAAGACCATAATTACAGTTTTGATCTCCACAATAGTTAAGTGCTCTATTCAACTTTCTCTGAGCATTATGCTGAATTGTTCCCAGCTCACAGGGATCTGTGCACATCAGCATCAGCAAAATGCCCACATGTTGGTCATTTGTGTTTGAGTCACTGTTGTATGATGTCTCAGGGGGATACCTGCGGTTTTTAAGCAGAGCGTTCAGCACACCTTCCCGGTCTCCAGGCCTGATCTCCTTCTTGTTAACCATCGCGCCGACCATTTTCTCAGCGATGGTGGGAAGGCTGCGCTCCTCACAGTCAAAAATGGTCACACCTTGACAAAGAAACACGTTGGGAATGGATCAGGCATGATCACAAAGAGGAGAGCAGTGTTTGTGTGTTTTTAGGGTAGTTTCAGAAATAGTGAGAGATAGAAAAAAGTGCTGAGGGTGCAAGAACCTGCTGCTTTTTCAGGGTGTAATCATGGCTTTCTCATGCTGCCAGAGGAAACTTATGGAAACAGCCATTACCTCAGTGGTTACCTTGACAACACCTACTACCTACTACAACCGGAGGGAAAAGAAAAGCTGATGCTATTTGTTAAAACTCATATGCATGTTTTCATTGACCCTCCGCACTGACCTGTGGCCATGGTGCGTCGGAGATGGATGAGGCTCTTGAAGGTGAGGTAGGAGATGTGTGTGGACGCCCACACCCCGGATTGAGGGTCGAAGCTCTCCTCGTAGCCCGCCCATCGCCCCGTCTCCTGCCAGTACGTCTCCTGCTTCTGGTCATTCATTAGCTCCTGCAGCTGCACGTACCTCTGTGGGGACAGACAGACAAAGAGGTAAAGAGCAGCAGATGTGTACATGAATGTGGGACACAGGCACAAACATGCTAGTGTCAGTGAGACTGAGAGTGAAAGTTCTGCACAGGACAGGTGTCTGTATTAAAGTCACCCCTCCCACAGCTACAGCTTTTGTATATGGTGAACATGTACTTTGGTTTCAATGGCCACTTCCTACTTTTCACTGTGAGGGAAGTATACAAGCAAATATTTGGTTGTGTCGCCCTTTAACCTGAGGAAAAATGTAAATCCTAAATACAAATAGGTTGTAGATTTACTTCATTTGTAACCCACCCCCCATAGTTTTTTGGTTACTGTAATTGTTCTTCCTGTCACACAAAAATTTGTCTTTTCTCATTGTTCTGTTGAACAGCAACCTCCTCTGCTTTAAACTAACCACACTGAACATCCTGAACTTGTGGCATGTAGCTACAAAGGGTCACTTCTAGGTGAAGGAAGCAACAAAGACTGACTCAATGTCTCTCTCTCTCTCAGATCAGATAAAAATCTAGTTCATGCTCCACAGTACATAACAAAAACAATGCTGATATTTTGGGTGTTGTTTTCCACAAAAGTAGGCGACCCATTGGTTTTACACAAAGCTGCTGTCATTTACAGAAGCTTTTCAGCAGCATCAATGTGCACATGGAGCAATATGATATGCAGACGTGTTGGTGACACTTTGTCTATAGTTAAACATGGAGGGTGTCCTGGTTCAACAACCAGCGGGCTCCAGGCTCTGTGTCACTGCTAGTTTCCGGTGGGGGACATGACTGATTGTTTGTCCTGGACATGTTTAGACTGTCAATATGTGTCATGCGCCTGAAGTGTACATGTGTTTGTTTGTGAGACAGACAGATACGGAGGTGGGGGCTACTATCCGAGACCATGAGACCTCAAAAATCCTCTTGTGTGTGTGTGTGAGTGTCCCTCACCTCACACTCTGCACTGGGGTTGGCGTTGGTGTTGATGTTCCAGGCAACTGGAGAACAGGCACAATGGACTCAGTTAAAAAAAAACATTTACAGTCACACAGTAATCCATTTTAACTAATTCAGTTTCATACACCTGCTGATAATAAATGTTAATATGTTTTTCTGTCTTGGTGGATCATGAGATTCATCTTAACTTTGCTTCTCCAAGGTTTTTGTTACAAAGAATGAATGGAATGAATGAGAGAATCTATTTCTGAATTTGCAGTACACACTTTCGAGTGTTTGGGAAACATGGATTCAGGTTGTAGTTGGCGGCTGACTTCAGCCTTATGTGTCCATTTTATCTTAGATTGGACCAGAGCTCTGAAGTTTTCTGTCACAACAGATTGATATATTTACAAAACACAGCTGAGCACAAGGGTGGAAGATTCAGATAAGACTGACAAGACACTGTCTATAGTCTATGTGTTTGTGTGTGTGTGTGTGTGTGCACGTGGGTTTGGGTGTGTACCATATGCATGTATTTATGTGCATATCTAAATCATCACGTACAAATTTGCATGTTTTCAAACATACATTAAACACATTATGTCATATGTCTGGTAGGTGATGGGTGAGGTGTGTATGTATGCATGCACAGGAGCAATTACATAACAACATGTGTGTGTTTTTGCATGTAAATATAAGTATGGATCTAATGCACTCAAGTAAAACACTAAGATCCGATCAGAGACGCCATCTCAGTAATGACAGAGTCAGTGTGTCACCTACTGTGTACCAAATAAATCAGACTCATACGGGCAGTGACAGTCAGTCACACTAGTGCTGGTGACTGTATTGCATATATCAATACAGAATGAATGAACAAAATACATTTGGATACATACAGTATAAAATGTGTGTATTTTCTGTGACCAAAACATATAATTAGCAGCTTGGGATATGAGTTGAATATACGTATGATGAGAGCACATCTATTTCATCTCATTTATTGATTTACAGAAATGTGAAGAACACTGTATCTGCAGGGGAAGAAAAGTAGTGTCAGCCTAGTCAGCAACTAATGACATCTCATCACCTCTGTGGTTTCTTCCTGCAGCAGAGCCTAGTACACTGCTGAGTGCAGGGCACAGCCACGCTCCTCTGGATCTCTTTTTAGCCACACTGGGCTGATAATTTACATGGTACACGTGGAGCATACAGAGTGGTACATGCATGCAGTGTGTGCAGTGTACACATTAGTGACCCAGATGAGGACAGAGAGAGGAAGCTCAGGGGATGACACGTTGCTTCAAGACACTATCATTCCTGTGGAAGTCTTGCTGTAGGTGAATATATGGCGCCTTGTAAAGGACAAACCAGCTGAGAAGTGGGGAGTCAAGTTGTCTGTGGTTGCAGACTGGCAGTGAGTGCACTGTGGACTTTAATATATACACTTTAAAGGACTATTGCCCTTCAAGCTGTGGACTCTGTTCAAAGACAGTTGGTGGTGTCCATGCAGCAGTTCCTGGCGCTGAGCTTGCCAGTGGTTGCAGGATAAACTCTACGGCCGGGAGCAAGATCTGTGCACATTGCTGGATGGATCGGGGAGTGCAAAAGTGCAAAGCACGTAATGTCTATCTTAATATTTTGATGAAGACTGAAAATCATAGTATTAAAGATATGAAGGAAATTCTTGTGCAAGATGTTGCTCAAATTTTGTATCGTTCCAATAATGAAATAAGGCCACAATTTTCACTCATCAATATTGTATATTTGGTATTGATTCCAAGCTCCTGAGCACAGATGTCATGGCCAGAAATGTTAATAAATGTTAATAAGATATCTCAAAAATCTACATTTTTTAAGTGCATGATTAAAAAGAAAAACTCAAGGGAATTCTTACTTCTTTAAGAAAAATGATGCTGAGTTTTTGTTTAATTAAAGCAAAAGTATGTAGCAGTTTAGGATCAGTGTTTTTTTAGATCAGTGTTATATATAAAAATGTTAAGGCATGTCCAGCTACTTCGACCCCAGATTGCAGAGGCCCATCACTCAAACACATCAGCCCTACTTTTAACTCTCCTGAAGTTACATCATTAAAATCTTGTGTTAAGATTTGAAGATTAAACCACTGCAGCACTGACTATGAAGTGTGCTGTTCTATTCCCATATTTTTCATGCGACTAAATTCTAGCTTTACTTGTAGTTATTGCATAACTGTCGCACAAGAGGTGACACTTACCTCCCGCAGGTACGGACAGCAGTTACAGGTGACTGACCCCAGAATGGCAAAAAAGCATGACTTTATAAACACCAGCTCTTTTAAAGTTGTCTGTCTTTGTAGGTGTGTGCTGCCTGGTGATGGGTGGGACTAACACATGCACAGACACACATGCTCACATACGCACACATGCATGTGGACGTGCACACTACAGTAATTCTCCCTGAAACACACAAGCACCAGAGCGACACGTTCTGGTCTCACCCAAAATATTGACAGTAAACACAGGGACATGGTATGTGCAGGAAACCAGTCTGTGTCATTATCCAACCAGCATCTTATCATATTTAATGTCTGTGTTTGGAGGACAACAAAGGCTTAGCCTGCAGTGCCGGGGCCTGTCTGCTCACCTTCAACATCATCCGGGTGGAGAGTGAAAGTTTGTTTGAAGTCGGCTTTCGCCCTCTCTCTATCCTCTCCTGTCATGATGGTTAACATCTTCACCTGAAAGTGAGGCCTGAGACGTAACAAGAAAGACAGAGACATGTTTGTTTACTACTATTATCATTATTTTACACTACAAATCACTTGTAGGGCAGACAGAGATTTAAAGTGACTCACCCTGTTAAAGGGATGTAAAAGGAGCACTCTGCCCCATCCTCGCTCTGTGAGAGTGAAAAGATCTTTAACAATTTGCAATATTTAAACACTCTTAATCCACAGAAATAATTCCTTAGGATTTGTTCCAGTCATTCTGACTTTAAGTTCCTGGTGTGGATGAAACTCCAATCCATGCTGGATCCTGCTTTGCCCTTATAAACAACACTGATCATCAAACCTTCTTCCTTCATGACAGGGAGAAAGTCCTATTTTTTCTCAGTTTATTCCTGGATTCCTGTGTTTGGCTACCAGGTTATTATTATTGGCATTATTATTATTATTAGCATTATGAAAGCATAAAATACATTCTCGCTATGTCACATTTCACAACCCACGCAGCTTGATTTGACTCTTTACCTGCCGCCCACATCTTTCAAAAATGTTTTAAAAACTCATCTTGACACCAGAAATATGCAACTATTGTCACAGATGAAATGAAAATGCACAGTGCCGTACAGCCCACTGGGTTGTGCAGGTGCCCCATATGCGGAGGCTATAGTCCTTGTTGCAGCTGGCCCTGATTCGAATCCCTCAGTGGCTCTTTGCTATGTGTCATTCCCCCTCTCTAACTGTCCTATCAATTAAAGTTACCCCCCCCCCCCCTTCAAAAAAAAAAAAAAAAAATCTTTAAAAAAAGAAAATGCACTTTTGTCTGTGGGAAAAGTGAAAATATATGTAAAAGTTAATCCCTTGTAATGTTTGCATGTGTGTTTTCACTTACAGCCCTGTGCACCAGGTCAGAGGCCATTGCTTATCTCTGGTTGATAGGTCAGCAGTGAAGGCAGATACCTGGTCGACATAGCAACATGTCATCCATCCTTAAAATCAGCCAACAAAAGGTGAAGTCATAGATGACAGTTTCACGCTGTCTCAGTTCACAGAGTCAAACTGTCTGACACTGCTTCAACACACAACACGCTGCTTCCCATGGGTTAGTGCACTAACCTTAACTCTGCCTGTGTTGGAGATTTTATCTGACACATACACACACGTACACTCACACATGCTCTGAGGATACCTGCTTGTATGTGCTAAACAAACTCCTCTAGAGTTTATTGATCTTGTTGTGAGATATCGTGCAAAAAATTCATGTTGAAGACACTGTTCAGATGACTTCTTTAAATTTGTTATTGATCTTTGGGGGAAAAAGTCATTTGTTGAGCTGGTATCATTAATCTTTTTTGACAACATGAAATTTCTTTCACTCCCATACAGAATGAAATACAATGGCAAGATTTACAGTAGTCCACAGTACTGACACAGTCATATAATGCACAAAAACCTGCAAATCACCTGTCACTCATAATGATAAAAGATGTATCTGACAAATCAGCCACAGAAATCAATAAATCATTCTTACCTGTGGAGAGTTTTTCCAAATGACACAGTTACAGAGGTTAAAACACACAGCACCCTGAGGTGCCTCTTGTCAGAACTCAGTGTGACCCCCACCTGAACAAAACTGACCTCACAACAGAGTTTCAAGAGGCCCACACGCTGAAGCTCCCGTCACCCACCCCTCCCTCTCTGGGACAAGAGGAAGATAACAGCTTTTCAGGGGCACAGGGGATGCTATCATCCATCCACATCTGGTTCAAACAAGGGGCTATCCTGCTGAAGATGACCCCCTCCCTGTCCACCACCACCACACCCAGGGGCCACAGGTATAGTAGATGACACAAGGATGTGACCGTTAGATGTGACATGTGATGGTGACACGTCTCCAGATGTTGAATGTCTTAGAGATATCACTGAGCATGACATTAGAGTGTGTGAGTACATACACTCTACATTAGAAGGGACAGTGTTTTTTACTTTGTTTTGCTTGGGTTGCTCACAATACTGTTAAACATAAAAGCTTGGAAAACCATGTTGTAAAAATGGTGCTAATGCTGCTGACAAGTTCAAAAATGAAATAATTTACAGTCCAGTGGAAAAGATTTGGCACTGAAATTTGAAGTATAATTGGCTCAGTTACAGTTGCTCTGTGTGCATGATACTGATACAACGACTCACAAGATTATTTGGAAACGATACTGGCAGCAGAACAGTGGGAGAGGATCTACTCAGTGTGTACCAATGCCTGCTATCATTTGATAATGGACCTGTATCATGTTATTCCTGTTTTATAAGTATCTTCAGACCTCGATTCTGTGAATTTAGAGGAATGTTTATTTGTTTCTTAAGCTTTTATATAGAATATGCTGAACGAATAAAGTATGATGCATTAATAGCCTACGTTATATTATATTTACTCTTATGAATGTGTGTGACATTAACTGATATAAAGCATTTGGTTAATGTTGATCCAAAAAAAAAGTTTATACATTCATGGTAAAAATTTCTATTGAATACAGTTTTTTATATTGTATTAATGCTGGAAATGTACATAAGCAGTAGAAAAGTTTTAAATGCTTTCAAAATGTTGAACAGTGTTGAAAACACCGCATTACACTGTAGCCTAACAACCAATTAAATGAAAGTCATAGACACACACACACACACACTCAGCACTGCATGCACATCATTATCTTGGCTGTAACAGGAAAATGCAGATAGACAGCAGGTCAAACTCATAGCACTTTGTTTTCAGTTAATATATCCAAAGGTTCAGTAAAACATGCCTGCACCCAGTGGCAGGTGCAGACACTTGGTATAGCATTAAAGGTTGGAATAAAGTTCATTATGTTTGGATCAGGTTCACAGTTGGTCACAGGCAGGAGCAACAGTAACCGGTCAGAGCTGAAAAACAGACAGGAAGCAGGAGTGGCTGTCAGCCAGGCAGAAAACCGGTAAAAATCATCTGGTCTAGACTGTAGACTGAGGTGAAAGCCAGAGTAGTAGTAGCAGATGTATGTATTTCAAACTATGTTAGGAAATCTAGACTGGACACATTCAGATTATAAGAGGCCCTACCAAAAAAAAATCTCCTGAGGTGAGAAATCTGTAAAACCTGAAGGAGGGTAGATGAGACGTGACTGGGTCAGACTCCACTGCATTTGTGTTTGTTAAAAACATAAACCTCAAACCTCACACATAAACATCCAGTCTCGTAAAATTAAGATTGGTACAGACTAAAATCCCATGCTTTATGAAGTTTATCAGTTAAAAGTTAATTTTATTCTGGATTATCATATCATTCATGAATTTATAGGAAGTATAGATTGTTTACTTGTAGCTGACCCATGCAAAAGAACATCAATTATTTTAATACATATATAAATAAATACATAAATAATTTAATCAAGCAACAATTTAGCACATGCTGGTCCATAAACCAAGAGCCTTTATCAAACATGTCAAACCAGTCACCAGATGGCTTATTAGAACATAAGTAAGCTAAATCAAGAAAGTTAAAAAGATGAGGTTATGTTGGAGGAGTCGGTTTATATTGTGTTGTAGGCTACCTGTATAATGCTAATAAATAATAAATTTTTTTTTTTTTTTTTTTTGTTACAGTGAAGCCACATGTTTGTCCATCTGCATTACATGGGTTTTGCTGTTTCGATAACAATATTAGGTACTGACCAAAAGCTCAACACATTTCATGTCCTGTTGTAGAGTAACAGTTGTAGAGTTGTAGAGTGTGTAAATGTGAACAGCATGGTGGTCTTAAGATCAGCAGAGGGCAGCATTGTGCCAGCCATCGGGTGAGATCTACAGTCTGAGCAAGATGTTGTATCCTCAGCCTCATTTACAGCCAGCAGTGAGTTTGCAACCAATACAAACACAATAAATAATAAAAAAGTATAATGCAGATTAAGAACATTAGGAATGACTAAATAGTATTTATTTATTCATGAGGGATCCAGTTAAGGTGTTTAACCTGTATTACCTGTAACATCATGATGACATACGGTATCAGAGTCAGTTTGTTCAGCTGGACACAAACTCTTCACCATCGTCACCCTGAAACAAGAAAAACAGTATTTTGTTTTTATCCCAGAAGCAGAAGTGAACCACCATCTGCAGCATATGTCCAACCTCATCACGCAGGACATTTCTATAAATGTAAAACATGAAATCAAAAATACTGCAGGTTTGTCAAACTGACTGAACTGTGACAGCAAAGTTAAGACCATGAGTTCAATTTGTTACGGTAACGTTTTCAGAGTCAGATGACTTTGGTGTAGTTTCACTGTGTCAGCTTTTACAGAGCTACAGTGCAGCAGAAACCTCTGTGGCTGGGTCTGAATTCAGTGGGTTACTGTTGTGTCTGTGAGTGGATGTATTTGTTTGATATCGGTCACATCTCTGTGTCTGTGAATGCATAAAGCCCTGCATTGACAGTCAAACAGCCTAGGGCTCTTTTTTTTTTTTACCCCAGTGTGTTAAAACCTGAACGTTGTCTGTCCAAATCTGATCAATACAAAGGCCTGTTCACCCCCTCAGTCCTCTCAGTGTGTCCTCCCCTCTTATCTGCTCTCTTCTGTACTTTCATCAGTGATTCAGGGTGGATCAAGCATGTTTTATACAAATGTACTTGTGTGGACAATATCAGCGAAGGCACATACATGCACACACGCCTTTACCGTGAGTGTAACGCTGTGTCACTCCTGCTGGCGTCGTCTCAGGGGGTCAGGTCAGGTCACAGTTGAAAGGTCATGTCACAAGTTCTCAAACACAGGCGACACATTCATTCCTTCACTCATTCACCCGCTCACTTACTCACTCACTCACTCACTCATTCATTCATTCATTCTGTGATTTGGAGGAAAGTGAGTAAAGCTTTTGTTTGTGTGTGTGTGGCCTCCTCCTCCCTTTTCCCATATTCACTGTTGTCAGTTTTAAATCACTTTCAGATACTTCTCCAGAAAATGATAAAATCAAGCAAGTAATGGTAACATATTTCTGATTCTTTCTCTCTCAGAGATGTGGTAGCCATCGAGCAGACGATGTACAGTAAAGGGAGAGAGAGGGAGATCAGATAGATCAGATCAATAATGGGCAGATGAGTGTGTCCCATGGGAAAAAGTGGGGTGTGTTGCCATCTGGCCTGTCCGAGGTTAAAAAAAAAGAAAAAGAAAAAGCAACAACAACCAAATCCCAGAGTTCAGTCTTTTCACCCCTGCAGCAGACACACACTGAAATGACAGACGTTTCACTGACTCACCAGCTTTACAGCGCTTAACACAGCAGTTTATCATTGTAAGTTTTCTTAAGTTGTTTACCAAATATACCATGGAGCTTGAATGCACCACCCACACTGCAGTGCTCTAAAGGTTTTCTCTAAACACATGATATCACTCTCATACCCATGATTGGTGTGAGTGCTCTCTCAGAGTAATTTAAGGGCTTCCTCGGCTCATCATGTGATGCCTCTTCATCTATTACAGTACATTAGAGGAGAAGCTCGCAAAAGATCTGTGGATCACGTTGCCAGTGCTGTTGCTCTTCTTCCTTTGTCACTGCTGTGCACGGGTGACAGGTGGCGTCCTTTTAAACATCAACAAGAACATGTACATCTACACACACATGTGCATGGGAGATACTGTATAATCATAAAATGGAAGCAGGGGGTGTAGAAAACATGGAAGGTCTACTGATACTTAGACTCTCTATCTCTCTCTCTCACACACACACACACACACACACATACACACACATGCACTTTTTTCCACAGGACTGACCACCTGGAACTGAATCCTCTTCTTGGAACCTGAGATGGGACAGTGAACGTCCCCTGGACCACCCATCCTCTGTCCACTCACTGGTGACAGATGGTCATTGTGTATCTGTGTGTCTGTGTGTGTCAGTGTTCTTAACATCTGTGTGTGTGCACGTTTTTCCTCAGTTTTCTTCTTGTCCCAAAATAAATTGAACAACTTGCTTGGTTCACTGTTTCACTTCCTTACAACTTCTCATCATACTGATTTAAATGTAAATCTATAGACGATCGCTGGAAAGTGAGCTGGACAGTTTAATGGTGCAAGAATGGTGCTCTGAAATTCCCCAAACAGAAGATGTTTACTATAACTGGGTAAAAAAAAACACACAAAAATCTAATTATTGATCCAAAAAATCATAACGTAACCATTTGTGACACTATTGCAGTCTCTTGTGTTGAACGTGTTATCACACATCTGTTCTAACCAAAAGATGAGACCAACCTGTATCTGTCAAAGTGCTTTTCTTGTCCACACTGTGCTGTAGCTGTATCACTGGTCCACAAAGAAGACTTAAGGTAAAACTGGCAGCGAATCACTTATGAGTGACTCTGAAATGGATGTTTTTTTTTCTCTGTCTCTGTCTCTCTCTGCCTTCATGCATTATTTATCCACCCATATCAACCCTGCTTCCTCTCTCTCCTCATCTGCTGCCCCCATGTCCCTCACTGCTCCCGGTCATTTTATATGGTGGATGTACAGTAAAATCACTTACCCATGAAGATGATGCATGGAGGGTAGAGAGGTCAATCTGAAATCATAAAAACACAGATAAATCAATAAACATCAAAGAGGCCTAAAGACTTCACCAGAGGAGATCAGTGTGAGAAACCTTCAGAATAAAAGCATGTAGAAAATATAAGGACTTCAACCGTGGGAAACTATTTGTAGCTCACAAAGACTTACAAAACCTACAAAAAATTTCCTCAACAATTGCCTAACTATATCCTGCTCAACCTCCTAGAAGATTATTGAGCGAACAAGTAAAACATGGCATGACATGAGTTGCACACTCTTTTAAAAAAAACCCTGTAATAGGTTATGACTTAATACTCCATAAGGTCATGCCGGTATGAGCAGCAGCTAGTTCATTGCCCTTTAGTGCATCGAGTGTATCTGCTGCACCACGACATCTGCAATGAACTCCACCACAGGGAACAGATTGAGACAGAAATATGCAAGATCATACAGATGCAGGGAGATGAAGTTAAGGGAGACCAGGCACAAACATGACATATTGCAACACATCCACTTGTAAACCTCTAAAAAAAGAAAAAAAGAAGAAGAAGAAGAAGAAGTCTGCCACACTTTTAAATCATCCTGTTCTCATATTGAACCAGGGTAACATGTATAGTCATGATCAGTGTTGCCCGGTTTACATCAGGCCAACATTTTGCCTCAGGTGTCAGGTCTTCTCCCACAGTAGGTTTCCTCTTCTTTTGCATAAAGGCAGCAGTGTCTCTGATAAGAGCTGCCCTGTGATTCCACTTAACAGGGAAGAATATTTAGACCGTTTTTTTTCTGGAGCGACAATGCACTTTTTATGTATCAAACTTAGACTTCGACAAAGAATAGGCAGTTCAGGGATCAAAATAACATCATTGCTTAATTCAGATTTAGTTTGATTCGCATTTTAGTTGTTGTGTGCATGTTGGAGCAAATATCAGTGTGTGTTTACCTGCAGGGATCTCAGGTTTCTGGGTTAAAGGTGCAGTCACAGACCACATCCTCACTTCAGTGCTTCAGGGGGACAACTGCACTGTGGTAAAAAAAACAGACAACAATCAGGCAGATGAAGTTGTTCAGGCTGGAGAAAAGTCATTTATAATCAACTGTCTTTGCAGCAGTGAGACTTTTGGGAACAGTTCAGTCTGTAAACCACGAATTACACAAGATTTAATTTGTCTGATGATTAAAATTTAAGAAGGTTGCTTTTGTCCGACTCAGCAAGAACATCCCAGACCATGACTTAAGCTGTTAAGAGAGCAGGTTCGTGTGTGTGTGTGTGTGTGTGTGTGTGTGTGTGTGTGTGAGCGCGCGCGCAGTGGGCGTGGAGAGGGAGATGGCTCCTTCCCTGAAGCCGTTGAGCTGAGCGCTCCTGTCATATGAGCCCAGTAGGAGAAAGGCGCACAGAGCCTCAACATCCAATGGGCCAATTTCAGCGACTTTCCTCACTGACTGGATTCTGTCTCTCGGACTGAGTGGTTTCCCGGCTGTGACACACACTTGGCAGTCGGTCGGAAGAGTTACTCGGAGAGTTCGTTTTTTTTTTTTTTTCTTTTTAATCAGGACAAACCTACAAAAAAAGAGAAAGAAGAGAAAGACAAGCGCAAAAAGAGAGGAAGACGCAGCGATGAGAGTCGAGCTTATTCCACCTCGAAATCTCTGAGAACTGCATCCTCCTCCTCGCGCTGCATCCAGTCGTTCAACCTTGTGGGAAGATGCAAAGGAGTTACAGGATGAGATCCGCTTTCGTAGCAGTGTTACTTGGAGTGGTGAGTGGCCTCTTACATAATCAAAGTTTAAGCGTTTAAATGTTTGTTATCAACTTCAAACCTCCCGTGTCACACTTGCGCAATTACGCACAGACACAGAGGAGAGGGGGCGGATTTGATCTTTAACAGCTGGCAATTAAAAAGGAAACTGACTGGGGAAAAAAAAAAAAAATCTCGGTCAAGTTTATTCATGTATGTCTCCTCTCTTAATCTGTGGCAGTTTACATGTCACGTGTTTCCTGTGGTTTGGGTGAGCGCCCTGTTCCTTATCTCTCAGTGGTCTTTAAAAGTAAAGAGTCCCTGTCCTTGCACCTGTCCCGTGTGGATGTATGCAGCAGCCAGCCATTCAGCTTGTTACTCTATAGCTCCAGTTGCTGGATCTGAAGTTCCACCCTTCTCACTTACACGTGGCTCTGCAGGACAATAACAAAGTCACAGTGGCCTCAGTGGAGCAGCTCTGATGTGAAGTTTAAGTGAATGAACTGATTTAAACAAACAAAAAAAAGACTGTAAGAGTTTAGGAAGTGAAGATGTGGCCAAGTGGGAAGAGAATCAGCAGCATGAATCAAGAAAGAGTCAAAGGTCACAGTCTCCCTGATATATCTCTGATTCCCCTTAAGGCCATGCAGGCCCAGGGAGGAAATATATTTCCCAGTGTCTTCTATCTGACAGGACATGGTCAAGTCAGGGCTGCAGGCTTGTCAAGGTCCTAGTTTAGGAACAGGCTGCATCACTGATACATGACAGCTGCTTCCACTGATGGGTATGCATCCTCTGCTGGCTCAGCACATGCAATATTGATACAGCCTGAACCACCACCACCTCCTCTGCCACCATCACCTCCCCCCGCCGCCCTCCCTCCTCTCCATCCGCTACCCTCACTCTTCCTCTCCTGTCACCTCGCATATCATCGCATCACTCTGTCCCTCTGTGTCTGTGCCTCTCCTCCTACAGTATCACCTCAAGAGATGATGATGATGATGATCAGGGCTGTTTGGGAGGCATTAGCCCAACTTGTCACCACAGCCAGCGTTTACCACAGCAGCCCCACATCCATGGTTGGGGTTTATATTAGTCCCAGCTTACTGGACGGCTGGTATGGAGGACCTCTAATGGCTTAACAAGCGCTGACAGCTGAGGTCCAGAGGTTAAGTGCCTCCCAACAGAAAATTGACTGAAGCATTAGTAAGATTGGTCGGAGCTCTGAAGTTATGAGTCCAGATCCTTCTGCACATGCGTCCGTGCTTCTTTGTTGCTTTACGTGTGTGATCAACTTGCCTCTTGCTGTAGCTTTAGGGAGAGTTTAGCTGACAGAATTTGAAAAGTGCAACACCCTCAAAGTCCAATCTGAAAGCCAATTACAGGAAATGTGTACGTCGAGCTACAACTTGTCAAGTGCTGCACATCTGTTACTGTCAGTCCAGCTATTTGCTCAAATCTCAACTCCCCAACATTCCCATATGCACAACTTATTTAGTTATTAGTGGCGGGCTTTAATAGCAGTTTCTGCGCTTTGGGACATTTCGGTGTTGCACCCACACCTGGAGCTAGAGTGCAGGGTTAAAGAGAAAAGAAGCTGAAGCCAAATACTGAAAGTTGGAGAATCTCAAAAGCGTCAGTCAGTCTACTTGAAACAGGTTTGTTCACATGCGAGGCTGTTTATGTGCTTCTGCGAATGTATGTGTGCTGATAGGTGTGTTCACTAATATAAAGGTGTACTTCAGGGAAGGCAGGGGTGGGATAAAGCGTGTGCGCTGACAGATTTAACTTATTACTAAATGAAAGTGTCCT
Source organism: Caranx ignobilis (assembly GCA_021432705.1). Classification (NCBI taxonomy): domain Eukaryota; kingdom Metazoa; phylum Chordata; class Actinopteri; order Carangiformes; family Carangidae; genus Caranx; species Caranx ignobilis. The sequence continues at coordinate 9,367,991 of MU269988.1, forward strand.
GCACACGGTGTGTGTGAGGTAGTGAGTGTGAGGATAAGCTCTGAGAGGGACAGGTAACGAAAATATGTTGGACATAGTTCAGCAGTGTCACATGTTGACACTTCTTGAAACCATGTGAATATTCAGTGGGGGGTCGTTAGGTAAGACCAAAGATGCTATAACAACACAGAAGGATTAATTAACACGAAAATTGGCTTCACAACATTTCCACAGGAAACAGAAAGCAGATTTTTTTTTTTTTTTATCATCTTGAGTCGGCTAATGTGAAGTTACTTTGTTTGCCAGAAGTCTTTCCGATTTCAGGAAAAATGCAAAATGTTCAGATATTATCAGGCACGTAGTGTGGAATGATTGCAGCTCAGAGGTTTCCACACAAAGCCAAAGATACATTCTTGAACATAGACAGCATTGATAATGAATACCAGAAACTTGAAGGTGAATGGGCCGTGAAACCATCAAGAGTAAAGAGGGGGACGAGCATGCCTATGTGTATGTATGTGAGTGTGTGTGTGTATATGTATACACACTCTTGTGCAAGCATGCATACACACATGCACACACATACACACAAGTGATGGTTCAGCTGACTCAGAAGTGCCGGAGGGGACATTCGGCATTTTGAAGGCCTCCTCTCTTCTGTCAGCAGCATTCCACACACACCTGAACCCTGACGATTTACGTGGAGCAGCACCTCCCTTACACTAACACCACCCACAATATGGAGGCCTACACATGCATGCACATACACACACACACACAGACACACCATCTAAATGCAGTAAGAAGTGTATGGCTCATTCTTCAGTAGCTAAAAATGTGCCTCCAGCAATATTCAAATTAGGTAAGAGAGAAGTGTCTCACGTGTTGCTCATGAGTGTGTTTCAGGAAACTTAAAGTTCCCACTTGTTCTACTTTTTATGAAGATCACAACAAGTCAATGAGAGTTTTGTTTGCCCTGTGATCTGCAGTTTGTCTGTCAGCCAGTGAGCGGTACAGTACAACACCAGAGGAACATCCTATCCTTAAAACAATGGCCAAAAAAATCACACCTCGTTAATCTGGAGGGAAAGACACCACTGGCAATTCCTGCTTTTACCAAGGTTTTCTTTGAAGATTGCAGCATGAGAAAGATAAAGACGCGAGAAAGCTTTAAGCTACAGTGTTACAAGGCAAAAGGCCTCGTAAAACTTAGGGCTTGAGTGTGCGAGTGCGTATGTACTGTCCCCACATTTGCACTTGCATATGTAGAGGCATGCACAAACATCTGAACCTGTCATCGACTAAGATAAAGCACTCAACAGGTTACTGTTTCAAGAATGCAGAAGCAACATAATCCAGCTGTTCCTGGTCTGGGCGTGTTATTTTGTTTACTTTAATTAACAGATCTGGGACTGAATATGTGACTTGTACTTGAAAGTTGCTCATGTCTATCTGATGTTAGATGAAGGTTGAGGGAAACTTTACATGTCTGTGGGGTTGTGGTTTAAGTCAAGACCAGTGGTTTAAAAACTCTTTGGGTTTTGTTCCTTTAAAATGAAGCAATGTCTCTCTGAGACCGTTCTCACGGGTCCCCTGTGTCTGTGGGCTGCGAGCACTTCAGCCAAAGAGTGATTTTTCTTCCTCAGATTGTTTGATTTGAGGCCTGATAACAAAACACCATCTGCAATTTACAAGAGCACAGAAAATAGAGAAATAACCTGGAAAAAAAACACAGTTTTGTCCTTACGGAAAATGTGCATTTTCTTCTTTCCCATCTCATTAGTCATCTCACAGGCCCTCAGATTAACTCGCAGCCCCTTGTAGGGGTCAGACCTGAGGCTGGCAACCGTTCCAAAATAAATCAAAGTGGGGTCAAGATTATGAAGGAATGAGGAAAAAATCAGCTTTACAGACTGCTGTTTATTTAGTCTGTCCTTCTAGTGAAATACTTGACTTTTTTACTTGTTTCAGGCCTCCAGAATGATTTAAATGAAGAAACAACACTGTGTGCATGAACTGCTCTCACTGCAAATTGCTAAATGTTGCTTTGATTACACAATAAATTAAGTTAAGCTCTTTGTAGACAATGATCATTTTGTTGTGTTTAAGCACTGATAATCTGAATGTGGATGTTTTGCTTTTTTGGCTCGTTCCTCTGACTGATCTCTCTTATGATTGGCAGGTTGGGGCTCTGGCCAATAAAGAGGATTGTTTGTCGGGCCAGTATACAAGCAGCGGGGAATGCTGTAAGCAGTGTCAGCCCGGGGAGGGGGTCGACAGACCATGTGGAGCCACACAGACTGTCTGCTCCCCTTGCCTTGACAGTGAGTAACACGAAAATACAGCTGTATGAATATGATGTCCACACATGCCATTTGCAATGTGCACACACACGTATTGTCATGTATTTGCTGCTCTGACTCCAGTGACCTGTGATAGTGATTTAGTGTTTCATCTGACACATAACATGTTGAACTGCCATAACTGTGACGATGTCCCAGTAAGTTATGACCTCCTCATACAAATCCACTACTGTACTGTACTTACTGTCCCTGCAGGAGACACATGGTTCTGACTATGTGAGACACAGTGAGTGTGCAGAGTCGTAAATTACAGCATCATTTGAATTAAGACCCAAAACTGCATAGTAAATCCAGTACGTCCGGTAAATGTCCAGTAAATCTAGACATGACAGCTGAGAATTGTGTGGATGTTGTCCACACAGTCTCTGTATGACATTTATATGTATAATATATTAGTATGACCTCAGTCTCAAGAGGCTGCTTTGGATTATGTCCAGTGGTACTGGTATTAAATAAAACTTTATCAATCTCACTTTTACTTATTTCTGTCCAGTGAAGGACAAAAAATTGACAAAAGCATAAATGAATGATTAATTAAACAAGTGCAGAAATGAATAACTACATAAATACAAAATGAAAAAACAGTTGTTTATCACGCACTGTCTCAAAACACCCTAATTCTACACATAAAAAGGTTGACTACTACTGTTACTATTGTTGTGCATTAGCTGAGCATTAGGAAGTTTAAGTGAAATGTTAGATATGCACTTTAATCTCTCTGTAGACGGATTATCAAGATGAAGTGTAACTGATCGGTGAAATCTCTGAATCATTGGTCAGGGGATTAGCATAAGTCATTAGGATTCATCCTCTGGAGGCCAGAGATATCAGCAGCACAGGTCACTGCAGTTCATGTCATTTCTGTCCAGATAGTTCAGCAGTCCAGTCACACCACAGTTTTTTGGATAGCCCAACATAATAGTCCTGAGACATCGGTGTGGATCAGGGGAAAGGTGAAAGAAGAGCTATGGGTACACATTTTTGGATGTGGAGCTATTTAAACTCTGCATCATCATTATTAGTACCAAAGAGCTGTGCAACATGTGTCAGTGACTGATTCACTTGTGGAGAAATACAGAGTGTAGTATGAATGTAAAGTGAATGGCTGATTCAACTGCATGTGAGGAAGTAAACTAGATGCCAAACTTAACTGTGCTCCAGTGTTCCTGCCCTCCTCTTGGCCCTTACCATGTAGGGAGAGGAGCTGGGTTGGAGTGAAAGACTTCATGAGGACAGTGATGTTGAGAAGATACAGGAGCGGGACCAGTTCCAAGTGCTGTTGCAGGAAAAAAAAACTGTATAGGGAGATATTTAGAGCATCAGACAAGTTGTTATGTCACAGTGATTAAGATTTAAATCTGTCAAACAAGACTAATGACTGAGAGCTCAAAAGGATTTTTAAGGTCTTGTGCATGAGGTTGATTTCTGCTTGAGTGTAGGGAAAACAAACTCACATATAAGGTCTGTTGTAAGTCTATCATGTGAGGTCAAAGGTCAGCCTGGGCTGGTCCTGGGCCAGTTATTTTCACAGTTCCCAGAGTTTTACTTGCTGTCCGTATGAATTCCCTGACTATCCTGCACTCAGGCCAGGAAGTAGTTGTAAAACTCCCTGGGTCAGTGAAGGATGGTAAGGAGGCCCACACTGATTCAAACTTCACAGGTCATGAGAGAAGTCATGGAGAATGTTGAAGATGTTGAAGAAAATGATTTATTTGTATTTTTTAGTGTCTTCCTTGGAATTATATATGGTTTTTGAAGTGTGTCTAAGATCAAGAGTTACAACTTCATTAGTTCGTGCCTTGTACAAAAACACTACATCCTGGACTTCTCATCATGAATTGTTCTGTTTGTACAAGGACTTCATATTTTACAGCTCAAAATGACTTCAAGTAGGCTAGTTTTGTCTCTGAGGCTGCTGCTTTCTGTTGCACAACATGGAGGGGGATAATTTTCACGCTCACAGTGCTTGTTCCTCTCAGACGTGAACAAACACAGACAGTGACAGGCCCTCAAAACTGTCAAGAGGCCAGACGGGCTCTGCAGTGACTCATGGAAAAACGGTAATGCAAGGCAGATAGCTGTTCATCAGATAACATCACAACGATATTTTAAGAACACATCAAATATTGATTAGATCTGTAATGCAGGCTGATAGAGCTGAACTGAAGTGTTTTAACAACAACATGTTTTGAAGTCTCAGCCATGCAGTGTCAGGTTGTGGTTTTAGCCTCCCACTTGTGAGTTAACCAACCGCAAAACCCTGCCCAGAAACTGTGGTGGTCCCGTCACACCTGAGCAACTGCACTTATAGACACGGCAAGTCTGTCAAACGATGGGTTTCGCACTGAGGCTGTACATTTGGGGCTGTAGCTTAGTGTGTAGGCTAACATTAGCATTAGCTCTGTCGTGCTGCATTAATAACTATAATGAGGTTAGGTTTAGCTGCCAGGGATAAACTTGTTACCTGTGATTGCATTACATTACATTGGTTAGCTCTCATGCTAAATAAACATGAAAAATCCAAGTATGAACATTACAGTTCAGATTTAAACAACTAAATCCAAACGCCAGGTAGCTATGGCTTAATCTACACTACAAAACATGAACAAGTTTGTTAGCCTATTTCATCTCCATGTCTTCTACATGAAGATGCTCATGTTTTGCTCAGGACATGTAGCTTCATCCTCAGTCTTGAACAATTACCTACTCTTTGTAGCTGCCATGTGTTAATATAATAAGTTTTTCACAGAATTAATCTGAGAACATTAAAAAGGTAGCTAGAGACGTGTGTTAGCATTAGCTCATACTAATTTGCTACAGCTGAAAAAATTGGCTAAACGCGGTTGTCATTTCAGCTAACAGTGTCCGCAGGGTATTAGCTTGAAATGAGAAGATACTTTTGTTGATTTCACTGGGGGAAAAAAACTGCATATTTGCTGCGTGAGAACTGAAACCCTGACAAATGTATTGGGGATTTTTAAGGACGACATTTCCTGCCTTTTGACCTAAAGAATATTGTTTTAGTATCTCTTTGCATCTGCGGCCTTTGGAGGGGTTTTTCCCCCCTTTTTCTAGAGGTGTTAACAAAAGTCATTTGAACAGTTCACAGCATTTTATTCCTGACTATCCCTCCTCTTACATACTTCTCATCAACTCCCACTCATCTTGTGTCACTGCATGTATTGTTTCAAGTGAATCACCCACAGTTGATTGCGCTTAATGTGCAAGATTATCCGTTTATAAGGAACAGACTTCGCACAGATGGTTAACAGAGACCAGGCCGATGTGCTAAAAGTGGGTCTGGATGAATGAACAGATGAGTGGAGATGAAACAGAGCAAGTACAGCTGCACAGCTGGAATGGAGACAAGGTGAAGAATCTCTCACATCACACACACACACACGCACACACACATATACAGACATTTACAGGAAAACACACATTATGCACCCACACACCACATGTGCACACACAGAGATACTCACTAGTAGGCATGCACACACACACCCTGCGCTGCAGAGTAGCCAGAGCGGATAAACTCAGGAGTCCTTTTATGGCTGCTGAAAACAAAGCAAAGATTGAATGTTATACCAGAGGCGAAAGTACTGTTATGATATGACATGCTAAGCCAGGAAAAGACCGTCTGTACCCCCCCCCCTCCCAACACCTCCCTGCGCCTCCATCACCTACAACTCCCCCCTCTCCATGCTGCAGGCTAGCGTTATTAATGTATTGACCTGCATTATTGATGCATGGCATTATGATAATGGCTCTGAGAGCACTCATGGGGAGTGGGGGTGAGGGCAGTCGAAGTGTGTGTGCGTCTGTTTCAAGGGAGTGAGGAGATAATGGGGTGAGGGGTGGAAGGGCGGGAAGGGGGGTGGCAGCGTGACTGGACATTAACAGGTCCACGTAAGAGTGAAGGACGACAGTGTCCAATTCTGAAGAAAAAATGCGGAGATCCTACATTTGACACATCCCAGTTTAATACAGAATTGACTCGTCTTCTCAAATGACTAAGCCTCTGCTTTCTTTTCATCTGTCCATCTGTCTCTGTCACGCAATCAGTGTCTATCTTTCCTCATCTCTGTTTGAATCTCAGTATCACTGGACCGTTCGCCGTGGTTGGTGGGCTAGTGACGCAGACTGAAAACTTGATATGCTGCGAGACACTGAGCAAAGAAAAGGGCTTCATGAAGACCGCATGCCAAAAGATCCCAGTCTAATACCACACACAGTTTTGATGAGCTTGGTTTGATTCAAGATTTAAACAACTTACAACAAACTTACAAGTAATTTTGATCAATGATTGATTTTTTTTTTTTTAAATCCAACCACAATTTGAAGATTTGTTTAATTTAGTGCAGTTAAGAGCCGAAATAACAGTGATGTATTCATTTAAAAAATTGATTCATTATTTAAACCCCAGATTCCCTAATCCCTGTGAACACATGCAAACTATTTACTGATAATATCTTTAGGTTTGAAAAGTTTGCTGGACAAAATGAGACATCTGGGGACATCATTAGGCTTCAACTTTCTTTTGGTTCTAGCAGAACCATCAGTCAACAGAAACTCTGAAAGTCCAAGGAAGAGATGACATCTGGAGCTCACAGCTGTACTAAGAGGTCTGAATAAGGTGCAGCAAGAAATAATCCATCTAATCTTCATCAGAACTGTTTTAAACTAGAACTTTTTTTTTATTATCCATTAATCAGTTGTTGTAGGCTTCACAATAAAAAATACATGTTTCATCACATACTACACAGAAAAGCAACAAATCCTCACTGAAGAAGCTTGAACTCTTTCTGTCAGTTGTGTAATTGATTGATTGATTAATTGTTTCAACACTACTTGACATCAGCTCAACGCAAACATAAATAAAAGGTGCACAGGAAAGAATTTGCTTGTCAACAATTTAGATGGCAGAGATTTTGAGGTCGTACTCTCACAGGCTACCTCCCACCTCCCTATCGCTCTCTCTCTTTCTCTCTCTCTCTCTCTCTCTCACACACACACACACACACACACACACACACACACACAGCTGCTCTTACAAATGGGTCTGTTGCATAATTTATTGTGTTTCCCAGTTCTCTATCCAGCTGAAATACAATTCCATAAAACATGCAATATTGATTGTGTGCTCTGCAGATATATCTGTCCTAGGAAATCTTGCAGGTATACAAACTATTTATGCAACACATGTAACATGTGTATGTAAAAAAATCCAACCTGAAAATACATTGTTGCTGTTTATATTTGTATTTTTAGGTGTTTTTTTGGTCTAGTCTCCAGGTAACATCTCTGCAGTTACACATCTTGTTATATGTCTGACCTTATTCTTCCAAATTTACATTTTGTACAATTAAAAGTAAAGAGAAACGTCTTTCAAACATGTCCATACAGTATAAGGGACATGTTTCCATTGTCTCACAGATGCATTACAAAATGCACTCTTGACCTTTGATTTTAGCCGTGGTATTCTGGCAGAGGTTTGCAGCAGCCTGGAGGTGGAATTTCAACAGTGGTAGTCAAAAATATACAGCATGGCATCAAATCAACGTTGGCTTTGAAAGTAAATAAAAAAAAGCTTTAAAGTAAATTCTGTATTTGACTAGAAGCCAGTGAATGGAGACCAGATCATGATATTTTTCTGCATGTTTCCTCTCAAACACATCTGAGACGGAACAGACTGACCTCTCAGAAAAGCAAGTGACTTGGCGGAAAACTGTAAAACCATTCTGTGTAAAATTGGAAAATTCATAAAAGTGGATGTTCAGAGTGTTCAGAGTGCATGCAGCTACCGACTGCCTCTTCATGTGGATCTGACTGGGTTTCAAGAGACACTTAAACTGACCCACTTTTGATGTCTAATAGCATCAAAAAGAAGAAAACTTGCGTTGTCACAAAATGAAAATGGAGTGGATTTGAAAATCTTAAGCATGTGCTTTTGTCAATACAGACATCGTCTTACAGATAAAAAAGTTCAATAACCATTTTCTTTCCGTCTCTTTCAGGTGAAACTTTCTCAGAAAACCTCAGTCACACAGAGAAATGTCAGCCCTGCACGAAATGCACAGGTCTTTTCCGCATGGAGACGCCTTGCACGGACTCCAACGACGCCATCTGTGTGTGCGACTACGGCTACTACCTGAATGGACTCTCTCAGATGTGTGAACCCTGCACCAAATGTCCTGAAGGCCAGGGCATGCTGCTCAGCTGTGAGCTCGACCACGACACTGTGTGCGAGGAGTGCAGCGGGGACACGTACTCGGACCAGGAAAGTTCTCGGGAGCCCTGCATCCCCTGCACCCTCTGTGATGGAGGGGAGGAGTTACAGCCCTGCACATCTGTCAGTGACACAGTTTGTGAAGGTAAGACGATTAGGCTGTATGCAAAGACATGAGCAGATAACAAATATCACGTTATGCTGAGGGTAATTCATATTAATGAGAGTGGTATTGATGTTTTCATCTAAAAAATAAATCGATTAAACATATTGCCTGTAATTGTAAACCAATTCCACCCACAAGCATTTAGCTGCCAAGTAGCCCAATGTGTCATATATATAAAAGAGTCCGATATAGCTGACTAATACCACTCAGAGGTCTGTGGGTATAGAGCAACAAGGATATTAGTTCTGATGAATTACATTGTTGATGACTTTTACAGATGTCATTTTTAATGAACTGAGCACCCTGAATGAAACAGTGTTCTCCTTCATTGTACTGAGTTGACAGCAGAAATCTCAGAGATGGATATCGCTCTGCCCCTTTTGGCGAAGTCTCCACATGAAAATAGGTTATTAAGTTCAGAAGGTTTAAATCTGAAAATAAGACATAAATAATACATTCATGAGATTGTTTTACCCTGGGTTAGTAAGAAAAAAAAGACAATTAATCCGCTTGTTTGGGAGATTTATTTTTCAGCTATTTAGCAAATGGCTGTGGGATGACCCTATCTAAACACTGGGCAAGTTTATCATGAACTTCTATGCAGAGGCAGTGAAGTTGAATGATGGGGTGCATTACCCAGGGTCACTGTGGACTGAATAGAGTCAATGTGAGCACATATTCGCTGTCCAGCACTGTGAGGACAGTGGGACCCACTGGACATCCACATTGTCCGTCACATAATCGCATCATCTCAGTGCGACACTCTAGACATTGTTAACCCATCGACCTAAATGCCACGCCAAAGGTTGACTCATTGTCTTCACCGACTCATCCCATCCAAAGACACAAAGACCACACTCTTTCTATGCTGAGGGTTTACAAAGAGGTCATATCTCTGAAACGGGGTTCTGAATTTCTTTTATATCATTGCACCCTGTGGGTATCGCACTTCAAATCACAAATTCCATATGACTGCAGTCACTGCTCATTCCAATGACCTGATGCCGCACAGATTAAATCAACGCTTTTGTGAGATGACAATAAAAGGAGTCTGTTGATCAGCCATGCAGTCTGTTAGGCCAGCGGTTTGAAGGATGTTGTTATCACAGTGGTGAAGACAGAGCGAGTCTCAGGCTAAAGGGAGTCTTTTGTGCCTCTCCCACGATCCTGTTTGGCCTGCGAGGGATTTCTGTTTAGCCCATGGGGCTACTTGACGGAACAAGTAATGAGTGTAACAGATAGTAAAACTTATGTAGATTTGTGCTGCGTATTTTTTGTGATCACTGTGTGTCTTGTCTTTGGTTGTGAATTTAAATTACAGTGGATGATTTGAGCTGACACTGAAAAGACTCTGTGCATCTTAAATCTGATTTTAACTCTGAATTATTTGACTATTTTTGGAATTACACCATATTTCCACTTTATCAGCTGTGGTGTGACGTTCAGGTTTAAGGAAGAATGATCAATGATCTGTCAGAAATTTTGGTTTCGGTATTTCCATGATTTGAACAATGTGTGTGCAAATCCCTTTGCAATACAATGTTGATTCTCTAAGAAGTCGTGTGAGGGCTCGTAATTTAAACACATTACTAAGTTACATTACCAGTAGCAGTTTGTCGTCTTACTATGAGTAAAATGAAGGGCTGAGGGCTTTGTTAAAAACAGAAAATGAAATGTGGGTGTGGTAGATTTAGAGATATGTGGATGAGGTTTAGTTTGAATCAGATCCTTCTGATATGATTGGATTGTTAAACGTGGCTTAGCAAATACAGCAGAGCAATACCACAAGATGTGATAAGGGCTAGAAAAGAGCTAAATGTATGTTTAATATAACTGTCCCTCAGGGTAATCTTACAGGTTATCTAACTAATTACTTTTGCTGTTGTATGTAACACTACGAAAAAAAAAAGTTAAAATTGAAGACATCAGCCCAGCCTGGCAGAGTGATTAAACCTTGCAGTGTGAGTTAATGCATCAGACGATATTAATAAATTGCCCAGCGTCTGCCCGTCTTTGAGAGAACCAGGGAAAATACCACAGACAAAGATGGTTATTTGATAACCAGAAGTGGACACAACATATTGATGTTGCAGAGAGTGCCCCTCTGCTGTGGAAAAAAACAGCATCTTCCATTGAGGATGATGCTTTAATGCAGCTTGATTCAACTTGTGGTCTGAGAGAGAAGTGTGGTGGAAGATGATTCACCCTGAAATCAAGATACAAGGAACCAGAACTCCAATACTAAAACATCATTTAGATAACTAACACGGTATATTTCATGATTAATGTGAATTAGCTGCGTTTCCAGGCATGGTGGCTCAAAGTCCATTGTGTATGGGCTTCATCATCGTATGTTGTTCCTCACTCTAACCCAATCATGTGCTCTTTATTTCTAATGTAATCTAACGAAGCACGAGCGTTATCAGCACTTACAAATCTGTAGTGCTGCCAGACGTTCGTATCCATTAGCGTTGTGGAGTCAGACGACACAGGCCCAAAGGCTAAACACAGTCAGGAGGGTGGAGCGAGAGAGAGGAACACACAGAAGGCCACTGCCTGTGAAAAGACAAGTCGTAACTTGAGACATTGGAGACATAGTTAACCTGAAGACAGAAGGACCAGGACATCACTTTGACTATACTGTTGGTTATTTTTGGAGGGAAACCTGGATTTACTCTTGTTACTCTTTGGATTATACTCGAGTTTAGGCCAGAGGTGAAATGTACTTTGTGACAGTTCTGTTCTCCCTTCTGTGTGGACACAAGCCTAGCTGATATGTGGGGTGAAAATCTAATTTCTCTTCACTTTTCCAAAGGGATTTGTGGTTTGTTTTGAGTCTTACCAGAGGAAAAACTCTCTCTCTGTCTCTGTCCAATGGTAAAACATGTTAATACTGACCAGACTTTGTTAGGCTAGACCCACAGAGTTGAGGGACCCAAGGCAAGATGCTTATCTTAAGAAGTGTGATATGACTTCCACTCTTCTGCGAGCCGCCGAGCAAGGTCAGAGGTTGAAGGTCATGGCAGGCTTGTATGTGGAGAGGGTCTTTGTGGAAAGTTAGGGTTTCCCCTGGGGAGGTGTGTCGAACAACATGGCATAATCCTTACAATCCTTTCAAGGGTCACATCAAGAAGGGGGGCGCAAGTGCAGTTGGCCAAAAATAGTGCTCTCATTAACTACTCCTTCAAAGCAGTATCTACTGTGTTATCATGTCTCTTAATCCCTATCAGAGATGGAGGGGGTTTGGTTTTCAAGTAAAATGAGAGATTATTTGAGAATGCCTGTAAGATTGGCCAGTCATGGTTAGTCATGGTTAGGGCTGAATGAGCAGTGCTTGAGTTTGACTGATAGGTTACAACCTGTTCTTATCATCAGGTTTTTGCTATGAGCCCTTAAGGCTGCTGGGAAGTTGGGGCTTTCACTCCATGACCTTGTATCTCCATAAGATTGTACCCTCGATCCACTGCACATATGTGGGGTGACCTACTGCCCAAAGCCTGGGTTTCTGGTTCTCTGGCAGCAGGGGCAATAGGTTGTGCCTTCAGGATACATGCAATTGTATTATTCATGCACATACACGCACAAAATGCTGCTTCACGGCATCATTTGATTATGAGTCACTAAGCACACACACAAAACCATGTATGCGCACAGGCACTGATATTCAAGCACATGGTGAAATCAACAGGATGGCTTATTGAATATCACAGATCTGAGGACAGCATATGGGAGGATGAAGGTCGAATGGGAGGGGTGGAGAGGAAACAAGAGGGGAGGGCATGGTGATTGGGCCAAGTGCATTTGGTTATTGAATTGATAGGTGAGTAGGAGGAGGGAGCCGTTTCCTTCCTGAGTTTGGTTGACCTTAACGATTGACAGGCTGCCCTCCAGAAATCACAAAACATAATCTGCTAACCTGCGCCATGCACAGCACTCAGGGCCAAGTAAATTCAGACAGAGGAGAGGGAATGAGGGAGGGAAAACAGGGGAGGGATAGAGGGAGAGGCGGAGAGAGGGAAGATGGGAATGTCTGAGGTTTTCTTTTCTTAGTTCACATTTGAGATTTGTGCAATAGGAACTGACAATTCACTAAGCCCCGTCCCCTTCGTTACAGTTTGCTATGCCTGGTAAGGTTTCTCTTCATCCATATAGAAGTACGACATATTTATCAGATTTGTTAAATTGCCAGATTTGAGCAGCTATAGCTTGTTAACCAATTCAGCTAATGTTAGCTCTATAAATTGGTTTAAAACGCCATCCTTGGCTCACTTTTTAATGCTGGGGTGAGGTTACTTGACAGAGAGCATTTCCAGTTGCTTTAGAGTAGACATAAATCTAGTTAGAAGCTTAATCAATTTTACAACACTGCTCTTGCATCTTTGATTTCTAGAAAGCCTAAAAAAAGACACCACCCCTCTAAACTCCTTAAATGTCACGTATTGCTTTTCTAAGAGGCAGCATGCACATGTGAGGCTTTCCTGTGACTGGACAATCACTTTGTGTGGGTGGGGCTTAGTAAATGGTCAATTCCAGCAAGTCTCTCAAGCGGGAGACAAATGAGGAAAACGATAAAGGGCAAAATGCCATCGACATTCCTGATTTCCTGTGTCCGACGCATCACCACATCAATAGTTGTGAAGAATCCTCAACCCCAGACTGACTAAACAATTCACCGTCTTTGTATTGCACAGTCACTCATTGTGTCGCTATAGCTTGGTTTCCACACATCTACTGACTTATATCTCTACTGACTTGGACTGTAGGGCCACAGTTGACCTTCTCTCTTTAACCCTTTTGCTCCCTTTACCACACAGAGTGAGCATTGTCGTGGTGACGGAAGTTTTAAAGTCGACTGTGTCTCTTACTGTGCTGCCAAACAAGAATTGACCTCTTGTGGCCATGACTCAGTCTCCTGAAGTTCCCCCGCATTCCCCCAAGAATTTGCCCCCCGAGGTTCCAGGGGGAAATTTTCGGAGCTGATTTGGCATGAGTGAGGTCCAAGGGTGACCACAACACTTGCGCCTTCGCTCGTGCCGTTCATTCACTGCCAGAGCTTCTCCGTAGGAAGTCAAGGTTTTGTCCTCACGAGGATTTACAGCATGCGTTGGGGGAATTGTGTCCTCGCCAAGCCAAGGCTTTTTCTCTCTGATATTTATCTCCTTATCTATCATAGCTGCCCGGAGCTGAATTACAACTCTGTGGCGTAAAAGTAGGAAATTTCATGTACTTCTGTGTTACTGGTTTATTCGTTACGTTGTTTCTGTCACAGTGAAAGCTGTTTTTGTACTTTCTTGAAATTCATGTCTTTCAACTGGTAATGAGAGTCCATAAATTAAGATTGTATTTTCTGATCGTTTGATTGTAAAGTGACTGACATTGGGTTTGTCTATAAACATTAATAATAAAGGGTGTGTTACTAGAAAGTGGTGGCCAAGATTCAAACCATAAAGCAGGACAAGGGGGAAGGCAGGGGAACACAGAGCAGCAGTGAGGAGAGTGATGGAGGAAGCACAGGAGAGCAGAGAGAGAGAGAACAGATGCTGAGAACACGGCCTGGTCGATAAAAGCGATGGAGTTACTCCTCCGCACTCTCATGTTTCTCTGGTTGACCTCTACGAGTGCTGATCACATTCTGCCGCAGCACACACACACAGACACACACACGCACAGAGACGCACAAGTGCACACACACATGCACCCTGCACAGATTCACCAACATGTGTACACATTCAGGGGTGTGTTCAGTCCGGAGCACGTGGACAGAAAAGTGAAATGGTTCAAATGCTGATCAGAAGAACAGGGGCGGCAGCATTCTTCAGCGCTTGTTGTAGCAACGTGAACGCTATAACAATGCCTGCTACTGGGGAAGACGCTTGAGTTTTGTTGGGCAGGTCTTGGCAGCGGTCTCAGCCGCACTCAGGTGTAATGACATATAATAAAGAAAACACAGTTTACTGGCGTCGGGAACTCCTCCTTCCTTTTTGGTTTGAACTCAAAGCTGGCTTTCAAAGTGCATGGTGTATTGAAACAGCAACAACACCTGTTTGCCAGAGGTTGGAATAACAAGTTTAACTCAGGTGTGGCTGCTTGAGAGAAGCCCACACGTAGACACGTTGAACACAGATAACACACACGCTCCCAAACACTCATGCGAGGGAACAGAGCGACAGCAGAGTTCTTTCTATATAATTACTCATTCGATGCTGGCAAGTGCACATGCAGCCAGATTTCCAGTCACGAGTTAATTATTCACAGACAAACCACCCTGGATGGAAGGTTCCGGTAATTTCACTAACAACCAAACAATGCTGAACAATAAATGTAATAAATGGTTTGCTCAAGGGAGGTGAATGAACCTATAATTTTGACAACTCTATGCCTTTGAGTTTTTATGATTTTAATGACAAGCTATTACCACATTTTGACCAGAGAGGTAAGAACATGCCCTAAAGTCTGCACTCTTACAGTCTGAGAATCACATGTGCTACAGTCTGGGTAAAACTATGGATTACGGAGCTTATTATTAATCTGTTTTTTGTGAGTGAAAACCATAGTCTCTTAGAGGCCGAAGTTATTACTTCAAATGCCTTGTTTCATAACATATGAATCATGAAACAATAATTTAAAGACAATACAGATGTGGACACAATTGTGCAGTTTCTTCCTTTTGAACATGACTTTTCTAAATGGTCATGTGTCAGTACTTTACATTAATACTCTCTCCAGAAACTAAAAATCAGTGGATCTCCTACTATTTACCTTCAGTGTAGTTATTTCCTCCTGTTTGAATCAGCTGTTATATTTTTGTATTTACCATATTCTAAAATTTTGTGCATACCTAATGTCATTTATTGTGTTCTCTTTAAATCTCAATGGTCCAAGGCTATGCTATGAGGAGATCACTCCTGAGCTGATCATTAAAATGTCTTGACATGGTGACTCTCTTAGAGCAGTGGTGTAGTAACCACTGAGCTCTGGAAACAAGCTGAGCTAAGCATGGGGGGAGGTCACCCTGCACCGAGGCCAGACCATCTGATGTAAGAGGTTGAGCAAGTGGATCAGTAAAGGCACTTAGGGCCTTGGTTTAGTTGTTAATTATAGAGGGAGGGAAGAGGGAGAGTACAGCAATGATACAGAGATGTAGGGAGAAAATGGATGTGTAACCCCTACTTGTGCCTGTCACTTTAAGACCGTGTCAGATCTCAAATAGGAAATAAGGGTTGACTTTGATGAGGAGATTGCAATTTACCTGTTGACCTGTTAAATTAGACCTGCAATATCCACCCTGAATAACACACACAACAACAGAGTGACAGTTTTAAGGAAAAAATGTTGAACCCAGTGAAGATCCCTCACGTGACAATATTTCAAAGGAGTAATAAAATTAAAAATTAAAGTGAACACTGCATTAAAGAACTACGCTATCTATATTATCAACTCAAAGTTGGACTCACTATACACACTTCTACCAAGTATCCTTGTTTGAACCACAACTGCGAAGATGGTAGAGGAACCGAGGACTGAGGACCCAACCGAAGGACTCAAATCAATTGTTTGCAGCTCTAAACAGTTCTACACCGTCCAGCTCGCAGTCGTAGCTCCTTGACCGTCTCAGTGTTCAACTTATCTATCAGATTTCTAACTTATGACTTTATTCGAGTATGAGTCACTAAGCACACAGACAAAACCGCGTTTTTATCAGTTCCATTCTCGTTTTTACCTCTTCAGCATCCACGCAGACCATGCAGCGGCCGAGGGGAACAAGCAGAGACGGGTACCCAGGTAAGATGACCACTCCTGGCAGCTTTTGCCCACTGAAACAGAGCATAGCAACAGTGACACCTTAATTAAAGCGACAGTAACTCATATATAGTTTGCAATTTAACTTAGGTTTAGGAGAAGATGTTTTTGTTGCTTTCATCTTTGCAGCCTCTTGATAGTCTCTTGTACATCAGTGTTCAATTTATATGTCAGATTTCTAACTTATGACTTAGTTAAATTCTCATTTTTTCTCTTCAGAACCAACGCAGACCATGCAGCGGCCGAGGGGAAGGCACAGAGAGAGGTACCCAGGTAAGATGACCACTCGGAGCAGCTTTTGCCCACTGACACAGAGCGTAACAACTGCAACTAAAGGGACAGTAACACATATATAGTTTGTGATTTAACTGAGGTTTAGGAGAAGATGTTTTGTGCTGGATCCTTCTTTTGAAGAATTATTCATAAATTTTAACTTGAGAAAACATTTACAGTAGAAGAAAAAAACACATGACGTACAGCTGAATTCTCAGAGCAGAGTAGAAATAACCTAGGGTTAAAGTAACCCTGGTTACAGATGGATGGTTAATAACAAAAAAAGAATAAAATGTTTGACAAAAATGATATTGTGGTAAGGGAGAAAAAGTGCTTCCCACCTGACGTAGAGACTGATTGACCAAGAATGAAATGCCTGATAGCTTGAGGCACAATGGATGGAGTGAGGATTGACGGATAAAGAGATGGGGAGGGGGCATTTGTGCTGGACAAAGAGGATCTCTGTCAATGAATGGTGTCTGATTTCGAGTATGTTTGTGTTGATGGGGGGGGGTCAAGGCAGCCAAGGAGAGGCAGACAAGCCGTGATAGTAATGGTGCTGTGTATGTATGTGTATGTATGTGTCTGTGTTTGTCTATGGGGGATACGGAAGAGGACGGAAAGGAATTTTATACGTTCCAGTGTGTCAATAGCTTCCTCTCTGTGTTTCTTCCTTGTTCACTGTTATATTTACAGTACATTGGTATTTTTGATTAAAGCTACTCCACCTTTCTAGCAGTGCACATATTGCTTTAGCATAGTAGCCTTGGGCTGCTAGCCTCAAACAGAGATGAGGAGCAGTCTGTTTTTTTATTCATAAGGTTTAACATCGTTTATCAGCCATCACAATTACTCCAAAGCTGCTTAATTAAGGTAAAAATGTAGCGTAGTTAAGGTAAAAAAATCCTGCATAGTTCCTCTTTGAACTGTTGCAGAAGATGAGGCTGCAACAAAATAACATGATGAAAAAATCACCAGTCACAGCAAACGAGGAAGAATAAAGTAAAATAAAGTAGATGATGCGATGGAAGAATGGCGTTTGTGATTGTTTCATGTATGGAGGAAGGAGGGTGCTGTGGGATAAGCTGGCCAGTTGTTATTGTGCAGTGAGGTTAAAGGCTACTTAATAACAATACATAAAACGCTGATAGAAACCTGCAGCAACACAAATCTGTAATTTGTAATATTTAATTAGTAACAATCAACACATCAAATTCACTTTCCAAGTGCCCCATCAAAGAAAACTGGCACAGTACAGTGGATAACCCTGCTTGGCAACAAGTTTCCTGTTAGACCTCAGTGTAATCTGACACCAACATTAGTATTTCAGTGAAAGAAAAATCAATGGGTTTGAAGGTTAATGATGAAGAATAATTGACAGGCAGTATAATAACTTGACAGGATGTTGGTGTATATTGGTGCTGCCTTAAAATACTTATCACATCCTCCTTCAGCTAAATGGCCCAAAGCAGCTGCGCATCCGTCAAAATAAGCATTCATTAAAAATGTTTTCGTCTCATTAGTGAAAAATGGCCACCTTCCACTCAGCAATTCTCCTGGGCTATTTAGAGGCCTCGGAAATCAACGGGATGATTTCCTGTTGTTGATGTGAGTAACTGTAAGTAAGTGACAGGCGAGGATAGGTTTCCACATCCGCGGTGAGGAGCGAACAGGTCTGTTCAGCGCTAATGGCTGGAAGAAAGTGGGCAGGACTGGATGGACAAACTTGTTTTTACCCTTGTTAATGGCTGCCTGGGGAGTGGGGGAAATGACCAAGTGATGTGTCCTGTGATTGTGTGTGGGAGCACTTGTGGGCAGCATTAGAGACATTTATGGCTACGATGACTGTGTTGGATAGGAAAGAAAACAGTGACACGAGCTTGATGATAGGGTAGATGATCTGTCTGTCTCAGTGTCACATCTGCAGCATCTTGATCTGACTTATCTGTCATAAACAAGAGATTACAGGTTACAGGGCGTGTTTGTGTCGCGGTGCGCACAGATGAGAGCTGCGACACAGGGTTGGCATCATTTATGTAACCATCACAATCACTCCGAAGCTGTTTAATTAAGGTAAAAATGCAGCGTAGTTAAGGAAAAAAATCCTGCATAGTTCCTCTTTAATATAGACTGGTTGTCAAATTCATGTCCATTGAGAAAAAAGTTGAAAATCACTGCACTCATTTGCAATTTAACTCAAATGGTGAATGAGACAACTGGAGTATTTTGCAATATTGTTGGGCAAACATCTGCAACATCTATTGACCACATATTTACTAACAATAGTGAATTATGTTCTAAAGCAATATCTGTTCCCATAGGGTTTAGCGATCATAATATTGTTGCCATTGTAAGAAAAACATCAATTCCCAAAGCAGGGCCTAAAATACTGTATATGTTCTATAGAAGGTTTTATGAAAAGGACTTTCTCAGAGATACACTGTAGGGAATATTGATTGGAACCAGGGGTTGACACTAAATGAGGATGGCAAAGCTATTAAATTATTTAATGCACTATTTCTCTCTGTAGCAGGTCGTCGTGCACCTTTAAGAAAATTTTCAGTGGGAGTTACTAAATCACCTTGGATTGATAGTGAACTTAGAGAAAGTTGGAATAAGCTGCTGTTGATGTTACAGGAACTGAAAAATGGCAAGAGTATTGTGTAATGAGAAATAAAGTCACAAAGTTAAACAGAAAGAAGAAAAAAGTGTCACTCTTCTGTGTGATTTGTCTCGTCTTTTTCATGAAACTGTTTTTAATTTGACTTGTTGGATCAGATAACTGATATCTATTATACTGTATCTGATATGTCATGTTCTGTAATACTTTGTAGTATGTGGACCCCAGGATCCAAATAATGAATAAAGAATAAATAATCTATGACATGCCTCTCCATCTGTTGCTCTGGATAGCGGGGGAAAGTCCAAGGAAGAAATTCTACTTTGTTACTCTAAGATGGTTTTATGTGGGGCGCAGTGTGACTCAGTGGGCTGAGCAGGTGCCTCATATGCAGTCCTCACTGCAGCCGGCCCCAGTTTGAATCCCGCATCATTTGCTGCGTGTCATTCCACCTTTCTCTCCCTCCCCATTTCCTGTCTCTCTCAACTATCCTATCAAATAAAGGCAAAAAGCCCACAAAAATATACTTTAAAATTTAAACTTAAATACTTTACAATAATGCAAACTACTTAAAAGCTCTTTGGAGCCTTTAAGCATATTGTTTTGGTTTTAGGGTGAGCAGCTTTACTTCATTTCCAGCCACAGCAAGAAGCTGGAAAACAGGTGAAAAACAAAAGACAAACTAGTGAAAATACTTTATTATTTGGTAACAACTGTGGAAGATATTTCCATGGGTTGTTGCCAGTAAGAAGGTGGTGGAGACCAAAACTGTGATAAAAAACAAATAACTCATGGTGGCTACAAACATGACGTCAGGCGAATGCTGACATAGCTTTTTATCAACTGGATGCACTGGTGTCACTTTGTTTTATTTAATCTCATTAAAATTTTTCTCTGCATGAAGATTTGCTCTTCACAGGTCATGACTCTACAACGCCATTTATGGATCCGTTCTCACCTGTCTATGAAGACCTTCCATCTGAGGGCCCCACAGAGAGCAGCAGCACCACCACCAGCGGGGATTCCCAGGAACGGCTCTATCAGGGTCTGAACGACAAACTCATTCCCATCTACTGCTCCATCCTGGCAGCCGTCGTGGTTGGCATCGTGGCGTTCATTATCTTCAAGATGTAAGGACACAAATGAGAAACAGAATTAGAAAATGATGCATTTTGATTCTTGACAACTCCAAAGGACATGTCAGTAACAGTGATGTATTTTTGGGTTTCCCTTTTTTCTGCAAAAAGAAACAAGCATGACAGTGTTTCATAAGAACAAGTTGCAGGTGGAAATGAATTCTTAGAATGTTTTAGCCAGACTTATAATCACAAATGTCCATATCTGACCTAGGTTTTTAGTTGGAGGAAACTTCAGAAATAGGTTCTTCTGATCTGGAGGATTGTTCAAATCCATTCAGAAACAGTCTTTCCTCAGCAATCTCTGAGCAGATAACAATTCTGTTTTCTTTGGCAACCTACAAAGAGAGGAAGAAAAGGTGGTGTTAGAAGTATCAACAGTGGTGTCTACGTGGCCTATCCTCTTGTAAGTGACCTGAAATTAGAGTAGAGTCATGAATATACAGTGGGATTCAGACGCCTGAGTCCCATCACATTTCTGGACCTCACTGTGTATGCAGTTCTATCGTCTGTTGACCCCTCAGGGAAGCGATGGCAAGAGAAAGGCATCTGATGCTTATTACAAATGCATATGAACAACAAAACTCAATCAGGTTTAGAATTTCCATAGTTTCATATTTAATGAAATCATCTGCTGCTTTTCTGGATGAGAGCACGCTGTCCTGTGGGTCACAGTATGGCCTCATCACTGTCTTCTACATTTACAGGGAAGAGGGTCCTCTCTTTATGTCTACACAGACACCCTGCAGTTTACTGCTTAAGTGTTGAATATACAATATGTTTATCCAACTGCGCGGTATGGCATGGCAAGTGTTGTATGTCTAAACATAGAAGCCTTGTGATAGACCAGAGGATAGTTGGGCAAACACTGGAAGTTTTTAACCAATTAACTGCGACTGTATCTCTGAATATCTCTACACTAACTTACCATGTGAAGTGACATGTGAGGTGGAGATATTCAACTCCCCACTGTTTGAACACCAATATCAACATCAAAGTCTGAGGAGCTTGTCTCATTGAAATCTGTTTTAACTACCATAGTTCTAATGATGGTGTAATTACGCCAACTCCATTAACCACAATCCATGATAGCACGGCACACCTGCCGAGTGTCGATAATATCGCCAGGTCATGCAGAATATCCTCATTTTGCTTGGCACCTACTGGAGGCTAATGTGCCAATGTTGTGTTCACAACTTGTTTTTGCTAAAAGTCAGTCATTGTGAGTTCAAATACAAATTAGGTCCTTGTAATAACTAATACAGTCTGATCACCCGCTGTTTTGATAAAGCAGTTTTATTTTTTTTTCTTCTGAACTGTGTTTTTCTCCTCTCACTCATTTTTATACAGATGGAACAGCTGTAAGCAAAACAAGCAAGGAGCCAACAACTGCACAGTTAACCAGAACCAGACGCCCTCACCTGAGGGAGAGAAGCTGCACAGCGACAGCGGCATCTCTGTCGACAGCCAAAGTCTGCAGGAGCAGCAGGGCCAGACTCAGGCACAGACAGGTAACCTAACACACTAACAGCTGCAACATCACAGAGGCCACTCCCTTAACACCAACACACAGCCCTCATTTATCAAACTAATGTCTAACTAATAGGTGTCAGTGCTTTTGAGCACAAAAGTCAGTGTTGTCCAGCACTGAATTCCCTGGTAATGAGTTTTGTTGTTGCTGTTCTGATTGATAGCAAACCTGAATTTTGGGTTTCTGTGAATGTGAGCTAACTGTTGGCTGCACCCTGACCTGTCCCACCATGTCAGTCAGAGGAAAAGACGTTACTCTATCTGATCAGCTAACAAGGATTGCAACACTGACAGAGCAACAGAGTTTGTTCTTTGGTGCACATGCTCCTGGGAGTTTCCAATCCTGCCCCGACAAACCTGTTTGAGAGAATCTAGCATTTTTAAAGCTATATAATACGTAAATATAGGGTTAGGTTTAGGGTTAAGGGCTGTGGAGGCTCCAGAAAGAAGTATTCAGTCAGCCGTTTCCTGTCTGATCACATCATAAAGTGTTCATCTGTGGTATGTTTGATACTTTGGAGCTAAATGTTTTCGACCTGGTACTTTGACCTGATTTGTTTTGGACATGATACCGTTTCAGATAAGGCTCAACTTACTGCAAATGGAACATACAGCTCAAATAATGAACTTGTTCTTTTCCCTCTGCAGTCGTGACCATGGATGAAGAGCCTTGCTTGCTCCTTCCTCTTCACACCAGAGAGAGAGTGGAGAAGCTGCTGTTCAGGGGCAACGAAGGAGACGACTGCGACCACATGGACGACAGCGACTGGTGCAACCTGGCGGGCCTCCTGGGGTACGAGGAGGAGAGGATCGCGACCTTTCGCCAAGAAGAGCATCCGGTCCGTGCACTCCTGTCTGACTGGGCGAGCAAGGACTGCGCCAGCATCGACACGCTTTGCACGGCGCTGCGCAAGATCAATCGTGATGACATCGCCCAGAGTCTTGTGCACAGCCCGAGTACTGCAAAGCCTACCGCCACCTCTGTCGTGTGACCTACTGAACAGAGAGCAGACCACCTGGACCTTAATCTTAAATTTACTTCCATGGCCACACACACAATCCACATAATTCATGTTATAACCGCTTTAAGCTATCCCCTCATGAAGCCAGCAGTCACAGTGGTGATCCAATGCCATAAAAATGCCTATGTTAATCAATGATTTAGATGGGAAGTTACCAGAAACACAAACTGAATGAATATCAATTTCCTGAATCAAATCAATTAGTCATTTTCCACTTGATTTGACATTGATCTGACTGTTTTATTTGACTTCACCACAGAGCAGCAGTGGGCTTTGAACTGAAGCTAAAGTGCATACATGGCTCTTGATCTTGATCCTGTGCATCTTTGTTCTTCCCTCAAGTCAGTCCATCAGTGTGGCCCTCACTTACAGCCTTCATAAGTCAGTGTTGTACCTCTATATGTTACTTTTCAAATCTATGCTACCAAAGAGGAGTAAACGTCTCCAGACCATACCTGACAAGCCACATTATTTACATGCCGTGTTAGACTTTTTGAATTTAAGTTGACAAATGGCTTGTGTTTGTGTGTGTTACTGCTACCGGAGGAGGCCTACATACCACAGAGTATCTGGATCTTTGCAAACGTGACAATCTGAGGAAAGATGCTTGGATGCATTTCAAATGAACCTGTTCACATTCAGAAAAAAAAAACTAAAGCAAAGTTGAGCATATTATCTATGTGTTGCATTCAAGACATGAAGCTCCAGCACATGTGGACTTAATCTCAATGTTGGCTTGTCTTAAGTGGTTCAAGTTTTCGATGAACTGTTGGCTGGTCTTGGGGCAGATCATTGACTGAGGTAGCATGAGACTCCAGTCTATGTGCTCACGGCCTGTCTGGGTAACACAGGAGCTCCTAAATAGGCTCCTTCATACTGACCCAGAAAAGGGAAAGACTCAGAACTCAACTCACCCAGTAACAACCATGTATTCCTTATGTACATAAGAAGACAAGTGCATACATAGAGACATGCACATACTATACATACATACAAAGCACACATAGACCTGCAGTATGTAGCCATGCATGCATGTACTACACACACACACACACACACACACACACACACAGACACACACATAACATGTATGTATGTATGTATTTACATTCTTGATAATGTAGAAGACACAGACAAATGCCATTTACTGTATGGAGCAGTCTTATGAGGGGGGACCACGTACTGTTTAATCTCACTGTTAGTAGAAAACATAAGGTAACACTGTGTCTTTCAAATATGTCTAATAATTGTATAATTTGCAACGTGCACTATAGATGGTGAAATGCTACATTTACAGTAAACAGCATGCAGAAACTAGCAACTCGTTGTCAGCCAGTGCACAACTTCCGAGACAAAACAAATGTAAAGCTCGTACAAAACAACCGGGATGCAAAGCAAAAAGCCAGGGTTTTCTATCTTCTTTGCTTCATTTCTCAGAGTATCTTGAATGATTGTGTTACATTAGATCAATGGAATACTTCATATTTTACACACCATAATTCAGTGAACAACCAAGAATTGTTCAAGAGGAGACATTGTATTTATCCAAAGCAGTGATTCTTGCGACTGACAATCCTTCAAACACTTGAATAAGACAGGGGAAATGGGACGGAGTAAAAAAAAAGACATAGGGTGTCTTGTTTCCTCATTGTTTGTAACAATGGCCGCTGGATAAAAGACAAGTCAGTGGAGACATAGGTCAAGGGATGTAGGATGAATTCAGGCCATATAAAGGCAGAGCCGTTTTGGATTACTTCAATATAAAGGTGAAACCCAGGAATCTGCATTTGCATTAATCGGCTTGTTTATGCATAGGAAGGCATTCGTCTGGGATTATGTGCTTTTTCTTTACTTTGTACTGTGCTGCACCTATTGGATTTGAATTTGTCAAAACATACTTCAACATTGTAATTACGACATGATTATTGTGCTGCCAACCGGTGACCGATATAGGACCTAGTTTTTTTGTGTTTACTGTCTGTTTGTGGGGGAAAGTGTGAAGGAGCAAATAGTTTACTGTGCTAAACCTGTATCACCAACTTCATCTGTTACTCTTGGGTACAGATTGTACATTGTTACTAACCATTAGCGTACTGAGCTTCATGCTGTAGTGCTACTTTAAATGAAGGTATTCTCACTCTACTCTCTATGGGTTGTTGTATTTTAATTCCCGATCAACCCTTGTGTGTGTCATTTTGTTTGTCCGTTTTGCATCACAAGTGCCTGGGAACTATTTCAGGTGTCTGCTGATGTTGTATATTTCTATTTGTTTTTGTAAGTATATCTTCTTAAATATTTTTTTAAACTTGTAAAAAAAAAAAATAATAATAATAATTTTACTGTTTTTATCTTAGTTAATGCTCTGACGGCACCGCTGTACAATATGTGAATGGGACTTTGTTACAATATCAGTGCTGTCGTAGCAAAAAGAGCAAAGGGAAAGGACCTTTGTGAGGTGTTTGGTGCAATTAGCAAATTATTTACCATCATGTGTATTAAAGTATCGTGTCAATGAGGCCAGGCATAAATAGGGAAAGTTAAAATCAACCACTCAGAGCTGAATAACAGCACTGGTGTAGATAAGAAACACCCACAGACTGTTTTGCTGACTGATGTCTGCCCATAAAGAGATTGGTCTGATAAATGAAACTACATCCATCAGCTTAGCTTAGCATGACTGAAAACAGGAGGAAGCTGTTTGCTTGGCTCTGTCAAAAGGTAATAAACATATAAAAATCTGTCTAATAGCACCTTTAAATCTGAAAAACTAAAATAAATAAAAGCTGGTACATATGGATCTATTTATGCTATTACCTTTGGTTGGTATCTGTTTACACAAGTTTCCAGTCTTTATACCAAGCTAACTGACCGCTGACATAATGACAAGTATATAAAGTACTATTAATCAGCAATTTCCCAAATCTTCATGACTCTGTAACTTTAAAACAAACCCAGCCCATATCAGCACAAATTTAAAAGTATTGCAACAGTTATTTGGGAATATAAAAGCTGCACCGTGGACCTTTCAGCAGGATACAACCGACTTCATGATGTGTGTTTCCCCCAAGAGGTTTTGACTTGAGCAACATGTTGCATGTAGAGTAAGAAGTTGAAAGAATATTCTCAGTTGCCTGAAAGTGGTTTTAAATTCTAATCTGTGGATTACAGCTTCCTGAGTCACAGCTGTGTGAAATGTGTAAAGAATATGACCAAAACAGAATGAATTATCAAAAGGTTGCACAAAACTGTCGTGAAATGACTTTGATTTGATAAGTTTGTTAATTACTAGCGAGAAGCCAGAGGGAAACACTTTCCACTTTGACACCTAAAGAAGCTATTTTTGGCTTGATGCTTGTGTTCAATATGATGCGTTGCCACAGAACTTCCAGTATTTGTTTGGTTTGATAGAAATTAGAGATTTAAACTGATTGAAAATTGAATTGAACTGAAGGTGAACATGTCAAGGTATTGCACTCGAGGGTAACAATGTAATCTTGTACATGGTGGTGGGAGATTGGAGAGGAGGAGCTACGAGACATTGCAGGATGAGGTTTGCAAAAACATGAAATAAAAAAGCCCTGGTAATGTAGCTCACATTGACCAAGACTGACTGTGCACCAGGACTGAATTGTACAGAGAAATACTGAATGTTTCTTGTATACTAATACATATACTGTACCATACTTGATGTGAATTTGCTAAATTCCTACAGCAGACGAGCAGTAAAACCACTAATAAAGCTCTTAAATGCACTTATGCTCTGTATTGATCCAACAATGCACACACCAACCTAAAGAGAGCATGCACTTTCCTCCACAGGAACACAGCAACCTAAATCTTAACAAACAAGAATGCACATTGGTATAAAAGCCCAAGTGTTACAATATTAGGCATTAGTATAGGTCAAGTTATGTATAAACGAATAGTGACATAATCTATTAATACTTTTTATGATGACATGTCACTTAATTGTTCAGTTTTGTGGGAGTTCATAGTGTTGCTTTAGCAAATGGGATGAAAAATGGAGGCATTACGAAAAGTCTCATATCAAATTAAAATGAACTTCACTAAGTGTGGACAAAATGAACGGTGAAACATTTCACAGTAGTTTTTTTTTTTTTTTGTGATTAATTATTCCTATCTGGTGATCCATATGCTTGCATGCTCCTACATGGTCCCAGTATGGTTTGGTCTTGGGGCAAGCCTGGATTCCTTTGTATTCTGCCCTCAGGAAGGAGGAGGCCTGTGCATTTTCCTCAAGCGCCATCATAAAGTCCTTCTGACATGTAATCCAAGCCAAATGAGACAGACTGATTACTGGAGGCTTCAACAGTTGCAGCACAAGGAGCACTGGAAGAGGGAAGGGGGCAGTGAAAATGGGGCAGTGTAGGATGTCTTAGTGCATCATTGGTTTCATCAAACTGACTGCATGAATTATGGCAGTGTGTGTGGTCAGCGTAGCAAAGGCAACACAACACTACCATAATACTGCAGATACCAACAACCTGTCAACACAATTAGACTTACTGTGGTGAGTGATATGGCAAAGTAATGGTGCGTGAAATGACACATGTTATCACATAGGTTCCCACTGGTCTCATATTTTTATGTCATTGCAGGCTTAACACAGTGGCAGTGTTACAAGTGTGAAAATATTATGATAGATTATTATCACATAAATCATGGTTGAAGGGTGGATTAGGGTTTTTTCCAGTGGAAATTACACATGTGCTTGAGGAATTGTGAAGGAAGATGATAAGCTAAGACAGCACAGATGGGCCATGTTTATTGAATGGATTTACAGTACTTACTCACACCAGCGTCTCTTCCTGCACCGGGGCTTCAGTGTCCCTGTATGGGATAAAAGCATCTGCCAAAGAATTAAAGTAAAGTTAGTGTTATTCATACAAAACATGCAAAAGTACAATGTGGCACAAATTATGTCAAAAGTTATGTCATTAAAGAACTTAAATGCTGAGACCTGCTCCTCTGTGCTCCCAGTCTAATTAAACTTGATGTGATTAATCAGCCAGGCTTTAACCTGCCTACCAGCTCCTGACCAGATCTGTTTCTGCTTACTCAGATCAGAAATGGCATCAACAGGTTCTGACCCAGTGCGGGTGTGCTGGATCAGTTTCTAAGTGAACCGAGGTCCAAATGGAAAACACATTCCCCAGCTAAATGCTGCTAACCTCCAGTGAGTCATTAGGGAGGAATGTTTGATGTGTGAAGGGAACCATGTGTGTAGGAGTGACATGTGGTCGTGAAAGAGGATAGTTGGGTTTGGGTGACCAGTTTTGACTGCATGTTTGAGAGTGAGAGAGAGAGAGAAAGTTGTGCTCACTAAGTGACTCCAGTTGTCGACATCACTTAAAATCAGTGTTTATATGTGAATAGAAAATGTATAGTATCTCTAACACTTGATGAAAATCTGCTTCCTCATGTGGTTCAGAGTGAAAACTTGGATGAAGATATATTTTAATATTAATTCAACAGCAATACAACAGGTTTAAATATTCAAATTATTCAGTTGCAGAAAGCTAAATTGATGATTTATGAATAAATCAATTTCATTTTGAAGGCAAAATCTGAACGGTAAAGTTCATTATTATTATTCATTATTAAAAACTAAAAATAAAAAGGATAGTTATGCAGAATTCATGAAACAAATCCTACCAAATATCCAACTCCATTAAAGGAAAGGAAAAACAATCAGTAATGATTTTTGTGTACTGCACAGTTAATTTAGCCAATTTACAACATATTATGGTCAAGTTTATGACTCAGGGACAGTGTGGTCTCAGAATAACATGTTTACCCACTTGACAAATCACCACTGGGATAAGGTGAGAACAAGGAAACAGGACTCCCCAAGGAATGTCCAGAAATGTGAGGCTGTGAAACCTTTACCATGAAAAGACCTTTCCACAGGTCTAAGGCAGAATAACACAGTGACACATATAATCACACTTCACGTCTCAGAGAAAATCAAACCCTGGTTTAATTAGGATGGAGGAACCAAGAGTGCAGTATCTTTATACCACTCTCTAAAGTCTAACTCTAATCCTAACCCTGTAAATCGCCCCCTAACTTCAAGCCTTCATGTCTTTAGCCTCATACCATACAAGTTAGTACAGTGCTCTTAAAAAGCTAATCCCTGAGAGGAGGTCAAAGGTCAGAAGCATCTTCATCTTTACGAGCAGGGGAAAAAAATTCTCTCTGAGGAGTTCAGTAGACACTTACCATGATGGACGACCGACTGTAGCAAGTCTGCAGGTCATTCAGACAACGGCACACGTGCTCTCTTCGGTCGCGGTGTCTGACTGTGACAGGAGATCAAACGCATCACACGGCCAAATGGTGTTGCTGTATGGGAGAGTAGGGAAGACGTGACTGATCTGTCAAGTCAAAGGTCAGCATCTGACAAGGTACCAGAGGAGGAGCAGGTATCTTGTCTTTCTCCTAGAGTCAAACAAGCATGAATTTTAATGGTCAGTTTCAATTTGTATCCTGTTTTGTAAACAATACATGAGAGAATGTATCATATGGGATCGAAATGCAATCTTCTTAATGCTGCAAATAGATTGATGAGGATAAAAGATAGCTGGGAGAGACGTGTCTCCAGTAAGTGCAGGAGAGAAAAACTGTTAATGGAGGTAAGTACAGATAATTGAGAAACCATTCACTAGCACATTTATACTTTATGGATCTCTTGATGCAAACCACTCTTCTTACAGGGGCTCTACTTTGATTTTGACCATGACTTTTAAAATCTGGCTCCACACAGCGTCTACAGCTTCACTGACGGGGGTGTGCTCCGTCTAACTAAAACAATGTAACGTGGCAGCATGTCTTCCAGCAATTGTGCATCCACCACATAAAATCTATTTACTGATACTGATCACTTACAAAGTTTTATCCTTCCTTCAAATGCATTGACAAAGAGGGCTCCCCCTTTGCAATTATTGTCATTCATAACAAGAACGACCATAAAGGATGACATTTTTATCTGTGTTGTTCTTCTAATGTTTACTTTGACATGGTAGCATCTGTGATAAATCAGTAAACAAAGGAACCAACGATCCATCATCTGGAAAATGTCAGATCTGAACCAAAACATGGATGTGAAACATGAGTTTATCAATATTCTCTTGACCACTTTTCATTGTCAATAATACACCACATAAAGTGCTTTTTGCTGTATAATCTCTTGCCTAGGAAACATTAATTTAAACTAATCGTTGCATTAGTTGTGTATTTTAGGAAAAACACAAATATCCACTATCAATCTGCAGTCTATCCTGTGTGACAGTGTTTCTCAGAGATCCCACTCTGCAGTCTTGTGCTGTGTTTACACTTTGCTGCTCAGGGGGGACCACGTAACCCATCGCTTTTACAAGCTGTCCATCTATAAAAATGAAGTGATGTGGTTTCCCATTCTGTTCTATTATTCTGCTCCTCTCCCTCCTCTCCCACCTGCCACTGTTTGCTGGAACAGAGAGGGAGCCTCTGCCAGCACCGCACACAATTAAGTGAAGAGTGATGAAATTATATCTCTGGTCCGGGCAAATGGAGGGATGGGAGGATGGAGAGGCAAAGTGGGAAAGAGGGAGAGTCCATTCTGTTTCCCTCTGGGGCCAAGGGAAATTCTATTAGGCTTATAATAGAGCCATTTTTCACCTCCTTCTACATCAGTCTATTATACTATTCCTCCTCCTGTCCTTTCCTACCTTGTCTCTCCTCTTTAGAGACGGTGCAACATTATTTAGAGTCTGCTGCTCTCCGTGTCTTAGTTCTCACCGGGAATCCTTTCCATTTATCTGGATTTTATCAGTTATTTTTCTGCATTGTGCCAAATCAGGCTCTGGCCTCAACACTGATGAGAAGTCATGAAACATAAACGACTTTCAAACGTTTTTAATTTGTTCAAACTGATCAAATAGTTAATGCATTTTTTAATGCATTAACTTAATTGGATGAAGGCTATAAAACATCTGCGGCCTTAATCCAGGTGATTAAAGTTTAATGACCAGAATGTGCTCTGGAGAGCCGCAGCTTTCATTCATCTGCATTCATTTCCACCTTCAGATATGACGAAGCTTCAACATGTTAAACAGGAAGCGACAAAATAGAGAACACTGACACAATTCACACGGCGTCTTTCAGAAGCTCGTAATTGCTGAGAAATTCCACCCAGTGGCTTTGTGGTGAACAGAGAAGGATTTATTTGTTTGTCATGGGCTGGTTCGGGGGGGAAATGCCATTATGACTTTATTGGTTTAATTGCATTTTATTAAACCACATATATTCCCTGCTTCTATTTATGTCGTCCGTCTGCGTACCAGGTGCCGCATTACACATTCAACTGCACAACGGAAAGTAAGGAAGGAAATCTGTCTATTTGTCATGACAATAACAAACGTCAACCATAGGCCGAGCATGTTGTTCAAAATGTCCGCTTCCTTCATCACATGCTCATGTGAATAGTTTGTACATACTGTGTCTCCTCCCTTTGATGCCTTTGTCAGCCTGTCCTGACAAGTGAGTCACTGAGCCAACAGAGCCTTGGTGTCATAACAGAAAAAAGATCTACAGCACGGTAACAATTGTACCAAGACAGCCGAGATACCTCCAAAGCCTGATCTGCACCTAGAGGTACAAACATACTGCTTGAATGACACTGATACTCCGAGCCAGCTGTAGGTTTCAAACACGTGTCAAAGGAGACTGGCTTTGAAACCCTGTAACCACTTAAGATGAAATGTTTTATATTTAGCCTTGTTCATGTTTCAGGTCCTGTATTAGAAAATCATACCATGGGGGGGACAATTTTAAGCACATGCTGAGAATAAGAGCAGCTGCATGTGCTGCGGAAAGGAGTCATGTCTGTCAGGTGTCAACAAAGGACAACAGGCTGCATCAAAAATGAACAGTCCAAATCAACAAGAACTCAGTGCAAACCAGTTTCCACTGATAATGGCATCATTATTCGATGGTGTAGTTAACTTAGATACTTAAATGGACATTCTGCTTGAACAAATGCTGTGAAAGCTTCGCTTGGCCTGGTATTATCAATAGCTTATGGTGGCTAAGGTTTGCCAGTGATGCTAGCTCGGCCAACCATGTAGCCCTGCATTACGCTAAAGGTCAAAGAGGTTTTAGTCACACATCCAACCCAAATGAAGCTATGTCAGAGTTTTGGTTAATATTGCAGTGAAGTCATGATCTGATCTATCATGTTTGCCGAAGTCAATCCAAAAAAAAAAACAACAACAACTGCCTAAGACATAAACAATAAAACAGACTGTTCTAACAGAGCAAAAGGTTTTTGTCTGATTTATACATGGACACAAAGATCACTTTCACAGGGTTTGTTTTGAAGTAAGTCATCTGAAAATATGAAAAATCAAAAGAAAGTGATTTTCAGCCAACGTGTGGAGCAAACATTAGCCAGTAAAATGACAGTTTGGTGTCATTTGAGCAGAGCTGATAACTGATGCCAAGAAAAGAGTTCCCACCCTCTGACTGGAAAATCATCCTTTCCAAAAGAGTACAGCAATATTAACTAAGAGGGCCAGGGCTTAACGAACTGTCACTTCTATCACATCAAGTCTGCTCTAGACCCCGCAGGTCTCGGGCCCTAAGGCAGGTGCCCATTATGCCCTGTTAGTCCTGGTCTTGGCTTTACCATACTAGACATATGTTACTTGTGAGACCTCCACCATGTCTGTTATCTGGACTGTGTTTTCTGCACCGAACACGCAGGAAACTGGAACTCTGTCTGCATATTCTGCCTCATGAAATCTGATTAGCCTTCAGAATAGCCAAAGACGGGTGGTGGCATTGAGTTTCAATCCAAGCCACCCGGCTCTGCAGTGAATGCAGGTATAGAATGATGGTCATGATGTCACATTGATATCTCCTCTAAATAAAGGAGTGATGTAATGTTGCACCATGGATGTGGAAGAAGACAGGGGAGCAGATTATTGTACTCCAAAAGATAATATGGCTCTCTTGTGTGACACGAAGCCTCCCATCATCTATCTAGACACAGAAAGAGCCTGTGGGTTTAGTACTTGTCTTGTCCCTGTATTTTTTCCATCCAATGAAGACATTGATATCATGGTTAGAGAGTGTTTTTCCAATAGCATGAAAAAAGAAACCACTGTCATAGAGATGCCAAGATTTCTTGTGAAACAAGGAAAATGATGCAACAGTGATGCGGCTTTCATTCAAATTCTGGATAGCACATGAAGGTCCTGAATATGACTTTACAATGAGTCAAGAATCCCACATATGTACTCTTCAGGTTCTTTCTACTCTATTGTTCAGG
Source organism: Caranx ignobilis (assembly GCA_021432705.1). Classification (NCBI taxonomy): domain Eukaryota; kingdom Metazoa; phylum Chordata; class Actinopteri; order Carangiformes; family Carangidae; genus Caranx; species Caranx ignobilis. Next base: position 9,401,445 of record MU269988.1, read on the forward strand.
TATGTTTATGATCTGTGATGGTAGACTGGGGCCCATCGGTCAACATCAGCTCCGAGTTGACCTGAGGCTGAATGTGTTACAGCTTGTCTGTTTGTCATGTATGTCAACTGAACTGAGGATTCTTGTGAATTGAGTGTGGGAGGCCTGCATTTAAGCATTTCTGAGAAAACATGAGCAAAGGGCAAAGCCATCCCCAAACACCTCACTGATGCTTGTTAAGCTTGGTTAAGCATAGACACAGAGACACAAATGCACACCTTATTGGATGAATGACAGGAAGACAGCAGATTTAACACAAAAATACAGGGAACAAATGGCCATGAACGCCTCGGTGACTCCCAAGGGATCTTTGTTTAAAAGGGTTTCCTCTCAATTTAATTCAGCAAGGCTCAGATGGCTCTCCACCTCTCAGGCAATAAGAGAGTTTTTCTGGTGGGGCCCATCTGAAGCACCTGTGCAAGGTTCATCATACAGTCTAGGGATTCATTCTGAAACGTCCCTTCAGGTAAAATACAGTCGTCAGAGATGGAGAAATAAGATCCGGAACAAAGTGGCGAGAAAGCTCAAAACACATCACATGTGTTCCGTCATTACGTCTGCTGCGGAGATGTAGAGTAGATGCTGGTACTGTTTGTACTGATCAGCAGAAGCTTTCTGAATTTCATTGTACAGTGACAGTAAAGGCTGTCTAATCTTCTGTTCCATGATCAATTTCATGATCAAGCACAAAGTGAAGGACACAACTCAATCTAATGTGATATTCTCGAACTCCTAACTTTAGACTTGTGCTTTGACGACCAAGAAGTGATCTTTGATTACAGAAAAACTAAAAGTCCCTGTACACTGAGATTTTGGGCTGAAATTTACAAGCATGAGTAACAAATGAGTGATGCTACAACCCATTCATTTATTAAACGAGTCCTTCTCTGGATTTTTTGTGAAAAATCTCCAGGGAGCAACAGGCCTGGCTTTGATAATGCAGATGATGCAGGACATTAAGAGACACTTGTTTACCCTCAGGGCCTTCCTCCTCCTCAGTACGGCCCGTGACCTCTTTGGCTGAGTTTAACCAAGAGGGGTCACCACGTCTGTCTGGCACACAAAACAAGAGATACTCTGGCATTCAGCCCTGCTCTTCTCAATCCCATTCTCCTCTTCCTATTCCAGATTTCTACAGAGGCAGCACCAAGTGTCAGGTTCAGCCATGGTATCAACTGTCAGGGATTGGAGTCAGATCAAAGTGGGACAGTGAAAAGAGCGAGATCCACACCCCGACTCCAACCGGACAAAGAAGCTAAGGAGCAAACCTCTCCCTCCCCTGGGAGTTGTAATGGGAGCGGCTGATTACCCCAGTGTACTACTGCCATTCGGGCCAAAGCACAGGGGCTACAGTGGAGGATAGCATGCAGCCAGTGAAGAGGGCTTGTATACAGTTGCATGGACAAAATGTAGATAATATCTAACCACGGCAAAGGTAGCAATGTCCTTTCCCCAGTTGTGTTAGCACATCATGTTTGACTGTAAACAGTGTCAAATGCTCACTCATTTTTTACCCACACAAAAGCTGCTCTCATCCCAATATATGTCTTATAATTTGAAGCATTCAGGTTAGGGTTAGGGTCAAATGCAGCACCCGACAGACCCACAGTCACCCCATGCTTGTCTGTGTCAATCCGGTGTTGTTCCTCTCTGCTGCATCATGAGGAACTATCAGCCTCTTACCCCTTCAGAAGCCAAGAGGAAATCAAGTTAGGACCGATCTGCTGCCCAATTTATCTCAAATCCTCGCCGATGCAGATCTAATTTCATCCTCTTAGTACCACAAACAGGAAGAAGAAGCCAGTCGATAAACAGCCCATGGTCACTGTTGGAGGGAGTGAAGTGGTGGTGGTGATAGCGATGTGGGGTGGGGTGGAGGAAAGAGAATATGGTGACACAGTAGAAAAGGAAAGCAGAAGGGTTGTCATTATCCTTCGTCCAGTCCATCGCTCACTCCATCAACCTCTGCTCTTCTAATTCCTGGGATAAATGTAATTAGTGTATGTAGGCAAATTAGCTAAAAGCATTTTAAGTAAATTGAAAATACTCACAAAACTAAATGTCTGACTGTGTGACTTGAAAGCTGGAAACGAGATGTTATTGTTCTCACCACACATATGTATTAACCTTTATGTCTGTTAATATGAATTTATATTGCTGTAGAGAATAAAAGTAAAAGATACAAAGAAAAGCCAAAGAGGTGAAAACACACAGAATTCAACATCCAACATTTTATGCACATATAGTTCCCTTCAGCCAGGGGTGATACCAACTGAGGTATGAATTTTATAGTGATAAGGATGTAAAATAGCATGAAGCAGAAAGAGTGCAGAGTGCAGTTCCTGGATGTTAGGGTTAAGGTTATAACACTTAGAACTATCAGATGAGAATATTTTGAAGGGGAAAGACACACACACACACACGCATGCATGCACGCACACATGCAACCCACACACACACACAAAAAGAAGCAATATGCCCGGATGCTTTTTTAAAGATGTTACAAATCTTTGAGGAGTCAAAAAGATGTACAGTAGATCTGAGGACTAAAGGAAGCGGTCCTGGGCTGACAGCAGAACCAGATGGCGAGAGGAAGCCCTCTGGTAAACCTCTTATCTAATATTTCAAATGGACGGCTGATGGAAACAGCGTGTCACAGACAACATAATTCACAATTATCACAGTTATATTGTAATGGATTTTTATGAAATGGATTAATGTACAGTATAAGAATGACCACATATAACGTAATAGTGTTAACTACAAGAGGCTAAATAATGATTCGATTTTTTTTTCCTCTCTTTGAATGGATCACATTAGTGTAACGATGCAGAAACACACTTTTATACTGTTTAGAAAACATGAATTTCATGCCTGTGAGATGTAAATTTCAGGACAGTAAAGGTGTCACAGAAAGCCCATGAAGAACACAGCATGGCTTAAGTCATGGTACATCATGTACATTTCACTTTACGAAGTGCTGATTTTTCACACATGGTTTGCTGAGTCAATTTCATGACTTCTTAGGTTGCAGCTACAGTCCCCTGACTGTCCGGCCTTCTCAGGGGTATAGAATTCACCAGGGAAATCTAATTACTCTTGACAGAAACTGTAGATGGCCGGATTTGTCACTATCAAGTGCAGTCCTATCAAAACAAAAGGCCTCGCGAACAACAAGAAAAGCTAAAAGGAAAGATTTTCCTGTGAACAACAGGTGTGCCCACAGGAACTCAATACACTGTTAAACATGTGGGACCTATTTTCCGTATAACTGGAATGAACACATTACTTTGAAGTTTTCACATTTTCGGTGTATTTGTGCTTGTCTCCTGCTCTCTTAAACCAGAAGAGAAACACACAGGGAAATGTCAACAACAATGAGGAAATGTACTCAGAATAAAGGCAGAGTAAGAAACCCTGAGGCAATGCTGTGTGTTTGTTGGGCTCCAGTACAGTGGAAACTGCCTTTAATCTTTATATCTATGTTGATATATATACTATCAACATAATTACAAAGAAAATTAAATTCTTATCTCATTCCTTGTTCACCCAACATAACTTATCATCAGGTACTCATGGTACATCAAACTCATCATACATCAAACAATGTATTTCTATTTGTTTACTGTCCTGTTTTCTTATGATGGTGGGGATGCTGGGCGGATTTCTAATGGGAAATAAGATTTGTTGAATAGTGGCTAATACAGCTTTTTCCCCCCTCAAACCACAAAGTGAAACTTCTATTCATTAAAACATGTTTCATATCAATATTATCTTCATGAAGAATCCCAGAGGCTGCAGTCTTGCACAAATGGACTAAGTTCAGATGTAATTATACTGTGAGCCGCAGTGTGTAGTGGTCACTGCTGCTGACATGAAGGGCAGTGTGTAGAGAGGTCAAACATGAGATGGGACCGTCTCTGACCCCTCCAGCACACCACACTGGGGACTTTATGAGGGAATCCAATTTAGCCAACTAAGCCTGCAATATCTTGTAAAAGTCAACAAGCTGTCACTCATATTTCCCTCTTGTTTCCAACCACCACCTTTTCCCTGTCTCCCTTCATTCTGTCCCCCTCCTTACTTCCTTCCTTCCTGAGGCTACAAACTCCCCTGTTGTGGCACTGGGATGAGTATTCAAGATGGCTGGAAACTGCTTGGTGGAGAGTCATAGCCAGGAAATTGGATACTGGCAAGGATGATGCAGATAACGTGATTTAAATCAAAACAAAAGAAAACTCTGAGTGGAGCCTCCATTCAAAGACACGAAGCCAACCACTTTGTTTTCTCTAAGCCATCACTTAAGGAGGTCCACTCAGTAACTCTCCACATCAAGAAGAGAATGATAAAGTGATTGTATGTCAGCAGCTTATGAATGTATGACTCGCCACATATGGATGCTCTTAGATCTGACATACGAGGCTGGATTCAAAAAGGTGAGACAAGAGCTTCAAGAACTGCATTTACTTGATTTGATTTTTGACTAGACACAGGATAGAGTAGTTTAAAAAAAAAAAGAGAGAGTGAGGGCAATTACTGTAGAAGTGGATATAAAGGCCACATCCATTTTAGCAGGACACATTATACCTTTGCACTTAGAGTAAAAATTTCATCAGGGTTGTCATTGTTAGCTCATCCCTTTAGTGTTTTTGTTCAATTAACTTGATCAATAAACAAATTTCAAATTGCAAACAGTCACAGGAGGTGACAGGAGGTTGGTAAAGGTGAAATAGAAACACTTTTTATACAATCTAGTCACATGAGAGACACACAACCAGAGAGGCTCCAAGTCAGTTGGAAACAGCCAGAATAGACAGAGTTGGCAGTGCTAACGCTACAGCATGAAGTAGATGCAGTCATCGCAGAAGACGCTGTAGAAATGCATGCCATATTGTAAAACAAAAAGTCCCAAAAGTCCCATACTGACCAGAATCAGTCAACCTCTCCACCATTACCAGTCCCACCTGTACGACCTCAAGCTCATGCAGAATCACAGGACAGTTTCAGAACAAGGCTCCCTCCCAGGAGCACAACAGAATTACAACCTACCAGCTCCAAACCAAAGTCTGAAAAGGGTTATGAAACCCACTTACCAAAACACCAAAACTATCTGAGCTAACCAGAGCTGATTCAAAGACTGGGGCAAACTCTCCCACAAACACACATCCTCAGTCTAAAAATCTCTAGTAGTCATTGTTGCAATGTGGTGATGTAACTTGACATTTTGAGCTATTTAATTTAAAAACACAGGTGCTGGATATTCTCTTGTTTTGTTTACATTTTTCACTGTTTTCAATGACCAAGGTTTAGCTCAAAGTTTGGTCAGAGTTACCACAAACAGTACAAGAACACTACAGGCACATTCAGGGAACGGCATTAGCAGTATTGCAATGTTTTCTCCCAACATCTGCTAATTAATAAGATAATGCAGGTTCGAGCTGTGAAACATGATCTGTAACTTAATCTCTACATAACATACCTGCAAGTGTCAGCAGAGTCTGTGTATTTTCTCATGTGGTATTGGACTTAATGCACCTCTTTGAAGTGTCTGTGCTGTACTGTTGCACCAGTGACAAATTACATGTTGTGGGTGTGTGGTAAGTGGTGTTATGTCTACTGAAGGTTTGATCCCATACTGCTGAGGACATACTAACTGACAATGATAAATTTCATCCCCAAAGAGAACACGGGAAATATTGGCTCTGTCGGTCTCCACGGTCAGACCAACAAAGGAGGATCAGGACAAAAGAAAGAAACTTGACCTGTTGTATCACTGACAGGTTCTTTCATGTCAGATGAGAACCATCTTGTAGTCATGCTTTGGATTGTGGTTACTGTAACATTTACAGTATGTTTCCTGTCCAGAACATGCAGTGATAGCAGAGCGTTTTTCGCTCCTGTACTTTCTAAATGCTTCTATGCAATGCAAAAAGGAATTCAAAACTTGAAGTGCTTTGATTTAACATAAAGAAAAAAGTTAAAGCACCAGAAAGACAAAAATACCAATCAACACTGGAGTCCTTAGGTAGTCTACATTAAACATCATCCCTACTGATAATTTCCCAGGCCCAGGAATCAATCCCAGAACTCCTGTCCAGCAACAAGAGTGGCAATCACTGCACCACCATGCCACCCACCACTGCAAAAAGCCCTGATGATACAGCTGATAAATATCATAGTGAATACTAGAAGGTTAGCAGAGGTCATCAGTGTGTGTTCAACATTTAAACTAATACTGCCCTCTAATGTTGGAGAGACAAAATACCACAACATGACTTTTCAAAAAGTCTTTTTCATTGCAAACTATCACTAAATATCATGTATACCTCTCTCACCTAAGCACCATTACTATTCCTGAATGTATTTAAGACAAGATTGGAGATTTATAAAGTCAGATTCTTTACTCTTCATTTATTTAATTCAATAATATTTATTTTCAAATCAAGTTCATACCCCATGGTTATTTACCTTGACAATTTCCAGAATAATCTCCCAACACAAGGTATTGTGTACTATTTATCTAACCAAACACACATAATGATTGCAAAGGGAGGATAAGAGGAAGTATTGATTACTGATATTTTAAAAGATCTATGTACAAAACTTAGTAGGAAACAAATTGTTTGCATAGCCCTTGCGTGAATTAACTGAATTAATAGTTTTACCTGTCGCTATAGGTTACATGGTGACTTATATAAGTATATGCAGTGCTGTGAGAAAGTATTTACATTCTTTTTTTCTTTCTTTTTCTTTTTTCACATTTGTCACACTTAAATGTGTATAGACAAAAATTTCACAAGAATTACCACAAAGAACCTAATGATTTGATCTATTATATCAATGACAATGAATTCAGAAGGATAAGATGGATCAAATTTAGCAGATGTATGTATGAATCATCTTTGTTCTCCTTAGGTCAGAGTTATGGCAGTCAGCAGACTGAATAGCAGAGTGACTAGCAGGGTCACCTGGGAGGTCATCTGGCCTGGAGCACTGCTTTGTTGCATCTTGTTGCCTGCAAGAGAAGAAGTAGGTTTGTTAAAGATGAACTGATGAGCTGTACGTCATCTACAAGAACAGAAACAGGTACATAAGAAACAGAGAGATTTCTTACCACTCTTTGAGTTCAGCACTAGTGGTCCCAGTGAGATGGAGGTGGTGTCATGATAGGATAAATCCCTCTCAACTCGTCTGTGGTGACCCGGGTAGCAGTGCTGCAGAAAAACAACATTAGAGACTTCTGTTGATGCATCTGTTGATAATCTATTAATCTTATGTGTTCACAAGCACACACAGAAACAGTGTTACATACAGCTGTGCAGTTGTTGTTTCTCAGAAGACACAGGTGGACCTGGCAGTGCAGGTAGATGGACGAGAAGTTGGTGAAGGTGAACATCCTGAAGGAAAATCTGGCCGTAGTGGAGATGCCATTCTGAACTACTTCCACTGTACCATCTGCTTGATTAGGACACCTGGAGGACAGGGGAGGTGGTAGAGGATACATTGTAATGTTCTGTTTTTCAGATTTTGGGTCAGAAATCAGAGTGAAGACAAAGTGACGTTGAAGCAGATCATTTACTCTGCAGTAATGAGATCCCAGCGGACAGGGTAGTTCACATTGTTGACTGGTGTAGCCCAACAAGAGTCCAGAATGGTGGCGATCTGTCGTCCATCGATTCCTTCTGTTCGCAACTCCACATACAACCTCTGGTCTATTTCCATTTCTATGTTGCTGTCACTGCTCAGTGGGAAATGGAAGCCAGCATCTTGGTAGGGGATCATTCTTATATGATACTGTCCACGGCCAGATGGAAGCTTCTTCCTCACAATGCTGAGAAAAGACAACACATGATGGGACTTCACTTTTTTAGATGTACTATGGTTAGCATGGGTCAAATAAAATATGTAAAAGAGATGGTTTCTTCACCTCTCCACAGGGTTGATGCCCACAGACATGGACACAGCCTGAGTCAGAGGGAATTCACAGCAGAAACGCAGGTGAATGTTCCTTTGGCGACTGATGAGACCATCATGAGGGTCCACGTCACCCTGGATCACGTTCTCATAGATGAAATGGGTTCCATTGCTCTGAAAATTGAAAAGACAAAGATGATCATCACTTCATCATCTAAAATCTTTTTCTGTCAACTCCGATGATATTATGATTTAATGGACGGTACCCTGAGAACTGTCCCACAGATCTGGTCATCATTGTTAAAGTGGAACACCAGTCGTCCGTCCTGGAGCGTGCCATTGCAGGAGTCTTCTCGGAGATGGAGGGCACTAGAGTGGAAGCCAGCTTCAAACAGCTGGCAGCGTGAAACAGACATGGTGCCCGAACTACTGGCACAAGTGATTGATGAGTCTATAAGAGAAAGATCGAAATGAATTCAAAACGTCATTCATCAGCATTTTACATCAACATTGTCACTTCAGTAAAACCCTAAACCTAAGAAATCACCATAGCCCTCACCATAGCTCTCATTGTTGGGCCGATGGTGGTGTTCATCACAGAAGCAGCCATACACACCGTCCTTCTCCCCACACCACTCATTCTCTGTGCAGTTCAGTTCTTCACAGGGGTCAGTCTCAGCTGTGGAGAGTGGGGGAAGTGATGAAACTTATACTATATGTATGAGTAAATAAAACCATTTCCCCATTAATTATTTTGACTATGAATTAATGCAGTGCACAAATACCACAGTGTAAAGCTGAGCGCCAGTCAGAGATGTTCAACCCAAGAACTGAGCAGGATCTCTCATAGGCTGAGATGGCAGAACACAGCATGCCATTGGCTGGCGTGTACAGGCAGAGATCATAGACACAGGAAGTGAAAAATGGCTGTGGATCCGAGTGCAGGTGACAGTCACTGAATGGGCCACTGGTGTTGGTGATAACACTGCACAGCTCAGAGTATTCTTCCACAAAGGTGCAGCTGTTCAATCCACCACTATCCTCATCTGTGGAACCGCATCTGGAAAAGACATTACACATTTAACACTTAAGGCAACTCTGACTTTGTTTACATTGGCACATTGTTTTCTCTACTGTTGTTCTCAAGGGATTTGTGGTCATGTGATGATGAAGCTGAAGAAAAATACGCTGTATGTACTCAAAGGTTTTCAGTTGACCACAGTATTTTGAGAACACTCAACTCACCCTTGTTGGCTTGTGGGTGCCTTCCAGCTGTGTCCAAACTCATTATCATTTTGTGCCAGTGTACCATTAGGGAGCACTTTGTCATCTGCAGGATCGCTGTTGAAGTTCCCACACATCCCAGCAACTCTGTTCTGACAGTGTTGGCTGAGTCTGACCAGTAAGGTACTGCGGCCATCAAACTGGACAATCAGGTTAACGGCATCCACCACTATGTAGCTTCCCTGCCGTTCCACCTGAGCCAAGGTGCCTGAGGTCGTGGGGAGAGATGCCTCGCTCCCATTTACCTGGTGGGGTGAGAGATTGGAGGTTAGAGTTACAAAGAGTGAAAAGGCACTTGTTGTTACCATGTTGTTACTTGTTGTCACAGCAGACGGTCTTTGTCTTTACCGTAACTCTTTTGTTTGGTCCAATCCTTATGTGCACACTCTCTGTTTGATTTGAGAGGTATACATCCACTGCTGATACAAACGACACATGGTTGTTGCCACGGTGATTATTGGTGGCTACTACTTGAAACTGGATTTCACTGGCACCATGGTTCACACTCTCAGTGATGATGTAAGAGCATGTGCCCTGGAAATGAGCCAGCGCCCCATCAAAGGTGATGTAGTGTGGGTCCCCCCACACGGTGCAGGTAGACAATGCATCAAAACAGCCCAGTTGTCCATTTCTGATGGTGCACTCTTGGGTAGAAGTGCAAGATACAGCAACGCAGCGAAGGTCATTGGGGGCGTTACATTCACATCGCTGGGAGCAGCCATCTGTAAAGAAGGACTCCCCGGCCTGGAGATGGAAAAGAAAGAGATGGATGCATGAAAAATTACAATATAGATTGTTCCATAAAAGTCACCTCATGCCACTGAGAGTATTATTTTACATCAGCTGTTGGCATAATAATATTATCAGCAATATTCAATGAAAGAAAGAACATCAAAACTATAACCAAAGTTATTACAGACAACTGGAAAAAATAATAATGTGTTGGTGCGTTTCTCTTTAATCATTGAAAGTAGCAATTGACTTTCCAGGTTTAAGCAGTCTGACGCCCCGAACCACTATTATAGTATTGCTTCGGTCGTCTTATTTCAGGAAATAAGTATAATGATGTCCATGGCTGATAGATGCAGGCAGAAGATATCATGCTGTCTATAGCTTTTGACCAAAGGTAAATATTTGCAAAGACTGTAGTTATTGTATTATTCAGAAACAGTCAGATGAATTTTCACGCATAAACATGTGGTGTTCTACTAAACACTTGTTGTATGACTTACATTATAGTAGAAGCCATCATACAGGCAGCCACAGCTTTCCACAGGGACACACGTTGTCCCACTCCTGAGGAACCCCTCATCACAGAAACATCCCTCAGAGCAAACTTGCTCACAGGTGGCATCAATGCTGCTGGCACAAGTGTGGCCACAGTCAGTGCCACACAGTTCGTAATGGCTGTTGGCTGGACAGTCCACTCCTAAATAAGCGAGGAGAGAATGGTTAAAGCCAAGTGTTTCAGTCAATAAACCTGTTTGTATAACTGATCAGCACCACATTGACCAGCTGACTTACTGCAGGTGGTGTTCTGTCTCCAGGGGTAGATTTGAACATTGGCAGATTGACAGGCACTGACATATGCCTGAATGGCCCTGCACAGAAGATCTTGGCCCCCATTTCCAGACAGACAGACATCAAACACGCAGTCATTGAAGTATGGTGTTGGGTCCACCTGCTCAGTGCAGAAACTGAAGGGGCCATCAGCTGCTCTAATCACCTCACACTGAGCTCTGGCGGGTTGCTCATCAGCACACACTGGGCAGGAGGAACCACACCCATCACTGCAGGTGTAGTTGCCCTCTACCTTCCAAGATGCTCCAAACTGATCTGGAGAGGTGACTATTGCTCCAGATGGAGTTCTGAAGTCGTCACTTTGATTCCCATTGAAGTTTCCACAAAGTCCACAAGTGTGTCCCCTTTAATGTATTAGAGATCAATTCATGCCATTAATTGGATGCATATCAATCTAATTATTTTAAAATTCAAAATGATTGTTGTACAGAATGTAAACAATGGAAGATTTGAGAGTCAGAGAAAAAGGCTACATCAGGTTACTAGAAAATACCTGAAATTTGATGGCACAGAGATGGACACTGTACTTGATCCATCATATGTGACTCTCAGGCCAAAGTCAGCAGTGATAAATGTCAGCGATCCACTTGCAAAGATGGACACATTTCCATTCAAGACAACTGGTAAATTTGTAGTTATTCCGTTCACCTACATGATTGAAAAGACAAAATTGGAGGGGTTAGTTTTTTTGTGGTTGATAGCAACTTTGATATATTAGAGCTTAATTCAAATTAAAATATACTGACTGATAACATTGGCACATTTTAACAATGACACCTTTTTTCTTGTATTAGTCAGTTTGTCTAACTGGAAGTTTGAAGAATTCACGGCAAATAATGAACCCATTTTATATATAACTGCCTCAAACAATCCCACATCACAAAAATCCCAAATATGCTATATCCAAAGTATAAAATGATAATTTACTTCTATATTGGAAACCCAGTCTCTTAACTATTTCAGACATGTCAGGCCTTTCTCTGCAATGTCATGTTAGTGAAGAAATGCTTCCACTCACCTCTGCCATTCCTCTGTTGTCTCTGGACACACGCAATCGGTATCCTGACACATTCACAAAAACTTCAGCCGTGATTGAGACTGGCAACCCAAACCAGGGCTCATTCTTAGCTTCCACTGAAAACAGGGGAAGTCCAGTAGTGTAATTACAAAGGGTCGCCAGAACATACCGGCATGTTCCCTGGAAGTCATAGGCCTTTTGGTCAAAAGTGAGGTAGTGGGGGTCTCCAGAGGCAGAGCAGGTACCATGAGGGTTCGGATGGCATCCAAACTCACCCCCCACCACCTGGCAGGACTCTTGGGGACCACAGGAGCTGGGATAACAGTGGACTGTCGCAGTTGTGCCATTACAGGTACAAAAGCTCTGACATTCCTCACCATCCCAGAACTGCTCACCACTTTCCAGATAGTGACCTCCATGATGGCATCCACAAGATGTTGGTGGTACACACTGGTTGCCATTGAGGACAAAACCATCATTACACTGGCACCCATCATGGCACGAACTGTCGCAGGAGAAGGGAAAGGAAAGGCTGGGGCAGGTGGATGGACAAGTGGTTCCACAGAGTTCATAATGGCTGTTTGGTGGGCAGGTGTGCTCTAAAGAAGAAAAAACAGGTTGACACAGAAAGGTCATTTCATATCTTTGGAAGCATTCAACCTTGATAAAAAGGAGGGAAGGTTCTTACCACAGCCAGTTATATTCCTCCAGTGTCCCAGGGCTACACCCCTCTGTTGACACATTAGTGCATAGTCTCGTAGGACCTCACAGAGTGCTGATGCTGGATCTGTTGAGGCTGTAACAATCTCCATGCAGACATTCACATGCTGCTGTGGGTCCACCATGGCCAAACACTGGTTAAACGGCCCGTGTGGAGAGGCAATAATGCTGCATTGCTGACTAGAATTGTCATTTGTTGTGGGATTTTGACTGACACTTTCCACACAGTGTGCATTGAGGGAGCCATCTCGCCAGCTGTCCCCAAAGACCTGGGAGCTGTTGACCAGGACGCCATTGGGTGTGCGGAAGTCGTCATGAGAGTGGCCATTGTAGTTACCACAGAGTCCACCCAGTGAAGCATTGTAGATACCAGGCACAGTGATACGTACAAAGTGAGGCCAAACTGTCTGCACAGTCACACCAAAGGCGGTACGAAGGATGATACTGTGAATGCTGCTGTGGTAGACCTGGATTCGGTTGGATGCCGAGCTGAATGGCAGCCTGGTCCGTTGACCACCAACCTAAAGGTCCATGTAAACAGCTGATGTCAGATTTTAGGCAAAACTTTCACTTTCCATAAACATAATGTCAAAATCATTAGCTCTGGGGAAAAAGGGGTTTTATTTTTACATCCAAAGGAGAAATACGTTTTAGTAAACCCCACAGTCACATTTGTCTTCATCAGCTCTTAAAATGTAGTGTAGTCTCTTACCTGAACTGTGCTGCTATCTGCCATCTCAATGGAGATATGTGTTCCCTCTGCCTCAAACTTTATGAACCTGGCAAAACCATTTTGTCCTCTGGGCACTTTCTCTGCTGTCACCATAAAGTGAGGGTGTTCAGACAATCCCATCACTCTGGCCAGAGTCAGTCGACAGGCCCCAGGGTACTGGTATGTCAGTCCATCAAATGTATGATACGACCCAGGGCCCTTTATCCAACATGTTTCATAGCTGTTAGGTCTGCAGCCTCTTTCTCCCTCCTCAACACTGCATGATTCCAGTGGACCACATCCATGTGAGTGACAGGTCATGGAGCCAAAACTGCAGCGACAGCGTCTCCCACAGTCCTCGTCAAGTATTACAGTTTGTCCAGAAGAGTAGTAACGACCCTCAAAGCTGCAGCCACACTGAGCATGAGGGACACAGACCCCAGCGCTGAGGACGTAGCCTGAATTGCAGATGCAGCTCTCCTGAGCAGGGAGAGGACAGTTTTGGGTGGAATTTGGATTGACACAGGTAGCTGGGCATCCTGAGCCTTGGGATTCAAAGTGGCTGTTGGCTGGACAGGGGATTTCTAGACAAAAAAAAACAGCACTGACACTGTTATCAAGGACAGAGGAGTAATATCATGAAATAGTGTTGAATGACTGAGAGACATACCACAGAAGCCTGGACTCCTCCAGCTTGGCAGCTGGACCCCATTCTGTTGACACTGACTTGCATAAACATTCAGGGCTTGACACAGAATTGGCTGGTAACCTCCTCCTACACAGAGATCATACACACAACTCTGCAGAAAGTTCTGTGGGGGAAGTCGTTGATGGCAAGCAGCAAACGGTCCAGAGGTGCTCTGGAGGATACCACAATGGTCAGCATTGCCATATAATGCTCTTTCGTGATTAGCGCAAGGAGCACAGCCCAGACCTCCACACTGAACCCCACACCCAGGCTCATCATCCCCTGCTGCTTTCCAACTGTTGGCAAAAACCACATCAGAGCTCACAACCTCGCCTTGCCGAGTTCGAAAGTCATCTGCAGGGTGGTTGTTGAAGTTTCCACACAGGCCACATGTTGCATTTTGGTAGGTGTATGGCACACTGATCCTGACATAATGATTTGTGTCGTAGGAAACGATCAAGCCAAAGCCAGCGCTGATGACCACAGAAAAACCAGACTCATAAACTTGGATGTTTCCATTGCTGAGGGAAAACGGAGTGGCTACAAAGCTTCCATTGACCTGTCAGCACAGAGGGAAGTAAAGACGTTGGTGCAAAAAACATTACGACATAATAACAGAACAAGTTGGAAACTTATTGTAAGCAGGTGGAGTTACTGCTAACCTTAGCTGCACCACGACGTCCTTTTACAAGCTCAATAGTTTCGTTGTAGACATACACTTTGACCAATCTTGTCCAAGCAACATGAGTGTTGCCCCGGTGTTCATTCTTGCCCTCTACTCGATAGTAGGGCAGCCCACTAGCACATTGTTCAGAGAGAACATATGTGCAGGTGCCCTGAAAGTGAAACACTGTGCCATCGAAGGTATAGTAATGTGGATCACCACTTATGGTGCAAGTGCGTCTCTGCACCGTCTGGCAGGAGAACTGAAGGGAAGCTGGCCGGCAGATTTGGGAGAAGGAGCAGGGTTGACTGAGACACTGCAGACCTGCTGATGTGCAGGTGCACTTCTGTGCACAGGTACTGTCCGTCCAGAATGAGTCACCCAGCTGCAGAGGTTCGCCTTGGACAAAAAAGAATAGAAAGTTTCTTCAACACATAAACATGATCAGTATTTTCAGCCCCAATCGCTGAATAATGATTAAAATGTCATGTTAATCACATGTTCACACTCTATTACAAGGAACCTTGCATAATATTACTATCTATTGTGATCACACTCCTACCCCTGAAATCGCAGCCTCTTGATCCATGATCAATGCGGAAGGCCCAGCGTCCAGGTACATTGACATTGCTGCTCAGGCGGAAAGCTGAGTTAGGACCTGTTGCATTGCTAGCGAATGATCCAGGGATGGAGAAGTGGTGAGAAGAATTCGCTGTGTCATATCCAGCCTGGAAACACATACCACATGAAAATATTTACATTTTTGTCTGTCTTTTCTTTCTTTTTTTTTTTATATTAGCATTGCAGTAATTAAATTTAAACACATTGTGGCAATGTAAAAACACTTCTCACCTGTACATATCGACTTGTTGCGGCTATTATTCCATAGTTCATCAACACAAATGAATACTGTCCACCAGAGATCAAGACTGCTTGGCATGTTGTTTGCTGAAAAAAAAATGACTTAGTTATTGCAAACAGCTAAACACACACAACAAATTTATGTATTTCCCCACTAAAAGCAGACTTACTGTGCCAGTGGTTGGATAGTAGGCCACCTGATACCATGTTGCAACAAACACCCAGTTGGCACTAAAGGTTAGTCCAGGGAAATAGGCATTAATGTCCTGTGTAGCTTGTTGAAGGACACTGCCACTGGTGTATTGGTTGTAGTAGACCTGACCATTTCCTCTGTTGTCTAGATCTGTCCAGAATGGAGCAATGATGTCTCTGTGGCCGTGCATTGGAAATCGCGCAGCTGTGTATCTGTACCATGGTGCATTGAAAGTCAGATGTCCATTGTGATTCACCTGGAAACACATCAACCAGTTCTCAAAAGAATAAAAGAATACATGGGTACAATTGCATGTAATCAAATATTAAGATATTTATTGTTTTGTTTTTTTTTTTAAGTGAAGGGTATCATTATTTGAAACATAAGTATTTTATGTTTAACAAAATATTCTATTTTAAAGCAACACCATGTAGTTTTTCAACCTTAAAATAATGTTTCTAAACTCATCTGAGTGGTAGAAAAACGGTTAGTGGGATGAATTGTGTCACTGCAGGTAGGAACACTGGAGGAATTGTGCCTTTTAAATATGAACTGAAAATAAGTAAATGAAATTTGGGAGCAATTTGTTAATCAGTGGATAAAAAGATTCTTCCACAAAACATAGCCTCCCACACAAAACTTTCAAAATGCATGGATGTTTTAGTTTGCTGAAATTATTTTTACATACATAAATCTGGTTATATGAGTTTCCAAAGTAAACAAAAGGCCTCTGCAGTGTGATCCGAGGAGAACTTCCATCATCTGATCGAGAGCTTGTTGTTCCAGAAATTGGGTAGAGGGGTACTAGAAACAACAAAAGATTTACATTAAAAATTGGAAGAAAAGATAAACTGAAATTAGTATTACAACCTTGTGGTTATATACCTCCTTGCTTTTAGTCAAACTACATCAAAAAAATTCCCTCAAGGCATTCCTGAGATATTACTTTCCCAAGCCCAATACCAAAAATTCATTATGAAACTTTGACCATTAAAATCAAATCTCTTTATCCTTGATTGCATAAAGTTTACAGTTAATTGTTCCCAGGTCCTAAAACTGTGCATCCTGGGACACATCATGGAAACTAAGACATATGTAAAGGGTGAAAAGGTGAAAAGGGTCAAAGAGCAGCTTAGTTCCCCCTGAATATCTTGTTTTGGCTGAGTGTGACCTTAAAGTGTCTTTAGTATGTCATTATAGCACAGTTGGGTGGTGTCAGGTGCAGCAGAATACACCTCAGACCAGGTCCCAGCTGAAACCAGAGGGGGGCAGTAAAACTCTATAGAATCAGGTACCAAGTTTTTGTCTTCCAGCAGAGGCCTCCGCTACCTCCACTGTCATAATGTGGTACAAATCCACGCCCTTACCATTTGCTGTGCTACATTAATGTTGAGTGTCATTTCCCACTGAAGAGAGAAGTTAATTGTGAACTAGTACATCACTGAACACAGTGCGTTACAATTATATTGCCCTGTCTGTTTATAGCAGTTATACTCCGAACAGAATTAAGAAGCATGCACATGCTCAGATCAGCCACAGGTGGTGCTGGCCTGGCTCTTTGGACTCTGACTAGGTAAGTCCCCTCTTTGCAAGATTTCTTTGAGGTTTTCTCTTCCTTATTTAATAATTTACTTTTTGAATTATATTATTCAAGGGGTAATCAAAGCTAGAACTTACCAGTCTGAGAGGCCACCGCACCTGTGTCATTTGGACAAAATCAGACTTTTAATATCAATAAGCAAAGGTCTTTTTGTGAATGTGTGTAAATCTATCAACGTAATAGAAGGGAATTTGATTGATTCAAATACTTACCTAGCATCCCCAGAAGGAGCACAGGCAGTATGATTTGACGTCCCATTTTCTGAAGGTCAAAATTCAGACTCAATGATCAACTATAAAAGCTCACAGAGAGCACATACCCCAGTAAGGATGCAGTGTCCTGTAAATATGGGAAGGGGATTTTAATGGCAAGAGTAAAATGCATGATCAAGAGATATATCAAATGTCCACAGGATATTGACATACATGGTAGACATTCTTATTCATATAAGAACAATGAAGCACAAGTTTGCAACATTAAAAAGTCCTTTAAAAAATGATACTGTTCTTTTAAGTACAGTGAAGACATCAAAACTATGAAGGAACACATACGGAATTACAGTATATAAAGAGTTAATTAAAACCAATGTGTTATCTCTCACCTGACCTAAACCCAGCTGAGATGGTTTGGGATGAGTTGGACCGCAGAGTGATGGTGAAACAGCCAACAAGTGCTCAGCACCCGAGAACACTGTTGGAAAACCGCTCCAGATGACGACCTCACGAAGCTGATGACAGAATCAAAAGTGTGCAAAAAGCTGCCATCTGAGCAAAAGGTGGCTACTTCAAAAAAATCTAACATCTAAAACATATTCTGCTTTTTTCAACCCTTTTTTATCTTATGTGTTCTTTATAGTCTCGATGTCTTCAGTCTATGTCATACAGTAAGAAAAATAAAGAAAATCATTGAATGAGAAAGTGTGTCCAAACTTTTGACTGGTAGTGTTTATGATAATGAAAATAAATGAATCAAGTCAGATGAAGATATGTGTTAACAAAAATACATTTAGATTGAATCAAATCTCAGCTCTTATTCTCTAATAAACTGAATTTGTCATTTTCAAACTATTACACACATGATAAATTAATCTATTACCTGCTCTTAGGTGATGCTCTTGATCTCGTCATTGATCCAAGTGAGAGAGCAGGGCTGCATCAGGGCTTTATTAAGGCTCTCAGAGCTGGCACACTCCCATAAATCTGTGGTTTGACCAGTTACAGGACAACAGGGGTTAATGGCTAAACTCTCATCACTTCCTCATGACAGCTGAGACAAATGTCCCAGTGATCACGGAAAAAGGAAACATTAACACTGGGACAAGTCAATCAAATAATTTTCTAACAAGTTCCTGAATGTTTTAAAATGTTGTTCTTGTGACAATGACAAACAAAGTACTTTGAATTCATTACTCTAGTTTCCTCATAAAACATAGCAAAAGTAAAAGCAACCAACATGAAACTGGATTTTTGCAAAACTGTACTCTTCAGTTTTAATTTCTCGGGACATATCACCTGCTCTTTGCTGTAGGTCACTTTCAGGCCTACATGTTTGTTTACTGTTTTTTTTTTTTTTCCAACTCACATTTCAAACATTGACTTACATTTCAGAGGTTTAATGATAATAAAAGTAAATGGATTACATTTTTGAATGAATGAATGAAGATGAAGATATAGAAAAATATTGACTTATTAGAATAAATCATTGGTCGGTCCTTATCCTCAAATAAAACTGAATTTCTAATTTTTAAGATATTACACATATACCTTAAGTTAATTACCTGCTCTTAGGTGATGCTTATGTTCTTTGATCATCCCTCCAAGTCAGAACAGGACTTCATTAAGGCTCTCAGAGCTGGCACAGTCGCATAAATCTGTGGTTTGTCCAGTTACACTTTGATGGGAATTGATGGCTAAAATCTCATCACAGCTGAGACAAATGTTACAGTAATCACAGAAAAAAAAAGAAACACTGCAGAGACTAAACAATCATGTAATATTCTACGGAGTGTTTAAAAACTACCCTAGTTTTCCAATAAACAAAAATAAGAAAATCAACATGAAACTGGATTTTTGCAACACTGTACTCTTCAGTCTTAATTTCTCGGGACATATCACTTTCTCGTTGTTGTGAGGTTATCACTTTCAGGCCCACATGTCTGTGTTATCAGGATGTTTTGTACAGGGCAATTTGCCAGGCAGTCAGCAAAACAACACAAAATAGAGAGAAAAATACAAACAGGGACAAACCAAAACAGCACACATTCAATGACACGGTCCAGGCACCAATGTTTCGGGGAGCAGGCCACCACAATACTACATTAATGAGGCCAATCGTGATTAGCACAAAAGAACTTTTGAGTCTGTTCGTTCTGAGCCTGGGTACCATGTACCGACGACCAGACGGCAGGAGCCTATATAGGGAGGCCAGCAGGTGAGCGGGGTCAGATAGGATCATTTTTGCCTTCCTGGTAGCCCTGGCTCTGTACAAAACAGAAAGCTCCTCAAAGTTTGTCCCCGCCGTCCTGCCACACATCCTCACTACATTACTGAGTCTATTCTTATCTTTCAGTAAGGGACCCAAACCAGCAGATAAAAGAGAAGGTTAAAATAGACTTGATGAAACATGAGTAAAATATCCTCATAAAAGCAGTGTCTCCATTAAAACGTCATGTTAGGGGAAATCTACATTGTAGAGTTTTATTTCCGCGTGTTTTGAGATATTCATCCAAAACATGCCTTAAACTTCATTCCACTGTTACATGACAGGCTCAATCTGTTGTACCAGACAGATCCAAATCTTTCACCAAGATTTCTTTCTCTTTAGCCCGGTGAATGTGGTTCTCCAAGTGACATCCTACTTTAACTCTGTTTTGATTTAATTTGATTTTTCATTGAGTTACAGCCACACTGAAATAATAAAAGCAAATGATTGCTGCTGAAAAGCGTTGATGATAAATTCAAATATTTGATGTAGTGTGATGACGCACGTGAGTTTGACAGCAAACTAAACTGTGGAGAGATGCTTATTAAACTCTTAATTTTAATATGGAACTTGAAATATCACAACAAAGCTTTGGTACAGAAAGGTGTGGTGGATTATGACAAGAAAAATAATTTACGATTGTTTGACAGATGAAGGTGTGGTGTCTTATGAGAACATGCAAGGCACATACCACACGTGCAACAACAGTGGCAGTGTTACATCCCAAAATGTGCGAGAGAAAAAAAAATATTAACATCTTAATGTGAATATGTTTTATCAGTTGTTCATAAAGTAATGTCAGAGGTGAAACACTGAGTCTAGTTTGAAGGCAGGGTTTGTTTTGTTTTGTTTTTTCATTTTACTGACTGTACTGTGAAGGCAGTCTGGTGTGGACCATAATTTCAGGCCACACATTTGACCATCAATGGTCAGTCTCATGAAAACCACCAGACCACTTATTTTTCTTGCTGTCATGTGGAATATTACAGTCCTATTCCACGTGTACTTCACATAGTTCTGTTTATCTCCTACCTGGGAGTGTGCCTTCAGGATCGATGGCACATCATGTGCCAACTATGTACAAGAACAAAGAAAGGTTTCACTTTTGTTTTACCTCACACGCAAAGTTGACTGCACCTTGTTTAATGATGCATCTCCAATATTAGAAATATATGCCTTTATAGACTTCTCTGGGTGTGTGTCAAACAACACCTTTTATCTGTAGACCTTCAACTGTGGTGAGCAACAACTCGAATTAATTGTCACAAAGAAAAAAGAAATTTGGCAAATGAAGAATTTAATCTGGCTGAGAACGGCAGCAACAATAATGCAGAATGGTATGTTGCTCTTATCTTGTGGAAGATGGCTATCTAAAGTTGATCTTATCACTGATATTTCTCCCAACAGATTTGGAGATGGAGAATCAACACAGGCTTTTCTTTAGCTTTAATTTCAGCCAGTAATACATGTCTCCAGCAAATGCTTCACTCGTTTCCCATAATAGTGCTGGGAGTCCTACTGACTGAGCGTTGATAGACAATAAGGATCTAAACTCACTAATAGATGCCAGTGTATGATCCTTCAGAAAAGCCATATTCAATCTTCCATATTTCACTATGCTAGGATGATCAAAAATAAGTATACTGCCTATTCATGTTCTGCATTCCAGAACATGTGCTTCAACTGGGAGCAGCAAAGTCTGGTAGCTCTGAGTTTTACGAATACGAATACGAATTACTTTATTAATCCCCAAAGGGAAATTCATTTGTCTGTCAGCTCATCAACCATTTGCAGAAGAATGAAGAAGCCTGATGGCTGAAGGTACAAAGGATCTTCTATATTTCTCCGTCCTGCAGTGAAGAGAGAGGAGCCGTCCACCACCGCTCTTCTCTTGGTCCATCAAGGTGTTATGAAGAGGATGATCTGAGTTGTTCAGAATGGCCTCCACCAGCATGTATCTCTCCACCACGTCCTCAGTGAGTCCATCAGGGAGACATGACTGAAGTCAAGTGCCTCAGGATGTTTAGTCTGTATCCTAGCAACGACTTCATGGAGAACTTCACATGGAACCTCAGCAGTAGCCGTTGGTGGGATGTACACAAGTATTGTTTTGATTTGAAAAAATGTCTGCTTCCTGAGTCTTCATCTATATCTCCAGCTCCTCATCACTCTTGTTGGGCAGAGAGTTGATATTTTGCATGATGAATGACAGCAGAAAGGACTCACAGTACATCTCCACTTCCAAGCCTTTAACCTCTGCACCACCAGCACAGCAACCATGAAAGCACCTCCTCATCCAGCTGGAACAGGTCGGCATCCTCCAGACTTGCTCCATTTTCAATGACAGAGGCGCCTCTCCTGAAGAATCTCCTCTTCCCACAGAAGTATCCATCAGTAGTTGACAAAATACGACAAGGTGCAGAGGTTAAAGGCTTGGAAGTGGAGATGTACTGTAGGTCCTTTCTGCCTTCAGTCATCATGCAAAATATCAACTCTCTGCCCAACAAGAGTGATGAGGAGCTAGAGATATAGATGAAGACTCAGGAAGCAGACATTTTTTCAAATCAAAACAATACTTGTGTACATCCCACCAATGGCTGAGCTGAAGTTCCATGTGAAGGTCTCTTTGAAGTCATTGCTAGGATACAGACTAAACATCCTGAGGCACTTGACTTCAGTCATGTCTCCCTGATGGACTCACTGAGGATGTGGTGGAGAGATACATGCTGGTGGAGGCCATTCTGAACAACTCAGATCATCCTCTTCATAACACCTTGATGGACCAAGAGAAGAGTGGTGGTGGACGGCTCCTCTCTCTTCACTGCAGGACGGAGAGATATAGAAGATCCTTTGTACCTTCAGCCATCAGGCTTTTAATTCTTCTGCAAATGGTTGATGAGCTGACAGACAAATGAATTTCCCTTTGGGGATTAATAATGTAATTCATATTCGTATTTGTATTCGTATTGAGCATGATGACACAGAATGTAGATAGAGCCCAGGTATAAAACAAAAAGTATTAAATCAGAGGAGAAAGAATTAAATCTGCAGTGCGGGCCTTGAACAAAACCAGACTGTGGGAGGACCTTCCAGGTGCACCTTAATCCTACAACATATAACCAAACAAAAGCAGAGCACATAATTGAATCACCTCGACTGGATTCATGTTTCTTCTTCCTCAGCTTCAGTCAAAGTCAAAATAACACTTTAGCGTGGCTGTTGATAGAGTTCACCAAAGGTTTTTGATTGTCTGTTATTTGAGATGTGTTTTTTTAACCTCTGTTACTGGAAATGATTGTCATGTGTATTGTCTAAATTTGTGAACTTTGGCTGTAATTGTAATGTGACTTCCTGGATGTGAGTTTGTTATGTAAGATCAAATGTAAATGTGGATTTACCAGTTCTTTGCAGGATAAACAGTTATGCAACATGCCCACTCACTTACTGGTGCAGATATATTGATAGTCTTACTGTCGATTCAGTAGAATCTTTACAATCTAAACAAAAACCCCGAAAAGAATTTAGATGATGACAAAGTATCAGTGGTTGCCAGTGGTGTGGCACAAAAATCTGGTCTCCACCCCCAGTCATCACATCATGACTTTTACAGACTGTTACAGTGAGCCAATACCCCATCCACATCCTTAACTCAACTGTTTACTGAACACATTTTAGGATTATTCTTCTAAACTGGCAGTAAACATACCAATTGCATAGTACGGAGGACAAATATCTATGAATCACTTCTTTAAATAATCTCAGCATATTGTATTTTTTAGCCCCAGTGTTGCTTAATTTGCTGAGTCAGGGTTTTAGTTGAGAAGCGATATATATACATATGTATTGAACTACCCCTGAAAAGAGCTGCAGTATTTGTGTAACAATACATTTGTTTCTACAGATCGTGCACAGAGATGATAAACCTTGTTCACACCCTCCTGTAATAAAAAGTTATGTGTGTGTAATGACTTCTATGTTACGGACAACTAAATTATGTGGATCCTAATATGTAACTTCATATAACCACAGTGTGTGTGTGTTCATTGAACTTATTACCTGTCATTGAAGTTGTTACCTTTTACTGAACCTTTTACCTTTCATTGAACTTGAGTGTGTACCCTGCTAGAAGACAGAAGACTAGAGTGGAGGAGTCCGGGCATAACACTGTATGTCTCGTAACTGATCAATCAGCTAGAACATGGAAAGTATTAGAAAAACACTCAGCTGGGACACAAGGAGCATGATGGTGTAGAGAAACTTAGTTATGTTTAGTTTATGTTTATATGTTCAGAGTGTAGGAGGGAGGAGGATATAGCAGGAAGTGCACATTCATGCAATTTTAGGATATAGGAACAATAGCTACAACGTCATATTACTGATGTGAGGCTGATACATCTAAGCAAGCTAATTCTATTGATACGCAGCAGCAGGTTAATCCATTGCATGACAGGATTTCTCAGTAATTATCACTGAATTGGTTGGAGAATGTGCATTGACTTGTGGTAAGGGAGGTGTGTGCTGTTTTAAATGAGTGTACCAGTATAATCAGACAGCAGCAGCAGCAGCTAACCTCAACTTGAAGTAAAACCGGTCACATCAAAGTTGACTGAACTTCATAATCTTACCACAAGATGGCAGTATTATATTGTCTTTGTCCTCTAAAACCCGAGAAAGAAAAATATTCTCATGTAAATCAAGTGATGAATTAATGTTCTCATCACCCAGACATTGATGCTAAATGATTTTCAGTGACAGAAAACAAAAGGAGGGCTACGAGCATGAGATAGGTCACAGTGTGTTTGTGGCTGGGCAGGAGGGTGCATAAAAGAGGAGGGGGGGTTGTGGCTGAGAGAGTGTGGACACAGCAAAACTGAGTGTTAAAAGTCTCCAGATCTGAGAAAGCCTCCCAGTGTGTGTGCTGGGAGTTGAGGCTGCAGCACAGGCTCCAGTGTTTAATGAGGGTGCAGCCATTCAGCATGGATCTCTTAAATCACCCTATACTAACTTAACATCAGAGTGGATGGATCTTCTGATAGGATTTCATGAAACATGGAGATGCTCACCAGTCATTGCTTGGTCTGGATACTTCTGAAAGGAACCATTTGTTTGGTAAGTAAAAAACTGGAGCTGTTGAATTCTAATTAGATCCATGTAATGTTGAAAAAAACTGAGCACAGAGAGAAAAGTAATGCTTGTGTTGTGACATGTCACATTTTACACAGAAGACTTGTCTTTGCCCTGTGAAGTTTTAAATTATATTTTGTATTTACTTTGTAGTTTACATGACAAAGCTCACTTTACACTGTCAAATATGATGCATTTTTAGAGTTTCTTTATTTTGCCACATTTCTGAAGTCAAACTAAATTTTAGATCAAAACTTACAGTTCTTCAGTATTTTCCATTTTTTGTGCTTCTAATTTATTGTTTCACTTCTTCTTTGTTATATATAATTTGGGGAATTATTTAATATATGTGTGATTCAGTATGTGTTTGTAGGGATGTGTTTAGTATTTCTGCTGTCTGCTATTTCTCCTGTTAATATACCTCCAATTATACCCAGTGCCTAATTTCTCCCATGGTTTTCTGTCTAGTTGGTTCTTGGGCAAAACTGTCAGGGCGACATAATCTTTGATACGAGGGCGTCATCTGAAGTCAACAACGATCAACAACCTTCTTCACAGAAGAACTGGGCATTTCAAACTAGGAGTCTGATTCAAAACAGCAAACTACCCATCAGTCCCCTCAGCCCTCATTCAAAACAGGGACTTAGGGAAATACTTGGGGGGAACTCGCAATCACCCTCCAACCCGTCCTTGAAGATCAGGCTTCGGCCGATCATGAAAGTTCACGGAACTTCAAAATTCTCCAGGACGTTCAGTTGGGGAGACTTTTACTCAAACATCAAGACAGTGAAACTGAATTTGCTGATAATGGGTAAGATTGTGGATCATGGGAACGGCTCACTTGGAGTCTACTTCCGCCACAACTCCACTGGCGTGGGCAACGTCTCTGTCAGCCTTGTCCCACCAATGAAAGAGGTGGAATTCGACTTGGAGCGCCAGAGTGTCATCAACCCCAAGGACTCAAAGACATTCAACTGCAGGGTGGACTACGAGAAGACCGAGCGCAACAAGAAGGTGATTTTGTGTAACTACGATCCATCGAAGACATGTGCTCAGGAGCAGACTCAGAGTCACGTCACCTGGATGTGCTCCAAACCTTTCCAGGTCATCTGCATCTACGTGTCTTTCTATAGCACAGACTACAGGCTGGTTCAGAAAGTCTGTCCAGACTACAGCTACCAGAATCCAGGTGCCTACCTGCCTACAGGTTAAACAGAGGTCAAGCCAAAGACACTGGGGAATTGTTTTAATAACGGCACTAAGAGAAATCTGGTTTGAGCAGCTATGAACTCGTCCGACAGACTGATTAGGATGTTTCTGAAGTGTTGCATTTCAGTAGAAGATATTATTTTTAAGTCTTAAAAAGGTCTTAAAATTTCCCAAATACTGTAAAGTATAGGTTTTTAGTGGAATTATTGTTTGTTGTAGACTACAGGTATTGTATCAGCCTGTTTTGTTCAATGAATGTAATTCATGCTACGACTAGAGATCATTTCTGATTAAAACATGAATTAAACTATTAAACTGATTCGTCTCTAGACAAAGAAAAAACATCATTATTTTCCAAGCAAAAGTTGTTCTACAGCTTCTCAAATGGGATAATTTGGACTTTGTTTGAAACCTTTCTTTGGACTCCCGGCCAATGTCAAATATAATTCAGTCTCTAGTTCTTGAACCTTACTGAACTTAACATGAATGGTCACCATGCATTTCAAAGTTTATTTCGTGTTTACCTTGTAGACTTACTTCATCCTTCACAGTCCTTCATCTATTTTCTCATGCTGAATGTATTTTCCCAAATAAAAATTAATACAATGAAAAATAAAAAGACAACGGGTCCTCTAAACCAAATGGGCCCAATGAAGCTCCAAAAGGGCTCCATATAAAAACAAGCTTTCAATTTCATTTCAAGAGCTTTTCTTTAATGATCAATTTATTGTGATCACTATTCCAAGCAAAGCCTCAGGGGGATCTTAATTCATGACCATTTGTTCAAACACAGTTTAGTCCTCATGTAGTATTCAAACAATAAAATGTACCCACTGAAGTATCAGCCAGATCAGGTTATTGATTATATAAATTAATCCCATGAGGAAATCATTATTCCAGCTGCCAGAGAAAGTATATTGTTTATTTCACTGACTCATTAAAGTGATTGATTAATGACAGACGTGTGGTCATTAGTGGTCTATTTGATGTTATTACCTCTGCCCACATGTTGTTGTGTTGGCTGTCCTCATCTTGTAGCGTAAGCACTTGTTGGCCTGCAAGACACATGCAACAGTGATTACATTACATTAACTGTGGCAATTTGAATTTCTTGTGTGAGATGAGCTGTTCATTATAAGCTACGTCTTTTTAACAGAAAAGTAGATGTGGATGTCTTAACCAGGCTGCAGGTGTGTGTTAAAGTGGGTAAGAGTTGGGTAGGTTATAGTTAACTGTTTCAGGGAGCCCAGAGGTGGGCAGGTGGGCCATGGAACATGCTGAGTTACTGTGAGTCGTAACACAGCCACTGTCACCATTTCTCCTCGGCGAAAGGATGTTTTAATGAACTACACAAATCTGCCAAGTGGATTATGTCAGAGACAGAGGTGAGCACACGGCTGATGACACCTCAGCGTAAGGTCATATACAGTATCAACTCCCTCTGTAACACAGCTGGTACTGGTAACTACAGACTGAGAGCTCCGGTAGGTGGCTTCAACTCAGCTGCTAATTAAATAGGGTTTTCAGCTAATGATCTGATTGGCTGCATCCACTTAAGTTAAATCAGTGAGTCTCTGCTCACATCATCATACAAGTATAATGTAGAACAATAAATCATATAAACAATATAATAAAATAAACAATACCTGCCATTTATAGATGGCATTATTTCATTTCACAGCGGTGATTTAAGTATTTATGAGTAGCAGTAGTACAAAGTAAGTACTTTGAGGATCTTACTATTAAATATTTTATTATTGGATTATTATTACTGATTCATTTTTGTAGAAATAGCAAGTTGCTTTAGTTGGATAAGGTGGAGCTATTACGTCGAACTACTGTATATTCTGTTATGTGGCTGTATCCATATTAGTGCTGTATTTTATAAGCTGATCATCAATGCTGTCACTAGTAAATAAAGATTTTATATAAATATAGTGCAGTAAACAGTATTTCCCACAGTAAAACTGTGGAGTACTGCAGTAATGTACTTTGCAAACGTGATTCATTGCATTTCACTGCTGTATGTCTTTTGTCTTCAGTCCTGTTCTCACATGTTGGAAAAATGTTTTTATCATTCATTAAACCGTTTTTACAAAAACAAAGTAAGAATCTCAAGAATCAACCTCTAATGAAGTCCAGTGTCCTACTTAAAGGACAGCTCCTGTTTATAAAGCACAAGGAGGCAGGAGCAGGAGAACATCTACAATGTTAACACAAGGGCACTGGAGGAAGCTTTTGTTGAGGTAAACATTGGTTTCTCCAAGAGATAATTAATTTAAAAAGGGGGGCTGAAAACACTTACCTCCGGGGGAAACAGGCTCAGCTTGGGAAACTTGGCAAGAGTCCTTGAGGATTCTGAAAAACCCATCAGAACAAAAGTAAGCATTTTTAAATGACCTTCTGGGCTTTTCAAACATCCCCAGTTAATTATCTTAGAGAAAAACTGCAGACTTCCTCTATGACCTCATTGTATGCTAATACTTGCGAAGCGCAGAACAGGACCGGACCAGACACTCCTCCTGTGGCACTGTAGGAAAGCAGGAAAGCAGCAAAAACACACATGATGATAAATATTAGTAAGTATTAACTTACAGTTCTGTAAGTCTCAGTATGTAAAGATGAAGCATTGAGGCTGATAAGACCCCAGATTGCTTTGTGATTATTTAAATGCCACACAAAAGTCTCTCTGTCTTGCACACACACACACACACACAAAATTCTATTCCAAACGAAGCTGAAAATAATAAATTAACACATTATCACACAAAATAATATACAAAAATACTCCGACAAAGTTTGCATTGCATTCAATACAAAATAGTTGTGGTTTATTCTTTTGGGAACAAAAAATGGCAACAACTAAGTGTCACTTCTCATAACCAGCGATATCTACAGGAAAGAAACAACAATGGTTCATTCCATCGATTACCATTTTCCACCAGGTTCAAATGATAACTTCAAATGTATTTAATGTGGTTTGCCTTGATGTGCATTTTTTTCACATTCTATCTGTTCTGAACATTAAAACGTGTTCATTTCAATTTCATTTCCCCCTCAGTCTTCATGCCTGCAAAGAAAACATCTCTCCACTTCTTCTTCTTTTTTTTTTTTCTTTTTTCAATTTCACGGTTGAAAATGCTTTTTGTTTAACACAGCTTCAAAAACACTAGTGTCTGTACAAATTCCTATGAAAAAAATAGAAATGACAGTTCTGAGGAAAAAAAACAAAACAAATAAGAAATCTGTCATAAAAGAACATTAACATGCCTGATTGAATCTTAATGTTATTTTGTAACCATTTCTTGACATTTTTTCCCGTTTTGTCGTCTCCTGGTTGGTTTTGTCTGGTGACGCCTTGGATTCTCTCTCAAGGGCTACAAAGACAGATCCACACACAACATACTATTTCCCAAGAATGACATCCAGTTGTGCATTGCTATTTTCTGTATCCTCTCTATACTGGTTTTTATTTCCACCTATTTAAAAAATGAGAACGGACTTAGATGAAGCTTGAAGAGTTCGAGAAGGGAGTACATGTATGTGTTGTTTCTGTCACTTGCTGATAAATCTTGTTAAAGGGAACTTGTTGTTGGTGGTCCAGCTGGGTCTTTAGTCCATGAAGCTTGCTTCAATGTGTGCTTGCCTACAGTATTTCTACTTCACTGCTGGTAAGGGTTGCAAAGGAGTGACCTGTGACTTTAGTGCAATCTTTTCCCAACTTTCTTTGGGAAAATTATTTTGATGATTTTGTCCCATATCTGCTTTGTTTGACTAGCCCTTGGTTGTCTTTCTCAGGGGGCTTCTAGTTTGTAACTAACAGGCCCACTTCTTCTTCTTTAGTCCCTCACAGGCCCTTGTGTCCTTAAGAGTGGGGACTTCTCTGACCGCTCAATGCCAAACACCAAGAACGGAGCAAAAAGAAGCCTCATGATAAAATAGACAGTTGAAGACTATATTTATCTGCACTTTTCCTTTAAGCCTCCGAAATTTCTGAACGCTTGGCTCTTATTTGGATCTTGTGTCCAGTTCTTCCTTCTGAAACGGATTCCATAGTAGGAACAAGCAGGATGTCGAAGGATTTAGTTTTTCGCACACGGAAAAAGAGCACAATGTCAGATCTCACTATGCCAGAGCCGAGAAGAAAAAAGGAGGGTTGTTGTGGTTCTTTTGTAAACGACAAACATCCACTTCACGAGCCCACCTGTCCCTCTCTCCTCCATCTCCTTCTCGTCCTCCTCCTCCTCCTTCTTCCCTCCATCTTTAGAAAAGACTAAATACAGCAGGTTTGGATAGGGCAGAAGGGGGGATTCGAGGGAGGCTGTAGGTAGTGTAGAAGGTAACGGCAAGGGGAAAGGTTGTCCCTGTGTTTGAGAGGGAGGGGGGGGTCTGTGTGTTTTTGTGTTTGTATGCATATGTGTGTGTATGAGTGTGTTGATGCCTTGGTTTGAGGCTGTTAAGATTGTTTGAGGCGTTTGCGTGGGGGTCCGAGGAAAGGGCACTGAGCTGAAGCCAGGGAGCGGTACGCTTCAGCCACCAGGTGAGGGTGAGACGCCACCATGGACTTCCACCCAGCTGTCTCCATCACCTCTGCTGCGTGACTAGAGGACGGGGTGAGAGAGAGAGAGAGAGAGAGAGAGAGAAACAAAAACACATGTTCGTTAGAATTCTTTGTATCATTTCTTGAAATTACATGTGTAAAACAGCATGTTGAATCGCTGCATTCGAGGACAATTGCAGGTTTTCTTTTTGATACAATGTGCTGCATCATGGGTAGCATTAACTCTGGAGTCTCTTAAAATCCAATTATTGATCGAATTGAGTCTTTCAGGGCGAGTCAGTAAAGTGTTTTTAGAGCAGTTTAACCAACAGGAGTTCTTTAAGGCTCATGTAGTGTTTATTGCTGCCGTGGGGGAAATAAATCAGTGTATTAAAGTGAAAAAAAGAGTTTTGCAACGTCTGTATTGCACAAACAGACAGTGGACTGAATCATGTGTCAAGCTGCCAAGTATCACTACTGCCACAGATGATGCCGAGCTCAAAAAGATGAGCCCATGATGATTTGATCAAATCTCTTGTGTTGTCTGAACTGACAGTCCAAATTCATTCGATCATGGAAGATTTACAACAAAGCTCGTAGTCTGTTTGTGACAGATAACCGCAGGCGTCACAAGCTTTCATGCTGTCTTAATTTAATGCATTTCCAGTTCCCACTGAGGTAAAACTTCAACATTTCAAAAAGAAACCAAAGATTAAAGACGGGAAGTGAAATATGTGTAGGAGGGTACAAATGTTTTCCTCCTTTCTTAACCCTTCCCATTAAATATTTCATGAAGCCCTAAGATTCTTCCTGTGATCTCTCTGGAGGGGATTCAGGACACTAATATGTTATGGTTATGGTTATGGTTATGAAGAAAGGGTTAACTGAAATATGTTTCACATATTTGAAGGAAAATTATTTTTCTGTCAATTCACTAATCATCTAATTGTTGCACATCTGTAAATATAATGACTCATGTATTTGGGGGAGACAAACTGAGGAAATATGTGTGAGGTGGGCATCTATACAGATGCATGCTCAGAGAGTATGTGTTATCACACATTCGTCTGAATCAACAGAGGAGATGAGAGCAGACTTAGTGAAGAGTCAGGCTGCCCTGATCCCTCAGAAAGCCTCAACAGGGTTTAATAATATCAGACACACTGCTTGGGGAGCGGACATGTGAAATAAAATTAACGAGAGTGAAACCGAGATATGAGGAGTGAGGGTGACGACGCCGAGATGGATGGAAGGAGTATGTGGAGCTGTGAGCTCGTAAAATGCACTGAAAACCCAATTATACGTGAGGACGAGCTCTTTTCTGTGTCTGGACTCACTAGTTGATGAAGTCGACCGCCTGCGTTTTCAGCTGGTCGGCGCTGTGCAGGTCGGCCAGGATGAGGATCTCAGCAGCGTTTTCCACAGACAGACTAGTGCACAGAGCGTCCTCGCACATGACCTTCAGTCTCTCCAGAGCGTACTGAAAGAGAGCGGGGTGGGGCAGCATTAACATACCTCTCTTCTTCATTGGTATTCATGTGGTATTTGCTTTGACAGTTCAGGTGATATCTACAAATATAATCTTTGAGTTCAAAGTGACAGTGAGACGTCAATCTCAAGTCTGTCTGTCAAGTCACACCTTTAATAAAGACAAAGATCAACTGTATCCACCTCTTAAGATATAATTACAACGCTGTATAATAAATATGTCAATACTCGACATCTGAGTGAAACATGAGAAGTCAGTGGGATCAGTGAGAAATCCCAATGGCTCACTGAGCTAAGGTTTTGGTGGAGACTGTGCACTTGCGTCATCTGTCTTATTACCAGTGTGTGCTGTTAACAAAATAATATGCAACTCTCATCACATTCAACACAGGCAACACTGCAATATTAACATCTGTAGTAAAGTGTGGGGCCTTCAGCATGACACAACGTGCCTGAAAAAAACAAATTCAAATTCAGTTGGCAGCAGCGCCACCTTTTTAAAGCCACAGCGGACAACCTTGGGCTCCGTGGATAAAAGGACGCTTGGGAGAAATTTGAAATGCAATAAGTCTCTCTGTGAGATCTGAAAAACTCCTCCCCCCTAAACAAACGTCTAAATTAGAGAGTAAATAGCACCCCCAATATTCTCGACAGCAACTCCTTTGAGTTTTCATCATAGTCCACAGAGAGCTGAAAGGAAAACATTTCAAAGATTCAAATGACTGCAGTGCTCTCTGAGCTGTCTGCAGTATACCCAGATATACTGGTGTAGTATTATTATACGGTTATGTTACCTTGTCAGCTGCTGCCAGCAAGTCGTCAGCCATCTTGTCCAGGTTGGGAGCCTTGTCTGTGTAAATGAAGCACATCATCTCTTTGAAGACCTCAGGCTCCACATCGTTGATCTCCACGCGGTTCTGCCAACGCACAGAAGGAATAACATGGTTACATTAAAACGTTTCACTGTGACACACACTGAACTCTAGTATGTACTTTTTTCTGCTGACTTTTTTCCATACGTGGTCTTATTATAGCTGCAGATCTGATATTTATAAATGGGGCTGTAATCTGTGTCATCTAGAGATTTCACAAAGTTTCACAGCATGTAGCACTAAGTAACAAATTAATTTTCATTATTTATGAGGCTGTAAATCACTGCACAGCTGGTTAAGTCAATGCATGCTGTTATATATTATAAGCTATTATGAGTTTTATCTTTTGAGCTTGCTCATTCATCATTCAGCTGCTTTTCCTTTGGGGTATTTGTAAGTATAAGACTATTATTTTAGAAATGGGAAAAAGTGGCAGTATGAAAACACACAATAGGTATGAGATTGGCAGGAGGAAACATGACTGAGCTTTACTACTGAAAATGTGATGAATGTAAAATCAAAACATATCGATATGTGTTTTCACACTCAGTGGAGATCAATTGTGTGTACACTGTAACAATTAAATAATGCAAAGTCCACTTTGGTAGACTTTCCTTATTAATTTGTTGTTTTCAAGTAATTCATTAGGAATAATAGTGTATAATTTGTGATGATTTTCAATTACACCCATAGGTTTTCAGAGAAAACACCTGAAATATTATGGATAAATATGTTAATGTTGCCTTGTTTAAAAAACAAAAAAAAAAAAAAACACCTGGGCATCCTCTCTGCAATTTCATTTCTTACCATCACCTGGGCACAAATGGGGAAAAAAGCAATTCTCTGCTTCTGCAGCTTTGTCAGTGAAGGATGAATCCTGACCCTCAAGTACGGCAGGACAATTTCATTTCAGGTGCGCTATCATTCAGTTTAACCAAACAGCTCTGTGCTGCAGCCATTTGACAGCGCACAATCCTTCACTCACTTTAAACCCTCAACACAGCAGTGAAAATCTGAGCTGTTGAGCCACAGGAACAAAATGATTTTTTTTTTTTTTTTGGTCTGAGAATAAAAAAGCATTTGGACCTTGGGCTCACCTTTTTGCTCTCCTCCATCTCATGCTCAAACATGGCGCTGAATACAGGGGACCGTGCTGAAAGCAGGGATGAGGAGGAAGAGCAGGGCAAAAGGAAACATGTTAATATGCAGTAACTGTGGGATCAAGTCAGATAAGTCTGACTGTTGCTTGATCCTCAGTTAATTCTCCATTCTCCATTTAATTCTCAGTTACTCTATGAGATCTGATTACGCTTAGTCATTAGCAACACACACTTAACAAATAAACACACAGCATGTGAATACTTGATTTTGAAATTGAACATAACATTTAAAAATGCTCAAACCCACACGCAGACAAAGCATTTGAAGTATTTAGAATGAAAAGACAGAGCTAAGAAAACAGACAGGGGTGTGTCGGACTCATGTCTGTACCTGCCAGAATGGCTTTGTGGGCCTGAAACTCCTGTCCAGCCACACACAGGGAACAGTCTGTGAAGCGTGAGTTCTCCCACAGGCCCCCTAGCTCATCTGCTAGCCGGCAGTCAGGCACCTTCACCATGTTCATGGTGTTCTGCCCAGATATGTTGACTGAGTCCTGCACCACACTCACCTGAGAAAAGAGAAATTGAATGTGATGCAAGACTCTGAGGACTCTGAAATAAGGTAAAAATCCAGGAGGAGTTTAACATCAGGAAAGTGGCAGTTACCTCACAGAAGAGCGTGAGCTTGTCGTCAGGTAGAAGACCATTTGCTTCATCTAGGAGGAAGTCTCTCCGGATGAACTTTTTAAAGCCCCAGTCCTTCCCTTGGACAAAGCGATATGCTCTCTGGCTTTCTGCAGGGAGCCAGGACACAGAGGACACACAGAGGTAAGTCCAAGATTTAAGAAAAACTGCAAGTTGAAAATTTTGTTCATTAATTACACTACACTATTCCTGTAGCTTGTCACACTTAAAAGTTTTTTAACCAGCTGACTCACCCATGGCTTTGGTCTCCTCTCCCTTGGCATTGAGGATGGAGAACTTAAACTTGGCGCGGACCTCAGCCTTTGGACAGCTGACCAGCAGCAGGTAGAGAGACAGGTAATCTTTGCTCTCCTCATCCAGACCCTTAGGATTCACTCGCAAACACCTGATGGGAGCCGAGGGGTGCAAAGGTTAAGAGTGATTTCATTAGACGGCAGTGCAGGTAGAAATAGTTTTATTGGTTTAAGGAATTTATGTGTGCAATTCTAATAAATGTAAAATTCTCCTGATAAACTTAACACTTAAGTTGATTGAGGACTTAGAAAGACTTTCAAAGGACAGTAATAAAATTCTGGTGTCTATCACCAATCACACACAGTCATTCTACATGTCAAACCACAACCTGTGCAGCATAGTAAGACGAAAAACACTGGAGATTAGATAATGATGCAGAAAAGCTGCTCTCTTGCCCACCCACCATTTCAGCTTATCGTTGGCCCCAGAAGAGAAGGTGGAGCTCTTGATGACCTCGCCCATTTCCTCACGACAGAAGCTGAAGTTGTTGATGGTCCACATGTACGAGAACTTTACCACTTTGATCTGATGGGTGAGTGCACGCAAACAAAGAAGTCAACAAAAAGCATGTGGCGCACACACACACAAACACACACACCACTTTAATTTAAGGTGAGACAACAAGGTCAAGCATGCTGTGAATTACCTGTGTGTAGCACCAGCTCTCGGCCACAGGCCCGCTGGACATTTCCGCAGGGGGAGGGGGACTTGGGACTCTTGACATTGCCAGCGTGACAGTGGGTGTCGGGGGCAAGAGGGTGAGGGGGAGGAATCTTTCACTTCCAGTCGTCAGTGTTCGGCCCTGACGTCCATCTACATCAGTCCACGCCAGATGGAAGCAGTTTGCCCCCTGGAAACAAAGTGGAGTGATCAGGCAAAGTTGATCCGTAGAAAATTTCAGTCCCCTCTCCTTGGAGTTCCTTGAAAATCATGTTTAGTCTGAAACACATCTGTGTGACACCAAGGCGAGTTATCACATACCATGCAGAAAATCATGCTCTAACACAGCAGAGCTCATTGTGATGCAAAACACAGGCCCTCTATCTTTCATTAATCCAGTTAAGACTCAGGACCTTTTAATGCATGTGGCCCCGCGGCAAGCTGCAGAGGTCTGTTGTGTTGGGGCAAGATGAATTGTCCCTGACCCATTGGGGGACAGCAGGAGATCGATGGCCCAAGCCTGTTCTAAGATCAATAGCCGCTGCAATTGCAATTAAGTCTCAAAAATGAACTGTAAATAAACAAGCTGTCTCCCAGGACTGTGTGCAGGCCGGGGGGGGGGGGGGGGGGCACAGGGGTGTGCTGCTGCAATGAGCCAAGGTATCCAAATTACCTCGAAGTCACCAAGACCATGCAGATCTGCAAAACACATACAATACGCAGTTTTCCACAGCAATGTGAGCCTCAAGTGGAGCTTTAACTGTCTAGCAGCGACCATCTGACACCCACAACAAATCTTAACAAAACACGGACTTTTGTCTCTTAAGATGACAATTAAGGGAGTGTTTGCAGTGAGGCGTACAACAAAACCCTGAAAAGCACAGCTCTGATTCAGGACTGCAACAATAAACCGCACTGATTTACAACATCTGTCAATGTGGTGAAACATGCATATAAAATTTAAGAAGAAAAACTAGGTGTGTTAATTAGTTGGTAAAGTTACAAACAAAAAGCCATATCGAGAACAACATAAAACAAGTTGCTGAAATAGTGACAATGAATTACCCTGCACTGGAAACCATCTTGACACAAAGCCAGACTCATACACCTTCATCATCTTTCTACAAGGTCAGAGGCTGAACATGCCACATTTCACGCCGCAGTTTCCTTCTCAGGCCTGATGCAGTTAACCTGTGTCGAATCTTTTCCTCTGTTTAATATCCTTTCTTTTCCTTCACCAGTCTTCGCTCCCACCACACATTACCGCCTTTTCGTCACACCCAGAGCCTTTAATGTCTTTATACATAAACAAATTGTGACAGCTGGAAACCGAGTTTTCTGATCCTGATGATTATGCTAAGTGATGATCTGAGACGCTGACAACAACGATGCTGCTGAGAGTAAAATGTGAACAGACTGAAAACTGAGCGTGCGTGACAGCAAAACTGAAAGAGATTAGCAGTGCTCTAAAAATGTGAAGTCATGTTTTGTTGCTGTGGATTTGCACCGATAAAGATGTTGTCATTTTTTCCAGCTCATTAGACCAATGCTGTAAAACCCCACAAAGCACTGCAGCACAGATGGTTCATGTAGAGCGACACTGTGTCTCGAGCCTCTATAATACAGTGATCCAACCTGGGGTTTGACAATGTGCAAAGGAAATCACACGGAAAAAAATAAATTACAATTTCCGGTCAAAACTGCAAACACATGGAATAACAATGATTATGTGATGTGTCAATACCAGTAACACTCTGTCTGTGCTACCACCTACACAGCCCCCAGATGTTGAGATCATTTGGATAAGACAGGATGCTCAGTGGGTGAAGACAAACACGATAAAAACTGAGTGAGATACTGTATAACCTGATCTTAAAGAAAAATAAAAGTCTTTATGGAAAAAAACAACAGAGTTTACAAAAACACTGCCACTTTCAGCGTGTTTGTGTGTGTGTCCTGATTAAAGTGCAGATATCTATCCAAATGCGACCTTGTTGTCACACTGAAGTTGTTCACTGCTCCAATTTCATTACTCAGTCCAACCCGCACTCCAAACAATCCATATCAGACACTTTGGTTCTTCCCAGTTCCAAGACCAGCGTCTTTACAGAATCCAATGAACGAAGAACCAACCAATCTTCGTGATTCTTTAACAGTGGCGACTGGTAAGATGGAGTGAGGCGATGAAGATAGAAGAAGGTGGTGCGGGGAAAGAAAATGAAAAGTAAAGTGATAGAGAAGCCAAATGGAGAAACAGGGGGCGAATGAAAGATGGGGCCACCGTTTACGGGTCCATTCGAAGAGATAAATTGCCACAAAAAGAGGTTAGATGGAGACAAAAGAAAAATCAAAGAGAGGTATGAGAGAGAAATCAAATCCAGGTTCTTGGACAGGACTCTGATGAAGACACACATTGTACTGAAGGCTCACACTCGGCATGCTCATCTTTATTTATTTATTTATTTTCCCCAGTGAAGAGCTGATGCTCATTAGACAACAAGAGTAAATTGTACTACACGGGATGGACAAGTGTGTAACAGCCTCTCTCTGTAGACAGATATTATAACTTAAAGAGCAAAAAGTAGCCAGACATGGTAATCTATATACACAAACTGAATGCTCCTGGGCACTGCAACTAAAACCTCCTCTGATTAACAAACAGAAAGAGCTGACAAGTAAACAAAACAAAAACTTCCAATCACATTTATCGGACCGGTCCGGGACGACCTCAGCCCTCTGCATAGGAGACAGGTTGTCACTGCTGCTGTCTCCAACAGATCGTACTGATGTAACAGGATATTTTACCTGTTTCATAAACAGTATTTTCATTGCTGTTGCGGTTACTGGTTAAGCATAATATATGGACAAACCTACCATGCACCAAACT
Organism: Caranx ignobilis; assembly: GCA_021432705.1. NCBI lineage: Eukaryota > Metazoa > Chordata > Actinopteri > Carangiformes > Carangidae > Caranx > Caranx ignobilis. Next base: position 9,440,079 of record MU269988.1, read on the forward strand.
AATAAGTCATCAACTCCAGGTTCCTCCCTCTCAACCTATGAACTGAACACACGCCGACAGTTGAATGTCATCAAGGGCAATTTTACCACACTGATATCAGAGTCGCTGTCAGTGAGTTCTTCTTCACACTGTCACAGCTGAACTGAGCTACAGCTACTGAGACTGAACACTTCCTATTTTCGCTGCTACACATTTAAAACCTAGCGCTGACTGCAACCATTCAACAAAAATGCATTTCAAAAGCAAAGAAAGGCCACTTCCTGATTTTTTTTTGTTTGTTTGTTTCTGGCAGCTGATCGGTTTTATTTTTAACAAGAAACAGAGAGGCAGCCGCCACGGCGAGCTGTTAGATGAAGCACTGCAGCTGACGACAAGCTGCACGCCGCCTACTTCTCAGCACAGAGACCAACGTGACTGTGTCCACATGTACAACCTGTAAACAAATACACCAGTTGCTGTTTTGTTGTTTTTCTGGCCCACTCCCCGAGTTTTTGCTGCACTTGGTATTCACACTGAAATAAAAACTACAGTTTACGAGTTTCTCTCACAATACTTTAAATCCACAAAAGCAACGTTTCCAAAAACAAAACACAAATTAACATCAGTAAATACCTTAGAAATTCTAATGGTTGTCAGTTGAACTTTAACCAGACAATCTATACACTTGTCACTGATATATATTGATTGTCTGTGTCCATTAATCTGAGCGAAGACTAATATCCGGCAAACCATAAGGATTACAATCAAAATCCAGCAGGACTCTACAACACTGACTGTACTGTAGTGTAAAAGCAGACTTGATTAATGTGAAGATATGATACTGAAACTCCTGAAGCCCAGAGAATTAGCACTAATGTGACTCACATGAACTAAATCCTCTGCAGAGCAAGATCATGCAGCAACAGAACAAGATACAGGAAGTGCAAAAATAAGATAAATAGGAACTAGGGCTGACCGATTGATCTTGTTTTCATTGTCACAGCGATGTGAACGTGTGCGATAAACACATCGCAAAAGGTCGCCTGAAATGCAATGAGCAAGTTTTATTTTCAGGCGCCATGCCTTCACACTCAGCTTACTGACATTTGGCCTATCAGATACGAGCCTTGGCCACATGGGGCCATGCATGCATACCATTCAGCCAATTAGATGACCCCCAGATTCCCTTACCTCACCAGGAGGTAAGAGGATAGAGGAGGCAGGAGAGGGTTAAATTAATGTTCTGTTAGGGGCCACTGTGCTCCTAGTAAAACAGGTTAGTCTGGAGCCTTGACATATACATATATATATATATATATATATATCATCACAATATTGAACAGGGTCATCACACATTTTGTTCATAGCCTGTGCAAGCCTATTAGGAAAATCTCTCAGGACACAATTCAAATGTCTGAATACATATTTGTGAAGATGTGGTAGATAAGGTGGCATTTATGACCACTATGCCTTTTTCCTTGATATTTCTCTCCAAAGAAATCGATCTCTGCTCTGAATTAAAGACTGGAGGTATGGAGGCATTTCAGATGGCAATTTCCAAGGGGGATGAAAAAATTGCAACCCTTGTCAAAGTGTCAGTGAACACAATGTCTGTTTCTAAAGCTTTGGTCTTTGAGGACTGCAGTAAGCTACGGACAAACCTTAAAACTATAATTGGTACAGGGACCGGGGATCGATTGCACAGCGCATGTTGGGCCTCTGTGGGAGTGATTTCATATTCTGCCCTTGGTCATGGTGCTCTTCCTTTCCTAAAAACTCAATCTCAGAGAGGTATGAACTATTGATTTTGCCACAGCGATCAGCCTTCCTCACTCTCATCCCTGACTTTGTGCAGACCTACAATTACACTGAAGGGGATTTGACAGGACAAAAAAAAAAAAAAAGGAATTAGTGGCCAGGCTTCACCACCTGCCTGTACTTCCTCACTAAACCCCTCCTCACTTCACCAGACATGGGAGGTTAAAGGGAGGAGGGAACTCAATGCATATCTAATGTCTCCAGTCACCTGGTTCATACTGTTACAAACACTAACACTTGACACGTTGACCTGCTGGGGTAGACACTCATGGTGGCTGCACAATACTCTAAGTGGTCCAGTCACTAAACTTTCAAGAAGGTTTTAATGGGAGCAATGGAGCCGTGGCTATAGACAAAAATAACTACTATAACATAGGTCTTTGTTTCTTTTATCAGCATCAGTGGTTTCACTTTTCTTGGAAAGTGCAATGAAGACATTCTTACAGACAAAAACATTTTTTGATAGTAATCTGGTTTGCCTAAACTTTCCAGGCATTCAAGCCCACTGCTACGAAGCACAGGCAGGCTCTCTGCAAACTTGGAGTAATTATACAATTATACAGCTGATGAGAGATAGTCTTGGCTGATGGCACTCTTGTAATTAATGAGGTCCATGGAGTCGAATCTACTCCTCTAACACAATAAGCCTCCAAACGTAGTGAAAACCTCTTGGTAGATGTTTGAAATCCAGATTTGCCTGAAAGTTACCAGAAATCAATAATACACGGACTTCAGATCAAGTTATAAACATTAACAACATACTGAGGAACAATTGTTTTGTCATTATCTTAATACCCCATTTTTTTCTTATCAATGTTCAGCCCTCTTACAAACAATGAACCCACAGCAACGTTCACATATGCGATTATCAGACCTCTGCTAATGTTGTTCATACCATTCTGAGAGATAACAGGATATAGTCTTATCAGTGCTGAAAAAAAAGCTGCAGATTGATGTAGTCACATCTGACATCAGTCACAAAAAGCTATAATGAAAATCTAACACCATTAAACCACAGCAACCGTGCCTAATCCAAAGAAAATATACATTATCTTTTTTTTTTTTCCTCCACATGAGACAAGGGACAGAGCAAAGGTTTCTAGGTCAGTTGTAAATCTAACTAATTAAATCACATTGCAGCATTAAAATCTGATTGGACACTTGAATTACAGATCATCTTCTTCCAAATAACATTTGTTTTGTTAAAAACAACAATGTTCGTGAGAAATGACAAGCTCAAATATATTACATTGTTTCCTTTGGGCCATCACACTAAAAACAAACACTGTAGAAAGGCAGATGATGGAGTCAAGTGAACTTTAAATGAGAAAAAAAAGTGTGTGGTGGATTTGGGGGAAAAAACAGACAGCAACAGCATAAATACTGCATTTCCAAGAAGGTCTCACTTTGTACGATCTATATATATCTCTGAATGATAAAATAAAGGTGAGTATGATATTACACATAATGAAAGTATTTCTTGCTATAGTACTGTTCTGGCTGAAATGAGGTAGATTAATCTGGAGTATACATATATATGTAATATGTCCCAATCCTGTATACCTCCTATCAATAAGTAAATTACATTAGATGAGATAATCACAGCTGGTGCTTGGTCTGGCTCCAGTGAATCTGACTCATTTACTATTCACTCCCTCAGGGTCACACTTAACCCATCTTCCTCTATCCAGACTATCATTCATGACAGCTGTCAAACAACCGGTTCCTGAGCCGTTTGATTCACCATTACTTGCTACAACAGATGGTTACAACATGAACATGCATATGGCTAAACTTACTACACTAGAGTTGTTTTAATGGGAGGATATAGTAAGGGCCCAGGACGTACATTATCTTGTTCCTGAATCCTCATCATTAATATTGCACTTTTATGCAAAGATTGTACGTAGCCATTCAAGTCTGTCTTTTTGTTTAACCCTCTAACTTTTTAATTGTGACAGATAGTTGATGGGAAAAGAAACTCAGACTTTACAGTGGATGTAGACGGTGACAGTAGCAGGTAGTTAACCTGCTAACAATACAGATATTCGCTAGTCTTACTTCCAATCGACTTTTGACTTTAAGTTACGCGTAAACGACAAAAGCACCACCAGAGGAAATATCATATATCGACACCAGGGTCTAATATCGTAAATATATATCAATATTCCAGTCCAATCTCCAGACAATCTAACGATAGCATGCCAGCTAACTCGAGCGAGCTAGCTGGCCAGTTAGCCTTACTCCTGTGGCTGCTAACCTGAGCCAAACAAAAAGGTCGGGGAAATACCGCAAAAACTGCGTGTCAGTACACAACACAACTACCTTTCCCGTGTTAGTTCAAGTCTTTTGACCTTATATTGCGTCTTTATATTTAATTTATCGACGGTCTCACCTTTATGTTAGGTTAAATTGTAACGCTAGTTGTCCGGGATCCTCTGTTGTTATTAGTTAGCAGGCTAGCTGTCTGAAGAAGTGGTAGACATGAAGCATTGTCTCGCCACCAGCGCCCCCCAATGTATTGGAGTGAGTCCATTTCCCATGAATAATGGAAAAACATTGTAATAAATAAATAAATATACTATGGCAAATTACAGTATATTAGGCCACGTGCTGATCACAGGTCTGTTTTTTTTTCTCTCCAAAATTTCAACAAGGATTATATTAAATGCAGATGTAATGTATTGGGTTAATATAAGTGCTGGCATTGCTTCAACTTAAAAATATTCAAATAAATAAATACATTAAAAAATGATTGTTATTTTTATATTGCTAAGTCATATTTATTGGGATTTATCCAACACTAGGCTCCAATGTTGCATAAATGGATTGAAGATCATTTATTTGCCAGTTTTGATGCAGACTTTGAAAGAATAAAATATCTGTGTTGGCTGCCACAGTTAGCCCACTAGCTATTTGTAAACCACTGCCATTATCTTGTATGGATATCACTGCAAACTTGACTGAGATTTCTCCACCTTGCTTGTGTGTATGAGGTGCAAATGAATAGTTATTGCTGTGTTATGTCAATAAGTCATTCACATGGGTGCACTGCCTCGATTTAATTTTACCACCACTGAAAACCTATTTATCTTAATTTAATCAGCAGAGTAGATGAGCTATTGCCTAATGCCAAGATTATTAACACAACGTGCCAAGATTAACAGATATCGACCCTCAAAGGTTGAATTTAATTAAGATGTGAATGGAATTAATCTCTGCATCCATCAGCTCACCTTGAATGTGTCTTTAATACATTTGTATCCTCTGATGTTCCAGGACCAAGGTCTTTGCAGCGACCGCGTTTCTATTGTAATAAACTGTGCGAACAAACTTCAAATGTCAACCATTGTGTTTTAAGTTTCCCACTGACACAACAACAGTCATCAGCCTCAGCTAATGTGATAAACCCATTTGTGAGTTACAATGCATTTGCTCCATCTAGTGGACACAGGGAAAGAGTCAATGGATACAAATCAAACAGAAATATGAACCGGGAGACTTTATTTCAACATGCATTCATTTTCCTAATCTGTGCTTCATGCGGTCAGAAAATGTAGTATATGAAATATAAATCAAAGTTGACATGTCTTAGTTGTAAGCCAAAGTGATAACAATAAATCACATTTGCACAGATAACCAACACATTATACAGAAAATAAATGAGAATAGAAAGACAGATAGACACCAAACAAATATTTACAAATTTACAGAAATCTTAATATTCTGACAACATTACAAATGGAGGCGAATAAAATGCAGTGTGAGAAAAATAAGTAGCAGTCAAAGAGTTTTGCTGGATATAAAACATTCACCTTCGTTTTTTTGGGATAACAACATTTCCACTGGTTGCGATGGGGATCAGGAGCTTGCGCTGCTCCATACGAAGATATTTTTCGATAAGTACTTCCACAGGCACCTTGTCGTTCACATAACCCTGCCTGCAGAGCACAAAAACACATGGGTCAAGTTATTAGACTAATTACAGAGCTCAAGCTTGCCATCTAGAGGTTGGTATAATCTTAGTGCATTCGTTTTCCTGCCTGTTCTGTTACAACATTCATTTCTTCATACCGTATACCCCACATCATAACAGCTATCCCTGCTATCATTCCTGCACTTTTTCATTGTGAATGAATATGATCTAAGCTTCTGCAGTGACTCCTGCACTCAAAGCATTTTATTTCTAGCTGCTCTAATCAAGACTTTATATCAAACCTGGACCCACACTGTGGGTCAGGATGAATTTCTTGTCACATAAATAGAAAAAACAAAGGAAATCACAAAACTGAATAAATCCTGAAAAGAGCTCAGTTGAGCACACAACACACCAACCTTTTCAGCAACAGTACAGCATCCTCAACGTCTATGGTTTTTCTCTTAGCATGTCCTGCATACGTTTCCAAGTCATTCGCCAGCCGGTCGAAGAATTTATCCATTCTGTTAAAACGACAACAAGCATCTGTTATCGCCGCAGCAACACCAAATCTTACCAAATCTCAATCTCATCAAATCTATTTGTTGCACAATTTGCTCAACTCCCTTTAACGTAGTAATAGTTACTTACATTTCTTTAAGGACGGGGTAAACATCCGCAGACACCTTTGTTTTGGCAAAGTGCTTGAACACACCCATGAGGTAGTTCTTAGGAAGGCCTCCTTCTTTCTTAGCTGGCTGTCTCTTCCTCTGCACCTGCTTGGCTTTAGCTGTAGGTGAAGCTTTACCTGTGCCACTGGTGGAACAACAGACATTAGAAGAACGTGTCAGTGCCATAAAAAAAAACTAATATACTCTGGCTTTCAGAGAAACACAATAGTCAATATCTACCTCTATTGAAACTGCATTTAACATTGTGTATAACTGTTTCATCAACATGGGGCCATTTTAATATGTGTTGTTATAATGTAAAATGCTGCAAGTTTTCTGATGAAAGGACTACTGTCATTGTTACAGAGTAGCGTCAAGTGCAAATTACCTGACTTGAATAGTCTTAAGAACAGGAGAGGCCTGAAGATCCTGTTGGAAAAAGTTCCTTTTCTCTCTGACAAATGCTGGAGTCTTCAGAGGCAACTCTGAGGAGTTTAGAGAACAAAACATTTGTTTAAAATAACACACGCACAGATATACTTGAGCACACACAGACACAAAAAAAGAGACTGACCCTCACTCTCTTCGTCATCGTCCTCGTCCTCATCCGCATCCGCATTGACATCCGCATCCGCATCCTCATCCTCCCACTCCTCCTGTTCAGCAGGTGCTTCAGCAGCAACTCCTTCAGGTGTAGCATTGTGCAGATGGTTGCCATCTTCAATATCATGTGACACCTGCAGTTGATGAAAAGAGTTCTCCTTCTCAGCGTCAGGCTGGGCCTCCATAAAAGAAGCATCTTCCTGTCCATGGGTTGAAGACATAACCAGGTCAGGCATCCCATCTTGAGGCTGGCTGCTCTTGGGGCTTCCTGTTTCCAAGCTGCTGTGTAGTTCAGTTGCTCTGTGCCCTTCAGACTTGTCCCTAGACCATCCTACAGACAAACAACACAACCTAAATGAGAAAATTCACTTTACAATACTCGGGCATGCATTTTATGTTGTTTACAACTATAACTAATATTTACAACATGTGGTGATGGTCATGAATATCTAGTTTCTAGATCTTATTAGGCATATGTCATTCTATGTAGCACAGCACAGAAAACACTGATGAAGCAATTAGTGAATCAATCTCCATAACACTCAAACATTAATCATCAACAAATAAGGTATTTGAAGACATTATCTTGGGCTCTGGGAACCAGTGATGGTCGTTTCTTCTCCTGCAGTTATTGATGATTATGATAATAATAATGGAAAGTGAAAAACAAATTTGTTGCATCTTTATTTCCTTCAGACACATTTTTTACCCTACCTGCTTCTGTAACAGGGACAATAAGTCCACCCTCTGAGCGTCGAGCCCTTCGACTGATATGTTCCAGCTGTTCTGATGCCTGCTCGACCTCTCCTTCCTCCTGGTTCCCATCATGGTGGTCTCCATCCTGAGACTCAGCCAAATCCCTGTCTTCCTCAGACTGAGACTTGGCTTCACCATCCTCTTCAGATTGAGACTCAACAGCATCATCTTCTTCTTCAGTTTGACTTTCAGCTGCCACTTCCACCTCTGCTTCGGTTTGAGAGTCTGGTGGAACTTCCTCTTCCTCAGACTGAGACCTGCCTGCAACATCCTCCTCTGGCTGGAAATCATCATCATCTCCACCTTCTTCTTCCGCCTCTGTTTGGGAGTCAGGTACAACATCACTTTCCTCAGACTGAGACCTGCTTGCAACATCTCCTTTGCTGTGAGGATCAGCTGGAGCTTCCTCAGCTATTTGAGCTTCCAGTTTGTTCTGTTCTTCTTCAGACTTTGATGTATTATGGCTTGGACAAGGCTGCGATTCTGCGTGATCATTGGTACTCTTCCTTTCCTCCTCTTGACATTCAGCTGAATCCTCATCTTTCTTCAACTGCAACTTAAGATCACATTCTTCATTCGGAGGTTCTGCCATATTCTCCTCCTCAGTTTGAAATACATACACCGAGTTATCTTTCCCCAGCTTGCTCTGCTCCACTTCTATCTGTCTCTGAAGCTGAGAGGCCATCACTGTGGGTTTGTCCTGTGTTGCAACATTAAAAAGCTGGCAGCTGTGGCATCAGGGTGGGTGTAGAGGGCCGTGTTACAGTTTACAATGTCAGTTGTGACATCCGGTTCACTGAGGTCGCTTAGGCCCAGGGTGAATCCGTCAGGACAGGTGGTCTCATTAGCACCTTGCTCCACTGGTGCAAAGCCGCTCACTCCTGGGTGATGGAAAGAGAGATACACATGAAAGAAAAAAAAGCATTAACAGAAACACTGCTGATCAATTAACCAATAACAGCAGTAATCAATATGTAAAATATATTATTTGTACAATGAATTCATGCCTTTTGTGAGTGTTGGTATACACATGTTGAATCACTGCAGGTTATCCCCAGTGTATCATTTTTGACACCTCACACGCATCAGTCCTCTTGTTTACTCGTCATAAATATGCTCACAAATGGAAAAAAAAGGTTTGGTAGGTAAAGCATAATTAATCACCATAATCACCTCCAGTCTGCCATCTATCTATAGCAGCTCTAAATTCTTCCTCTGTGATTTTGCGACGGTTGGGAACTTTTCTCTGGAGGCCCTTTTTCTCAGTCCGAACATCCACAAAGGGCGTTTTTAGACTTAAAGAAGTGGAACTGCAAAACAGATAAGACAGGACATACTGTTGTGAGATTCTCTTATGAACATAGTTTACACCTGGTGTAAAAATCACACATATAGGTTTACTACAGACGGTCAAATCAACAATTCCTAATCAGAGTCGACCTTTTGTGTTTACAATACCACACAACACTATAATTGTTTATGCCACTTACCTTGACAAAGAAAGTGATGAGTGATCACTTATTGATTGGTCATTTTCCTCTTCAACATCTATAACAGAGGCATCTGTTAGTCAATCAGTGAAAATCAGTGGAAAAAGTATGGTAAGTGTTACAACACAATCCTCCCCCTATTGAAGTAGCAGCAGTAACAGTACATGTTGCAATATAGCAGATGTAGGAATTTACAGGAACAATTAAAGGATCTTATTCAATAATGTTCAATTGTTGGAGGCTTGGAGCCCATCAGTAGCAGCTTTGACCTTACCATTCCCATCTTTAAGACGTTTTTCAAAAGCTGTTACATTGAAGCTCCGACGTGGTCTCTTTCTGCTTAATCCTTTTGCTGTGCTGAGTGCAGTGGCAATAGTTAAATCAGGCAGATCCAGCCCTGAGAATTCAGTACTGAAAGTCGAGAAAATGTAAACATGTTATATAAAGACTCATCATAATTTTCACACAAACAGATATTGTTGGAGAAACACTTCAGTGGAATTTTGTTAAAGCTACACATTGGTAGAAAAGGTAAAGCAGGTATTCACAATACACACACAGCTGACCTTGGGCGCTTGCTGGCAATACTTGAGTTGGCTGAAGGCAGCTGTGGCCCCTCTGACGCAGGTCTCTTATGAACCACTGGAGACCTCACAGGTTCTGAATCACATGATAAAGGACATGCTTAAAGGACAACAAACAGCTGAACCACAATGTGTAAAGAAAGTCTGGCACATGCACAAACCTGTCCTCACGATGTTCCTCAGTATGTGTCTTGGTGTGTCTCCATCATCAAACAGCATCGACGCTGGACCAGGAGTGTTGGCCTTTCTGAGCACAGAGGAGGTAGTTCTCCTTGTAGTGGCAGGCAGGGATTTCCTGGTTATGCTCTAAAAGAACAAGGCAGATAGATCAGCTTTACAAGACTCTAAATGTCCATTATGGCCACACACTCTGGTCTTCCTCCTCACCTCACGCATTTTGTGCTTCAAGCTGCGCCTCAGGATGTCCTGTGGGGTTTGACCTCCAGCATTGTTCTTGCTCAGTCTATTGCTGCGCCTGGTTCCGCTGCTCCTCTCTGCTTGTGAGACACTTAAGACAAAATAATAAAGTAGCTGAGTCTTTTGAGATTTGTGTGGCAACTTAGCTTAAGCCCGCCCCACCTCCTGTGCAATTCGTGTCAGTCTTTTTTTTAGATAGTTAACCATTGTTTCTCTCTGTTTACACTTCAGTACACGCACAAAATATACTGCTTACAAGCCAGGTAGAGACTTGAAACATCAACCATTTGACTTTAGCAGAAAAACTGTGTAAAGACAGAAGTGCTACCTGCGGGTGATGGGGGTTCTGGGTTCCTCGGTGCTGAGGATTTGTTTCAGCAGGACCCGAGCAGATAGATCCTCCGTGTGATCCATTTAGAGACAAGTTGGTCAGCTGGTTAGCTGATGTTAGCTAACAAACGTTTACAAACGGTAAAACAGCAGCTTTACCCGCGTTGAACTGTGGATTCTGATAAATATAACGATTTTCTCCAATAGGCCTGAGCCCAACAAACGAAGTCGAACCGAGGCCGGTCTCGTTTACATAAGTTTCATCTACTTAAACGACATTTCGTCTCTATTTTGTGTCTAACACCGTCCAACCCAACGGATTCATACTTCATGCCGTCCCGCGTCATTTTGAAGTGAAATCTCGCGAGAAGATATTTTCCCCCTCTTCTTACTGCCACCGTCTGGCGAATCAAGGAAAAACACGGAGTTCTATATGTTTTCAATATATCTTTTTTTTTCTTTGCTGAGGTGTGTCAATCTTTTATTGACCTTACATAATAGCCCACCTCTATATACAAAATGCAGTGACAGTATAAAAGGAATAACAACAGAGGATGTGTTTGTGTGTGTTTGTGTGAAAAAAGAGAAGTGTTCAAATATTTTAATTTTTAATTTTTCAATAATTGGCTGTTGATGAGTTAGTGATGGTTGAGATTTATTCTATTAATATTTGTAAAGCTATATTCATAAGTACTGATAAAACTAACAGGAAGAAAATTAGATTAGATTAGAAGTCAGTGCAACAGTACACTCTGCTGGAGACAATGAGAACAACAGCTGCTGAACAAAAAAAATCAAAGCTATTGAAAGTATTGAGCCCAGCATTCAATAACATAAACATTAGCAGGAAAATGTATTGTCTTTAAAGGAAGATGTTGTTTTATGCTAAGCAGGGAGGAGAGATGATTCAAGTATATGATCATGATCTTTCCATAGAAATGACTGCTCAATTTTAATTTTCCATGCTTTTGGGAAACATATAAACTGAAAAAAAAAAAAAAAAAAAACTCCCTAACAGCACCTTTGTTGTTGACTAGTTTACCACTTGATTTTAGCATCTTATCTGGATGTTACAATTTGTAAAAAAAAAAAAAAAAACTGGATTGGATTTGGGAGAGACAGTTTCATACTATCATAGAAGTCGGTGGTGGCATGGATAACACCAGCCTCATAAAAACAGACAGAACTGCCCCTGTAGTAAGTGCTTGATCATCATTGTCTGGTTAAATGTATACAGAGCCTGTTCTTCACTCCCGATCCTGAGTTACTTATTCACTAACTGTCACCGCCTGTTGTTATTTTTCAAAGAGATCCTCTTTTCTCTGTCTTTTTGAAAAGCTGAAACTTTTTCTGTGGGGTTTTCTGCCAGTAGCATTTATTTTTTTGATGAACCAAAAACATAACACACCAAACATAAAATACTAATAATTCACCATGACCATTTCACTAGATCTATCGGGCCTTGTGGAAGTTTCACAGCACTTATGTGGAGTGCTACTAATAGTCAGGTACAGATCGTGATCTTTTGTTTCAAATCTAGTTGAAAGTAGCGAACAAGCAGATATTCAGTGTGTTTTAAACTAACCTTTGATTAGAGTATTAAATTTCATGACAGGACCATTGAGTGACACCTTTCATGCCACTTGACCTCATAACAACAGTCTCAAAATACAATACAGATGCAACGGCTGTGATTGAAATGGTTTTAATGATACAACATAGTCAAAAATAAATCATACATTAGTAAAACAGGTGGTTGCCTGCTTTATTCATACAGTCATGTTGATAAGGTAAATGATCCCTCCAGCCCTTAACACTGGAAATGAACTGACTGAATGAGTGTAGCAAGCAGTGTGGTACAACCTTCATTCAATGTCATGGGTTTATTTCATATTTGGCAGAAAGTGCAAAGGCTCTTCACAGCGTCAGAGACACAGGATTTAGAAATCAGGCCTGTCCTTCTTCAGCTTGGAGTAGTCCATGTTAACTGTGAAAAGCTTGAAACACACACACAAATGTACACAATCAGTATTGCAGAAGGTAATATGGACTTTGATGCAAGATAACAGAAAAGATATGGGTTTGTCCTTTTACAGCAACAAGGCTGCACTTTACATCTAAACAAGCTGCCATGCAAAGAAATATGAACACAAACCAAAACAATCAGTATCTGTTAAAACCAGTGTGAAAAGTTTAAAGCTGTTACTTTGTACTGCTGATTGTGCTCCAGCTTGTTCCAGGGCTCGGGGTTGTTCTTGCGGTCCCATCTGGGTTATAGAGAAGAGAAGAAGAAAATGATTTAATATGTCAAGGTATGCTCCGTTTTAACAATCATTTACAGCACATACAACATGAATGCCCTTTTTCTATTGTCACTGGTACTTACGAGACATCAGGGTTTTTCAGAGCCAGCCGAGCCAAGTAGGTGGCACTCATGGTTACCCCGCCACCGATGAAGATGAAGAGGGGGATCAGCTGATGGGCAAAGAGTAAAACCAGTGTAAAGACACCAAACATCTGCTGCTGTTCACATGACTTCATATTACTACATACACTAGAATCCAAACATCTTTCCAACTCACTTCAACTGGAAACTGGTCTCAGACTTTTGGATCCTACTGGGTACACGCTGATATAGGGGACATCATAAATCTACATATACCATAAGTTACTATAGGATTTCCTCATGTATCTGTGTTGTTTCTTCATACTTGTATTACAATAGCATATGAGGGTTCACACTGTGTGGCAGGGGACAAAAACATGTCTACCCACTGGTCTATTAATAACTGTTTCACCCATTCGCCCTCTGATGAACAGTAGACTCACTCCACATGCATTGGCCTGGAGCCCCTCCAGTATGGAGACCATACAGTGCTGTACGTGCTGCAGCGACCTGCACGCATGGCTGTGAACATACGGTCGATTCAAAGGGAAGGAGGGGGGGACACGCATATTTCCATCACATATATTTACCACAGACTCTTATAATAGCGTTTTTATTTGACAGTATTGTCTCGAGTGTGAGCGTTTTCCGTCTCATCATTGAAAACGGTTTCGTTTTGCTGCCAAAGGAAGCTGCTGTGAAGGCGGCACAGCAAATCTATGGCTACACCCAGAGTGATACAGATAAAGGGGAAAAAAGACTGTATTCAGAGGTGGAAAAGGCTTAATATGAGTGGTATTGTAAATTATCCTTTATCATCTACCTCTGAAATCTTTTCACACAGCTGTCGAGGAATTTGACATCAGATAAATCTAAAGCTACGTCGCATATTTTCGCTTTTCGTTTCACTCCAAATGTCGCATTTTGTTTTTCAAAGACTAACACCAGCGGTAACAGGACATCAGTAAGGTCCATCAGAGGAGAGCTGGTGCGGTGAAGGAGCGCGCGTCCTCCCGGCGCTTCACAGACACATTTCAATGTCACCGGGTCGTTGAGGGATTATGAAGGCAACACAGCGGTGAGGACTTACAGCTGGGTGGCTCCTGAGCTGCTTCCCGACCATTCCCAACAAAGACGGCATGTCGGACGATCCTCCCGCTGACACCGGCTCCGTAAAGATGTGAATGCGTGAGGGTCAAACTCTGCTGCGCTTCTGTGGAGGATCTCACCGTTTCCTACAGGCCCGAGCGTACACTGAAGTGCACACCACCACCTCCTCTGCTGTCAGCCAATCCCACAATGAAACGACAGCAGCTGCACATCTGTCCCCTGCTGGACTGCAGCCCATAGCATGTGTTGGGGACAGCAGGTGCAGCTGTAGAGGGAAACTCAACTTAAAAAGGTCTTGATGATCAAACACACCATGAATTAACTTGTGATTAAAAAGATTATGTAATTAAAAATATAGAAATGGATCATTTAGGTGTATTCAAACCTCAGACACTGACTCAGCACTCTTAATGCTTTTTCTCCATGTGTCAGCACCAATGACTGAGATTCAGTGGGGCAATCTAGATTCATCCTACTTCTTGAATTTCTCCTGTTTTTCTAGGATACAGAAATAACTGAGCGCTGTTGTAATATTTAAAAGAAGACAAAGGTAATAGGATTTGACAAGGGGGAAGTGACAACTGAAAAAGTGCTTTAAGCTGTCACACATTCAGGTTAAAGTCAGTTCTTCATATTGAGCTTGAACCCCTAACCCAGTCTTAAATGTCACAGGTTAACGACACTTTCACACCCACTCTGTTGATGAAACAATGTGAGGAAGCAACGCTGCAAAAACTGCACAGCCTTACATATCAGGTGCATGAGCTGATTTCACATCAGCCCAAAGCACTGGATATTCAGACAAGAGCATCGAGAGTCATGACTTGAGACTAATTTAATAATCACAAAGAGAGCATGTAATCAATCATATGTTTATGTGGACAGAACACAGAACCTGAGATAACAACACGTCCCCGGCATCCACACTGACTCATTAAACATTGGCGTTGAGGCTTATTTTGGAAACAGGCATTGTTTAAATGCATCAGTATTTCACCAGGATACTAAACACTAGTAGAAGTTAGTCAAACAAACAAAACAATCAGACTTTCCATCCACGTACACACGTACACATGTACACGTACACACACCACACACACACACACCCACACCCGCACACACGCACACACACAAAACTCTTGTCAAACATTGAACCCAGGACCAACGTACGTTCCTCCACGCAACACCCTCTCCTGGAAGTGCATAACAACAACGACAACAAAAAAATCCACCTGATACAATATCTCATGTAACACCTGCCTCAGTTATACCGACAGAAGAAACAAAACTAAATGTAACTGTTTTTTAGCTTATGTTGCAGGTAATTGAAAAAAAACAAAAAAGACGCAGAAAATACACATTACTACTCTTAAATTTACAATGAAGTACAAAAAGTGAATATAAAAATAAGAATTGCGACTTGAAAGTAGCAGTTCAATTTGTGCAAACATGTCTACCAGAAATAAAAAAACTATTTGAACATCAACTTGTCAGCTTGGCAGAAGAGGGAAAACATCTTCAGAGAAACATTTAGGATGACAAATCTACACCACTAAAACTGGTTAGGTAGTCAACTAGGCTGCGAAAACCTTAAAACTATAAACAAAAACCATCAAGCACACATTTAGAACATCAAGGAATAACAGGTTTTTTTTTTTTTTTTATCCATCAACACGTGCGCAACTTACTTTTGTTGCAAGTAAACAAGAGGACAAACAACAAAAAATTATACCTGTACAACTTTTAAAGCAGGAATGCATGAGCTGAAGCCTTTTAGGTATTGATGCTACCAAAGTCCAACAACTAGAAGATTCCCTTCAGTCTACATTAATCAAAATGTGATTTCATTGTACTTATTTATTTTCTAAGTCAGGCAAATTAAAAAAAAAAAAAAAAGTACCCCACTGATTTGTCATGCTTTGTACACCAGCTACAGCTGCAGGAATTTGTAGATAAATATCTTTCAATACTTAAAAACAACCAGACTGATCCAGGAAGGGTTTTTTTTCCTCCTAATGTTTAGACAGACATGACACGCCGCAGTCAAGAGTTTAAAAACCAGCATCAAATAATAAAGTCTGTGACACAGCTTCTTTGGGGGAAAACAGAACCATCTGTGCAGCAGTGGCAGGTCAGTCATCCAACAAATCACATCTCAGATGGAGTTAAAAGTAGAGTAAGTGAGCAGCCCTGTCAGCAGGCTGCTGCTGTTTGGCCACAAGTAAATCTTTGGATGATTAAATGTAAAGGTTTTAATTTAGAGACATCACAATGCCTGAAAACCAAAAACAATCAAACGTGTATATATATACGTACATCCTTTGGATCACATGTGAGCTACTTTTGTCTCTTTTAATGTTGTTTGTTTTTTTAAAATAAGGCTGTTTTATACCTGTGTAGAAAAGGAACGGGGCTTTCCTAAAAAATAAAGCAACAAAGCAAATCCAGCCGAGAACACTGTAAGATTTGCATTATGCACATTCATCTCCACAGCAGAGACCTGGAGCTGTGATCAGAAAGCCAGGCCCTCCCCAGAGTTTTCTCCCACGGCTGCGGTGGTGTTGGTGGGAGGCTCCGGAGCAGCGGCGGCGGCGGCTGCCCGGTTGCCAGACGAGGTTGCCTGGCAGGGGCTTGATCCCTGGCTCAAGCAGCTGCCTCCTGGAGAGACGGCGAGGCTGCGGAACAACAGGTCCATGGAGGGCAGCAGGGGCTTCAGGAGGCTGACGGGGCAGAAGGCTGAGCCCCCATGGGGGGTAAAGTTTACCTTGTTGGGGTCTGGGCAGGAGGAGATGAGGGCCGGCTTTGATTGGCGTGGAGTGCTGCAGAGGGTCAAAGGTCAAGCCAACACCCATCAAAACAAGTGGTGGAAATGAGGTCTCATCACATACATGTTCAACATCACAGCAACTACACCTCCCCTCATATAAACTGACAGATCTACGGCTCCTTATATTATACCTACAACCCACTGGTTATTTGTGCCGCAGGCTGAAATCTACTCATGATTGTAACACACTACTTGCTACAAAACCACAACTGGAATCAAGAGCAGTATTATACTGCAACTACAGCAACCAGACTTGCAGCAAAATTTCACACAGCCTTATTCAAGATGTGTTAAAATAAAAAAAAAAATTAAAAAAAAAAAAAAGGAGAAGGAATAAAAAGGCAGAAGTAGCGACAACATGACCGTAAGGGTGGAGGCAGGATTATTAGAAACATATCAATCACTCTGATAAATGTTTCTAATTTTGTTCATAACCACGTACAAGATTAACTTCTGCAAAAGTCTCACCTCAACCAAACTGCTTTGACGGACTGCTCAATATTTTGTATAAAATCAGAGGTAAAATTACTTCTAAGGTGCCACCACCAGAGGGCATCCACACACCTACTGACACCCACTCTGTTGACTACGCTGGGACGCAAAACAATAAGAACCTATGCTCGTACCTGGTCTCATCCCAGACTCGGACCTTTTCGCAGCCCTCGGGAGGCTCCCTCTGGAAGCAGCAGCTTTTGTTGGGACCCGGAGATGACGAGATCAGCAGAGGCAGGGAGAGGTCGGCCTCGGCCTGGGAGGGTAAGGGAGACAGGACGCACACGTCTGCACTGTCTGTTACACCTGAAGACAAGGAGGAGGGACAAGTCAGAACAAAGTTTACAAGACTTGAGGCAATAATTGTTCTCAAAATATTAACAGAATTAATTGTCTTGTCTCTGTAGGTGTGGAAACTCTATCAATCATTAAATTTGGCACCAATATTAAACTGACAATTTTAATTTTGCTCAATTTGAAGCTAAAGGTTTTAAATAAGAAAGAAAAACAAAATGTAATCCTACTAGTTTAACAATCTTTCTAGTTAAACTACGACAAACACAAGCCACATGGTGAATGTGGTTAAATGTTGATTTTCACAACACAAATATGCACAGATTGCAAATTCGATTGATTCACTACTGTTTTTAAACTTGTGGAAAACATGGCATCCAAGTAAACACACTACAGCAAATTGTGCACCAGTTAGATGGAATGGAACATAACCATCTCCATGTTTATATTAACTGTCATTTGCATCTATGGAAAATAGATGATCAGAAAATGTCGCTCATTCTTTCTCATGATGTGTTTCTCCGAGGTACAGAGCTGATGACAAACACATATCACCTATTTAATACCAAATATGTGGCCGCGGTCTTTTAAAGGCCTTTCTGGAACTACTGCTTTTGGTTATAAATAGCCTTATAGCCTTTGATGATCATCCTCTGTCGATCTGAAATACTCAGAACGTGTGATTGTGCATGTGCAGAGAGTGGTTTTCTCATTTTAGGTTGTGTCTGAGTGGTTTTTTGATTTTAGGCTACATCTTGACTGGCTGCAGCAGGTGTGAACACAGCTGTTGACTTTCCTTTTTGTTATACAGCTTCTCTGCATTTTAATGCCGACAACCTTTCAAAGCTGCGACGTTGTGGCTTCAATTACGAATTTCCAGGCAAGTTTTTTTTTTTTTTTTTTTTTTTACAGCTTTTAGATGAGCGGATAACAAACTCCATATAGTTTCTGATCTGATGCATGTAAAAGGCACCATTTGTTAAGAAGGTACAAGATGGAAACTTATATAGTCAAGCCAGACACTAATCAATTCACTAGTTATTGTGCTGGATTAAAAAAAAAAAAAAAAAAAAAAGAAAACATTTCAACCTAATTCACACAAGTAAAGCAGGATAAATTCTCTTTGTGTTTGAGCACCTTACCAAACTTGTTTAACTGATTATATGCACGAGAAAATACAGCATCCTCTGACTGACACACTGTCCTGACCAGCTGACCTTTGTGCGGGTCCAGAGGAGTGTCTTCAGCGTTGTGTGGGGAAGTGGAGATGTGACTGGGGGAGGAGCAGGGCGAGGGGGAGGTGGAAGATGAGGACAAGGGTGTGGTGGCAGCGTCGCTCTGAGAACCACTGCTGCGGCTCTGCGGAGGGACCGGAGCCCGGTGGCCATCTGGAACCTCAAGGAGCTGATGAGCAGGAAACAACAGTTATCAGCATGCAATTTTTTAAGAATCTTGGGGGGGGGGTACTTCTTTGTTTATCAGTAAAACAGCTCTGGAGTTTATCCATGAGTGGGCAAGCAATTGGCAGTTACCCTGTGCTGAGGATGTGGTGCCTGACAGATGAACATGCCTTCCAGCTCCTGGTTGAGGCCCTCCACACTGCAGCGCAGTCGAGGGACCAGTGTAGACAAGGGAGCGAGGGGGATGGGAACTGGCTGAGTCTGAGGACACACAAACAAGTGAAATGGAATTTAGGCTGCATTAGTCCTGAGGAGCAGCAGATCCAACACTCACTGTTTTCACACAGCTCTCCTCAGTTTTTCTTGCTTCCTCTCTTTGTGAATCACTGCGAGACACATTATTTGTTTGAGGAGTTCTGTATAAATAAAAAAGGTTATTATTGTTATAACTAAATCTGATCCTGAAGACTTTCCATGCAGTGAATAAAAATAATGAAAGCAACATGTGCTGGATATCACTGAAACTCACCAAATTCCACAATGATAATCAAAACTGGCAACTCATGCGTGTCCTTTTTAAACTAACAAACACTTTCTGGTGCAAATCAGGTCTCATAACAAATTTTCATGGTTTGACATGTCACTGCACTTCGGTCTGAAGCCACATCAGCCCAGTCAAGAAGAGAAAACACACATCAAGACAGTGCAGACCAGCTGTGCCGAAAAGAAGAAGTGTGTATTTCTCTGTGAAAAGCAGAAGCAGCGTGATGTAGTGGTCTTCCTGTTGCTTCACTGTTTTTACTTTGTTCGCTTCCTGCAATGAGCTGCACTGTTTACCTATACACGCTGATGACTGTAAATCAGTGATAACATGTCTGGAAATGTATACACACACAAAGCAGGCAGCGTGGTGTGTTTGTGTGTGCTGGTGATGGCATGGTACCTGTGTGGTTCCTAGGTTACAGCTCCTCTGGGGATAGCCCCGCTGGCGGTCCTTGTCATGTCCCCCTGAGGCTGCAGGTTTGTTGCGCTGCTGCAGCTGTTGTTTTAGTTTAGCAATCTGCAGTGAACGGAGGGTTATTACCAGTCAATAAGGCTGCTCACACAAACAAACACACAACATGTCACAGGCTTTGCAATACTCCCTGAGAGGAACACTGTAGCCATTTCTTTTACTACTGACAGTATAATTATGTGATGTCAAGATAATAGATGCAATGAGGAGTTAAGCTTGAGTGAAAACTGAAAAAGGGAAGTTGCTTTACAGAGATGAGGTCATTAGATCTCATCTCCTGTTTCTCAATGCTATCAAAATAATTGAGTAAGGCCTTTTTTTCCAACAGCTTGCCCTCTTTGATACAAAAATGCCAAGTTTAGCAAACCTGAGTGTTAGTAACACACATGTTGTTGAGCAATAAAGGCAGATACTGACCTCTCGCAGATGCTCAGCACTGCCCCATGAAGCTGAACGTTTGTGGCTGCTGCTTCCTCTCCGGCTCTGGGAGTTATCTGACCACGAGTCTGGGGTCTGGTAAGGAAGAAACCACAACATGGTCAGCTGCCACATGAGCCAATACCATCAAAATAACACTTCAGGTGGCTAAAAATAACTGCATATATATTACAGCTTTTTTCCTAAAGCTGTTAAAATCTGAGCATGGAGACTGTTGCATTGAAGTCACATATTGTGAAAACACTTCAAATGTTTTGTTTTGCTTTTACCAATAGTTTCACACTAAGAACGCATCAGCTTTTCATGCTCAAAGGCTGATCTGCAGCCACATCACATCATCACATCATCCACACCCACAGACGCTCTCTTCACACTTACAGAAGAGCGAAACTGCAGGAGAAACTGAAAAACAAAAACGGGGGGGAGGATGTGGGCAACCAAAGATCAGTGGCGAGGGCCTGCACACAGAGCAGAGAGGATGGGTGCAGCCAAAACGACCTCGTCAGCTGACTTCAGGGACTGTTCTCATGGCTGTGGTTCTCACTCTGTAATAGCTGTGCAAGTGCCGGACACCTCCCTCCCACCATCTAGTAGCGACTTCCTTCACTGCAAAAAGTGCAAACTAATCTCCCAGCAGACACATTACCCACTGAAAATAAGTTGTGCTCATATGAAAAAAAGCAATAGAAAATTTATCCCATTTTTATCTTGGGGAGGGGCAAGAAACTGGTTTGATCACACTTGGCAGCATCATTATGTTCACCCAGGTACACTTTATATCTAGAGCTGACCTGAGTGGATTTGTCCTTGCGAGAGAGGCTGCTTTGGCCCTCTGGTTCTTTGGGCCAGTGTCCCTGCAGGTACGGCCCGATGATGGCGTCCAATGACATCGTCCGCCTCATGCCTGAGCTCAACTGGTGCGACTTGGACCTTCCAGCTGTTGGATGTTGAGACAACTTTTGATTTTAACATGCAGCAAGAGGTTAAATTTGTTTGTAATTCTTTCTGGTTTTCATCAGTTCGTAGAGGAACTGTGAACTTTATAGAGCACGCTATTAGCCACTTTATTGATAAAATGATTTGATGATTCATTCTTAGATAAATAGCTAGGAATTTCACCAGGAACTGTTCTCATAATAGGTTAATAGTTAGGTCGTTGTTGTTGTTTTTTTAAAGACATGCTACAAAAACATTTGCTGGTACCAGCCTTTCAACTACGGGGATTTCCTGTTCTTTTTGCCTAGTTTGATTGTAAAGTGAATAACTTTGGGTTCAGAGCCAGAAACCTTTCATTATTTCCTTAAACTTCATATGCTAAATGATTTACAGATAAACTGACATGGTATTTGCCAGATTTATGTTATTTTGTATATCTGCTGGGTTGTATCATCTGCATTAATAAATCTCCATCTATTGTTTTAATATCCATGTCTGTAGACTTTTTATTAAATCTATTTAAATGACAGTATGGAAAACACACAAATCAAACTGATAAGTTGTTGTCAGTAGATAAACTTACCATGGAAGCTCAGGTTTGAATAACTTAAAGTATATTATACAACACAGAAGTTCACAAAGCTGGTGTAAAATAATATTTAGATGGTTTTATTTTTCACATTTTCTACCGTGACATCACATTAAGGCCCATTTACATTTATCCAGGCAAAATAACTGTGATTGATCAAGTGTTGCAGGTGTTAGGCTCATACCTGACTTTCCATCTCTCCGGTTTGATCGAGGTTTGCTGGCCAGCTGATAGGGGATGGTGGCCTTGAGGGGCTGTGGACCCAGAGCAGCTCCCCGGGTCTGTCCAACTCCACTCCGGCCAGACATTGTTGTTGCCGCAAGAAAGAAACTAACAAATAAAACAAAACAAAACAAAACTGTGGGACCGACTCGAGCTCGTCACTGTCTGAAAACCAGCAGTGGACGTCCTGCCTGGGAGAGCTGTGGGGGCGCTCTGGTGAAACACTGCTAATGGCTGGCCAAGTTACCAGCTGCAACTCTTCCTCCTCTGGGTGATGATGACTACTCCAAACCGTTACAAAAGTCGGGCTTGACTCATTTAAACACTCATTTCCGAGTAAACTACAACCACCGGCAACAACGTAGCTCGACAGATGAGACGTGACTAACGGCTAGTGGTCAAATCTTCGCCGGTGATCATACTTTTTTTCACTGGCTTGTTGTGCGAGTTAGCAGCCTAGCAAGCAAAGTTTCTTTGTGAGGATGTTGAGATATTTCGCCCCTGTTTTCGAACAAGGAAGCAGCTCCACTTTCAAAAAAAGTCACTTTGACGTCAACTCCTACGTCTTCTGAGCAAACCTCGAAGTATATTTCATTGTACTTCTTCGGCCTGGAGCGTGTTTTGGTGGCCTACAAAAGGGCTGCGAGATGGTCTGAGTTTCTTTGGCCCTCCGTGTTCTTGCTTCAGCGTAAACTCCAAACACTTCCACCACCACGCTGGTGTGGATTTAATTATGTAGGGGGCGGTGCCAGATCCAAGTATCACTTCTCATTGGCTGCTGGACTCGCCGACTTCGATCCTATTGGACAATCCGCCATCAATCCGTCAGACCTCGGACAATGAAATTTGCTGTCACCACCCCCAATTCATATCTCGCATTAACCGACTATAGCCACCAAATATACGTTGATCCCCGTTTTTAAACTTTTAAAGTCTGTAAACAATTAACGATGAAACTAAACATCAATAGACCACTGTTTAAAACTTAATTAACTGTCTAAGTTACTGTATTTTATCATTTTTAGCGAACTGTGATTGCATATCATCAGGTTTGCAAATGCATACAAATCTTCTACAGACACTTAAGTGTAGTTTCGTTTCGGGAAGTTAAAGTGCAAGAATATTATTGTACTACGTATTTTCAATGCATTAATGTAGGCTACAAAGACAGTGTTTATTGAACATTTTTGACTTTTTTTTTTTTTTTTTAAAAGTATATTTCTCAGCCCTCAAGTCCACATTCATTTTTGTCAGATACAGAGTGGATGTATAGTGATGTAATATAAGAGTAGCTCCATTGTGAAGTATGCACTGCAGAAGAAATGGGATTTCAGAACAATTAATGCAGACTTGATGTTCTCTGTTAAAGATTGTACTTAATGCAAGTTTCAAGAATCTAGTAATAGAGTTTTCACCCTACAAAATGAATGGAAACCTATTGGAAAATTGGAAACAGAAAAATATGATTTAATATCTACAACACTGTAGCATGACTTGCAGAACAGATGTAATGTAGAGCACAGATGATCTGTGGTAAACAGGGTACAACATACGCACTCATCCACGTTCTGTAACGGTTGCATTCATTCATTCATCTACAGGATAATTATTTCATCATACTATCCTTGAACCTAGTAAATCACCCCAGCTGGGTGTGTGTGTGCACCATCTGGGTGGACTATGAAGTGGTTTTGGGTGGCGTACATGCATGTGTAAGACAGCGTGCATTGTGGGAGATAAATGTCCTGACTCTGTGTAAAAGGGAGTGCCAATGGTGGGACAAGAGAAGGGGGCAAAGATAACATGATATGCACTTTCACAGGCCGATCATAGACGTGTGCTAAGGCTCCCAGCGGCCCGCGTCCCCCGCCCGCAGTCTGACCAATCTGGCCCAAAACGTGCACTCACACACATGGGACCTCAGCCCATTCTTAGATAAAACGCTCATGTGTTTGGCACAACAGAATGGGAGTGAAAGTGCTTTATCACAAAAGGGTGAAGTGCTGCAACATGTGTCCAACAGCCAGCTCATCTATCTCGTGTAACTGCGCCCAACAATTGATGTCACTTTCACAAAACAGCCAAAGACAAAACCAGATAACTAAAACCAACTTTTCACAACCCCTTGGCATCCATGCATTTACTGCCAGGCAGTTAATTGGACAGTATGTCGATCTGGAATGCGTCCCCAGCATAATGCATTTCTAACGTTGACCAAAGGACCTTCAGCTCCTGTTTGTTTAGCTCTGTGTATTTGTCTGCGCTAATGAATGAATGATCCTAACCTATGACCTCATGCAGGCCATTTCAAACCCATTTGAAGAGAGACGATGTCATGCTCACAAAGTTAAACAACAAAGGGAGGAAGACCAAAAAGTGACCAAGGCACAGGGGGAAGGAGCATGTGTTGGGCTTTTGTTTTGGATCTACAGTACATGAAATTGCTGTGATACCAGCCATACATCTAGAGCAAATTTTACTCTGTTTCCTAGTCTGTTGGTTTTGTGTCAGATTTCTTTCAGTCAGGTAGACTTTAAGTGACACAGAAGTAGTTCCTCAGAATGCAGAACAACCAACATGAGTCACAAAAATGGTGCTGGGCATAAAAGTGCAGGCAATTCATGGACAATATGTGGCCGGACAAGTCTGCAGCCTCTCTAATGAGGCTCTGGTACATAACCACTTTAAGCTTGCCATCATGCTAACATGCTCACATGCAATGCTAGCATGCTGACATTTAGCAGGTACAATGTTTATTGCATTCTTTGTCTGAGTTAAGCATATTAGCATGCTAATATTTGCTAAATGGCACTAACAGTAAAGCTGATGCTGACGGGAATGTCATTAGTTTGTCAGACTGGACAAAAACAAAAGAATCGGAGGAATGTAAACTTTGTGCAGATGAAAAGTGAAAAGTAGTTTGTGGTAGTAGTTAGTAAGGAGGAAAACCACAAAAGTCAGATTCCCAATGTCAATAGAGGGTTAGGACCACGGGTTGAATGCCAAAGAGTGTGGCTAAACATTACACATCCAGTGCACACCAGCTTTTAATGTTTTCAAAAAAAAGGCAGTTTTATTGCAGTTTTAAATAACACAACATATCCCAACTCTCAACACTGCATGAGATTGCAATTTACATGATGGTAATGATACAGGTAAGTCATGTCATGAAATGAATTATAATTTAAAAAAGAAACGATCACAAGAGAGAAAAATGAAGACAAACAAAACAAAAACAAATGACACACATACTCATCGCACATTCACTACTTCTCTGCAGCTCAAACTACTCTATCAAGCCAGGTTTGTAGAAAAAGACAATGAAAACATTCACTCTGCATAGTCACAATGCACTCTGCATTTATATGCAATAGATTTAATGTCTGCTTTTATCATGTTCACATTGTAGTACCTCTGCAAACCTTGGTAGCCTGACAGGTCTTGTGTGTCACATCCTAAAATCCATATCTAACCTACTGTATGATTGAATAAGGCCTAGACCATCATTCATCCTAATATCATAAAGCTGCGTCTGTTAATTTTTAAATAATCTTCATCATAAAACCCTCTGGCCACATTTTTGACTCAGCACATTAAAGGCCTCTCTTTTTTTTTTATCTCGTTCCATCTTCTCATAAAAGTGTAATATAATATGGCAAAACATTCTTTCTGTTTCCTAAAAGGTTATAACAGCTCACCCATCCTGCCAGTATTATGCAACGGGCAGAAGATTCAGCGACAGACTGATAAGACACAGACAAAATGGACAGGTACATACAGAACAACCCTACAGTGAGTTTTGATGAACGTGACCAGGACAGATACGTTACTGTAATCAAGTGTCATGATGTAAGACAGGTCAAACTTGAACCAGTTGTTTGCATTCCAGGAGGCTTAATCATGTCAAGACAATAAAAGACGGTGAAAGTGAAGGAGGCCATCAGGCAGTACAGCAGCTATTCCTGCATCTTTGTTGGACTGTCCCACACAGGGAGGCTACTCTTTCTCATACGCTTTAAAAGGTGTAAGTTGAGAGAGTGCAAAGATAAAGGGACTCACACAAGGGCCACGAAAGAGAGCACATTTGTCCGCCTACCAAAAGAAGTCTTTTTTTTTTCTCTTTTCATGTTGAATTGTCTCAGTCTGTGAAGTGGTTGGCAGTGATTCTTCAGCGCCCCCTAGCTGGGAGAGAGGGCAGGACTGTTCTCTGTGCTGATGTTGACCAGGCACTCACTGGACTTGAGGCTAGCCAGAGACTTGCAGCTTGGGAGCGAGGCCAAGGATCCACACAAGCCCATCATGGAGGGAGTGTAGTCCTTTTCTACGTGGGTGGGGACAGATATGTAACAGGAGAGTGAATATAAGAGTGTCTGTGTGTTGTTACCTGAAGGAAACTATGTTGTAGCTGTTTAAATTTTTTTTACCTGTGCACCAAGCTCCTCCGTTCTGTTTGCCTGCAGTCCTCTGGGAGTCTGAATCCAGGCTGACCTCCACTGACAGCAGCTCTGTGCTGGGGAAACTCCTCCTACAGGTCAATGGGTGAACAAGTCCCCAGTTAGAAGAGGGGAAAATATGTGTGTGGACTTGTCTGTGTTCAATTTGTAGCAATCATATAATGAAATATGGTATAAAAAATCTATAATTAATAATAACACAATCTTGGCTGATTGTGTGTCTAAATACAGTGTTATCGTATGAATAAGAATAGTCCATATAGGAAATGTGGTGCATGGTACATGTAGGCTACCCATGCATGTGGTATGTATATGTATATATGTATATAACTGAACCGTGTTACATGCACATCCTCATGTGGAGTTTGTGCATGTTTCTTTTTTCAGAAACAAAAGAAGAGACAAAAATCACAATACAACACAAAAGAGTTGATCAGGAGACAGACACTCAGTCAGACCTGCGGAACAACTTGACATCCTCTTGGCTGCTGTATGGCTGGAGCGTCGGCCACTGGTTGACCAGTGGGATCGAAAGGTTTTTGTCCAGGTGATTTGTGTCACACGGAATCAAGCTTGTCCTGATGAAGACAGGGGCACAATATGAGACAAGAGTTCAGATGTGCTGATGATATTAGTCAAATCCACACACAATCTTCCTGGTACAACCATGTCTGATAACGTCTGACTGAGACTCATAAATCTCAGATATCTTTGTGTCGCGTCGCTAATGTTCTGAGTGTGCAGCACTCACAGTTGCTCCTGAAGTTCCAGGACTATGGCCTCAAGTTCCTTCTTCTCCTGTTGGCTCTGGCTCTGTAGCTCCTCCAGTCGGGCCTTTAGCCTCTTGTTGTCTGTCTCCGTGTTCTTCAGCTGGGACTCACGTAGGCGCACAAGCTCCTCCAGGTAACCCTGACAACACACATCCACACTGAGCGACAGGAAATGTCCACCCTCAGCTGACTCGTTCACACTCAGTTTTGTTTAACGGATGAAACAAATGAGATATGACTTATTTGAAAAATGTGGGAACGGTTCCTTTCAGTAGTCTTGTAAATATTACTTTGCTGCCCACCTTCTGAGCATTGACAATCTTGAACCTCTGCTCCATCTTGCGACACTTTGTGCTCCAGCTCTCCTCATCGGTGACGAGGGGTATGTAGGGGTGTTCGGGGATGCTGTCGTCACTTGTGCTGCTGTCAACACTCCTCTGATCGTCATCGTCACTCAGGTAATCATAGCTACGACAGGGGCAGTAGATTTGATTAGTTCAGGATCAAACTGTCACTGCTGGCTATGTAAAGTGTGTCTGAAACAGTAGGAAGATTATACTGGTTGTGACAGAGGTTTCTCTCTCCACTGCCAGTGAATATACCTTTGTGTGAATTTCAAGTACGGTGTGTAATCAATCACTGCAGATGACTTTCCATCCAAGGCCTCCCCTTTCAGACAGAAACTATGGAAGAGACAACACATAGAAATGAGACCAAAACAACTACATGCAGTAGCCTATTCCAAAATGTCACTCTATAAAGTTTTTGTTAAAGGTCAAAGGTCACCTGAAGTCTATGGCTCCGAGACCTATGAGCATCCCTGTGAGGACTGTGGCTTCTTCTCTTAACAAGATGGCTCCTTCTGCATAGAACCTCCTGAAATCACACAGATAGAGACAAGAGCCATGGGAACAAGGTTTCCAGTGGGGACGGGGGTAAGGACAGCTGTACCTGGTCAGTCTTACCTGGTTGTCCTGCTGTCCCTTAGAGCAGTAGCGATGTATTCAGAGAGCCTCTTCTCCATCAGGGCTACTCTAATCCAGGCTCGGCCCTGCAGACATCACCAGAGTGTAAGATGATAATGTTTTTATGGCAACATATGTTGGATACTGCATGTGAGACATGTGATATGAAAGTGCTGTGTGACACAAAAATGCTGTAACTCTCTGAAAAAGGTCATTACAGTACATACTGCAGCAGTCAGTTGCCATGTGAATCTTTAATGAGCCTTGAGCATTAGTGGTGAATGCAGTGAAACTCTCTCTTCAACATTTTTCTCTCACTCTTTGTTTTGCCTCATTAATATAATCAGTTATGATATCATCACAGTTACCATAACGATGTGGGACTTGCCTTGGCTCGTGAGGTGCTGATATTTTCCATACTCTCAATGCTACTGATGCAGCTGTTGGGGACTTTAGCACAGGCGAGGCGGATGTAGTCCCAGTAACTCCTCTGGCCATCAAACCAGCTGCCGGAGCCTAAAAAAGTAAGAAAGTCACATGAATATTATATATTATGTAAAAAGTGTATTTCTCTCAGTGAACAGTGGCGTCCTGAGCCAAGTGGTGCAGCTCGGGTGTGGGTGATTCGACAGGAACAAAAACAGCTGCTGCTAATGGAGGACGTCCACAGGTTCTGCTTCCCAGTCTTTTTGTTTCAAAACTCAGAACAAACATTCATGCAGAAAAATTACAACAAATCGGTATGAATTTAAGTAATGAGGTTTGAATTTAATTGATTTCACCTCATGTTTATTGTGTGTAAATAATAAATGAATATTCATGGCTTGTTTTAATAAAGTTCATTAACGTCATTCCTCTAACATGCAGTCGATCCCCATAAATGAATCTAAATGTTCTTATTGGTACCTTTAAAGCGGTGACTGAGGATGTGTTCAAGGATGGCTGCGAAATTGATGAACTCCTCAGATGAATCATCGATGGGCTCGGCTGTGTATTTCTCCAACAGCGTCTTCACTGAAAACCTATGTGAGAAAGAGAAAAACAGAAACAGAGGGTTTAAACTAAGAGTTTAGTTGTCATCAATAAAGTCATCGTGGGAATATTAGTCAGGAATAAGTCGATCAATTGATCACTGCTCTCTCTCTTTCACTTTAGCTTTTTATCTGTACTTTAAAAGTCACTGATAACAAAACCTGTAAAATGGATAGATTCAGAAGCGAGTGATTCTCTGTTGAGGCTCACACTCCGCCCTCCATTTTCCTGCTGACTCTCATTCCACAGTGAGGCCGAATGTCACCCATTAACCGCGAGGGAGTCGTTGGGGAAAGCTCTCAGGAAGCTCCAGCAACTCAATTTAGTCGTGTAGTTTTACTGGACAGCTCAAAGTTATGACTCAATTCTGATGTAATATATTCATGATTGTAAGGATGCTGTCCTGTGATTCACATCTCCTAGGAAGGACATTTTGGTGTACGTGAATATATTTAGCAAACAATTTTAGCCAAATAAATCACCAGATTCTTTTTTTTTTTTTTTTTTTTTAGGTTTTAATTTTCACTTGATGGGAAAAGCAGAAAATCACCAGAATGTCTGTAACAAAATTTATGGTAATCTAGTAGTAGCTGGGATATTTATTTATTTATTTTGGCCAAAATGATGGAGTGGCCAGCTGACATTTCCATCCCTAGAGTGGCTAAATATCTGAGCTAATATGTGTACTGTGTAACAATGTACCCGCATAATTAAGGGTTCAGAGTCTACTAGGGTGACCTCCTGCCATAATCACCATCGACCACAACCTCCTGTCCAGTGAGAGCTAAAACCCTCAAAGTTTATTTCAAGCAACCTCATCCTTCTCATGAGATGACCGTTCCTAAATATCTTCCTGCAGACTAAATAATTCAAAAGGGCTATTTGCTCCAAGAACACCTGCCAAATGCTATTTGTCCAGTGACAGAGTGATATGCTGTGTAATGAAAGGGACCAT
The DNA here is from genome assembly GCA_021432705.1 of Caranx ignobilis. Taxonomy (NCBI): domain Eukaryota; kingdom Metazoa; phylum Chordata; class Actinopteri; order Carangiformes; family Carangidae; genus Caranx; species Caranx ignobilis. Next base: position 9,470,528 of record MU269988.1, read on the forward strand.
ATGGACCAAACAACTCCTAGTGGACGGCAGTTATACTATTTATTCAATACTAGATGGAGCAAGAAAGTAGTTCCCATATATTTTGTTGACTGTTGATTGTGTTAGGTTTAAGGATTTGTGGCCAAATTAAAACATCTGAGCAATTTATAGTACATGCCCAGTCAGTTTGTTTGGTGTGTGAGTGACTGTGTGTGTGTGTCCGTGTCCATAAGACAATGCCTATCCTAACTCGTGCCATGAGGCAAGTGATTTCACTCTCCATTGTTCCAAATACAACAATGTCTCATTCAGCTGCTCTGACCGTGGCCAGATACTGGACAATAATTGGTTGACAATCCTCAAAACGAGCACAGTCCCCTGTGTATTCACTGTATTACAGACAGCAGGGCCGTGACATGACCCAGATACACCTGACAGAGGCTCAGCAGAGGTGCAGACTTGAGCAAATGCCAGAATGCAAGTGTGTGATATTTGAAGGTGTTTAATAGGTGCTACTGCCTTTCAAGTCTAAAATGATGAGGATATACAGTTGGCTGGACATGTGACTGGAGTCCACATGTCCATCCTGTGCACTGCAGTCACATGACATGGATCTAAAACAGACCGACCCATGAAACAGACTTAAATTGCTGCATGACTTCAGTTTCAACTTGCAACTTGACTTTAATCTTTAGTCTTTTCTCCGTTAAAGCGACTTGACTCAGTGACTTACATTTTGACTTGAATGGCAGATCGAGTGTATATCTGCATTAAGATCCTGTCCTATTCATATTTTTCTATATTTTTAGTTTTGTTTTGAGAAAAGTTTGATCATTCAAAGCTGCAATGCCAGTGGACTTAGCTAGCTGAATGCATCTACATTACACACTTGTGGTCTTCACTCTTCATGGGAATTTTATGGGCACTAAGGCTCCATTAGAGATATTCTGGTGCTAACCATGTTATGTCTGTGATTTCATGATAGAGAGGGAGAGGGTTGATTCTCTGGTCGAGCTTGAGACAGTAGGATGTGGTTTAAGGTTACTGTGGTTTACAAGTCCAACCCAAAGTCTGAAACTAATAGCCAACATCTTAAAAATAGTTATGTCTTTAAATCATACCCATAAAGACAGTTAACGGGAAGGGCCCGATCTAAGCTCTTGGGACAGGTAGTGTACCGTAACTTTGATGAGTGTTTTAGCTGAAAACAGCTGCAGAGCTATGAGAGCAGTGAGAACCAAAACACTGAAGTTGCTGACCAAAAACCAAACAAAACAACATATTAAGCTGAAAGGTGATAAAATGCTCACGAAACCTGAGAGTAATGACAGAGTGGAGCAACAACAACCCCTTGTGCATAACATAAGATCATTTGTTATTATAGAGTCTTGATCAATAGCTGCTATGGGTGTTTACATTTTAAAACAGGACTGCAGAGCATCACCTCTGATCAGTCTTTTCTCCAGGTCTCCTCCATAAGGTGCAGCCCATTACATGCACAAATGAATGTCAGCTCATCGGTGAGTGTATGGATGAGTTTGCATTGTTGTAGCTACACCGTGTTTGCTGTCCACATGTGCTTAAAATTACATAAACGCCACGTAACTACAATCCTCTACCCAGCATCCTAACAAAGTCCAATCAGGACTTGATGTATATACTGCCTCCCTGCCCTGAGTCCCTGGGGTGCCAGCCAGTCCTTGCCCCAGGAAGGTTGTCGTCATAGCAACCACGCCATCAGCGGATAGAAAATAAATTGCAATGACAAAGATGACAACGCTAAACTCACACTGAGAGGCCAGTGTGTGTGCGTGCGTGTGTGTGCTGTTGGATTTTACATAAAAATAGTCGCCGCTTGTCATGAAAGGTCGTAGATGGACATAACCGGCTTCCTGTCCGCGCGCCCCCACTGATGGCACAGAGTTAATTCAAATGGTTTATTATAAGGATGATGTAGACGTGGATGTCTTCTGTATATTCATGTCTGTGGTGAGAATAAAAACACCAGCACCAATGTGTTGTTACAGCCTCAATCAGACAAGATAACCTGAATACAACGCGCACACGCACACGCACTGGCACACAGGCGCAGGCTCTTCTTGACAATAAACTGACCTGCAGACGGTGATGAGGTTTTTTCTCTCCACCGCCACGTTCCTAGCCGACGCTTTTTTCGAGACATCTCCCATGGCCATCGCTGCCCGAACACAGCCAGGCTCCATCCAGGAGGAGGAGGGGGAGGAGGCAGGAGGAGGCAGGAGGAGGCAGCCCTGCTATCAAAGGACCCCTCCCTGTCGGTCACCGGCCCTCCTCATTCACTTCTGGGTGCCACAGAGGATGCTGCCCGCCCACATCAGCAGCTCGGTTCATCAGATGGGCCGGAAGATGGAGTGTGTGTTGTTCTGTCTTTATTTTTGCTCTTATGACACAGAGCAGTCAAATGCATCTGCTCTCTCTCTCTCTCTCTCTCTCTCTCTCTCTCTCCGCCTCTTTTTTGACCTCATCATGACGTTATTGGATCATCTCGCATCATGCAGACTGCATGACGCATCACCTCAGCAGCTTCTGTGATATGTAGGCTGCACCCTTATACAGCCTTAGGCACGGATGTGATGTGTCTGCAAAAGAGCTGTATTCAACACAGATGGATATCCAATATACTGACACACAGTATATTGGATATCAGTAAAGCCTGTTGAACTTGTGTTATATGTCATATACAACATACTAAATGAGCTGAGCATCCTTAAGTTTCCATGGATACCAGGCTGAATTTTTGTGACCAAATCCACAATCACAGTATTTCAATTTCATAGAAAAGAGCAGCCATAAGAACAAACAACCTTGTTACACAGTATAATGTGTCAAATACAATGATTTTTACTGATAAATGCTCTGTCTTATAAAGTGTATCATATACAGCCTTGTATTTTAGAAATGTATAGGACTACATGATATGTGCTGCAAGACAATACAATAGTGCCCAGACGATATTTAGATAGGACACAGGTAATGTATCTTTCTGTACCAGTAAACATTGTGGTTCTACTGTATGTTATGACAGAAACCGACGTGGTTTCATTTCTTGTTCAATCACAGCCCCTGATGATTAGTTTACAGTACAATGAAAGTGATATCATCAACACCACTCCTGCAGTCATCGTGCTGGATCATTTCCTCCCCCTGTAATTTCCGATCAGCCTCCTCCTCTCCCTTCTCCTCCCTCTCTTCTCTTTCCTACTCCTCCGTCTTCCAGAAGAGATTGTTTGCTGTGGATCTGGAGCCTGGACCACGCCAAGCCGAATCCACTGAAACGTGTCGGTATCATACAAAGCAAATGAAGACACTTTGGCCTCCCCAAATCTTTTCCTCTCTAATGAACTGACAGCTGGTTGATGCCATACGTTGTATAGGGTGAGGTGGGGGCTGGGGGTTGAGGGTTTTTTTTTTTTTTTTGGTGGAGGGGTAATCACTCATGCATATGTGTGTCTGGTGTCCCATATGTGTTGATGCCTCATATTCCTGCTTTGACAGGGTCAGAGCTGTGAAATGGTTTAAAGATATCCGACATCATCTCCTTCAGTGTCACAGTAATGAGCTTTATCCATACAGTACGATCCATGATAATAATTATCAACTGATAATGTCAGTCACCTAAAATGTAGTTTTAGTTTGTATTTGAGTGAGAATTAAGGAAAATGCATGTTTAATTATCTTCTATTGTCAGTAGTAATAAATGTGTTGTATTGTCTTAGTAATATCAGGAGACTTCAGTCATGTTTCCCTGATGGATTCACTGGGGGATGTGGAGGGGAGATGCACACTGTAGATGGTAGACAGACAGACAGTTGCAGGACAGAGAGATATAGAAGATCCTTTGAGCCTACGGCTTTCTAGTTCTTCAGCAAATGGTAGATGAGCTGACAAAAGAACGAACTACAGTCATTTGTATCATATTGTATTTGTATCCTACTGCGGTCCAGAAACATGTTGTGAATGTGTGCATGGACTTTTTCCCCTTGAAACAACGAACTCCCAGCATCCTCCCGAGACGTTTATTAAATTATCATACCTATCTTACACTGTACACGTCACGTAAACACAAAACAGCGATCTGGACACTGAGACAGTCTTAAAATATTTACAAGCACAGTTTCCTGTCTGTTAATCCTGTGAATACTGGTGGCTTGTGCTGCAGGTTTGTCACTCACGCTCAAAGTCTACAAACAGCTCAGGTGCCTCTTTCCCCGAGTCCGAAGCCCCGAGGGGAGTGTGTGAAATTCTGGATGGTGTTGTGAAGGCATTCGGGGCAGAGGTTACAAGGTGAAAGGAGTTTGGGTTTGGCCAGCAGCGGGCAAAAGGTTTGTGTATCAGCCCTCAGGGTCCTGTCTGACGGGGATGAGTAGACAGCAGTGGACAACAACGTAGGTGCAGAGAGGGTCACTACCTGCCTGGGCATGACTGAACGTTAAAAACAATATAATTGGGACACTAAGCTCGTCAGGGTAACGACTGGAGCAGGGGTTCCTCCATCACAAATGTGTGGTGGGTACCTAAAGGTCAATATTTGGAAAAGGGCGGATCACTACAGCAGATTCAGAGACAGTGGCTTCTCACATACACACACACAAACATACACACACACACACTTAGCTAGACACACATAAAGTGCAGTTTAAACTAGGTCAGCCAGTCTTGCCTGGAAAATCCAACACAGGAAAGATGAAAAATCAGCGAAACATCCAGGATTTTCCCGAATCCTCTGCAGCATCACATCCTCAGTGATTATTTAGTGTCATTCATGTATTCAGATATTTCACATTTCTTTCAACTGAAAGCATCAAAAATAACCCATGTACACAGACAGAAATTAAATAGAGCCTGTCTATAACTTAAAGATCTGAGGTTATAATACAACATATAGCATCACAGTCCACATGTTATGTATGACGGTGCATACAAGCCTTATTTGGGCCTCTAGTGTTGAAAGGTGTTTGTTTTACTGTTGAAACCAAAAGGAAAATATCTGTTGTCGATCTGCAGCTTTTGATTATCTCCCACAATCCTCCTTGGCATCTGTCATGGAGTTCCAAATATTCAAATTTCATTTTTTGGACCATCTTGTTGAGTTGAGATTGATTGATTGTTCATCCTTGGTCTCAACAAAACAATGTCAGTGCAAGTAAATCCTTGAGATGTAAACACAAAGCATCCGGCCTGTGTTTGTAAATGTTACCCAACATGGAGGATTATGTAGAGATGAAGACACCAGTTGGATGAAGCCAGAAAAAGCTACTGGTCTGCACAAGTCCAACGTTTCTGTTATGCTCATCTGACACAATACACAAAACGTCAAGATAATCACAAGGCGGTCTCCAGCTCTTTCAGAGATGAGGAGCTGTCTGGATCCTCAGCTCCGGGGGTTTGTGTTGAAGGTGCTCCATGACCTTTGGAGTCCTGATTCCCCTTGCTGGTCCTGACATGTCTAGCGAACAGTCCTGAGGTCTCAGTATCACCAGGGACGTATCCAGGTAGGCTGCTTTGTGGGTGGAGCGAAGTGTGGCGTGGCGGCCTGACCCCTGAGCTTCCACCGGCAGCTCCACCCGACCCAACCACACCTCCAGTGAAAGAAAGCGCTCTGGGATGTGCAGCGGATAAGCTGACACTGTGTGTGGTGGTGTGCGACATCATGCCTCCGTAGTAGCAGCTGCCTCCACTGCTGGTCATCCGGGCTTTTTGTTTGAGGTCCAGAGCGAGGCTGCGTCTCAACCACGCCTTCTTCACCTCTGCCTGCACCTGGGAACAGGAGGAGGACAGAGACAAAAGCTTAGGTTTTTACCTGAGTAAAGACTTCACCGCTGAAAGCTAAATTACAGCTACATTACCTCTCCATTGCAGAAACAGTAGATAAATGCCACAAAAAAACCCTGAGGAGAGGAAACACATTGGTGTTTATCAACAGCGTTGTGTATCCTATACTGAAAAAGTGATGGGTTCTGTTACCTGAACAGATGATGTGTGTATTCTGACCTGGGAAGAGTTGAAGAACATCTCGTAATGCATCTGCACCTGCCACAGCAGGCCGGTGACCTCAGTGTAGGGCAGAGCCATGAACACCATGTAGTGAACTCCAAACAAGGGCATGAGGACCAATGTGGACTTGAGCAGCTTCCTGTGGATAAAAAGCAGAAACATTTGCAGATGGTGGCCTAAAAGTAAGTTCAAAGAATTTTATGTAGGATTAGGGTTATAAGAAAAGAGCTGGAGGGCTGATTGAAGAGTTACCGGTACTGTTGTCGAGGATCCAGTTTGCCAGTGTTGGTCTCCCACAGTTTGGATGCCAGTACTCGGATTATGTTGACAAAGAGGAGGAAATTCACCTGCAGGCGGAGAGATGTCAAACTAAGAGTCAAACGTGCTTTAATGTTACTTAAATGTGAATGCAGTGTCCTTACAACAATGGCCGCCAGAATGGGGACTTGATAGATCCACTTCAGGTTTCCGGCGCTGATGTCCCAACATCTGAAAACAGAAGACCGATGACTTCAATGAACATTTGGGATTCAGGTGTCATGTAAAAACTAGACGGATAAATGCATCACATGACTCACTGTGTGTCTGCCAGTGACGCTCGTGCACTGACCCAAATGGACACAAACACAGCTGGAACACCTAAAATGAATGGAGAGAGAAGGTGTGATGATTCACTTCATCTCTATGCGGGACAGTAGATTAGCCTGCTCCTGTGCTGCTTACCCCACCCGATGATGGTGAGGGCCCACAGGTAGTTTTTGTCAGAGAGGAAGGCCATGAAGATGAGGCTGTGTAGGTACAGCCCCTCCACCAGGATCCAGTAATGATTGGTCGCCAGGAAGTACAGGAAGAGAGTAACAGCGACTTTACAACCCGCCTGAGGACACAGAGCAGCGGCTCAACGATGCTTTTAAAAACAAGTCATAAAATTCTGGATATGTGGTAATGAATATAAAAAAAGCATATGGCTCACCATATGGGGCTTCTGTGCTGTGAACTCAGGCTCAGCCTTATTGTTATCAGATACGGAGTAGAGCACAGCGTCCTTCACGAAAATGCTGACTGCTCGGCATATGAAGGAGGTGAAGAGGTGGATGTGGATGTAATTGCGTGTGCAGTGGAGGCGCCTGGTGAGGAAGTTGCATGACAAAATGTACTATAACTGATCTCCTCTCAGGTTTATGGACAGATACTTTCAGTTTTGAAGATGAGGTCAGAGGTCACTGACTATGCTAATGCTAATTAATCTATGGTAGACTTATGGATCATGTTTTTGAGTTTTCTTATTCTTACTTAAAGTAGCAGAGGATGGAGACAGCCACCAACAGCGATGCTAGAGAAATGGAATAGCCGACTGTGTACATGAGGTGGAGTCTCTCAAACACCTTCTGAAACAAAACAAACTGTAGTTAGACTGTGAAGATGCATAAAAATATGCACCAATCATGACATTATGACCACTTGCCTAATACTATGTTGGTCCCACTTATGCTGCTAAATACGCAACAAACTGCGATGAACTGTACCTGATCAGTGTATGTATTATATATTATATATGTAAAATATCATCAGTACAACAGTCTGAGGATGGAAACTGTTCATAATTGAATGAGAAGTAGCCTGCAGCCTGTTCACTTTATCCCCCCTCTGAGAAAATACTGTTGTGGAAAAGGTGTCTAAAAACTGCAGCTGGAAATGTCTTTTAATGTTTTCACAAGTGTAAACAGATCCAGCCAAAACACCAGATCACCCACAAACACACACACACACATGTGCACATGTGCGCACCTCCTCTTGGCTCCTGTGGTTGGAGGTCAAATATGCGGTGCACTCTGTGTAATTAGCCCAAGTGCGGTTGATGCTGGACACCTGCTCCCAGTTTCCTGATGCATCACACTGGCGGTAGGCTCGTCCTGGGCCAAGGGGGGGAGGGGAGTGCAAACACATTAAACAACAGTCCGATACAAAAGACACATTGTCTTCTTGTTTAGGATTGTGAGTGAGCAGACTGACACTCACACACACACGCTGAGCTCTCCTACCTCTGTGGTTGAAGTCGTAGATGTACTCCGGACACAGCACAGAGATCAGCTGACCCGCTCTGCTCCGTGGCCAGCAGATGATCCCATCCCACTCTGGGATGCAGTCACCATCTTTACAAATAAAACCAAACAGAGTACTCCTGATCACATGGTACAGAGGATCTGTTGAGACCAAATACATTTTAAATGCTGAGGCTTAAATGAGAAGATCGATGCCACTCTCATATCTGTCCACTAAGCTGAAGGGCAGTTAGCTTAGTTTTGCATGCTTGCTTGCTTGGAAACAGGAACAGTGAACTCATTAAAACCTCTCACCTAATTTTGCAGGTGAAAGAAGCATATTTCACAAATTGTTGAACTATTCCTCTAAAACTTGACCATGGCTGCTCATTCTGACTGTGGCTCCATCGTCTCATCAAACACTGTCATCAGCTTCTACGTCACATTCTCAGTGAAATATGTCCTGCTATTGTCTGCACCTACATTCAGCTCTGTAATCACAGTGATACTAGTCAGCAGGATATTGGACTGGTTTTTATATCTGATTCTAAATAAATCACATGTTTCTGATATGTTTAGACATGCACCCACTGACTTGTACACAGTCCAGCTCCTCAGTGCTTCTGAATATTTTTGAAATGACACTGAATATATTCCCAGTGTTAACCTGAAGTATTATCAACTGGTTCAGTGTTTTGCTGCTGGCTGACCCGTCCTTGTCTCTGAAGGATAAAATGGTCAGCAAGAGCACACAAACCTTTAACCAGTGCCATTTGTGCCTGGATGTCCCTTTCACACCTGGCGTGAGCACCAATCAGAACGTAGATCTGCTCATCTCGTGTGATGACATCATCAGAGTCTATCTGTAAAGACAGAGCGATGTCAATGAACATATCCACAGTTGTGACCTATTACCTGTAAAGTATCCATGTTACTTAGCTAATGTAATGAGCAGCATGAGGCTTTTAAGAGAGATCTCATTGCACAAATTGGCTATAATGCATCTTCTGGGCTGTAACTGAATGGGCAACTTTAGCACATTGGTGCAGCTTCAATCCTCAAATTTACATTAAAACATTCCCCATAAAAGTCTCTCTGATGTCTCTTTCCAACCAGAGCAATCTGTCAACCACAAACACTCCCTAGGATCCGATGTGCTGCCTCCAGGTGTTGTGAAATAGTTGTGTGAGGGTGTGGTATGTGATGATCCCCCGCCAACCCCTTTTTCTGTCTTTGACCACATGGGGTCCTTGTCCTCAGGACCTTGGTCGTGCTGGTGAGAGCTAGCCTACACAAGAAACGTTGTGTTCCTGGGTACATTTCACAACAGCGTAGCAAAACTAGCAGTGAGTCAACTAGAGAACTCACATGAGAATGCTCTGCCAGAGGCAGGAGGGCGGCGAGAGAGCAGTGACCACAGAGAGGTTACAGACAAAGGAAGAGACACAGACTAAAAGTTGCGTTCAGATACGTTAGTTTGAATGAGTGACTAACTATATTATCAAAGCAAAACTTAAATACAAGTCTGAGGTATGTGCATTTATATTGTACCAAAAAATACAATGTGAAGTGATGTGTTTCCAATGTCTATAGATTGTAAGCAGTTCCACCATCAGTTTAAGTATTGTTCAATATTTCGCTAAGATTGCAGAATATGGCAGCTTTCCTGACCCATCAATCATCTTGTGACCTTTAGGATGGGACTGCCCTGGACTCCTGGACTAATCTACTCAACTACACAAATGAGTTATGATGCAGTAAACAAGACCTCCCTTCTTACTGACTATAACTATGTGGTTCTAAATAGGCTCCTATAGACACAGCATTGCTCTGAGCTAATTGCTAACATCAGCGTGCTAACATGTTCAAAATAACAATGATGCAGGTTTAACATTTACTTTTTTACTGTATTTGACAAATCGATCATATTTACAGTATTTCATGTTGGTAGCATGGCTAAAACAGACAGCTTGTGTAATGTTATGGTAATGTCTGTCACAAGGTCCAACTCTGAGCAGACCAAGCACTTTTCTGGCGACATTTTTCTGACCTACCTTTAAGTTTTTACTTAAATTCTGCGTGGTATTGAAGCACATTTTAGATTTTGAATTGTGGATTTGCCGACTTGACTAGAAACGAGGGATCTCAGGTCGACACCCTCCAGTCATCTTTCTAAACAAAACCTTTCACTCCTGTCAAACAGACTTAAGCCCAAAGTGGAACAATTTATATTGATGGATATGTGATAACTTACATTCCTGGCACAGGCCTTTAAAATAAACTGTCAGTGGGTGTACAGTGTTTCTAGTATCACTCTCGGTGCCTCATTTAGGCACTGAGAGCAGCTATTATTTCAACAGTTATTTGTTGAGGAGATTTTCAGCCAAAGTCCTGTTGATCAACTAAATCCACTTTTTGTGTTGTAGACTATGGCTCTGTTGGCAATACTTGTAGTGTGTATATACAGTTTATGTGCATGTATCTGTATAATCCAATAAAACACATGAAGTTCTCCACCTGCACATCATCAGAAACCACGGTGCATCAACAAGCAGCTGATTCAGTGCATGAAGGTCAAATCAGAGCAGTCATTCACTTTTCTTTGAGTGATTTCTGCTGACAGACAAATACAGTCAACAAAACAATTAGTCTCTGACATCTCCTCACCTTTGTGTCATGATTGAATTTACTCTCTCAGGCCTCTGCTTCATGTGAGGTGATTTTCTGGCTGACTGAACAGGAGGTTGTAAGTCTGCCTTTCATCGACACTCAGGATCGACCCGAGGACGACGGGTGGCTGAGTGGGTGAAAGGTTAAAGGGATCTGAGCCGATGGAGGTTTTGTGAGGTAAAGCAGACCAGGTGATGTTTCAGTCTCACTACTGCTGCTCCTGTGTCGGGGTGATGGTTTGAAAGTTTTGTTGATTTGTTTTTACAGGTTTTCGTCTCAATCAATCAAAATCTGAGGAGAAAAATGAATCTAATATTTTCAGTCTCTGTGGGCGTAAACAGCTTTGTGTGAGCTAAATTCCTCTTTTGACATCAGATTTTGCTGTCAAATATAAAATATCCTACAATTCATTTACAGCTTTGTTAATCATTTGGTACAAGTTAGTTATTTTATGTCTGTGCTGCAAAGAACCTGCAACTTCCAGCTTAATGATTTCATCGCCTTTTCACTGTTATCAGTCTATTCAATCTCTTGTTTGCTTCTGTTATTGACGTATCTGATGGTGTTTGTACAGGAGGGAATGAACTGTGTTATGTATATATTGGAAAATAAAATAAAAAAATCCTCTGTAGTACTGCAAAAGACAAGTTATGGCACATCATCATATTTTTTCAACGAGTGAAATTACACCACCCCATCTATGGTCCGTCTTGCTGGTGAATAGCTGGCATGTTTCCTGCAGCACAAAATAAATCTATGTCCAAAATTCAGGCGCTCACAGAAAATCACAGATACATGAAATTTTCTATATTTGGCCCAAAGTGCAGCAGTTGAGGGGGTGTTATTTCTGACTCACTGTCATAATAAAGTGTAAGATATGAGGATACTGTGCGAATAGTTTAAATTTAGAGCATTAAAACCATTCTTTCATAAAACCAGACAAAGTTACTGAGAATTTACTTGCTGCTCTGTACGATTTATCCCAAAGAACGTCACATGCTAAACAACCTTTCAACACAAATATAAGAAATTAAAAAAAAAAAAAAAAGTTTATAAAATAGAAAAATTATGTTTGGACAAATAACAAACCAATATTTATGTTTAATTTGTGGTTATTTGTAGAGACAAAAAGAAAAGGCAAGCAAAAGAAGAACATCTAGTACAGAAATCAATATATTATCAATGAAGGGAAATAATTGTTATTTATCTCTAAGTTAATCAATAGCTCAGTCATCCAAATACTACAGCATAACTAAACAACACTTACCAGTGCAGTCACTGTTACTACACAGTGGAGAAGAGCCAAGGCACAAATTCCCTGTGTCCACAACATAACGACAAACGGTCGACTTTAACAGGACTCAGTGTAACTTTCCACGAACTCAGATCCTTTTATCGTCCTCAAGTTGTGTTGAAGGACGCATCCCAAAGTTAAAGAGTTTTCTTCTTCTCTGGTGCCCCATCAGTCTCTGTGTGGTGGTTTTTCCTTTCATCAGTCAAGATGAGCGGTCTTACAGGGTCCTCTTTGGAGTTTCTTGGCAGCCAGAAAGGATGTTTTTAAAATGTCTCCTGTTTCCAGTCTCCTCGTTGAAGCTCTGTGGACATCACTACTGAGGTTTGAGTGACCATGTTGTAGTCAGAGTGTGATGTGAGGAGAGAGAGAGAAGCACAGCAGCAGATACCTCCTCCTCTTGCAGTTTCTTTGGACTGCTGTCTGTTGGAGATGGGTTGGCCTTGATTGGCTGTTGCCTCCATCTTAACCCTTTGCACTCCTCTGGTGTGATCATCTGTCTGTCTTGTCTTCTTTAAGCATTTTTTTCCAATGTAGTCTGAAGTGATTACGCATATTGATCCCACACTCAGATACAGTATGTTCCTGGCACTTGATTTGGAGCTTCTGGACGCCATCATCAGAAATAGAAGCAGTGTGATTTAATAATAAAAATTTTGGTCCCATGGGGAGAGACCAACATTTCACCCCTAGTTCCCACGATGGGACATTTCAGAAACCCTAGATGCACACCAGATTTACACCAACTACCATCTGTGCCAATTAGATGGCTCCATCATCCACAGTGTGAACCCTCTTGACACTAGCAAACACAAATACACAGATAATAGGTGCAATATTTTGTTGGCTGACGTTGCTGTTATTCTTGAAACCAGCTGTTAAACTGTCAGCTGTGCTGATTCTCCGCAGTAGCACTCGGTCTCATCCAGAAACACCCAGGGGTCCCAAAAGACATCTCAAGTTCCCACGGTTCAGGATTTATCACACAGTTGATTCATAAAACATCAGTTTCTATTAGTATTGCTGTAGCTGAAAATGTAATCAATGTAATCGAAAGAAAAAGAAAAAATCTGGGTGAAAATTACGAGCTTTTAAACATAACAATCAATATTGTCATCATTATTATCAGTATTATTATATTGTTTGTTTGTTGATTTACAATATATTCATTTATTTCACGCTCAACGGAGTGAGGCGTGATTGAACTTTTATTTTGAAGGGTCTATTTTTGACGTCACGACAACCCGGAACTATCGGGCGTACAGCAAGGACAGCAGCAGCTGCATGTTCTCCAGACCTGTTAAAGCTGTGAGTTAGAAAACTTCAGTCGGTTTCATTCATGTATTAGTTTTAATATGATTGGTTTATGATATTAAAGCGTCGCCCGCAGACGGAGACTGAAATACAAAGTGCATCAATATAAAGAATCAATTCTTACTGTGTGTGTTTGTGTGAGAAGGGCATGGCCGGGGCGGCGGTGCTGGGGGCTCTTCGGACCCTGCTCCCTCGGGCACTGGCGGCGGCGTCAGGCAGGAGCTCGGCCCCTGTAAAATCCGTCCTGCCACCGGCTCCATGTGTGATGTCTCCCCCGTGGAGGTCGTCCTCTGTCCGGACGCTGCACCTCTGCTCCTCGCTATGTGCTGGTCACAACAAGTGGTCAAAGGTGAAACACATTAAAGGGCCCAAAGATGAGGCGAGAGCGAGGATGTTTATGAAGTTTGGCATGATGATAAAAATAGCGGTGAAAGGTGAGGATGGGGTGTTTAGCCTACATGATGTCTTTACAATTAAGTTTTTGTGGACTGGTGCTAATTTTGATTTTGGTTTCATCTGCAGAGGGTGGACCTAACCCAGAGCTGAATGTAAACTTAGCTCACATCCTGGAGCAGTGCAGGAGCAAGAACATGCCCAAAGCATCTATAGAGGCAGCAATCAAGAGTGCGGTAGGTGGACAACTCTGTCACGGTAAAATAGAAGAAACATTGTCCTCTGAAGGGTCGTTGTAGACTGTTGGCCCATCACACAGAACCCCATTGCTCCCAAAGATCTTATTTTTATACCGCACTATAAATAATACTACGGCTGTTCTCCTCTGGCTCCACAGGAAAAATCTAAACCCGCATCCCAGCACATGTTTGAAGCCCGGGGGCCTGGTGGATGTCTGCTGCTCATTGAGGTCCTCACTGACAACAACAACCGCAGCCAACAGGAAATTAAACGTCTGCTTAACAAGAACGGGTCAGGACCGACAGTATGATGTCATTCTACTGTGGCCGTATCACTGAAATACTCATCATAGATAGTTCAACAAAGTCTTGACTCTCTGTAGCATCCTAAACATCTGGCACTTGAATAATGACAAAACTAAGAATGTCTGCACATTAATAATGCCTATAATAGTGTAAATGAATGTTTTATGGTCATGTTATTATACACAGGTCAGAAATACACTTATACAAGAATGCATGGTATGTTAAATATACTGTATGGACTTTGGTGCAGCATATTGTGCAAATGATAGTAGCCACTAGATGTCCCTATACTGTAGATAACTGAATTGCACTGTCTACTCTGTTGACCCTGCAAGATCATTTGCATAGGAAAAGAATCTGTTGGCACTGTAATAAGTGGTGATGCAGCATTGAATAAAACACATTAATGCACCAATATCATGCAATCATTGCTGTTATCTCCCCCTGAGGTGCTTGTGAGATGATTTGCTGCTTGTTTGCACAGGGACTGAACAGTTTACTCATGTGATTAAAATATATCAGATATTACAAGTGATAATATAATGTGGGGCTTTGCTGTGCTTTGCTCGTCCACAGCGGTAGCTTGTCTGATGGAGTCCGCCACAACTTCACCAGGAGGGGGGTGGTGGCGATGGCGGGCAACACCATCTCGTCAGAAAGAGCTCTGGAGCTGGCCATCGAGGCAGGAGCTGAAGATGTGGAAGAGGATGTGGATGAAGAGGAGCAGCCTCTCCTGCAGGTCAGACATGATGGAGAGCAGTAGAGCAGTGAGAGGGGATGTGTATGCAGCCATCTTGGCGGGCTCTGAAATATAAAAGTGAATAAAAATGAGTGTCTGCTCTGCACCATAGTGGTCTCTTTAAAAGTCTTAAGTATATCTTAGGTTTTACCTGGATTTTGACAGTGATGGACATTTGTCAGTATTTTATTGAGGTGTGTAGAAGATGTTATATTGTTGGTATTGCACCCTGTCACAGTTTAACTTTCTTTTTGATCTGATCTCTCTTTAGTTTATTTGCAATTCAATGGACGTACAAAAGGTGCGGGCCTCACTGGAGAAGTTGGGACTGCCGATTGCCTCATCCGGGGTGGAGTTAGCCCCCAGTGCCCTCTCATCTCTGGATCAGGAACAGCTGAATGCTGCTTCATTACTAATAGAGGCTCTTAATGACTGTCCAGACGTAGTCAGAGTGTGGGACAATATCAAGGCTGCAGCTGAGAGCTGAGGTCGATCTCTGGACTCTTGGAGGACACTGATGGAATATCTTATTTAACAGGGAAAGATTTTGGCAAACCTGCACAGATACTACTGCTTGACATCGTTATAAGGAGCAGACATTTCCAGTATGAGAATCTGTGTGTTTCGGTTGTTTTGGTACTGTCTTTATGGAAAAAGCTTTGAAGAGGAATTAAACTGAGATCATTATAGTGTTAAATGGTGATTTCTTCATGGTCACACTGCATTTTTCTGTAGAAGAGCAACTAGTAGAATCCATAGATGGCATATTGAAGTCACAGGGATACAAACCCCAGCCCTTCAGAACTGTGCATTTTCAGAGACAAACTTTATGAAAATTGATCTTTGAGAAGTTGAGAAAAGTGGTTAGTAAGAGCCCCCTTTGATTAGACCCCCATTCATGAAGTCCTAAGAGTATAAAATGAAAAATGTTCCATCAAAACAACACTTGACTTTCACAAGTTGAGGAGGAAGATGATGGATTAATAAGGATTAAGTCCAGTTTCCCACCACAGATGATCAAAATGTAGAATGAATTTTTGCCTAGTGTGGTTTACTTGGTTAAAAAGTACCATGGCTACATTTATGTCCACATTGAAAAATGATACAGAAATTAATATTTATTGAATTATTTTCAAAACCAGAACAAAAAGGAGTACAGTTGGCTGAAGGTTACAGCTGAAGGACATTTTGAACCAGTGTCATCACAGGTCATTACCCCCTCATCATACTGTAGTGTCAACATTGCAGTCAATAAGATCCCACATTAACAGTATGCATGCAACATATTGAGCGGATGCTATACCTTCAGCCAGCTGGTGTTTAGTTTTTTGCACCACAGGGCCATGTATGTCACAGCCTCAATGATGTTGTACAACACCAACTTGAACTGTATACAAGAACACTGGAAAGGTAATTTGATGTTAATGGGGAACTCCAATGTAATGGCTCTGAGCCCATTTGTTCTGTTTATCAATGCTCGTCATCGATTGCCTGTCAGTTCCTATCTGCTATAGCACAGCATCGATTGTTTTCCAGTGTTGGCGAATGTCGCGCAGCAACATGCGAGATGCAAGCCAGTCCTCTGCCCTGTGCCAGAGTGGAGGGTTCATCATCGACATCTGTGTCCATACACTGAAAACCAGAGGTCCATTTGTTTTTACCTAAATATGAACCATGAAAGAAGAGAGTGAGTGTTTGTGAATATACTGGTCCAAAAAGGTGTTCAGAGCTTTGGAGATTTGAATCATGGCTGTCTAGTGGTCAAGGCCGAGCAGGATCTAATTCTCTGGTTTCAAATCAGGTAAGTTGTGTTTTATTCCTAAATTTAAATCTAAAGAGAGCACATGGACCTGCTGCCTTCTCTATGCACTTACACTGTGAGTGTGTAGTGTAGAGATCTAGTATTTGAGGGCAGAGTATTTTTGGGAGGGGCACAGCTAGATGGGCATTCTGGGAAATCAGAGCAGAGAGGAATTTGATAAGGGGGTGGTGCAGGGTATTAAACGTCACTGAGTATTTCCCCTTATTTTTACATTGATATTGTTTTGTTAAGGTGAAAGTTCAGAATAAAAAAACGTGGCAAAATTTTGATGTGTGAAAGTGTAGAAATCCACATTTTATGTCCAGTTGTGCCAAGGAAGCAACATCATGAGTACAGTTATGTCGGTAGCTGTCTTGATTAGTACTAGAGCACTAGTAATAGTTGCAGTAAGTCACATGTTTTCCTGGAAATCAAAGAAAAATTGTCAAAAAAAGGCTGTACAAACAAGATTGTTTAGGATCTCTTTGGCCTCCATTTAAATTAAATTGTGTTTTTCCATCACCTGTCGGCCAGCAGAGCTCCATGTCTGACGCAGACCCTAAGAAGAGTGGGGGACCAGGCAGCAAGGGCCCCGAATGCCGCTCGCCTCCAACTCCCAGGATGGAGCTGCTCAGCCCCTCCAAGGTGAAGGATCGCTCTCAGAACGTCACAGAGAAGGTCACGCAGGTACGGGGGCCGAGAACCTAACATGGGCTCAGTCTCTGGCTGTGTGTGTCAGTTTATACGCTCGAAGCGTGCAGCTGGTCTGACTGAGAGCCAGGAAGTCCGCACTTAAAATTTCAAGAGCATTCAAGGCGTGCCAGGTTGACAGTCTGTCATTTAAGAGCTCACATTAGTCATGTGTAGATTTCTAAGAAACAAAGAGGCTTCCAAAAAGTTGCCATGATGGAGGACTGACGTTAATTAACCTGCTAGTGGAAAAATCAGTAGGTGGTTTGGTGGCTGACTCTTTTCCTCCTGGGTGTGAAAAGCAAAGTTACATTGAACCACAGTTCAATTCAGGCCTGCTGCTGTTCCTGTCGCAGCCCTGGGGCTCAGCATTCTGCATCACTGCCTCTGTGGGATGCTGAGTGGTGCCGTCCATTTAATAGTGTATCTATATATCTATAAATATCTATGCATGGATCAGATAGTTTGACCCTTTCGTCTGGAATATGTGTGAGATTCTTCAGGGCAGCAACTCTTATTTTGAAACTGCGTTGAGGAGAACAAGGAGACAGCGCATGAACTCAGCTGTGTGATTGTGACGCCCAATTCATCATTACAGCCTCCCAGCCCACCAGCATCCAGTGCTCAGTCAGCTATTGCATGGTTGATTACAGCACACTGGTGTTTAAGCTTTGCATCCATGTTTTTGGGGGTATTTTTTTCCAAGCTACCTGGAAACAATTGTCTTATCTGGATGTACCATCACACAAGTCTTGCCTCTGTTGAGAGTCACCAATGACAGGATGGTCAAGGATTTGTTGGACCTACAGGGTCGCAAAACCAGAGCATGCAGCCTTCACCAAGAACTCGGTCAAAACAGTACGTCCTCTAGAAAGGTCTGTGGATTAGTATTAGCTCAGAAGGAAAGATAGTTTTGAAAATGCTGCTGTTTTTTGTTTGTTTTGCTCTGAGAGAATAGATTTTCAACTCAAAATGCTTTGTAACACTAAATAATATTGAAAGTCTGTGTTCCTATGTGAGAGTCATTGTTACATTATCTCTGCCTAGGTGCTTTCTCTGGAGTCGGATGTACTGCCTGAGTATAAACTACAGGTGCCGGACACAACATGGTGGATCTTGCTTCACTACAGCCCTTTCAAAGCATTTTGGGACTGGATAATTCTCCTCCTGGTCCTCTACACGGCTGTTTTCACCCCTTACTCCGCTGCCTTCCTTTTGGATGAACATAGGGATCTACGGCAAAGGAGTTGTGGCTACACATGTAACCCTCTCAATGTGGCAGACCTTATGGTGGATGTGTTGTTTATTGTGGATATAGTCATCAACCTTCGCACAACGTACGTAGACCACAATGACGAGGTGGTCACACAGCCAGGCCGGATAGCCAAGCATTACATCAAAGGCTGGTTCCCTATTGATCTGTTTGCAGCGATCCCTTTTGACCTTCTCATTTTCAGATCAGGTTCTGATGAGGTAAGAACTTCATCTCTCAAGTTCACATTATTTGTATCTGAAATTATCATTAGATAACTGTGCTTCTTTCAAGTGAGTTCTCTAAAGCTGTTGTCTAAAATCTAAAATCTTCTTCCCTGGATCCAAAGATGGCCACCTTAACAAGCCTGCTGAAAACAGCTCGTCTGCTACGATTGGTCCGCGTGGCAAGAAAGCTGGACCGATATTCTGAGTACGGCGCTGCAGTCCTCTTCTTACTCATGTGCACCTTTGTACTCATCGCCCATTGGCTAGCCTGCATTTGGTACGCCATTGGCTTTGTGGAGAGGCCGTACACGGAGACAGGTTGGCTGGACAACCTGGCCGAACAACTGGGCAAGACATATAATGACAGCGATTCCACCTCTGGTCCATCTGTCAAAGACAAGTATGTCACTGCTCTGTACTTCACATTGAGCAGCTTGACGAGTGTGGGATTTGGTAACGTTTCTCCAAACACAAACTCTGAGAAGATCTTCTCCATCTGTGTCATGGTCATTGGCTGTAAGTTAAATAACATCATTAGGGACTGTATGTGAATTACTGCAGCTAATGTCTACTCTTTCCCTACCCCTGTACCAGGCCAGTAATTTATAGAGAGCCCCTTAATATACAATATGTCTCCATAACAACTTCTTTCCAATTTTTACAAATATTACAACTGAAGTAAGGTAATCACCCATTTTTTGTCATCTGTTTGTCCTTATTCCATCTAAGCTCTTATGTACGCCAGCATATTTGGGAATGTGTCTGCCATCATCCAGCGGCTGTACTCAGGAACAACCCGTTACCACACCCAGATGCTGCGAGTCAAAGAGTTCATTCGATTCCACCAAATCCCAGGCAGCCTGCGCCAAAGGCTGGAGGAGTACTTTCAGCATGCCTGGTCTTACACAAATGGCATTGACATGAATGCTGTAAGAAGAGCAGTGACAATTCATTCCCCTGTAACAGTTCCTGGTCATTAACCATCCATGTTGTGCATCTAATCGTTTATATTTCCCTATCCAGGTCCTGAAGGGGTTTCCAGCATCTTTGCAGGCTGACATCTGCTTGCACTTGAACAGATCTCTGCTACAGAACTGTAAGGCTTTCCGTGGAGGTAGTCAAGCCTGCCTGCGCGCCTTGGCTATGAGGTTCAAGACAGTCCACGCTCCTCCAGGAGATACTCTAATCCATTACGGAGACATCCTGGACTCTCTCTTCTTCATCTCCCGTGGTTCAATCCAGGTCATCAGGGATGATGTGGTGGTAGCGATATTAGGTATCGTATGTAATTGCAATGTAGTGTCCCAAAAATGTTCTAAAACCATAACCACAAAAAGCAGCAACTCCTCCAACAAAAAAGTTTTATGCTCTTGCAGAAAAGAATGATATTTTTGGAGAGGCTATCCACCTGTATGATGAGCCAGGAAAGTCCAATTCAGATGTGCACACCATCACCTACTGTGACCTGCACCGCATCCTGAGGGACGATCTTCTGGAGGTCCTGGATATCTACCCCAGCTTTGCGGACAACTTCTGGAGGAACCTGGAGATAACCTTTGACCTGAGAGATGTATGTTGGTAGAGCTTAAAATGTTGAATTGTACTGGGTAATATTTTTGTGATTTTTCACAAGTATCTATCTTTTCTTTCCTGTGCAAATCAGGCTGATCAAGTCCCACCAATTATAACAACTGATGATTCCGGTGACGACTGTGGATATCACCATAAGCCAAGGCATAGGATCCACTCTCTCGACTGCCGAATTAGGCCAGGTGAGATTAACAGTGGGCTTTTTGCTAATTTGATTGTCTTTTGATAAATAATGTCATAGGATGTACTGTAAAGAGACAATACTATTTGCCCTTAGAGCAAAATGGTGATCAATATTTTCACTGTTATCAAGTAGCTGATAAACCCTTTGGCCTCTTGACATCCTTTTCTGTAAACAGATGGAATCGATCATGAAGAGTCGTATCCCCTTCAGTCCTTCCGTCATCGTCACTCCTCTCCCCAGCCCCACTGGGATGACCACTGTAGCTGTGAGTCCCCATGTTCCCAGTCCAGTGAGGACCTGGCTAAGTCTCTCACTCATGGTGCCAAAGTAGAGCTTTATCCCCCTGAGGATGCCACCCGGGACTACTCCCCCTCTGTGGTGCAGCTACTACCCCCAAGTGGCACATCAGTGGGGAGGGACTCAGTGCTGGACAGAGGCCACCAAGGTAACTGGTTCTTTGGAAAAACACAGTTGTGGATGTTTTGGATGTATCCTATTCCTTACCTAGAAACGTTGCCCAATGGTGCCACTGGTAGTCAACATCATTGGGTCCACTTACTTCTTGTCTTTTTACTTTACCTCAGCTTCCTCTTTAAATGTGCCTGGAATGTATCGGTACTGGCCAGACAGACAGTCGCAACAGTTTTCCAGCCGCTCGTGGAGATCGTCCTCTGTCCGTGACTCATACCACCCACCACCGTTCACAGAAGAAAGGCCCAGTGAGCTAGAGTCTCGGCTTGAGGTTTTACATTCACAGCTCAACAGGTATAGTTTTTAGTGCATTTACTCCTTAAGCATTTTTTACATCTGGAAACATCTGCTGTTTTGGAAATTTTGAGAAGCAGCAGGTCAGCAGGGTTAAAAAAGTGCAAATGCAGACAGGAACGAGAGAAATTTTGGACATGGTTCTTCAAGATCATTTCAAGAAGCAATGTCATGTGTTTTTGTTGGCCTCTGTATATAAAAAAATACTCTGCCATGTTTTTGTTTCTTAATTCCCCAGACTGGAGACTCGCATGACAGCCGACATCAATGTTATTCTCCAGCTTCTCCAGAGGCAGATCGCCCCTGTTCCTCCGGCCTACAGCACTGTATCATCCAGTACACTCCCTTCTGACTCACCAGGCCTATATGGGAGTGGGACGCCAGTGCTGCACAGCATGTACCCCATCACTCCCATACAGATGGACAGCAGAGCACCCACACAGGTGTGGACTGATACCAATGATACTGTTCAGTAGAACAGAGATTTCTTACCTGTTCCCCCAGAAATAAGAGTATGTGATGTCTTTCCTCTAGAGTTCGATCCAGACTGACCTTAAATTAACCAAGAAGTCCCAGGAGTCCCTGTCCAGCGGTATTCACGTGACTGTGGCATCAGATGACACCATGTTCATGACTGTCACCCCTGAAACTGAGACCCATACAGGGTTAACTCCACAGCTGCCCGAGTCATCAGGTAAATCCTCCCTCATGGAGAACCAAAGGTTGGGCGGCAGCCTCCGCTACCCCTCACTGCCGGGGAACCTGGACATCACCTCAGGACTGGCTGAGATCCAGAAACACCTGTCAGACCCTGTGCTGCCAGTCATCTGAAGACCAGAGTGATGTTAAAAGAAAGTAGTAATACACAACTACCTACAGACTTGTGGAAGGAGCCATATGACTAGTCCAAGAATCAGCCATCACATCACAACTGGACAGCAAGTAGAGCCTCAAAACCAGTTTGTGGCAACCCGCAAGGATTTCTGTCTCAGTCTCAGCATTGGATTACTCTTGGACAGTGATGACAACAACAGAGTTCACACCCTCCAGAGGACAACTGCTAACTTACAGGGAGTGCACAGGAGTTTTTCTTCCACTCATAATCATATTTACATCTTTTCTCATCCTGGTTCAGTTTTGAGAGCACCAGTTCTCTTCCATCCCAGGTCTCTCGTAATCCTAAACCTGTTAAATCTTGAGTAATTGTTTCTCTTGCTGATCAGTCCAGAGTTTCTAATCTCCCCACTGCACTGATAAGACTTTGGGAGATGAAGTTACTTGGAAGTAGAGGAATAGCTCCACATTTTTGGTAATGTGCCAAATTCCTTTTTTTTTTGCCTAGAGTTGGAAACACTCATAAATATGAAGCTACAGCCAGCTGCCTGTTAGCTTAGCACTGGAAAGACTGGAAACAGGGGGAAACAGCATGTCTGGATTTGTGTCATTTGTACCAAGTGTAAAAGCGACAGGTTATGGCTGTAGCTTCATATTTACCAGTCGGACTTGAGGGTGGCGTTGATCTTTTCACCTGATTCTAATGAGAAAAAAACAAAACAAACAAAAAAAACAAAACAATGAAAATGTCCTCTTCTTTCATAAGATCTGATAACATATATGGGCTGATTTTTTTTCTTTCAAAATAAAAGCACCAGATAAACATTTTTTTTGTTTGTTTGTTTTTTTCCAAAAAAAAAAAAAAACTGTGTGATGCACACAGCTATGGAACAGCTCTTTTCCAACATTACCACAAACATATCTCTGGTATTTCTGTACAACGATACCTGGTTAATCACTGGACAACATTCAATGCGTGTCCCTTGACTGGACCTTCCTCACCTGTAGTTATCTGGCTCCAACATTTGTAAGAATAGCAAAGAATTCACTTTTTCATTCTATCATTTCTAACTGTAAATCTGTACTATAGATTCTTATCAATGAGTTAATGACTCACCTCACAGTAAAACAATTGTCTAAATATAAACTAATATATAATGGTTTAAAGTGTGGGGGACTGTTTATTTCTGTATAAAATGAAAAAATGTTGCTATGAATAAACTTACTGTTGCAGAAGTGACAACGAAATCTGTTTGATGGTCAATTAATATGAAGTAACAGTTCCTAATAGGAGCAATAGCTCTTAGTAAATGGTTGAAGATATTCATATATCACAACTTAGGTATTTTTCATATCACAAATGATATTCAGTTGAATAAAATATATATTTATATAAGCTAAAAACAACAACAATTGAGTACATGAAAACACTTCAATTCACACAGTCACTTTTAAACATGGCTAAACTGCATTTCGTTGCATCGAAAAGTGAATATCGAAGGATGATGTAATGGCTTTAACTACCAAAACAAAATGCACACTGCAGCATAGAGAAACATGTTATTGACCAGCCTATTGGTCGATTAAACAACATGCTGAAAGTTCAAAGGGTACTGGACCTTGATTTGTGTCTGTACATGGCAACAGATTTAACAGTCTTTTAGTTACTTGAGGCCTGGTTTGGTGCTTGTTCAAGTTTTCTGATACAGGACATCTTGGTAACACCGCACCATGAAGTTAAGTGGTGACATGCTGTAGTTCTTACTTGGCAGATAAAGGCTTTACTCACATCATCTGTATCAACATGAAGCCAACACCAGCATTTTGTCCTCAGTAAACAAAGAATTTCCTTCCACAAACTCCAGTGAGCTTGTGAATCCCACTGAGAATGCTTTTGGGTTGTTTCATGCCTCATTGCTTCATGTCTGCAGCTCAGACTCGGAGGATTTCCAGGCAGTTGTTGTAGCAGATAGCGATCCAGTCAGGCTGGGTGGAGGCCCACTGTACGTTATTGATCTCTCCCTCAGCTGTGTAGGCCAGTATAGGGTCCTCAATGGCCCGCGGCATCTGCTGGATGTCCCAGATTAGAGCCTGGTGGTCATCCGCTAGACAGAGATGAGTGGAGGAAGTTTGATTTGAATAGATTTATCTTGTTTAGACAGGAAGAAAATAATGTTACTAAACACCACATGTTGCTGGCCTGGATCTGGTTAATGACTGCTTTTCGCATGGTTTTCTTATTTAGCAGGACATTAACACTTCAAAATCAGAGGAAACATGAAATATGAAGTGACTAAATACACACAGAAAATCAGCAATACATCGAAACACAGAAGCCATGCTTATCACAGTATTTTATGCTTGTCACTGGGTTGTATAGTTGTTTTGATCCAGATCCCTTGATGTAATATTAATTTAAAGGAATTTAATGGGAACATGAATGACAGGTGCTGGCTATGATTAAGTATCTCAACATCAAACATGAATGCTCATGATCAGGTGCTGGAATGAGCTCAATCACATACAGCTCATGACCAGCAGATGTGTCTCTGTTCTTAAACATCTGTCCTTCACTTCGGCACAGCTGGTTTTGTAAAGTGTGATAACTCTCCACCATTGTCAGCATGGATGGTTTTCATTTATGTTGCTATAATGTTCTACAGCAGGGGTGTCAAACTCATTCCACAAAGGGCCATGTGGCTGCAGGTTTTTGTTCCAACCAATCAAGAGCACACAGTTTGACCAATCAACTGTCTGAAGACTGAGATCAGTTGATTAACTGAGTCAAGTCTGGTGTGCTGCTGCTTGGTTGGAACAAAAACCTGCAGACACACCGGCCCTTTGTGGAATGAGTTTGACACCCCTGTTCCACAGGAAACCTTGGACTTTTGTCATTTAAAGCCCCAACATGGCTTTCCAACACCTCCAACACCTGTGTTTAATGACACAATGTTTGGAAGTGTTCACATATGTGGTGTAGGGAGAGCTCCCTCTTGTGCTCAATGTCTGTTGCTGCAATGATATAAAAACTCAGGGAAAGCCCTCAACCTCCAGACTGCAGACAAACCTCTTTGTGATTATTGCTGACTTGTGTTTTCGGTAAAACCTTCATACCTGCTGTACAGATGTGACAGGAGGAGTGTGGCGCCCAGGCTATGCCATTGACACAGGCCCTGTGGTTGTTGAGCCTGGCCACTGGAGTGCAGGGCACACGTACATCTAAGATCACAACCTAAGGGTATATAAAAAGAAAGGTACCAACGTCAACTGGCAGCAAATGAAATTACGTTAAACAGGTTAGGGTTTGGTCATGTGATAGGGCCATTGTCTCTAGGGTTAGGGTAAAGTTATATAACATAAACACAGGAGCTGTACTCACCTCCATGCTGTCCATCGCCATGGTGGCCAGGTAGTTGGGGTCCTGTTTGTTCCAGCACAGCCGGAGCAGTGGTTGGTGCTGTGGGTCTTCATAGATGATGGTGCTGTGTTCGAGATGCCGCAGGTCAAACATGCGGACCGAGCCGTCAGCTCCCACCGAAGCGAACATATCCCTGCCGCCGCCTGCTCGGCTGAAAGAGATGTCATACACCTGCAGCAAAGACGGACTGTGAATTCTCATCACAAAGTTTACAGCAGTGAGGGGTGTTTTATTTCTTAAAGGTCTGATCCATCATGTTGTAACATTTACCTCTTTGTCGTGGGCAATGAGCTGCGTCTTGACATGGCCTGACACTAAGTTGACCCTTCCCAGCACCTGTCCAGTCTCCAGCCCCCATATCGTACAGGTGGTGTCAATACTGGAGGTACCTGACACAGAAAAAAATATACAGTCTCAGAATGAAGCTGATTGTGTTTTAAAGTTACCCTGAGCTGAAGCTGCCCTGAGCTCTTACCCAACAAGTTTGGATCCACCTCGTTCCAGTCGAAGGATGTGAGCGGAGCACAGAAGTCAGAGTTTTTGTTATTGTTGAGCAGGCACTCCAGACGGGTTTCTGCATCACTGACCTTTGGATAAGAGGATAAATTATCACTCTATACAACTTACCAACAAGATTAAATGGTACAGTTGATGAAGTTATTCAGTGGCAGACTGGACAGGTCCTCTTACCCTCCAAATTCTCAGGTAGTCTCCGCTGGTGGCCAGCAGGTCAGGGTACACCCCTTTGGTGTCGGGAATCCACATGATCTTGGTGGTGGGGTAGGGATGGTCAAAAGTGTTTCGGCACACAAACTCTGAGCTCTCCTCCTCCAGGCCAACGATCTGAACCTGAAGAGACACAGTGACAACTCACCTTGAGTGAGCCAGTGTAGTGTTACTCATCTGATCGGGGAACAGTACAGACAGTCAGTGGTGTGATACATAGCTATGGATAATCCCAATGGTCAACCTGATCACTTTTATTTTTCATTCATTTTTCTGTTCATTTTAATAACTGATCAAACATGAGATACTTTAAACATCTACCTCATATGAATACTACAGTAAATAGGGTTTTGACCATTTTTATTAAAGGCAATTTCAAAATCAATCAGTTACAAAATGCTTCAAATAGAGTATCTGATGATGATAAATTAAACTTTAACTCTTCTGCTACATCTAGATAAAGGAATCAGATCAAAACCAGTGACGTTAGACCAGGGCTGTCAAACTCATTCTACAAAGGGCCGGTGTGGCTGCAGGTTTTTGTTCCAACCAAGCAGCAGCACACCAGACTGACTCAGTTAATCAACTGATCTCAGTCTTCAGACAGCTGGTTGGTCAAACTGTGTGCTCTTGATTGGTTGGAACAAAAACCTGCAGCCACAGCGGCCCTTTGTGGAATGAGTTTGACACCTGCGTTAGATTGTTAATCAATGTGTGGATGGTTTACTTTTTGGCATCACAATGAACAAGTGCAAACTGTCCCTACAATCAATACACACAAGCTGTTAGATCAAATTATCATAGAGTCTACCTTGTCGGATGATAAGAGAGTATTGTCTAAATTTAGCCTGACATCTGTATCTATCAGCAGATATTTATCAAAATGCAGTTACTTGGCTACTTCTCAGCTGTCTGTGATGTGATCCACTGGATTTGACAGGAAGCAGGAGCAGACAAAGAAAACTGAACATTATTCCATAATGATCAATATTCTACCTATCAATAATTAAGTCCTCCTGCAATTTCTGTTCAGCACAGGTGGACAACAGTACCACCACCAGTGGCCATGCCTGCCAGTAAAAGCACCAGGAAGGGTGCCTTGAAGTTACCTTGTTATTGTACTCCTCCACAAAGCTACCGAGCGCCAGGCGGAAGCGTTTGTCCGGCCGGACTGTCCAGTTCATGGCGTAAACCGTCCACGGCGCCTCGTATTTGTAGATTTCTTTACGCTTACCGTGTAGCGACATTTTTTAGAAACAGGCTACTTACTAATAACCTCCGAGTGAGAACTAATTACCAGCAGGTAATGGAGACCGTGAACGCGTCGCGGCAGACGCCTACTTTACCAATGTAACTTATTATCGTCTCCGGTAACTTGGTGTAATTTCTACAAAAGTGAGCGAACAGTTGAGTCCATGAAGCCGACACCGCTTCCCGACGGTCAAACTCACACGTCACATACAAGAAACGTGTTAAAGATGTGAAACTGGCGGCTCGCGGCTGCTCAGAGATGTTCACAACATGGCAGCGATGGCGAAGAGCGGAGGACAAAAATAGTCCGGTGATGATGAGCGTCATCCAGGCTGCTGCTGCTGCTGCTGCTGCTGCTGGTGCTACCTTCAAGAGGCGACAACAATATCGTAATTATCAAAAAATAGTCACAAAAAACAGCCCGGTTAGTTGTTTTGCCAGAAAATGGATGATTGATTTTCAGTTTTGGGGGAGTTAGTAGTTAGTAGTGCAGAAATAGTCTGTTAATACACAATTTATGTTGTAGATAATCTTCCATGAAAATTGCCAAAATTTAAAGACTGTGACCATTAAATAAAACATCAACCCTAAGTATGACCCCTGCTTGACTTGGAGGGTTATTCAATTGCAGTGACATAATAAAGCTGAGCTCTGACACCCAATTTGCCTGTAATATGAGGGGTTTTTAAGTTACCACACGCTTTGCACCTGCTAACAACAGCAGTATGTGTAGGTCCAGTACTTAGGGGGAGTTCACACAGCACACTGCTTGCAAATATTTGCATGACTTTTGGTGAGAAGAGATCATTGTTTGTTTTTTAAACACAAGTTAATTTCATTTATTACTCAGCCAGATAGTTAAATCACGCTGGACCTGATATGAACTTGTGCTCAATGTCTTATTTAGTTTGCTGCTGTAAGGTCAGGAAAGGTCAAATGCAATTTATATGCACAACACATGTCATCTCCTTCATTACAAATGCCCTGTTCTCTGTGGGTCTGCTCATTTCCATTAATAGCCTACTACATATGGTTTGCAAAATGACCACGGACACCAAGTCATTTTCTTGTCCAGTATCTAAACACAGATCTGTGTGTCAGCTTCTTTGAACGTTTAGTGCACGTTTTGTCAACAAGGCAATAGGATCTGCCACACATACACTCCAGCGAAACTTCATCAGAAGGTACAGTAACACTGTAAGGCAAAACCAACATTTTCAACACTTCCTTAAAGAATGAGTCTGCAAGGTTGTTGCATGTTGTGCAGAATTTATTTTTTCATGTCTGCCTGTGTTTTTCAGCTCTTATACCCACTCCTCTGCTCAACAATGCTGCGTGAGGTTTGTCTTAATTCCAAACACGTGTCCAACAGCTCTGCAACATCTGGAAGTATCATTAGAGTTTTTGACTTGAATGGATGTAAAGGTATAGAGGGGGGCAAGTATATCTGGGCTTTTTTTACAACTCTGTTCTTTACTATTGGTTTTCCCGCTTCAATTGCCATCCTGTGGGAGATGTTGAAGATGTACCGGAGAGGAACCCCCTTCACGCCCAATGATTTTTTCATGCTGAATCTCTCCACCATGGATGCTGTCTTCTTCCTCTTCATACCACCTGGGATATATAATCAATTCAGGTCGAAGCATGTTGAGTTTGAGGCATTTTGGAACGGTCTTTATACCTTGAACACGTGCGGGAGACCCCTCCTGATGGCTTGTGTCTGTCTGGACTGTTACCTGGCTGTGGTTTATCCAATCACCTACCATGAAACCAAAAGTCTGACTCCCAGAGTCATAACTGCTGCCATTGTTTGGATTGTGACAATTGCCAATGGGATTGCATTCTGTTTTTGTTATGAGTTGTTTGCAAGCATGTATTACGTTGTGCCATTTATAATAGCCATTGTAGTCATTGGTGTCTGTGATTCTTTCATTGTCCATACATTAATTAAGTCTGACCCTGGCAGGAAGAACCTTCACCCACAGAAGAAAAGGGCCATTCAGACCATCATCAACAGTCTGATTGTGGCAGGCATCTCGTACCTTCCTCCTGTACTTCTTTATTCATTCGGGATACCTCTGATCAGCGATCAGAGTATCTTCATGTGTGTCGTTGGAATCCCACTTACTGTGACTTCCACTATGGGATCTGCTGTCATGCCTGTGCTCTACCTAAATAATCTTGGGAAACTGGATTGTTTCAGGGTTGGATGGTGGAGGAAGTTCTAGTTTATGCCTCTTATACAGGTTTCTCAGTCTTCCTCTGGCCAAATCAGATACAAAATACATGCAGCTTTCCTGAACGTCATACGTTGAGTTTTAGTCAAGAAAACTTAAAAGTCCCCAGCTCTGTTCTTAAGAAAGTTGTATCCCCAAAGCATTTTGTTTTACATGCATATTTAACCTAACCCCATGATAACAGTTATGTTATGTTGTTCCTTTAGGCCAAGATTGTTGTTTGCACTAATGACATTAGAGCATCCTGAGTTCTCCTTTATTTTATAAATATTCTATAAATGTATTTTTTGCACTGTGCTTGTACCCTGTGCTTTAGGACCTGTGTGCTTGATGTTTATGTTCAAATTAGGAATAAATTGTTAAATTTACAATAATGCCGTTGAACTCTTTTGTTTTACTCATGATGACTGAGGGTAAACCACGAGAACAGGTGAACAGAGATGACACTGGTTCTAAATAAGCTTTGTATCTGGAGTCGTTACTCAAATAACCAGGACATATAGCAAGAAACTGAACACGTTTTAATTAACTACTTTTATTGGCCTTTGGATACAGATAAAATATCAAAG
Organism: Caranx ignobilis; assembly: GCA_021432705.1. NCBI lineage: Eukaryota > Metazoa > Chordata > Actinopteri > Carangiformes > Carangidae > Caranx > Caranx ignobilis. Next base: position 9,501,078 of record MU269988.1, read on the forward strand.
CAAACTATCAACACTGCAATGTGTCTGTGTATCATTTTCAACAACCTCAGATTGTGTGTTGTAAAAAGTCCGATAATCAGGAAAGAAAAGGGTATTGTTGTTATTATAAGCTTAACTCCTGGATTGTTTTGTAAGACAGACTGACGTGGGCTTTGTCCTCATGTACAACGGCCACAAATAAACACATGTAAATGATGAGGCCCGGCGGATCATCTGTCATGACAGTTGTACTCACACAGGTGCACAGGCACAAACAAACATTTACATGTTGTGGCATTAAGTGTGAACACTGATTGCAGAAAAAAACACACACATCACATCGTCGCTAGCTTCTCGTTATATGCACTGTGTACACAGGTACAAATATAGAAGACATGGATATTTACTGTATGTAGCAGATAGAAGGCTTATAATAGTCCTAGAATTTATAAAATGGAAAAACTCAAGGCTTCCTTGACCTCTGTTTGGTAGTGAAGATGCCTAAAAATGAGAATTAACTTTCTCTCTGTGCAGCTGTTAACAATGTGCCTTAAATGCTTAAATCTGATCTGCAGTACATTTCCTGCAGAAGTTCTTTAGACTCTCCATAAATAGAGCAGAGGCATGATCGCTCTCCCTGCAGTCGGGGCTACCAGGATGGGTATTGCTAAAAAGCATTCATACTCCTTGTCATCACTGATAGTCAAATGTCCAAGCACTGGAGGGACGTATGAGGTAACAGTCAGGACCATGCTGTTGCTGATGATCTGAAGAGCCCTCTTCTTTCTGGGGTGAAGGTCTACCCCTCAGAGGAGGGGCTTCCTCAGAGTCCTGAGGATGGAGGTGTCACAGATGATAATGACAGGGAGGGCTATCACACACACCAACATGGCCAAGGGGCTAGGTCAAGGCTAGCAAAAAAAAAAAAAAACTACAGTTAAATTTAGCATCAAATGAGGAAATTATGGCTAAGGTTAGGTAAAGGCAACAATAAGGACCATGATTTGGGTTAGGGTTAGAGGGTTAGTATTAATGACTGTGACACAGAAGAAGATCATTTCTGATCATATCCTGATCCTCATCTGTAGCTACAGTAATTTGCAACTTTAAAGCTACTTGAAGTGATGTAAAATGGGAAAATGGTGAGGGTTAGGGCTAGGAATTCAAACATGCTTGCTGAGTGTGACTCCATGATTCACATATTCTAATAAGGAAACCAACGCATTTACAGTGTTAATATTCAACCAACAGAAAAGAAGATGTGGGTTAAAGGAAGTGGATTTAGTGAGTGTCCCGCTGTTTCAACAATGGATCTCTCATCTCAGTTGTAGTTCACATTACTGTCACTAGGTGGCAGGAGCAGGTTGCAGAGCACAGAATTCAAACATTTCACTTGTTTTACCCTCAAAGTGAAGACAGGACTGTTTGACAATGAATGATCTTGCATTTTTCCCTCTGAAGGACCAGAACACGTGGGAGGTTCAAGTGTTTTATATACTTTTCTATTTACTTTTCATTTCTCACACATCATATATGCAAACAATTCCATATCAAACAGTCAGTTTGTCATAAATATGCCCCCAACCCCTCAATGTGTTCGATGAAATTAGCTACCAAAATGATTGTTTTTATTTATATATATTTTTTTATAATACACATTTACACAATAGTGCATCTTTTCCTACCAAACAGGTGGGAAAGGATTAAACTCCCAACAAAATGGTTATTATTTTTGTCCTGTCACAATCGCACACACACACGGTGGAAGATTTAAAAAAAAAAAATATTCACATGAAGTACAAAAGATATATTTTTCTTCAAAATGTAAATTACAGATATTTAATTTTATAAAACCTTCAGCACACTCCCATTAGTACACTGTTCCTTCCTTACTCTCTGGCTCACTTTGGCCTTTGACCTTAAAATTTCTTTCGATTTCATTCATTTTGTTTCCCCTGCAAAGTTTCACTGCAACACAGTTCAACAGGACCAAAGAACCGTTTACTGTTTTTTTTTTTTTTTACATTTCCCAACAGAAAGCTGAGCAATTCAAGTGTTCAAGAAGACTTCAACAGGGACAGTGGGAGGAGACTGAAAATGTTACCATAGCCACCAGATAATAACAAGTGCCAGTCCTCAGGCTCGGTACCAGATTTAGTACAAAAAAAAGTTTTATATTAAAATAAGTGTCAAGGAACAAAAAACCGAGAGGAACGCAGATGGGTTTAAAGAAGAGGGCAGGCAGGTTGCCCCCTTATCTGCTGTTTAACATTATTTATGAGATTACTTGGTAATGTGCGAAAATGAACAGTTCATACAAAAAAAAAGAGACAACAGTGTAGAGGCGTTTGATATGGTCTCATTACATCCAAGAAAAATATCACATTCTTCAACATGTGTGAGCTGTGCTACAATGATCCTGTGAAAACCTTACGTTTACACACTGATTTCTTTTAAAACATCCAATATATGATTCAAGTTCCTCACACACACACACACACACACACACACACACACACACTCGTGGTTGATGTTTTAAAGCTTTGGGAAATCTTACGGATACATAAGTTCTAATGGATGAGCAACTTTTATTAATGTTGTTGTGAGGTTGTGAGGTCTTAACCTGACAGCAACTATACATATGAAGGGTTTCATTCCAAAACACAACATTGTGTATCCATTATAATATAAACACTAAAAACTATAATATCAATCATACTTCTATACAAAGTTAGTATACGATAATAAAAAGGTACTGAAATAAACTCTTACCATGTTTATATTATAGCAGAAAAGTTATTTTTATGTAAGAAATTGTTATTTAAAATTAGGTGTATTTTTTAGATTCTGGAACAAAACTCTTCAAAACCCGTATGAAAACATCAAAAAAAAAACTTTAAGAGTAAAAGTGATGTGACAGTGGGGGAGCATTTCAACAAACGTCTCAGTCCTCCCACTCATGACCAGAAACACTCCGTTCATTGTGTGGACAATGTCTGAGAAAAATGTACATCTCAGTTCTTTCTTAAAAAAAATGTAGGAACTCAGTAGTAGCTGGTTGCAGCAGGGATGAGAAGCTGCAGTTTAGTTTAGTACACAATGACAGACGGCGAAGTCACGTCACCCCCTCCATTATTTCAGGGATTACACTGAACTGCATCCTGCTGCAGAGCCCGAAACCTCTGCAGAATAAAAAAAAACTCCACTTCTGTCTTTTCGGAGCTGTGACAACATGGGTCGCTGGGACGCGCGAGCTGGGAGAGAGCCGACTTTCCGACGAGGACATGGGGCTCTGACAATGGCTCCATTGACTCGGTGTGACCTCCCCCAGCTCGACGCTAGTTAACATGAAAAGCTTCAAAAAATGCTGTTGATTATTAACTGGGATGCCAGTGTGTTCTCGCTAAGTGGAATTTGAGCCATGAATTGATTATCCAAACCGAGCAGAGCAACGTTTTTGCCTCCTCAGATTCACATTCAGCTCCAGTGTCCAGTGTGTTTTTCACTTTTACACAAGAACACAAACTGCACAACTGCCTTTGTCTGTATAAAGGGTTACACACATAGCTGTGTGTGTATATATATATAATAATTCTTCACTTCTTTTGGAATATATTTACCAACAGCTGGTATACTCTCCTGCACAGTGAACGGTCATAAAAACGGCCCATTGTGATAACACAAGCTTGTGGGGCATATACAGTATTTTTACATATTACACAATATTAAAGGGCAAATAATTCTCCCTAATTCTGCAAAACTGTGAACACCTGGAAGTTTTCTCCACCTTTGCCACATATTCTTTATATTTTTAAAGCAAAAACTGTATATTTTGAGATTCATGCAGCTGCCTGTATCTCGCATCCCGCCTGCCGTACCACAAAGAAGCTGAGGCCACAGACACTAACAACCACACACATCAGTGCGGCACAATGCCTCTGTCTTCTCCATACAGGATGCCTTTCTTTCTGGGAGCATGTCTACTGGCCAGATGGGCTGCAGGGCCTTCTCTGGCAAAAACAAAATGGCTTTGAGTGTACTGAAGACCCCCATCAGGTCTGGGAGAAAGTGACCAGAATACTAAACACAATCCTCAATGCATACTATGGCTCACTGTCTATGTGCTCTATATGTTTTTCCTCAGGCTGAGTGGTAAATCAAGATGCGTGAGGGAATTCAAGGAAAAACGAAAATGCTTCACATATAGAAACAACCAGTTATTAAACAAGGGAGTGTTTTTTTTAAAAAAAAAAAAAAAATCAGCATTCATGGATCCAGTCCTATGATGGATTCTGTGATCAGACCCTTCTCGTACCATGTTGAGTTTCCACACGTGCGAATGCCTTTGCTTATCAAGTTCTGAATTATTTACAGAGGCTAAGTAAACTTCTTTTTGGCACTTAACAGTCGCAGATTACCGAGAGGAAGAGAGGAATACAAATGATGCCACGGACACCAGATGAATGCTACACAGTGTTGAGTCATCGTCTGCCACAACTGGACTATTTGGTGACTTTAGCCAGGCCTCTTCAGCTGGTTTGGATTTCGGGTGCTTCTCTTGGTATTGAGAGAAAGTTTGGTTCCACGTGCTAATTCCCAATGTCAAACACACACCCAAGGTCATTTCTGTCACACAAACATCCATCTTCCCTTTCTCTCACTCCTCTTTTACCTCTGAAGAGCACAATCTGTGACTCCTGGTGAGTTCATCACATTACCCCTGTTCGCTCTCCTCAAGTGTGCCCACTCCAAGTGTCTGCTAGTCCAAGATACTCTGGATTTTCTGCCGTTGGAGTCACAAACCCATTCACAGGCCTGGGCGCTCCTCCATCTCTTTCTGGTGGCCCATCCCCTGCCCCAGCTACCGCCTTGGCTTTGGCCACAAGGTCCAGATAGTATGGGTTGTCAAAGGCTGGGGAAGTGGATGACCCGGAGGTCACAGGGACCAAGTATCCCGGGTTTTCCACGCTGTGACCAGAACCCAGGCCATTGGGGAGGCGTCGGTCTATTCTGGAGCCTTTGCGAGGCAGTGTGCTGGGCCGCTCAGGAATCGGTCTGAAATCCTGGACCTCCTGGTTGACGTACTCTGAAGAGAAAGACATGTCAGACCAGATGTGATTTAACTGTTCATACCATGCTGTATTAATGAGAGTGGAGAAATTACCAGCTCACCTGGCAAGACATGATTATGATTATGCCCATGACTACGTCTGGGTAGTGAGTGATGAAGGTGATGAGGATGATGAAAGCCATTCGGCCCATCTGTCTCCAGGTCACCCTGGCTGTCGTTGGGATAGGTGGGGTCTTTACAGTAGCGTCCAGGACTGGCAGGGGGCAGCAGGAGGTCATCTGGAGGTCCGTCCAGGAAGACAGAGTCGGACTGGCCTCCAGCTGAGGGGCTGCGCGCCAGTGTGGGGTACTGAGGGGTCCACAGGCCATTGGAGGCGCTGGCTCCTAATGGTAGGGTGGGGTACTGGCTGCGACCAAGAGTGCTTAGAGAGGAGTACATGCTCCGTGGGCCGCCCATGACAGAGGGCTCAACATCTAAGCCCTGATCTCTGCTCTGTTGGAGAGAGAGGGAGATGAGGGATGAGAAGGTGGTCCAGCCACATCAGGTCTACATAGCTGCTACATATCAAAACATGTAACACTAGCACTAATGAACCACAATGAGACTGTTTAAATCAAGCCAAAAACATCCTCCCATATTTACCCTGTATGACTGGTGCCTGGAGGGCCCATTGGATTGAACTCCGTCTCCGTGACTCCTGGGTAAGAGGTTTGGCTGTGGTACCAGATACTCCTCAGCATCCAGCAGTTCCCTCATATTGTTCCCCTCCTCCTCCATGAGCGTGCGGAAAAACTGGCTGTCCACAGGGCTGGACATGCTCATCTGCTCATCGTTCTGCAAGACAGAGAAAGATGAAAAAGACTGTGCATATGCTGAATATGTATTTAGATTTTTCAGCGGAGGCCATGCTAAGACAGCAGCATGAAGACAGATAAAAAAGAAAGAAGAAGACCCAGTGGTGAAACATTTGCAGGAGGAAACACATACACATACCTGAATGACTACATAGCGAGGAGGATCTCTGGCCATAACACTAAAATCATTCACCAGATTTTTGAACTTCGGTCTGCTCTCTGGGTCAATCATCCAACCTGACATTCAAACATAAAATCACAATGTCAACAAATCAAACTTTTACTGGGCTGATCTGCTAAATGTAAGAGTGAGTGCATCTGAGTTGTCTCAGAAAGCACAAAAATGGTCAACTTAACACTTCAGACACATTAACTCCTCTACCTTGACCAAACACAAAGTGGACTACAATGTAAATAAACATGCTTATGTGCAGTTTGCATATTTACTACTCTAGTAAATGAGTGAATTTCTCAAATCTTAAAACACAGACACAGTGTAACATTTTAAGAAAAAAACAACACTGACATTTGACCATGATCATGTAGACGTCGATGGTGCAGATGAGGGGCTGGGGAAGCCGCTCTCCTCCCTCCAGGACATCTGGGATTTCCCTCGCTGGGATCATGTCGTACGGTTTAGCACCAAATGTCATCAACTCCCAGACTGTCACCCCTGATGTGAACAATTACAGCAAAACAGCAGCCAAAATGTTAGTTAACATTTGAAAGGATAACTTTATCCCTAAAATCACAGGTGAAAGAATGATTGTTGTTCCTACTACATTAGAAACTTTGCATCCCTCACAAGCAGCAACACAGAGGCCTCAGAATGTTTTTTTTAGTGATACTGACCGTAGCTCCAGACATCGCTCTGGTGAGTGAACCTCCTGTGCAAGATGGACTCCAGAGCCATCCATTTAATCGGCACCTATAGAGAGAGATAAACAGGTTTTCAAAAGGTAACTTAAATTGTTACCAGTGCTGATGCTGCAACATCCGCAGTCCCATCTTACTTTCCCTCCGTCAGCGTGATATTCAGTTTCGTCAATGTCCAGCAGGCGCGCGAGGCCAAAGTCGGTGATCTTCACGTGATTTGGGTTTTTCACTAGAACATTGCGGGCAGCCAAATCTCTGTGGACCAGCCGGACCTCCTCAAGATAACTCATTCCCTACACCGACACACACACACATACAGATCCATCACCCGTAGATCCATGTGTCCACAAATATACAAACTAATACCACATCAAATTTGAAAGGAAAAATAAGACGACACACAAAATTAGCAACAGCACTCTGCTGTTTGATATGAAACAGCTTACTATAACCAGTTTGTACTTCAACACAAAGATGATGTCTTGCTCACATACCTTGGCAATCTGGACACACCAGTTGAGGAGGAACTGGGAGCCGATGTGGTCCTTGTTCTCCCTGACGTAGTCGAGGAGGCAGCCATAGGGCATCAGCTGAGTGACCAGCTGCACCGTGGAGGTCAGACAGATTCCCAGAAGACGACACACGTAGGGGCTGGCGACCCCTGCCATCACATAAGCCTCCTGGGAAAGGACAGAGCAAAGATGTGAGTGGTTGTGAACTGTATTTATGTGCGCTGTAAATATATGTGTGTGTGTGTGTGTGTGTGTGCTTTTACTCACATCGAGAATTTCTTTATTGGCTTTCGGTGAGGTGTTCTCTCGTAAAACCTTGATAGCCACTGGTATTTTCACATTTTCCCCATCAGGAGCCCACACTCCCTGAAAGAGTTATCACCAATCAGCCACCAATATGAATATTTCAGTCAGTCAGTAAAGTCTGCTAGCAAACTGCCTCATTTACCTTGTACACAGTACCAAAGGCTCCTGCACCCAACACCCTGAGTTTCTTCAGCTCAGTTTCCTTTAGGATGCGCATCTGAGCCTGATTGGGTGATGCACCACTAGGGGTCAGAGGCTCTACAAGCTGCACACATGAAGGAAGCAGAGGACAGATTCTTTTATTACACACTACAACACCCGAGGGCAACTGAAACACAGTTAAGCACATTTTCACACAAATAAGACTGAAAACCTCAACACCCACCTCATGTTCCTGCAGGATCCTCCTCATGGTCTCCTTCCTCTTGAGCTTCTTCTGTCTCCTCAGGTAGAAGATTAGCAGAGCCAGCAGGATGAAGAACAGCACCACACCGCCCACTGCAGCTGCGATGGTCGTACCCGGTCTGAACAGAGACAAACAGTTCAACACTGCTACTGAGGAAATCCTGTTTGAACTACGTAAAAACTACATGAAGGCTATTAGAGAACAAAATCACATAAGTGTTTTAACAGTTGAGGTTTCTCACCCTGCCCTGTTATCAACGGGGCAGCCTCTTTCATCCATCACAGTGCACCTGAAACAGAGAAACAGGGGTGTAAGGCTCTTTTTTGTCATGTCTATTTTGGCTTTTGGTTTTCGATGTGTGTCCACTCACGACAGCGTGCAGTTGGTGCTGCAGGGCAGACAGAATCCTGAAGCATTGGCATATTTCCACACAGTTTGCTGATCCTCCTTCACACCACTGGGACAGTGGTCCACACAGAACTCACCATCCTGAAAGTTTCGACACTCTGTGCAATTCTCTGCTCCCTGAAGACAAAGAGAGAGAAAAGTTAACATGCAGTAAAAGCCCCCAGCTAGTACGGGACACTGCCATTACATGCTAAATACCAAAGACTGCTAGATCACAGAGTCATCACCAGCTGTTTAGATATAAACAGCTGTGACATATATTACCGGGCCATGACAGGAAGCAGAGCCGTTGAGTGGTCGACACTCTGGGTGGCAGGCAACACACAAAGATCCATCTGTGTATTCACGTACATCTCTAAAACACAAGCACAGAAGGGAAATGACACAACTTCTCATAACATAGTTCACGTGTTGGATGCAGTTATCTAAAGTACCTGACCGTTTCATGAGGAAATACATTTTTAGAAAAAGTGGACTTGTTATATTATTTATTTAAGTACAGCTATGTGCCCCTTCATTTTGGGAACATTTTTGGAAATGTGTTTGGGGAGAGTTAAATGTGAGGTCTGGATCAAAGTAATGTAAAGCAAACATATTCTCAACCAAAGAGAATACAGGTCTCTTGTTACATCATCAAAGTACCATTATTCAAACATAATCTAAAAGACCAAACACTTATGAAATGTTGAGTCATGCTTATGCTGTTGTGTGTAGCATTACCTCATCGGTGGGACATTGTGAACACAAACTTATTTCATTTCTGTGTTATCTTGTAAATCTGTCACACTTAGTGAAGATCAAATCAAAATCCGCCCAGTTGCTGTTCAAAGAATATGCCTCTGAGTTATTATGTGTATTTGCTTAATCACTGATGTATATGTTTTCTGATTGATTTATTGTGACAACTTTGACACCTGGCACTGGCTGCTGAACCCGTCAACCTCATATGCATCCATCTGTGCACGTCGTTACTTCAGGTGACTGCATGAAAGTTATTACTTCATTTACTGGAGGACTTGTTCGGGGATTATGACATACAGTACTCAGAGTTCACTGGAACATTATCAATTAGGTTTATTGATTTAGTGCCAACACACCCATACAGACAAGCTTTCTTACCCCTGATAGATGTCGCACTGCTCCACACACTCAGTGCCTCGTTGGAAAGTTTTGCAGGACACACACTGACTGGGTCCGGGACCCCAACAGCCCCCATCGCAGAGTGGGTGACAAATGCTCCCCTCTATCTCTGTGAACATGTTGAAGGACTTAGTCAGCAGAGCGTTTTTTGATCAACTCATCTCAGCAACAATAGTTCAAGAGGAGCTACTGTGTTATGAGTGGGTTCTTTGTGAGAGCAAATAAATTATAAAGAAATAAAATTATGGCATAGTAGCAAGTATAAAATAAAATGGAAATAGAATACACAGAACAGTGTTTTCTCAACCGTCCTTGCAGCTGGATCTCACCAAGTATTATACTAGACAGCAACAAGCGCCCAATCAAAGTGCAACCTTAAATAAGTGTGATCTGACTGGACTTTGCACAGCTTTTCTCCTACCGCAGACTTTGGGGTCCTGGTTTTGGTTGACGATGCGGTGGGGACCCTGGGTGGGATGCAGGAGACTCTCCCAGGGCAGTGAACTGGTGTAGCACAGCTGGGAGTTGTTGTGCATGAGGACCAAGCCTCCACTGACGCTGCGTAGTGAACGTAAGCCGAGCGACTGGATGTGTAGATTCTGGATGGCAAGTGAAAACACACCCCTAAAACGGAGGAAGAGAAGCTAATCAAAACACAGCTCAGTAAAAATTTTCAAAAGATCACACTAAACAGGATCGTAGATGAACACAAACTGATTTATGTATTGCACAAGATCTTGCACAAAGAACTCTAACCCACTGCAACTGTGGAAAAGTCATAAATGAAGGTCCAACAATTCACATAAGATGATCAAGGCAGAACAAGGCAGACGCTTACATGGCACAATGAGACTGCTGTAATTACCAAAAAAAAGGGCTCATAATGTGATACCTCGCAATAAAACCATGTCAGACAAGCAGATATCACACTTGTCACTGTGACCTCATTTGAGCATGTTACAATAGATAGTGTTTAGTAGACGCTACTGTTATCCAGGTTGGCATGTGCTGCAGGTTACAGCCGCTGCTGGCTAATAATTAGCCTTTATAACCCTGGAGTTGAACAAACTGCTTCAACAGACTCACACAGAGCTGAGTGTGAATGAAAACAAGGTGTGGGTGGAGAGACATCAACACTATTGTATGTGGTGATGCTCCACTCAGACAGAAACTGATACTGTCCACTAACTTTTATGATTTATGATTACAATATAATTTCATATGTACAAGGAAAATGATCTCTCTGCATTCACTATCTTACCTGGCAAAAACATTCTACAAGCAGCTAAAGTAAAATGAAAACAAATCCACTTATGTACCATGAGTTTGCTTAAAAAAGTAATAATAATACATGACAGACAACTAAGTCTTACTTGTAGAGCATCCTGCCTCGGATCACCTTCAGGTTCTCAAATACACTCAGGTTAGTCCACTCTTCAGGCCAGGCATCAATGTACAAGTAACCTGCACAGCAGCATCAGAAAACAACACACTTTACCACAGCAGATGCAGCACACTCTGTACACCATCATTTCTGAATCTAACACATTAAAAAAGTAATAATTATTTCTTTCTTATAAAAAGGCCGGGTACACATTTCTTCACTGTGCAGTACCTGTGATCTCCTCCAGTGTCTTGAAGGCACTCAGCTGCTCCAGCGTCAGGCCTGAAGTGTTGGTCACAGGGTCTCTGAACAATAACATCAGAAGATTGAGTTGTATGCTCTAATAATATACATTTAGGTAGTATATTTTCCATTAACTTTCACAAAGAAACATCTGCAAATTCATTATCTAAGGTGTTAAACAGGAGGGATGTGCCTCTGTGGTGGTAATGACTTTTTTTTCTTATTTCTTTTATATCATATTACACCCTTTGGTTCTCTTACCTTGCAAAGCTCTGAGGGAGGAAGGCCAGACTGCCAAATATCTTTTTACATCTGTTGAACTGCTCCACATTAGAAGATGTTACCATGGTGATGCCATGATTGTCCATGACACCAAGGTTGTCCATTCCCAGACCATAACACACTGCAATAAAAATCAGAAAAAAGGACAGAATAAGCAGCTGACACAAAGTGAGTTACTAACCTCAGCTGAATCCAATATGTCCAATATGATGGGGAAAGAGGGATCAACATCCACCCATATAAGCCATGACATCTTCAGCATAGAATGTGATATGAAGTCGTATACCGCAGTAAACATCAACAGTATCTGACAAACTATTTGAGCTTGTGGTTCAAGAGCTAAATGAAATGAAGGAATGACGCAGCTGGTTCTGGTTCCCCCCACAATGTTGATAAGAGAATATAATTACCTGCAAAAAGGGCACCTATGAAATGTATAAAACTAAACTGCTCAGTAGCAAAAACCTTACTAATATGTAACTGAGGTGAAAAGATGAGTTCCATTTTTTATTATGCACAAATTTAGTCAATGTACCAATCCTGACATAAACCTGTGTAACAACAACAAAGTACTGCAGAAACAGGTTGGTTCACTTTGTGGTTCCTTGTCAGCATGTGAGGCATCAGAACATCAGTACATGCAGTGCAAAACATTATCACCTGTTCTGAAGCATCGTGTCATGCAAGATAAGAAGCCAAACTTCATCCATAAAGTTTATTTGAGCTACATTCTGCTGGGCTTCTGCATGGTCACAGTTATCTATAAATTATGTTTTGTGTTCAAATGAAAAGACACCCACTCCCAAACGTCCAAAAAAGACACAAACCTTTGGGACAGTCTCCTTCACACTTGTCACATTTCTGCATCTCGCTTCCATTGGGCTGGGTGACGATGACTTCCTGGTTGGCTTTCGGACAAACCAAAGTACAGGCCACTTCCATAGCCAGATAGTTATCTAGAGACAAGGAGACAAAGTCCTCACAGGTCAGTTGGTTTGCAGAAAGAAAATGAAAATGGAATGATGAAATGATAAAGCTGTTAGCATAAAGGTTTGCAGGAGCAGGAGTGTGTTGGCAATTTTGAACTCCTGGACTGTTTGTAAAAATCTTGGCAGGGAAAACAAATGCTTTCTTGTCCTGCCTCAGCATTTTCTATCATCAAAGAGTCCTACAGTAAAACACAGTGGCCAGAGTATTGTAGCTTTCTCACAGGGACACGTCTTGACGCAGGTGGCTCCAAAGCTGAACTTCTTGTTTGGGTTGGGTTTGGACTGAAAGCTGACAGGGTCATAGATAGTGGGTGGAGGGCAGTTCTCCTTGCACACACCGCTATCGTTGAAATGACGGCATGCCTGGAGAGAAGAAGGAGGAGGAAGTTACTCCAGAAATGGCCAAGGATGTTCAAACAAAAAAACAAGAAGGACAATGCAGATGAAAGAAAGAGAAGCAAATAGTCTATGTGTGTGGGTGTCATCTACCAGACAGTCTGAGTCTTTGGGTCCTGTGCATCCAGCAGCACACTGTATGTGACAGCAGTCATTGGGCAGCCGACCTTTACACCGCTGGCAGCCAGATGCACAATTAATACCGGTCACTTTGAACAGAAATGAGAAAGTCTTAGTTGCACTTTTCCTGCTCTGGACCAATTAAAGCCACACAGTGTCACAGTCATGTTGTCTATGTTATGTGAACTCACAGATTTGGCAGTCCTGTGCAGTTTCTCCCCAGCAGCTTTTCCCACATGTAGAGGAACAATTTGGACCTGTGCCACAAGAGAAGAAGAGCTAAGCATTTATCCTTGCTGTTTAGAAATAGAAAACCAAGTGTCTCCAGCAATGCTAACAACTCATGGAGCTAAATGCTGATGCACGACCATGTGTTTACAGTAACGGTGCTAACATACTGAGATTTATCGGTTCAAATTCATCAGGTTCATCATCTTAACTTAGCCTGTTAGCAGGGTAGCAATGGCCGATTAACCCTACAAGCAAAGTATTTCAAACTATTAGTCAGAAATTTAACCACAACCCCCCAAATAGGTGTAATCGAGGAAAAGTAGGATGGGATTCATCCTGCAAACATCCAGCAGTTGAGTTGAGAGACTGAAGTCCAGACTGAAGAGGCCAAGCAACACAGCAGTAGTGTGTTTAAAGACATTACTGTACATTACTGTGAAGCGCCCCCCCCCACACACACACACACCCAAAGTAAATTTACATTTGTGTACAGTAAACTGCACAGGTTTTCAAACACATGCTGAGGTGCTTCTGCTTGCTGTCGCCTTCACTGCGACACACTAAAAAGTATACTTTCTCCTTCTTTACTACCCCAATTGATTTTTGATATTTCAGTTAGTCAATCAGCTGCTCACATTTGGGGGCCCGAGGCTGAAGTCGGTGCTGCTTGGCGTGGAGGTTCTTCTCATCCAACGTGTCCCTCCAAACAATGTTCTCAGGGTCTGGGAAGCACAGTTGTGGGTTCCCCCAAATGTACACCCCACCCAACAGGATCTCTGCAGGCAGGACAGGACATAGGAGGAGCTCATCAACTTACTATTACAGTAGCGGTGTTTCTGGGCATCAACGCTTGACTGTACCATTCTATCGTCTGACCTGAGAGACTGCGAAGCCGGAGCGTCCTGAGCCCCTGTCCATTCAGAGTGTTATCCAGCACAGCCAGGGCATAGCTGTAGTTGTACAGCTGGCTGCCACGGATAATCCGAAGGTTGTCCAGAGGCACCAGATCCACTGACACATGGGCTACAAGTACATAACCCTGCACCTCCACAATCCCCTAGAGAAGAAGTGGCACAGAAAAAAAAGGATGAGGTGACGTGCCAACAGAGGGAGGAGGATTGACTCAAAATATTTACAGCTAACCCCACTAACCAACTAAATATGTGCACTGTTTTTATTCTCCTTCTCCTTTTTATTCTCCTTCCTTGCATCATTGCATGAAGTTTTTTGTGGCAAGGTTAAACTGAGCTTCCAGTCACTGCTCACAGGAACAGCAATATACCTGCAGGAAGGACAGGTCAGGGTTTCCATGAAGGTGTGTAATCTCCAGGTTGCCATGGACGACCTGGCAGCCAGTGTAGAGCAGCCTCAGTGTCTCATAGTGGTTTTCCAGGCTGGAGGGCAGGGCCAGTTTCATGTCCGTACCCAGGCATACTGAAACACACAATGTAGACAAAATAGGACTCCAACTTAATGCAAGTGATCACAAAAAGAAATCAATTTAACACATGTTTAACAGCCAACATCACTCGATCACATCAATCTAACTTCCAACATACATTTCTTTAAGTGCTGCCCTGAACACACCATGTTGATTATTGTGTTTAATGCTGAAAATTATGAGACAATTAATCTTGAAATTGTGGTTACCTATTAAATAACACTACCACACAAACACAAGCATTCCAACTTTTCAAATGAATGTCGCTTTTCTCTGTGTCACTGTGAACTTGAAGACAAATGATGATGACTGTTAAAATTTGGACTCCACATAATTTGACTCTGTGACTGTTTACAAGTGGCCTTGAATGGGCACTTTGAAATACAAACCGCACGCACTGCCTATGCCCGTCTCTTAGTGTACATGATAAATTTTCCACTGGCAGCAGAGAGCACAGTTTCCCAACAGTGGGTCACAGACAGCCTTACATTCAGGGTCATGTAGCATTACAATTCATGGGGGCACTCACAGACGCATAGCTCCCATGCTTTAGCAGACAGTCACACAGTGGACAGTCTCTCCTCTGCTGAAGTTATAAATGACTTCCTCTGGCTTCCTTCCAACAACCCCCCACCTTCTCTCTCTCTCACTCCTATCTCTGTAACCCCTTTTGGAAAAGACGGCTCTATAGAAACATATATCATGAGAGGAGGAGGAAGTCCTGGCAGGCAGGAGGAGAGTGATTGTCATGATATACTGAGGTTCAGCAGACTTGAGGAGATATGCGCTCCAGGCATGTTCCTATCATGTATACATGCACATGCCATGTGTGCAGCTTCATGGTGTCTGCCACGCACTGAGAGCTTGACCTATATTACATCCCTGCAACTCAGCTAAGAGTTGCTGGATCATTCGGTGTAAATAAAGTCTGTCTATCAAATCTGACGGCGAGCTACTGCAGCAAATGGGTCCATGATTAACAGTGCGAGTGCCAAAAATACATACACAGTCGTTGCAGCTTGTGTCAAATATCGAATCAAATGACTAATCACTGCCTCCTTCAGTGATGTCATCATGGAAAATAGTTTGACATGTGAAGCCAAGTGGGGAGTCGAGAGTTTATCCTCAAGCATTCAAATCATTTTTAATAAGACAGAATCTAAACACAAACAGAAATGGACTCCCTCAAACTCGCACACGTACACACACACGCAAGCAACGCAGACAGCTCCAGCTCCCGGGGATTAGGTAAATGTGGCGTAACAGAAAGCACAACAGAACAGATTTTCCATTTCTTAAAAGTGTGTGTAAAGCCAGTTCTCAGCTTCCTCTCCTTTTATTCCCTCATTGTTTGCTCTCCAAAAGTCTCTCAGCAACGGCTGTGTGAGTGTGTGCGTGGCCTTGTGAGGAGCTGCCCACCCCTCCATCCCCACGGCCTAAAATACACTCTCTTCTATCACTTACTTTGCTCTGTCTGCCTGCTGTCATGCCACTATCCCTGCCTTCCTCTTCTGAAACTCACCACATCATTTTACTACCTGATTTCAGAGGCAAGTTATGTCAAAATTTCCCTTCTGATCCCCTATTCATTTCCTCTGTCCGTTTCTCTCAGCCCGTGAGCCTTTTACACAACTCTTTACGGACTATGGAAAGTGTCATTTCACAGGAATGTGTGTCTTTGCATTTCCCGATGATGACACACTTGGATGGATTCCACCAGTGTGTGGGGTGGGGTGGGGTGGGGGGTGCAGAGAAACCAGGTTCTAGTTGAGTCTAGTTCACATCAGTGGCCTGTGACCCTTTCAGGCCACAAGACAATCTCTATGTCCAACAGGTCACTCATACAGCACACACAACTAATGGCCGACACCAAAAACCACACATAACTGAATATGTTACTGATTTCTGAGCAGCGTATATGGGCATCCTGGCTCTGAAAACGACCACTGGTCAGATGTGTCTGTGGTAAACAACAGCGAGAATGAGAGTATGTTGTCCACATTCTGATCATTGGCCTGATTACAGAGGAACAATCCTGCATTCATTGTGACAGCATCCACTGTTGTGGTATAAACGTCGAGGCGTCACAGCAGATTCAACGACTGGTGATTGTCATGTAATTTAATGGCTGCCTGAAATTTACTCCCCCTTTTCTCTACTGAAACTAGGGAACTATTGATTACCAAAGTCTCTTATTTCCTCTTTAACATCCATTCTTGTATATGAAATGAAATCAAGAGGGAAAATGACTGTTTATTTCTGCTTTGCTGTCAACACAACTGTTTCTGTCACTTTTTATGCGTACAACACAGTACAACAGAATCAGTGCCTTGAGGGACAGATTATCTGAAAGTGTTCAGCAGTATCCCCCCACTTCGTTGTCATACGCTATTCTTTTAGAGTATACCCCTCAGCATTTACCCATACCAGCAGTTAAACATTCAATTGCAACACCCTGTTTTCCCTTTGGTGATACAACCAGCGAGTTTGTACCAAGCAATTCACTTGCTAAATACCTGCTCATGAAAAGACAGTGAATAGAGGGCTGATTGTTCAGTGGCTGTTTCAACATTATTATGTCAGTGCTGCTAAAGACGGGGAACTCCTACCTCACTCTAGAAAGGAGCACCAGTGGCAACTAAATGAGTAATTTAAAACAAAGTGATGAGCCTGTACAATTAACAGAAAGTTAATATAAACAATTATTACAAATCCATGTATCCCTACAGATGTTTACAGGACTGTCTTTTTCTGAATCACTGATTATTCTGTAAAAAATTACAATATGCAGAGAAACAGTTAAATCAATAAGTGATGATACGAAGCAGAGAAAATCAGTAAATGCTCACTTTTAAATAGTTGGATCCATGAATATTTGGCTTGATAAATGACCTCAAACATTAATCAATAACCTTTTAGCAAAGTGAATTATTAATCAATACTCGGATGGAAGCACCACCTTCCATCCGAGTAAACTTTCAGTCATCTGAACGTTTTTTATCTGCTGGTTTTTTAACTGTTTTAGAAGCCTTCTCCCTTTCTTTGGATGTTGGGGGCATGACTTGGTTTCGTTATTGCAGACTTTATCTTCTTTAAATCTACAGAGACTGATGTGATTTTACTTTCTTTCTTTCTACAACAGTGGATGTTTGGACTGTTGACCGACTCTGTCCTGGAACCATGTGCTGCTTTAAACTGACAACTAAAAGCCACCGCGAAGCCACACCTGTGTGTGGCAGCGTGCCAGTTAGCACAGGGAGTGTGCATGTGTGTTTACTTGTGTTTGTGTGTGAGTGTGTGTAAAGTGAGTGACACATACATGATGGCAGCCAGGGATGCTACTGCAGAATTTCAGGTGAAGCCTGGCGGAAAAACGCCTACAGTGTGACAACCCAGAGAGCGCCAACAGTGACTCTCTGGCCTCGGCTCTCCTCTAATGGATTAGATCCTTTCAAAGCTCAACACAAACAGAACAACCTGATCCAAAAGGATGTTCTCTGACCGTCTATTAGCACTCAGATTTAACATGTCCGTCCTGAGTCTAACACAGTGTCACTCCTTAACAGCATGTCTTGCACAAACTTCAAATTTCTCCCAACCTCCCTGAACACATTCTTTCTTCTCCTCCACCGTACGGCCAAGTAAGAACAAACAGGTATTGCTCAACAGACAAGCAGAACAGGATCTGTACTGTTCTGGAGGTACAGACGTGAGCTCTTCACTCATTCACACTGTCATGCACAGACTACAATCACACACAAACATACATTGCACTGCTACATCTCTGCATTTGAAAGCACCTGCAGCTGTATTTAGACATACAGTTCATTTACAAAGGGGACATGGGAAAAAGTGCACTAGAAGGTACTTAAAGTTTTCCCACAGGCTGGTCATGAAGCCCACTGGTGGCGGCCCCCTCCTCAGCTCGGAGAGTTAGATCAGTAACACATAGTCTAGACTGGTGAGTCACAGCTGAATGAGTTAACCTGCTACTGAGGCCAGTCCAGTGCGACTTAATCACTTCACTGTGAGTTTCCCTCAATGGGTGCACTGGAGTGTGACAAGGACGTGAACTCTGCGGATACTGAGGCAACCACACACACACACACACACACACACACACACAGGAGCAGGTTGATGAAATAATATATTCTGACGACTAAAGGAAGAACAGGAAAACAAATGCTGACCTTTAGAGTCAAATACTTACTTGTTAGCCACAGGGTGTGTATGTTTTTGTGGACAAAAACAATGGCTTAATAGTGCTCAGTAACCGTAAAGAAGGACTGCTCAGATTTATCCTCTGCGTTGCTGAACTCGGGGATTAACGACCAATCAGAGCGCTCACACTGAACTGATGCTTCAGAGATCAACACTGTGGAGCAAAGTGTACCAACCTGTTCCCCCCAGACAATGCATATGTATTTGAAAATCACTTCACATGTGACTATTGTCTTTGTTTGCTTTTTGTCTCTGCGTGTGTGTAATAGTTTGAACCATAGTGGTGGAGCAGCAGCTAATAACAGCCAGAGGAGCTTCATTAGAATATTTCTTACTCACGCTAGTCATATGTGTAGCAGCAAGCCTCTGAATGAATTACTCTATTACACACACTCATTGTTACTCTTGTAAAACCTTTTTGACTTTTAACAAGTGCATCTCAGCTAAAACTGCAAAGTGCACATCAATACAGACTGTTCTGTATTGGTGTCAATATTTTTGCCATTAGCTTGTGCCCTAAAGAGGAAACACAGCTGACTGAGATTATTGATATCCAGTTCCCCCATGAAACAGATTTAGATTTCTATCAATTTAGACACCACTTGATAGAAATCAATTCATGATTTATAGATTATACATTTAATTAATCTCCATAGTCATGACACATAGAGACGTGGTTAGAAATTGGCCTGACTTTTCCAGTTTCATGTAAAGTAAGAGCAGAAGAAGGATCACTCTATTTGTTCTGGCTGGGATCATAACATGTCTCACATTTTTGCTTGAGAATGACTCTCACTGACTCTGTTGGTGCACTGGTTTCTGCAGGTCAACAACCTGTTTGCAGCTCTACTATGAAGTGAAATGCTTTGTTCAGAGGTGTTAATAACAGCAGGTTGAAGATGCAGCACTCTAAATGAGATCAGATCGTGTGTGTTATCAAAGTTCATACTTTTTTACTAATTTAACCAGGATTTCTGCAGGACTACCTTGGAAATATGCACTCGTTTGCCCTCTCAGTTAGCTCTTGTTTTACTGGCATGCACTCCAGCTCCAAGTGTGACAAGTGGCCCCTCTATGAGACAATGTCCTCTTTACAGCCAGAAGTGAATAATTGACATCGTCATGATCCTTGGCACACAATGCGCCGCTTGTTATTGTTGCTTTTGTTTTTGTTTACGCGCAGAGTGAAGGAAAAAAAACAGCCCTGGCCTAACGTCCGCCCGCACGCGCGCAAGTGTCTCTATCTTGTCCCCAAGCTGCAAAGCAGGTTCTCGTGTTTCTTACCTGTTTCACCGTGTTGTAGCAGTCAGCGTGTGTGAGTGTGTCGGGGCGAAAAAACGACTTGGTGGCCGTTACGAAGCAGTTTCAGTGGTTGTACTGAGTACAATTAGTCGCCACAGGGTGACAGGTGTGATTTTTCTCCTTATCAGCGCGTCATAAATCCCGCGAGCCTCAACGGACAGGAGGACGGGGACGGCAGCGGACTTACGGAGGAATGTGGTCCTAGCCAGAAATATTAGCCCGTTTCGGCCTCAAACACTCACTCGACTGTAGCCTACATATCATACTCTCACGCTGCAGATAGCCTCTGTGTGTGTTTCACTGGCAGTGGAGGCGAGAGAGCCTCCTAAAAGTTACCCACCTTCTCTCCCCAGAGCGCCCGTCACTCCGAGCAGCACGACCCCGACAAAGACCAAACTTCTCGCCGCCTCCATCTGCTCCTAGCCGCCGCCGCCGCAGCCGCTTCTAGTCCATACTTCCAAAGCTGTTACTATGCCCACAGAGAAGCCCAAGTTTCTTTTCTTCCACAGCTTAGTAAGTTAGATAGTTGTTTTTTTGGGAGGGGGGGCAGCCGCTGAAGTTGTTGTTCCTTTTCCCAATCTCAGTGACTTCCTCCCTGGAATTCCGTGCCTGTTGGTAGTAAAGCGTGACAGCGGCAGAGCGGAGGCGCGCTCCCGTGAAGGCCTGAGCGGGGAGTGGCAGGTTGAGTCAGCCCGCCCTCACTTCAAACTGCCTTATCTGCAAACCAGTGCTGCCCTGACTCCCTGCTGAAGACATTTCACACTTAGATCTCATCCTAATACTAAATATTTCACCTTCACAGAGAACTACACTTCTGTGGTTTCATAACTTTAAAGTCTCACCCACTGAGAATGTGCTTGTTTTTTTGTTGCCTTGCTTGGATGTTTGACCTTCACTGTTCAGGATACAGTGCAAAAAGTTTTAGGCACTTGAAAAAAAACGCTGTAAAGTGAACACAAAGTGCAGAAAACAGAAGGAAAAACATTATTTGGTGTGTCAGCCCTTTGCCTCTCTGTTGCAGTAGTAGTTGGCAGGTATGCTGTTGGAGCACTTTGCCATGGTCCCTCTGTGGGTTTAGGCTGTCTCAGTGTCTTGTAATCTCAGACTGACACTGGGATGTTGAGATCAGGGCTCTGCTGGGGCCACGCCATCTGTTGCAGGACTCCTTTTTCTTCCTTGTCACAGAGGATAGTTCTTTATGGCTCTGGCTGTATGTTTTGGCTGGTTGTCTCACGCTACAGGATGAATGTGAGACCAATGAGATGGCTTTTTGCATGATGAATAAGAATCTAAATCTCCAAAGTGCCTATAAAACTTTCGCACAGACGCCTACTTCATGGCACTGGAAGGAGTTTAGACTAGACGTTCAGACTTGTACATACCAACATGATTTTGTGACATCGTTTGAAAACCAGTTTGTGCTCCAGTATGCAACTTACACAACTGTGATGGAAACCTGAAACCTCCAGTGCACATATGTAGTGAGACAGTAGGAGACGTTTTTGTGCCCAGTAGTTAAACTTTTGAGATGAAAAAATGCTTGCACAGTCCTCACAGAGTCTTTTTTTTTTTCTTTAACAGCAACATGTAATGTTTCACCGGGTACTTTTACCTTTTCCTGCGAAAATAAAAACTTGACATACGTTAGCTGTCAGTCAAAGAAGAGTATTTTTATATGTCTTAAAACATGTCATGAAGGGATCTTTAAATAGGCTGCCTGGCACCCTCAAGCATGACAGTTCAATCATTCTCACAACCTTCAAAAGTCAAGTGATCAAGGTATCAGATATGATGAATCAAACACCAAGTATTCACCTCCTTTACTTAAGTAACAGTAGCAATAACTATATTTAAAAAAGTCAAGTAACTGTAGGAGAAAGATTATCACCACAGTGCTCTTAAAGGGCCACGCAGTACACTCGTAAAATCAGGAGGCTTGTGAGAGACTGGTTTTAATAAAACATATCTTGACTTGTATGATTCACCTGGATCTCAGACTTCCCATGATGCAACAGCAGCTTTTTTAATTTTCTAGTATCACACCTGCAGTTTCTTTTATTTCATGTAAAGTGATCAGAATTTATACCGATCAAATGAATCCACTGGAGGAAAAAGTACAATGAAGGACTTGTATAAAGCATAGACTGCAGAGAAGAAATAGTATGAGAGTAAGTACTGAGACCTCCTGTCTGTATTTTTACTGCATTTTTACACCAATATGTTCACACACTGACCTCATTATGGGCATTTTCAATTCAGCCTTTTTTACTGGTGGTTTTTTGACTGCAGTCGAGTACCTAAGAGGGGAATGATTTGTCTTACACCAGCTTTGAGCATCTTCATATTTCTTTCACTTTTCTCATGCCCTCAGCGTCACGGTCATAAATCAGGAGTTGAAGGAGGAAGAATAAACTCTATTCATTCAAATCTATCCACTCTTCCCCACCCACAGCAGCCAGGGTCAGAGTCCAACGTGCTGCCCAGAGCTCAGGAAACAACAAAAAGCTACTCACTGAGCCAGACAACACAAGTCCCAGACTTAGTGGTGACTGGTCCTGGTCCTGTTTAAATGTTTAGTTCCCACAAAAAAAAAGTCCAGTCCACTGCAGTTCAGCGTCACTGAGGCATTCAAGGGATGGAGCCAATTCAGTGTTCACGGTTGTGTGATTTTCTCAGCAGTAAACTGCTGTAAAACGAATAAGACCAAGTTTTATGAGGAGGAGGTCTCAAGCATTGGATCTTGGATGAAGTTTGTTGGTTCTGTAGAAACCTGGTAAAATCATGTGGAGCTCAGCTGTGCAAATGCAAAACATAGCTCAGTGGTCAGTTTTGCTAATGAACTTATAATATGCCAAATCATACAGAGAAGAGTTTAAATTAAAAACAACAACAAAAAAAACTTGGTTATAATTGTCAGGGATTCATGAAACTTTGATATTCATATTAAAAAGTGAGGCTGGCAAATAGGTGAGAGATACTGTGTAGAAGTAAGAGGGTCCAAGGACAACTGGTGCACAGGCTGCAAAAAAATATGAAGTTCCTGTAAGTGTGAGAGGGGCTTGTTTTGGGCACTCAGTATCATCACCCAGTTTGACTTGGCTTACTTAGATCAACAGGCATAACAAACACAGGCCCAGAGGAATGTGCTTTGGTGATATTAGAGACATAATGAAAGGCTGTGCATTTAATACTGGCACAAATGGTACAAGGTCAGCAGGACCTTCAGGCTGCAGTGGAGCCACAGACGATACATTTCACTTTCATTGCAGTCCCTTTTAGTGTCCCAGAGGTGTAAAGCTTTGTTTGCACTTTGATCAAGTATGCTGTCTGGAAGACTGCAGATATATTGCTCATCACTTCATCAGCTCCTGTAGTTGAGGACAATTATGAGGTAGGTGCATTTGTATAAAAGTCAGTCTTAGAAAACTTCACATTTATTTATTTATTTTTTTAATACACCATGCATTGCTAGTGATTTCTAAAGTCTTTCAGATCCAAGACAACCTACAGTTATTTTTCAGATGTTATCGGTCACCTAAGACTCTTTCCTTCTCCATTTGGATCCCTTCACTGGAAACCACTGAATGAAAGCCATGTGTACATACAGTGGTTAAAATGAGACCCACTGTACAGTAAAACATAATGAAACCTCATGTTACCTGCTAAAGCTACTAATTATAACTAGCAGTTTTAAGGGACGATATTGCACAGTGCTAATTTTTACATAAATAGTTTGCATACACTTTTTAAATGACTACATTTGAATAAATGATCATTTATAACCAGTGCATAGTTGTTAGATCGTGTACCATGATAATGGGCTCATTTGAGATCACATAGAAGCTCTTCTCCTCGTCTGACTTTGCTGTGTATTTGGTCAGATGACTGAGTTAGAGAATCACAATCACAGGACAAAAAACAAGTGTCATGTAGGAAAGGACACACAGGACAGCCACATTCCTTATCAACAAAGAACACTTTTATTTGTTCCATTTCTTTTTTTTTTTTTTCATTTTTGGTCAAATATCTGATGTGAGGTGGAGGAAAGTGCACTGAGTTGGAGAGGTGATGGTGCACAGGGCAGCAGGCAGGGGGCAGCAGATGATTGGGAGAGGGGGAGTGATGTGGTCACTACTAAGGAAGAAGGAAATGAACAACTAAAATGACTTACAGAGCAAAAACCAGAGTTTGTTTTATGCTAATTCCTCAGAACACAGACTAATGTTGCAATGATTCAACGAGTTCTTCTCTTCACAGTAGTTAATGCGTTTGCAGTTTTGAAAAAGTTATGATTTTTATTTATTAATTTGAGATTTTATTCAAATGGCCATTTGTTTTGTTGCTTTTCAGATGTTTCTTTTCATAACTGGGCCTAAAACATAGTTTCCTGGATCCCGCTGGTTAATAAGTATCAATGGATATTAACTATTAACCAGTATGAACACTTTTGGCCAACATCAAATAAAACATGTACTGTTGTTTTTTTCATATCCCTCTCATGATTTAAGGAATCTTTGCCACCCAGACCAATGACAACCTCTCCATGAGTTTTGTCCTCTGTTTTCCCCCACCCCCATCACAGGCTGTCAGCAAAGCTAAATTTACCCGTCGTCTCACACGCATTCAGGCAGCAAACCTTCAACATATACATACTCACACACACACACTCACACATTAGTATTTTTACAAAAGGATTGCGCACACTCAAGCTCTCCTGCAGCCACACACACAGTGATTCAGTTCATGATGGTAAAAACAACACAATGTCGAGTCAAGGCAACGTGTACACACATACTGGCCATTGTTCACATTCTCACACAGAAATACAAAGGCATGGGCAGAATTTCAAACAAAACAAAAAAACGCACATAAATGTACACACACGCTCGTAAAGTGCACATAGGGAAGGGACGTTGAGGAGTGAAGACATACATGGTATGAATTCAAGAGTTTGGTTCAGAGGAGAAGAACAAAAACCGTTTTGCTACAAAAAAAAGAAGAAACATGCTCATTGACTTGCACGTTCTGATACAGTATGTAAGGCAGACATGGAGGGAAGTGGAGTATTTAACATGATGGGGCAGGTATCTGTAAAGCAGCTGGCTGTGTGTGCGTGTCATTCTGGGAAACTTTGCAGCAAAGAAATGCAACCAGATCGAAACCCTTGGTGTTGAACAAACACCTTAACATTCAATCTCACACAAACACCCTCTACCCCCAGAATTTATTAGAAACTCTTAATACTTTCAATCCCTACCTCAGTCATTCTCTCTTTTCTGTCCCTCACTCTAAAAGGCAATCCAGGTGAATAAAAATATCATTTCCATTTCATGAGCGTCAAGAATACCCCCATCCAAGTTAAAGAAAAAAAATCCAGTAAAGTAAAAGTGTCAACAGAATAAAGCACAGACTGGTCAACAAGAGTGGAATTAAAACAACTAAGGCAACAGATGAAAAATAAAAATGTAAAATTCAAAATGATAGTACAGAATATAAGAAAAGCAGAAGTGAAAACAACAGAGGCACAAAAATAAAAGGTGTGATGGTGAGAAAAGAGAAAAAAACACAGTCAGCTAGAATGGCCTCCAAACATAAACCCCTTCCCCCTCTCTCTAGATCAATCTGCTGGCAGCCCCCCCTCCCCTTTTCACAAGGGGGCACCTCTCTGTGTCCGCCAGTCCACTTTTGGCACAGATGAACCCTGAACACATGCTGTACCGCACGCAGTAGCTTAATGATGGCTGGCCTCGCAAGTGATTTGGTGCCATCTATTGTCAGCCGCAGCAAACTGCCATTAGTGCAGAGCTACAGTAAGTGCGTTGGACGTCCGGCGACAGGTAAGGGGGAGGGGCGAGTTCAGGAAGAGCCAGCGGATGAAGGAAGTAGGACGTGTGCCCGAATCATCGCGGTCGGAAGCATTGAAAACTCGCTCCTTTGTGTTTGTGACAGATGGCAAAAGAGTGGTAGCACACATGTCAGCACAAGGCAAAGTTATGTAGAACAAGCATCAGTGGTGATAATTCTCTTTTTCCTTTAAAAAAATAAAAAGAAATATAAGAAATCTAAAACAAAAAAGAATGTAAACAAAGGCTGCTTTGATGGAAGTCATAGTAGTATCATGCATGTCATCTGGGAGGCTGAGCTACTTCCATGTTTGGGTGTCCAGCTGCCCTGATTGGAGGGGTGCAAGGGTATAGGCGTGGTGAAGAGGCAATGAGCACCTCCTACTCGACTTTGACACCCATCTTCTCTGTGTTTAATAAGTAGAGGCTGTCGTCTATCAGGAAACTGGAGAGAGAACAAAGTAAGATCATCAATCAGGTATATGACTTTATTAGTCTTTCTTTTTGTTTTCTCCTTCCACACAAACACAGATTAAAGCAACCTTTTTCTCTTGCTCACATTTTCAAAACAATATATTTTGTTTCTTCTTTAGAAACTGCCATGAATTTTTCTCTTCACTAAAGCTACAAAAAAGGAAGCAGACGAACCTGTAGAAAAGGAAGTGCACTGGGATGGTGCTGAGGTGCCACACAGCGTGAGCATCCAGGACCCACAGCAGTGGGGGGAAGTCCAGCAGCTCCAGCAGGGCCAGACCATGCAGCAGCAGCACCACCAGGGCGCACTTCCACCAGTACGGCAGGGTCCTCCGGTTCTGCCAGCACCAACACAGCCACCACAGGAGGTTCACCATACCTGGAAACATCCAGAGACAGAGAGATGGAGTCAGGGGTCCAGCTGGCTTGTGGGGACATGGCTGTGGAGTAGATCAAGTGACAGAAAGGAAGCATGTTTAACGTGACTTTGAGGCATTCACCGTACCAATGGTGGCGTTAGCAGCCATATTGTAACCGTAGTCGAAGCTGACAAAGGTCAGATAGGACACATGCGAGGTAAAGGCCAAGATGAGCAGGACTCCGACCATGCTGGACACCCCAGGTCGCCTCAGACCCAGTGTTCTGGCAAAGAGAGGAGCCAAGACAGTATGATGAGAAATAAATTCATTGACAAAGTGGGTCACGTGGAACACATGTATCTGAGCTTACCTCACACAGCATAGGTAGATTGAGTAAAGAATGACGGCTGTCGCACAGAAATAGTCCATTTTCTGAAAGAAGAAAAACAGATGAGACGTTCACTGACATCAGCGTCAATGCTCAAGAGAAAAAGACGTGTCTGCTGTGCAGCATGTTACACGTAACGCACATAGCTGCAGAGCTTGTCGGTAATGACATTAGGATGCTACTGATTGTCTAAGCTCTTTAGCCAATAAAACAACAAAACACTGATCTCAGCAGGTGGTCTGACAGTTGGAAAGATATTTCAGTGGCATGACACTCTGTTTACAATGAAACAGCACTGAGTGGTTTTTCTTTTAAATAAACAATGAATCAACAGACTCTCTGTGTTGTAGGAAACGGGAGACTTGCTCTTAGATGCTCTCAGATTATTTGTTTGTTGGTCTGTGCAGCTATTATAAAACTTTGTTATAGTTTACTGGACAGATATAATTCTCAATGGGATGGTTAAGATGGGAGATGATGTAACGTTATCAGTCGGATGGAGTTGGAACAGTTTGGTCACTTCATCACCAAGGCAGCAAAAATCACTTAACGCATCTTCAGGCTGATAGAGACTCCACTTAACTTAAATCATTACCTCAGTGAGATAGGTGTCTCGGGTGTGAAACACTGTGGACCACAACCAGGCATTAAGAGATACCTGAAATAAAGCACATACAGACACAGGTTCCTGTTACCTGCCCGTTCATGTAAATACTATTAGTAGCATCGGTGCATTTCTGTGTGAACTGGACTCACCAGAGAGAAGGCGTTGATGGTGTGGTACATGGGGCTCTGGCGTGGCACCGTGCTCCGATAGCGCAGCAGCATGAGAAGGCAAGCCAGGCCGTTGAGCAGAGAAGCCAGGGCAGACGCCGGTTCCTCGAAACACAGGAAGCGTGCAAACGGCCACTACGAGAAGTAAAAACACAAGATGAAACCAGTAGAAGTGCCAGTAGAAGTGAATCCAGCATTTTATTCATATTTTATGTGATATTGTGATGAAAACAAACCTTGCCGTGGAACTGTGGGACCCTGTAGCCCTCAGCCTGGTAAAGGCCCACTGTGGTCCACATGCACTGATAGCGACAGTCATCACGACATGTCCAACCTGCCACACAGAAGAGTGAGAGTGAGGGGAAACAACAAGGCCGCGAGCACAGGTTCCTCTTATGATTACAAATAATCAGTCTACATATCCATTAAACTTTTTTCAAGAAATAGTGTAAAAAAAAAAAAATCACATCACAGTTTTTCAGAGACCAGGGCAATGTCTTCAAATTGGTTGCTCTGTCTATCCAAGACAAATATAATCTCCATAGCTAAACTAGAACAAGCAGATCTTTAGTGTTTATGTTAGAAAACTATTAATAGATAAATCAGATTATTTTCCAACTGACTGACTTAATCAATTCCTCAACAACTCAGCTCTATTTGTGAATGTTATAAAGTTATAAACATTACAATACAGATTCATTATCAGGGACAACATGTGCTCTCTTTATATATGTAGCAGCAGGAAAGGGGACACCACTGCCCATTGGTTTGTTTAAGCTCAATTAAGTGGTTCCTCTTAAACATATAGAAACTAAGGATGGTGTCCCAGTCTATTGTGTTGTGTCTTAAAGTATTGTCAAGTCACTACAGCATTAATTGGCATCAGGCTGTAGTCTCCTCCACAGTCATGGAGGCTGAAGCAGGTTAATATTTGGGGCCGCCCAGCACACACACCTGTACTGCTGAATTGTTAATGCTGAAGCCAGGGTGGAGTTACTATGGACCTATTGTCGCACCTGGTCTTTCCTGAAAGACAAGCCTTTCTACTTTTCAAAGCTGCACACTTCAGTGTAACGGCAGCACATGAGCTTCATGAAACGTCAAAGATGAGAAAATGAATTAAAAGCCATGTCATACAAAGTGGCTCCAGCAGAGAGCAGCTCCACGGAGCAGTACACACAAACAAAGTGAACACAAACTGTCACCAAAGACAGTTAAGGGACTCATTTGTCTTGCTAAGAAACCTACAGAGTGCTAACCAGCTAAGTTAGCTTAAGTTACCTGCCAACGACAACAACAACAACTGACCTGTCAGCGCCATGTACTGCGGCTGGGTAGATTGGAAGCCCCGTAGCCGCGCTCCGGTGCAGTTGGTCCGGACGCATTGCTTCACACAGTCTCGGTAAACCGGCTCCTTGTCGCCTTGCGAGGACTCTACGGTGGTCGCCGACAGCAGGAGTAGGAGGACAGTGGCCAGAGCGGGGAGTCTGACAGATGTGCAGCGGGGAAACGCTGAGGCCATGGTGGTGGTAGGTCTCGGCCCGTCAGGACTCACGAAGGCACGGCGGGACGACAGCGGTATCGATGGCTTCTACAGCCGTCGGGGCGCGTTACCATGGGGCCATCCCTAGCTTGTGGTGACAAAGCGGGGCCTGAAATGTTTTACAGTATCACTACTGTATGTCCACTGCTCTCCTGCCCTCTGATCAGGGACAAGTTTCACACTCGCACCCCGTTTCCGGTAGCCATCTTCAAAATAAAACGCCCCGTCGAAGCTTTTGGTGAGTTGGGGCGAGAAAATGCAGCGTGAGTTTACATTAAGTCTGATATCTACATTTAGCCGCCTCGAGAGAGGACTCATGTTTTGTTAGTGAGGTATTCGGAGGTTTCAGTGCAGGTATTTATGAGATCTATTTTATGCTTTTATTTTGAAGGTAGAATGTTTGGTTGTTCTGGGCAGTTTCACATCCTGTTTAGGGTGAGAACGTCACTAGGTCACGTGATTCATTGATCTTTTGCACCTTGCGTACGAACAGATTTTGTATGAAGCCTAGATATTATTTGTTTGTAAACCACGTGCTTTTATAATGATACAAATAATTGCAAATGTGAGATAGGTTTTTATTTGCCACAATGATGATTCAAAAGTACAAAACTATTTGTTATTGAGACAAATAATCAAAAGCCAAAAATGTCAAAAGTGATAGAATATAGTGCATAACTGAATAAAATGGACATAAAAACTTTAATTTAATTTAAAAATAATTTTAAATTACTTTGAAACATATATTAATAATATGTATTTATATAAAATAAATCGTGGTATTGGTTACACATGAAGCATGGTTACTTTTAGACTTCCTCCCTTGGTATGGCTATATGAGAACTAGTCAAATTGAATTGGGGGCCTGCGGAATTTATACTATAATCCGTCATTTACAGTTTGCAAAGTTTGTTACCATCATGGTATGGCTCCTATATTTCTCGATCCAATAAGCATACATCATTAAACTGTGGTGTAGTGTTGTCCTTCTCCTTAAGAGGTGTTGAAGAGTTTTTAGATGTTTCCTTTATTTTGTCCCTTCAGTCCTGTACGTGTTGGGCCATGAAAATTGTTTGCAAATCTACAGTATTTGATTTTTCTTTAGATGACCTTAAAGTTCAGTAGTTTTGACCATTAATCATCCTTTGAAGGAACCTATGCTAACCTCACCAGTGCTTCATCATATACATATTACAGTCAGTGTGCAGTCAGTGCTCTACCGGTCTCTCACCCATAGCCACCACTTAAACCAACAGACACAGTGTAGTACGAAAGATAGTGGATTTTATTTGTGCTTCTTTATTTTGTTACAGTGGAGACACAGACACAGTCACAACAACAGGAGAGAAACAGCAGTGAGAGGGAGGAAGGAGAGTCCAAAACAAATATGTTTCACTTTTGTTTCTTTCTTTCCTGCCTCCCACTCACTTACTTTCACCATCTCTTTCTCTATTCACAAGATTTAAAGTTTTAGAAAACCATGCTTTCCTCTTTTCTCTACTACTTCTCCTTTCGTACCTGTGCATTAGAAAAGGAGAGACAGATTTAAAAAAAGAGGGGTAGGGAAACTATTATAGCACAGTACCCCCACTCTTTTACTGTGTGCTCCTCTCTAATGCAAACCAAGGGACAAATCCATTAAACACTCTGTGTCAGGTTAAGACTAACAGACCACTTGGGTCAGGCTGCTTACTTGTTTCAAGCAAGTGACTGTGCATGCACCATAGCACCCAAGAGACGTTTTGTTCGACTGACCGCTGTATACACTGGACTGCATAGCTGCACGTAGGTATGATGCATGCACTGTTGGCCTTAGCACAGAAGGACAGAATGAGTGATGGGAGGAAAAGGAGGAGGAACAAGAGGCAGGGACAGAGATAGAGAGAGTGTTTCGGTGTCACAAGATTATTTTTATTGAAAATAATCCCATGTTCCCCTGTTGGTACTCACACACAAACACCCCCACAGCCTTCAGTCCTCTCACTGAGTATCTCAATAAAGGAGACAAGTCTTTTCGTAGTGAGCTGGCAAGCGGAAAGAGTGACTGGGGCGCGAGCGTGTGCAAGGAAGCCACGGTGTTGGAGAAGAGGGAGTGGATAGGTGGTGGAGCGCGTACGGGTTTGAACGGAGGTAGAGAGCTTGAGAGAGGGATATTTACTCCTCCTTTTCCTCTCCGTGTGTGATGACGTAGCAGATGTTCTTGTAGTCCACATTGCCAGCCACATCAGGGGGGAAAGCAGCCCACAGGTTGGTCATCTGTAGAGAGGGGAGATTAGAGAAATGACTTACGATCCTGAACGGCTGAGGGGAAGGACAGAAAAATGTGAAAACTGAGAGAGACAAAGGCGGATGAGCTCACCTCCTCAGCGGTGAACCTGTCGCACTGGGTGGTCAGGAGCTCCTCAAGGCTGGAGAGGGGAAAATGTTGAAAAATAAGTATCATCCTGGTTCTGAGTCAACGTTGTGCAACAAAGAGCTGAATACAAGACAAAACCCTCACAATTCCTTCTTGATGAAGCCGGTGGCCTCGGGGTCCAGGACCTTGAAAGCGCTCACGATGACGTCCTCGGGATCAGCGCCTGGAAGAAAAATCAGGACAATTATTTTCAAGTATAAAAGATAAAAGATTAAGAAAATACTCAAAAGAAAGGGTACATTGAGTTAAGTTTGCGTGTCAGCTCACCCTTCAGCTTCTCGCCGAACATGGTCAGGAAGACAGTGAAGTTGATGGGGCCGCTGGCCTCCTTCACCATGGCCTCCAGCTCCTCATTCTTCACATTCAGTTGGCCCATGGTGGCCAGCACGTCCCTGAGGTCGTCCTTGCTGATGATGCCATCTCTGTTCTGGTCGATGATTGTGAAAGCCTGCCAGGGAACAGTGAGATAATACGTTAAAAACATTCGGTTGCACCTGATTTGCTGCGCTGCTGGCCATACCAGCCGCCTGCCACCTCCTCAGGTGTCAATCACGAGCTCGACAGCTATCGGCTGAAATCAAGCTAATTAAGAGTGAAAATTGAGATTCTCACATGTCTCACAAGTCCTCATTATAAGACTTGCTTATGATGATTATTTGTGTGAGGTGGTCTGCCAACATAAACGCGTAAACGTTGAGCTGTTCTCTGCTTCTCTTCCCACATAGCTGGGCGTACGACCCTGTGAAACCAAAGATGGCATTGGAAACCTTTTGGGACTTGGCAGCTGGTCGGCCACTTGTCTTTCTAAGGTGTTAAAATGGTCTCGGAATGTCAGACAAGCCCCTTGCGACATTTAAGGAGAAGGTATTGATTACAGCTGTCACCTGCCCCCCCTCCTTTTTTGCCTTATGACTAAATCTTCGGTCATGCATGTTCTTCCACATCTTGGCGCCAAAGGATCAGCTGAGCTACTGTCGCCACTGTATTGTTTGTCACTGATCCTACATGGATCTTGAAAGAACAGTCTGATTAATTTTTCTGTCGAGCTGTTTAAGTGTGCTTAATGTTTGATTTTTGAACATCAAATGTTTTCTGGTTCTTTCTACCTCCACCCTTCTTTCTGCTCCCCAGCTGCTGGGCAGCATTCCAGTGGGGTCACAGAGCGAGTGTCTGGAGTCTCTGAGGAGCATTACTGAGCTACCACAGGGGAGAGGTAGCTGCTGTCATCAGAAAAGCTCAGATTTACTTCCCTGTCATGCTGATGAGGACATTTTTGCTGCCATGCAGGTCTATATCATTTGGAAGCTTCCTCACATTACCTATACGGTCAAATGATACGAGGCGTCATCAGTTATATGAGCGCCACAATATGTCCTTTTCCTCTCATGGCCTTGAAGGACCTCAGCTTCTTCTACTACAACTAGAACATTTCAAAGTGTGTGATATGTGGTGGTGGAGAAAAACTTACCTCCTTGTACTCCTGGATCTGGCTCTGCTCAAACATGGAGAACACATTGGAGGATCCACCCTCACCCTGCTGCTGTCTCCTCTTGGCCTTCTTGGGTGCCTGGGAAAGGATGAACGGTAAAGTTCATGTCAAACAAACAAAATGTGGATCAAACAAATAAGAAATGTAGACTGTCAATCGTGCCCTTAAGAGGACATAAAGAACTTCTTAACTGTAGATTTTAGTTATGGTTTCAAATTGCTGGAATAAACAAAAACAAAATCTCCAAAATAAACATCAAATTTCAAATTTTTGTGGATTTTGACGAACTCCTATCAGATTCCCACATACTTGTCAAGAGATGATTGTTTTTCTTATAAAACAAATCTCATTCTTTAATATCTATCACATTCAGTAACGTCTTATATAATAGCTCTGGGGGAATACAATCTTAAGGTATTGATCCCCAGTCACATTCTATGTTAATATCTTATCCTGGTTAAGGACTGAGATGTAAGCCAAACTCCAGTGCAAGCCGGCAGATCAAAGTAAGACTGGGTCCTCATCCACAGTTTGGGATGCTCAGCTTAAGAGTCTCCTACAATTTCACTTGATGGGATGTTGGTAATCCAGATAGCAAATATATCAGTGATGCTTTCATCTCATCAGATTTAGTGTTGAGAAGATCCTAGATCCCTAGAGACTGCTCTTCTGAGGAACGTGGCCACACTCACCATCTCTCAAGTTTGTGGGGTTGTTGTTGTTGGTCAAGAAGAGAAGCCTACGCCAAGCCGATGTGACTGACATGTAAGTATTGGACCCTTGGGGCCTTATATACTAGCCCACGGGGGGCTAACTTTAGCCACACCATCAGGTTTGGCAGGAAAACAGAGCTGAGGGAAAGTAAGAGAAAGAGGGAGGAGCGAGGAGGTGGTGGGTCAGATCGGCTTACCGATGCTCCAAAATAAGCCACAGGAGTCTTGGAATGAGGTGAATTCAATGCCAACACACAGGCCTGACTTTGGTGTCATCTGGACTAATATGGCCAAACTGACAGACAGGACATGCTGACAGACAACTGAACTGTCCCCGTACCCT
This sequence comes from Caranx ignobilis, assembly GCA_021432705.1. Taxonomy (NCBI): domain Eukaryota; kingdom Metazoa; phylum Chordata; class Actinopteri; order Carangiformes; family Carangidae; genus Caranx; species Caranx ignobilis. The sequence goes on from MU269988.1 coordinate 9,535,581, forward strand.
TCTTCTTGTTCTTCTTCCTCCTCCACCTGACAGACTGAGGGTCTTTGTTGTGGCTATTTTTGTTTCTTTTCCATTCACTGTGACAGAACATAACCCAGTGAACTGTACAAAGATGATCCATCGCTGCTTTACCCTCTCGATACACACTCACAGACTTGCACAGTTATCCTGCAGTCAGACTGACCAACACTTTCTAGTAATTAACAGCAGCAGGACAACCCAGTATGCCAACACTTATTTGTGGTTACCATATCTTTAAATCATCGCCTGTCTAAATGATAGGTTTGGTGTGAGGGTTGTGCCTCCTATCAGATAGTAGTAGTAGCCATCAGGGTTTATAAACAGTCATGAAACTTGAAAACCGTTGGCTGCTGGACATTGGTACAGATCCAATAATGACACTCAACCAGTGGGCCTCTAGAAATATGGACTGTCCATCAACGAGAAATGAAAACAGTGCTTTGATACTGATACAGGTTACAGGAAATTAGCTTTAACAACTTTTAAATTCAGTTTTGAGGAAGAAAAACTAAATACTGGCCACATTATATACAGAAACAAGAAGAGAGCTGTTGAAATGATCATATATAATATATTCAAACTCCAACAGTCAGCGTGTCAATTATTTTTATTTATGAATATCTGATTCTGTGGTAATTAGTCAAACAGCAAATGATGATTGGGCTAAATGAGCAGCTTTCCCACTACGGACGCACTAATTTGGGATGCTCCAGGATGTTCCCAGTATAGTTGCTTTGGAATATGGAGACAGGGAACCACCCACCGGACTCCATATATGAGCTACATAGGCTACCATCAATCATGTCACAGCACAGCTTAGGTATGTATGAATACAGCAGCAGCGCGAACTGATACTGCATCTTCAGTCATTTGTAGACCTTGTATTTCAACACACATAATGTGACCTAATTTTTCCAAAGGGGACAAATGTTTATGACTGTTTTACAGCATTTAACTGTTTTATAAGATACAAATATGATCAACTATCTCGGCCACTGCTGATGTGAAATCAGAGGGATATTTGCAGAGAAGCGATCAGAAACTGAATCCTACGTGAAGAAGGTTGCAAGCGGAGGAGCAACCACTTCAAGTATGGGCTTGAAGGTGAAAAGAGAGAGAGAGGGAGAGCAAGACACAGAGGGAGAAAGGGTTCCAAGCTCTGTCAAAGACCATAAAAACAAGACAGCTGTACAGACTGAAATAGCTCTGCCAACCCCCGTCATTCTCTTTCTCAGCCATTTTGACTCTGCTCTAAAATTCGACAGACTTCACCCTTCTTGGCCTGCTGTGCCCCCCACACAACTGCTATCCTTTTTTTACCCACAGTACTGGACTGTTTTGGAAGTTTAATTCAACAGTATACAAACAAATTGGAGCTTGATATCAACTGATGACTATTAATACATTTTTGTATTAAAAAGAAATAGCTGTCCAGTCAAGAATGCTGGAATTACATGTTATCTTTCAATCAAAACAAATTTCCCACATACAAGCATTTGCCATCACTATAAACTGGATATAATATATTTTGGGGTTGGGAGTGGTGGTTGGACAAAAAAGACATTTGAGCTCTGGGAGAATGTGATGGGCATGGGTTCATCCTTATTTGTCGATATATTAAATACTAAATGAATAATCTGTTAATTGAAAAAATAGGAGATCATTCAATCATGAAAACAAACCTTATTATAGTTTCTCAAGGGTATCAGAAAAAGGTATCCTCAGATATCACCTCAGCATGAATATCAGAAAGCTGCCGTCCCATAGCCATTGAAGATTCTCAGTTCCCATTGGTTGGACCAGACTGTTTTATTATACAAAACATGATGGTGTGTGTTTAAAACTTCACCTGAGGAAATCGCTCCACTGTAAAAAGGAACAAAGCTCACTGATAACAGAACATTTAATGACATGAGTAAAAAAAAAAAAAAAAAAGAAACAGTATGCCCTTCAACTACAAATATGTACACGTCTTAAATATAAACATTTTTCTTTCTTATTTATATTAACAACTTTGCAACGTCATGGTCACTGAAATAAGGCTTTAGATGCTTCACATTCATTATCCAAAATCTATCAAGTTTTCCTCTGCAGCAGCTTCACCTGCTTGACCTCTTTTTGACCAATTAGCAATCAGTTCCTTGACCTCTTTTCCATAATCTTCATGTAGTTTACTAAAATCCTCCTTGGTGCCTGAGAAGACCCCTGACCACTCCCCCATGGGTGGAGCAGCAGTGTTGACAGGCACCACGTTTGCACTCCTCTTTGGCCACAGTTTGGGTGACTTCTTACTGGCTGTTTTGGACGAAACGGCCAGAGTGTGAAACGTCGGAGCGGAGCTCAGACCAGGTCCTGCTTCCGCTGGCAGCGTTGAAGTTTGTCTGCTCAGAGTGGCTGCAGGATATCCTGCTGCCGCTGTGATGAAATTCGATGTGGTGAAAGTGTTGGTTGGTTCACTGGAGAATTCAAATAACGCATCTGAGGAAAAAAAGCAAAGACAGACAGAGAAATAACAAAGTTACATGACATTGCACTCATTCATTTGGCAGATGATGTGTCTTGGTTCAGTGTTTTGCTCAGTGACATTTTGACATGAGGACCAAACCATCGGTCCTTCAATTATCCTGATCCTCTCTGCCACCTGAGCTGCAGCCACTCTGGAGGTGTAAAAGAACATCTTACACATAAACAATACACTTCAACCTCTAAAAGATTTGATGAAATCCATTGCTTGTGTTGTGAAACCACAAATCCGTGTTAATCCCTCTTACACAGTGAAAAAGTATCCGTCTGCAGGACAGATCCAGCCCATGAGACCGATTCATTAACCCTCATCATTTGAATTTACCTCTAGATCCAGGCCACAAATGAACAATTTTAATTTTTATGCATTTTAATTGTCTCCAGTACTAATTAGAATTAGCTAGATGTACAATTTTATTTTCAAGGAAAGCAGCAAAACAAGAAGGTAAAACTGGCCATACTGTGCAGTGTACAAATGTCAATCTATATACACAACCCTGCAATAAAACCAACTTCTGTTGAGCCTGTGTAGATTGAATACAGTAAAACCACAAACCACACCTTCAAAAACTACCACGGACTTGAATTAGCCCGTCTCTGATCAAGTCTTAGATGGTTACAAACTGTTTATTCTATTGTACCACGATGTACATGGCATCTGATGTGCAGCAGTAAACAGTGATGCAACCCCTCTCCCAGCTGCTCTCCAGAACAAAGGCCGCTCTCTTTCACTGCACACAGATAAAAACATCCAGCCTTTCCCTCGTCTCTCACCTTTGTACTTCTTCTCCATGTCCATCACCAGCAGGGCCAGGTAGCTGTGGTTGGCCGACAGCAGGGCTTTGATCCAGCTCTCCTGACTGGCCTGGTCCTCGGCAGCAAACTTGTACGTTCTCAGCCCCGGCTCGCTCCACAGCAGCGAAAAGGCGAACTGCTCCTCGGACTCGCACAGCTGGACGGTGCAGCCCTCCAGGACAATCACTCCTATCAGGTCCCGGTCAGTCGGCCTGTCCTTGTAGAAGAGGAGGTTCCCCTTCAGCACAAACCAGCGCTTCTGATAGGACGTCTTTATCTCACCCTGTGGGACAATCGTGTGTTACTGACTCATTTGCAAACAGCTCATTTACTCAATTTCTTACCTAACTGCTTCGATGAAGTAACCGTGTTAGTGGGAGGGCAAATGTCACACAGTGTCACCAAACTCAACAGGAAAGGAGAATTTATACTTTTAAAGAATCAAACATTAATCCAGACAGTTTTAATGTTTTATCTGATCATTTTATGCACTTGAAGTTTCCTGATTTTATCTAATTGCCTTGTCTAGTGTCACATGTAAAGCTTTGCTTAAATGATTTGCTTCATAAATACGACTGTCTGTAGTTTTTAATCATTAAGAAACAACAATTTACTTTTATTTTCAGACATAAACTGTAGCCTATTCATATATTCATGTTGTTTATTACATAAAAAGATCAGTACATCCATATTTTATTTGCATGGCACCTTTTGTACAGGGTTCTGCAATCAAAGAGCTTCCATAGGTGATTAAGATGAATAAGATGCATATAATGTAAAAGAAACCAAGAATGAAATGAAACATCTTGCTGATGTTAGTCTAGTGTAAAGAGTAATCAACGATCTGGCAGCTCCTCCATAAAAAGAGTTCATATCAGTGCGTTAAGACAACAGGAGGAGAACTAGGACAGCCAGCAGAGGTGTCCTCTCTGTTACTGGGACTCAATGCCAAGTGAGATAAGAGAGAGTAACAGCTTTACTGGCTTTAAAGCCGACATGAAAATCAACCCAATCATGTACCCATCAACCATAAACTCAAACACTGGAGTGTAATCGTGGTGTTGTTGTTGTCTTATCATTGTGATTTTACTGTCAATGAAACTGCATTGCTGTAGTGTTTTTTTAATGATGTGAAATCTTGTTACTGTTGTGGCTGAAGATGTTGTTTTGTGTTTTTGTCTACATGCTCTCTGTTTCCTGCCCAGGGACTACAGACAGCCTGTGGTACGACAGAGAGCTGTGCACTGTCCCTATTAAAATGAACAAATAAATAAATTATAACAATCATAGAAAACTAAGACAAAGCCAAATAAAGGAGAACAATGTAAAGTGTGAATATGATCTGATCTCCACATACATACATACAACCTACCCCCTGTGGGTGTCTTACCTTCTTGTAGAGGAAACCCTCCTTGTCCACAGGTGAGTTGCAAGATTCAAAATAGGTGACAACTTTTTCATCAATCTTCATCTCAACATCACAGGCTGCTCAAAGCAGAAGCCTACACACATCAAACAGACGAACACAACAAAACGGAAATATAATGCAGCTCTCGCTTCCACTTTCATCACCATAATCATAGTGTTGTGTTTATGTGTAACTGATATTAGCGCAGTCGCTGCCCGTGTCTGGGTGCCAGATAAGCTCCTTTTCCCGTGTTTCCACGAGGAAACGCTTCACAGCTTGGTCCATTTTTAACCCTTGAACACAAACTAAGTCACATATGATTGAATTTGGTTTGACATGTTGCTAGAGTCGTGCCAACCGGACCGCCATTAAATAACCCGCTTCTAGTTTTTAAGGCGGCGACGTCAACACATCTGCGCCCGCTCTGTTCATTTCGGTTTCTCTCCCTGTCTTGTTTACTGGCGGTTTTGTTTAAAAAAAAAATGGCGAGAAGCAGACAACTTTCCACATCCTCGTGGTTACTCACCTTTTATGAAGTGTATGTGTGTGTGTAAGTGTATTTCAGTTTCCTCCGAGGGTGTGTGTCAATCACTTCCTGGTGTAGCTAAAGGTGAGGGCAGCTCCACGTCAACGACAGCAGCACCAGCTACAGTAACTACAGTCTGAGCAAAACAAGCTCAGCTGCAACACCACAAAACAACCAACTCACCTGATCAGCGTGGGTTTCTGTCTCAGCCTGCCTCTGTGTTAAAAGCCCTCAGAAACAGCTCATTGATTCTCATGTGAACGCTTTTAAATGTTGTTACTTAATGACTTTATCCATCCTCTCAAAGATGATCTGCATGTGTAGAAGTTACATGAATATAAAAGCTGGTTATGTAATCATTGATTGATTATAAATTTACGTCAGTGAAATGAAAAAGTCAACACACACAGGTCCTGTATCATCAGGTAATTCTGTGGCACCATGACTCATACTAGGGCTTAAGTTTTGAGTCTAAATCTACCTATAAGACCTTTATAGTATGGTGCTGATGTATTGTGAATAAAGTTGTGTTTTAACAAATTGCAACTGCAAACAAAAATGTTGCAGTATTTGATTTTATATTCTTTGTTATTGCAGTGATGCATATATAAATATACATGTTCATCTTTGATGTAATGTGGGATTGCTTAAAACTGATTGTCAAAGGACTGCATATGTGTGTGTGTGTGTATTGTACGTATCTGATGTTTGAAATGTAACATAGGACCTGTGGTTTCTGAAGTGCTACTATGTGACTGTAGTGATGACATACAGATTTTGCTGTGTGTGTTAAATCCATTGAAGTTGGTGCTGTGTGCTAGTTCCTCTGTGAAAATCCCTAACATCTGTTGTGTAAAGTCAAGTTGATACACGTGATAATTATTTACACATTCTAGCCTTATAGAATTACTCGACCAAAAATAACTCACAAAGTTAAAAAAGGACACACAACACCCAGCAGGGGGGGGGTGGGAGGTGATGTTTGTTATTCTTTTTTTTAATGATTTAAGCCATGAGAATATGTTTCCTTAAAACACATTGATCTATTCCCTTTGCTGTAGAAATTCAACCAAATTCACGATCAGTCAATCTTAATGCCATTCAAGGGTCAATCACTGTAGTTACCATTCACGTTTTAAACATTTTGTACACAACAGGTGTTACACTAACACAGCAGACTGTTCTGTACCTGCTCTGTAGACCTAAGGCTCAGTGGATAAACAATGCTTGTTGTTGCTGCACAGTACTGATGCCTTATTATTTTTTGTTAAGCAGATAAATTACTACTAATAAAATGCATTATAACATTACATTCTCCTTTGATATCCTCTTTTGTTAGTTCCACAGTTACATGAGGTAAAATCACACAACGTTTTTAAAAATAAATAACATGTTATAAATCCATTCAGATACTGTCATGTATGACTTTATATCATTGCATCTCCATCTGTAAAGCATCAGCCTCTTTGGTAAAGTGATGATGTCCCACAGTCCTATAGACTTTTACACAGCAGATATTTTCACTTGTCATAGCACTGCGAAGTAGCCTACCAAAACTGGATATAGTCCTCTTTAATGTTGTCAATCATATCTGTGTTTTTCATGACAGGACACACTGTGAGAAAAGGTCTTTTAAAAGGACGTGAGTATTTAGCACACAGCTGACTAAATTCCCAAACACTAAGGAGTTAACTCCTTGTAACAATTCCCCATGAGTTCCAGGAGAGGAGGGCTGTCATAAGTCTTGAGCTTATTATTTAAAACCCACCCCAAATTCACAGATTCTGCTCATGTAAATGGTCTAGTAAGATCACAGTTGTTGCTCCCCCCACGCTTGCTGTAACTGCAGTGTTTCTCCAATGTGAATCTTCTGGTGTCTTTTCAGATTCTCGCCTCGGCTGAAGCTCTTTCCACATTGGTGACAGTAGTACGGTTTCTCCCCCGTGTGGACCCTCTTGTGTTTCTTTAGGTCTCCCGCCTGACTGAAACGCCTCCCACACTGTACGCAGCCATATGGCTTCTCTCCCGTATGACAACGCTGGTGGATTCTCAAATTCCCAATCCTGCTGAACGTCTTTCCACAGATGACACACAAGTGCGAGTCATCTTCCCTCAAGCGTTCCCTCCGTATTTTTCTCACATCAAAGGTGACCCTGTTGTTTTTAGCAAATCCATGCCTCCTAGGTAAGCTATGACTTGAGTGCACAAAGACAAGTCCGTAAGGTTCAGAGCTACCCTGTGGCTTGACGGCCTCAGTTGAGCTATGACGAGAAGAGTTACAGCTTAAGTCCATACATCCGGTGTATTGTCCTTGAGGAGGCGTTGGTTCTGATGTTGTGCAATCTGTTGACTCTGGTTCTCTTTTAATGGCAGCCAGGTTTACCTCAGATGGACTAGTGGAGTGATCTTTGCACAGATTATTCGATGAGGCAGTACCTGGATCACTTTTTACTCTGTGTGATGTTTGGACAGTCAATACCTCCTCAGTAATGTGTGCCCCCTCCTCAGGTGGTGCTTTGCAATGTTCTGCTGGTGCTTGTATTAGGTTATACTCCTCTTTTAATTCAGAATTACTGTTTCCTGTTTCCTGTTCATTGCATTGCTGCTTCACACCATGGTCAGGTTTTTGACTGCTTACTGGATTTCGCTCTGTGAGAGTGGCGCCTCGGTTGTATTTCTGAGTGGGACTCAAGTCCTGCCCATGATCCTGTGTGTCTTGTTTTTCTTCGAGCAATGCTCTACTTCCAGGTAGATCAGCTGAGAATGAAATGTTTACTTTTAGTAACTCATTGAAACACCTCAATTAGAATACCACTGTTGCATTATCTGTCGTAATAAACATCTCAACATGATTACAATTGTACCCACGTGTGCTGTCTTTTTCTATCTTGTCCTGGAGCTCCTGCAATCGTCTTCTCAGACTCTCATTCTCTCTCTGTGTCCTGGCTGTTTTCTCCTGGTACTCTGACACCGTCTCCTTCACCACCTCCAGAACCTCCTGCACTGCATCAGTCAGCAGCTTGGCCACACGAGCGTTCAGGCGCTCAAGTTTTGACATCCTGAAAGAGCAGAGTATGACTGAAGATCAATCACACATAACCTTCAATAAAATGAGCAATAATCAACACGACATATTTGATTTACATCTTAAAAGAATGAACTTTAAAGAAAAAAAAAACTAGAGACATCACACTGATATGGAAACCTAACGGTCCCATCTTAGTCTGGGCTTTAAATACTTAAAACTTTTACATGTTTTCTGTTTAAACATTATATGTCACCTACTATCATCTCAGGCCCATCCTGGGTACCTTTACAGTCGTTTTATATGTTATTTGCAGTGTGGCTGTACAATAACAGTGAAATCTTTTCCAAGTTGTAGACCATGTAATGTCATGTTCACCATTTCATGTTTACAATTACACACGGTTTATTTCATAATAACTTCAAATTGAACAACAGGTATCTAATTTTTACACTTTAATAAGTGTCAGTTCCCTAGCTAGGCATAAATAAAGCAAAGATATAGAGCTGTGGTACCTGCAGGCTAGTCCAAGTTAGCGGCTAGCTTATAATACAGTCGACGTTAGCTAACACCGTATACGTTATATTTTTCCCTTTAAACATCCCAGACGTCCGAAAACCCAGCCAGGCAGTCACATCATTAGCAATATTTTAACTTCTATTGAATGTCGATCCTACCAAACAAATTATAAACAAGTTTTAAATACTGTAAACAACATTACAAAGCACGAATATCGATGCGTCGTGACGATTCACATCATCCGGAACAAAAGCGGATTTACGTCTGTTGTATGGTTGCTCTTCAAAATAAAAGTCGGGGTTGTCTTAAATATCAAGTTGTATACCTCTGTGGTATTAATGTACCGCTATGGTAGCCAGGGGCGGGGCTTGCGGACAGGCAAGCCAGGCAGTTGCTTGGAGCCCCGGCCTCTAGGGGGCCCCCAAGGACTGCCAAAATGTACTCCACAGCAACGACAACAATGGGCATTTTTTTTTTTTTTGCAATGAAATGACACCGTAGTAGCAAACCCCCTTGTGGGGCCCCCGCCCCATTTGCCTTCAGCCTGCATCTGACGCTGTCTGCGCGATTCAGCGCGAAGTTTGTATTTCGGTCAAGCTCCCTCACCTCCCACGAGAGAGACATGAAGAGGAGTTATCCCAGTGGGGCAGAGAAAAAGAAGCAGGGAAATGAAAAGGAGGAAAAAAGAAAGAATGACAGTGGTAAGTGCATTTTCACCTACTGACTGACTGTGTTGTCATGGATTCCATAGGGTCGAATACAATTAAGCCATGATGAATGCTAAACAGGACACAGCAACATTAGCAGGCTATAGCTAGCAGGTATATGTGCTTCACTCTCCAGTTCCACCAGCAGAAAACAACAAAACCTCTATTGATTATTATTATTATATTAATAACAACAACAACAATATCAATAATAAAAATAATACTAAATTACACCTTGTATGAAAAGCTATGCATAATGATGAATTGATGATGAATTGATGATGATATGTTTCTAATAATAATAATATGTTTCTCTCTTATCTCTCCTCAGGATCATTACTAACATTTTTGAAACCAGTAAATTCAGGGAAGGATAACGTTACCTTGATGTGGCCTTGTACATTGACTTTTAGACCAGTGGACCTGTGGGTACCCTGTGAATTTTGCACTAGCCAAGCCCAATTTTGTGTTATTTATTTTATTTGATATTATTTATCTCCACTATTTAATTGTTTTATCTATGTTGTGGCAATGTTATTTTTCTTTTGATGTGCCCTTATACATTGTTTGCTCATTTACTCAGATTTATGTTTTTTTATATTTGAAGTTTAATAATTTGCAGTGGACCTTTGTAATAAACTAAAGTTCATATTTTATATATCTTGTTGGTGTCAGATTATTTGCAACAACGATTATTGATAGGTTTTCAGTATACATCTCAAATGTCCTGGAAATTGTGCATTTATGTGTGCAAAAACCTAATTTCGGCATGCATGGGTGGGGTGGGGGCCCCAGGAATTTCTTGCTTGGAGCCCCAAAAGACCCTAGCAACGCCACTGATGGTAGCCTCAAGTGTATACATTATATACCCATATATGTATAGCTTACACAAGTGCTTGTTTTGTTACATATGCATGCTGACAAGCACAGATGTACTTAATCACATGAAAACCAGATTACACAGGGTTTCCTGGTGGTTTCTGGGTAAATGAGAAAGGTACAGCTCATCTAACACTTTATGCAGCCCTTCCTGGTTGTTTGGGTTTACGCATTTGGTAGATGCTTTCATCAAGACTATCTCACAAATGGATTTATTTTTATTTTAATATGTTTTTGCATTTCCAAAAACACAACATCTGTCCCTGTCCTGCAAAACATTAAAAACGTTTATTGCACATCTGCTCAGGAAACAAAAGGGAGTCATCACTGAGACTGTTGTGAAAGACATTATGTCTTCTGTTTTGGAGATATAATGGTGCAGCACCATAATATTCACTTTACCTGACAAGGATGTGTGCAATTTACTGTTCAAAGATGGTGCAGCAAAGGTCTCAACTAAATGTATAACTCAACTAACCAATACACTGAGCAGTCTAATGCAGGCCAGTTCAAGAGTCTGATGAACAGGAACGACATACTAATGTCAGTGGCCTGTTTGCAAACTTGCTTTTATGAATTCAAGTTGTATATTTACCTTGATGTGGGCAATACAGCACAATTTACAACACTGAAGATCCAAATACCTTTATTTTGTTTTACAAATGAATGTGGAGGTTCACACCAGAAGCTCCAGGGCACAGTAAATAACACAGTAAACAAACCTATGAACACCTGACAAACAACAGTAAGGCAGAAGGAGCAGGAATTATTTGATTGTTCTGGATTTGACACATGCTCTACAACGGGCTTTCTATTTTGATTAAAAAATAATAATAATAAATTAAAGAAGGCACATTTAATCATGTAATAAATAACTAACAAAGCTACATTATTTTCTTAAAAAGGGTTGCAATTTGCTCAGCTGACCTTCAAAAAGTTACTCATAGAGAATCCAGCACTTTGCAACTTTGATCATCCTTAAAAACAGGGGGCCATGTCTATTCAGAGTCCATTCCTGAATACCACAAATGTGATTGTGACAGTGTTGGTTTGGCTGCTTTACATGAACACAGCAGCCTCACAGATGTGTTTGGAGATGTTTCTTCATGTTACTGGAGTGACTGAAGCTTTTCCCACAGTGGCTACAGCCAAAAGGTTTTTCTCCTGTGTGATAGCGCAGGTGCACCGTCAGGTATCCCGACTGGCTGAAACGCTTCCCGCACACCGAGCAGCAGTACGGCTTCTCCCCCGTGTGCACCCTGCTGTGTTTCTTGTAGTCACCTGCGTGCCTGAAGGTGCGACCACAGAGCGAGCAGCAGTAGTTTTTCCGGATGTTCCTCTGTGAAGCTCCTGAGTCTGCCCCGGCTGCTATCATGTTTGTCTGTTGTTTTTCTGCACTGATACAGTTTGCGGCTGTGTATCTTTGAGACAGTGGTTCTTCTGTGCTATTTTGACCCAGACTAAAGATAGCCCCTGAGGCACTGTAGAGTCCTGAATTGTTTAGAACGGGTTCAAGGTGTAGTCTGCTCAAGGACGTTGAGCTCGTTGCAGCATCTTCATATAAATAATTTGTGCCTTTGTGCATGATGTCCTCATCAGATGTGGGCTCGACTTTTAAGTTTTTTGATGTAAAGTTTAAATCAGAGTCATTCTCATCAATATCAATAGCAATAACAGGGTCTACATGTTTTGTGTTTATTGCTGACAGCCCGTGTTCAGTCTCACTCTTAAGAGCTCTTGGTTTGTTCATGGTATCTCCACCTGAGCGTGCAGCCTTAGGAGAGAGCCGGGTGGTGGCTGATGATGGCATAGCTGCTTCACGGTCAGGGTCTTCAGATGAATCTACAATGTCCTTATCTGCAGGGAGGAGTTCAGTGTCCTCCTCCAGATCTTCTCTCTCCCTCTGTTCCTCCTTGGCTTGCTGGGTTGCAGTGGAAATCCGTGGCACAGTTCCTTCAAGACAGCAAAATATTCAGTCAATCAGTATCAAACATTTCAGGGCGCAGGTGCTCAGGTTGTGTTGTGTGACTCTTACCACTACGCTCCACGGAGATCTTATCCTGGAGCTCCTGCAGCCTCCTCTTCAGACTCTGATTCTCCCTCTGGGTCCTGGCTGTTTTCTCCTGGTACTCTGACACCGTCTCTTTCACCACCTCCAGAACCTCCTGCACTGCTTTAGACAGCAGCTTCTCCACTCGGGTATTAAGACGCTCAATTTTGGCCATCTTTGTGAATCGAAAGAAAAAAGGAAATGAATTTAAAGTGGATGCATATTTGATACAGGCGAGACTTTCATATGCCCAGGTAGATCGTCACTAATCATTCACATTTCACACACATCCCTCCATTCAACCAACTGAAATTAGAGAAAGAGACTGATTTTATACAATATATAACAAAAGGATCACTGGGAATAAGAAAACAACAGATGCTGAATGACAGCAGTATTACAGGAAGATCACATGGTTGTATCAACAAAGGAGAAAGAACCATACCTTAATCCTCATGTAATGCCCATGAAACACTACTGCTGTCTTCGGTGGATCTCCGATTATCTAATGGTGATCCGGACACAAACGTTCATTGTTTACAATATTCACATCGACGCAGATACTCGTATTCAAGTAAAAGAATCAAGTCAACTCAGGACCGATCGGGTGTCGATTTCGGATCGATGGATATATCGATTATATCCGATCAACGCCGTCAGAGACTAGAAACGGGCTGTGAAATACATAATCCGGTAGATTGTTTTGTACAGGAGACAGCTTCCCCTTCGTGGGTTTTATCGGCGGCTGTCACTCAGTGTGAGGTGTGTTGCTGCCATCTACTGGTCAATAGTCTTCAATCAACCTGAGCAGGACTGACAACCTCCACTGGAAAAAAAAAATCACAGTTTCAGATTCTGTTTTCCTCCTTATTTTATTTTTATTAACTCTTGAGGTGCACAACTCAGAGCAAATCAAGCTAACGGCAGCTTATATAACAATAAACCATGACTTGTCATTTCAGCAACAGATTGCATTTACACAAACATAAAAAAGTGCTTTACGGTCTTGTTACATATCCAACCCTTTTCCCTAAATTCTTTTTTTTTTTTCAGATCCATAAAACAAGCAGTTGCAGGACTTCAACAAAATGTCAAAAAAAAAAAAAAAATCACACACACAGTTCAGACTAAGTAGTAAACTCTGTACACTCTTACTTATAGATTGTGTTTCATCTGAAAATTTGAAGTGAAAACAGTGTCCCTGAAGGTAAACAGGCAGTGTTGTACTCATGGCTATCCCTCTTCAGTCGTTTCGTCAAACAGACTGAGCAGGTTCTTTGGTTCAAAGTTGGGTCGAGGTAAAGCCTCCTCCGCTTGGACCCAGTTGCCGCAGCGCCTCTGCGAGGACTTGCTGGACGATGAGTGTCGGCTCTGCATGGACTTTTCGTTGATGCTATCTGTGTGAGGGTCTGACCGTATGGGGCTTGCACTGGGGGTCAATGTGCGGCAGGAACCATTAGTGTGGATGCTGGAGGGCGTCAGAGCCAAGTTACAGGGGGACCAGGTGCCCAGGTTTAAATGAGTGGGTGTGTGGGCAGGACTGCGATGATGGTGCATCGGTGATCCATGGAGAGGAGTGGATGTGCTTTCCACACACAGTCTGGATTTGACCCTGGGAAAAGGAGAATATGCACATAATTATACAAGGAATCTAACAGAAATAGCAAATATAGCTGAAGGCACAGGCACATTTCAAAGATACTTCAAATTAAAAACCTATGAATTTGTTGATAAAAGTTGATGGTCTGATCAGGATTTTTTACCCCAATCAATTAATTCCATTCAATTAACCAAAAAGTGTGAATTAATTTGAGTTACATTGATTAAATCAGTAAGTGCCATGAGCTGGGGATGAAAATTACTGTGTTGACAAGCTGATTCTCTACCTGTGTGAGAAGGTGGGGGAAAGCTCTGGGCCTGTGCGATCCAACAGAAACACTGCATCGTCCTCTGGGCTCCCTGAGTCAGCATTCATGGCACCAAGGGGCAGAGTTAAATCCTTATTCCAGCTGTCCTTAGGAGGAGTGCAGGGCACTGGCTTGGCTCGGCGAGGGAGAAAAGACAAGTGCAGGGAGGATAGGAGCCTATACCCGAAGCACACCACCAACTGTGGACGAAGAACAGGAACATTTGATTTACATTAAATAGATATTTTCAGAGGAGCATGTTTAAATCTTGTGAGCTCATTCTTGGTAAAAATGCCTGATGAAAACACATTAAGTCACCCACTGCAAGGCAAAACTTCATAGTTTGCTGTTGTTTGAAAAGTTTGTGAGGCCCCTCACCTGGCAGAGAGAGGTCAGTGTCAGCACAGCCTCAGTGACCATAAGATACATGTGTCTCTTCCACCTGTGTTTCCTAACAGAGGGTAGGGCAAGGAGCTCAGTGACTGTTGGTCTCTCTGAGGGCTCTGGGGCCAGCATCATCTGCAGTACTGTCTGCAGCTCCACAGACAGGCCTGCAAGTACAGATGGAAACGGTAAAAGCATGAGTCATGTCATCTCAATAAAAAAAACTGTTTATGAGGTCTTAAAAGAAAGTGGGTCTTACCACTGGTAAACTCTGAGGGGAGGCAGCCTTGTCTGAGCTGTTGCCAGCCTTCTCCGCCATTTGGAACTTCAATATTACAGGCAAGCTCGAGAATAGACACACCAAGACTAAATAAAAAGGCAATATTTAGGTACTGAATTAAACCAGATCAATGGGTTACATATTTTAGGATCTCATTTAATCTTACAGTACCTGAAAACATCTGCTGCAGGTCCATATTCCCCTCGGAGAAGCTCAGGAGCCATGTACCTGGGATCTCCCTCCTGTGCATCTTCTTTCACTTTCCCATCTACAGGCTCTGTACTTTTCTGTTTGAGCTCCAGCAGCAGTCCAAAGTCTGCAAGCTTCAGACGACCAGAGTCAGTGATGAGGACATTGGCCGGCTTGAGGTCCAGATGAACAAAACCAAGGGAGTGCAAGTGTTGCAGTGCTGAGAGGAGGTCACAGAGGTAGGCCCACGCTGAAGGCTCGTCTGGATTGGACATTTTTAAAACAAAGGCATGTCAATCAAGAAGCACAGCACATCATGTGTACCAAAAAGCCAATGTCAGCATCTGCATTTTTGTCCTTTTAAGACCAACCTGGGCCAGGAGGCTGGTTCTCAGCATGGAGCAGCAAGCTGGTGCTACACAGCTCTGTCTGAATGAACAGTCGGCCACACTCCTCCCAGGCTGCCACAAAATCCAGGATGTGAGGGTGAGGACACAGGCGTTCGTGGTTTCTGGCTTCCCTTACGCTCCGGTTCCTCTCACTGTTACCCCTAAAGCGATGAGCTGAGCGCTTCACTGCATACTGCGACCATCCTCGTTGCTTTGCACCTAGAAACACACAGAAAACACTTTGGATTTCTCTTCCATTTTCGAGATCTCCAAATGATAATCTTAGTCTCCAAGTGTATTAAATGTAAAGTAGACTTCTCACACAATTGAATTGAAGAACAGTTTAAATGACATTAACATATAGTATAGTGCATGTACCATATCAGTTTCATACACACAAACAGACACTAATTTTGTTTTACTCACCTTGTAGACCTCTCCGAAGGATCCTCTTCCCAGTAGGCCCAAATTAGTAAAGCACTGACTGAAATAGGATTGCTGTTTGCTGGGATCATATACAGAATTTGGAGGGGGGGACTCTCTGAGGGAACAAGACAGGGGTGTCCAGGGGGATGGATGCTGGGGGAACATCCTGCTCAGAGGGGGGCATCCCTTGGAGGGTGGCAGCGGGGGCAGAGAATGTGAGAGTCGGCTAGGGGAGGAGTAAGATGAGTTGGACATAGACGACAAGGAAATGGGGACATGCCGCTTTTTGAGGGAGAAGGACTGCTCTGCATGGGAGAAGTGGGTGGGAAGAGGGAGAGACACCCTGGACACTGTGGTCTCCACTGCCACCGACATTGTCTTGGCACGTTTTCAGTTCCTTTCCTTGAAGACAGTGCTCTGCAAGAGTCAAAACAAGAGCCTCCATGGTAAACGAATGGCAATGCAATACATACAATGTACAAGTGATATTTTTCTCATGTTAGTCTTTTTAACTCATTTCCCACCTAACATGAACCAAGACTTGACCCAAAAATGTTCAACTAAAACATACTAACACTGACACCTGTGCTATAAAATAAAATACAAATGACTTGCATATATATAAAAAAAAAAAAAAGCCTATTCAGCCCAGCTTCACACCCATTGATACGATTGATACTAAGCAGGCTGCTTGACAGGTTTTTGGCCGGTTGTCTCATGTCAGTCTCAGTACGGTCATCCTGATGGTCAGCTTGTATGTAGAACAACAGGTCTCGCCTGCCTGGAGACCGAGACGGGCGTTGAGACCTACTGATTGTAACGTTAGCTCGCCTGACAAGTCTGACAGCGTCGTCCTTTAACTATAATCTTAATGTCGATTATGTTACAAAATTAGCTTTGCCTAATTAATATTATTGCGCCCAGTAATCCGGTCGTTTAAGTGAAAAATGACACCTCTGATAAACATGTTAGCTAACGTTAACCGAGGACGCACCCAACCACATCAACAACATATAACACATCAACATAATCGTGTTAGCTAGCTAACTTACATACAAATAACGTTCTCTAACTGACATTTTAGCGTAAGGTGAAGAAGCGTTTAACAACATTACCACACAGGCCATAATCCGGTGTTAAGGACAGACAGTCTTCATGACCTAGATAGTCGCTATATCCAAATCAAACTACTCGTACATCCTCCAGGCATGAAAGTACCTGGCGCCAAATTCTGAAAGTGACACGCAGCGCAGCGTATCTGCCTTCTGTGAATCCGGACTGCTTATCTGAATTGCGAAATATCCGCAAGCGGTGCAGTCTGGGGTTCAACACAGGGCTGGCGCAACTGGCTAGCTAGCTGACCACTTGAAATGGTACCTGTATTTTAATTATCAACAATTTTGTGAGATTAGTTCTAGTATAAAAACATTGAGTTAACGTTAAGTGCTTTGTTTAAAAGATATGCGTGGCCGTAACACAGTATACTGTCTTTTATAGGACTGTTTATTTCAGTTTGTGTATGCTAAGTAGCTAGCGCTAAGTTTGCTGTGTTAGCTTCGCTTTCCTATCTCTAAGGAGAGGTTGTAGCGAGGCAATTTATCTTAGCTTGGCTAACCTTGGAAGTGATGTAACGGCAGCCACCTAACCTGGTTAGCCTCGTTATATCAACTAGACATGTACGACTATCGTCAGACCTATAACGTGTGTTAATTTTGGGTCACCTGTCAGGCCTGTTTTTGTCTGTCAAAAGTCTCCAGGCTGGTTCGTGTGGGCTAATTTCGCGTTAGCTTGGAGCTTCGTTTTCCTGCTATTGCTCACAGTTTGTAGCTAGCTCATGATTCAATGAAATGTTAGAAGCGTTAATTCCTCTGTATTTGGACACACGGCCTACTAAAGACTCAACACTTCCTTATAATGCTAACAAAACACGGACAGTGTCCGCACAGGTTAGGAAGGTGTTATAAACAGGAGCAAGAGGGAGAGGTATTGGAGACTTTATGGCCTGCTGAGATCTTTTGTCAGATAAATAAGTGTTAATATCTCTTAACCTGTTTACAAGCTAGGAAAGTCACAGAATTAGCTTCTCTGTTTAAAGTGACTGTAACATTTTTTGAAAATCCACTGCCAAGCTCTCATCCTCAAGACTAAAACAGAAATCATTTTGACATGTTATCTGAAATATAATTTCATGCCCATTGATTTTTGCAGGACGTGTTCTTAATGATCCGGCGTCACAAGACTACAATCTTCACAGATGCCAAGGAGTCCACCACTGTCTATGAGCTGAAGCGTATTGTTGAAGGTATTCTTAAAAGACCACCTGAAGACCAGCGGCTCTACAAGGTGAGTTTATCAAAGACATGCTCTGTCATGTCACATAAGTGACAGCATACAGCATCATATGGATTAATTATACAGATTTGTTAATGTACCAAGTACCTGCAGTGAACCATGGTGAGATGTTACTTGTGTTTTAGAATCGTAGCTAAGATGTTTTCTGTCCCTTTCTCTCCCCTTCATTCAAGTGAATTCATATATTTTTTAGCCCATTAGGGGATGGGATCCTGTGACATTTTCAACTTGTTGTTCTACAGGATGACCAGTTGCTAGAGGACAGCAAAACTCTGGGTGACTGTGGATTCACCAACCAGACTGCCAGACCTCAAGCCCCAGCTACAGTTGGTCTGGCTTTCCGCATAAACGGTACCTAGAGTTTATATTATTTATGTGCTTGGACAACTTGATGTTTTCATTTTCCCTCTTGTGTTTTTATGTTTCTTTACATCTATTTCTTGCTGTTTTGGAAATGACTCTATAAGTCTTATTTTTGTAAAATTTGTTTGGCTTTATGCCATTGGTAATTTATATGATGGATGGAAATGCTCTTGGCTTTGTGGCCAGTTGATCTTCATCAGTGTCAATTCAGCCCTCAACATATAAATTAGTGATGCTCATTGGGGGTTATTTACTGACTTCATCTCAAACTAACTTGTCTGCTTCTTTCTGTCAATTTCTTGTGCATAAGTTAATAATGCATAAAACATAAATGATAGAATGATATTTCCTGCCAGGGACACATTTAGCTGAGCATTGTGGTGAACTCACTGATTGTAGAGCGTTGTGAGTGACATATAGAATATATAGTTTTTATATGTCACTGTTAGATTAAAAAAAATAAAAATAAAAATCCTCCTCACTTGAGATCTACCTTTTTTTTTTTTTTTTTTTTTGCATACTCATCCAGAAACACTTGCTACAGTAAATGCTCACAGCTGTGGTGTTGTGACATGACTGATTAAGCCATGTGCAACTCTCGTCATGACACAGCTAATGTTTCCTTGTATCCTTTGCCCACCAGATGAGATGTTTGAGCAGCTGCACATTGAGGCCTTCTCCAGCCCCCCAGAACTCCCCGATGTGATGAAGCCCCAGGACTCCGGTAGCACTGCCAACGAGCAGGCGGTGCAGTGATAGCAGGGAGAGGAAAACAAGCGATGGAGTGAAGGGTAGAAGTGGGTGTGTGTGGATCAACTGCAGTGGAGAAGTAGCGGGGTGAAGGATATGTAATATAATTTCAGTTGATGGATGGGAACATTGTAGGTAACCAAGCCTATCCATGTTACCTTCATGCTATCATCCCAGCATCCCCCACAGTTTGCTTAAAAAAAATATTATTTTTTAACTCCTTTATGATTTCCACATCACATGCAGTTCTGCTCCTTGATCTTGCTCCTAAGCACCAACTGGCTCAAACATTTTGAGTAAGGAGGTTGGTTTGGAAAGTATGATTGTCTGTGTGTGTGTATGTGTGCGTGTGTGTG
The DNA here is from genome assembly GCA_021432705.1 of Caranx ignobilis. Taxonomy (NCBI): domain Eukaryota; kingdom Metazoa; phylum Chordata; class Actinopteri; order Carangiformes; family Carangidae; genus Caranx; species Caranx ignobilis. The sequence continues at coordinate 9,555,430 of MU269988.1, forward strand.
AGTTAATTATTATCATTAATATTTCGGAAAAAAAAGGTGAAGGCGTAGTTGTGTGTCACAGTGCTCTAGAAGTAACATGCATGGATAAGGAGTCCAGTGTCTGAATCTGCAAACTGCATGAACAAACTGAAAACAATGGCTTTATTTTCACAGAAACAGCTGATAAGTTTCCTTGGTCTAGTTCTGCCAGTTTTGTTGTACATTTAAGATTTGATTTCATACCAGGAAAAAACATCTTTATGATAAATATGTTACTTTTATTTGTTGTTGATGTCGTCATTTTTTTTCTTCAGTATGTTTTACTTGTCAGTTCTACGTTGTACGTTTCATGCACTGAGACCAAAGGCAGGTTCCTCTTCGACAGCAGAGGGATTTTCTGGTCAGAGGACAATCTGTCTGTGACATACAGTAAACACAGGAAGAGCATTTTCCTTGTGTTTAACTTTTGATTTGAAAATGCATACATCACCTGTCACCAACACCACGTGGCTCCTTCCCCTATTCACATAAACATAGCCTGTAACTGTACACTTGCTTAATTAAAAGTTTTTCCTGTTTTGTTTTTTACGCTGCTGGCTGATTTCTATTGTAGACACAGATTTATATCAACATTTCAGGAGAGCAACTGAATTTAAGCTGTGGTGACTGTAGGTCTTCCTCAGAGCAGACATTTTGACTTGTCATCAAAGGAAGAGCACACGCAATAATTGCTCTGTCCCAGTGAGTGGTGACAGTGAGCCAGCACGCTCGCTACAGGGCTGCTGAATCTGAGGCAGCTGGATTAAATTAAGCCATTGTTAATTTCATCATGTACACCTGTGCTTTTCCCACAGTGACATGTCACACTGTCTTTGGTGAAATGGCTCTAAAGAGGACACAGAGATAATGTCTTGAGTACTTTTTGCTGGCAATATGGGGAACATTGGGATTTTGATGGGTGGTTACTGCTTGTTGTTTTTTGTTTTTTTAGACAGGGCAACTTCACTCAGGCCCTAAAAAGCCACAGATACGTTTTTTTTTTTTTTTTTTTTTTTTTTTAAACATTCATCACAAGAGAAGCAAAAGTGAAACGAATTTCATAAAGGATGACTCAGTTGCATAGTGAACAGTGCGTCTGCCCCATTGAAACTCATCCCTCCCCCACAACCGACTCCAACAGCACATTCACAATACAAGGTTTAAAAATTACAACAAAATTAAAATGAATAACATTTAAAATGGCGACACAACTCATGCATAGGACCTTATATACCCGCACATTAGGAGTGCTATTAGTCCTATTAGTTGTTTTTCATTTGACATTTACAGCTTTTTGTGGTAGAACAACCTAAGATATCTGCTGTGTGATCTGTCATGTAGCCTTGAGGCCCTTTCCACTGCCAAAACCTAAAACCTTTACTATTTGAGTTTAGTTTCTCCAATGGTGCATTTTCCTAAATAAACTTATGTTCCAATAAATTGTCCAACAAACTCATTCACAGAAAACCTGAGGCAGGTCGGACTGATAAAGCAGCCATCTGCACCGTGCTCTATACACCGCTCACCCACATCCCTGAGGAGTTTTTGTTCCATGTATTTGTAGAAAACATCTACATTCATCAATCAGTGTAAAAAGAGAGAAAGTTTTCATGAAATTGTGATCTAATTACTTTAGGAAGGAAGAGGAGGAGCAGTTACAGCAAACACTACACGGGAATGTGTGTATACTGTGTTAACATACATTTTCACTCACTCTGTGAATTTATCCTTTAGTCTTTCTCTGGGGAGGAGAAAGGTCTTGATTTTTGACAATAATACCGGAAGTCATTTGATATTAATGTAAACACTTTTTAATAGAAATGTGATACCAGCTGACTGAAACAACTACATTTTAAAGCTTAAAATATTATATTTAGATAAATAAATTAAAATAATATTTTCAAATTTACACAAAAAAGAATCTTGTCCATGGACCATATGTATATAAATGAAAAGTTTCATACAGCCTGCACCGTCAGACCCAACAGGCTCATTTTAAAAGGGTGTTGCCCCGCCCGGCTTATTTCCTGTTAGACCATTTTTCCAATATTTTATTCTGACACAAGTTCACAAGTATATTATGGTTGCAGCAGCAGCAGCAGCTCGTCCAGTTGTAGTTCCTTAAATTTGTCTCCCAAATAAGGACTAGGAATGTCCAGGATGACGTCTTGTGTCCGGGGTATGCGGGGTTTGTAACCACATTTATTTAACTACGCCTTCTCCGGTCTGAGGTCCTGGTAGGCATTACACAGGAAGACAGTCGTGTAGGAAAAAGAAACGGGACGCCCTCCTCCTTTTCCTCCTCCTCCTCCTCCTCCTCCTCTCTCGGCGGATAACGGTGTCCGAGAAGTTACCGAGGACCGACGCAGACAATAGTACCGAGGCTCGTCTATCTGGCCTTTGATACTCGCCCATCACTACTACTTCATGCTGCCCGCGTCCGCGTCCTGTCACATAAAAGAGGGAAACGCTCGGCTGAAACCACACCATGGAGGATCTGGGTGAGTGTTTCTCCGTTTTCTAGCCTGGTTAACTGCATGTTGGGATATCTGAAGGGGATCTTTGGGAAGGGGTGGTGTGCCCAAACAGAGGAAGTAAGGTCCCTGTTGATTCTGGCAGCTTTTAGTAGACCACAAGCCTTACCCTTTTTCCCAAGGACATGTATGGGGCTGTAATGTAATGAGAGTTTTATGGGATGCCATGGGGTATTAACATTTTAAAGCAGAGAAAAGCTGACTTCCAACTTCTCATTTAAGGTTTTTTATCTTCAGATGACAGCGTATCATATCTATGAAGACTGATTCTCCTTGTTATAATGCCCTTCTTATCCTCTCCACAGTGTTTTCATCCATGTTGAATGTTTTATTTGAAGCGTGTTTTTATCAGGCTGCACGTGCACACATAGTCACACAGGTAACACAAGAATACACTGTAACGCAATAATGGTCTATATCTGCCCGACCGCCATGGAGCGTTTCATGCATGCATGGGCGGCAAATTCAATAAATTCTTTGTAAATTAGATTTAAAGGGGTCCACAGCAGGTCGTCTCCATCCATTAATATCCACAAATCAGGGATGGAGAGGCATCCGCATAATGTTAAACAGAGTGCCTTCCATTTTGAAGGGTAGGAAACATGAAAGAGGGACAGTGTCCAGCATCCAGGAGGAGTAAGACTGGCTCTGTCTTTCCACTGATAAAGATGTGGAGATGTAAGTTTTTTTTTTTTCCTCTCTTTCTCAGAACAACATTATGAGATGCTTTGTGTTTGGGAATAGCAGTGTTGGAAAGGCCCAGAAATAGCCCAGGGCAACATTGCTATTTCAAAAAGCCACAAGAGTTCAATGAAAATAGAAAGGGCCCTTTTGCTTCAGCTGCCCAATTTGCTCGCTCGGGAACTTGAAGTCCACTTCAGGACTTGGGAATTTATGCTTTTCAAGCAATTCTATAAGGAAAGGCTGGATGTTGCCAAGCACATCTGGATTGGATTGCACACACTGAGACCGAGCGACTGGGTGAGCGTTAGCGAGGCAGTGGCCATGTTCAGGACGCTCAGTTTATGCTGCTGCCCGACACTGTTGTAAGTTTATGCATCGGATCTGGCGAGGCTTTTGGTGAGAGAGACCACTCGTTGGAGAGGTCTTTGGCCAAGACAAACAACTCGGCAGGCAACTCTAAATATGGTCATAATTCCCATTGAGAGAGGTTCAAGTCCTTATATGAGCAGTTCAGTCTGTACAAGTATGTGTGTGTGTTTCTATGTGTGTAAGAGACAGAGACACACAGCAGGGAGGAGGAGGAGGAGGAGGAGGAGGAGGGCAAGTAGTATATGCACAAGGTTCTCACCACATGCTCGTACCAGACGTGTGAATCATCTAGGACAGAAGTGACCGCCGGGATGAGCTCAGGCTCTGTGAACCGGTTGTGTTTATGTTTAACATGTCTACCACGACCGTGATGGCCACACAGATGTTTGAGACACAGCTGTCCCAGAGGGATTAACTGGTTCAAACACTCATCAGACAACCATGATATCAGTTTGTGAAGGGAACAAGAATGTCAATGTGATTGCTGAGCGTGAAAACACATCACTAACTGTGGGCTTCAGACCTTTATCACTCCAGGTCCTGTTTCTTTCGTCCTGCTGACGTGTAGTTATTCCTCCAACCTGAACTGGTTTCACGCCAGGATTTAGCTCGCTGATACCCAACCAGAGGTGCTTGAGCTCCAGAGGTTACTTCAGCGGTTGCTAGGAGATCTATTTACTGTCACAATAAGCGATAAACAACAACCCCACCGCGCAGGACATGCTTTCCACCCACATCAGTCAGCTGTATTATCTTGAAAGAACATGACAGTGTTCCTGAAAACCAATCAGGAGAGGTCGAAACAGATCGCAAAAACACATGATCAAGTCTGATGACAAAAACAGATAAAGAGACAAAACCGTAACGTCAACAACCCTAAGTTACTGTGTCCTGTGTGAAGAAACGACACAGAGTGTGACGGATTTTTGCCTTTTCGTTAAAACTCTAACAATTTACACTATTATCTAGAGTATTTAAAAGGTCACGACACCAATTTTACTCATAAAGGTCAGTTTATAAGTCATGAGGAGTATTGTTCAGTTGTTGTTCAGAACAGTGGTATAATGAATTGGTTCCCAACCTGGGGTCCGGGCCTCCCCCAGGGGGGCGTTAGAGATCTCAGGGGGTCCACAGAACTTTGTCTGTTCTGGGGTCGAGAGGTTATCAAAATTATATTTGTGTATATTAAAATGTAGAAATCCCAATAACACACCCAATTGGGGGGCTTCAAGGAAAAATGGTTGGGAACCACGTGCAGTTGACATCAAAATCCAGAAATCTGGATTTTTCTGAAAGTCCCAATCTAGAAGTGACAGAAAACTACTGAACAAATTGAATGTATATGACAGGATGTTTTGGTCTCTGACAGTTTTGAACACTTTCCGAAACTCCCTGTAGTCACTTTAAAATTGTGTCAGTTGAACAGCTTTGTGACACAACGGGTGGCCTCAACAATTTGTTATTTGATAGAGGACCTGATTGAGATCTTCATAAAGAACTGTGGTTGATTACTGTATGTCACCATTCATTACATCTCGTGCCCCAAATGAAAAACCAGTGGTTAGTTAGTTAGTGTGTCATCAGCACTGTGAAAATTGAGCATTTCCCCAGGAGAAACAATGAGAATCCATTAAAACTGCAGCCACCCCTCCTCCATCTCTCTCTCTCTCTCTGCTCCATCTCTGAGTTTGTAACCACTAGTGTTCAGTCCACTTCTCACACACTCTGCTTCGGCCTTTAGTTGCATGTTCATGGACATTGTCAGCACTGAATGATGTCATACTGTACAGCTGCTCAGTGAAACGCTTGAGAGAGTTGAGTTTCTCAGCAGCTTCCACTTCAGTGTGGAGCGACTGTGTTTAGGACTGGGGGGGTGGGGGGGAATTAGATATCAGTTGCCAAAACACTTCCTCCTCTGCTTCCTCTTCATGCTGGCATGTCTCGGGATATGAACGCAGAAATGTTTTGTGTGTGTTCTAATAACTCCACTGTGTCGATGGATTATCTTGTGGTTATGCAGCTCTGACTGTCCCTGTCCTCTGACTGATTAGTGCGTCGGGACGCTTGTCGTCCCCCTCGTGTCATGTACCGGTCACAACACAGGCTGTCTGTCTCTCCTTAGGAGTGCCTGAGCCACCTAACTACCCTCTCAGTCCTCGTATTGTTGTGTTTGGTACGTAACTGTCTGTGCATGTGTTTGTACGTGTTTCCCTCTGTGCTTGTTTTAACCTCATGTGTTTATATCTGTCTGTCATCCAGTGTGTGTGTCGCTGCATGTTTCAGCATCCATCCTTTAATTGTTATGTCTTTTGAGATGCCTTTAACCTCCCAAAGAAAATTGAAACCCTATTAAATATACATTTACATTATGGGGTTGTAAACTGTGTTTTTATTCCCATTACAAATCAACCTGAAGCTAAACTGAATATTAAATACAACCAAACTTCCATCACATCCATGCTGTTGTGTGTTGCATCATTATCTCTCTCTCACTCGGTGTCTTTCCGCTCTCATGCCTCCAGACGCTCTCCTCGCTGATCTGGAGCACGCTGGCGCTCCTCTAGCTCGATGTCCGGTGCTGCTCACCTCTGAACCCCCTCAAAAGGCCGATGCCACCGCCCAGGATCCCGCCCAGGCCCGGCCACCACCGCCTGCCTACACCCCACAGCAGGTAGGCTATCAACAGGGCCTGAAAAAATATTTTCTTTGACTTTATATTACACATACATATGGATTGTGCATGTGCTTTGTCTCTCAGACTGTCTCCGCTGCAATGAAGTCCTCCCAGAACTCCAACCCTGACAAATTATACAGGTATCTCCCTCACTATTTTCCACGGTGTAATCAAGCCCACAGTTCATTGGAATATATTTCTTGATTTTCTTGATTATCAGGGTCTACACTTCTGTGAATATCAATCAAGATTCACATTTAAACATCATACAGAGAGTGAGAAAAATATTTGCCCAAACATTGTAAGGAGTCACACGCAAAAGAAATGCATTTGTCATCAAGGCCATTTTCGTTAATGACTGTTCTTAGATCTTAAACCACCATCATGGCCAAATGAGAGTCCTCAGCTGCCCTGTGACTCCTTAATGAATAGACATGGTTCAAAGAGTCACCTATGATTCATGACAAAGTGACCGCGATGAATCCACCCACATTAGTGACAGAGTGGTTTATAACGGTTCTGATCTTTCTTACAGCACAGTGTGTAAACCGCGATCTCCCCGCACGGCAGATCCTCCTCCAGCCTTTTCCTCCTCCTCGCTGCTGGGAGGAGGTCTCAGCGAACTGGACCATCTGTTACAGGAACTCAACGCCACCCAGTTCAACATCACAGGTTAGTGTGTATATGTATGTGTGCACATGTGTGTGTGTGTGTGTGTTTTTTTCTGCATCCCTTATTTTAACTCTGAAGTAAATCTTTTCTTATGACCTTGTTTTCATCTTCAGATGAGATCCTGGCCCAATTCCCTTCTTCTAAGAAAGATGAGAAGATTAAGGATAAAGGCACAACTTCCTCCCCCAGGTAGCAAATTTAAGAAACTACAGTAGGGTCTGTACAGGCAGGTGAACTGCACAAGTGAAATAAATTAATTAGAAAGTTGACATCTGATGGATCATAGAGGAAGACACACACACACAAAGTTTGTTTTTTGCCCTGGATGGTCAAGCTATAAATCAGATTGTGTAAGCGCTCTAATATATCTCACTATGTGTGTGTGCATCCTAATTAATTGAATGTTCAATATTATACATAATGTGTCATGACAAAGTTTTGAAACACAGGTGGATGTGGTTCTCTTAAAACATTCTTTGACATATATCCAAGGTCAGTTTTAGTGTCTTCCAACTGTTTTGCAAAAAAATCAATGACTTGTTGAATTAGCAGTCGTCTATAAACTCAATAAACACTCAATAAAACAAGTCAGTGGCTGGGTTATATTCTATACTATCCAGCTCTAGGTGTATTTTGCACATTTGTTAAAGCAAGATTTGTCTTTTGTGTGTTGTAGCTCTGCGAAGCCTTCAGCAACATCAGCCACACTGGAACTGGACAAACTGATGGCCTCTCTGTCTGACTTCAGAGTCCAAAGCACAGTAAGAGTCCACACATCAGCATCAAAGTGTCACAGAGAGGCTAAGCCTGTCAACGTCCTCACTGTTTTCTGCCATTCATTCCCAGCTGCCCTGGGCTTTTAGCACAGCTCATTCACTGATTCACTGTGGATTGTCGTAGATGTTCACTTGATTCTCATGATGACTCCACTCTCACTGTGTGGGCTGGCCACAGCTCATGCCTCCTGGTATAAATCAGTCACCAGATATGGTCTGAGGATGGAAATTAGTCTTGGTGGAGATATTTTCCTGCATCAAAAAATAGCTTCAGATAGTTGGAAGTCAGAGTTATAGATCTACATTTGGTGTGGCATATAATATGGTTATTCTCCTTTCAGTGAGTCAGCAAAGGAAGTGGTCGAGTCATTATAAGGTTGCTTGGTTCCAGTGTGCACCCCAGCTGTGGCTTATGAGCTAGCATGAGCACAGTGTTATGGAAACAGAGGAAAACACTTGATTGGATACTACTGTCATTAAATTATGACGAATTTAAATGTTGATATTTACTGACTTTCATTTAAAACACTCTTGTCTGATTTTACTTAGACAAGCGATTTCCTACATTTCCCAGAGTTACCACAAAAAGCCAACAGAAACCTACAGTGTAGGCTCATAGAAAGCAGCTAACCAGGGTCCCTCAGAGTTAGTTTGTTTATAATTATGTAATCATTGACTTTAATGAGAAAAAAAATTAAACTATATTCTAGTTTATGATCTGTTATTTACTGTTTTGAACAGATAAGCCTGAAATCCCCAAATATGCCACTGTTGTGAATCAGTCTTGACAGTCACTCTCTTTCATGGGACTAAATTTCAGGCCAACTGTAGAACAATGATTAACCTTTGGAGAATTGAAATCCCAAAGACAGATGTAGCATGCATCATTTTGCTTTTTCTCTCTCCCCTCACCCCCCCAGCCAGCTGTGCCCATCACTCCAGTGGTGACGGCCCCACAGCCACAGCCACAACCACAGCCACAGCAGCAGCCACAGCAGCAGCAGCAGCAGCCCGTCGCCCCTGCACAAGCCTCATCTGGCGGCTCATTGGACAGCATGCTGGGGCTGCTTCAGTCAGACCTGAGCCGACAAGGAGTTCAAACATCCTCCAAGGGAAACTGTTCAGCCTGCCAGAAGCCAGTAGTAGGACAGGCGAGTCATCAGCACGTGTCTGCATATTAATGCCATTTTAAAGTATATTTTCTGAACTCCAATTGATGGCATATATATTTCCTCACGCAGGTGGTGACAGCTCTTGGAAAGGTGTGGCACCCGGAGCACTTTGTCTGCACGGAGTGTGAGACGGAGTTGGGCAGCCGCAACTTCTTTGAGAAGGACGGACGACCGTACTGCGAGTCGGACTACTTCACCCTCTTTTCCCCTCACTGTGCACACTGCAACAAGCCCATACTAAATGTGAGACACTTGAACGTGCACATGTCTCACTTGGGAGTTGATTTTGACACAAGCAGCTTGAGTCAATATCTTATTTATTCCTTCTGTTTTTTAGAAAATGGTCACCGCTCTGGACAAGAACTGGCACCCAGAGTGTTTCTGCTGTGTTAAGTGCAGCCGGGCATTCGGAGATGAAGGTAATAGTAACACTTGGTCACATGAATCAAGTAATTGGCAGTTTAATCATTGGTTTAAAGTGACATAATGTTCATTCACTGGTTTATTTTGTATATTTTCTACCATATGAGCCCCTAAAAAATTTTAGTGTTCATTGCAAAGACAAGTTGAATGTCACTCAGAAATAAGAGAAACTCTGAATTGTATTTTTTGGGGGAAACATTACAGGCTGTGAGACAGAAAAAAAAACACTGTCAGCAACTATCAGTTCAAATCAGGAAACCCTTCAGAGCATTACAGCCAAACTCAGGTTTAATGTACCACAAAGCAGAATTACACAGAGCAGCTTCAGACAGTGTTTGGCATTATCCAGTAAATTAGACATTTATCAATGGAGGACTAGAGCTGTGAGTGTGTCTCCTGCAGGTTTCCATGACCGTGATGGCCAGCAGTACTGCCAGCAGTGCTTCTTGACATTGTTTGCTTCCCGCTGTCAAGGCTGCAGCCAGCCCATCCTGGAAAACTACATCTCAGCTCTCAACTCCCTCTGGCACCCACAGTGCTTCGTATGTAGGGTAAGTGTTTCACTGCGTCCATAAATAATGTCCGTTGTGTTTGCCAAACATTTGCTGCTTGACGCATGTGTGGCACTGTTAGCAGACTGGTAAAATGACTAAGCATTTGATTCCTCAGTTATCAAGTCTATGCTGAGGAAAAGACAGGTCATGTCATACACTGATGGGCAGGAACTGTCAATATGAGGTGAAACAGGTGATATTTCTAGACAACTTGGAGAGGATTGTAATGACATCAAGAGGAATTTACATATTAGTGTATTAAAAACTGAAAATTTTGAATGTTTTGTGAAGAAATAAGTGAACAAATTACATTTATGTAGTGATCTCAATCTCTAGATAATACTATAAACAAATGAAATAATGAAATAAATAGACTTTGGTTCATTAGGTGGTTGATTTCTGAAATCTGTGCTACAGCACTAGAAAGAGGTCATGAGACCAACAGACTCATATTTGTTTAAAACACACACTTGAGTAAGACACTTGACCCACAGCTGCTTCAGGGAAGCTGCTTAATAACAAATGGATCGCTCTGTGGTTGTAATGAGTGCATGTGTGTGTGTGTGTGCGAGTAGGGCGTTACTGAAAAAAGGCAGTAAAAGTACCATATGAAAAAGGTTTAAAAAAGCCCCAAACCTAAAAATAAGTTGGGATGATGTCATGAGAAAGTTTCTAATTACAGTCCCATGAGTCAGTTTTCTCTCTCTGCCCGCGGCTGAATCTCGCTGCCTCTCTTTCCCCTCTCGTCTCCAGGAGTGCTACAGCCCCTTTGTTAACGGCAGCTTCTTCGAACACGAGGGTAAGCCGCTGTGCGAGGCCCACTACCACCAGTCCCGTGGCAGCGTGTGTCAGGCCTGCCAACAGCCTATCCTGGGCCGCTGTGTCACCGCCATGGGGGCCAAATTCCACCCCCACCATCTCGTGTGTCACTTCTGCCTGAAGCCCCTGAGCAAAGGCTGCTTCAAGGAGCAGGAGAACAAGCCCTACTGCCACCCCTGCTTCATCAAACTCTTTGGTTGAGGACTCAGCAGGACTTTGCCCCCCTCCCACCCCCCCACCCCCACCCCCAAACCCCCATCCTCTTGGTCAGAGAAGCTGTATAACTCTGAGTTCTCAATGTGTGTTTTTTACTGTGGGAATGAGGGTGGAGCTGGTCTCTTGGTTTTAAGGATATTTGAGTCAACAGGGGGGATGGGAAAAATAGAAACATTCAACCCTACTCATTTCTGTATATCTGATAAACAGTGGACTGCATTTAGATGGGCAGTATGAAATATAACTCTACTATTGATTTGACAGACTCAAATTGATGCCAAATGATTTTGTCATGTATGTAAATCTTTTGCATACTGTATTGATTCAAATTGAATATTGAAAATTGAATTCTTTTGCCAAAGGTAGAAAGAAACAGTGTAATGAGTGAAGTTTATTGTTTCAGTGAAGGACTTGTACTGTTGTGCAACGAAATCCCCTTTAATATATTTGCTTTATATTGCAAAGTTATAAGTGTCACTGCAATTGCTTTTATACATTGTATGCTGACTGCTATATATGTTTTTGTGTAACAAACTAAGCTATCATATGTTTAAAGTTAGGTATTTTGCATTATTCTTTTACTATTGCTCTATGCAAGTTGCCAAAGAAATAATTCCAAAGAATGAAATAAAGGAAAACACAACTTGATTTGTTGTTTTGTGAATGAATAAACCAAAAAAATCAACTGTGAAATGTAAGAAATAGAAAAAATACATGTTATTGACAAATACTCTACAGATGAGACTGAAAGAAACATTTAAGCATTAGCATCTGAACAAAGTTTAGAATATACAACAAAAATGTCACATGAGTATGTGTATGTAGATGGAGAGGGAGATACAGATTATATAGTGAATACTGAGTTTATTTAAGTGGATTTATAGCCAGTAGTTAACAAAAAACTTTTGAGATCTCAGAAAAATACATTAGGTATGATTTTTAATAGTATTTCTTTTGGTCTAGCTGGCTCTGTCAGAGCTTTAGTCCTACATAAACATTCAATACAAATTAATTTATCCATGTTGTGTGGTGTGACATTGTGTTTTTAAATGAATATGAGCAGACTTACTATATTACTTCTAACTCCTTTTAAATAATCTCAATTCCAGTCTATGAAATGTAGCCTATAAATAAAACCATCTTGATTGAGCTAATTAATATAGAGTTTGCCCACCAGATGTCAGTGTTCACTCACTGATTACTCCCAGGGGAACAGAGGCTGACAAGTTAAAAATCAAAGCCTGTGTTTATGTTTTCGAAGAACAGCACGGTGGCCCATGACTAAATCATTGAACGAATCAAAATTCCAATAAAAAAAAAAAAAAAAAAACATAAACCGCAGTATACACAATACAATAGAGGCGAAATGAGAGCCGCGTGCCGTTTGATGTTGACGTACGCGCACGACAACACAGCTGAGTCCAATTAAAAGTTAACGAGCCTTCTTCCCTGACAAGAGACAGCAGGTTACCGTGTGAAGAAAGTCACCGTCACCTGTCGGCTTGAACGTGAAAAAAAAACATAATGAGTGATTTAGAACAGCAACAAGTAAGTCACGATGAGTTAGCTGCTTTTAATGTGTGAATATTGTTGTGTCGAGCGCGCGGCAGGGTCATTGAAGGGCTACACGTCGTGCGTGCTAGCAAAGATGGGCTACTGGTGGCATGCTGAGACTAAGCATTTGTTATTGACGCGTAGAACTATTTCTTTAAAAAAAAAAAAAAAAAAAGCAGCGAAAAACAATGCTTGGTGTTACCTAGCCTTCTTACAGCCATGGTATTATGAATATTATTTTAACCCCTGACTTTTCTTCATACACTAGGAGGCTGAAAAAGTGTCTGAGCCTCAGTGGCCCGAGAATGGAGGTGAGTGGAGTGATGGAGAGGATGGGACCAACATGGACTGTGGGCTCCTGCAGGCCATGGCCGAGGAAGACGAGGAGATAAATATCTTCAATGAGGAGACGTTTGGAATGGGTTTGTTTAATGTCAATTTTGTCATTTTGTTGTTTTAAAAAACGATTCAACCTTGTGGTCATAAGTGACACTGGGCCAGTTCAAGCTTGTGGGAAAAGTTGAGGACTGGAAATGTCAAAGGATTTTTTTTCCTTTGGATGGTTTTTAGTCTAGTACTCCTGTCTGTACACCTAAAATGATAGTTTGAAATGATCCCATTCAATGTGACAGCAGGTGTGTGATATTGTCCAAGACTAGTTGCCAAGCAACTACTCCAGATCTTAGATAGGGTCAGACTAGCTGTTTGCCCTTCTGCCAGTTTTTATGCTTTGAGCTAATAAGCTGGGAAATGTATGTACTATACAGATGTAACTAAAACACATTTCTCAAAATGACAAACTGTTTTTACTTAAATACAGTTTTGAGTTGGATTGTCCTAAATCAATTTTCTGACATGCTGGCATTGAGTTTACTGAAAGTAACCTCAGCCTTCTTCTACATGCATCTGTGTTGTAGATCTTGATACTAATGGGCCCACAGAGGACCCCAGTGGTGGTGTCCTTCAGTTTGGAGAGCCACCACCTCCACCTGCAACGCCTCCACCACCAGACCCCAGACCCGTGCCTCCTCGCCACAGATCCCCCTCCCCTCCCAGACAGAGGCAACAGTATATGCCACGGGCTCCCGCTGGGCAGCGTGGCAGAGGTAGAGGACACAGGGGAGGACTGGGCCGAGGACAAATGTTTGAAGACCCAGCTGTGATGAGGATAGTAGAGGGGCGACCAAGCCTCAAGGTGATGCAGGTTAATGTATTTATTATCTGAAAAAATGTACATCATCTCTGAGCAGACTGTTTTTCATTGTGGTCATTGTTTTTACTTCTAAGAGTCTTGACAGTGCCATAGTTGACTGTGGGAATGCCATGTTCCATAAAACATTTGAGGATGACGTAAGTGGCAACTTTTTAGAGACGTTTTACCTTTTTTGTTTGAGCTCAAAATGTTTCGCTGTTTACTTTTTTTTTGTCCCCTCTTTAGTGGATGGCACCTTCTCACAGAAAAAACAGACGAGTCTCGGGATCACTACTACAGGTTAAGATAACTCAAGATGTTGATGTAATTTGTATGATGGTGTTTTACTTTAACAAATAGTTCTCTTATTCTGTTCTGTTTCTTAGGACAGTGCTATAGTTTGTGTGATTGATGGCCACAGAGGCAGAGGTCAGCACTTGACCTCCAACTTCCTGGATTTGCCATATCCTGTCTCTTCCTTCAGGGGCAGGAGAGGGGATGTCAGAGGACCCTACTACAGGAGACAGTTCAGCCAAAGAGTCCCCTCTCAGGTGCATAACCATTTGTGCTGAGTTGTATGAGAACGTCTATAAACTGCATATTTGTTACTTCAGTATGAAGCTGTTGACAGTAGCAGGTAGCTCAGCTTAGTATAAAGACCAGAAGGTGGGGCTATCTGTCTTTGTTCCAAAACGACAGACTGTGGATAAAGATGAAAATAGCCGCCTGACGTCACTCACTATTTCTTCGAGCTCACTCAGTGATAGTCTCTGCATTTTTCTTGTCTCACAGATGCAGGCACCAGTAATGCCAGGATCACCCATCTTCTCACGTCAACCTTTGACCCCGCGGCAACATTACCATCAGGTTTATTCCACAATCAATTAGACCCGCACTGATACATTAATGCAAATGGCTGATTAATTGTCCTGACTCATGATCATTTTTGTGCTGAATCAGACGGGGAGATTCATGTTCCCTTCGACCCGTCGCTGCCCCTCCACTCCTCAGTCTCTGGCTCCTAAAATGATGCAACTTCGCTTTGGTGCCAACTCACCAAGACCGTCCTCCTTTGACAGCCCCTTGTCTAATCCAGTGCAACATTTCAGGTGTGTGATCTGGTGCATCTCACTTGACTGTTTGATTTGCGGTCTAAAATATTTGTCAGCAAAGTATCAAGTATATTTATGACTTAGCCGCTTCGTCCATCACTCATGAGTGTTTATAAAACTCTCAATGACTTAAGATTCAAAAATGTTTTGAATTCCTGGCATTCATGCAAATGTATAAGTTGAAATAATGAATCACTTCATTTTGCCATTGGACAGTAACAAGTACATTTAAATATTACTTTTGGAAGTACATCTTCATGCCACACCCATTACTTTGAAACAGCTCTTTCTTTTATTGTCGAAGGGAAATCTGGGCCATATACTGTAAGAGAGGAAGAAAACCAACCAGAGCCAACTCCTTCACTGTCAGTCATTTATGAGCAGCTCAGTTTGAACTTGGCAGTGTCCTAAAGAGAGCTTCATTTGAGAGAGATGAGGCTGAGGATTCTTCACTAGGCCTTACCTTAAGCCCATGTTTGAAGTTTTAGAAATAATAGGTTCCTTTTGGTCTAAATATATGTCATATTTATGATGCCGCCCAACTCGCATGTGTGTCAAGGTATGTAACATTCCTGTCCAGATGAACTTTTAAACAGACAATTTGTAGGACCTGGCTGTCATTTTCTTGATTCTTTTTTTTTTTGTGTACAAAAAGGTTGTTGTGTTCAGTAAATAGCAGAGATGGGAATTGTGGCTTCAACAAGTCATCTCCATGCCATGTGTTTGTTCTGTTCATTCACTGAACCAGCTGATTCCAATCAGCACAGCTCTACAGCCAGGAAGATGAGCTAATTAGTGAATGCACCTGGTTCAGTGACTGAGCAGAACAAATACATGGCATGGAGATGACTTGTTGAAGCCACAATTCCCAACTCTGGTAGATAGTCATATAATAGAGTCATTTAGTAGGATTTACACGTTGACTAAAGTAATGGAGCTGTGCACTTTGTCGACCTTTGCTGTTTAGAGGAAATGCATCATTTGTCAGATTTTTCATGTAAAGCAGAAAACTGAGTCTGTCTGACCTACAGGTATCCCGGCCCCGTGACCCAGCTCCACCCCCAACACAAACGATTACTAAGTCAAAAACAACGTATATTCCAAAGGTTGGTTCCTACATTGAGTAAAAATGTTGAACTTGTCATACTCAGTATGTTGGGGGAAAAGGAATGGGTTTATTTACCTAAGGTATGATCTGCATGTAGAAAATCAGAGGGCTGGGATCCTTACCGTAACCTCATGACGGCCAAAGAAAAGGAGTGGATCACCAGACTGCAGATGATTCAGCTACAGAGTGAGAATCCTTACCTGGAGGACTACTACTACCAGGTGGGACGACATCACCCTAGTGTCGTCATTGATAGTTAATTTTGAGTAAATAACTGAACTTTTGCTCCTTTTTTAAGAGAAAGAAATTGAATTTTCAGAGCTCATGTATTGAAACTTTGTCATAGGAGTACTATCGCCGGATAGAGGCCAAGATGGCTGAGGAGGAGCTAGGCATCAGAATGAAGAGGGAGCCACCCAAGCTGACCACACCGTACATCACAAAGACAGACTCTTACACACCAGGTTCTTGTGCTGTCACCTACATTGACTTACTGTCTCACCTGTTGCCGTTTGATGTGTCCTAGAGGGGTTCCCCTCATACTCTGTGACCAGTGTGGCCCTTGTTGTTCTAAAAATATCGGTGTATTCTGTGAAACTGCACTAAATTTCAAGCCTCTTGTTCTTCCAGTGGTGCACATTGAAGGCTCTTTAGGTCAAGTTGCTGTGTCCACATGTTACTCGCCTCGCCGCGCAATTGGTGCAGTTCATGCAGTTCAAGCTCAGGGTCCACTTGAGGTGAGTTGTGTGTTTCAGGCAAATCATAACATTGTGGAAGTCGATCAGTCTGCACTGATACTGAGACTGTTATTTCCACATTACAGGAACAAAGAGACACCAAACAGCAGCGGTTAGAGGTCCTCAGCAAAATAGAAACGGTAGCTGCTCATCATTTGTTTCGATGCAGTTGGATGTCTGATTTGATTTTGTTTTTACTTTTTTCCTTACACTTGGTCACTTGTTGTGCTCTGCAGTTGTTCATGACTCTGTTGGAGGTGGAGGAAAAGCAGAGGATGAAGGCCACAGTCTTATCTGAAGCAGAAGAAAGGAGGCTAATGGAGAAGACCCAGAGGAAGGTGGAGTACATCTACTCCCAGCTGCAACACCACGACCCTGTGTGAGTCATATCCACTCCTGAAAGAAGTGATACATATTGTGTACATGCACAGTTTTTGGTCTTGTACTGAAATTGCACCAACTTAGTTAAGATTTTGATGGACACTGAAACTCAGCAATTAACTTTCTGATGTAGAGATTCAGGAGGGGAGTTTCTTCCTTTCCTGCTGGTCTCAAAAGGCAAAAAGCTACTTGCACGCTTGCTGCCGTTCCTGAAACACGATGCCGCAGTGAAAATCTTGTGCATTGTGACTTCTAATCTTCCTATGCTGATGAGCAGAGATGCTGAAGAGGTATGGGGTGTTATTAATGTGATGTTCTTTTTAATCTAATAAAACCCATGAGATGAAAATTCTGATTTAAAGCTTTACTGTTGTACTTTTACTGATTAATCGTTTGGTCCTTAAAATGTCAGAAAATAGTAAAATTGATTAAATTGAATTAAACTTAAAGTATAATGAGGGTTTATGATTTTGTTCCCATATATATTTACATACGCTGTTTAAAGGTCTAGAGTCAACCTTTGTTGTTTGTCGTCTCTTGGTTTTGTAAAACTACTGGAATGAATCTTACGACTTCCACTTTTCAGGCACTTCCAGTTCTCTACCCTCCCCTTCGAGATGTGATTGGAGGCCTGGCATTCAGCCAGCTCATTAAGGTCCTGAGAGATCTAACATCATCGGAGTCTCTATCGGCATATGAGTCTCTTACACTAACATGTCAGAACAAGGTGTGTGCTTTCTCGTTGACTTTTATTTCCTGTCATTTTATTGCAAGTTTCAGATGTTTGCTCATTGACTGCTTTTCCTTTCAGTTTGGACTGTCCTTACTGTATGCCCTCTTGTCCCATGGAGAGAAGCTGCTGTCCTCAGGTGTTCCCTTAGAGCCCAGTATCGGTGACTTTGAGACGTGGTGGGTCTTTTTTTGGTCAGATATTCTTTTGAAGTGTTGAATTTCAATATTCTTCTTGGATTTTGACATGTGTCCCTGTCGTCCTGTAGGACTGACACAATATTCCAGGTGGCAGGACAGCTGTCCCAGTGTTCACTGGTGGAGCCACTCCTTCTGCCCTCAAACCTGCTCACGCTCTTCTGCCGTTACCTGGATAAGCGAACTGTGCATCAGCTGAAAAGCAACATGGAGTAAGCTGTTTTGATAAACAAAAGATATATTCACACTGTCAACAAATGAAATATGTTGGACCCTGTCTGATTCAAATATCTTTTATGTAGGTCTGCGACTGGATTCTTGGCTCTTCCATCTTAAGGTGGACTGAAGCTAATGAGCTAATGACCAGGTTGTAGTGAACACTAGAGTGAAAGGAGTGGAAGTGCAGCCCTGACAAAAACTCCTCGGTGTTCATTACAACAAACTATGTAATATACTCTGAAATGTGTTAAAATGCCTTGATTCTTATTCCTTTCCCTCATCCCTTCACATTTTTGCACTCTCAAACTGTTTCCCTTTTTTATTTCCTTTATCTGATATTTTTACTTTCCTCCCTTTGGTCTCCTTTAGATACATCAGTGCAAGTTACTCAAACTTCAGACTTTTTCTCTTTCATTTCTTTTTGTTGCCAAGTGTTGAAATCATTTCATGAAGATCGCCAGGTAATGTAGTTTGTAAGATTACATGAACTTGCAGCTGGCGCTGATTTACTTACCTGGCATCCAACAAATATGATCTGAAACAAAATCAAATGTGGTGACCAGGTCGAGGATTGTATACTAATTTATTATTGTACAGCTGAACCTATATGTTCATTATAATAACCATTTAAAGAAGTTGTCGTGGCATGGGCCATCAACATAAAACCATGCAATTTTGGGTTTTTGTAAAAAGCATGCATTGTGTATACATATGTAGTCATACTAATGATGTATTTGTAATTTTCCATGTTAGACGTTTCAGTTGTAAAGCAATTTTTATTTATTGTAGCTTGTTAATTTGGAAACAGGAATAATTTAAACTGCACCCTTGTAGAGCACTTGCAACATAAATAAAAAAAATCTTTAAAAATGCTCATCAGTTTGCTCTGGTATTCAGGACTTTCATTAGAGCAAGTGAAGGACATTGACTGTGGAAGCAGCATACTTTACTCTTCTTTGTGTTGGTAATAGACTGAGCAAAATCAGATAGACAACTTCTTAACAAGCCATGATGAGTCTTGTTACTGTCCTATGAGGTTACTATTGACTGGTTTAGATCAAACCTCTTACAAGTCTGTGATGCAGACACTGTGGGTTTTTCCTGAACTAAACTACTTGTCCTGTTTTGTGCTGAAACGCCAGTGTGTGACATTCCTGAAGGCAGAAACTGGCGGTGGAAGCAAAACAAGATGTGACTCTGCACACTGTAAGTCCCTAAAGTTGCAGAATGCAAATTTTAATTTTCCTAATGCTGTGAAGCACAGGGCAAATTAAAGTTGGGTATTTGATTCGCAGGGCAAATTATGTCTGGTGGTCCACTAATGAGAAACTAGAACAGGAGACGCTGCAGAAAAAGGAGGAAGTTGCACAGTAACTGTGAGGCAGGTAGGAACAGGCTTAACCACCAGAACCACACACTTATTCATGTGATGGGTGACGGGTTCAAATGCACACTTGAGTGATTTAATGCACTCCTATATGAGACCCTGACTCTAGACTGCTATAATATAACATCTTTCCCATTTTAATGTGTTTTGGTTTGTCAGCGACCAGATTGTTTAAAAGTTATATAAAATCTTAGCATTGGCAGACATTTAATATTGTCGTGTGGCCTCCAAGTCAGCAGGAATGTAGCACCACAGTGGATAAACAGACTCTGTCTCTGCATGTGTTTACATGTTTGAAATAAATTGTCCTTTAGATTCTTAGCAGTAAACAAGGGCAGAGATTAAGGGTGACACCTTACAGTGTAAATATCTAACAATTGAATTATTCATTCTTATTTTCTCATTACTTTTCTGACTATGTTGTGTGTAGGTTTTATACAGTGGATACTGTATTCTTGGCTTTGTGTCACCAGTAATACAGTATAATGGCACAGCATTGTGTTTGAGGTCTCTAAATTATGGCTGTCTTGAATCGGGATGTCTGTGTTTATCAAACCCTCTGTCCCAGGATGGCTGGCTCTAAAGTAAACAGCAACAGGAGGTGTTGTTCCCCTGCTCAAGAGAAATCAGTGTTTATATCAAACATTAAGACTGAGAAGTTTCTCTAGATTCAACAAGTTGGAAGTGTTGTGTAGAAATATTTTAGTCTTTAAGAGCATAAAGTTGTTTGATTTGAGTGCTGCTCACAGTGGACGGTAAATCATCTGGTAATGCTTTGATATGTCATCGCTCCATCATCAGATATATTGACTCTCACTGTGTCTGCAGCTGTCAGTCTGTTTCTCTGCAGCAGGTTTAAAGCAACATTGTCGTCAAGCTGAGTTGCCAACCAGCTTTGGACACTCAACAGTTGGCAGATTCCACTGGCTGTAAACCAAACACTGAGTCAGAGCCTCGTTGGCTGATCTCCGTAGAGCAGCTGCACACATCTGGGCAGGGGTACACATTGCATTGCAGACATCCTTGTTGAACAGTTGCTGCTCTGTGGTCTTGAGTCCCACATTTTCTTTATTTAATTTTTTTTTCAACGTTAAACAGAGCGACGCACTAACATCCTGACCACCAGCTCAAGCCAAACCACAGCACTGGGGTGGTGAGAAGCAGCTTCAACAGTAACAACTGTCTCATTACATGAACTGACACTGGTTGGCGTTGTATCAAATCATGACAGCTGTGTGTTTAAAATAGTTTTAGGTTTTGTGCTGATTGTACAGGTGCTCAAGGGCAACAAATGTCAATCAGGAGGTACAAGACAAAAACCCAAAATGATGCACGTTAGTCGTATTCAAAATCGCCTTGACAATGTGACATCTAAGTGTTTTTGTCCTTTTATGGCAGATGCGAAGCATGCATGCTTTGAAACCAGGAATTGCTACATCTGCATCCTGCATTCATGTCACTGTCACAGTGTCACCCACTAAACAGGAAGTAATCTTTTGGTGAGTCATCATTTGATGTGCAAGTCATTGTCTGGTTTACAGTTATTTCGCAGGAACATATTGTAGGTGTCAAGTGACCTCCTGACCTCACTGTGTGCAGTTTAAGTCACATATTAGTTTTTGTCCAATTAAACTTTCCTAGATTATTAAAATATTTATTGCCTGCTTAGATATATATTTTTAAATGCATGGGAATCCAAAGGAGCAGTAATGAATCAAAAGCCACATTTGTTGCCATGTGGTTAAAATTTAGACAGATGGTTTGTCAGTGGCATCAGAGGTGCTGAGTGAGTTTGTTGAGAAGCCAAGTATGTGAGAGGTCTGGGTGGGCTGGGGAGCGGGACGTTAACCTCTCCTTGACCCCATAAGAAGAGGATTTGGACTTTAGGTGAGGAATCTATGTGAAAGGTGAGATATCTTTTCTCTTTTTACCTATTTTTTTCTTTAAATATACAAGGGGCCGCTCTCATTCACCAACAGTGTGTGTGTGTGTATGGGCTGGGACCATGGAGACGTTATGGGCTCAGAGATGTGAATAGAGGATGAAGCTCACTCACAGTTTCCATCATGTTACCTTTTAAAATGGTACCTAACGTCATCATTGTCATAAAACCCATTCACAAATCAGACTGTGTATAGTCCAGACAGGTTGTACACTGAGCTTACCTCACTGAATTAGTCAGACATGTAATAATGAGTTTGCTGTTACAGTAGATGTTTCAGTAGACTTAAATACATAAAAGTTGCTATAAAAACTCTCCTTTAAAGTAATTATTGGAATAAAATGCTGCCTAGACGTTGCATGTATGTATTTGTGTTGTTTTGTCACTGGTGGAGTCATTTGGGTGATTTATTAGGATGGTTTGGCCCAGTTTCTGTTTGTTAAGCAGTCTGCACTGTATATTTTAACATGGCTGACTAATATTTTAACCGTTTTTTTTTTCATAGCTTTTTTTAAATACCTTAAGGTGCATGCACTCTCCAGGGGAACATGTTAAATGCTTTGCAGCATTACATGCCATTAAGAGGTGCTGGCCAACATCATCAGGGCCAACACCTTGAAGCAGAATATTGATACTTCATAGATGAATTCTCTGTTAGGGATATTTACGGTCAGGTACATGTGAGTTCTTGGTTTTATAGTCTGCACAAATCAGTGCAGAACAACCGTCGTCCTTTATGGGTCTACTGTGATGCACCAGTTCATCACTCACTGTCCAATCTGGTGAACTCCCTCTCTTTGCTTCTCTGTCTCTCTCTTAAGTGTTAATGTGCTTTAAGTGCCCAATTATTCAGTTAGTGTGTGTGTACACCTCGGGTGTCTTTCCTAACAAGAGGAGGAGGAGGGGGTGAGGATGTGGAGACCAGGAGCATCCGCAGGACGAGGTGGTGAAAGGAGGGGCACCTCAGACCAGAGTGTATATTAGACCCTCACGATCAGGGTACGTTGCCCAATCTGGAACATCTGCTTCAAGCCTCCTCATTCTCCTGCTGGGTCTAAACACATTTTTGTGTGCTCCAGGTCCACCATGTTGGGGCGACTACTACTCCAGGGTGCAGTGATCCTTTGGCTGGTGCAGACAGCATACACAGGTGGTGAGTGTCTGAGGTGCAGAGATCAAGGCCCCTGCTGTGTGAAATTGTGACAGTTGTGTTCAGTTCTTTTGTACTGGGGTGTAATTTGTAAAATATTAAACGTTTTCATGACAGTAAGTAAATGCAAACACTATGGTGACATTGGACAGTTCATCCAGAAGTAGTGCAAATCAGACAGTTAAATTCTTCCATAATAAATTCAGCTGTGTAGTTTATTGTTTCTGGGACCTTCTCTGTCTCTGTTCATCAGTCATGATTTTAAACGTCTCAGTCTCAGCCCCTGTGGTTCACATTATTTCCCCTCTTGCTGTGTTTGATGAAAAACATCTCTCAAAGGAAATTATGTCAGAAAACAAACCATATAAGACTGAAAATGTGTCTGTGCTGTGTGCATCGTTTTTTCCCCTCAAAGTTCAAATCTGTTGCTAGAATTGGTTTCTTTACAATAGTGTTTTGTGAAGGCTGCTATATGTGCCATTTTTCTTTTATTCACTGTGATACTGTGTAATTGTAGCATTCAACTCAGTTATGTAAGACTTAATTCATGGGTTTTACCTGAGAAGTCTTTCATGTGAAACTGGGCTTGTGTTGAAGGTACTGTTTATTACTTGGAGAGAAATCATTAAGACAAGTGATTAAACTCCATCCTACATGTGTTTATATATCTTTTTACAATCCGTGCTCACATCTCCTGTGTTATTGAAACCCTGTTTAAATACTGTGACACTTCAGACTCCAGTCTTGTGGAGTGAGAGTACAACCTGCTGATGAGATGAAGGAGAGATGAGACAAATGTCTTTCTGATGGTCGGGTTTGCCTGTCAAATTTCAAACGATCATGTTAACCCGAAATCTTAGCAACGCGAGCCGTGTAGCTCTTCCGTGTGGTTGGCCTTCACCCAGCTTTTCTTATGATGATGCGAAGCAGCCGTATATTCTGTTTTCTCTTTAACCGACAGTCTCAGTTTGTGAAATCAAAGGCAGCTTGGCTTCAGTGGCAGCAGCCATCTAAATTTAACATCCCTCTGTGAGATGGGAAGAGAATGGTTTTACTGCTTGGATACAGTCACTCCACTGACAGTCCTCCTGAAAATGTTCAACCATACCCCAAGACTGGAGTTAATACTTACACATATGCCTTTTTAGCCATTTCCATCTTGTGTAATGTCCTGATGACAATGAACATTAATAATTGAACTTTATGATTGATTTCTTTAAAGGCAAAACCCTGCGTTGTTTCATGGGTTTCATTCCTTTCATTTATTAGCAGAACAATTAAATTTGTACCATAGTGACCTGGCAGTAGTTTTACATTAAAAATGTTGTGTTTAAGGTTATGGTGCTGCTTCTGGAGTATCCAATGGACAAGGGCCACAACCTCATGGTGAATCCATCGCATTCCTTACTCTTATGTACTTTTTGTCTTTATAAAATATGAATTATTATTGCAGTTGTGGAAGGCTGACACACACCAGAACTTTAGTGTCATGTCTTTTATTTTTTAGGAAGGATACCCCAAAATGGTGGAGGTGTAGGAAGAATGCTGATACCATCAAAAGGTAAGTTAGCAGCATATCTTAAAGCCCTGAACTCACCTGTTACTATAATTTTGAGATTTTGTTATTTCTCTTTTAGGTGTGGGTCAGGCGATGGGTGCACAAAATGGATATGGTAGATACCCAACAAAAGGAGTAGGTTAGTGATTACAGGGGGTGAATATTACATAAAAGTCATACAAGTTGATCTTATCTGAGTAATTTTCATAATGTTACACTCAGGTTATGGACCAGGAGCTGGAGTTTCAAGTGCAAATGGAGCAAAATCTAATGGTAAATCTGGTTTCACACCAGTAACACTGTACAAATTCAGTACATTATCATTGTATTTACCACATGTACAATCTCATTAAGGCTATGGAGCAGCAGCTGGTGTGACCAATGGACGAGGGATGAAAGGTATGTTTACTGTGTACCTGTAGTCACTTTCAAGCAAAACATCAGATCATATGGTGGATATTATGCATTTTGTTTTTCAAGGCTATGGTGCAGCAGCTGGCGTGACGAATGGACAAGGTGGGAAACAACAGGGTAGGTAGTCTGACATAAATCACCCTCAGCTCAGACAAAAAAGGTTTAAAACTGATGGGTGCCGAAGGGGGAATTTTAAACCAACAAATATCCACAAAAGCAATTTCCTGCATGTGTTACATTGCTAAGCTAATGCTCAAATAAAAGGCTTAAAAGGCGGATGTTAAAAGTTGGTTGCAGCATGTCCTGCAGTTTTAAAATGTGTCACTTTTTCCCCACTAACCTTTATCTCTGCATGCATTGTGTTTAACCATCTAATCCAGGAGGAAATCCAGCAGTTTTACCTGGTGGAAATGGAGCTAAATCCAATGGATATGGTGTTCAGGCTGGCCCAGCCAGTGGACAACAACTGAAAGGCAACGGTAGTATGATGCTGTAAACACATCCATATACACACATATATGCACTGAGAAACAACACTGTTCAGTTTAAATTTTCTTTATGTTACAGGCTACGTTGCTCAAGCTGGTGGATATGGTGGACAACAAACCAAAGGCAATGGCATTTTACATGTGATGATATCCATCCATCCATCCATTCATTCATTCATTCGTTCTCCCACCTATCCAGGGCCAGATGGTCCCATCATTTGAGAAGTTTTATCTTTTAAACTTAAACTCATACAGTCTCTTTAATCTTCAGGCTATGGAGTCCCTGCTGCTGTTGCACTAAATGGAAACAGGGGCCATCTGAATGGTAAGTTCACAGTTTCAGTCATGTAAAGACAAGCCTTTTTATCGGAGCTAATTAGGGTCTTGGTGTGTCTTGCCCTCACTGGCCTTTTAGGTTATGGTCCTGCAGCAGGTGTTCTGGGTGGAAATGGACGTAAACCCAGTGGTGAGTGAATACTGATAATTATTCTCTGTTTAGTATATTACGCATAGCAATACGCTTCACATTGTAGTATCTCAAAATAACAAGCAGCACAAATACAACAGCACATGAATTTAATCAAATTATTTTGAATATTTAAAAAAGTCAGTGCCAGCTGAGGCATTTATAGGAAGTTTTGATTTTCACTATTAAATTTGATGAGCAGAGATAGAAAACATTTTGTTTTGTCTATGCAGGCAATGGTGCTGCAGCTGCTGCACATAATGGACTTACAACAAAAGGCAACGGTAGCTCCTACATTTTCATACTATGTCAATGTTTATTGATCCAGATTAATAATGCAATCAATGATAAATACATACAAATACAAACAGATGGTGGAAGAGCACCATGTTGCAGTGAGTTCCTACAGTGCTGTATGTGGATTAATTAAAACCTCTGTCTGTTAGGTTATGGTGCTGCAGCTGGAGTACCTAATGTAAATGTGGCTAAGACAAATGGTAACGCCTGGAAAAACCAAATTTTAAAACACATTTTAATAAACAAATGTGAGCAGTATCACATCTGTCCTAATTTACCTTTAGGTCAAGGTGCTGCAGGTGGCCCATCCAATGGCAACGGGGCAAGACCAAATGGTGAGATGTGGCAAGGGGCAGCCTGGTGTTTTCTGGGTTTCTGACATATAAAACATATTCTTTTGTTTTACTTATGAAACTTAAGCGTGTCTGTGTATTTAAAAGGACAGGGAGTAGCTGGAAATAAACCCATGAAGGGATATGGCCAACCAACTTATGGGGCAGGTAATTCATCTTCTGCTGCTTTCTTGTCATTCTTGTCAAACATTCATTTTGACACAAGATTTATACATCTGTCCTCCAATGATCCAAGGTCCAGGGGTGGGAATGGGAACCTCCAGAGGTCTTGGAGTACCTCAACTTGCCAGGAACCAAGGGAAAGGTGAGTGAACGTCATGGCACAGAACTGAGGTCACCTCCTGAAACACCATTAATGTCTATCTTTAACTGTTCCTCCAGCATATGGCAGTAATGGTTTTAATGGTTATGGAACTCAGCCCATGGGAGGTGAGTCATACAGCCAAGTCTGCATTGATTTCACTTATGGGATACTATGATGAATTAATCATAAATGCTTTATATTAATAAGTTTACACTCTATGCATAGGGTTCAATGGTGGCTATGGCCATGCTGGTTTGGGTCTTGGACCTCAGTATGGCAATGGAGGGATGAAGGGGCCAAAGCAAGGTAGGAACATCTCCACTGTTTATTGAAAATATCTGATTTTGGATGTTTTCATATTTTGAGATTACATAGCCCTCTCTACAATTCCCTGGACTGATTTGATCATTTCAGGCTACAGTGGTGCAGCTGGTGTGGCCAATGGACAAGGTGCAAAAGCCAATGGTAAATTTGTAAATATTATATAAATATTGCATGCAGTAATGGGAAACTATTAGAAGCATCTGAAATTATATTGTTGTTAAATGTGCAGGTTATGCAGGAGCCAGAGCCCCTAATGGAAATGGAGCCAGGTCAAATGGTGGGTCAAAATGCAAGACTTGTGTTATTTATATTATATTATACATTTATAGTATAAGATTAATATTACAATTTCTGTCTTTGTGACTGTTAAGGTTATGGACACCCAAGTGGTGGAGCTAGCAAGCCAGCAAAACCAGGTAAGAGCACTGTCACAGTCACATAGATATAATTATTAGATTCTTAGGTGACCTGAGGACGATTTAACTTAACTCTGTTTTTTTAGGCTATGGCAACTTTCCAAATGGGTATGGTGCCAAACTTAATGGTGAGGCTGACTCTTGTTTTTTCAAACCCTCTTTGATTCAAACTTAAACAATATCTAAATCAAATTATAAATCTATGAATGTTGTACAGGTTATGGAGCCAGCAGAGGAGCTGGAATGAGACCCCAACCAGGTACTACTTGTATTTATTTATTTTAAACATACCACAAGTTAAAGCTATATATGGGAAGTGAGGTGTAGATCTTTTTCTGATGATTACTTTGTTCTCTAGGTTATGGAAATGGAGCTGTCCACAGTGGATATGGAAATAAACCCAATGGTAGTAGATCTTTTACTTTGTTGAATAAAAGCTGTGGTTTACTGTGATGGTATTTATGTGATAATGTGTTTTGACCTGAGGTTATGGAGCTGCAGCTGGAGCTGGTGTTCCCAATGGATATGCACCCAAACCCAATGGTACATCCTGTTAATATGCACCTTACATAAAGTAGTTTATTATTATTATAATGAAACTGTCAACATTTGAAACTAATACAAGTGAAATACAATGCACATTGTTATATATATTTCTTTTCAGGAATATTCACATCAAAAGTAAAAACATATAACAATGTCAATTGTTATTCACTTCATGTCATATTTTCCCTCTAGGTCATGGAGCTGCACTCGGTGGATATGGGGGTAAACTGAATGGCGAGCTCCAGCTATCTGCATTTATTTGAAGTTGGAGTTATTCATTGGCTCTCAGTTTTATTTGAGTTCAATCTATGATGGTCAGTTTATCTCTGCCTGAGAAGGTGTCACTATAATCACTTTGTGTGACATGTACTGCAGGGTACGGAGGGCCAAGCAGAGGCATAAACCCACAAACTACCAAAGGAGTCGGAGCAGTGTCACCCGGTGAAGGAACTAAATCGTTGGGCAACGGTAGGCTGTTGTAAATTATGCTTGTTATGGTTTCCAAATAAAAATAGTGTAAGGTTTCACTTATGCATCTCTGTCTGGTTCTCAGGTTATGGCATGTTGCCAAATGGGATGGGTACAAAAGGAGCAGTAGCTTCCAATGGCATGGGCCTAAAAGGTGGAGATTTCTCACCAGAGCAGCCAAGTGCAGCACCACAGGAGGGCATTGCACCTCAACAAGCAATAACTCAAGGTGCAGCTCCTGTCGTCCCTGAGCCAACCAGTGGTATCCTTGTTATGGTGACACAGGAGAAATTTCAGAAGCTGCCTTTGCCGGTGGCACAAGGAAAAAGCTACAAGCAGATGCCGCTAATCCCTCTGGCTACACCAGAACCAGCACCAGCGTTTCCTCAGGGCAATGACCCACAGCTTGCACTTGAGCCCACACCTGAGCCTGCACCCCTGGGCCCACAGGGCAATGGCCCGAAGACAGCCACATCTGGACCTGCACAAGTGGTTCCCCAGAGTAACCCAGCACCAGAGCCTGAAGCAGTGTTTCCTCAAGGCAAGTACCTTAAACCTGAATCTGTGTGGTGTAGCCATTACAACCCTTCCACCCTCCCCTCACTGTCGTATCCCTACACCCCACCCCAAAACCTGTGGAAACAAATTTTAATGTTCTACATGGATATGTGCACCTTTTGGTATGTAAATGTGTCAGTGTGTGTGGTTTTACTTGCTCAATATGCTTTTCACTTTTAGAAAAATATTGATAATGATGTAATGCAATGTTGTAGTTTATTTTCATCTAACAAGTCATTGTGAATCACTGTACATTTGTATCACTGTGTACAACTGAGAATTACACACAGTTTTTTTTCATTCATCAATGGAATAGTAGATAGATGAGAAGATGACTGGAGACTGTCAGCTTTCGGCCACCTCAGTTCTCTTACTTCACGTCTCACTTTTGTGTTTCTAACCCTAACCCCAGCAATTTTGATTAGCCTCTCAACTATCTGTCAGCTTAATGCTTTATAACATGGTGCTTTTGAATTTTGAATTTGTAGTTTCACTGCAGATGCACCTGGACCAAAGCAGCGAGTTTGAAAAGACATTTCATGTGCAGGATTTTTGTTTACATTCTGTTTTTATGAATGTTGGTACAGTATTATTTACCTAAAATGGTATGTGTATATAAATGTTGATGCAATGTATGGCCTCTAGGTTATGTGACAGGAAGTGCTGTGCCTGAGCAAAAAGGTGCAGAGGCAGACGCTGTGTTTGGGGTAGACAGCACCAGTGAAGGAGATACTGTCCCTGAAAGCACCACAGCCATGAAAACCAAAGCTGTTCCTGAAACAGTGGCAGCTAATGGTGCAGGGAGCGTCATCCCTGAAGAGGCACTGGCTGTGGGTTCACCTGTGGTTGCGCCTGAAGAAGCAAACATCAAGAGTCAGTCTGAGGCAGCAGGACCTGTCAGCCTCGGGGTCAAAGGTCTCCCTACAGGGGGAACTGGGGCAGCTGGTAAACTATGTCTTGCTATGGGTTTGTGTGTTTGCTGGTGTTGGACTGCATGTGTACAGTACATGTTGACTGAAATCTGTGTTTGTCCTAACTCCAGTCTGTTGGTGAATTATGGTCTTTATGATCACTCAAATGTCTGACAGGATTCATCAGACTGCAGGATTATGTTGTGTTTATGGCTAGAAATCACTTGAACTTACTTGTAATCTTAGTGAAATGTATTCACATCAAATACTATCTGAACCCATTACAATGTATTTTAAATACCATACTAATAACATGAGTAAAGATGGAGAAATCCTGACCTGAGGGTGAATTCTAGCCTCTTCCTGTAGTTTTCACCGTTTAGTTGTACAGTTTTTTATGTTTGTGAATGTTTTTGTGTTGCATGCTCTTCTCTGCTGTGTCAGCAGATGACCAATAACTTGTTGATTGTTATATCTGTCACTTTGAAAGTAATGTTTTGGGAAATGTGCTTATTTGCTTTCTTGTTGAGAGGTATTTAAGATTATATAACACTGTTAAATGTACTGTAAAGCTGGGGCTAGCTATTTGCCCAGCTTTTCATAAAGACTGACAATAAGTGGAAACAAACTAAAACAATAACATGTTAATTTGTGAACTTTGGAGCTGCCTGCAGGTGTATTTTGTTAGTTTTAGCAGAGCCAGGGTTAGCTGTTTCCCTCCTACTTGCAGACTTTATGCTACACTGAAGTAAGCTTGGATGTAGCCTTACATTTGAAGCAAGAAAGTGACTGAAGGAATTTCCCAAATGTCAAACTATTCAATTAATTTTTGTAGCTGGTTGAGAATTAACTAATATGAATGTTAATGTTGTGTTTCTTGTGAAATTTCTACTTTTTGTTAATAATGTCTGATTGTTTTTTTCTAATAATTATATACATTTCAGTTGGTGCCCTTGGTGCATGTGCTATACTGTGTGTTTTGTTTACCCTGTGATTTAAGATTACAGTCTTTATTAAATGGTGTTGCATGTGCAAACACTTTTAAGGTGATGTAATAGATAGGTCATTTCCAACCAAGCCCTG
This sequence comes from Caranx ignobilis, assembly GCA_021432705.1. Taxonomy (NCBI): domain Eukaryota; kingdom Metazoa; phylum Chordata; class Actinopteri; order Carangiformes; family Carangidae; genus Caranx; species Caranx ignobilis. Next base: position 9,586,236 of record MU269988.1, read on the forward strand.
ATTTTTTTTGCTCTGTCCTTCTGCCTTTTAGTGAATGGAGGGGGAGCTTCAGTGTCCAAGGGACAGGGGTCTAAATCAACGAAACCTGGTAAATATTTCTGTAATGTTGAGGAATAATGTGCCCCAGACAAGTCTGACATGATGTCCCGCTTCCAGGGATCTGTGTGTTTCCCCCTGAATAACTGAATTGTGTTTATGATATATTTACATACACTTTATTCTAGACTGTGGACCGTCCGGAGTGCCAAATGGACAGTGGATGAAAATACCAAGACCAGGTAAACTGAGAGTATTACATTTAGTGTATGCACCTCAGTGACCACCATGCAGTGGTTTTAATGACTTGGGACAGATTTAAAATGCATCACTGAGACATTAATATCTATTGGATTTGTTAGGTTTCTGCCAGATGATGGAAACTCAGTCCACACAGTTTTTTCTTTGTCATTTAATGTGATTTTGCAGGTGCTGGAGCATGGACAGGCACAAAAACAAACTCAGTTGAATGCATAACAGTTTATTATATACAGTTCCCTCATTTGTTTTGAGGTTATGGAGCTGGAGCTGGAGCTGGTGCTGGAACTGGAGCTGGTGGTCCAAATAAATATGGTGCTAAACCCAATGGTAAACCTATTGCATCCTTCATTCTCACCGTTGATATGCATGATCCTGAGAGTGGAACATTTTTCTGGTGAATATTGTAAGCAACAGTTTGACAGATATTGTGTCATTGTTTAGGATATGGTGCCAGTGCAGGAGGATATCCAAATGGAGGAGCTAAATCAAACAAACCAGGTACCTGGGAAAACAACAGACTTTGATGGTTATGATTATTATATTATTATATGTGTCCTGTGTTGTTTCACCAAACAATTTCAGATTATGCTGTTGAGACATTCACTTTTTTTACACTCTGCTTCCGACCAAAGAGTATTTGGCTTTATTAGAGATTCATTTAGAAAACTTGTCAAGGATAACACATAATTAAGAGGAGATAATATCTTCCCTTTGGCCTCATCAGACTAGAAAAATAGAAAATATTAAAAGCATAATCTAACTAAGATTTCTTTTGACCTGGTTACTATTCATGTATTTAACTGTTTATGTATATATTTTGTCCTTTATTGTCCTTATTCTTTATGGTGTACATGTGAAGACCATATTTATCTGTTTATCCTAAGGTTATGGAGTAGGAAGCTACACTGGCCCAGGTCTCAGCAATGGACATGGAGCGGGTAATATTTACTATCAATATAAATATACAGTGAAGCTTGTGCTGAGACATTTCCTTTGTCTTTCACTTCCAAGGATATTTAAATGTACCGTTTTGTTTTACATGTTTAGGTAGATATCCTTATGCAGGGAACCCTAAGCTGCCTGGTGAGTGGATTTTTCTCCATTGTTAGAAATTCATCAAAAAAAAAAAAAAAAAAAAAAAGGGCAAAGTCACAGAAATAATTTTATTTAGTTATGTGGGATGTATTTTCAAATTTTCTTTGCTTTCAGGTTATGGACAAGGAGCATACCTTGGTGCTGGATATGGAAATGGAAACTCATATGGAGGTGCACTTTAAAAAATATACACTAGAAGTTGGCTTTAAGTTTGCCTTAAAACCTGTCTGTAGACTTTTACTGAAGTTCTTCCATTTTCATTTTAGGAAATCCAGGTGTGGTTGAAGCAGGCAAATCCAAATCAGGTAGGCTTCAATAGTGTAAAAGTACAAAATCCATGAATTACATAACATGCAATGAATCTATAATTAGATTATTTATTCATAAAGCTACGTTACTGAGCTCACCCTTGGTCTGTTCACTGAGGTAGCTCATGATGTCTTTTCTTTGCAGGGTATGGAAATGGAAATGGCTACAGTGCTGGTGTACAGCCTGACTATGCAAGTAAGAAGAATTATATAACATTTAACTCATTTAAATCTTTTTTTGCGACAATAGTATTTTTTCAGAGTAACTTTGTCTTCTTTCCCCAGGCCTTGGCCAAGGTGTACCCACTGTTGATGCCAAATCAGGTATGACATAGTTTGACAGTAAAGATTATTTGAAGAGAAGTCTAAGACAAGAGTGCAAGAAATTAGACCAAAAATATGTGCATAGTGAAACAGGCAATAATCTGCTGCTGATTTACAGGTGGTGCCAAACAGATTCCTTACAATGGAGCTCCTGTAGTTCCTGCTGGACTAGATGGTAAGCATACACATGAAACCATGTGTAACCTGAAGGATGTAAGTGTTTAGAAAACAAAGTGAAATTGTTGAAAGACAGGTGAAATGATCCTGGCAGAAAAAAATGTCTGTCAGTTCTTCCAAACTTACAAAATATATTATCTGAAAATGCATGTTAGCATATTCAGTTTTTTTATTTTATTTATTTCACACAGATCAGAATAAACTATGACTAAAGGCATTTTGAGGTGTAAACATGAACAGATGTGATACACCAACTGTTCCTTATCTTTGCAGGAATTAGTCAGTTTGAGCCTCACTCCGCCGGCCTTGGTCCAAGCACCAAATTCAGCAGCATGTATGGTGGTATGTATAATTTAACACATTCAAATCATTACTAACACCGTAAATGAAAGTACTGTCTCTGTAGAAATGATGACCACACAAGCAACACACTAGAACCAAAACTTCTTCCACTGTCATAGGAATGGGTGGTTTGCCTTTTGGTGGCCAGACAGTGGGAATGGATGCAAAGAAATCAAACACCAAGTACGGTACGTCCTCCATGGTCACACTCATTACACAAATCACAACAACATAATGAAGTGTAAAAAGATGAAGGGAACTATGTTTGTGGCTTTATAAGTTTCTGATTAATAAAACCCTACCCTACCCCACCTTGATGGACAGAAATATGAAATCCTTCAACCCAGTTCCTTTCTCATTGTTGACGCGCCGACCTACTCACTGCTTTCCTCACTCTGATGTAGGCATTGGTGGTTTACAGTTTGGTGGACAGCCGTTGAGCACAGGAACTGCTGGAAAGTATGGTACGTCTATTACTGTTGCACAGTTTTGAATTTGAATTGTGTTTGTTAGATGCACCAAAATGTTGACTTTCCACAAACGTGACTGTCCAGCCCATTTAGAATAGATACACTCATATGTAGCGTGTGTCTCAACTCTTTACCTCAGTTCCTCCTGTCTTGAGCAGCCAGAAGTAATGCATTCGTTTATACAGTTTTTGCTTCATCTCTGCTCAGGATATGGAGGTCTTCCCAATGGTGGGCAACTTCTTGGTCTTGGCAGTAATGGAAATAAAGCCGGTAAATATGGTGAGTGAATACCTTTGTTGTCTCAATTGTTGTTTACTGTGTCTCACACAGAAAGTTCCCCCCATTAACATTTTATCATTTATCATTTCTCTTCTGTTCCTATCTCGCTTCTCCACTGCAGGTTATGGAAGAATGCCTTATGAAGCTCAACCAGCTGGACTGAGCCCTGAAGCCAAATCTACTGGAAAATATGGTAGAAACCTTTAAAGTTTTGGCAAATACGCTCATTAGCTTTCCAGTATGGTGGATATAAAGTTAATGGAAGTATCTGTGTAACTAACTACTGGAAGGTGGCTGTACCTTCATACAGGACCAGGCTTCACACAGGACTTTTCCCCTCTGTTTTCAGTGTTTTATGCTAAGCTAAGTTATCCAGCTTAGCAGTGCAGTAAATTGTCCTGCACATAATTTTTCTGTCTAAGCCATGAAACCAAGTTGGTGTTGCAGACAGATATACTCAAAGCTCTGCATGCAGCCTTTGTTATTATGTTGTTTCAGTCCTAATTTATTTAGTAAATTATACATTCTTTCCAAGGTCTGGCTGGAACACAGTATCAACCTGAACCTCTCGGACTTAATGGAAAATTAACAAGCAAATATGGTGAGGTCTAGCAAACACTTCTACCTTCTACATGTCCTTTATTTATCTGTTTTTTACATTCAACTTGTTGTCTGTGTGGCTGTTTCCTTAAGGTGGCAGTGAAGTTCCCTATGCACCACAAGCTCTTGGTTTTGGGGGTGAAGCTAAATCATCTGGGAAATATGGTACATCCTTGTATTAGTTTCTAGTAGTGATTTTTTACTACAGTCTTGTTTTCATCTGCACATTCACTACACGTTTGCTAAATGATTTCACGTCGACTTGTTTGCAGGTAACCAGGGAGTGCAGCAGTCACAGCCCCTTGAATCTGCCTCTCAAGGCAGATCTACTGGAGAATACGGTATTTGTCCATATGTGATTCTCGTTGCCTTGGAAATGTGCAGACCAATTGTACATTTATCTCTTGTTTTGCCTAAACAGATACAGCTGGTTTACCTTATGAGTCGCTGCCTCTTGAGCCAGAGTCAGCTGGAAAATCTTACGGTGCGTCAGATGAAGATGTTTCATTTTCAGCACAAATACACTGCAGTCTCATCTCATCTGTTTCATCTCTGATCTCTTAGTGAAGGGAGAGCTACCCACTCCAGCTGTTGCAGTGGAAAGCGAGGGGGTGTCTGTTGATAGATATGGTAAAGTACGGTGTGCGTTTCTGCATTGTTCCCTCATGTGGCTCCATTGATTTCAGTTAAATGTTTAGCTCTTATCTGCCATTTTCAGAAAATGTGGGCTACATAAATGGACACGTGCAACCTGAAGGTAAAAGCAGAAACATTTTATTCATTATTTATCTTATAGATAATGAATTAAAAATAAAAACAGCAATGAACTCTCCTTCCCTTTCCCTCTCCTCCATAGTTGTTGCTTTTCCTGCAGCACCTACTCCTAGCCCCGCCTTGGCCTACCCCTCAATCCCATCCTATCTGCCTGCAGAGTCCTTCACCCCTGATGTGGTGCCAGGAGCAGGTGCTGAAGACCTGCCTGATCCTGCGGGCACTGCCAGCCTCAGCCTTGACGCTGCACCCGCCACAGAGACACAGGGTGTGGTTCAGGGGGCTGAGCAGCCCGACGACCTGACGCAACAGCAGCTGCCACGTCAGATACACATTCAGCAGCATCTCAAACTGCATTTTCACCCACAAGGCAAGTCCCACTTAACACATCATCAGTCGGTGAGGCAGAGGCCCCTAAATGAATTTACTGAAAATATGTGACAAAGTTCTCATTTTCCAAAGACAACTTAATTTTTATAAACATTTAAATCCAGGGAGAGGCTGTAAACTTGCTTTGTAATAATATGCACTTCTGTGTAACACTTTGCATTGTTTCCTCTCTTTGTCTTCAGGAGCAAAGAATGGCAAATATGATTTGAATGGCTTCTTTGGGAATAGTGGCTATCAAGGTAAGGACAGACTCTAACTGAAACAGAGATGAGTGTCTTTACTCAACCATCCAACCCACCTCTGCTCTTCACTTCTTTTCTCCACACAGGTTAACCAAGATGACAACGACAAGTTTAACCTCTTTTTCTGTCATTGTATATTATTTTGTTTCCAAATTGTGTGTTTGTATTATTTTTATTTTCTCCTGTCTGTCAAATAGCTCTGGTAGTCATGTGTTTGTGTTTGCTTGTAAGTCTAGAGATGAAATGACATTTACAGACTTTGAGTTTTTAGGTTGTTAGTATAACTCTTTATATATTTACCTTTTTGTCCTGCACTTACTCTTCACTGTACATACTGTACAGAGAAGTGGTTGTTGGAGGCTGCTGCATGTTTTCAGTGATTTCATTGAATGTGTCAGTTCTGCCTGGATGTTCTCAAATCAAAATATTTCTATAAAACCTAATTCAGTCTAATTTATTTTGCACAGGAAAAGGGTTTTTACTAGTCGTGGCAACCATCTGTTTATTATTGTACAGTATTTGACTAAAATAAAACCACCAAAGAATTCCAACAGTGAAACTATTACATGTGTGTGGTTACATGCATTCATTATATTATAGAGGCAAGTCAAGTTAATGTATTTCAATTACCATTAACTCAGTAAATCAGTGTCATTAAGAAAACTAACAACCATCAAGTGTTGTAATCCCCACATCATCCTGACTGTAGCGCACTGTAGTGAATGTGTGTGGGTAAGAGGAGAATGTTTGCAAAGAACAACAAGGGAAATACACAAAATATCTGCTCAGGATGAAGTTTAGGTGTGTGTGTGTGTTTGCGTGTGTGTGTGTGTATCTGAGTTATGAGCTGCGACAAGGAGCAGCTGTGGCATTGCACGTGGCTTTTTGCGAGGATTACTCCAGCTTAGGAGTAAGAGCCGTTTGCTGATTGGTCCTACTGAAAGCATGCCACTTGGCCAGCTAAACAGGTTGCTTGCTTGGAATTACACCTGTACGAATAATGGCTTTCAAGGACCAGAGTTTTTCAGCTGGTTGTGGGTCATGACTGTTGCAGAGTCATGAGTGTGACCACTTTTTGTATGTAGATGTAGTGAGGAACCTCTGCTGTCAACTAAATGTAAGGAAATTGGCTGCAGGAAGTAGTGATGGTGATTTACAAAGGACCGCGGCTGCTGGAGTTTGCAAAGACCCCTCCACACCTTCAGTTCAACAAATATGTCCTGACGGGTTACCGGCCAGTGTCCACTGCTCAAGAGTGCCTCAGGAGCCTCTTCTACATGCACAATGAGCTGGGGAATATTTACACTCATGGTAAGTCCAAATCAAATCAAAGTCCAGTCAAATCATCTGTGCATTGACTTTGCTTGTCTTTCTGTATGGATGTATATCAATTAATGTCAGATACACTGAAGGTAAAAAATAGCAAGTGCATCTGAAGTAGCTTTAAAATTAATGAAATATATGAAGCAAGGTTTTCCCTCCTTGCACCCCATCAAACCATTCAGGACATAAACCAACAAAACGGGTCACATATGTCCACTACTCTCACTTGTAACCAGTTAAGAACACTTGACAGGGCTGAGTAATGAGGATATGGGGTATTAGTGGTAATCTGCCCTGGGAATCTCTGGCCTGGAAATAACCAACAGTTAACAAGGTCTTTAAAGGTGTGTAACTGACTGACACTTTTCAGCTGGACATACCTGCAGCTGTCTTCAGCAAGCACCTTGGTTACATGCACAACTTTACTTGATTGATAAACAGTGGTAGAATTAGATTATGTTCTTCTTTTTTTTTTTTTTTAACAGTGCCTTTAGTGTAAAACACTGAATTCAAACCTGACCTCTGCTGTGAAAACACGCACGCAAAGACGGAAACTTAACTGTGCTTGAGCCAAACCTTGCGCAGCCTTGAACTTCTGAAGGCCTCTCCTTGATGCTCCATCTTCACCCGGCCTATCCTATAAGATCATTAACACTAACACTCTTACTAAAGGGAAATGAAGGGTATTAGTTTCCTCCATATACATGTAGCTAGCAGCTATGTGTTTCACATTGTTCCCAATAGAAATAAACAGAGGAACTACTTTCACCAAATTCCTCATTGATGTGAAAAAGGGGATGTATCAGCATCCACTCTACAGGACACAGAAATGAAATTCTTTTTGCATGAAGACAAGAATCTGATTCTGTTTAGATGTCTTCTGTAACAATGTCATAGACTTCTGAAAATATTTACCTTCTCTCTATTTCTTGATCTTCTGTCCCATACCACCTCGACCTCCTGTCACCACAGGCATCCCCTTTTTCCTCTTCTTGGTGCTACTGCCTTTCAGCATTCCCTGGATGGAGGTGGAGAGCATGTGGATCTGTGTGGTCCACTACCTGGCCTGCCTCTGCCCCACCGTAGGGTCAGTGGTCTACCATGTGTTCATGAACCATGTGGGAGGGGAACACGTGTATGACACCCTGCTCTCCCTGGACATGTTCGGGGTCTGTCTGGTGAACACCCTGGGTAGGTGGTTGAATGCTTAGATTGAACGTTACTTCAACATTCTGGGAACTCGGCTCTTTTCTGACCTGGAGTTACGTGAGAAGTTTGGAACCACTTTTGTATCTGTCCATTACATTACTGCTGTTGAGCTGCAGGCTACTGTATCACTTCATACTGTCACAGATTAGCAAAAGAAACTCCCACTTCTAAGTCCCTAGATGTATTCACGTTCATATTTGAATCATTGAACATTTTCTGAAGACGACAAGATTGACTATTCTCAGGCCTGTAAACAAAATATAAAATGAGAGCTTAGACTTTAGTTTAGTTATAAACTCTATCAGCTAAATTGAGTTTGGCTCTTTTTTCATCACTCTGAAGAAAGAGCCAGTCAGAAGGTGTAAATCCCTTAATGTTACAAATAAAGTGCCCAATTTCATCCATTTGACCAAGTCAATGATATCTGCCTTCAGCTTCAGTGACATTTTGGTTTATTCATTGTTTCACCTTCCCCTTTCTCTCTAGGAGCACTTCCCATCATTCACATCACCCTCCTTTGCTACCCCGTCACACAACAGCTTGCCATGCTGGCCTACATCCTCCTGTCAGCCTATGGGATCTACTGTGCCACCACAGCCCGCACTAACGTCCTGCGCCTGCGAGCCTTCGTCTGGCAAGCTTTGTTCCGCTTCAGCCTCTTCCTCTTCAGGGTGTATGGCAGCGGGGTGGGCAGCCCAAACTCCCTGCGCCTCTTTGTCATCATGGACTCCCTGGCTGTGGTGGGAGGGCTGGTGAACATCATCCAGATCCCTGAGCGATTCAGCCCGGGCCTGTTTGACAACTGGGGCAACAGCCACCAGATAATGCATGTGATGGTTATCTGTTCCATTATCTACCTGCACTGGGGCACACTGGAGGATTTAGCCTGGATTAAGACGTACCAGTGTCCTACTGAGTGATACCAAGTGCACCACAGTACTCATGCATGCACTTAAGGCTATGCTGATAGAAATGTGCTTTAGGAATCATTGAGGCAAGAGGAAGTATGAAAAAAAGGCAAGCTGTTTAAAAATGCACTTTAGTCCTAGCTGCTGAAATTCTTCACAAGGGAAGTTGAATATGTGACATTTTACCAGAGAAGAATAAGAGGAATTTACAGTGTTGTAACTGTGAACCTCGAACTCACCATATCTTATTAAAAATCCTGAGTATACTTGATTTTTAGTTTGCTCAAATGCAGTAGTTTTGGGTCATATTACCCATAACCAAAATAGTTTTTAAATGGAAAATGTAATTATTATATGTAATAAATTATATATTTTTATATCTTGCCTCAACTTTTTTTTTTTATTATTATTCATGATGTGAGTGGTTTATGTGACAAAGTGAAAAAAGAGGAGGACAAAAGGTCGGATGCTTCTGTTTAATTGCAAGAAAGATAAACTGTATATACACTTGGAAAGAAAAATTATGTTTTTTTTCTATTACTAAATGTTCCTTAAACTTAAACAGTCCTCATTTGAAACTTGGCAACAAATTACATTCTTGTTATTGGCATTTTTATGAAGTAGAGCTCCCCTTGTCAAAGACACTGTCACCTCAAACCAAAAACTGCATCAGAGTATATGTGATATCGTGGCCACTTTAGAAAAGCAGGTGTTTAACAGATCTGGGAGAGGTGTGGATGTTGCAGAGGTGGAATATATGGATCATAACACAGCAGCTTTTATTGTTTTATAACACACACAGTCATGGCATTCTTGTGTTATCGGTAACAGTGGACGTCCTTCCTCCAAATCGTTTATCTCTGTGGCCCGTATCTGCGGATCAGTCTTCATCCGAGCTGCTGTCCCCCTCCTCGCCCTCCGATAGGTCGGCGATGGGAAACCTCAAGATGGCGGCCACTCCACTTAGCTGAGTCAGTTCTGAGGAGATGGGGCGAGGATAAATCAATAGGTGACAACACAGGTGGTAACAAGGCTGATTTCATGTCTAAGTTGCAAAGTGCAAAGAGCGTGGGTGTAGTTGAGCAACTGCTTCTGTTTGTTCCTCACTTCCTAAAGTGGGGATGCATATAGAAAAAATCAAGGCTTCACTCGATTTACTGGTGCAACCAGATTATCCAGCGATCCAGTAAATTTCTCATAGGGCCACAGTCTGTAAACATTAACTGTGCAGGAGTCACAGTATGATGCTGAGATGACTCATATCATTATATATAAATGAGATGATTATGATTTTACCTGACAAATACTTCAGATTGTGTCTTTTTAGTGTAGAGTTAATAAAAATCTAAAAGGTTTTATAACTTACGTTCGCCAGACACATGAAGGCTTGAGAATATTCTGAACAAAACAGATGACAGAGAAAACATTAATAAACTTCATGCTGTGTGAAGGACATTCTGCTAATTTTAACGTAGATAATTGGTACCTGACAGTGCCGCCATTGTCTCTCACACTGTCCACCAGCCGAACGTAACGACTCCTTGTGGGGATGTCCTGATGTCTGGAGACACACACACAAAAAAAACATGGAAAGACAGAATATATGAATGAAAGCCACTGAATGTGACATTTTTGCGTCTTTTAATCTTATTCAGAAGTTTGTTTTTAGATAAAAATGAGAAAAAAATCAGGAAAAAACAAATGCTTAACAGTAAATTCCAGCTGCAACCAGATTATCCAGCCGTCCTGTCTCCCAACTACAGTCTTGACATCGATGACCTAAAAATATCTGATGGGAATATCTCTCAGTACATACCTGAACAGCTTATCACTTATCAGTAAAGTGTCAATGGCGAGGGCTTCAGCAGCTTTTTCCACATGAGCCAGTCTGTGAGGATGCAAAGATACAAAGGTTGTAGCATTATCACAGTTAATGAAGGAAGAAGCTTCTGTGGGTCATGGACTGTTTACGTCATCACTCACCCATAGAAAGCTCTGTCAGGCTCATGCTGGAGCATCTTGTAGAAATCTTCCAGGGCTTTCACCTCTCCTGCTGCCTGTGTGTTGCACATAAACAATATTTACAAAATAGTCGCTTTTGTCCCAACTTTAGAGCATTTCCTTATGATATGATCAGAGGAACCATGATTCACCTTTGTGTCAGAAAGCCGACTTGTCACAGTGGGATCAGAGAGAATTTCTGCAAAACACAACAACACAAGAACTTGACTAAACTTTCACTTTGTGATGAGATCTGATTTGTTTACTCTCAGATCCCAGCAGCTCCTACCTTTGAGTGAGTACTTATGACCTGATGACGAGTGGACCAGCATGAATTTGGGGCGATTCTCCAGCAGGAGCTTGTTGTCCTGCCGCACTGCCTCTTTAAAGAGGTAGGTGATGAACTGGTCCCTCACAAACCCTGGACTGGCTATCAGGATGCACTTCACCACTGGCAGCAAACACAGAAGACAAATCAAACTCTGAATTTGGGTCAAGTTGAATTTTTTGAAACAGTAAACAAAGCAAAGTGTGTGACAGCAATAATAAACCACTGTGGTGCCATAAAGACACACAACAGTAAATTTGATGGGAACAAACTGAAAAAGGAGAAGAGTCAAACACAGAACAGGAACATGCTCTGCAGTCTGTGTGTGCATGTTTACATCCACATAGCAGCCGTACCGTCAAAATTGATGTGGCGAAGAATTGCCTGCATCACAGCCTCGTAGAACCTCTCCAGTGCCTGCAAACACAGACAGAAATATATCATATGACATCCAGCAGAGTACATGAACTGACAAATGAACTTTCCTGAATATGAGTGATTTTTATTTTGAAATATCCCACTTGAAAGAGATTTTTCTCCAATCCATCCACCATCCATTCAACTCTCTATTCAATCATCTCTGTGCAGTGAGGTACCTTCTCGTGCTGAGTGCAGCTTCCTCTTCTCTTGCGAGGAATGGTGACCTCAACTTTCGCACGCAGCAGAGTCATGGCGGGGGTCACCAGCACCAGGTTGGCCAGACCCTCCTGCATTACCACAGCTGCCACATCTGCCTTCTGGCTTGGGTCACATGCCTGCTCTAAAGGGAGGACAAACCAATGATACATACATCATATAAAGTAGTGGGTACTTCCTGTAGTATAAACAAATATATTGTCATAATTTCACTATGAATTAGTCTATTTCACTACTAGTAGAGGAGTTAGCACTTAGTGCATAATGTTGTGTTATTTCTGTAAGTAAAAACACTCTTGCACTGAATTTAAATTAATGTGGTGAAAATCAATGCAGCTATGAGTCAACAGAGCACCACTTCTTTAAATACATGAACCCCATCTGTCTGCTATGAACTTCCCTCCTGGTTCTCCACAGTCTGTTTCCATGGCAACGCATTGCCTTTGTTGGTTATGTAAATATATTAACAAGAGGACTGTGCATGCTCTGTAAAAGTCACCCTGTCAGTCAGGATCTGCAGACAGAATTGGCTTTGATGTATTTAGTTAACCTAACCCTTATTACTTTTTATGACAGTTAATGCACTCTGAAAAACAGTTCATGTGGACAATTTACCTGAGTCGCTGAAACAAACAAGTCTCTACAAATATCTGAAAATGTGTTTTTTGCTAGCATGCAGCTTTATGGGTACAAGTAAGATTTAAACAGCTGAGTGTGCAGTTGCTAAATCCTGTGAAAGTCTGGTCTAGTAAACGAACCACTTGTGAATCCATGTGTGTACTGTTTACAGTTCCAGGTTGATATGCAAGTGAGAAGGGCCAGCTTAAACTAACAAAACACAAGACTGAGACAAATCAACAGATTAAACTAATTAGACTGATAAAACAGTAGCACCTGCTTACCAATTCTATCCAGTACAACACTGTCCCAGCTCTTTTTAGCTAGTGTGAACTTCCTGTTGAGCTCAAGCTCAATAGTGTGGTAAGCTCCCATCTGAAGAGTGAGAAACACAACAGAATCACAACTGCTGTTCATTTTAAGGAGGCAGAATTACAAAAATATGTGGAAAACAAATCCTGCATCAGAGGACACAGAGTATGCTGACTGTGGTGTAGTACATTGGTCTTTATACACTCCTTATATGTTTGCGCCAGAAAAACAGTAAATTACAAAGAGTTATGCTTATGTTATAAAAACACAACTATAAGTATATGACTGGTCATAACTCTGTGTCATAGCTGCAACTTATCTGACACAAATTACATTTCATTTCATTCTTATAGTATTTGCTCCACTTTACACAAGCTTCTTTAAATGTGCCAAGGCTACGTTTCCGGTTGTTTAAATGTCTCAGACCTTGACATACTGGTTCTCCTCTATGTTAGTGCCCTTTACTCTCAGCTGGCAGGCCTGGGAGTCAAAGTCAATCGTTTCCACACATAACGTAAGGGTTGTGCGAACTCTGGAGCTGCCCACGCTTCCAGTGGTAGACTCTGTCTGTACCTTCCTGTGGGAACAAAGGGAAACGGACTTTAACTGTGTCCCTCATGACAGGTTGTGTGTGTTTTTCAGATCAAAACACTGGGTGATACACAAACAGAAAGAAGTGAGAGAAAAAGACAGGCATATACTGAGCTAAACTTAACTGGTCACATGGAAGAGCTTCACTGGGGTCCGGGCAATTACATTTTCATACTTGGGGTCGGAAGACATAAATTTGAGCTACAGATAATTCAAAGGCACCTAATCGCTAGTTTTCTTAAAACATATTGTGCCTGTGGCTGTGAGGTACATAGTGAGACATTAAAATAAGTGTGTGTGTAATAACAGCCAACATAGTTAGGTGGAACAAAGCACTACTGGATGATACATGAATGGGCCCAAAGAGATGCAGCATTGCCAGATCTACAGTGATTCAAGATCACAGGGCCTAAATCCTTATGTACTAGCCTGTAATGCTGTCGGATAGTTGGGCGTTTTCACTGGTTACCTGATAGTGGAGGCTCTCAAGCTGTCTCCCACTTGCAGCAAGTTGTATGTATGCCACATATCCTCTGCCTCCTCTGGCATCAGAGTCACCTGACTGAAGAAGAGTGATACAGATGGTGACACAATGCAGGTACATCCATGCTGCTAGAGTTTAAGGTGTGTAAAGCAACCAAAACACAGCTAGGGGTTTGTTCAGCTGTCATTAAGTCTTGACTTATATCCACAGAATGTGACTGGTATAGTTTGTGTGACGTTTCGTGCCCTGAGTTATTGACACAAAATGCCTCTGCTGATACAATTTAATGTAAGTCACATATGGCAACTCATTACTACTAAAATGACACATGTACAGTCAGCTGTAAAGTGACATGCTGGTTAGCTTGCTAACATTAGCTATCGCCAGTCACTCACCCGGCATTATCTTTCTCAATGTCTTTATGGATCAGCTTCATGGTTGGATGGTTGTTTGATATATATATATATTTAAAGCATTAAGAGCGTAAGATATATAGGTTCACAATAATCCGAGTTGGAGTCATGTTTATCTTACAGTAAACTAGCAAACTAGCTAAGCCATCTCTGTGCTTCAGGATGAATCACTCGGTGTGTGTTGCCAGGCGCTAGGACATTGCGTCATGTCGTCAATTCTTCCCATCTTGGTCACTTCCGTGGGTGTCGCTCTACTGCGCAACAAATACAGAGCCATAGAAACACTCGTATTTGACTAAAAGGGGCAATTGTGATGTTTGCTTGTGTGGTTTGATAAATTTCTCCACGAAATACGAGCCAAACATCAGATATATCCGAGAATTGTTGTCCTTTTTACATTGTGGTTTGAGATAAGTAAATGCTGACAGACTTTGGAAACAGCCAATGAGGGAAGAGAATAGGTCCCCTACATACCGCCTACTGGCAAAACAGACCAATGGAAACGCGGCAACTGTCACGAAGCCACTTCCGTTCATCCTCGCTTTGAGCTAACGCTCATCTAGCCTTTTTTGTCGATGGCATGGTGCTACTAGCTACGGCAGATACAGCGTTCACACGAGAAAATACGACCACTTAAAGTAAAATTTGACATGTAATGGGAAATAGCTGATTATTGTTAATTGCGGTAGTACATGTCAGCCACCACATCTTCAACAATTCAACATCCAGCCTCAAATTTTGAGGTTGCCAATTCTATCCCAAGGTTAGCTAGCTAGCGGGCTAACGATAGCCGATTAACGCTAAAACTAGTTGAGCTAACGGTTTCTCGGCAGCTAGTTAACACTTAAGACGTTTCGAGTTCGCAGAAGTTGACAGAAATCGACGAAAATCGAGGAATAGCATGGCAGAAGCCGACAAGTTGAACATCGACTCCATTATACAGCGTCTGCTGGAAGGTAAGTGTTATTTCGGTCGATATTTATTCACCGAGGTAGCCATTTTAGCTAACAGGGGGGCTAGACAACGGTAGCCACTTCGGATACGTTACCGAGTTAAGTTCATCCCCTGTATCTTTTTAACGAAAGACGGGGCTTTTGTTGGTTAGAAGAAGTAAAAGAAAAACTTAGTTTTTTCAGCTGGGTCCGTAATGGATGTCTATTTTTATATTGTACTCTGCTCGATAAATATCCACACGTTACAGTCAAAGAATTGGTATCGATAACCCTGAAATATCATTTATGAAGGTGAAGTAAAATGCACCTGAACCTCCGGTAAACAAGAAATTTGATCATTTAAGGTTTTGTGTAAAACTGTACATCAGTGGGTGTTATGGTTTGAGTTGCACTCCGTGTTTCTGTTGTACTCCTTTTCGCTTGCTATTTACATCCAAGCGACTTACATTTAAAGGCGGGCGCAGAGACGCATTTTTAAAAATTACTCATATTCAACTAAAAGCACCATGGGTGCTATCAAAAAGTCATGTGTTGTTCCAACATTCACTATTTTTAGAGTAGTCAGGATTTTCTTCTAAATGACTCCTTAGTTTCCTTCTCTCTGGCTGGATTCTGTCTAACATTTGCAAAATTTGATTACAGATAAATACTTCTTTAGTCACTATTTCTTAAAATTGTTGACGTTTGACTTGCATACATTTTAGAGCTGTAATGGCTGGCTGAATAGATTAGTGGATTGCAAAAGCATAATTGGTTATTGTGAGGAGTTGTTTTAGTTGTTTTTCCTTCAAAAACTCTAGCTGGATCCGGCCTTTATGTAACAATTGACTGCTTTTCTTTGTTTTGTGATAATACACTGGGGGATTGAGTTTGTTTGATCAAAACAAACTTTTAAAGGTTGTTACATGGGATTGGCGATTGCCTTTTTCTGTCCTACATTCGTTTCTGCATTTTGTAAGAGTGATCTTTAGTTGCAGCCCTTCATATTTTACATATTTATGTTGGCTCAGATGATGGAAGACAATTTATGAATACTTGTCAGCATGCAAACTGTAAATGAATGTGCCATTTGGCCATGGCGGTCTGCCATACTTTGCACAGACTGTGTCAATCTTATTCAGATTTAAAAGCAGTGTCTCGCTAACTCTTAAAAAAACATTTTAAAAGCAAAATTTAGCACAGTATCTGAGGTCGGTGTTCTACCTGTTCTATCCTCTCTTTCTCTGTACAAATGAGAAAAAATAATAAACATTGTAGTCCCCAGTGCACAACGTCTAACTCTTGTTCTGTTTTCCCCTCACAGTGAAAGGCTCTAGACCTGGCAAAAATGTTCAACTGACAGAGAATGAAATCCGTGGTCTCTGCCTCAAATCCCGGGAGATCTTCCTCAGCCAGCCAATCCTGCTTGAACTTGAGGCGCCCCTCAAGATTTGTGGTGAGGCTTAGTTGTGTTCTTTAGAGTCAAGGGAATTCTCAAATGTGGTCACACAGTATTTACGAACACTCTTAGATTGCTGCTGGAGCTTAGAGAGCTGGAGTATTAGCAGAGAGCTTACATTCACATTAACTTGTGTATTCTTATTACCTGACGCTGAAGAATTTTCAGATGATAGTTTAAAATCTAATTTCAAAAGAAAATGTTTTAATTCACATGGCAGTATGCAGTGCATGTCTGTGACCTTGCCGCATAATTACAGAACCGAAGGGATAAACAGCTAATATAGGTCTGCCTATCCTGTGCTGTTTTGCACTTCTAGTCTCCCAGGAGTTGCCCTCCTGTGTTATACTGCTGCTGCCAGTTAATGAAGATTTCTAGTTTAAAGAAACAGGCTGCAAATTTAAGAAAGTTTGCACTTCAGTGAAAATAACTAGTACCCTCACAGTAAATGCCAGCTTGCACATTCAACAAACTGTTGCATCATCACAAAAAACAAGTTGAGCAACAAGAGTAAGAGCGTTCATTTAAAATAATGCATGGCCTGTCATTGTAGGTAGTGTTAGTTAATTGGCAAGGTGCCATCTGTTGTTGTACCTGTATCCAAGTCCCTTACTTTTTGTTGTGCTCATACACACCCAGCATGATAATCACAACTTTGACACACCACCGTCTCTACTCTGAACACTGTTTGTCTCACCAGGTGATGTCCATGGGCAGTACTATGATCTGCTCAGGCTGTTTGAATATGGGGGCTTTCCTCCAGAGAGCAACTACCTGTTCCTGGGGGACTATGTAGACAGAGGCAAGCAGTCCCTGGAGACCATCTGCCTGTTGCTGGCTTACAAGATCAAATACCCCGAAAACTTCTTTCTGCTGAGAGGAAATCATGAATGCGCGTCCATTAACAGAATATATGGCTTCTATGATGAGTGTAAGTTGTGTAACATCCACACACATACAGACATCTTAAAGATCTCTTCACTGCACCCATTACTTACATGATTTTTGATTAAAAATGTGAGCAAAAAGGTTGTAGTTAAGATAATTCACTTAATGACACTTATCTTGATGTTCGCTTACATTTGTCCAATGGAAAAAGGAAAGTAAAGCAAGAAACAGTAAAGAGTAAATTATTTTTATCATCCAAGATATTGTATGAGAATTGTATTGTCTTTAATTGTGGACCATCTGGTCTCACGTTGACCATTTTGATTATGGTTCCCAAATTGTAGTAACACTGGCTGATGAATAACAAAATTCACTCACCATTTTCATTAACCATTTATCCTGCCATTGACATCTACAGACAATTATTGTTTAGTAAAAAATATATCGGCATCAGCATCAAGTATAAATTCTTGTCTATCACCTGCCTGTTTGTTAGGATTGTACCTGCAGTAACAAACAAAATGTTTTTCAGTTTAATCGGTCTCCAAACCACTGATCTGTGTAGTTGGAGAAGAAACATTTTTAATTGGTTAATTTCAAAACCATGTTTCTCACTTGGAGAAAAAAGCTTTTTAAAGTTGATAGCTTTTTAGTTGTAACAAAAACCAATGCTACAACACATAACCTCTCAATTCACTGTGCTTTGGGCTAAGGAGCATGATCAGGCAGAATGGGCAGTGGTTAATCACATGCCGTTCTCTGCTATTCACAGCCAGGATTATGTAAAATGTTGTGTTTCTAATGTGATGCAATAGGTGTGGCAGCTGTTAAGATTTTATAGGGCACAAGATTAGATTGTGACCAAGTGGTTTCTTTCCACAGGTAAGAGGCGATACAACATAAAGCTGTGGAAGACCTTCACCGACTGCTTCAACTGTTTGCCTGTTGCTGCCATTGTTGATGAGAAGATCTTCTGTTGCCATGGAGGTATCCTCATCAAACAGTTCATTTGGCTTCTGTCCAGCGCACACACACAAACTCGCCTCTGCACTGTTGTTACAATCAACATACTGGCCAAAGGCCTGCAGGAGTGTGGGATCTTAATTTGTTGTTGGAGTCTATTTATATTCCTTTCCCTGTATCAGCAGACTTGGCTTTGGAGCCAGTCTGTTTTTTCTAATCACGTCTACCGATAACAGGTATAAAACAGTAAAATTTTATTATACAGTTACAATAGATAGTACCTCTGGTTCTGACGTAGTTAGATTAGGTGTGCACCAAGTTACCATGGTGCTCTCTGTTTGATACATTTAGTGCTTTTTAATAATGCCGGTTTAAACACTGTTCACTTGTCTCGCTCATAAACATTGCTGCTAAAGTGTGCTGAGCTCAGAAAAAAGCAAAACTAAAAGATTGATGATGACAGGCTTTAGAAAAAAATAAATGAGCGCATTTGATTAAAAAAATTATTAAAATCGCAGATGTTTTTTATATTTGTCATAATTTAAAGTCTTCTGCAGCCCTTTCAATACAGAAACTAACTTGACAAATAGGGCCCAAAGGTTCAGGCAAAGTGACACCGACAGTCAGTCACAGTTATCTCCTGTTTGTGAGACACTACACAAAATATGTAAACATGCACTCATAATCATGAGGGTAGACACCACCTGCCTCTGGGAACATAAAGTTACATAAGACAGTGCACACAGAGGATATTGTATGTGTCAACTTATTTATTCAGCACATTGAATTTAAAGCCCCGGTCCATCTTTTATATACATATATATAACATTAATGTTACACATACAAACATATTTATTGATGTGGAAGTTTGACTTTTATAGACAAAAATATATTTTTTTTGGTTAATCATATTTTACATGCAGACATGCTTCTGTTTCTAACTATTTCTGATGTTGAGAAAGAGCAGTACACAAAGTAAATAATTGTGTAAGCTGTTAAAGTTTTTGTCAGGCTCAAATATATTCCTGTTGATCATAGTATTGGTTTCAGTCATATTGTTCTGCCCCTTGAGGTGAATGACAAGTTGGACTAGTGCTCCTTGTTGTGACACGTCAGATTAACCCAGACTCTTCTCTGCCCATGTTTAGATTTCTACAATAAATCCTAAGATTAAAAAAGTTGATCCACATTAAGGAGCTGAGAGCACCAAGAGCCTTGTGTGAAATCTCACCACAGAGTTGAAAGTTTTCCTGCTTTCTAACATTGAACTGTTCTGTTATGCAGGCCTATCCCCAGACCTCCAGTCGATGGAGCAGGTGCGAAGGGTCATGCGCCCCACTGATGTGCCTGACCAGGGCCTCCTCTGCGACCTGCTGTGGGCCGACCCAGACAAGGATGTGCTGGGCTGGGGCGAGAACGACCGTGGCGTCTCCTTCACTTTTGGTGCTGATGTGGTCACAAAGTTCCTCCACAAACATGACATGGACCTCATTTGTCGGGCCCATCAGGTCAGAACAAAGCCACGCTTTAGTTAGGTTGTTTTTGAAGTGGTATATGATCCTTCTTTTGTATTTCTTGTTAAACAGGCAAAGTTTGGTGTATAATTTGAATTTACCTCTGATAGACCAATATCATGGGGCGATGAAGTGTAGTTTTATACCTAGTTACATGAATAAATTGCAGATGGTTACTTGAGCTCTTTAATATGGTTTCAGTCTTCCTGTAGTCATCTTCCTGCTGTGTATCTTGACCCCATTGTTATTCTACACAAACCTTATGAAGGAAAAACAAGGGGTAGCACATAAATCAAACAAACGCTTGTCCAGATGTTAGTGAATATTTGAACAGTCAGGTGATCCTGCTGAAGTACTTGGATAGCATCTACAGCACAGTGGGACCAGCTGAAAACCCGTTAACCGTGTCAGCGCAGTAGGAGTCAGTTTGCTTTTACTGATGACAGGCAGCAGTGTGAGTAATAGAGATGAGTTTGCCATGTATTTTGTCCCTTTTCTTAAATTCATGGTAAATTAATTACAAGCCTCTGGCCCTGCTTCCCCTGATTTATTATTTGTCATCTGTCATGTCTTCAGGTGGTTGAGGACGGATATGAGTTCTTTGCAAAGAGGCAGCTGGTGACGCTGTTCTCAGCCCCAAACTACTGTGGGGAGTTCGACAACGCCGGAGCCATGATGAGCGTAGACGAGACCCTCATGTGCTCATTCCAGGTAAGACAGAGCATCCTGAAAAATCTGATTTTGACAAATATTTCCCACCAAACTGTTACTTTCAAAAACGATCACACTTTGCTCAGCTTTGTCAATGTTTTTTTTTTTTTCTTCTCACAGATTCTCAAACCTGCAGACAAGAAGCTGTTCTATGGTGGTGGAGGGGGCATGGGCTCTGGTCGCCCAGTCACTCCCCCAAGGAAAGCTAAGAAATGACACCAGTAGTTTGCCCTCGACCTCCTACCCATCCCTCCTGCCCTCTCTACCTCTCTTCTCCTTTCTTTCACCAAACAGCCAGAAATCAAACCTATACCCAGGGCTTTTTTCCTTTTTTATCTGTACTTCTTAAAACATTTAATGTTACGAATTGTCTGAGTGAGCGTGTGCGTGCGCAGATGAAAAAAAAAAAACGCATCTCGTCTGCCGGTGAGCATTAAAATCATGTGTGCACGTGTACATTTTGTGTGAGAGTATTAGAGATTTATACTTTCCCCTCTCTTACCACTCTTCCCGTGGAAAGGTTGAAACCACAGTGTCTGTCTGTACAGTAATTTTGACTGAAAAAGCAGGGTTGGGGAAACAGTGGGAGAATTGCTGACATGATGAATTTGGCAGCAAGCCCTGCCTGCAGGTTGTGTGTGTGTACTTGTGGAGGGGGGGAGTATTTTGTTTTCCCTGTCCTCTGTACTGTAAAATCTCAAACACAGGTATGTGCATGTGAGCGTGTGCGTGCATGCAGTGTCTTGCCCCTATCTGAGTGTGATGTCTCGGTATCCTTGAAACAGGAAGGAGTACCTCACCTTGTCTCGCAAGAGCAAGCACGTGCTTACTCACACACACACACATGCATATGACTCTTCAGATTCATATGAGCCAGAGCTGTAAAAACCCCATACAGTTTAGGTTTGTACAGATTTGATTACTTGAAAGAGATTTTTTGTGAATTCGTTTTGTAGTCTTTCATCAAGTTGACCAATAAAGCGAGAATCTGAGCTAGACTGCCTACTTGTCGTTTTTATTGCAAACCTTCATTTGACATAAATGTCATTTATTATCTGCTAAAATGTGTTTGGTCATCGACAGTTTGTGGTGTACTTGGAGTTTATTTGCAGAGTTTTATTCAGTGTACTTTTCAGCCATTTCTTGACTTTGCAACAGAGACAGAGAGAGAGAGAGGAAAGTGAGACAGGATGAGAGGCAGCAAAGGGCCCCAGTTGGATTTGAACCCAAGCTGCTGTGACGAGGACTGAGCCCAAGTGATCTGTGCTCCAGGTGAGTCACTATAGTGTCCCTGACTATTGGTTTTACTCATGGTTATAATGTCCTCACATGTCTGTATCAATTTTCAAATTTCTGAAGACCCAGTTTGACACTGGACACATTTACATGGATGATTTACCATCACCATGAATGTGGCAGGGACATTGTAAGGCCCATTGTGAACTGTTGTCCCATGGCCATATTATAATTAACTAAATCAGCAGAATCTTTCGCTGGAAATTGACACTCGTTTTTACCACAAGCAGCTACACTGTCCTGCACAAGGTTAACTTCATTTGAAAACTCAGACACTTGTGCTTGTCAGCATGCTTTTGGGAACAACATAAACTAACCTGTTTACAGTAGTTGCAGCTGCCAGTCACTGTAATGTTCGGCTGTTGTCCACAAGGAGGCAGTGTTGAGCCCTTTTGAGCACCAATCCAAGGATCCACATAATATCGAGGTAGAGACACATAGAGAGCTGTTGCTTTCCACCCCCCCCCCCGAGGGAGCATGAATGTTTCACATGAACTTACATAAAATCTATAACTATAATCTAACACTGATTGACTGTTGCTGTTGTTGCAATATTTTGAATCGAATCTCATTCCCATTTCAAAATTGTCACCAGATTAAAAATAATGTTTTAATAAGACTAAGATTCACCTTGTGCTGCTCAGAGCCTGTGTTGAAAACTGTAAGTCTGTTTTATGTTCAATCTATAATTATCAAAACAAGGATCCAGTTTCTTTCTTAGGCATTTCTCAGGCTCTTTTTGCATTCATTCATCTTCCTGTCATCAACGCCCTTCTCCAAGACACTCTGACCATCACTCTGCCTTCCTTTTACAGGACCAATGAGGTGAGAGGTGAAGGGTACAGCTGACGGCGGGTGGGTGGGTGCAGACTTAAAAAAAAGTTTAAACTTCTTTTTAAAAAGGAAATCAATTTTGTGTAATGCTCCATCTTGTAGGTTGACGTGGGTGATTTCTTTTTCCATATTTAAAAAGCTGAAGTTTGACTGCGTGATCACCGGATAAACATTTGGTCAAGAAAAAAGGAAATTCATTTCAAAATTGTCGACCCAGTTATTTCATAACATCCTGGTGCTGAAACCAGTGTTACCTTTTCAAACCTCTGTGAACAAAATAATGTGGTTAGAGCTGAAAGATGTTTACGAGGCTGAAATATGTATCAGACAGAAACCACACCGTCATTGCAAAACTGCTCCGATATGTGTCGGCCAGCGGGTGGGGGTGGGGGTCGAGACTCATTCTACTTCAGGAGTACAATCCTCTGTACATTTATAGCAGGTCGATGGAGACTTAAGGTCACCCATGGTCGTCAGAATTTGTCAGTGGCTATGTGGTCTCAAATTCTCACTGCGGCACTTCTGCAGGATTATGTTTCTAAATCTTGTGCTGCTCAGAGAGTCTTGAAGACTCAGATGTGACTCAGTTGCTCGTGTTAAACAGGTTTTCTCTATTCAATACTTTTACTAGAGGGTAACAAAAAAAAGTCATAGATTACAGGAACCAATCCAGTTTTGTGACTTGCAGTGTTCACTTGAGTCACAGCAATCAACTCGAAAATAGTGTCTTGGTTAGATAAGCTCACTCAAAATAGACAAGACATTGAAGATGTAGTATATTTCCAAGAGCTCATCTTTCAGATGATACCAAATACTGTACATACTCGTTCATACAGCTATGCTGGCCTGAAACATTACCTGTTGAATTTATGACCGGCTATTATGAAGCCCCAGACTGATTTTTTTCATGTGCAGACATCCCAAAAAAACAAAAAGACAAACTAGTCAAAACAGTCGAGCAGGTTGCTCTGGAAATAAACTGATACAGTATGTTCAACAGTAGATCAGCAGTAGTTAATGAAGCATCACTGGGTCAAAGAATGGAGCTGTGCCTCTATCTATCTATCTGTCTGTCTGTCTGTCTGTCTGTCTGTCTATCTGTCTATCTATCTATCTATCTATCTATCTATCTATCTATCTATCTATCTATCTATCTATCTACCTATCTATCTACCGATCTAGCCCTCTCTCTCATTTTTGTATCGCTTGTCAATGATACTGGACTACTCACCTAAATTTGGTTACTGTGCATTTAATGAGTAAAAGAAGAAGAAAGAAAGTATTTGTACTAAGCAAGTAAGGATGAAAGTGGAGATAAGACTGATCAACATAGAAGACCTGAGTTTATATGATCCAGTAAAGTGACTGGGATGCTGTGCTTCACTCTGCAGATGCTGATTGCTGAGTTTCCCAATTAAAACTCTCTGTGCTTGTAAATTGACAGCAGCGGCCTTTAAAAATGCAGACCCAGCAAAGTAAATGACACTCCATCATGAAAATGAAAGCCACTTTTGATCAACAGGCTCGCTTTCCTGTCAACTCCCCTGTGGCTTATATAGTACAGCCCTAAGTGTGAGGAATGGTGTGAACAACCATGGACTCTTCAGCCCAACCTAACACACAGCACAGATATTGATGACACCGTGGAGCTGAACGTGTCCTCTAGCATCCTCACTTATATTCTGCCTGCAGCTGAAAGTTGAAGTCGCGAGCCTGGACTGAAGCCTTCTGAATTTAAAAAGCTGCAAAGCTGTCGTGGTGCCATGCCCAGCAGCCCAGTGTCACCTGCACTATTTATAACTCACCAGGAATTCTGGATTCAGAGACTCAGCTGCCACTTCTATTATTACTATTAGCTAATGCTGTAACAAGTACCCAGCTAACTCTGACGCTGTAGCTCCTTCATCCATTGCCTTATTGCCCAGTACTAATTATGTCCTTACTCTCAATACCACACGTGTCCGATGTTACTGGATTCAGTCTTGGTGGTGAAAGCTTTGGCACCATGATGTATTTTGGATGCAAGTTAGACTAAGGTGATGCTACTGGAGATTGAACTTGTTGCTGGGAACCTGAGAGATTTTTTTTAATGTTATATATTTGTTACTTGTGCAGAAGTGTTATACCACCATGCTGTCAGATAAGTCCAATTTGTTTGCTCCAAACAAAAATGTAATATCCACGCTCAGCTGGATGATATTGATCTGCTGGGTAGCATACAGGGGTGAGCAACCCACAAAACATGCTGTTAATGACAATAACCTTCCTTAGGAAATATGTCAGTCTCTCCTGGCTCCATGTCTTCAAGTGACAAATGTCGCCTTGTCCCTCTCACTTTGCTTGTACCGTGCAAGTCAGCAGAGACAGACTTAGTTGCATAAGATAGCTGTGTGCGTACAGCTGCGCTAGAGCAGTACTTAACACTTGTACAGAACTGGGAACATGTATAGAGTTCACAAGGAGAGGAGGGAGGGCTCGATGGGTTAAGGCGGCACATGGTGATCCCTCAGCCTGGCACGAAGGCGTGGCATGTTAGCGACACGGTCGGAGTTAGAGGTGATGGGTGTCCCAGCTCGCAGGGGTTTACGCCGTAGTAGTTCCTGCACACATGGGCTCCTGACACTTCAGGGATAGACAGAGGCGGAAGATGGAGGGGAGCGAGGGAGAAACCTTATCCTTCTGGGATATTGAGTTAAATGTCATTGCTCTGCCCTGAGGGAGACACTGACAGGCCGACCCCTATCACAGCCCCCCCAAATCTCAGAGGTCAGAACGGCTGTACAACAGCTGAGGCCTGGAGAGTGGCTGGGTGAAACAGAGATGGGGACACAGGCAGAGCAGAATGAGTGTGAAATATTTAATCATCATGTCCAGTAACAAAAAAAAAAAAGATAGTCCCAAATGTCACCCCTGCTCACACAGAGACTTATTGATCATTTTAAAACAGTTCCTGGTCATCTGAGCTTCACAGTGGGCTGGGGAGCAGATATTTTGCTCAGTGTTGCTTGTGTGTATTGTGGGTTCACTTGATTCATACTCATGTCAGTATAGATTACATGAAGGAGTGGAAATTATCATAAACACTAAATAATAGTCAGTATTTTCTAATATCCTAGTAAAACGAGGTATAAAAATATGTTTACAACATAGATGCTTCTGTGATTATATGCAGCTTACAGCTGATCTCATGCTCTGTCTGAGTAAGATGCTTTCTGAGTCTAATTCTCCCACCACTTAAAATATGCATTAAACTAAGAGCTTTCTGTGCTTGTTTGCCACTCTCTTCTCCATCATGGATAATTTACTGTACCTTTTGGGACGGAAATTGCCCCTCACCAGAAGGCCAGAGGGCTGAGTCAGTTGGTCACCAGCTGCTGTTTGAAAATCTTGAAAGCTGCCACAAAAACAACTTCACAGTGCAGGAGTGTGTGTTCCCGGGGGAGGAGCAGCAGCAGAAGTGTGCTTGTTGTGTTACCAGCAGGCCAATACTGTACCTAACACATGCACCAGATCCATTCAATGTAAATACACATTGTTAATAACAAAAGAGAACTGAATACTGCTGAGTCATAAGGGTGGTGAAAAGTAACACAATGAGTACTACACACATGTTTATCTATAAATAGGTGTGTGTTGTTTTAATTTTTCTTTTGCTTTATTTCCAGACAAACTAGTGAGCGTCCTTCGGCGGGATGACATGAGTTATGACCTCCATGGCTAGAAGCATCCACCCTGCTGGAGTGTCCTTGAGCAAGTTGGTGAATCTATTTCAGGTGTGCCACAATTTATATTCATTAATATTGTTCAAAACAAATCGGTAAAAGCAACAGTCTTTGACAAAGGCTGAAGAAATGTTTTTTCCACACCTGTCAGTGTAAGACATGTTTGAGTTTTTTTCTTTTCTATATTATTTTTTATTTCTTATGCACCATTTTTTTCTACCCAAGTTAAAATTGTCGCATGTCTGAATAATTTGCTAAGGAAATGTACACAGTTTGGTCTTACTCAACTGAACCTTACATAACTTTTACTGACTGTAAAGACACAGGTGGCGTTCAAAGGACAGGAGCAGCTGTTTTTCTGTTTCCCTCTGACCTGATTTGTTTGAATTCGTCAACCGTCATCACGACCGTCCACTTTATGATGGTCAAACTCTGACTGACAGTGGCACTCAAGAGAAATATGACACAGTAAAAATCAAACATCAACATACAGTATAACACTAATGAGTCACCCTGAAAGCAGTTAAACTCTTATGATACTTTTATAACAGTTTGACCAAAAATAAACTTAGAAGAATGCAACATGGACTCAAACAAAAGCTGCACAATAAAATGCAAATAACTATATTTCTCACAGAGAAAACAGACTGATCTTTGCTGTAGGTCTTTACACTGCACAACAACAACAACAACACAATCCTGTAATAAATAGATCGGAGCAAAAATGTGTCGTGTAGCTGTCAAAGGTGGTGAGCAGAGACCACTGCTGTTCTCCCAGGAGCACCTGTCAGTTTATTGATTAGCAACAGCAACTTGAATCCCTGTCTACAGAGGACTCAGCAGCAGCCAGCAGCCTGTTTACTGCTGTTAAAACAAATAGTAAATCATCAGAGCTCAGCATTACACCGTTCACCTTTATACTGGATATACAAGCTGTCTAAGACTTTTTTGATATGTTGTCAGAAATTATAAAAAAACAGTGCAAACAAGTGATCAAAACAGATTTAAGAATGCAATTTTGAAAAAAGACTTAGTTGGGTTTATGAGCTTATGAATACTAACCAGAAATGAACAGAAATCAGTCACTTCCTGTGTTAAATCATGTCAATACTTGCTTGAGCGGTACAACTATTTCAGTGCTTTGACTCCACCACAAGAGGCCATTGTGCCTCGCTGAATGGCAGTTTGTGGCCAGATCGTGTCGTGCATCCACTTAGGCTGCGCCATATCTCCTCGCTGCCTTTCCTCCCTCATAAAAAAAGAGAAATAAAACTTGATCCTCCCGTATCTGCAGCCGGGGCTTCTCCTCTGTGGTGCGATAGTATGACATGCTGGCTGTCCTCATGGCATTCCTGCCCCCCCTCCCAGCGATCATTCCTCTACTACACACTCACTTTCTTCTTTGTTTTTTTCTATCGTTCCCATGTCTTACTTAACTAGGTTTATTATCAGGTGTATTATCAGGTCTGGTCATTGGCTCGGTCAGGTTTGAGGTAGACGTGCACACACTGGTGAAGGTAGCTCTGCAGGCCAGCGCTGGTTTCTGGTCTAAGCTTCGTGTCCAGTCACTGAGAACTTCACATGTCAATGTGCCAACATGTCTGACTCTCAGTCTTCATGTAATACCAAATTATTCATCTACCGTTTCCCTTCTTTTGTGTCTCACTTGTGTGTGGAGCTCACTGCTGTCCCTGGCTCAGCTACCTTCCTCAGCAGAAACCAGTTGAGCCGTCAGTCAATACTCCCCCTCCTCCTCCACCTCCTCCTCTGGATGATCTTCTGTCTCACTCTCTCACCTTCTCCCTTCGTCTTATTCCACTGACCATGCATGTTCCAAAAACAGATCTCATTTTCATCCACGGTACGACCCCCCCCACCCCAGCCCCTTCCCCCACCCCAGCCCCTTGCACCACCACTCTTCTGCACTACCTCCTTTCCAAATCCAAGCCTTGTCCCCCAGTTCCTGTCCAAGTCCAACATCTCACCTCCCCATTGCTCCACCTCGAATCCCACCCTCAACCCCCCCACTCCCACCCCCACCATGTTCTCCCATGCTGGAATTTGGAGGCGTGTGTCGGTGGGGTGTCCACCAATCCTGAGCCCTTTGGAGGTATAAAACCCTGTGCATGTATGCACTTATTCGCTCTTTCTGTCAGTCCAGCACTCCTGCATTGGAGGGTGCCACACTTTTAGGTGAGGGTGGTAGATCAAGGGAGAATCCTGCAGAGAACAACTAAGAAGTAAAAGAGCGAGGATAGGCACGGTTAGACGGCCAATCCCTTGTCTATCCAGAAAGGATGGAGAACGCACACACAAAGACTCCGGCAGAATGCGTGGCCTACTTCGGGGTGAATGAGGTCACCGGTCTTTCCCCCGACCAGTTCAAGAAGAACCTGGACAAGTATGGCTACAATGGTGAGAGACTGGGCAACGGGGATGGGGTGGGAGGCCTAGAGGCGCTCAAGAGTCACATAGTAACACAGAGAGCCTTCTTAATTCATAGTTAAAGGAGAATGTGATTGTTTGCATTCAAAAATATTCCTCAGTGTAAACGACTTCTGGTGAGATCTGCCCGGGGGAGTGTTTTCCTGACACAACACCAGTGGTGGAGTTTCCGCAGATACTTGTTGAGTTGGGCTGGGTTGAGATTTTGCATGTGATGCTTTTTTGGAGAGGAGCTGCAACAGCTGGTAGAAATGCAGAGACATTGAGAAGCAGAGACTTTGAGGGCTTTGAAGGGCTATTTAAAGACAGGCAAAGAAGATGGCTGGAGAGCGAGAGAGACAGGTGATGGCTCAAGAAGCTTCCTGGGTGATATATGGGGCGGGCGCTAACAGGAGAGGTGGATAATTTTAGGCCAGGCAAAAAGGGGAGGGCCTTAGATGACTACGGCTAACTGATCCCAAACATGATTGCTAATCAATAACCAGTGGTATGGTTATTGATAAGCAATCATAGGCATCTAATGCTTTGTAATATGGCACTAGAGTTCAAAAGCAGCAAGTTTCTTATTTTCACACTGATGTTTCTGCTCTGTTGTTATTAAACCTCATGTCTCACTCAGTTTTAAGATTACGATTTAAGATTTTTAAGAAGTTTAGTGTGAGCAGCCAACACAGGCAGGTTTTCATTAGGCCTTGACTGGAAGTCAAAGGAAGCTGTGCCGACAAATCAAATAATACAATACTATGGCCTTTTACATTCAGCCATTCATTTCCAGCAGTCAAATTCACCAACTGTGAACTGCTTTTTTCATTTATATACATTATATATTTTAAAGAATCACATTAATTATCTTCTACCAATGAGTCATAACTTTGCTCCAAAAGGTTTTGTTTTTATGTTTCCTGATGAACATGAATCACATTCATGTAACTAACAGTCTTCTCCCTTGTCTTTCTCTCTCCACACTCTTCTGCCTTCTTCACCCTCGTGTCTTACTCCAGAGCTGCCTGCTGAGGAGGGTAAGTGTTCATCACATCACAGTCACAAAATGTGTAAATCTTCCAGACACCTGGTACGATCCAGATGGCCCGACTAACATTACTACTCCGAGTTGGCCTCCCTCCACAGGAGGGGTTAATAAAAACATGCAGATTGCAATTTGATTGTGTGGTGCCCACGCTCTAATGAAATTCCACTTGCCACTGGACGTCATCAGTCTGTCGCTTGTAACTTGTTATTATATTTGCACCATCCTTATTATTATTACCCACATGCCATAGAGTGGAAACACATCCCTTTTTGACACAAACACATGCTCACTTGCACATTCTCTGTAATAACATTCATATTTTGTAATGATTGTCATTCATTTGATTTGATTTCCTTGTGTCTCTCAGGTAAGAGCATCTGGGAGCTGATCATTGAGCAGTTTGAGGACCTGCTTGTCAGGATCCTGCTGTTGGCTGCCTGCATCTCTTTTGTAAGTAAACAAGAGTTAATTACATCATTAGTTTTAAACAGATTATCCCAGTCATGTTCATTTTAAAACTCAAGTAACATTGGAGTATGTAATAGTCACAACTAACTCAAGGGGCCCCGTCCTCACGTGGGACCAGTTTTCCAGCCTCTCAAATGGTTGTAATGACACTTAATTAAAATTCTTATCAACAAGAATAAACTCTGGTCCCTCTTACATTTGAGTGTATCATCTGGAAATGATTATTTAATTGCTTCTAACTTTAAAACCCACAAGGAGGGGACCTCTCGCACAAACTAATCCAGTAAACAACCATGCTGGAGATCACTCCTCTCTGGCCAAGTTTGTCGAGACACCTTCTTAAACCCCTTCCAAATCCCTCCACCCTTCTGTGTATTTTTGAGTACAACAACTTGAGAGGAGGGAGACGGATTGCAAAGGCTTGTCGGAGGTGTATTAATTCCTACACCCAAGCTTTCACCCCTTCGGGCAGCTGTCATGATGGCCTTAGAAGGCGAATATTGAGGAGCCAGTAAGGGACGGGGGGTCAGGAAAGTATAGGGGGGCTGAGAGGCAAAGGTTTATTTTAAGAAAGGCCCAAGCTGAGGAGAGAAACTAAATCCTTCAAGAAAGGTCAGGCCTGAAGGAAGAAATGAAGGGCCTCCACAGAAAGAGGGTGGAACTCAGATGGAGCAATGAGTTATGGGACATTGGGATCAAATTAATAACAATTACATAATCATATATAGAAATATTATCAAAGTAACAGCCATTATCGGCCTATATAACTAAACCCATAAAATGTTGTTACATTATTCAAATGCATCTGAAATCATGTTAATTACATACAAATAAAATATAATCTACATCTAAATATCAAACCCCTACACATCGTATAAGAGGTTATAACACTGAAAATGTCCTTTGCACAGGTGTAGAGATACAATGTGTACACACACAGTGTGAGCTGCTGTCACTACACTGACGTACCCTTTCCCACTTTGACCTCAGGTGCTCGCCTGGTTCGAGGAAGGTGAGGAGACCGTCACCGCCTTCGTGGAACCCTTTGTCATCCTTCTTATCCTCATCGCTAATGCCGTCGTTGGAGTGTGGCAGGTCAGTGACGAGGCCCCCCCTGGCACGTTGAGCAATGAGACGTATCCATTGCAAGTACACAGGTTCCACTTACTCCTGTGATGTCCGCACAGACGTGGTTGCTCAATAGGGAATAATATCACTTTTACAGCTTTGAAGGTCAAAATAGTGTGTGTGGCTGCAGCCACGTGCAGCGAAACATAAATAACAAATATAATTGGTTCAATACACAAATATAGCTTCTTTTCTTATTAAAAACATAACTATATCATCTCTGAGTGTGTTCAGTCAAGTGATGCAAAGTGTCATACAGTAGCCTAGATTGGAACAGTGCATTTGACCTACTCATATGTCATCAGTAGATTGTGTATCACTGTGTAATTGGTGTGTGTAATGACTCAAAGCCTGTTAGAGGACATCGCCAGGGGTAGACCAAGGACAAACTGAGTATAGTTTACATTCAGGCAACCATAAACAGTCATGTTGACATCAGTGAAGTGACAGCCAGTCTGCATCAGGCCTGTGCATTTCATTTATTCCCAAAGTGAGAGATGTGAAAATAAGATGTAATAAGTGTATTTATGCTTTTTGTCTGTGTGTGCCACAGGAGCGTAATGCTGAAAGCGCCATCGAGGCTCTGAAGGAGTACGAGCCTGAGATGGGCAAGGTATACCGTTCTGACAGAAAGAGTGTGCAGAGGATCAAGGCCAGAGAAATCGTCCCCGGAGACATGGTGGAGGTGTCTGGTAAGTCAGCTGTCAGGCTAGTCTGCAAACAGTCCTATAGGGGCAACAATATCCCTGTTAGTCACAGACTGTTACGTCCACTTAGAACGTAGGTGTGAAAGGAGACAACACACATCCAGTCAGTGTTAAAGGAAAGACACGAATTCAGGATAGATGTGTCTGTTGAGGGTCGATGGCAGAGCCCTGTGTCTTTTTAAGGCAAGGAGAGCGAGGCGGGACGGAGGAGCGCTGCTGTGAAAACATGCTGACTGAAGGAAAACAAAATCATGAATATAAATACCCTCACAAGCACCTGCCACACCTCTTCTCCCCTCCCTGTTCATTTGTCAGCATACACCTGTTGCTGCTCTGCCTAGCTTCTACACCCCCCCCCCTTACGACCTCCTCCCACCCTCATGTATGTTTCATTAGGCCACGTATGTGTCACTTTAACTTTTGCCCCATTATGAAATCCATGGATTAGTGTAGAAATTTAGCGCGCTGTCTGAGCATTTGGCTCTTATTCTGGGAATCACTGACAGCATTATTATTAGCAGTATTATTTTCACTTGGGTTTTTTTTACACGCATGCAAGAATTGTGCCATTTGAACAACTATCACAGTCACGTGGATGTAATCGAATATTGTAAAATGACTACAGAGCTGACCCCACACACTGATCCACAAGTACAGAGTCAACTGAAGAATGCAGACAAATATTTATTAATTATGAAATAAACAACAAGAATTCATTTGACTTGTCTTTTCCCTGTGATTCCCACAGTTGGTGACAAAGTCCCCGCTGACATCAGGATTGTTTCCATCAAGTCCACCACCCTGCGTGTTGACCAGTCCATCCTTACTGGTGAGCTCTCATGAAACCTTACTTCTGTCAGTACATGTTTTTTGTGATGTTTCCATTGGCTGTTTTGAGTAAATTGAGTAAAATTCTTCTTCTGTTCTCTCTCAGGTGAGTCTGTCAGTGTGATCAAGCACACTGAGTCTGTTCCCGACCCCAGAGCCGTCAACCAGGACAAGAAGAACATGCTTTTCTCTGTAAGAGTGAAACTTTTTTTTTTTTTCCTTTTTTCCGTTTATTCCTGATTTTTTTTTAACCTTCCTCTTATTTGCTTCTCCAAAGGGCACCAACATCGCTGCTGGCAAGGCCGTCGGTGTGGTTGTGGCCACTGGAGTGTCCACTGAGATTGGTAAGATCCGTGACCAGATGGCTGCCACTGAGCAGGAGAAGACTCCTCTGCAGGCCAAGCTGGACGAGTTCGGCGAGCAGCTGTCCAAGGTTATCTCCCTGATCTGCGTTGCCGTCTGGGCCATCAACATTGGCCACTTCAACGACCCCGTCCACGGTGGCTCTTGGATCCGTGGTGCTGTCTACTACTTCAAGATCGCTGTCGCTCTGGCTGTGGCTGCCATCCCTGAGGGTGAGGGGGAGAAAAACACAGGATCATGAAAGGACAACATGTGCTCCTCTGCAGTTTATCATGCTCACAGTTTGCGTCAATGTCTCTCAGGTCTGCCCGCTGTCATCACCACCTGTCTGGCCCTGGGC
Source organism: Caranx ignobilis (assembly GCA_021432705.1). Lineage (NCBI taxonomy): Eukaryota > Metazoa > Chordata > Actinopteri > Carangiformes > Carangidae > Caranx > Caranx ignobilis. The sequence goes on from MU269988.1 coordinate 9,619,982, forward strand.
ACCCGCCGTATGGCCAAGAAGAACGCCATTGTCAGAAGCCTGCCCTCTGTGGAGACCCTGGGCTGCACCTCTGTCATCTGCTCCGACAAAACCGGCACCCTCACCACCAACCAGATGTGTGTGACCAAGGTGGGTGTTTAATCATAAGGAAAAATACACTTTGTAGACAAAGCTGCGCTGCTTTAGGCACAATAAAAACTGTTTTCCTCTCCCACAGATGTTCATTATCAAGGGTGTTGATGGCGACCATGTTGAGCTTGATGCCTTCGACATCTCCGGATCCAAGTACACCCCCGAGGGCGAGGTGTAAGTTGGCTTTCACTGTCATTTATCACTGTTTATTATATCTAGAATGTACATGTATTTCTAATTTCCATCTTTCTCCTTCAGCTCCCAGGGAGGTGCCAAGACCAACTGCAGTGCATACGACGGCCTTGTTGAGCTGGCTACCATCTGCGCCCTGTGCAATGACTCCTCTCTTGACTACAACGAGGTAAAGTCACTTCACTCACCGCAAGACTTTGCGGTTCTGCGTTTGCTACACTGATAGCTCATGACCCTCTGTGGATTAACCTACTCTCTATATCACCCTCCTTTTCTACAGTCCAAGAAGATCTATGAGAAGGTTGGTGAGGCTACTGAGACCGCCCTGTGCTGCCTGGTTGAGAAGATGAATGTGTTCAACAGCAATGTGAAGAACCTGTCCAGAATTGAGAGAGCCAACGCCTGCTGCGCCGTAAGTTTCCTCATCCTCTGTCAGCTTATTGTCCAGAGAAGTGGTTCGGACTGTTGTGAGGTGACTAAGCGTTTAACAAAAACTTTCTTTTTTTCTGTATCTTTCAACAGGTGATCAAGCAGCTCATGAAGAAGAACTTCACCCTGGAGTTCTCCCGTGACAGGAAGTCCATGTCCGTGTACTGCACTCCCAGCAAGGGTGACGGTGGCGCCAAGATGTTCGTGAAGGTCGGTCCTGGCTTTCTTCCCTCTCGGACACCTTCACTCTTTGATCGTGCTGCTTTCACACTAAATGATCATCCTGTTTTCTCCACAGGGTGCCCCTGAGGGTGTGATTGACAGGTGCGCATATGTGCGTGTTGGCACCACCCGCGTTCCCCTGACCAATGCCATCAAGGAGAAGATCATGGCTGTCATCAGGGACTGGGGTACCGGCCGTGACACCCTCCGTTGCCTGGCCCTGGCCACCCGTGACAGCCCCCTGAGGCCCGATGAGATGAACCTGGAGGACTCCACCAAGTTTGCCGAATACGAGGTGAGAATACAACATGTTGATGAAATAGATAACAGGCTGCGTGGATACAACTTTGACCACATGTGGAAATCTTTCTCCTCAGACTGACCTGACCTTCGTTGGCTGCGTGGGTATGCTGGATCCCCCCCGTAAGGAGGTCACTGGCTCCATTGAGCTGTGCAGAGAGGCTGGAATCCGTGTTATTATGATCACTGGTTAGTACCATGGCTTGGATAATTCACCAATACACAACCCTGCTGCATTGTAGAACATTATAATTACACTAGTACCAATATCACGGCACAGGTGTTTTGTTTTACACCTCAGAAACACTTTATTGACTTACTGCCAAACTTCTCTTTCTCTGCTCTTCAGGTGACAACAAGGGAACCGCCATCGCTATCTGCCGTCGTATTGGCATCTTCTCTGAGGATCAGGATGTCGATGGCAAGGCCTACACCGGACGTGAGTTTGACGATCTCCCCAGCCACGAGCAGTCCGAAGCTGTGCGTAGAGCTTGCTGCTTTGCCCGTGTGGAGCCATCCCACAAGTCCAAGATTGTTGAGTTCCTGCAGGGTTACGATGATATTACTGCCATGGTAAGAGCGCACTAGGGCAAGATCCTGAACAGTTTTACAGCTGTCCTGTTATTGTTTGTGTTGGGATACACAGCCTGTGGAAGTAACAGCGGTAACTTGTACCTCCTCTCCACCAAACTCAGACCGGTGATGGTGTGAACGATGCCCCTGCCCTGAAGAAGGCCGAGATCGGCATCGCCATGGGCTCTGGCACTGCCGTTGCCAAGTCTGCCTCTGAGATGGTCCTGGCTGACGACAACTTCTCTTCCATTGTGGCTGCTGTTGAGGAGGGCAGAGCTATCTACAACAACATGAAGCAGTTCATCCGCTACCTCATCTCCTCCAACGTCGGTGAGGTCGTCTGGTGAGTGGCCTGAATGATGCACTCTCTCACCTAAACACCACTTTCCAGCCATCTTTCTCCGTCTCTCTGGCTGACCTCACCCTTCCCTCCTCACTCTCTCAGTATCTTCCTGACTGCTGCTCTGGGTCTGCCCGAGGCTCTGATCCCCGTCCAGCTGCTGTGGGTCAACCTGGTCACTGATGGTCTGCCCGCCACCGCTCTGGGCTTCAACCCCCCTGATCTGGACATCATGGGCAAGCCCCCACGTTCCCCCAAGGAGCCCCTGATCTCTGGCTGGCTGTTCTTCAGATACATGGCTATTGGTGGTAAGTAGGACTGCAGACATTATGTTTGCACTGAGTTTAAACGCATCAGAGCATTTACCTGCATCGACACTGTTGCCTTTCTCAAACAGGATACGTCGGTGCCGCCACCGTCGGTGGTGCTGCCTGGTGGTTCCTGTACGATCCTACCGGCCCCGCTGTCACCTACCACCAGCTGGTGAGTAACTCCTTCTCTTTTATGTTGCCTTTCAAAAACACTCATCTTCAGATGCTTGATAACCTGATATACCTGATAAATTAATATACCTTTTCCTCTGTGCAGTCCCACTTCATGCAGTGCCACGATGAGAACGAGGACTTCACCGGCATTGACTGCGACATCTTTGAGGCTTCTCCTCCCATGACCATGGCCCTGTCTGTGCTGGTCACCATTGAGATGTGCAACGCTCTCAACAGGTAATACAGTGTGTTTACAGCTGGTACAGACAATATATACAGATACAGATTAATACTGTATGTATGTCCTGGAACAACAATGCACAGGACAGCACTCCACACAGATATTTATTCCCACAATTTCTTCTTTCTTCCAGCTTGTCTGAGAACCAGTCTCTGATCCGCATGCCCCCATGGAGCAACTTCTGGCTGTTGGCCGCCATGACCCTCTCCATGTCTCTGCACTTCATGATCATCTATGTTGACCCACTGCCCGTAAGTCAGACCTCCATGCTCTTCTCTCTCTCTTTGTTTTTTGTTTTGATTTAAGAGCTGTATGGGGAAATCTCACCCTTAAAGTGTTATACTGAGGTATTATTGGAGTTGCTTTCCATTGACGTGTCCCATCAGTAAACACTCACTCCCTTTTGCCCCACAGATGATCTTCAAGTTGACCCATCTGACTGTTGAGCAGTGGCTCATGGTGCTGAAGCTTTCCTTCCCTGTCATCCTCATTGATGAGGTGCTGAAGTTCATGGCCCGCAACTATGTTGAGAGTAAGTAATCTCATATATGCGTACATTCACTCTAACATATGTGCACTGTATAAACCTTATTTCCTCATTTTGCTTCTCCTTCATGATTCATTGATTCATACTATCATCATTTATTGATTTTAACAAAGTGTAATCCTTCATCTTACTTTAATTTTATTTTACTACCTCATCTCCATCTGTCTACCAACCATCATATACTTAATAATGCCTGTTTTCTTCTGCCTGATCTGTCTAATCATTCTCTCTTCTCTCCATTCCTCATTAACTCATTTAACCCTTTTTTTGAATTCCAGAGTAAATTCAGTCAACCCACCATCATTAGCCTGTAACTAAACCAAGGTATTCCCCAGCTTGCACTGCTGTCACTGTGTACCTATAGTTAGTGTGTAGGTTTCTGTCGCATATGTTAGTGCTGCTCTGATGCAGATCTGTGCTCAATGGTGTCTACATATTATCAGATTGGTGTTGTTGTTGGGGGTCTCCCTTACGACAAGATGACTTAACTGGAAAGTCAAGGAATCAGTCACAAATTGACCAGATGGCATGAGGACGAATGAGTGGGGAGATCCCTGTGATGCTTTCTGTACCTGGTGTCCTCCTCTGAGCTCTCTGTTTATTGTCACTTCCCCTGTTGTACTGGCTCAGTAGTTGCCTCGGCAACCTCCGAGTTGCTGCTGTCAGCGTCAGCATCATAGTGTTTCTGTTAAGTTGTTTCTGTCTGCGCTCTGGTAGATTGAATCGAGTGAATGTCTCACAAAACTCTTTGGTAACAATTCATTTTAATCCTCCAACTTAGAATCGCATATAAAAAATGAATAAATGGTTTATGAGACATTATAATGTTGGTATAAGCTGTTAAAAAAACCCTCTGATTTAGTCTTTATTGATGTAATTATTATTAGATTTCACTAAAATCTGTTATTTTTATTATATAGAATATGTCTTAATCGGAGAAGTAATAATACTGCAGCTTTGAACTAATAATAATGTTTCAGAAACTATTTACATGTTTATATATCAAAGTATATATTAAAATAAATTGTTACCAACCTCCATGTGTAAGACCCTCGTCTACAAATAAAGATCAAATATTGGGATTAGTTCTCTTCTGAGGGATTCTTACACTTTGTCCTGATAATGCTCATGTTTGTCCAAAAGTTAGTCTATGTGTTGTTCTGTTTAACTGTCATGTGTCCACACATCCTTTCCCTCTGTGATTTGTCTATTTTCACTCTTCAGCAGGTGTCGAGTTGCATAAATAAAGATGTAGAAGAGGAGGATCTTAAGGGTTGGAGATGAAGAGGCAAAGAAGAGAGAGAGGAAGATCTCAACCAAAGAGGAGAGCCATAGTGAGCCAACCAATAGAAGAGAGAGGAAAAAACACAGGAAAATGTACAAAAAAAATACAATAAAACTTGTCAAAAATCTACATAAAAATAGCCTCTACATAAGGAAGGATAATGAGTTAAATGAAGGCAGATACACCTGCTGATAAAGTATTAAAATATTTAAGATTTTATTCTAAGAAATAAAGTATGTATTAAAAGTGATTTTTTGTTAAACTTGGATTTTCTCAATTGTTGCGTTTTTGTGTCCTCTGTCCATTTTCATATGATTGACTTTCCAGCTCATTACTTTTATTCTAGTCTTTGTCGCTCGTGTCTCGTGCAGCCTCCCTGCTTTGGCTGGGCTCTGTACAGTGTGGTGTACGGTTGCAAAATGACTTCATATGGGCAGAAAAAAAAAACACATGCCTCCAGCTGCCAGCGCCCTCTATAGGCTTCATGTGGTTGGGGGACTCTTGGAGGTCTCATGACATAAAATGGACATGTCCACTCAGTCACAACACTTTTGGTCTTATATATTGTTTACGTGATAAGTTGCAATAAAGTGATGATTACAAACTCATGTACATGAATTGTGGAGCACATCTTTATTGATCCTTGCCACATAGACTCAAATGACTTTCTTCTGTATCTGCACATTATGAGGTTCAGTGATTATAGTGGTTAACACGGAGACTTGAGAAGTGAGTCAGACATTTTTCTTCTTAGTCGTTTGTTTTGGTTTTTCGGCCTTCTGAGAGCTGCACAATGCTACTGCCATTGGTCTTTGGTCTGCAGAGCTGCGTCCACTTGTAAAATCCTTCAGATGAGGGTTCTGAATGGTATGTTGACGTCCTTCATCTGCTGTTCATAATCTTCATCAAACACCTTTGACTGCTCAGGTGTGAAATGGTTTCTCCAATCACCCACTTCACCTGAAGAAGAAACAAAGAACGTATGGTAATAACACTAAACTGTATATTCTATAATTAGTGAATAGGTGATGAAGTAAATTTGCACATTACTCCCTTAAAACATTAGGGCTTCAATTTAAGATTATTTTCCTGATCCATTAATCACCCCAACATGGTTTGGTGGGAAAACATTGAAATTTTCCCAACAACCACAGATGATGGCCTTTTTTTTTTTTTTTAACTAAAATGGACAAATTAGCACCTTATCTATAGGAAACAACAAATCATACATTTGATAGTGTGAAAGCAGCAGATTTGGGGCATGAAACCACACAACTGACTGATTATCACAGCAATTTAAGAGAGATTTTGTATCACTTAATTAATGAAATAATTAATTGAACTTTTTTTTTTGTTTCAAATATATTGCACATAAAGTTAAAAAACAAACAAGCAAGCATAGGCAAAATATACAAGAACCACTAGGGGGCACCATCAGACTGACTGAATAATGAGCCCTATGAAGCTTTTGGTGTTTGTGTTCATGTTGACAGGAAGGTTGATGTAACTGCATTACATTATTACATTTTCATTTTATTTTATTCAGTTTGCGTCCTGTGCTTTAAATCATCTTTGAACTGTCTCTTGTTCCAGGGTGAGGCTGAGAGCTGACTGGTGTACCTTTTCTCATGAAGGGAGAGATGGTATGGTCGAATACAGGTGCTGGGATACAGGAGTAATTGGCCATCGGGTTCTCCTTCATGTTTTTAAAGGAGGTGAGCTCCACAATCCGATTGATGACCTCATCTGAGACCGACAAGTCCAGGTACCTCATGATGCGCTCCACTTCACGCCGAGGATTCTGGGGGAGTAAACATTATGAGAGAAGTATGAACTTTCTTGGTTTGTTTTGTAGGCAATAGCAATGGTATAGCAAGAAGGAGGTATATAAATGTGGCATGGTTCAGTAGTACTAGATCCATATATTACCTCTTTCAGGTCCTCATAGAAGAGGTAAAGGATGTTTCTCTTCTCTCTCTCTGCCCAGTATCCTTTCACGTGGTCATACCAGGAGCCCCATGACACTGCACAAACCACAGAATTCATAAAAATCTTTCACCCACTTCAACTTAGATTCACGCCAACTATGACAATTAGCTCATTTATATACATTAGATACAGTACAATACAGTAAATGTCAATAAATATTGCATTTATCTTTGTAGATTAGTTATAAGTCATTTATGTTCTGGTTGCCAGATTGTGAGAAATCCCTTGATGTTTATCCTCCGCAGCATAGCATTCACTTCTTTTTTAATTAACGGATTAGACTTCATGGTTAGAGCTTCAAGTGTTTTTTTTTTTTTTTTTTTGTTTGTTTGTTTTTAGTCATTTTGGGACAGTGGAGGACGTCTTGTTGGTAAACAGATGAGTACCAGCCCATAAGGACAATCATCTGCTCGCCTATGTTATTCATATTAAAATGATAGCTTATTAAGTGGCCATACAGGTCATACAGGTGTCTCAGTCGGGAGTGGATATAAACCATTCACACAAAGGGCTTGTCACCAAGACAAAAACTGTATCTGTGAAAGTAACATAGCTGCTTGTTTATTAATGGCCAGGAAATAAAAACGGATCATAACACAACAGTTGAAATATGTAAGTCTGAAGTGGCATTTTCTTCTGATCAACCACGCGTAGCCTGGAGGTAGATTCTTGGCTCAGTTAGAGGCTTTGTGCAAACAGAAATAACTGGTTTGATTCAAAGTAAAATGACACTGAGGAATGTGAATTAATCCACTTACAATCTCCTTGCATGAACTTGTTGATGTAGCCCTCCCAGGGCCCTGGTTCAGGCTGGGTCAGGTTCATACAGTCGAAGTAGTAGTAGCTCACCAGGTTATCTTTGGCATTGCGGGCCACGTAGATAGCCTTCAGACAAGAACAGCGGGACGAATAAAAAGGGCTTTATGATACAGAGAACAGGTTATTTGATAAGTTTGTTGAACAGTAGTGTATTGTTAACCTTTTGTCCCATTTATACGCATTGTAACAGGAACTTTTCACCCAATCAAATTGCACCTGCTGCCCAACCCAAAACAATAAAAGTCTTACTTTGCATTTGTTTTCCCAAAACCCAGGAGGCACCAGCTGAAAAGGAAGATGTGTTTTGATAAGTCTTGGAGGGTCCATTTTCTCCAGAAGATCAAGACCTGAGACATGAATTTCAGGAAATGGATAGAGGACATGTTAAAGAGTATAAACACACGTTGCAGTTCTCGAGCTGACTTTAAGTTACATTGTAAGTGAGAGTGAAACTCCACAACGAGCAAAACAATGCTGTAAATTGTGCTGCAGTTACAGTGGCTCAGTCATTGAGCATAGTTTGCACCTTTAACCAGACTTTCAGAAGTCTGGTTAAAGGTGCATGTTAAGAAATCACACTATAGTTTATAGTTCAATTTGAAACTAAGAAGATGTTTAAACCTGCAACAATAACTCCAAAACAGTCTGTTGACATGAAGCTACAATCACAGAGTAATGACCTGCCATAAAAGAGCTTTTTTAGCCTCTTTTAGCTCATCATTTTGCTTCATGGTTGTTTTCTTTGGTTATATTTTGAGTAAGCAACACATTGCCATTTCACAAAAACCTCACAATTGAACAGCTTAATTTGTTTAATTACTCTTTTCTTTCCTTTTCTTTTAAAGCCACAACCAAAAACTGCAGTCTCTACGTGTCTAGTTTGTCACTGGGGGAGTCTAGCCACTGATGGAAATGTTTATAGGTTAATAGCTCATTGACCCTGATTAAAACGGAAGCAACAAGTGGTTATGAAAGCATTCCTCTAGGACTTGGAGATGTGAACTCTGACATGGCACGGATCGGACCTAGCTGAAGCTAGACACACAGTGTAGGCTCCTTGAGTTATTTTGGACAGAAGGTGCAAAGGGAAACAATCCGACTCCCAAACTGAATCACATAAAACCACATTCATTACCTAAATGGAGGAGGTTTTGCATAATTAAAAAGTGTAAATAGAATCACACAGTTGCAGCTGTAAGCAGATAAAGACACACCTGAGGGGATGGGTGGTGGGGAGCAGATCTCCAGGAAAGGACTGCGTACAGGCGTGGGGGCTCGTTTGCAAGCCTCAGCATCTCCATTGTGAAGAAGCAGGTCTATTATCTCCTGGGTCCACGTGGTCCCTTATGTCCAAAAATCATAAAAAGTGTCACACAGGATGTGTCATGTCACCATTTTAAAGAGAACACAATGACACGAATCCACCACACGTGCTATCTGTTGGTTGTTTCACTGCTTGTCTTGGTGTCTGCATTTTGTCCTCTCCCTATTCATTCATGTCTTTTTCCCTACTAAATAACAGGCTTATTATACAGGGAGACTGTGGCACTATATATACTACATCATTGGATTGTTATTACTGTTGCATAGTATGAAAGCTACATATTCCTTATTGACCTTTTCATTACTGTTGAAGCCAAAACAAAACATTGTATGTTATTAGATTTTTACACAGACTCTCAATGTGAAAAGTAACTAAAGCTGTGAGTAATTACAAGTAAGTACAAGTACCTGATATCTGTACTTTAGTATATGTACTTTATCATCATCACTGGTCACATCTATTAGAAGCCTCACAGAACTTTCTTGAAAACACGTCTATGACATGAAGAGATGTCCTGTCGAAAGCTGACTGCTCACTTCAGAGATTTGCTGTCTATGAACAAAGCAACATCTGGCAGCAGCTGTCTGAGTACCTGCTTTGGGGTAGGTAGCGATGAGGATGTCTGAGGGGTCTGGACAGAAAGCCCAGATGGAGTCCCAGTTTTTGGCGATGTAGCACATGAGAGGAACTCCTCTGATCGGGATGAGAGGGAAGCGAGTGATGGAAGCGCTGGCCTTCTGGATGGCTTCGCTGTAGGACATGTCCTCCTCCTCTGCCATGTCTAACACTGTCAAAAGTTTTGTCAAGGAAAACAAAAGGCAGTAGCTGAAAATTGACTGTTAAAATTCCTCGAGCGAGGCCAGTGCTGCTGCGTCCTTTCCTCTCTCAGCTGGCTTTTGGTCCTTTGTCAAACACTCACGGCTGACTTGTTTTTCTGCACCGTAAAAATTCCAGCTGTCTGCAAACGTCCCCCTATCTGATTGTCCGGCCCACAATCACTCTGTATGAATTACTCATTCATTATCTTTCACCCTGTGTCCTCCTGCTGGTCAGCGATGTTTGGGGTTTGCCTCCTCTTGATTTCCTCTGGTTTTCAGCCAAAATCCTCTCCCAACATCTGAATCTGAATCCAAAGGCACGAATCTGTCAGTAGGGCTCTCTTCAAAAACAACAACAACAACAACAACAACAACAACAACAGTCTGTCCTCAGCTTCCTGCAGCTAAGTGCCTGTAGCCACTTTAGAATGTGTTTCTTTTCCTCCTCTTTCTATCTTTGTAACCTGGCTGTCTGAGTGCTGGTACCTGTGATCACTGAAACTTGCACAGGCAGACCTACACTAAAGTGCCCTTATGTAACATTCCCACTTACGTATGAATTCCACCCTCATTCACAGTACTATCTTAACTGCTTCCCCTGTAATTTGAGGAAGGGCGGGCTTTGAAACAGCTCTGCACACCACAGAGAGGCAAACTATGATCACACACAGCAAGAGCACAAAGGAGAAGAATTGCACAGTTTTATCTGGCAGTTCAACAAATTACTATGTGTTATTTCACTCACGACACTTGCAATTTCATGTTCTATCACCAAAGCAAGAAAGAAAGTAGTAGTTGCCACAGTGAGCACTTCAAATTTTGTCAATATTTCTATCCTGTAAAAATCAATGCAGCCAGTGTTGGTACACTCTCCTCAGCTGAAATGTACCTTTGGACCCAAACTTTTAAGCTCAATAGCATGATAACCTTGTAGCAGTAAAAAAAAAAGTCTGCTTGACCAAGGTCTGCTATTGTCATCTCTTTGTATTTAAGTATGGGTGCTGTATGCTTTTTGTTTTAGCCCGAAGGAGCTGTTTAAAATTTACATTCCAGGATTTCCACACTTCATTTCCTGGCCCACTGTTTTCAGTGAAAATAAACCCACCTCTGTGGTCACCAGAGACATGTCACAAAGAGGACACAGAGTGCAGACGCTCACAGGAGTGAATGAAAAACTCACAGCAACCTTTAGGTCAGTGATTGAATCTGCAGGAGGTTAAAATTCAAACCAGCTGTCATTCTTTTCTGTCACCTTTGAGGATGAAAAGAGTGAAATGCACACAAAAACGCTGTCTTTAGGGCAGTGTTAAGAACAAAAGCATAATCTCCAATCACGCAACATTTCCTTTGGATCAGATAGAGGCTCCAGAGTGTCTCCATGTGGGGGCTGCAGAGACAGTCACACCACACAGAGCTGCGAGTGGAGAGGACAGATTCAATCAGTGGGACCAGGAGGGACAAACACACAGTGATGTTTGTAGAGGGAAAATGCTGAAATCGTGAAACAGAAAGGTTTTCTTCACTGATATAAAGCTTTTGCCTTCATATTTTTGTAATTTAAATCCCATGAACTTTCATGAAAGGAGAGTTTTGTATAGCTAGTTATGTGATTGTACTCTTAATTTATAATTAGTTATGTCCATTTTTACCCAAATGTCTTGTGTAATGTCAGTGGATCTGACAGTGGTGTTGTTGTTCATCATCTTGTCTTCTCTTAGCTCCCGTTGAGTGTCAAATTATTCATTCTGCATCAACCAGCTAGAGGCTAAATGGTTCGATTTGGTTGCAACTATCAAACAAGTCACTCATTTTGAGTTTTAGGTCAAAGGGCCTTAATTTGGAATATTGTCTCTTGTATCTAATTTTTGTATTTTGAAAAACTACATTGAAATCATTTGTATATTATTCATACACTCGGCCTCTTCCTTGTGTCGCAGAGATGTTGCAATGGATCTGAATCAAGGGCTGAGTCAGTGTAGGCACAAAATGGTTTTCTCTCATGTGGGCTCTCTTTTGAATTGTATGCAGCTCCAACAGTGAAGGTTGAAAGTATTTATGGAAAGAAAACGGCAGTCAAATTGGGCCCATTAATAAAACAACAGCATGGAAGCATTAAAGATTAAGACAGAGAGTTACAGTGGCTGAACCAGAGATCAAGGCCATGTTTGTCAGCCTTTGTCTCCACAGTCACAGTGTTGTAAACGCTACTTCGCATTTCTGTGTGAAACTTGCATTGTTGTCCCTACTGCTAGGAATGCTGGTAGTAATGTTTATAAATATATATTTAATGTTTCCATGGCTCTTATTATACACATCAAGGTAAATTTATTTGACAGTAAGCAGGAGTCTTCTGTCATGGCCAGTATGACATAAATTTCCTGTGGTTCTGCAGGAGCTTTGTCAACCTTCAGCTCATTTTGCAAGCGCTTGGATTATAATACCATCAATGCAATGTGTATATGTATATGCAATCCTTCTAAAACATGTGTCTTAGCATCTTGAGATGTGTGGGACAGGACACCCTTGAATTTGAGGGAAATTTAAGTTGACAGAAATTCAGACTTAAGTTTGCAAAGTGCCTAGGTAAAAACAAGCAGGATTTTTACACACAGTCTAATAGATTTGGACCAAGTTGTCTAAATTGAAAAAGGGGGCAGCATATTGATTGAAATGGGATTAACCTCATAAACAAGTATTTAAGAAAAAAAAACCAAACAAACCCAAGAACACAACCCAGATATGAAGGAACATTTTGTTTATCTTCACTCTTGCAGCCACGCAGGCTGCTGCTAATCTTGTCATGGCCACTGAGGCATAAACTATTTCATGAAGGAAAACAGAAAATCCAAGAAATAAACTTCAGTCAGATTATCTTGGATTCACGTACTTCTGTTCAAACAGTGGATACTGCTGCACGTCGTAATTGTAAGATACACAGTAATTTGCATTTTTCCCCGCTGCCACCACAACATGACTGAAATGCCTCAGAAAAATCTAGAAACATCACACAGTACATAATTGTATAATATAGCCAATGTCACGTACCCAATTCAGATCAATAAAACAAACATAATCAACAAATAATCATGATGTATTATTATAGGTTGACAGAACTAAGTGATCCTGGGGTGAAGTTAAGATTAGCCCCACCTTTATGATCTCCATGTACACATTATTCTGAAATGGACACCACTGCATCATGAGTTGTTTTACTTTTAATATAAGTTATGGTTTTTACTTGCAAAATCTATCCTGTTATAGCTCTACCTTTACTTGACTGGGATCCAGTACATACACCAATGAACAATGACAACAAAGCAGAACATTAAACAATAGGTCCTGTGAATATAATGTACAAGTAGGTCATCAGGCAATATGTACTTTAGTGGACCAAATCAGATGTAATAGCTGGTTTCTTTCACATTTTCCTTAAAATTCTGCTTCATTATTCTCCTCATTATTTGTTATCCTGTGATATTTTGATTCTGGGTACATCAGTTTTGACTAAAAGCTTAAAATGTGTTTGCTTCGCTTTTCTTGGTTTTACGGTAGCAATATCTTACAAGCCGGAAGTCTCCATGACAACTTCCTTAGTAACCAGAAGCTTCTTTTCCGCTTTCCTTGTGTCCAGCATATTCAGCTAAATACGCCACTGGAAAACTTTCTCCAATTTGTTTACCTAATTTTAACGTTGTCGTATTTTATTAAATGCATTAATGAGTTAGAAGCTATTACATCATATGACTACGGAGAAATACGCTTGGCTGACTTCAGTTATCTAGCTAATGAGCTAAGCTAGTTTGCGTACAGTGCACCATGTCTCTGAGGAAATGAACTCCCGCCGGTGGTGTCGGTCACTTCACATTTTTATCGCCTTGTGTCTACATTTAGCGAACGCAGCCACAGAAGCAGGGGACTCTTCCACCGCTGATGTTACCCCAACAAATGCGGGGCCTATGAGCTCCGTGACCCCTGCTCCGGGCGGTACGGAGCCCGTGGACTCTACCGGTGTCAGCACTACGGAGGTGACCGAGGTTCCTGCTGTCACAGCAGTCACAGCAGACACCACTGAAGCTCCCTCTACAACCACCGTGCAGCCTGTGCTGACTCCAGACGGTAAACTACTGTGTCACAATATGAGCTAAATACTATTGTCAACCGACCATTGTTTTTTACTCTGTAACACATTTAAGTTTGTCTGTCTTCTCTGAAGTTGTCCCCTTTATATATTTTTGTTCAGTGGCTGTTACCGGCTGTTTAAAACAGATGATCTTTTCTCTGGTGCTCTCTTTCTAAGCACACAAGTTTCCATGTAGCTCAATAAATTAACTGTCAAAACATTTTCAGGTGAATTTTTACAACATAATTTTAGCAAACACAATTGTTGCGGTATAGTGTATTGCCAGTATTGTGCTTTTGTACAAACTTGCTAATATAAGTTTTTTTCTGTTGTTTTCCAGGTTGTCTCTGTGATTTAACCCCTGATTTCTGTGACATTGGCTGCTGCTGTGACACAGCTGACTGTGGTGTTGCTAACTTGAGTACAGTTTTCACTGGATGTCCACAGAAAGCCATGTAAGTTTTTTTTTTTTTTTTTGCACCAGCACGAAAATTATATCACATATAATGCATGTGATGCATATTTTCGAACATTGAACTTACAAACATAAAAACTCTTTTGTTTTACAGATCAGGAGTTTGCATTGAGAAATGGCTGATGTTCCGGGCTAATGTGGATTCATCTCTTGTCACTGTGACTGACACCTTGTTTTGTGTCCAGTCTGAAGGTAAATCATCAATAATAAGGCCAGATTAATTCATAAATGTGGCATAATGAGGCCTTAAGTTATTTTACAATCACCAGAGGAATCAGCAATAAGGTTGGGACTAATTTCACAAAAGCACATGAGTAATCAACATATAAGCATCTGCTGTGATTGTTGTAAACAAAAAAACCCTCTTCACTACTTGTTCCAACAGATAATCCACCACAGTCTCTCCAAGATCTACCTCAGTATCCAGCTTTAGGGGATTCATATCACTTCTCACCACTAGTGCCAACAAGCATCAGCCACAGCAGAGCTTTCTACAGGGTAACACAAGATTTTTGTGGGATTTCAAGCATTAAATATGTGATGATGATAATAAAATTCAAATAAGTCTTTTTTATTTTTTGTAGGTTGATGATGTCATCCAGACATATTTCTCCAGCTCGTCTGTACGGGGTCTCCTCCACCAGCCATCTCCAGGGGCTGCTTCTGCTTTCTGTGTCAGCCATAACCCTGCAAGTATGTTTCTAACACATTAAAAGTGTGAATGTCGACAATATGTTTCTGTCAGAATACAGTGTATTACCCCGACTTGTCACAAACAAATTAATCACTATGACCGTTTATCTAATAACCATCTGTTTTCCTTTGCTCGTAGAGTTCTTGAGATCTTTGTCTCTGTCTTGTACTCGCATGTTGACTCCTCAGTCCTGCACCACAGACCCAAATCTCAACGCCAGCTCTTACTTCTCTAACTTAAGTCTGATCAGGGTCAGTCTTTCTGCATGTCATGACTTTATGTAGATACTTTAAATTCTGGTGGTATCTTCACAGCAGAAAGGCTAACATGAATTTGTTTTGTTTTTCATTATAGTTTCCAATAGACAAGATGGCACAAGTGTCAGACTTTCTGGTAAGTCACTGACTTTAGACACTTTGATTTTGCATTTTGTGCACTTCTGGCATTGGTTGTTTTCCCCTTTAAGTCATCTGTCTCTCAAATTAAATCGAAGGCAACTGGACTTGTATTTGTCTGTGGAAGACGTTTCGCCTCTTATCCAAGCGGCTTCATCAGTTCTTATGCATTGGTCTCTCTAGTCCGCACTAGTCTGACCCCTTTAAGTCATACATCATAACATTAAAAAAATATTTTTGTTGATTTCCAATGTGCAGAATCTCTTAATGTGTAAAGGTATCAGATGTGCATTTGAAAATAAACCTTTAGATTGGTGGTGACTTCTGTCAGAGAAAACAAGACACTTTACGGACTTTTTCAGATCCCAGTTACACCACTGTCTGAGTGGCCTGCACCGGTCCTACAAAATGGCTCCTGTGTCAATGTGGTGAAAAACGTGAGTAGTCACACAAATATCACATGAGATCACATGAATTTAACTTCATAATGACACATGAAACTCAACTCTGCTTTCTCTGGCTTCCCTTTAGGTGGAATATATCATAGGATACACAGGCAGAGGAGAACTCACATATGCATCTGTGGACATAGTCTTAGCTGATGTGGATCCAAATCAGTTGCTGATGCAGACACACACTGTGCAGTTCCAGGTAGCCCATTCAAGCCAAATGCAGAAAATGGCATATGAATTAAAACACTGAAACTATTTGTCTCTTGCAGCTGACCCCACCCAGTTCCACTCCTGGAAGATCGACCCCTGCAGTTGGACTCAAATTCGGATCTCCGGTCATTGGTCGCTTTGAAGGATATGTGGCAACTGTATCCTCACCATCTACATCACAAACTCCCCCTCCTTAAGTTGTTTGCTAAGTTCAGTAATAGTTTAATTACTCCAGCTTGTTTTGATGTGAATCATGCATCATGAGTCCTTGACAGTGAGTTAGCTGACCACAATGAGGGTATCAAAGAGTGGGATGTGTTCTTCTGACTCCAGCAGCCAAGCTCCCATCCTCTTCACACACAACACCATCACTGGCTGCATGTTCAGGTGAACCCACACTACTTTGCCTTGCTGTTATAATCTGATGTCTTCAGCAAGAAGTAGTGAAGTTTTATTCTTTTGTTCACAAGTTATTTTAATGTCACCCTGTGTTGTCTAGATCCCCATCCAAAGACTGTGCACAGCTGCAGTCACAAATGTATGCAATCCTGCAGGGATTTGGTATTCCTGATGAAGTTGCCATGGACTCAGGCTCTCAGCTGAACTGGACGAGAGTCATCGCACAGAAGTGTCCTGACAGCCCAGAGGTACAGCTGAAACAAAGACCTACAGTATTTAGGGAATAAAGTTTAATACTTCCATAGTTGCAATCATTTGATTTGTTTCCCCTCTTAGGGGACATGTGAACCTGGCTGCCTCCTCCCCACCTCCCTCTCCATCCAAGTGCTGTGGGCTCGTCAGGGTCTCGTGGATCTTCCTCAGAGCTACATCTTGGGAGCAAAATACCGTTTCAAGTGTCAAAATGTGAAGGTAAGTGAAGGTCTCTGTGCAATGCATGTTGTTTCACATCTATAAAAATGTCCTTAATTCCCTCCTCCTCTCTCCTCCTCAGTGTCCCATGTCGTCCCCTCTTGCTCTAACAACCCAAGTGACGTTTGCCGATATCACAGTTTACCCAGCACATCCCAGGAGTTTGCCTCAGCCTGACTGGAAATTTCCATTTGGTTTCTTCTCCAGAGGTACTGCAGAGCTGGATGGGCACATTGTTATTAACTCCAGTGACACTGAGAAGGTCACATGGAGTTTAATGCTGTTCACAGTCATGTTGCTAACAGGATTAGAATTCTTCACTATGTAGCTGGATACTGAAAGTAACAGTGGAGCAGTTAGAGAAAAGTCTGGAGCTTCCTCATTTGAAGAGACTTTATATGAATGATGTTAGGGTTTTGTTTTGCTGAGCATTTTTTTTTTTTACAATATATTGAATCGTTTGGTAAAACAAGAAAAAATGTATATTTTGTCTTCCTAAAATACTTAGTTTATACATTTTGTACATTTTCAGGAATAAATACATTTTTAGAAACAGTTCACTGAGGTAAAGATGCATTTCTTGCACAAAGCTCCTCTTCTCTCTCCTCCTTTTGCTCGTGTTGGTTTCGGTGAGCTACTCTTTCCTTTTGTCCCATGTGGTGGACATATCGGAGGAGATTGACGACTGCGGCAGGAGTTATACCTTGCAAACGTGTAGCAGCGCCCAGCTGAAGGATAAAGCACATTATTAATTGTATGTTACTTCATTTCTCTGTAACAACGTCACTTAATTGAGCGAGGAGTTGACTGAAACATGTGGCAAAAGGCCAAATCATATTTTACCTTTACATTAAATACAATATACTCACAGTGCTGGGTCGAACTCTGTCAAGAATCTCTCTGACTTCCTGAGACAGTGACACTGGCAGAGAGAAATAGTCTATGTCCTGTGGCAGAGACATGTTCTCCTCCTTCTGAATTCTCTCAATCTCTTTCCTCTGGAGGTCACAGTGAGGCTTGTACACAGCTATGACAGACAGGAGAAATGTTTTAATGAGAAAGAATAAACTATATGTTGGTCACTTAAAAGGCCTTAATACAAATTATAGCAGGTATTAATTATATTAGAATTTACTGCTTATAAAAGTCAGTGATGCTTCAACATGCAAAAATCAGCCTTTACCCTCTATCTTCAGCCTTTGTGAGAATTCCTTGTACGGTGAAAGGCACTCTGGGAAGGCAGATGCCAACATTTCAAAGGACACGTCATTGTACTGCAGCACATCCACACCACTGCAAAAGAAGCCGCACAGTAACGGTCAGACTCTACAGAGGGACTCAGCAGACATGATCCATCACACTGGTGACTTCATGTGTCATCACTCACGTCAGAATCGTGTTCTTGTTCTCACTCATACGGACGTCAGGTAGCTTTTTCCTCCACTTGTGAGTGGACAGAGCGAGGGACTGGAGGGCTGCCAGTGCCTCCCGCAGACTCTCCCGCACTCTCACAGCTTCCTGGTAACGCAAGGATGACACACATCCCACCTCCTCAAAGCCTGATGGACAGGAATGTTTACGAGAGGAGAAAAATTCAGACAAAGTAAAAAAACAACTTGTTACACTTGTTAATTATAATTAAATCTCACCTTTTTCATCAAATCTTCTTTTTAAACTTTTTAGTTCACTTATCTAGAACAATAGGCTCAGAAAAGGTGTTGTTTTTTTGCAAGTCATGCTGCTTCATTAATGCTGTACCCACCTTTCAGAGTGAGGCGGAGGTCAGCGTTGTCCGGCCTCAGTGAGGTTCGATACTCAGCCCGGCTGGTGAACATGCGGTAGGGCTCTGTGACGCCTCGGCTCACCAGGTCATCGATGAGAACTCCAATATAACTCTCTGTTCGAGACAACGCTACTGGCGGCATGTCAAGCGCCCAGCGGGCAGCGTTCACTCCTGCCCACAGCCCCTGCAAAGACAAAAATGAGGTAACCAGTAACCAGGCTAAATCTGCTGTAATTTGCCCTAAACCATAGGACTGTATGATTATATGGTGAGCTGGTTTAGGTTTGTTCTTAGTATCCAAATTTAACAAATGCAGCTACCTGTGCAGCAGCCTCCTCGTAGCCTGTTGTTCCATTGATCTGACCAGCCAGGAAGAGACCTTGAGTGCTTTTCACCTGCAGGGCAGGGCTCAGCTGAGTGGGACACACAAAGTCATACTGTACACCATAACCTGCAAAAAAAAAAAAAAACGCCCAATGAGATGTTTGACAATCAGATCCATAAACTGCTGCAACCTGTAGAACATGATTCAGTCTTTGTACCAGGTGTGTGGATCTCAGCTCTGTGCATGGCAGGGATTTCTCTGATGAGGCGGAGCTGTATGTCGGGAGGCATGGTCATAGACAGACCCTGTGGGTACAAAAGGTCAGAGGTCAGCCCCTCAGGCTCCAGCCACACCTGGTGACTCCGGCCGGGGAAGCGAAGCACTCGAGATTCGATGGAGGGGCAGTATCTGAGAGAGACGAAACCTGGGAGTTATTCCTTTTGAGCCTCAAGCTAAGTAGATGTGAACATTTAGATGTGCATGTTTGTGTGTGTGTGTGTGTGTGTGTGTGTACATGTGTATGTGTGTGTACCTGGGACCCTTGGTGTCTTGCTGTATGTGGCAGTTGAGATGGAGGCTCTCTCTCACCACTCTCTCTACACCAGGTGTGGTATTGGTCAGGTAGCAGGGCAGCTGCTCTTCAGGCTTCAGGGTGTTTCATTTTAAAGTAAATCATTCATTAATCAGAAATGTCACTTGCTTGGAAACTTAATAGGACATAATGTTTTAGTCATTAGTAGTAGTAGTTAACTCCTTATACACAGCAAACTTTTTATTGACTAGATAATGAATTAATTACTAAAATTAAAGAAGTATTTGTAAAAGTGCTTCACAGTAATGTTACCTTGCAGTGTGTGTGTGTATTAAGGAAGCTGAATGGAGTTGGATGACTGTCAGGGGGATGAAGCTCAGCCAGGTCAAGGTCTACTGAGTCCTTCACGATCCTGGGAGGGGTACCAGTCCTCAGCCTGCCTACCTTCAGCCCCAGCCTCTCCCTCAGTGTGTGGGACAGTCCAACACTTGAGGGAGCATCTCCGATCCGACCCCCAGGGGATGTGGTTTGGCCCACAAAGAGGGAGCCAGATAAGAAAGTACCAGTGGTCAGAACCACAGAGCTGGCTGAGATGAAGTGGCCTCCATTTGCTGAGTTGATGTTGAAAGAAGTAAACAAGGGTCATAAAATGATTTATGAGATCATTTTTACTGTAAAAATCAACTAATGATGGATAATATGGTAAGTATTTAAGAGAGCATTCTACTGTTTGGCATATATGTTATTGATTGATATCAAATGTCAAGCAAGGTTCAGAATTTATTTTAAAAAATTGTTGTAATGTAGACCTGGACTGACCAAACATAGATAATATATGTTTATAACACTGACAAAACTACTAAATCAAAGTAAAACTGTGGATGTCAGTGAGTGAGGTGTGGTGTGGTATTCATTGTTCCTTTGCCAACCAAAGACTGAGATTACAAGAAACTGCATTGTAATCCAGTGACCACAGTGACAGTACATTCAGTACACATCATGTACGTATCTCAACCCCGACTGTAATGGTAGAATATACATACCCAAACGTATCCCTGTGACTCTGTGTTTTCCGGGCTTTTCTGTCTTTGGTTCTGATACCAACAGCTCCTCAACTGAACCCTCAAACACCGTCAGCCTAGGAGTGGACAGCAGCTCAGCCTGGACCAAAACCAGCAGATGGACACACAGGTAGTAAATGACATCTAATTTGTTCACTGTCAAAGGTTCTGTTACACAAAACACAGAAAACTTCACAGACTTTTATTACAATTGTGTGTGTAATACCTGAATGAATTCGCGGTAACGCTGCCGGTCCAGCTGGGCCCTCGGGCCCCACACAGCGGGGCCCTTTCTACGATTTAGGATGGAGAAATGGATCCCGGCCCAGTCTCCTGCTCGACCACAAAGCCCATCCAGGGCATCTACCTCCTTCACAAGCTGGCCCTTTCCTACTCCGCCCAGAGAGGGATTACAGGACAGAGCACCTGGAGGAATGTGAGGGAAGAAGGAGAGGATGGTGAACTGTTTATACTTTGATAGAGAACAGTTCTCATTTTATCAAATACAACTGACTTGAACAAAAGAGAAAGGAAAGATTTTTTTTTACTCTCCATTAAACAAAGACTTTTCTCTCACCAATGGTGTTTATTTTCTGTGTGACCAGAAGGGTCTCAGCTCCCACTCTGGCTGCTGCGGCTGCTGCCTCCGTCCCTGCATGACCCCCACCCACCACGATGACATCATACTGCTGTCTGGTAAGGTGACTGGCATGTCTGGAAACCAGGGACAGGAAGCTTTGCAGGTGGTGGCGCTTTTTGGTCAGCATGTGAGATGAACGCCTGCTGAAGCCAAGTTTATGAATACAGTTACTTCTTTGGTGGAGAGTTAAATAAATTGCTTTAATATAACACCACAAAAGTATGAAAAAATTACAATGTGTTATTATAAGAATAGAGGTAAAACATACTCAATCAGTTTCTTGAGAACTTTTGTATTGATAACTGACTGATATGTTGCTGCATATAACAGAAAGCCTGCATTTTAAACTGGATGTGCAGGGAGGAAGATAGTACTTATCATGCATGGGGGTCCAAAGAAACATGCAGTTGGTTGCATTATGGGGAATGTAGGCTTGAGGAGTTAAGGGATTAGAAGTGATGATTTCATAGCCTTGCTAGAGTTTAGTATTCTCTGACACTAACCCTTAAAAACAGCAGTGTTACTGTCTATAGTTTTAAACATAATTAACAATTTTCCACCTATCATAATAAGCATTGTTGAGGTGATATCGTTAAATAGCGCTGGAGGATCACTGGCATTTAATTTCAGTCCATACACCCAACAGTACTGCATTTGCACGCAAGTATAGATCTGCTACAACCACAACCCCCTCAAGAATTAAAGATACATACAGTTTGTTTGGCAGATGACGCGTGAGGTTTTCTGTTTGATTTCCAGGAAACTCTAAGAGAAATGTTAGATCTGAAGAAAGACCAAGATCTTTGAGAAAGTGACGAATCTCCTGCTATGTTACACTAATGCTCCTTACGGAGGCGGCCATGCTGTTTGCACCTTACAGCCGTATTTACTGCAGTACAGGCTCACTCACAAAGCTTTTTTTTGTGTCTAGTCTCTGGCTGTTTTTTCTAAGTTACTGATGAATATATAAATGAAATGAAAAAATAAAGCAAGCAACTAAAGCATGCACATGAAAAGGTTGAATAAATGAACACCAAGGTGATAATCGTAAACAAAACAAAATTGGTGTTTGTGTGGTGGGTGCCACGTGTACAATAGATACCATTAACGTCTTTTAAATATCGGACATAAATAAAAATTAATCCAATATCGACTCAATGTACTTATTATCCACGTACGCGCGCTCACTAGTGGGTCAAAGGCGCACGCGCACGTCAACGCCCCCTCCCCCTTTCGACCGGTTCCCACTCAGCCGCGCGCGGATTGAGTCAAGTGAACCTACCGAGAGGTGGTGTTGACCGACCGCAGCAGGTTTTCAGTAAGAAACCTGAAAAATATAACTTTCTAAGGCAACTGACAGTAACGCGAAGACCTTAATTTTTAACAGAAGGGTCAGCGGTGCCGGAGTTAAGGCGACGCGACAGAGAGAAGAAAGTAAATCCCGGAGGGAAAGCGCCCGAAGTGAGCTTGAGGATCAAAGCTAATGCTAACTTAGCCAGCCGTTGCTAAATAATCATACGGAAACTCGTGTCATTTTATTAGACGCTTGCTTTGCCATTCGCATTGTGTTTATAAAGTAGTTAGTCGGGGGTAAATCAGTTAAGTTATATGCTACATTTATTTTAAATAGCGAGGTGATTTGCCTTTACATTTTAGGCCACAAGCGACTGATATTCACTTGGCGAGATTAGCTACAATAGCCGGTGTTATTGAGGTTACACCGGCTCTGCGCTCCTCAGGACAGGTGATACTGTTAAAGATAGTTCACTACTAAAGGAACTTTACATTTGGAGGTATAAGTGTTTATAAGTTAGCTTACACTTGGTACTCTCTAAGCCTTGTGCTTCGCAATGCTGAAACAACAGCAGCAACCCGGCTCAGGCGGGAGAAAAGCGTCTAACGGAACCTCGGGCCCCGCCGGTATGTCCTCCCCAGTCAGCGGCATCAACAGCGGCAACAGGACACCGGCTGGGAGGTAAGCAAGCGGGGGGGACTTCCAGGACAGTCCGGGGATTGTCCTGTGACTCAAAGGCCTACCGGTTAAAGCGCTGTGTGTCAGTGGGCGTGTCCCAATAATAGAGATTCTCCCTAGGCCAATGAAATTGGGTTTTTTTTGATTGACACGGGCTTTTAACCAATCACAATGTTCAATTTGGACCTACGGCGAATTAATGAGGTGGGTCCAAGTTTGGTGAAAGCAATGGGTAGCAAATCAGCACAAAAGCGATACAAACTTCATCTGGCGTGTCAGTGCCAGATTGACGATTGAGAAAATGTTAAAATTACAGTAGACACGTCTTTGTAGCAAAGAAAAGCCTCATATTGAAAACTTGTAGTCAACATCGAAAGTATTAGCGGCCAGCACAAGGTCATTATGCGGTCTAAATCTCTGAGATGAGTGTCTGTTTACTGAACTCCTCAGCTTCGTCTCTTTGTTTAATAACCGTGAATCTGGCCAGCAGTGATACCATCCCATGTGTGCATTGTTTATAGGGGTTGAATTTAGTATTCAGATTGGTGTTGATCCATTTCCAGAGTGTGTAAAGATAAATATTTCCTTTCACATTATTTCAATCCTTTGTTTTGGTTTTCCTTCTGAAAGACTTAGTTATAGTGTAGCTTCCTCTTTTCCTCTCTTTCTTGTAGACAGAAAATGGCAGGTGGAAGCCTTGTACTAATACATGACAGCTTGACAGTGTGTGAGTAAAGGGAAAATTCATAATAGCAGATACCAGAGGATCCAGCATGGACTGTAGATGCAGATTTTATTTGTCTAGAACATAAATATTCATTTGGAAACTTATCAGCCCTCTAACTAAGCTTGTCACTTTCTATCTGTTTAGCCGTATTTGTACATGTTGGATGTGGAATGTGACACTGCCTTGACAAGCTTTGAAAACAAGTTGTACCCTTTTCACTTTTAAGCTGACAAACGTGTTTTAACTGTGCTGTTTCACACAGAAATCGAACTTCTGCCAAGCCATCATTCCAGTCATCCCCTGTAAGTATCCCGACCCACATTTGTTCATCACCTATCAGACGATATGTTTAAAGAACAGTATATTTATTATTTAGGTTTACCTGGGTTACACATGATCACAAAAATAGT
The DNA here is from genome assembly GCA_021432705.1 of Caranx ignobilis. Classification (NCBI taxonomy): domain Eukaryota; kingdom Metazoa; phylum Chordata; class Actinopteri; order Carangiformes; family Carangidae; genus Caranx; species Caranx ignobilis. The sequence continues at coordinate 9,644,344 of MU269988.1, forward strand.
AAATAGTGTGTAGATGATCAAGTCATATCTCTTTAAACAGTGAGTACCATAATAAATGTAGGTTAAACTTATGTTGAGTGCAAAAAAGTAGGTCTGCTGTATAAACCAGGCTTCAGAAAGTTTCTGTAATTCACCTCCTTACTTTAGAGTTCCCTTATCCTTGTCATTGGATTGGCCGATTTAATTAGTAGCTAACACATGTTGCTGTGACACTATTTCATCACCAAACCATATTCTTTTCCAATTAAGATACATTATACGTCATAAAACTTTGTCATGATGGATGCTTTTTTGATGTTTCCATCTGCAGGTTTTTGAGGGTGTGTACAACAATGCCAGAATGCTTCATTTCCTCACAGCTGTTGTGGTGAGTCACTTTTTAATCAGTGTCTTTTTAGACAATGATGACAATTCTTGAAAGGTTAACACCATCCATCAACCCCATTCATTAATAGTCAGAGATAAAATATAACTGACCGACTGCAAAGTTATCTTTTCTGTCATAATTTCTTTGCATGGGTCTAAGGACGTAGGCTGTTACAGCTCACAGAGGGTTGCTGGTTAAAATTTTTTGACTGTAAGGGTCGGGTAAATGGTGTGTGTATGTATATGTATTACTTTAACTGAGAACACACCGACTGTACATTCTTGTGTGAACAGTACCTCCTGCGTGATCATGATACTGTATATGTCCAACTGTGGATTTTTTTTTTCTTAAATTCTAACAAATTTTATGTAGACTCCTGGTTAACAATATTTCACCTCTTTCAGGGCTCTACCTGTGACATAAGAGTGAAGAATGGCAGTGTATTTGAAGGCATATTCAAGACTCTAAGTTCTCGGGTAAGAAGCTCATCCTGACCTTATCAAACGTACAGGCTTCCTTCTACCAATTTAAGGAAGTACTACAAATAATCCTGTCAGTATTTAACTCCACAAGATAGATATATCATCTTCTCCTCAGTTGCTTAATTCCTGCTCTGTAAGTTCACACAGTCCTCAAATTCCCTCTTAGTGTGAGTTGGCTGTGGATGCAGTACACAAACGCAGTGAGGAGGAGGGAACGACATCAGCTCCACCGCGGAGAGAGGACATCACCGACACTATGATTTTCAGCCCCTCAGACTTGGTAACAATGATCTGCAGAGACGTCGACCTCAACTATGCTACCAGAGGTACAAACTTGCACATGCTTGCAGTTTGAGTTAAGGTGCACGACTCAAACATGGGCCTGAAATGTACTTGTAGCAGAAACATATAGTTCCTTAGAAAAATCAAATGAGAAGAGAGTTTAGTTTTCAAGTAAGCATTAGGATTGTGTTCAAGCAAAACACATCCTGCCTTTAAGTAAATAATTTTTATCAATGCTAATGTTTGACAGAGATAACTGTCTAGGTTGATCAATTTGACAGTATGTACAAATATGAAGGTATATCTTGATTTGACGCAGGAAGTACAAATGAGCACTTAAATTTGTTTGAAAAACAAAGAAAAACTAATATGATTTGATATTTGGAATCAAAACCAAATGCAGGCTGCAGGCATATTTTGTCCAAGGAGACATTTTTAGAGTGTTTCATCTTCTCCTGTCTAATATTGTCTCTTTGACTTCCAGACACCTTCACAGACACAGCCATCAGCTCCAACCGCGTCAATGGAGAACACAAGGAAAAGGTCCTGCAGAGATGGGAGGGAGGAGACAGCAATGGAGAAAGTTACGATTGGAAAATGATGCAGTAAGTTGTAACATTAGTAAACCAGTCATGACAAAGGCCTAGTAGAGTTGGTATAATAATATAAAACCTGAACCTGAAACTTGAAACACTTACAGCCTCTTATTTAACTGATTATTCATCTCACCTAAATATTTTGAATCAAGTCAGCTATTAATCTGATATGCTACAAGAAATCCTTCTTTTAAAAACACTGTTCTACTAATAAGCTTTTTTTTAAACTCACATTATTTTACTATGTTTTTCTCCGTAGTCCAATGGCTGGGATGCCAACGAGATGTTCCGATACAATGAAGTAAAATATGGAGTCACATCAACATATGATTCCAGCCTCTCCATGTACACGTGAGTTGCCTTCAGGAATTATTGATTGTAAACTGGATAAAATATGACGTGAAATGTTAAAGAAAATGTTGTTTGTTTGTTTTTGAATACAGGTTAGTGCTCATTTTCTTTGGTACTCAAACTGACAAGCATAGATTATCACATATGTATGTGCAGTTACTGTCTTTGCATAGTTTTCATATTGCATCAAGATAAAGATGTCGTGTGTAAGCACAAATCAAAAATGAAACTATGTTTTCAATGTTACGCTCTGTAAATGATGTCATCCAGTTGGTGACTGGGATTTTACAGGTTTTCATCATAACCAAATGTTGCGTCACTGCTGCCGATTTCACTACAGCTCAAACTAGAAAATGTCCACAGTAGAGAGTAGGGCTCCACCAAGGACAATGTCAAACAGCATACACCAGACTGGGTTCTGCCCTGGGTCATTCCTCATCCCTCATCACGTTTAGTGCAAATCGGTTCAGTACTTTTTGTGTAATCCTGCTGACAAACAAACAAGCCAACAGACACGGGTGATTACATAACCTCCTTGGCAGAGGTAGCCAAAGAGGAGGGACCTTTACTTAATCAGATGATGTATCACTTGCAGTGAAAATCTGCAGGCCTGGTCCCTATTTCATTTTCAGTGCTCTCTTCCTCAGCTAATTAACAAGGAAGTTTCCCTGTACAACACTTTAAACATATCAATTCACTCTCTGTAGAGGGGAACAAGAACAACATTTGAGTCAATTTGATCATCACATTTGACAAGTTTATGGCCTTGCTTTTAAAGGTTTCTCTCCCCTCTTCATATTTTGTTTCTTTGTCCCACTTTCCTTTTGTGCCACCCAGTGTGCCGCTGGAAAGAGGCAACTCTGAGATGTACCGGCAGAGGGAGGCACGCGCTGCTCGCCTGGCCAGTGAGATTGAATCAAGCCCTCAATATCGCCATCGTGTCAGCCTGGAAAATGATGAGGGCAAAAGCGAGGAAGACAAGTACAGTGCTGTGGTGCGAGAAGGTAACGATCGGGAGAGGGGTCGCGAAAGTCCCCGTGACAGAGACCGTGAAAGGGGCAGAGACAGCCCTGGAGCCAATAACAGGTGAGAGAGGACTCTCCTGGAGTGAGATAGTGTTATTCAATTTGTCATAGTTTGTAGTTTTCACTTTTTTTGTATACTGGCAGCACTGATCACTATGCAAAGTGTGTTTTTTTCCCACCCTCTACTTTCCCCAAAGAGACTTAGAAGTTTCTTGGGAGTTGGCACAAAACACTGACTGGTTTGAAAAATATGGCCTTTATGTGTTCATGTTAAAGTGGATAATTCTGACATTTGAGTTGTGGGCTACTTGGTTCAAAACTGTGTGAACAGGTGATGTTATGTCTCTGGATATTTTGATTACAATGGTTTAAAAGTTGAAGGCCTTAACCTGACTGAAACTGCAGCTAACACACAATCAGTTCAAGCAGACAAACTGAAGATCATGTGATATGATAAAAAGCTCTCTGTCAGAACAGCTACTAAATGAACTTTGAAGGGAGACTGTTTTGTCAACTATCGTTTCCAAGGTCAAGAACAACTCTTGACAACAAACAAAATCTATCAAACAAAAATCAACTAGTTTGTTCATGTCTCAATGCACAGTTCAGGTGATGCAGTTTTTCTTCAGCTGTGTGTTGTTCCTGTTTGTGATATATACTTTCTCTTTCTTCCAGGGAGGGCAAATACATTCCATTACCTCAGCGTCAGAGAGAGTTGAACCGGGAGCGAGAGCGAGCCGAGAGGGGTCCTGGTGGACCGCCACCCCATAACCGTCTAAGCGGAGGTTACCGCTCCACCCCTCCATCCTCCTCATCCCCCAGACCCTCCCTGCCCTCTGCTGCAGGGCCACAACCTGGCGTCTCCCCCTCAGAGAGAAGCAGTCCTCTGTCAGGCCGAGGCGGGGCCTACGCTCCACACCACCCCCAGGGGAGCCCCAGTCCAGGCCCGGGTTCAGGCCCAGCAAGCCCATACACACCTGCCTCTCCTGGTGGACCGGCACCTACACAAACCTCTGCTTCTGCTGCCCCATCTCCAGCCAGCCCCCCTGCCCCACACAGACACACAGTCCCTCATTCCCACTCTCTCCCGCATTCTTTGTCTGATGCTGGCAGGCCTGTGAATGGAGGTGTGTATAATTGTGTCAGAAAGTGTTATCACAGTAACTGTGCATGCCACCCTGGTAGTATGAATGGCAACAAAGTGCAATGAGTTTTTTTTGTGTGTGTGTGTTTTTCAGTCTCTGCCAGAACATCTCCCAAAGCCCAAAGACCTCCGCAGTCGAGCAGGACAGCCCGTCCTGCAAACTCTCACACTCAGTCCACAGGTAACTGCAGTCAGCTTCTGTAACAGAATCTTCTGTTATTGATGAAATGTGCCCAAAACTCAACCTTTATCTTTTCTGCATCATGTCCTTTCAGCTACTCGCTCTCCTAAATCAGGCTCTTCCCAGGACCCGCCTTATTTAGACACATCTGTCCCCCTGCAAGGCCCGAAGCCGCCTTGCCCCGCCCCTCTCTTCCCTGTAGATGGTACTGTCTCACGTCTCGCCGTCTGCTGTTTCAAAATCAAAGTCAAAATCATTTGTATCCTATAATGACATGAGCTTCAATGAGACAATCACCTCATAACAGTGAGCGACCAGTATTGAAGGTGGAATCTAATGAAGCGCTACGACTAATTAGCTTGCCGTTTGTCTCTTCATTACAGTGAATGAGATCCTTGGTGCAGCTGCAAAAGAGCGTTCAGCTGAGAGCCCAAGCAACACAGAGGAAAGCAAGAGCAGTAAAGGTATGTTTCAAATTTGAACTTGCTAAATATAGGAAAGGAATAATCAAACCTCCAGTTGCATGTCCTGTGTATTTTTGGGCACATACTCTGAGTTTGTAGTCTCACGTTTACATTAACCTTTGTCTCCTGTCTCCTCACCAGCTCCATCAGTGCAGCAAAGGTCACAGATTGAGGAGCTGCGGAAATTTGGCAAAGAGTTTAGGGTAAGAGTTCAGTTTGCTTTCAATGAAGCGTGAAATTAGAAAATCTGTGACCAATCAAGAGGCCACATCCTGAGACATCCTTATTGCCTGTCTTCCTCTCAAAAAAATGACTCAAGAATTATCCATTTGGTTGTGATTGTTATCACGTGACTCTGAGTTCTGGTTGGTGTACACCACCTTTACTGGATGCTGTAGAAATCAGTTTGGACATTAGGCTCCTGCAAATAATCACTTTTTATGCATCACATCTAACACATGATTGTACCTTATATATTGTAGTTTTTGACTGTTAATTGTAGTTCTGTAGTCAGTCCTTGGTTGAAAAGTTGAAATCTGGACATATTTACTCAGGATAAAACACTTGATGTTCTCTGATATTTAGGTTTTTTAGTCAGTCTACAGGCAGGCACTTCAGTCATGTTTTTGAGTGAATGGACACAAGTTCTAGCTTTTCAATACTGATTTTATATTTGAGTAAGAGTTTTGGGGACTTTCCGCAGGTTTTGTCGTCACTGTCATCTCACTTGACCACTCTCTCATTCCTCTGTACTAATCAACCTTTGGCTTCTTCCAGCTCCAGCCAAGTGGAGGCAGCTCGAGCTCTCCCAGCTCTCCAGCAGCAGCAACCCCTCCTGTTGTCAGTGAGGTCGCCCAGCCCAGTGCAGCAAAAGCCTCACCATCAGAAGCTCACCCTGCCTCAGAATCCAAACCTCAGCCTCCAGCTCCCAGTCCCTCTCAGCCACAACCTCAGCCTTCACCAGCTCCCACTGAGGACTCCACCAAGGACACCACAGCTACACCTGGTGCTGCAACAACTGCCACCACAGTGCCCATTTCAGACAGGCAGTCGCCAGCTGCCCCGCAGCCTGCCAGGACTCCAGGAAGTGAGGAGACCAGGTCTGAGACGATGGAGCGGACAGAGGGTGTGGCAGAGTGAGTTTAAAGAAGAATTCCACATTGTACACTATCGATAATTTTGCTAATTGTGTCACAGTGGTTGTTATCTGTAAATGTTTATATTTTTTCCTCTGTTTTATACCTTCTAGCCAAGTAAAGAAGTCAACCTTAAACCCCAACGCTAAAGAGTTCAACCCTAATAAGGCGCCAATTCCTATGGTAAGCCAGTTAGTTCCTACTCAGTCATTGCTAACTTGCCTAAAGCCAGTGTAGGATACAGTATAGAGAGTACTTAAATGAGGTGGTGTTGAAGTTACCTTGAAATTCACATTTTGTTACTGTTAGTTACTGAAAATTAAAAGGTTCTACAACCTTTCAAATTAAAGCCAGGACCTGGTCATTTCTGAAAGTCATATTGAGGATAAGACAAACTGAACACAAGTTATAGATGCACCAACAGGGTAGAAATATATGGTTTTTGCACAAAAGAGAATATAGTCCATAGTACAGATTAAAACAATGTTGAATGTCACCATGAGACATACTGGTGTATTTTTTTTTTAAAAAAAACAGGCGAAGCCCAACACTGCACCCACTCCGCCACGGCCGACTCCTCCCAGCCCAGTGGTCCTTCACCCAGGTGGACAGGGGCCACTCTACACTACTCCCTACCTCTCCTACGTCTCGCAGATTCACTCTGTGCAGGTGCATGAACATAAACACTTTACCCTGGACAAAGATGTCCGTGCCATTTGTAAATGACTTGTACTTGTGTGGATATTCTTTTGACATATTTTGTACAAAGTCATTTCAAGACATTAACAAACTGAATCCCATTGAATACTGAAAAAAACTCTAATTATCTTTTTTTTTTTTTTTTTCATTTGGCTTTGTATTAAATATGACAGAAATGACGATGTGATTATTAGAATTATCTCCATTAATCTTCTTTGCATCGAATAATCCCTTCAGCTTTACTTTCTTCTTCTCAAGAGAGCATTTTTGTCATGTTAACACTTCATCATTTCTGGTTTTCAGCCACCACCGATGTACCAGTACACCATGTCTACAGTTAACCAGGGAAAATACCCCAGGACCAAAGGTGAATGCACTGTTTTCCTCACCAGTCCTTATATATCTGAGGTTTTATTTTGTCATCTCCATTGAAGATTGCTTCTAAAATAGATGCTGTGTCAGCTCTATGGAATTAAAACATTTCACAGTATACAGTGCTGAGAATGGATCCCCTTGTTTAAACTTTAAATTATGCTCTAATCAGTGGGCAAGCACCTAGAGCTGACTATCAAGTTGCCGCATCTTGCTCAGTGTAGTGATATCTGTAATCATGTTTTCATTCTTATTTTCTTCTTTGCCTTTACCAGGCTCAGTAGTGGCTCCGCGCTCTGACCATGGTACTTCAGCGCCCCCCATGCTGCCAACTGCAGCCTCAGCAGCTGGAGCCCCGCTCGTAGCGTCTTACCCTCAGTCCTACCTTCAGTACAACCCACAGCAGTACGGCCAGCAGCAGGTCATCCAGGCTATGACACCCTACCCTGGACAGGTAGGACATCTAACCTCTAACTACATTAGTATTAGATAATTTGTAAAATAATACATAAAAGTAATTTGTTCCTGTCTTCTCTCCCTTCCAGCCAATGTACTCCATGCTGCAGAGTGGGGCCGGGATGATTGGCCAAGGCCGCGGGCCCCATCCACAAGCCCTCGGACCCCCAGGAGGCCCCCAGTTCCCTGCTCAGGGAGATGGACCTCAAGGTCCACAGCAAGGAATCTATGGTAAGGCTGACTATAAAATTTCAAAATATTCAGTGGTATAAATTTTGGTAATTTTCACTGAATGCTTTAAAAACAGAAACTGACTGTCTGTTTTCCCTGCAGCTCCACAATCCTTTTCCCACCACTCGGGTGCAGTACATCAGCCTCAGCCCTCCAGCACCCCAACAGGGAACCAGCCCCCTCCCCAGCATGCTGCACCTAGCCCGGGACAGGTGAGGTTCCCCCCATTTGGACTTGAATACCTCTTCACAGATTTACTTGTTCCCATTTCAGGGACAGGATCTCCACAAAATCTGTTGCCAGACATAATGCATTGTAACTGACAGAAGAGCTGGGCACATTTCATAATCATCAGCTGTGCTTCATAAGAAGTTACATGTTGTCATCCAACTTTGACTAGCCACTGGAGATAATGTCTTCAATATTGCACTTGGTTAGCAATTTTTTGATACACAGCTACATTTGAGCAGTTCAGCCCAGACCCTCAGGTCCTTAGAGGGATTTTTGTGGGATCAGGCTCTGACGATGCATTGATTGATTTATTTCCAATATCTTAATGTTTTTTGACACTGTGAACTCTCCCGTCAGAACGCCCAGTCAGGCCCACAGCCACAGTCCTTGTACCACTCAGGTCCCCTGTCAGCGCCCACCCCACCCAACATGCCACCGGGCCACACGTCTCCACAGGGCTCTTACCCCATTCAAGGCTACAGCATCCACAGCCACCAGGGAATCCCACCGACATACCCCCTGGGACAGATAGCACAGGTATGGCTCCAGTGTTGTGTACTTTCTGCCGTATGGTTACTGTTCCTTCATGTATATCGCAGCTATCGAATATATCAGTTGAACAAAATACAACCCCCCCCCCCCAGGCCCATGTACCAGGAGCCATGTCGGGTCCCCACCACTCGGGAAGCCACGGTCAGCCCCAATTAGTGATGTTGCAGCCGCCCCCTCAGCAGGGCCCTGGCTCAGTGCCCCAGCACCCCCAGCATGGACCTCAGCAAGGAGCACATCAGCACTTCTACATAGGACATCCACAAGGTGAGATGTTATGCCAGAACCCACCCCCCCCCACCCAACAGATCAAATAAAAGTGATTTTGTCTTTTTTTTTTAAAAAAGAGGATTTACAGTTTGGTTTTTGTTTTCCTACCACAGCAATGCAGGTACAAACACACCCTGCTCCCTTCCACCCGCCTGGAAACTAAACCTACCCCAAAACCTCGCACCACCCTCCCAAACTGCCCCGTGGAACAAGCCCTAGCATCCCCACTTCCTGCTGGATGTGAAGCCCAGACTAAACGTGACTCATAAAAACAACAAAAAAATAAAGTAGACAGGATCGCACAGAGAGAAGAGGACAAAAGTCTCACAGCACCTTATTCTTCTGCTGTATTGTTCTTCATCAGTATAAAAGTCGGAGTCGGCTCCACACAAGGAGGACTTTTTTTTCTTTTTTTTACTACTAATGATGAAGGTGGCTACAGCAGCAGCATCCGACACCTGCTGCCATCCTGCTCTTCTTTCCAACTTCTTCCCTTTTCAGACATGGAGCACCTTGCTGGGCGGACCAGTCAAAGTGGGGAAAAAAACCCAGATGAAAACGAGCAGCAGACACTTCCAGCAATGTGTTTTCAGCCTTGTGGGGTTTTGTAAGTACCATGATCCAAAACACAGACTATCGTGGGATTCTCATGAATACAGCATGAAAGGAGGGATTTGTAGAGGAGAGAGAATTTTTAGCAAATCACTTTTTTTTTCCTTTTTCTTTTTTTTTTTAACTCGATCCAGTAGTTCAAACCACCCCTTTGCCCTTCCTCTCTCCTGTAGGAAAATATAATTAATAAAAAATGGACAAGATGGACAAAAAAAATATTAAAACAACAATGACCAAAAAATAAAGTTTTCAACTCAACTACAAAGGTTTGTTTGTTTAATTTATTGTAGGATTAATTGTGCCAGCCTAGAGTATCGTAGTTACACTTGTGTTCTTTCCTAAATGTGTTTTTTTTTTTTTTTTTCATGAACAATAACAGGAGCTAAGCATTTGCTATTATGTCAGGCTGACAAAACCAAGTAATTACCTCCTAAGGGACTTATTGTATCCTCCTCACATTCTCATTAGCTTGGATTCGTTCCGCTCAGTGGTACAACTCTATGTAAATTTAAAACCGTCACTAGGGGGACCCCTCTGTATTCACCAACCTCAGTGCCATCATCATCAGGCACACAGTCCCTGTGGCAGATATGATACGGCTTAAGGTTAGTGGGACACTCTGCTTCCCCTTCAGGCAAGTATGACACCACACTGTGGCTCAGTGACAGCGTTCAAGATCGTCAATGTGTCAGAGTGTGTGGCCTACTTTCCTCTGGAGCAACATGTTAGGACACAGACGTGTGATGGCCTCAATGTGACAGGGCATACAGCTGTTCGGCGCAGCGCTCCAGTCGGTCTCTGTACTCCAGGTTGGAGTAGTTACCATCAGGGACCCCCTGTTTGCCATAGAGGAGACCCCAGCAGCAGCAGGCGATCACAGCTGTGCTGTCGCTGTCACCTGACCAGCAAGAGAAGAAAGAAGGCAGAACAGCATGAGAATAAGGCCAGCAAAAATCTCATAGCATTTCCATTTTAATTAAATGGATCTTATTAGACTGTTTATCTCAATTTTTTGTTTACCATTTACTGGGTAGTCAAATGGGAACTCTATTTACTGCTAAGAAGGATTACAGTATTTATCACTAAATTAATTTAGTGAGTTCAGTTTCTCAGAGTTAAAACTACAGCATGTAGGGAGGTTGTGATTATCTCTACTTATTTTCTAATTCATAATAACTTCAGACTAGGCAAAAACACTGACTGCAACATCATTTCCAGTGGTTTAAATTCTCATTTAAATGTTCACGAGGGCCTTGATGTACCATAAAGTCCAGGAACTACTGCTTAAAACAAGTTTCCTTTCCACTTAATTTGCACAGGCTCTACAAATCTGCCTTTGTTCTCAAGACAATGACAGACGAGGACCAATTAGAGTGTAGACCATCAGTCCATATGGTCCCATCTGAGCAAAAAGTGCCCTGACTGTAGATGAGACAGACAATGGGAAAAAACATCACTCTAAAACAAGAGGAAGAGGATATGTTGGCCAGGTTGTGAGTAGGAGATGATCAGGCTACAACAGAAGACTGGATTCACGCAAATAGTTTAGTACAAAAAAGGTAGAGAATAAACTGGAGTTGACTGCAGATAGGCTGTGATGATATTTTTGATAACACTTATGTAAGAAAAGTCTTCAAAGAGTCATTTTCTGGACTGAGTGTCTGACCTCCATGGAAGCCTGCTCTGCCCATCAGCTCCTCCCAGTCTGATCCCGCCCCCAGCAGTGCATCGTAGGCGATCATAGGAGCATCATGGCCGCTGCGTCCCGCCCAGCCCGACAGGCTGAAGCTCTTGTAGGCTTCATCTCTCTCTGCTGGGCCGTAGGAAGAGGGCCAAATTACAGGGCCCACCCCGTTAGAGATGCCCCTCAAGTCCAGGTACCTGTGGTCAGAGGTAAGAGACTGTAGAGACACACACTGTAGATACACACTAGATTCCAGTGTAATCAGATGAGTGCTTATGCAATGCAAGGCTCATTGATAAACTGGTGCATCATTTCCATTGTATGTATGAAGTGGAGCATTTTATCATGACATCCAGTTCATGTTATCAATTTAAGCACATAATGTCATCAAATTCTCCAATCTATTCATTTTTCTTGTTATTTTACTTTATAACCTTCCAACACTGTGACTCACCTACAAGCACATTCACTCCAATATAAATATTTCTATAACAGTAGTTTCAGTTCCAGTTAACTAGTGTGCTTGTGTTTATCATAATGAGGAGATGTGCAACCCAGTGCAACAGTGTGGCTCACTGATGTGTAATTAATAGCCTCTGCACAACAGTGGAGCTTTACCACTGTGTCAGGAATGAGCTCCATCAGGCTTGGGTCAACAGGATCACTGTTGGTTGGGTTTACAAATTGGTAAATATGATCACCAAAACGAAGATAAGTATGAAATCAATTTGTGTGTTTGTGTTATTGTGATTAGGGGCACGAGCCTAGAAGAGAAATGAGGTCGCACAGCTGTACTCCAAACAACCACTGACATTTTAGTACACGTCTCCTGCCATTCTCTATTAACCTTGAGACTGAAGTAAGCTAATAGAAGTTGCTGATGGTGGAAACGTGGAGTTGAATACAACATGACAGCCTCATACCACTGCCACTTGTCACAGAAGTAGCCCCAGTCCCTCTCCACCTCCTCCACTGCGAAACCTCGAGACTGAACAAAGGTCTTCGCTATTGGACAGGCCTCGTTGATCAGGCCTAGACCCCAGGTTGTGATTGGCCTGCGCTGTATGGCGTATGCGGTGAAAAGGGCTGATGCTACGGCTCCCAGGAAACCGGTGGGGTGGGGATGGGTCATCCTCCCCGTCTCCACGGCAACGGCTACCAATGACAACAGCTGGTCAGGCTTTGGATACCTGGTGAGGACATATTATTTAAATTTATATCAAGTTTATAGATAAAAATGTGTTCAAGCATTTGGGGTCATATTATATTCAGAGTAACCACTTCTTTTCATGCTTTAATTGAGTTCATATAATGTCCTTGATGGTTCTGACTGATGTTTGAATCTCTGTTACTTATTTGTTTTTGTCTGCTTCGTGATCAAAGACAGCACATGCACCACACTGTGGATTTACTATAAAGTACTTTGAATAAAAGGAGCTACTGTAAAGTTCAATGAATAATGTTTGATGCCAAGTTTTCCATGTGTCTCCTGGAGCCTAACAATAATAATAACACTACTTCTCTTACAGGAGAACCAACTTCTCTTTTCCTGGCTACAACTGAAACTCAGGTCAGTCCCATGAATTATTTCCTTATCACGTTTCTGTCATTGAACAACAGTGATGAGTTCAGGCCTAAAGCAATTAGTGCATCAATTGATTAGTATTAGTTAATTGCTAATTAGTTACTTAACGGCAGCCACCAAATATCCAAACCTCTCTTTTTTTGAGTTTTAAAATAAGTTAAAATTTAATGTGGTTCCATGGAAACGTATCAACACTTGTCTCTGAATACGGTGGGTGAGTGAGGAACCTCAGAGTTATTTTGGACTCTGACCTTCTCTTTGAAAGTCATGTCAGTAACATAAGGAGGCAACTTTTAATCACCTCAAAAAATAAATCATAAAAGTTAAAATATTTGAGAAACTCCTACATTTTAGCTGCGTCCAGTTTGAAAATTAAACAAGACGCATCTCTGTTTTCACAGGTTTGTGAACTTTGCTGTACTTGCTGTGTGTGTGTGTGTGCAGTGTGGGCTGAGGTCCTATAAGTGTTTATGTGTTAATTCTAATTTAAAGCAAAACAAGTACAAAACTGTTCCACCTTTTTAGATTAATGCGAACATCAAACAAACACCAACAACAAATCTGTACATAACAGAGAATGTAAATATTTATCTCAGCTGTAAGGTGCCAGAAAAGCTTTATAACGCTTTTGAAGCTTAAAAGTGTGTGTGATTTTATCCTGGTGTATGAAAGGGTGTATGAACTTCTCTGACCTACTCTGCTAGTCCCACAACTTCGCCTACTGCTCTCATCTCAAAGGGAGGCTTTAGTATGATTCAGTTAGTCACTCTCACATACACAGAGCATCCAAACTGCTGGACTGCATAAAGACTAGACTGAATTATTTTGTACTTGGTTCTTACATCAGGCCGATGCACATGGACCTCATGGCCGCTCCACAGCCCGTCCCCTCTGGGTTATAGGGCACTCTGTAACCCCCCTCTTCCCCAGGCCTCAACTGGGACACTCCTAAAAGGGAAAATAGGAAGTCACATATCTGCCATAGTGACCAATGGATGTCATGTGATTAATTAAGGCTCTGTCTCACCCAGAATGCTAGAAGGACCTGGTTTCCTCCCGTCCATGTCTTCCATTCCCTTCACATATTGAGCAGCCACCTCATGTAAAAGCTCCTCCCCTCTCTTCCCTGCGAGGAGACACAGCAGACCTAACTTGTTAAAACTGCACATCGTGTACATATCAACATTTTTAAAGAAGTAACATCTGCCAACAAGGCTGGCCGTTGTTTGCCTTATCTTAGTTAAAGGTCAAGTGAAATTTCTGCCATCGTCCTTCCACTTATGTGGGGACATAATAGAGCAGCAAATCAAGGCAAGACTGCGAATTAGATTTAACCTTTAGTTGTGGCTCTTGTGGAGGAGGGAGGTGGGGTGTGTGTCCTGATGAGGCCTCATCAGAACAAAGCTGACTATCGGACCAATCCAATCAACTCGTCGTTTGAAACAAAATGGGAAGGGGAGAGACGGAAAACACAGAGAGCAAATTCAATGTGCTTTTGACCCTCACCACTCGTCAGCCCTTCAGCCGTTGCCAGATGCAGAACCGTGTCGTCACTCACTGGCCAATCAGGGAGCTCAGCCTTTATGTTCTTCAGACCACCAAGTTCCTTCAGCTCCTGAATGAGACAGAGCAGAGCTAGATGGTACAAAAAAGACAATATCACCAAAAACTACCATCAAAACCAGAATCTTTCAATCTTTGTGTCTTGAAACTCCATCTAAGATTCATAACATCTGGATCTACTTTTTCTGTACTGCGACTTTTTTTTTTTTTTTTATCACACTGAACCTGCACCACTCGCCTGGTGAATAGCTGGTCCAGACTCATTGTACTCCCACAGCTGGTTTCTGTATCCAAGAGCATCACCAACACCACTCAGCAACATGCCAGCCTTATAGTGCTCCAGTGTTGCGGATCTGTACAACAAAAACACTTTAGACCTAAAACACACAAAGTAACTCAGGAGAATAAGCTTAAAAATGATTGCAAAGTCTTTGACAGTCAGTAGAAATAAAACTATTCTGATGATAAATGACTTGCTAAATTCATCATATTATTTTCTTGCAGTAATGGCAAGTGGTTCATTTTAATATACATTTCAGCTGAAACCTGTCAAATAATCTCATTGGTCATTTTTCTGACATTTGTAAACTTATGGTCAACACTTGTCAGTCGTGTGTAAAGCAATAATAAATGCATTGATCAAGCATGAAAAAACAGTCGACTAAATTAAAAAGTTACTCTGGCTTGAGGATCATTTAAGTTAAGCGCTGCACATGCTGTGGGAAATCCTTCCTCGATGCTGTAGCACGCTCACCGGTCCATTGCTGCGAGTCGTCCACAGAAATCAGGCTTCAGGAGGCGGCCACAAACTTCAGCTGACACCGGGGCTTAAGACTAAGGTGGAGCGTTCCCAGTGCTTCTTCTGCTCTACGCGTTAGTCGGAGGTTTTCACTCTGTCCTTTAAACAGAAAGGCCTTTAAACAGCTGCGTTCATTCACCCAGAGTTATTGCACGCTCGCTTTCCAAACCCCAGTGAGCTCGAACGTGCGGGCTATAAAAAGACGCAGCAGCAAACCAAGTTTAGCTCTCCAACTAGCAAGATGGAGACATGGTGGAAATGGCCAAAGTTTGGGATAATCATTGACGAGATCCCACTCATAGCTGAACCGCACATTTTTGTGTTTTAGTCTGACTTAATGGACAAAACCACATTTTGTTTCACGGGGGGGGGGGGGGGGGTAGTTTTATGGTTAATCATTCATGAATAAATAAGTAAATCTGTTGTTTCTTTGACCATGATGAATTTATGGCCAAATAATCCAGGAAGGTCATATCGTGGAGACGTACGTCTGTTCATCACAAATTATATACTATAAACAGCATAACAACAGATAGATGTCACAGCCATAGCACTAAATCCCAGACTATTTCTCGGCCGACACGGGGTCACGCACTCCTGTCCCCGGTCCATGAATATTTATTTACATAATTTATTCTACCCCCCCCCCCAAAAAAAAAATAAATAAATAAATAAATAAATAATTTAGGAAGTCCCACAAATATATGAATGACGTCACTAAAGAACCTTGCTCACAATGCAGTGGATGGCGTCAACTTTGTATGGGTAACGTGTGACGTCACACAGGCGATGGGTGATGTCACACATTATGGATGAGGTCACGAACCACTGTTCTTTGATCACAGTCCACCTGCTGAAAACTCTTCTTCAAGTGTAAATACTGTAAACCTACCAGCTCACGCAAGAGTTTCTGACAAGAGACGCAGGAGTTTTGGCACTTTTGGCTTCTTTTTCTGATCATACTCAAAATGGACGACAGAGGAGATGGAACACACAACAGAAGAAATAGTATGTATTTGCTTTGGCTTACTTTTCTCTAATATTATGTGCTATTCAAAATGTGCATGGTATAGATAAATACATTTATATACAGAAATAAATAACTATTTATTTGGTAGTGGAAAAATTCTAATTCTGTTTTAAACATTTATCTATATGTAATTGTAAAAATAGAAATATTTATTTATACCTGTAACTATTTAGTTATGTGTTTCTCTGAAGTTATCTTATCTAAGACTATCTGCTTTACAATTTTATCCATTTAATTATTATGAAATACTAAATCTCTCTTTTCTCTTGCAGGGATGATAATACCTCCAGGTGTGATACCAATAAATGACATGTTTGGAGGTGATCAGCTTGCACGTGATGTCTTTGCCTGGATGGACTTCATTTTGGTCAATCATCTATTCGATGATGTACCTGTTTTTGGATTCATGGGTGACATACATGACAGAGACCTTGTCAACGACGTCGATAATAGAGACCACCACAACAATGCCAATGATAGAGACCTTGACAACGACGCCGACAATGGAGACCTTGACAACAATGCCATCGATGGACACCTTGACAACGACGCCGATGATGGAGACCCTGACAACAACGCAGACGATGCAGACCTTGACAGCGATGCCGATGGTGGAGACCTTGACAACGACGCCGACGATAGAGACCCTGACAGTGACGCCGATGATGGAGACCTTGACAGCGATGCCGACGATGGAGACCCTTACAACGACGCCGACGATGGAGACCCTGACAGCGACGCCGACGATGGAGACCCTTACAACGACGCCGACGATGGAGACCCTGACAGCGACGCCGACGATGGAGACCCTTACAACGACGCTGACGATGGAGACCCTGACAGCGACGCCGACGATGGAGACCCTGACAACGACGCCGACGATGGAGACCTTGACAGCGACGCCGACAATGGAGACCCTTACAACGACGCCGACGATGGAGACCCTGACAGCGACGCCAACGATGGAGACCCTGACAACGACGCCGACGATGGAGAGCTTGACAGCGACGCCGACAATGGAGACCCTTACAACGACGCAGACGATGGAGACCTTGACAACGACGCCAACGATGGAGACCTTGACAACAACACCAATGATGGAGACCTTGACAGCGACGCCAACGATGGAGACCCTGACAACAATGCAGACGATGGAGACCTTGACAACGACGCCGACAATGGAGACCTTGACAACAACACCAATGATGGAGACCTTGACAGCGACAGTAACGATGGAGACCTTGACAGTGAGGGTGGAGACCGTGACAGTGAGGGTAGAGACCTTGGTAGTGAGGATAGAGACCTTAACATGGACAGTGACAGTGGAGATAATGACAGCGATGGCAACAATGGAGACCTTGATGATGACAACGTAGACAATAATGACACAGATGAAAACCCTGGCAACAGTGACAGCGATGAAAATGCTAGAGATGCTGGTATTAGTGCTCAAGTAAATAAAGATCCCCTGCCTGCTAGAAAAAGGTCAAACTTCAGTGAATTCGAGTGGTGGGACGAGTTTGCTGACACCAGTGACAATGACACTACTTATGATGATGATGATAATACTGGAAATAGCCTCATCGAATATACTGATGCTGAACCTGTGGAAGAAGACCCTCTGCTTGGTACATCTTCTAAGTATACTAACAATACTGTGACACTGAGAGCTAAACAAGATCTCACTCACAGTGTTGGCAGCTTTGATCTGGCTGCGAATGCAGGTGCTGCAGAGGAAATGAGCAAGTATATCACACAGCCTGGACCATCAAGCAAGAACTCCTGGGAAAATTATGCATATGAAGATCTGAAAATGGCAGAAAAATTCTGCCAACCAGGACTGTCAAGGTTAAGTGGAGAAGATGAAGACGAGGACCTGTTGGCAGCATTCTGCCAGACATTACCAGCAAGCAAGAGGTCATGGAAAGATGAGGACAAGGACACAGAAGCATCAGAAGTAGGTCCACCAAGGAAGAGGCTAAGGAAGAGCTCAAAGAAGAGCTCAAGGGACAACAATGAAGAAGATGACCCACCAAGGAAGAGGTCAAGGAAGAAGTCAAAAGACAACAACGAAGAAGATGGCCCACCAAGGAAGAGGTTAAGGAAGAGGTTAAGGAAGAGCTCAAAGAAGAGCTCAAGGGAGGACAATGAAGACGATGACCCACCAAGGAAGAGGTCAAGGGAGGATAATGAAGAATGTGACCCACCAAGGAAGAGGTCAAAGAAGAGCTCAAGGGAGGACAATGAAGAAGATGACCAACCAAGGAAGAGGTCAAGGAAAAAGTCAAAGGACGACAATGAAGAAGCTGACCCACCAAGGAAGAGGTTAAGGAAGAGCTCAAGGGAGGACAATGAAGAATGTGATCCACCAAGGAAGAGGTTAAGGAAGAGCTCAAAGAAGAGCTCAAGGGAGGACAATGAAGAATCTGACCCACCAAGGAAGAGCTCAAAGAAGAGCTCAAGGAAGGACAATGAAGATGACCCACCAAGGAAGAGGTCAAGGGAGGACAATGAAGAATGTGACCCTGCAAGGAAGAGGTTAAGGAAGAGCTCAAAGAAGAGCTTAAGGAAGGACAATGAAGAAGATGACCCACCAAAGAAGAGGTCAAGGAAGAAGTCAAAGGACAGCAATGAAGAAGATCACCCACCGAAGAAGAGGTTAAGGAAGAGCTCTAAGAAGGGCTCAAGGAAGGACAATGAAGATGACCCACCAAGGAAGAGGTCAAGGGAGGACAATGAAGAATGTGACCCACCAAGGAAGAGGTTAAGGAAGAGCTCAAGGAAGGACAATGAAGAAGATGGCCCACCAAGGAAGAGGTTAAGGAAGAGCTCAAGGGAGGACAATGAAGAATGTAACCCACCAAGGAAGAGGTTAAGGAAGAGCTCAAGGAAGGACAATGAAGAAGATGGCCCACCAAGGAAGAGGTTAAGGAAGAGCTCAAGGGAGGACAATGAAGAAGGTGACCCACCAAGGAAGAGGTTAAGGAAGAGCTCAAAGAAGAGCTCAAGGGAAGACAATGAAGAATGTGACCCACCAAGGAAGAGGTTAAGGAAGAGCTTAAGGAAGGACAATGAAGAAGATGGCCCACCAAGGAAGAGGTTAAGGAAGCGCTCAAGGGAGGACAATGAAGAAGGTGACCCACCAAGGAAGAGGTTAAGGAAGAGCTCAAAGAAGAGCTCAAGGGAGGACAATGAAGAATGTGACCCACCAAGGAAGAGGTTAAGGAAGAGCTTAAAGAAGAGCTCAAGGGAGGACAATGAAGAAGATGACCCACCAAGGAAGAGGTCAAGGAAGAAGTCAAGGGAGGACAATGAAGAAGATGACCCACCAAAGAAGAGGTCAAGGAGGAAGTCAAAGGACAGCAATGAAGAAGATGACCCACCAAGGAAGTGGTTAAGGAAGAGCTCAAGGGAGGACAATGAAGATGATCCACCAAGGAAGAGCTCAAGGGAGGACAATGAAGAATGTGACCCACCAAGGAAGAGGTTAAGGAGGAGCTCAAGGAGGAGCTCAAAGAAGAGCTCAAGGGAGGACAATGAAGAAGATGACCCACCAAGGAAGAGGTCAAGGAAGAAGTCAAAGGACGACAATGAAGAAGATGGCCCACCAAGAAGAGGCCAAAGGAGGACGATGAAGACAAATGGCAAATAATCTCTAGCTCAGATGTCAGTGAAGAACTCTGACTGAATTGCTGTCTATGCTGAACCTTTGCAGCCAAAACGAAGCATTTCAGGAGGTGGAAATTTTCATTAGTTTTTATTTTTATTTAGTTTTTCAGTTTGCTTTTTTATTTCAGTTTAGTTTTACTTCGCTGAACAAGCGATTAAGTAGTTTTAATTTAGTTTTTATTTAGTTTTAGTCTTAGTTTTAGTTTTTCAGGTATTAGGAGGAAGGTCTGAGGAATCAGTAATGAGTGCTAAGCATCTTCTTCTTCAAAAAAAAAAGTGTGCAAAGTGAAGCATCTTCTTTAGCTGATGCATGCAGCAAGCTGATTTGCCATGCTGCCACCCTCTGGAAGCAGCCGGTTAACTCTGACTGAACAAGATACGACTGAGGGAGAAAACGAAACAGATTTTTTCTGCACTTAAGTTTAGTTTTAGTTAGTTTTGTAATGTCCACTGTACTTTTTTGTTTTAAAAAATCAATCAATAAAACAAACTAAAAATAAAAATAGAGTAATGGCAGAGTTTGTATACCTTTTTTTTTTAAGCACTTTGTTTATAGCTTTTTTTCAGGCTACAGAACATTAAACAGGCCAAATAGAAAAAATAAAAATAAATGAATAAATAAAATAAAAAAAATTAAAAAACAATATATATTTACATATAGATGTACACTTACATATATAATATATGTTACAACCTGGAACAAAAACATAAAACATTTACATATTTCTACACCTGCACACTCGTAACCATGTGGATGCACTCCTCCTCATGCACCCACACACACGTGCACATACACATGTCCATCCATATTTACTTTTATGAGTGCATACATTCACTTAAAGGAAAAAAACATATAGCACATGCAGGCTCCCATAAAATACAACATTGTAAAAGACCAATTCCACACATTTAGGCCCAGCTTCTATCTCACCTATGTACACTCTGAAAATCACCTGGGCCCAAGTGGTGTTTCTTGGACATCTGCTGCTGCTAAGATATACTGCCACCATGGCGGGTGGTGGTGGTATGTGTTTTCAATTGGGTTCATACAGTATAATACAAAAACACACAATATTGACTTGTTGGCTGCAACTTAATTTTACTGAGAACATCAGGTGAGGAGGTAATAATGCAGGCATAAGCAATCGAACATCAAACACCAGGTCTCTCAATCGATACCAGAATATAAGTAATGGTGCATTTCATTTACATTGGAAGTTATGGAGATGATAGGTTTAATTAGTGTTGTGTTATCTCATATGGCTTGTACATGAAGTTATTCACTGCAGCTTTAACTTTTTTTTTACTCCATACACTCTGCATTTCAATAAAAACTGAAGAGATGTTCAATCTGTCAATTTCAAAGAACCTATTTACGTGAATAAATAATGAAGATAAACCTGTACTATAACTTTGTAAACTTTTAACTGTTAGTCCAGAAAGCTATATTGACCTGCTGATTGACCCACTGGCATGTAAGCACAGTAGGAGAGATGATCAATTACCAATGATTCCAGAGTCCAATAGCCCTTGTCCCTGTGCCAGCCTTCCACAGATTGGGTCAGAACTGCATGTGCATAAGAAGGGTGCAGAAGGATGTTGGCCTGGTTAACTGGTGCTTAGACACTGCAAAACAGGAGATTAAACAGGTGCCTCATTTGTCTGAAATAGTTAAGCTGAATTTGAAGGTTGACATAAAAGTTCAGGACTATATCTCTGGTGTGGATTTTAGCATAAACCCTTGTAAAAGTAGAATCACTAACCCATTCAACTGAAAAATGTATATAATTTCGCTAATTGTCCACTGAATCGACATAAAATAGCACTGGGATGGTGATCACTGGTGGCATATGAGCACCATGGCTCTGCCAGAGGACTAAAGTCCACACTACACTGTCAGTAAGCATCCATCCTGCTTCATGTGCCTGGGCAAGACATGGCAGTTTTGTATCTGACCCAGTACGCTGACCTAAAGGTGGAGTGAGATTAGTGATATCAGAATTCTCCTTTGGGGCTCATTGAAATTCAAGTTCTTTTGCTCCTAAATCCATCTTTAGATGCAGACGCAGCATCCAAATCCTCTGATGTGCTCATCAATCTGAAGCACTCTGGAGCACTTCCCTCCACAGGGTGGCATGGTTTCACTACAACACACAAACTCTGGCTTTGAAACAGACTTAATGAATGACTCTGGCAGCTGGTGGATCCTGATGCCAGACACTGATTCCCCGTGGCTGATGCACATGGTCAGTCTTTGCTACCAGACGATTATCATCAAAGAGGAAGTGCAGATTGTGGAGGGAGATGAGGTATCAGGAGACAAGCAGCCTGTAGGCTATTTGTCACATGAGTTGTCAGGGTCCATAAAGGCCAATAGTGAGCAGAGCCGATGAGAAGCACAGTGGTGAAATAAAATAAATGGTCCATGTTCAGATTTGCCTGAGCAGGCTGTGGGGGGAACCTACTGTTTCAGAGTTTGTCGCTATGTCAACATCGCTGTAGCTGAGGGACCTGTTGTCTTACACTGTGTGCTCTGAAAAGCTGAATGAATAAACCACACACAGCTCTAATTTAACACTATAGTCTGACATTTGGTGAAACATAGTCTACTTGTCTGGATTTAGAAGAGTAAAACTAATCCTAGGACTACACAGTCAGCATACAGACTATATTTTTTTCTTCTAGCTGGCTAGCTAACTTCACTTTGTGTACTTGCTGCTTAGCAACCAGGCTAGCAGGTTAATTTAGCTGTTTCCATGCCAGGGTAATCTAACTAAAACGATCCCTTTAGCTTGTGTGTCCATTGTTTTGAATGGGTATGGAGGGGTTAATGACAGTTTATGTTCACACCTTGACAAACGACCATTAGCATAAAAATCTGCATGTGCCTCCTCACTCCTGAAATTGCTTTGCAGACAGTTAAAAAAAAGGGATAATCAAGAAGCCTGCCATGTTGTAGCACTGCAGCCAAACCAAACAGCATCATAGATATCCCCCACTCGCCACTGCTAATTATGAAGCCAGAGACATTTCTCCTCATGTGATTATAATGTTTTTTAAATTGCCCCCTTTGGCACGGTTGAGCTCCAGTAAGCAGCGCTGCCTCTCCACTGGGCTGGTTTGTTTAGTTCTGCTCGGCGACAGGCAGAAGGTACAGTAAGCTTGACTAAGCTTGACAAACTCGCTCCCAGGTTGCCTCTTAGGGATGAGGGATGGAGTGGATGAGAATCACATGGGTGCTGGGGTGATGTGTTGGCAGCCTCGACAGCCTGAGAGCAGGTCAGGCAATGCAGCAGAAGGAAATTCTTTTCCCTGATTGGATAAGACACCTATTGATTATCTAACAAAGGGGTTTAGATAACCATTATTTTAAAGCTCTACCTGTTACATACTGCCATTACTAGATGAGACAACACAGCAAACCGGTTCACAAACCTCTCGTTGTATTTGTTTTGAATTTAGTGTCAGCCAGCGACATTCCCACACCATGCACAGGAAGTTACGCATTTACCTCACGACTTAGGATGGCGGGGAGGAGGAGCACTGAATCTTCTAGCGATAGGTAGAAACAATACTGACAACACAAGACACGGTTCAGAAGTGGAGTACGACAAAGAAAAAGCCTGGAAGTGAAGGGGAATATTTGCCACTGTGTTTCGCGTATGCGTGTGACTGCAGCTGCAGTTAATTTTTATGTTTGTCATAAATTATAGTAAGTTGACATTTTTGAATTGTTTGTCAGAAAAAAACTTGACTCTTGAAGACGTGACCAGGAGTTGGGCAAATGGCTTATTTGATCGATGAATTAATAAAATCAAACAAATGGTCAGTGAATTATATTTGGCAACAGGAACTGGAGAACATTTGGCATTCTGCTTTGAAACATGATTAGGGTGATTAATCAGATTAATCAATGACCAAAATAGCTTGTTTTTTCCCTTTCTTTTGACTGTGACTGTGAAGCCATAACAGCTGGTTATAGGCTACCATTTTTTTCTCTTCTCATTCATTGCGTTTTGTTGGTGGTGCTGTGTGCAGGTCTGTTTTCATATTGATGCTGCAATGTCATGTTACCTTTATGAACATATTTGAATAGTTAATAAAATAGGGAGGAAAAAAAGGAAAACAGTGTTTGTTGTAGCCCATTGGTTAAAACCGCTGTGATAAATCATTCTTTTCTACTGTCAGACGAAACTGTTGAAAGAATTGAATCTCCTCATCCCTCCCTGCTGCTTACATCTATACCCCCTCATGTAGAACTGCTCTTTTACAGAAATAGCATTAGTGTTGGCTGTTAGGTCCCGTGACGGATAAAGAGATGGTTGGGTGGTTGAAGGACGAACTAATAAGCCTCCCTCTGAGCACCAGTTGGAATGACCATCGTCATTCCCGACCCCCAGGGGGCTCCTGTTCAAGAAACCCCGCTCAGCATCCTCACCCCACACCCCCATCCACACCCTCACCCCCACCCCAATCGTGGCGATGGGCCATGATACCCGAGTGCTATTACAAGTTCCAGTGTTGCCTAGCAACTGGCTGGCAGATAACAATTGGCGCCGTACATGGTGGAGATTTAGCACTGTTTATGGGGGTGTAAGCATGTGTGTGTGTGTGTATGGGGACAGAGGGAACTTGTGTGTGTGTGTGTGTGTGTGTATGTGTGAATCCCTAATGACTGACATGAGTGTGTGTGGATGTGTCACCAGTGTCATGTTTCCCCCACAGCTTCCAGGCAAATAAACTGTAAACTCAGCCACACAGTGGTGATTACAACAAAACAGATCACCGACTGTATCGAACACAGAGGCGTGTCAGTTGTTCAGTCGTCCCTCACTCATATGAATGGGGTGGACAAACCAATAGAGAGACCTGTCAGCATGATACAATACAGCACTACAGACGACATCCTCCAAAGTGATCGCACACCTCTGTTAGACAATTTCAATAACAACCAAACCTTCATAAAGTGAAGATCTATCGCAGGCCTGTCATATTGCACTGCATTAGTTTTAGCTAAAAGCCTCTAATGTACTGCCAGCTGAGTGTAAATCTTAATTTATGGGAGTACAGCCCTTTATACCAGTGGTCTGTCTTTGAGGTCTTCTGAGCTTTCCCATGAAAACTCAAGTGCTCTACTGGATAATGAAAGGTCACTCTTGAAGTTAATGTTCCAGGCGTCACTTGACGTAGTTGTCATCTCGCAGACCTAATCCAGTTGTTTTGAAGAGCCACTATCTCTCGGACTTGATCGTTCAGATGGGAGAGCTCGTCTTGACTGATAATCCTCCCCCTCCTTCTCCTCCTCCTCCTTATTCCCGTCTCATTTGTCTTGTTTTCTCACCCTTAAATTAGCCACTGAAATTGCTGTTTAACATTTAACAGTTGCTTAATAATAGATGAGGGCGAGGTGTAAATGGAAAGGAATGTTGATTGTACAATTTGTTTAAAAGGTAAACTGTAGATGGTGGGGTTTGCCAGTTGTTGTGTGTGAAAAAATCCTTTTTAGATGGTCGTTAGGAATATAGGTGTGTGTATGTTATTTATTTATTTTTGTTGTCATGAAGTCAAATGTCTCTCAGGACAGCACCTAACACATTACCAGGCTTGCATCTCTCTCGCTCCAACCAGGCACAGCACGCTGATATTTTTTCCAATAAACCCTGAATCCCTTAGGAATCTCAAAAGCGTTATGAGCTTGCGGGAGGTGTCCCTGATGTATACAGTCAATATCTCAGCAGAGCGGGAATAACTCCAATCTCCTCTGCGATGCCTTTTCTACAGGATTTGATTATTTTAATGCTTCTGGTGAGGGCTTCTATTATTCTTATACCCACTCATTCAGATATTTTGGGAGATTAAAAAAAATAGTGGATTGAAATTCTCTGGGATAATCACAGAAACCCGGCTTCAGAAACGTCTTATCTGTCTGCTCATCTCTTCTCCTTCTTCCTCTTCGTATTCTCTCCATCACCACATGTTTTGCCCGTCCTCTCTCTCACCCCCCTCCCATCTCTCCCCATCTTGCTCAGATTTATAATTCATTAACACCACACTTTCAGACGCTCCAACTTGCTGCCCCAGCCCCGAGCTTATGTCATGTAATAAAGCCTCTGAACAATGATGAGAAACAGAACATTTCATGTCACAACAGCATTTTGTTGATGTTTATTAATTGAGTTTTACATAATTAGGGCCGTGTTTCATGCCTGTTACACAGCCTGTCTGTCACCGCCTCAGTCTAAAATTAACATGTGTCTGCTATTTCCATAGGAGATTCAGTGAATTACATGTCACCAAGTGCCTGTTGTTCCAGGCTTTCAAATACACAGGCTTTCAATGTAGAGATACAGTTGATGCAGAGCCAGTCAGTTTAAGTAAACTTCATTAACGTTCAAACTACTGCAGCCTTGAAACCTGTCATATGAACACCATTTAATATGAGATACAGTCCTGTCATTAACATACATGTGGTTTGTGGTGAAAAGTTGCGTTTGGCCTTGAACGTTTCATTTCATGTTTTAAATCAAATTCCACTTTACGGCTTCCTGTGAAAGCTTCAAGTACACACTGCCTCGGTTTGAAAAGTGCTTTGGCCGTGGCACCCAGTCACAAAAAAAAAAAAAAAATAATGAAACAGTGATTTCTTATTTATTTTCCTTTCGATGAAGACTGAAAACCAACATCAGACCAAAACAACTTCCTAATGCCCTTTCAAAGCCCTTTTGCATATCAATGTACTTTTAATAGAATTTGGTTTTGAATGTGGCTGGCTGCACATCACCTGGGGCTGTATGTATGCACTCTTGGGAGGAAAAAAAAGAAAGAAAGCAAGTCAATGCCATGCTCCCGTTTTAAAGGAACATTTTGCACTTTACACTTTAGCTCAGATTCAGGCGTTGCTGACATAACGGCCTGTCAGTTTGCATTTTGTAAGTGAATGTACTCAAAGCTGTGTAAGACGAAAATGACTCAGGGCTCAGGAAAAATCTCAAAATGAACATGAATATTATGACTAACTTGCAAAATAATGTAAATAATAATACCGTAAATATTCATGTATTCATTTGATAATTGAATTCAAACAGAGCGTGGCACTGACACCTCCACAACCACAGATTGAAGCCATCTGTGATCAAAACAAAGAAACCAATGCCAACAGAACGACTGGAGCAGTCATGTATCAGATTTTTACCAATTATGTTTGATTTTCATTGTGAATATTTGCTTTAAACACGTTCAGAGAACAGTTTGAACACAATCCTGTGGCTGAAGATGAGCTAGAATCTACTTTTAAAAAGCATACAAGTCATTGGTGTCACCTTAAAATGTGTATGACCCCATTTCTGACAGGTTAAACATCTGAGTTTCACCTCTCAGATCGTTTCATTTAGATGTTTTAAAGGCCTGAAAGACAGAAGCTCTCCAGTAATGCACAGGGAAGACACAGTTTTGTGGAGGAGAAATTGATCTTTTGGTCTTTCTTGCAGCAGGAAGGACGAAAAATGTACACTGAATGATATTCAGTAATATTCATGGGTAGAAAACAGCACACCAAGCGCCTCTGCACATGCTTTCAAGTTTCAACACTGACCCTCCAACGTCCAACCGCGTGCTTCGACCTTAGAGCCTTTATTATATTTTAAAGAGCATCTCAACACAAATTTTGTCTTTTTCTGCTCAACCTGAACTGATAACTACCTTGAAAATTCAGCTCAGCTAAATTCATACAGCACCGCGCTCTAACCTTGACCGAACAGGCAAACATGTCTTCAATTTTTAAAACATACTGGAGGGGAGGCTTATTCGTCTCTTGGCAGAATTTCAGGCTGTCGTTACCTTCTCCGAATTGGGAAACTATGCACAGCACATGAATATAGCAAACAGAAATAGTGAAACAATCCCATGTGACACTTTCGGGGATCCTGATATCCAAATTGCTTTTTGTTTTCACTATTAAACATAAGATGAGTGAGAATTTACAGAGTAAAGGTATAAGGTGAACTCCAGTCATTAGGTGGAGGTGAGAAGCCATTAGTGTCCAGTAAGGCCGGGCACTTATTTTAAATAGCTGCCGCTCCTCAGTAATTTCCTCATTAAGTTCAATAAAAACCTCAGTGAGCTGAACCTATGAAGTTATGTTCATTCCTGCTTCTCCCACAAAGTTAATGTTATCTGTCACAGCCTGCGGGGTTATGTATATTACACATCTGCCTCATATTGATTTTTGTAATATCATGTTTTATCTAATAAATCCTCAAATAGTCGGGGTGTTCTTTTCTGGCAGACAAGATATTACTGTACATGTCTGCTCCATTCCATGCATAGATTTGGCTACATGATTATATCAACAGCCAGAGGACACACACATACACACACACACTCGCACACTTCATACATAAACATACTACACACATTTATGTCCCTTTATCACACACAAACATGCCTGTAGTGGGGATCTGCACATTATGCTGCAGGCTTCATAAGCTGCTGCACACTCCTCTGCACACGTCACAATCGACACATGCACTCGTGTAAACTTGTTCTTCGCCCTGTGTGACTGTTCCAGCGACTTGCCTCCATATGGAAACCAAGGCCGCTCGCTGAATGCCTCTGCCAACAAAACATCTCCTCAGCGTCTGCCTCTCAGCACTCAGATCGTCTTTCCTTAAGAGAAAAACTCTCTCCTCTGAGAACGGCTTTAAATGAAGCCGTTTCAAATCACACGTTACATGTTTGTCCATTTCGCCGCCATCAGACCAATCTGCATCTGCATGAGTGGACATCTAATAATGTCCGCCCTTAGTCAGAGGCTGTCTTGTCTCTTGATGTAAAGCTCCATAGGGGATGAGTTGGAAAAATAGAAAAGGTAACTGGGACAGCACCCAGGATGATTTGCACAGAGGAGAGGGACATCCTACGTGCAGTAATACAATAAGAAGCCCATTTCGATGTTCTGTTCAGGAGAGCACATGCTTGAGGCTAAAACTTGGTGCCTTTTCCATTTATTGTTTCACACTCGCTTGACTTGACTTATGAAGTAATATATATAAAAAAAAAGGCGTGTATGCTTTTTGCCTTGGGCATTTTGCCTCCCCTGGCTCTTTGTAGATGATCCTGTCATTAGATGAAAGGAGCTTGACTTGCAAATTGTGAATTCTCTTGGTGTTTATTCTTCCTCTTACTACAGCCTAACCAGGTTGTTAAAAAGCTGTCATAAACTGGTGTGAGGTGTTTGGTTGAGTGGGTATTACGTGCCTTAATTAAGACAAGCTATCAGAAAAATGTCACCACGCTCCTCTTGTGAGGCTTAATAATCACTCCCGCAGTTACTGACTTGGAAATTAAACGAATAAATGCAGCACGTCTAGTGCTTTTATTACCATTGTATGAATATGTTCCTTACAGTGTGTCCTTATGTGCTTATTGAAATACTCTTCCCTTTTCTACAACTTTAATCTTTACTAATTGGCAGCATCCTCTCCCACAAAGGTCCTATTTCAACATTGCTGTCAGCCCCACTTCCCCTTTTTTATTTTCAACGTACAGATGTTCTCAGAGTGCTAAAGCATGTCCGTCTCACACATCTGTCGGCCAGTGCTCATCTCAATGAGTGATAACAAGGAAGAGTCAGTTTGTTACAGTGCTGTGAGAAGCTCCAGTCCTCTTCTTTCCAGATGGTACACAGCGACCTCACAGTCACATGGCTGGGTGAAAAGAGGACCTTGTTGACCATGAATGTTGCTTTTATGCCATAGTTGTCGTTCTTTCTTTATCAGAGCAGCTGTCGTCTCCATACAAATATATTGGGAATGCACACTTTTTTTTTTTTTTGGATTATCTTACATGAGAATGACACCTTGATTCTTTATTGAACTTATATAATGTGCATTTAGAGTGTGTTACTTTGGTCAGCTCAGAAAAAAAAGAAACAAAGAAAGACCTTCACACAAAGGGGAAAAAAAGCAATTAACAACCTGAGAGACCAAAGTTGAGAAAACATGTTTTAAAGTATGAAGGATCTCATCCAAACTGTACAACACAAAGTTCAGATCATTTTATTAGACTTTACATAAAACCCATCACACATGAGGACACTGTATTCTCTGCTTGGACAATCTCAATCGCACAAACTACTCGTACTTTCACTTTAAGCTGTTTAAATTCATCCATTTGAACTAATGAACTAGTTTGATTAAATACAGAGAAATAAATACTCTTGACTTTTAGCAGGACTGGATTTAGTTTTATGATTCGCTGCAGTGTACTGTCTTATTCATGAGGTTACAACTCAATTACTGAAGCATTTCAATTGATTTCTCGAGGTATACCTCACTGGTTATAGCCTCAGCTAGATGACAGTCACTGCATTCTGATTTTCACCTTTGTTTTCTGGTTTTGTTCATAGCACACATAAATGAATTTGAATCTTATCAATATTTACTGAGTTATTATACATCTCTCTGAGTTTTTAGCCACTGCTTCACCTAGCTTTGTGTGACTATAAATACAGATGTTATTGTTCTATTGTTGCATCAATGTTCTGCTGCTTCATGTTGCGTCGCATCACTCGTGCTCTTGCATCAGGCTAATTGTATTGTCATCGTGTGGAACATTTTGCCAAAGGTTTCCACTGGCACAGCTGCAGAAATATTGATTATTGTGCACAGAGCTGAAATGCATCATATGTAAAGTCAATAGTCCAGGTACATTAGAACTGAAAGTGATTCAACTATGATGTATATTTGTTCTTTGCATAAATTGTCTATTTATACAGTTGGTTGGAGACTCTGTTTCCCTCAGCGTTAGTCATCTGTCTGTAACGAGGCCAACGTGTTTGCTGATGTCATTTGTTCTTCTCAGAGCCGTGGTGGACATTGTGGTCAACTGTTTAAACTGCAGCACTACTGCCCATCCCCAGCATAATTGCCGTGGAGAGAGCATGTAGCAACTATGCATATATAATGAGGAGATTTTCTGGCCTCCCAAAACAGGAGGCAGGAGAGTGGAGATATGAGAAGGAGGAGGGAAGTGGAATAAACCCTGAATAGGTGATATAAGGATTGAGAGGTCTTCTGATGGAGTTGGCAGAGTAGCAGCTCTAAATTTCTGTGTGTGTGTGTTTGTGGGTGGGTGGGTAGGTAAGTGTGTAAATGTGTGTGTCATGAGCTGTTTGCATGATGGAATGGGAGCCGTCCTTCTCTGGAGGCTTGTGTGCACTATTACCGTGTTAATGCATTCATGCCTGTCTCTGCCATGGCATCAATTTAATGGAACCAGAACATACATGAGGATGTGCACGTGTTCATGTGTGTATGTTCGTGTGTGTGTGAGAGAGAGAGCTGAAGAGGGTGCATGAGATAAGAAAGGGGAGAGACATGAAGAACACCACTGAACAAAGACATCAAGCACTTTTTGAAGATAACGCAAAAAAAAGCACCAGCAAGTCTATTCAGCAGCCTGTGTGACAGTCTTCCTCTGCTTTTTTTGATAGGCAGAGTGTCTGAGAGTGTGGACTCTGGAAAGAAAGACCCCCCCCCCCACAAAAGAGAGAGAGAGAGAGGGACAAGTCAGATAAAAAGAGACAGAGAGACTGAGAGAACACCAATTTTGTCCCCTCAATAGACACAAGGGGGAAATAGCATGTTTCCCCTTGTCTATCACTGACTCAACAACCATTAGCTTAATTATATGGAAGAACTGAGACTGAAGAGTCTGTGTGTGCATCTGTGTGTGTGTGTGTGTGTGTGTGTGTATGTGTGTGTGTGTGTGTGTGTGTGTGTGTGTGTGTGCATATGAGCGAAAAAGACAGAGAGATGGAGACACGGCGTATTAGTTTGGAATTAACATGCACACAAAGATGGAGAGATTTAATTAGATGGTGTACTTTTCCGCTCAAACTTAACACAGATCCTGCTATTTACAATGATAAGAGAGGCTGTTTGTGTGCGTGTGTGTTTGTGTGTGTGCGAGAGAGAGAGAGAGAGTGTGTGTCACTGACATTATGGGGACATAACAGCTCTCATATAGTCACTTTCATCAGTCACTTGGGGACACAGACCCACATGTTGGGATTCATAATAAGGATTTAAGTTGTGCTTGAGCATGTAACATGATTAGCATGAGCACCTTGTTGCCTATAGGGGGCACACCACTTAAAGATGTTGTCAGTGGTGCCATGTGAACCTTATATTCTTTCTTTACCTTCTCTGTATCTGATTATTTCTACTGAACCAAAGATCTTATTTGATATTTGATAACACTGTGCAGCTTTTCATCCTTTTTCTCGACACTATAAAAACATAATTTACATTCTCTGTATGTCCTGTATGTATGGCAGGAATGACAATAGAGCTGAGTCATGGCTCATGGTTACGGTCTCTGTCCAATTTTGCAGTGACATCAAAACCTTGGAGAAAACAGCTTATATCTCCCCCTAAAATATGAGGACATTTCATGTTTATATATTTTATCTATAGATTGAGGAAAACATTTGCCATTCACACATTTGGAAACATGGCCAAAAGACGAAAAACAATCTGTCGTTCATTAGCGTCTGAAGCCACGAACAAATAATCAGCTTGTAATTCTTTGTAAATTCACTGCAAAAAGCTGAAATGGTTCCATCAGTGTAAACATTGGGTTTTATTTTAGTCCATCAGGCAGTAATTGTTTGTCGGGTAAATTCATTATTGGTTATTATGGGAGTTTACAAGAGAATGAAGATCCTCCCCAGTGTGTGCGTGTGTGTGTGTTTTGCCACTTGTGTGAACCAAACTGTTGGACTTCACATATTCAAAGGACTGTGTTTGAGGGTGAAGAGTGTGTTTGAGTGTTGGGATGAGGGTAAGGTTTGAGGTGCTGCTGTGACGGTGATGGAGCCTGAGAATGTATTATGTCACTAATAGATCCCCACAAATGTAGTCTGACAGGGATGTGTGTGTGGTGTTGGTGGTGGTGGTGGTGCTGCTTCTGCTGCTGATGCTGCTGATGCTGCTGCTGCTGATGCTGGGGAGGGGATGCAGGGGGGAGTGAGGCAAAACAGTCACATGCACAACAGACTGTCAAGGAATAACTCCCCGCTGCCTCTATCTCTTTCTCTCTCTCTCTCTCTTCCTCCTCACTCCCTCTATCCTCCTCCTCTTCCTCCTCCAGTATGCCGCTCTCCTCTCTCCCCTCTGCTCCTTGTTTTCATCTCAACTTGAACTATTCGTGCATTTAATTTTTAATGATACGTGTAGAGCTGGCTCAGTCCTGCTCTCTCCCTCTCTCTCTCTCTCTCTCTCTCTCTCTCTCTCTCTCTCTCCTCCCTCCCTCCCTCTCTCTCTCCTTCTCTCTCTCTACTCTCTGCTCCTGTCTTTGCCACCTGTTAGTCTCCCTCTCCTCTCCGCACTGGAATCCCCTCTTTTTTTATGAGGAGTTTCACACTCACACTATCACTGGGGTAAGTCAAGATTTTATTCTTTTATTCTGAAATACATCTGAGCTGAGTGTGCTGCCAAGGCTGGAGGTGTTGTCGTTCATGTGTATTTCTATTTCCCTGCATAGAATACACTTTTATTCACTGTTTCATCGTCTGTCTATTTGATTTGTGCGTGTGTGTGTGTGTGTCTTTTGCATGACAAAATAGAAACTCATACAGTGAAACCCTGCTGGTTTCTTCAGGCTTGCAGATGGACACATTTACTCTGCACCATCCTCACACACAACAGACAAGTGCAACATGTGGGTCTCTCTGTTTTTGTACCATTTTACCTGCTCTTTCACTTTCTTCACACCTTCCAGCACAGAGACATATGAGTCACACACTCTCTGTCTCACACACACACACATACATACACATTGAAGTTTACTCATCCCCGACAGCTTGAAAATAACTTGGCTCTAATTGACAAGTGTTCACAGTCACTGTGGTTAGCTCGACATGATGTGCTGACTATCAAGCTCTAATGAGTGGCTACAGTTTGCGGCACTGTACTATACCATCTGCCTGTCAGCCAGCAGCTTGTTATTTAAAGGTGAACGGAGTCCGCTGCAGGGGCCCATTGTATGTAGGACACAAGAAGAAGAAGAAGCAGGAAACCAGCCGAGTGAGAGCGGAAAGAAAGATCCTCACATACCTACAGGTGGAATAAGGGTGTCTGAGAGAGAGAGAGAGTGAGAGAGAGAGAGAGTGACAGAGAGATGGTGATAAAGACTGGGAAAGAAGAAGAGGAGGTGGAGGGAGAGAGCCTCTGTGATGTGACTGTAATGTCAGGAGCTAAAACAGGAGGAGGGGAGGCACAAAGATATTCCTGACTGTTGCCTCCTGGCTGCTTCGTTCCTCCCTGTTGAAGCTTGTAACCTATGTAGCCTCACAAATATACATACAAGGGCACCATGCATTATAAACTGTACCATACTGTACTGCGGTTGCATAACTGAATGCCACAGGGCTGATGTATGTAGATGCTGAGGACAAGTTTGTGTTGTAGCTTGTAGGAATTATGTAAAGTAGCTCAGCCACGTGCTCTAAGGCTGAGGCTCCTGAACGTAAATGACATAAAAACCTGTGAAGTGTGAAACGGGGGAGAAGCGTGGTCTTTATTTTTTCTGAGTTGTACGCTTGCTGCCACATCTCTCAGCAACAAGATGATGATGAAAGAGGAAGATGAGAGGAACATTCCAGCTGGCAGCATCAGGACGATCAATCCCGAACTCACCGTGAGCTTCTGCTTCCCCCCGTGAGCTGCAAGGCACCAGGCCTGTTGGCTGGAGGCTACGTGTGCTGATGCTGCTGCTGATGCTGTGTGCTGGTGGTGGTGGTGGTGGTGGTGGTGATGCTGGTTGTGGTGGTGGTGGTGGTGCTCAAGCTGCTTTGGCTTACGGCCACATCTGCCAGGACCGGGAGGCGACTGACTGCGCACATTATATCAACAGACACACAAGTCTGCAACAGCTGCACAGTATGTGTGTGTGTGTGCGTGTGTCTGGTGAGATGAATTAATGATCTGACGGATGTGTGCATCTATGTATGTCTGCGTGATGCTATATTTGTGTGAGCTTTGAGGGATTATACATTCCTCATAAGCACAATCATTATATCTACTCATCCGGGTTAATTAATCTCTCAATCAATTCTGGTCATAATCATCATCATCACTGGGAGTTTCATTAACTTGTTTTCACCTTCTCCTCATCTTGCAATTTTCCTCTTAAGAATACTGTGGGTGGCTGCAGCGTTGTTTTATTGTTATGGCAGACTGAAGTGATAAACGGTGGCTGTGATTGATCTTATATGAGAAACAGCAGCATCAGAGGCTGGAGTGCAGCAGTCTGAGGTCATCTCTGCAGTGTTAAATTGAACAGTGTTGACCTCTGACCGGGGTGGTCTTTTGCCTTAGAAGTCATTAATTCTTCTATTCTGGTTCATCCCAGCACCAAAATGGCTGCTTGCTGCTTCCGAAAGGCAACATGTCCATCATTTTCCACTCGAGAGCCAGCACTCTGTCAAAGTCCTTTCAATCAAACCAGTCCAGGAAGTTTGCATGCTGGCACGCTGTGGTGTGTCTCTGAAGTTTGTTTCATCTGCAGCCAAAGAAGAGCAGGGATGAGCAGTGCGGTCTGCATCGCCCACTCTTGTGCTCACAGCAGAGATCAGCACATACATGACAAATGACCCTCGATGCTTGTAATTCTGCTGAAGGTCAACAGTCAGACGTGACGGTTTCAGAGACGCCTTAAGCCTCGGAACCATCGGTCATGTTGACTTCATCATGATGACTGAAGGGTCTGAAATTAATCTGTTTACTGGGTTTGACCCGCTAAAGACGAGTCAGCAGAAAAGGACAAGACAGTCATTGAGAGCTGTGGCTGACCAGGGCAGCATGGCGGTGAGGTGGTTATAGCACTGTCACCTCAAGGAGAAGGAAGCAGGAAGGCTCTGTGATCGAACCTGTGAGGAGTTTGCATCTTCTCCTCATTGGTTACCTCCAGGTACTCCAACTTCCTCTGGCAATCCAAAGATGTGCAGGTTACACTGACTGTCAGCTGTGAGCGGTTGTTTGTCTTTTTTGTATCAACCCTGTGACAGACTGGTGACCTGGGTGTACAAAGTGTGACCGGCCTCACCCACTCTCAGCCGAGGCCAACTCGGATTTATTTTGCTCTCTTAGCAGCACATGTGTAATTCATGGAGAAATACATACATTATCACATTTACACCTGTCCTCCTGAAACAGTGGTAGGTGGGAACCAAAAGTGCTCCACACTAAAGTGGCAGTAAATAACACACCACTTGCAAATGATACTTATGAAATTATTAAGTATTGTAATTGAGAATGGAATTACATTATAATGATGATGATGTAATATAAATCAATTACAACAAATGAATTGGCAAGCTCATAATCAAAATAACCAAAGGGTTAGTAGCCGGGCTATAGGCTCTAGCTATATAAGCTACAGCTTCATATTTACCACTCACTCATCTAATACTCATCAAGAAAGAGAAGATGTAGAGAGAACAGTGGATGTTGAACGATGCCTCTAATATAAATGCAGGGTTGAAAAGATCCACATCTCTAAGGAGAATGAGTAAAACACTTCGATCTTCCACCTGCTTGTTTTTTTTTTTTATTGAGTTTACTCTCAGATCGTTCAATTGAACCACAGAGAGAGCACCAATATTCACTCCTCAGTTGCAGAAAAAGCAGAATGCAGTCCAGAGGAGGGGTGGGGGAGTTGGAGGGGCGCTGAGGACAGAACGCCCCCTCAAGGCCTGCTGTCTTTAGACAACAAAAGCTGTGAGATATTTGTAATCCACCCCCCTCTTATTTATTTTGGGAGGAGAGCAGACACATCAGCCTTGTGGTCAACTGCACTCCTGCTTCCACAACTTTATATAATCATCATGGACTCCTCTCGCCATCGCTGAAGAGCGATCCACCCTGTACAGACTTCATCCCATAATTACCTGTCTGTCTGTGGAGGGTTGTTGAGCACTTTAGATAACGTGCGTGCCTCTGCAGCTCACACGCGCTGCAGTTTCACTAAAGATGATTAGGATTTGCGAAGACCCCTATTGTCCATTATCCTTCATCCTCTCTGAGAGGCTCGAGTTTATTCAGCTGTATTCAATTGAAATGCAAATTTGTGCACATCCTCTGCTGTATTTTGTCATCTTATGAGTAACGTCTCCCCTTTTAAAAAGACTTCTAATTATGTTGAAGGAGTTTTTAACATGACAGCAGTTGTTAAAAGCAAGTTCTTCTTTTTCAAATATATGAGAAATGAGAATGAGAAACTCTCATTAGTTGTGATGAGATGACCAGATACAGGACAAGATCCTCTTCATCACATTTCATTTCATTAAAGGTAAAATCTGGAGGAGGCCTGCCTTTGACAGCAGCAGTAGCGTAGGGTCGGTAGGTCGGCGGCAGTTGTCAGGACTAGGAAAAAAAGAAATACAGTCCAAGTGAAGCTCAGGAGCCGTGGGCCGATACCTGGCCGTCACCAATAACGGGAGCCTCGAGGGCTATGCTGCGACATGTAGGAGGGCCATTGTGGTGATACTAGCCACTACCACTAGTGGAAGGTAGTGTCGAGCTAGTGGGTGTTAGCTGTGGCAGATAGCATCCGCCACTAGCGGGGGGACTATCAGCCCTCCTACTTGTGCTGCATGGAACTTCACCTGCTCTGTGATTGGCTGAAGAGAAAACACTGACTCTCCACCCAGAAACGTCCCCGTGCACAACAATACAAAGCAAAAGACCAAAAGGCGGGGGGAGGGGGCTTGCAGACACAGTCACCACCACACAGGACTAGAAGTCCATAGGTGATGATTAACCTGGATTTCATTAAGTCTAGTGTTGTTGACCAAAAACCTCCAGACTCTACCTTTAAGCTCACCTTGTGTCAGCGCAGAAATTGTTAACAGCATATCTGTGGATCGTTGTCTTTGCACTGCTTTGCCTGAATGCATCCCAAAATTTCAGTTGTTGAATAGCTGAAAAGAAATGTGATTAACTTTGTCATCTCTTTCCCTCAAGCCCTATGACTGTGCGGAAAGGAAAACGTTTAGGCATCTCCATCCAGGAGCACATGGCCATCGATGTCTGCCCGGGCCCCATCCGTCCCATCCGTCAAATCTCTGCCTACTTCCCTCGCCTCTCGCCCACATCTTCCTTCTCTGAGCCGCTCTCGCCCAATCAGGTGGCGGCTCCCACTGCCCTCAGCCCCAGCAGCGCAGGTCAAGGTGAAGGGGCTGTTGGAGGGGGAGGAGCCAAAGGGAGCAGTGGCCTATTGTCACCACTATTACCAGGGGGAGCGGGTGGAGGGGGCTCGCTGTCGGCCATGAGCAGCATGGACACCTCCATTGAGATCGACAGCTGTGACAGCGATGATAACAGTGAGTCACCGGACAGTAATGATCTGGTTTCACTGGAGCTGCTTGAGAACAGAAATTACTTCAACACAACATTGTGAATTTGGGAGTAAAAGGCCAAGAACAGTTATCAGTAATTTTGGTGATGGCTTTACCACTGAATTTGTAAAACAATGTGTTTTTAATTTCACAAGAAAGTAAACATTTTCTAGCCAACCAATCATATGATCAATGCAAATAAAAGTAAAAGTCATTTTTTTCAGGAAAAAATACATTTTGAGGATATTTTATAACGTGTATCCATCTGTTTCTAGTCTTTGTGCTAAGCTAAGCTAAGATAGCTGTCTCCTGGCTGTGTTTAGAAATTTCATACTTCACACCCTCAGCCAGAAAAAGAGTAAATTGCCCATGTTGTTGAACTGTTTCTTTGTGTGTTATATTCAGAGACACAGAGATAATTCATGCTGGTCTCTGAGCTGTTTCATGCCATTGTTCTCCATCATTATCCCTGGAAATGAAGTCATCTAGATAAAAGCAATTAACAGTGTGACTGGCACACTTTGTGTGTGTGTTTGTGTGTGTGTGTGTGTGTGTGAGTGACTTTTTATTAACTGCTTTCCAGCCTCCCTGGGGACGTTAGAGTTCGACCTACTGTATGAGAGAGCCACCAGCTCCTTACACTGTACAGTCTTGAGAGCAAAGGTAAATACTCTCCACTGAAAATACCACCAGAGCCACCACAGATAGTTTGTCTTGCAGCAATAAAAAGTCAGTGATAAAAGAACTGAGACCAAGTCATCACTTGTTCAATAAATGAAGGACTTCCATGCTGCAAAAAAAAAGATTTTATCAAGGCAATACATGAACCTGAAATACTAGCCTTGACATCCATTTTATGTGCAAAGTATCAGAATCAAAGTCATTTCACTGTAAACACAT
This sequence comes from Caranx ignobilis, assembly GCA_021432705.1. NCBI lineage: Eukaryota > Metazoa > Chordata > Actinopteri > Carangiformes > Carangidae > Caranx > Caranx ignobilis. The sequence goes on from MU269988.1 coordinate 9,683,422, forward strand.
TAGCAAGCTGACATCAGCATCCATCTCTGTGCAGCCCTATATCTGCAGAGCTTTATAGGGCCTGTGGCATGGCTGTATACTCTTGTTTCTTTCAACCATATAGCTTCACTTAATAGAATAAAAGAAAAGATATAATTAGAATTCAAACTAGGTAATAATAAATAATAAAATCAAAATAAAAGCATGTTTTGCTCATGGCGGAGAGAGACATGCACATCCAGTTGAAACAGCAAAACAAAGAGGGAACAGTTCCTGTCATGCACCTGTTGATATATTAGGTAAACTTCACATAAAAGCTTTCCCCCGCTGTGTAGGCTTGGTATTCAGTCACTAACTCGACAGAAAAACAACTGCGTGGCTGCTTTGTTTCTCTCATTTAAGAAAAGGAAATGACTGATCTTCAGGCACAGAGACTATATATATAGAGCTTTCACCTTAATTTTCTACATTGTTTTTAAATAGTTGCTCCCCCACCCCCTCCTCTCTATCTCTGTGCTGTAGACATCTTATATTTTCTCCATTTGTGTCTATAAGGGTCTGAAACCAATGGATTTCAACGGTTTGGCCGATCCTTATGTCAAGCTGCATCTTCTTCCAGGAGCTTGCAAGGTCTGCTTTAATTATCAGAACATTTTGGTTAAAAAAAAAAAAAAAAAAAAAAAACAGATCACACTTAATTCATTGTGTAATTTTAGATTTGCAGGCGTGAAGCACTTGTTTTTCCTTTGAGTTACATTTTTGTTTTCTCTCCCTCTCTGCTGTGATTTACAGGCCAATAAACTGAAAACCAAGACTGTTCGCAACACGCTCAACCCAGTGTGGAATGAGACGCTCACCTACTGCGGAATCACTGAGGAGGACATGTACCGCAAAACACTCCGGTAAATGTTTACTGCCAAGGCTTTCTCCACTATTTTTGTCAGCCTCATTTCCTGCCTCTCAGTTCCTTCTTTCCCATCAGAAAGCCTCCTGGTACTTTCAAAGGATTCCTTATCATAAATCTCAATCTCTGAGTCTTTTGCTCTCACTATATATGCCTTTATCCCATCTCTTTTTCACTATGTTTCCTCTCCTCCTCTATCTGCACTCAATCTTTGATCCTCCTCTGTCACCTCACCTTCGCTCTTCCTTGTCCTCACATCTCTCCTGTCCACAAGGATCAGAGAAGATCTCCCCTGACTTCTTCTAAACCACCCAGATTCCCTTTATCTTGCCTCCCCCCCCCCCCCCCCCCCCCTCTGCCTTCCTCTCTTTCCAAGTTGCAGTGACAGATTGAGGTCAGACTAAGCACTACGGGGTGTTTTAATTTCATTGACCCCCTCCAGAGGTGACGAAAGCTGCGAATTGTCTCTGCCTGTGACTAAAACTTTACCATGGCACACGTGGGATTTAAATAGGATCGACGGTTGACGTCCCGGGGGAAATTAGAGAAACTGGCCCCACCACTGGCCTACGACACTGTGTTAATTCAACAGAGGCGGGTAAAAGATCGGGAGACAAAAAGTTTGACCTATTGAGACATGTAAACATGTTGAAACTGTCCCGTGCAATTCATCTTATAAGGTGTCTGTCAAGCATTTTTAACAGGGAACTTTCCACATTTAAGATAAAGCTTTATAAGGATCAATCCATACCAAAGCAGTTTTATATGTGTTAGTCACCCCCCAAAAAAGTTTAAATTATTTTGTCCTTTAGAAACTAAGTAAAAGAGTTTCTTTCCACCCTTGAGATTTCCAACACTTCTGATACAGAAAGAATCCATCACAGGGAAGGGAGGTTTTCCAATTTCTCCACTGACAGCAGCTTCATTCGACCAGAACTCAATGCAACCACACGATACGCTACATTTTGAAAAAAAAAAAAAAAAAAGAGCTGAAGTCCTATTTTTTCTAACCTGGAGAAACTGGAGCTGCATATTGTTTGTACTTCTCCAGCTCCAAACCTGCAGCACTAGGCAACAAACTGCAGCCTGGGGTTAATAAAAGGAAATGTTGAAAAAAAAAAAAAAAAACACTACAGATCATCAAGTACAGTATGGGAAAAGCTGCACTTGCATATTTATAAGATAACAGGAAGTCTCACTGTTTCACAACATGTTCTATATTTTGAGGTAGCACAGTGATATGTTCATTAATGCACAACTGATTATAGGCTATTGGACAATTTGATTGATTTGATTTGGTGAAATACATGGTAATTAGAAGGAGATGTGAGATATGTTAAAATAGATTTTACGTAATCTATTTTAACATATCAATGTTACATAATAATCAATATTAACTCAATATTAATAAGTCAAAATCGCAACAAAATTAAAATATTTTAACATAGTGGGTGAAAATTTTGAGTCATAATGTAGAGATATTTGTATGAGAGTCAATATGATGAATATGTCAGTCAGGAAGTGCCAGAGGAAATCCAGATTATGAGGTATTGAGTTCAGATTATGAGATTGAGACTTTGATTTATCATCACATAGTGATTCCAAGCATTTTTAGTTTTTATCATATCTAACTTTCATCTTTTTCTCTTAGTTGAAATAGATTTCCATAATAATTACTAAAAAAAAAAAAAGTGTCACTGTGACTGTGAGGCCTCCTGCACTTGACCTCCATGAGCCTTTGTATTCAGTCTCGAGCTGCTCACAGTGTCAGCCTCACCAGCCATGGTCCAACACATGCCTTCCAGGTGTGATAGTGAGGACTCAGATTGTTCCTGATATGGAGCCAAAATAATCAAATAGCTTTTGATTTAAAACACTGTTGTCTCTCGACAAAAATAGCCCCGAGAAATAAGAAAGAGAAAGCTATTGTTTCAGCAGTTCCCTAAGAGTTGTAAAGTATGTGCTCAGTTTAGCCACACATGGTTCAGTCATGTGTTAGTTTTTGACTCAGTGTTGACATCTGCATGTCTGAAATTCACATTTATTATGGGCATGCATGAGATTCATCACTCTCCTTTACTGATGATGTAAATCTAGTTGAAGCAGGCAAGTATGCTTCACTTCAAACAGTGTAACTGCACTTGTTGACCCATCACACCCTCGTTCACCACTCCACCACACTCGAGCCTCTTTGATCACAGAGGTCCTTTGCTCGGACATCTATTTCACCATCTTCTAATCTCCTCTAAACGCTGACTGACTTCATCTCTCTTTATTCATGTCCTCTCTGTCTTTTTTTCTGTCTTTTTCACTGCTATTCAATTCTGCAGAGTTCAGGTCTCCTTTTGGCTAATAAGCTCCTAGACTAGAAATTACGCCCAGAGATGTCAACCCGTATCTGGTGTCCCCAGGCAGCTGGCCCCAGGCACCTTTCACATTTCTGCAATGCCATATTTTATTACCAGAAACCGAAGCCAGCAGGTGACTGTAAGGTTTCATTCTGGATGGGAATTCAGTTTGAAGTCCATAAAACAGTAGATGAAGAGGAGCCATGTTCATATCTGTATTTCTCCTCTGCCAGATTGCATTCCTAATTTTTCCCTCCCTCTTGCATGTCTTTCATTCACATTTACATAAAGGACAGAGAAATGCAATCACTCTGTATTCCATTTAGCCTGTTGCATACTGATTCTTCACATCTGCCTATGGACATGCACATTTGGACGCATTACCAGCCCCTCACACACACACACATGCGCAAACACACACACACACACACACACACACACACACACACACATATTTAAATGAATTCTTCCGTTTTTATCTCTGCCTCTCACCCACGTCAGTCCATCCTTCGCTCGGCAGCTTTTGATTTCACATATGCCGCCTCCCTCCATCGCCTTCACTCCTCTCTGCTGCTCCCACCCACTTACGCATTTCAAGTGACATAATGGCAGGTGTAAAAGTTTACCGGGACCATAAATATGGATTGGATTAACCCTGCACATGCACTTTCACACTCTGCGTTCCCACAGGAAGGAAAGTGGTAATTACTGTGTGTACGGATGCTGCGGGTTTTTGTACGTAGGTGACAGCGTGCTCTTTAATTTGGCTAAGGTTTGTGTCAACAACTTCCTTCCCTCATTATAATGTTGTCACAACATTAGAAATAATTAAATGACTCATAAAATCGTGTTGTTTGTGCGACCACGCTCTCTCACAGAAGCACAACATGTTTCCCTCTCTCCTCATCCTTTGTCTCTCACTGTCTCTCATTAACCAACCCCCCCTTCCACAACTCCCCCACCCCACCCCACCTCTGTCTCTCACTCCCAGGGTGTCCGTGTGCGATGAAGACAAGCTGACACATAATGAGTTCATTGGGGAGTCGCGGGTGGCCCTGCGCCGTGTGAAGCCTGACCAGACCAAACACTTTAACATCTGTCTGGAGCATCCGCCCCCTGTGAGAAGAAGGGACGAAGAGAGGGGGACTAGAAAGAATGAAAAGACGGATAGGAAAGAGTGACTAAAAGGAAGAATAGAGAAAATTAATGTGTATGATGAGAGAGATAAATCACCAGAGGGTACAGTAATTCACTGTACAGTATTAAGGTTTCCTGTCTGACTCACATTCTCATCCTTTAAAGTAGGAAAAACAAAGACAGCACAGGAAACGCACCAACAGGGAGGCGTTAAAATGTCAATATACTGTACCAACCCACTTTAATGACCCACACTCATGGGTCTCATAACAAACCACCAATCTGTACAAAACCCTGACACAGCGATAGAAAACAAACTGAACAGGTGCTTCACAAAAAGCTGCTGGACAGCATGATAGCTGAAGTCATGATACATTGCCTTCGGTTAATTATTGGATATGAATTGAATTAATAATTAGCTATGTTTGTAGACAAATAACAAATGCAAATTATGCTTGAAAGCAACTGAGCCATAGAAACCTGAGGGAAATTATACCCTGAACCCATCAGAGTTCATTAAAGTGAGTGTGAATAATTCTTTGTTGATTGAACCCCATTTATAACTGGTTCAGGTTCAGGGTCTTGGTGTTGTACATGCAGGCTCATTGTCACACTGTCATGGGACACCTGAGTAGAACAGAGCCATTGTTGGTAACACCTGTGCTCTTCCCATGTAATAATAACAGTTAATAAACAATTATGTTTCAGTAGTCCGGGACGCAAGGCCGCTCCCTTTGAATCACTCTGCTGCATCAGTAGCACTGAAGTTAACAATACAATTCAACTGAAATTACACATTTATTCCTATGAATAATACTAAATATGAGCCGAACACAACAGCAGCTGTTACAACTTCCTAATAGAGCATCATTCATAAAGGATTATCAAGCTTTAATTGATGGCTTTCTTAATGGTTAATGTTCTTTACAAACCAGTTTAATCTGTAGGAACAAGCTTTTGGATCCAAGATTGGGTAATAATTCAGTTTAAATGATAATAATCATTATTAAATGTGTAGTAAGACCTTAATTGACAAATAGTTTCTGATCCAGATCCTCTGCAGAATGTTTCCGGAGAGTTTGGGTTCTTAAGGCCAATCATCAAATCCATAGATCGATAGATTATTACATGAGTAATAACTTTTCTCTGTCTTGTTAGAAAGCTATGAATTAAGAAACATCCCAGTTAACAGGAGTAAAAAAAAAAAGGATCTTATTCACAGACTTGACCTACAGTGTGTGGACAATCAGTAAAGTCTGTGAACACCAAACTATGACACACACATAAGATTCCCAAAGCCATGAGCATTAATCTGCTGCTGTTACAGCCTCCAGTTTTTGGGGAGGGCTTTCCACAAGATTTGGGGGCCTAGCTACAGGGATTTTCTCTTATTCAGCCTCAAGGGCACTTGTGATTGTTGATGTGCAGTGAAGCCCGGCTCCCGCTCGCTGTTAAAATTCATCTAAAAAACAAAAAAACAAAAGAGAAACCATTCTGTTGCCACAAGGTTTTAAACATGCTGTTGTCTGAAATGTCATTGGGAGATTTCCCTCAGTAAGAAAAACAGTCCCAGACCTGGAGCGCACAGAGACCAGGGGGGTCTGCATGCACAATGGATTATGGATTATGGATATGGATGGAAGCCAATACCCACTGTTGACACTGGTCTACTGACATAATTGAGATGATTATTGCCCCCTCAGAATCACAAATATAAGCTAAACAGAGAACAGAGTATCACATCTATTCTTACAGGCCACAAATAGCTGTTTTGTGCAGGCTAAATGTCAGCTGGGTCACACGTGGGAAAAGGCTACACAGAGAGTAGAGGAATAAAAGGTGAGGAGAAAGAGCGAGAGGAGAGGGGGGCCGGTAGAGGGTCAATAGAAAGAGAGAGCGAGTGAGAGCGATGAGAAACAAATGGATTAAAAAATAAAAGTGGAAAGCGGGGGGCATGAGTGTGAAAAGAGGCAGGAGGGTGCTGGGGTTTTGTTCTTTATGAGTTGGAAAGAGCTGTCGGTATTAAATTGGCCCTCGGAGGCCGGTGGCCACTCTGAGATCAAACGCTAAACCCCCTCTGTCATCCTGCGAACCAGACACTGTGTCAGACCTGTAATTTTCAAAGTGGCCTCACCCTTGACACGTCTATCTCCTCCTCTTCAATCCTTCCTCCTCTAAGCTGCTTGTACTGCTCTTCTGTCACTCATACCTCATATTGTTTATCTCTTTCTCCCCTCTTTGCTCTCTCCGCCTCCAGCTGCCATCACCGACCGCGATGAGCACGGCTCTGAGAGGAATCTCCTGCTACCTGAGAGAGGTGAACGCACGACACCTCTGTCTGTTTTGGTCGACATGACCCTCCTCCTTTGTCTGTCCGGCAGTTTTCAGCTTGTCCTGAAAGACTACACCCAGTTCACTCTGCCAGCGTGGAACTAAATGCCTAAATGACTCCAAAATACTTTTTTCCTTTTAGAAATCAGAGGTTTTGATCTTCAGTCTATCTGCAGCTTGTATATTCCTCTGGAAACCAGATCTCTTCCTTCATTATTCCTCCACCTGCACCACTTCAACCACCTACACAACAGGTTTTACTGTTTATATTGAACCAGCGACAGAACAAGTGGTAAATTGATGGAATAATGTGGCAAAACTATTTATATTTTTAAACAGTCGAGGTGCTTTATGTATCATTTAAATAACACTTAAAGCAATTTAGACCTATTGAGTTTCATTTATTGTCTTAACCAGACTTGCCACTTAAGATATGTGCTATTAAAATCAAAGCATTAACTTGTGTTTTCTACTCTTCCAGGAAATTTTAAGCTTCCATTCATTTCTGCGAGACACAAAAATCAATTAAGTTGACTCACTGGAGTGATGTAATCCATTAAGACAGCATTAATTTATTGTTGTGAGCTAATTAAGTGCAAGACATTTCAAATCACGCTGTTGTAAGACTGGATAATTAAGTTTGATTTTTGCATCAGAGAGAAATGAATTAAAAATAATGGCTGCCCAAGGTGCTAATATCCAAGTGGCCTCACATGAGGTGGCAGCGGTGGAGCAAATTTGCAAATGTATTGTTAGGCAGCTAAATCAGACAAATATTATTATTTATTATTTATTCTTTATTTTTCCAACCAAAAACCTCATAAGCACCAGTTAATATTAGCCACCACAGGTGATCAGTCCAAAGAGCAGTGTGGTCCTTTAACTTCGCTGTGAGTTAAACAGCGGCCTCTGTGCTTCTCTCCATATTTAAGGTTGTTTAATGCGTCTGATCATCATCCTGTTCTCTCGCCTTGCAAACCCACCCACAAATTCATCTTGTTCCCATTGATCTGTCACTGTGAGTGAATGTGTGTGCATGTGCGCAAGTGTGTGTGTGTGTGTGTGTGTGTGTCACTGTCTCCACACTAATGCCTGTTTATTTCCACTTCCCTAATGAGTTGCTCTCTATCGATCTGTGAAGGTCTGAGCTGTTTTATTTCCAGATACCTGGTACAAATGATCCTCACTAAGTGCGAGTTTTAAAGTCTCCCACTCATTGGCGACAGATGGTGAATTGGTTGTTGGCAGTAATGATAATTCCCAAAGAAAAACAGAGGCAAGGAACAGGAAAAAAGACAGGGAAGGAAGAATTAGAGAAGAGAGGGTTCAAGCTGTTCAGACAATTAGACACCGAGATGGGGAGGAGCCTGCAGGATTGTGGGGCGCGTGGCATATTGATCGCCTCGGTTGCGTCCACCTTTCGCTTGAGGGTAAGACTTAATGAGAGATGGAGAGATCTAAAGGAGAGACATTTAGGGTAAGAATAAAGTGCCGCAGTGATAGGACTCGTATTAAAATTACATTAAAGGCAGCAGAACGAAGCCTCCCTCATTTTCTGTGGTGAAACAACAAAGATTACTGTGTTGAAAATCCTGCACCTGCAGTGATGAAATCCTTAAATAGCAAACATGTATCTTTCCTATAAATAACATACATTGGTGCTGTTGGGCATGAGGGTGAGTCACGGCCTTGCGAGAACATCGTCTACCCCTTCTTCACCCTGTGTTGCTGCTTCCTTGTTTTCTTTCATCTGTCACTATGAATCTACTCTTGTTCTGCTTGTTGTCAAACGCTTTGGTAACAGTTTGGTGTTGACCATGGAAAACACTCAGGCCAGGAGCGACAAAGTGCATTAATATGACTTTAAGGCTAGTGCTTCAGTTTTTTCTTCTTTTTTTTCTCCAAGACGGGTATTTGCCATGGGACCGAGTGTGCTCCTGTTTTGTTCTCAGTGACAGTCATGGCTGGATGTGTCTCAGAGCTGTGGCAGATGAGCTCAAATGGTGGATGAAAGTCACAGTACTCTTCAGATCAGTCTGAGAGAGAAATAGGGAAGAAACACAAAATACATCTTAAAGAAAGTCTGCATAAACTGCCAAAGAAGAATCCACAGATTTATCAGTAGAAATAAAAAGTGAAATTTATCAACTCTGGGTTGATGCAGCACACTCTGAGGAAAAGGTAGCATATGCCGGCTGATGTTTGCCACCTAGAAATGATATAAATTGCTTTATATTGAACACTACTGAGTCATTTTGCTGACGTGATGATTCTTCTTCACTTGTATCACTGTTTACGGTCATGCTGCCTCACCAGAATCAATGGGTCCAGATTAAGCTTCGGGGTTTGGATTGTGTTTGTGCCAGTTTATGGTATTGATTGTGCCAAATTGAACCAGGGTCATGTTTAATGAGCATTTCCTCTTTCCTCTAGGGGGATTTTGTGTTAAAAAGTACATATGCAACGGCAAGCAGGATGAGTCAAAGAACGTATTGCATTAGCCTGGTCAACACATAAAATACAATAGATCCATTGGCTGGGAGGTGTTTAGGATCTTGGGAGGTTTCAGTCCACACAGATGTCAATACTTTTACACAGTGCTGTAGAGCTCATACTGTCGACCTGAGGCAAAAGTAGCCTATTAGCCCCTGTTTGTTTAGATACTTCTTGTGTTTGTGCTTTAGATGTGTGCTGCGTTGTCAGTTGTTGTCAATAGTTTATTTTCACTGCAGCTTTAAAGGTGCCTCAATAGATTTTTGGTCTCTGTAAAAACAACCTTGACATATAATCACCTCATCAAGTTGATATGTGGAGCGTGTGAACAGACGGCTCTGGCTTGTGCACACTCAACGAAGAGTAACACTGGCATCCATTTGAGGTCATGCCTGAAATCCAAAATCTATTAGTATGAGCGACCCCATTTACACACACTCATTTAATCGACAGATTAAATGGCAAAACTTATTGATTACAACATGAGTATAATCGCTTATTTCATCAGCAGGGCATGGCACAGCACTTGGAAGCATCGTTTTCAGTAATGCATCATTGTAACTATGGACCATAAGTCAATAATTTACCAGTACGCCGCTCATGCACCACTTCTGTTATATTCCCTCTCTCCTTCAGTGGGAGACAGAGCAGCAGAGAAGTCTAGAGGAGCGGGGCCGTCTGCTGCTTTGTCTGCAGTACCTCCCTCCGGCCGGTGACGGCGACGTGAAGGGTGAGGCCAAGGAGAGGGCTCGTGGCGGGCTGTGTGTGGGTGTGAAACGCTGTGCCCACTTGGCAGCCATGGACGTCAACGGCTACTCAGATCCCTATGTTAAAACGTAAGGATGACATCAAACCACTGACTGTGACACTGTGGGATTTAAAAGTGCAATTTTATATTTGATTAAATGAAATGGAAGAGTGCTTGTACAGTAATAGAAAAAAAAGATTATGATTATGTTATAACCATCCTGATTGGACATATTAATAGTGACAAATACATGATACACACATTTTAGACTGATGAACTGTCAATTCATGATATTCATCTCAGAACAATTTCCACATGACCTATCCAGCGTCAGTCTCCATTTCCACCTTAATACCTGTCGCTGGCTTATATTGACCCAATGAATCACTTCTTATTGTCCCTCATGAATGATATATGACTTGAGTTAACCCCACATAAGTTAGTGGTGATAGATGAGAGCAGTTTTCACGCAAATGGTAACAATCGTGGAATATGTCACTCATTCATCAAAGTAATGATAATAGCGTGTGTGTTTGTGTGCGCGTGTGTGTGTTGACAGCCTTCAAAGTGGACTGAGAGGCAGGGACATGATCTAATGTTATGACTGTAGAGTATCTCCCCTGTATAGGAGATCAGGGAAAGTCATGGCGGGTGCTGTTGTTTGTGTTATAGAGGTCCTCTGGAGTTTCGTTACTCACTGATGAAAGAAAAGCAATACTGTGCGTGTGTTTGTGTGTGTTTGTATCCAGGCTACAAAGGGCATGAAGGTTTCTGACCTGAGTGATGCGCCCTGACAGAACCTGGACAAATGAGCTTTAATGTCCTCCTTCTGTAATTGGGATGAGAAAACCACATAACAACCTCCCATCAAACACTCATTCAAACACACACCGGCTCATCACACTTCAACACAAACTCACAGTCGGCCTCAAACTTACCCTCCTGCTTCTTTATACGTCCAGGGAACTTATGCATACATCCCTCACACATCCACGGCGATACATCACGCACCTTATTTCATTTTGGATGCGTGCTCGCATCTTTGCCCTTTGGCAGGAGTTTTTTCTCAGATGCTTTGTTGTGTCTGAGAGTGTGTGGGAACATACGCTCTCCGAGCTGTGGGTGGTGGGTGGAAAGCAAATGTGAATAGAGATTTTGCCACGCTCCTTCCAGCTGGCTTAAAAATATCCCAAGAATTTAATGACAGCTCGCAAAGGGATGGTGAGCGTTATTCAATCTGCACTGCGAGGTAGTCCGAGGTGCTAGTTTCACAAGTTAATACAGACACATTTAAGAAGTAATGTGAGATTTTAATGATTATTTTCTTTCCTACAGAGAACTACAAGTGGATATTGCCAATGTGAAGATAGCTCAGTTAAAATATTGACAACAGCTCGCCTCATTTATTTCATCCATACAAAAAACAAAAGTGTAAAACTAATTGCTGCTCCCGCTGCATTAGTTTTTAGTTTTGTTTTTTTGACAAAGCTAGGCTGGTTTTCCCCATGCCCCGCTCCAGTGTGCTACAAGCTAGACCCTAGACAAGCTAACCCTAACCCTAGAACTTTTGGCTAGAGCACAAACAGAGTTAATAAAATGACGAACTCATCTTATATGAAATTACTTTTTAAAGAATGTAGTAAAATAATGACATGACAGGAAAACTCAGCTATATATATGACCATTACTATTGTCTGAACTTATTCTAGCCTTCCCCGGTATTTGCAGTGCTTTACTATTTCTTTTCTCAGCACTGTGTCTTTTTCAATGATAATGATTCGTATATGATGGTATCACATTCCTATTTCTCAGGTATCTCAAGCCAGATGTTCACAAGAAATCCAAGCACAAAACAGCGGTGATAAAGAAGACTCTCAACCCGGAGTTTAATGAGGTAGCTCTCAGTGTCTGTGAATAATTGTTGGAGCCAGGTTTGCAGCAGCAGAATGTAAAGAGGCAAGCTTATGTAGTCCTCTGAGACACAATGCTGCATACAAAGTTTCAGTAAGGCAGCCAATTACAGTTTGCACATCAGTGTCTGCTGTCTAATTAGTAAGTATTTTAGATTTTGCAGAAGTGCAGCATGTGTGTAGTTTGTCGTCTGACCTTTGCTCTCACCCACTTATCTGTTTACGCTCTTTGTTTTCTCTCAGGAGTTCTTCTATGAAATCTCCTTCTCAGAGTTAGCCACCAAGACGCTGGAGGTCACGGTGTGGGACTACGACCTAGGAAAATCCAATGACTTCATAGGTGAGTCGACACCATGGTAATTAATCACTTCCTGCTGGTGATTTGATTTTTGGATCACCGATTGGCTACTTTATTTGCGGGCTAATAACATTGTGCCCATGGCAGATGTTACCAAAGATATTTTAAGATATTCTCTATTGCTATCATCGAGCGCAGCACTGTGTGTAATTTGTAGGGTTTAGTCGCCAAAAGGGTGTCAGTGACATTTTGGCTGAAAATGAGCATCGCAGAATACTTGCTCCATGAGTGGGAGTAAATCATTTCACAATATGAATAACTGTTCCTCGTACTTGTACTTTTTCTGTGAACTTTTGATATTTCTTCTTTCTTAAAGTTGTTAAAAGTTTAGGTCTAGGTTTTTTCATTATTTATTATTTTTCTATGAATCTTAAAAGAAAAACTAAGCCTGGCGGTGTTTTATTTATTATCAGTATCTACCTACAGATTGGCCATACCTCCACCTACACTTGTTTCTTCTAGAGATGTAGCTCTTTGAAAACAGTTTTATTTCAAATAAAAGGCCCAGTCTTTTTCTGTAAAACCTGGGCATCATTTGTTGTGGACTCTTTTCATCTGGGGATTAATAGAATATTTCAATTCTGGTGGGTATCTCATGTAGCAGGATGGATAAAAATGAAGGAACCTGTCTCCCAGTGTAACATTGTTTTTTGGGGTTTTTTGTTGTTTTTCAGGATTCCTTGACAATTATAAAAATATAGAAAATCATCAGACTTGACAGAGAATTTTTCATTGGTATTGAGCTCCATTAAAAACCTGTCTGAGAGCGTCTGAAACTGGACAGTCGAGTCATGATGTGTATTCAGTATGTACTTATGTCAGCTGATGACGAGGAGGCTAACCTTACTTGACTTTATTCATTTCATTTTGCCATTTCCACTTTTTCCCTCTTAAACTGATCCACTTTGAACTCCACCAGCTGTTTGAAGATCACATACGACAACAATCCACTTTCCAAAAAATGATATCTCTGTCGCTTTTATTGTGGATACATCTTAAAGAAGAGACTGCGGCGTCTGATCTGAACATCATATCTGAACATTTTTGTAATCGTTAGGCACTTTGGGCCTCAGCCTTTCATTTCTTTGGAAATAGAAATGGAAATGTATTCCTGTCTATTAATAACCACACGGACAACGAGGCACCAAAGACGACAAAGTATGCAATTACTGCCAATATTAACAACACAGTTGAAAATAACACAATGCACTAACACCATTCAGAGGATTTTATGTAGATTCAAAAGGTGTTGGATAGCAGCTAATTACTTTTCTTACAACACACAACCTATGGAGGATCTAAAGTAATATAGAACAAAAACACTAACGCCAACATGACAGACTGGTGGAAGAAGTCATTAAACTTCTTCTTCTTTCCTCTCTGGGTATATTGACATTACTTATTGTCTCTGCACTTGTCAGGGGGTGTGTCCTTAGGGTGTCACTCGCAGGGAGAGACTCTGCAACACTGGATAGACTGTCTGAAGAACAAAGGCAAGAAGGTAGAGCGCTGGCACACACTGACCAACGAGCTGCCTGGATCCACGCTGCAGGAATGAACTGAGCCTCTTCCACTGCTCCGACACTGGAGGGACCGCCTGAGGACTCAGGATGAGAGACGTTTTATCGCATGCTCTGAGGATTTCTGCATGTTAATGATGGATTCATATCCTACTTACTTTGTGTCAAAAATGAGTTAATAATTCATAATAACGTACGCAAAAGGGGTCAAATTCAGAGATCAGTACTCTAATCTTGGCTCTTAATAGGCCTGATGAAAATCCGGGAGACTGTCCCTACCACACAGCTATGATTGTGAGAATTTCCATAATCATATTCATAGGGATCCATGTCTCTTTTGTGGATTGTGTGTTAATCTAAATGCTCCCTGCACTGCTCCAAACTGGTCAGATCTCAATCAATAAGAAAAATTGAAATCGTGCAAATAAAGTAAAATGAGGGAGGAACCTGAATTATTCTGTGGCTCCACTCTCGTGCCAGGTTTCCTCGCTTGTATTAAATTCGGCCTGTTATTTTTCATTAACTGCTGACATTAAACGCCACCGTTATGACCATCTGTCTCACAGTGCACACATACCTCTCCCTTGCAATAATGTTTTGCCTAATGCTTCCGAAGATTTCCAAGTGGTCTTAATACAGCCAGACGTTTTTGTACATCTATTGATCAGATTGCCATTTGATTGCCTGCAGACAGCACAACCTAATAACGTAATTGGTTCTTCCATGTTGATGGCTTGTGTCAGTTATTTGCATGTTTGGTGTTGATGGAACAAACTAAAATGACAAATACGTGCCAGGCTCTGCGGCAGGATGAAATGTTTTTCATTGTATTGTTCCCAATCCTCCTGAGGTGTGTTGCTCTGATTTACTAATGAGAAGTTTTATTTCACTCAAGGTTGACAGTTTTTTATGTTGTTCACAGCTGTTTGATGTGTCAGCTCAAATAACACTATGTCAGTTTCTTCGTCAATGACACTTTGATGTGAACTTTTTTGCTTCACAGTCCTTGGTTTGTGAGGAATAGGATGGCGGTGTAATTAACAGAGAGCTTTCAGAGCAGTGGACAGTTGTGCGTGGTCGTTCTCCGACGGACAGTAAATCAAATCATCAGCCCTTGTTTAATATCTGAATAACAAATATGAATGGTGTGAAGAGCACAGTGTTGTCTGGTAACTCTCCATCGCTGCTGCTTGCAGGTTTTATCTGTACTCGGTCTTGTGGTAAAAGAGGCATGCTGAACATACCAGTGGTGTTTATATGTAAATATATATTGTGTTTCACTTGCTTTGGATGTTTGTCCTTTGGAGCATAAACTGTGCATGGTTGTTTCTTTTCTTTTCTTTTTTTTTCTCTCTTTATTCATTTTTTTGCATAAAACATTCATATAGATTTATTGTGTGTATCCCTGGATTTCTATTATATTCTCTCAGTGGGTTTAAGGTGTCAGATCAGAGGCAGTCCAACAAATCCAGCACTGCCACCTGCTCCTCAGAGTCTGCAACTGCACCCTCTTCTTTGACGGCAGTGAGGGCAGAGGTTGATCATGGAGTCTCAGGAGGCACAGGTAAAGAAGAAGGTCACTGAAGGCATCAGTGTTAGCTTCACACTCTCACTTTTGTTTCATGAAAAACACAAAAACTGTGATTCACTGATCACCTATGACCAGTCAGATTCAAATATATACAGACATAAGAAACAAAAACAAAAAAAAAAAAAAAATCTTGCTGAACTAATGTTGATTTATCTTGTGTGAAACATTAAAGCAGAACAAAAGAAGCTAAAAATACAAAAATATCCAGAATACAACAACTTAATTCAAGCTGCTTAAATGTAATTAGTTAAATTCTTATCAAAACATGTAAATCAAGTTAGAGATCAAATTATCCCACATCCAAAATGGATTGTTTAATTCAGACACCGAACATGAAGATTAAACTGATTTAAACATCTTTGTGACGGAGGACACTTTGTAAATTAGGCCGATTAGACACTTTGATCACATCATGATTAACAGAACATAATTTGATTGGACAGGGATCTTATTGATTCCAGTCAAACTCAGCTGAGGCTCGGATACTTGTGTAATGAGTTTCACCAGTCCACAGTGGTAACCTCATTTAATTTTGTGCAAATGTTCACATCATTAATTTAACAAGTCCCTTAGATCTAAGTTGATGTTAAATGTGATGTTCTTAATAAGATCTGGACTTGTTTATTTGTTTCTTATCACCATCCTGCGTTATTGATTTCAACAAGAACTATTGAACTTCTCACTGACGGGGAGGTCAGAGGTCAGGTCCAGGGCATCAGGTTGTTTTTGGACAACACACTCCCAGAGTATATGCATGAATAGATGGACATGCTGTGAGGCTCCCCATGAGCTGACTGAGTGTCTGAGTCAGAGGCAGAGTCATGGACGTCAGGACAGAATTTAAATAGAAATGAGAAAAACACCTGCAGCTCCCTGCAGCTGGACTCTTTGTGATTATTGTGCATTTTCTCATGTGTCCTGAGTGGGAAAGAAAATCTTTGTGAAACTGGAGAAGGCCTCTGCTGTTTCATCTTAGTCACTGTTTGTTCCCTGTGCTCTCAAACATCACCTGCACCACTGGATGTGTGTCCTCTCTCAGCAGAGGACACACACTGTCTTTATGAAACTACTGTTACTGCTGTGAATAGTAAGTGCTTTGCAAATAATATAAAAGCAAAAAACATGCAGTCCAGACTGACAATTCAACCAATTTATGAAATCAGTTAAACTGTCCACATAACTGTGTCTTTGAAAACTCAGTGACAAACTGAGAGGTTGCACTCAGACTCAGATATTCAGAATTAAGTGTAAAACCACACGAAGCCTCGAAATCGATCACTGAAATCCTAAAATCCACTTCCAGTTCATTCCACAGGTGGTCGAGTGAGTTGAGTTTGAGTCTGTGCTTTTGTGAGGTCATTTTGAAAGAAGTCACAACATTGTGACAAGGTCCAGATGTAATAAAACTGTCAACAATATATAATCTCATCTTGTGCATTTTCTGAGGCCTGGTCTGCTGATTTTATGATCTAAACTGTGAGGGAACAATAAACAGTGAGCCTCTGAGCCTGTGAAGCAGCTCCGGCTTTTAAACAACACCAGACCTGGTCTCCTGGTGATAAAGATGTTTAATTAAAATCAAATCATCAGTGTCATCATCACTGTCAGAGGATGCAATAACATCTAAAAGAACTCATCAGGATGTAATCGTGACAATGTGACAGCCTTTAAATGCACCTCAGAACATAAACAAACATGCCACAATGAAGTGTACAAACACACTGCTGCTGACAGACTTTAATACGACTGTTAAAATAATGAAAGTAGTTATTTCTGCTTGGGGGAGGGATTAATAAAAATCCAATCCACAAACACATCATGGGTCAATGACAGTAACCAGAAGCTCATCACATCACAAAATAGTGTGTTTGTTTTTCCATGTCACTGAGCTACTGTTGGTGTTTAACCCATAAATCATTTATCTTTGCACTGTCGTCTCATAGGAATAAAACTGGAAGCTGCATCAGTGCTGCTTTAAACAAAAGGTAACAACAACAACCACAGAACGAGATCCCCCTGAATATCACACTTTTATGTCACCACACAGAGAGACAGAGCTCTGACTCCACTGCTGCCATGATGATGAGTAGTTTTCATCGCAGTGACAATAACTAACACATCACTGCCACCTATAGCCAGGACGGAGCTGAAGCGTGGCAGTCGAGCTGCACAGTGGTAACGGGTCAAATAACTGCCTGAAGCTCCCATCACATTATAATTAAGCCACATTTGTGTGGATACTGTATCAACGCTCAATTATAACCCAGTTCATGGCTATATTTTAAGTGAATTCCATGATTTCCTTTGGCTTATTGTCACATGATTATTAGTGCATATGCTTGGGATAATTTGCAATAGATAGATAGTGCAGCTCAGCAGGAGAAATAACAGTGATCAGTGATAAAGGATAATAGTCTTTGGTTCATCATGTAAATAATGAAATGCATGTTGGCTGTCTTCCATTCAGCTGCTTCAGGTGTCGTGCATGTGCACTGGTGAATTGAGCTTCACTGATGATGATGATGTGATGACAATCACATTGTGTTTGATTAGGGAAGTGGTGCCGAGCTGAGGCAACATACAGTACAGGATGAAAGAGCCAAACGCAGAGCGCCGTCACAGTTAAAGGAATCAGTTTTACACCTGTCTTTTCACTGCGAACACATGTCAGAACATCTGCTGTGAAAATGCTGAGCTGCTTTTTTTTTTCTTTGGCAAACAAACCTCACGAAGAACCATCAGTCAACGCTAACAGTGAGCCAGAGAACTAGAGCTGAAAATGAGTTGCTGACAGCTGCTGGGAAAAGTTGTGTGGAAAGTGAAAACTTCCAGCAGCAGATGATTGTGTTCACAAATATATAACTCACAGTAATCCTTGATAACTCCTGTCTAATTCCTCTTCCCACAGTGATCCATCTCATGTTTAATTCATTCTCATCATGATGATTGTTTTTTTCAGACCTAACCTACTTCTCTTGACTATCCGAGCAGGCAACAGAACAGTATTGCCACAGGTCAGTGTATCTCATTATGCTGTTATTTCCTATGCAGACTGACAGGATGATCATGATGTATCCGTACGCTGCCAAGCTGACTCACAGCCTCAGTGTTTACGTGACCCAGCTGGATAATCCCTGACCCACTTACTGCATCTGGATGGGACTCTGTCTGGTAGAGTGATCCCCCCCACCCACCCTGAGCTGAACTGTATTTTATACCTACTCTTAAATTAGCTGAGCACAAAGTAAAAAAAAATACTGCTGTCAAAATGTTAGCGCTTGTGATGGAGAATTTGCTGCTGTCAGATGTTGTGATTTTCTGCTCGTTTGGTTGTTTTTTCACCTCAGTGAGTTCAGGAGGTTCACATATAAACTTTTTTTTGTGTGAATAACCACATATACACTGAATATAATCCTGTTCACTTTGTAGGAACAGTTTTGTTCTTTATTAACTTCACTGATAGTCATTCATGTATTTAGGCTTATTTTATTTATTTATTTATTTATATTTTTATAGATTTAAGCCTATTTTACTTTTATTTTCCGTACTGTTTTTATTGCTGGTTGATCTGATCTAATTGATTTTCTTAGTGTAATAATACATTTTTTTTTTACTCAAAACAAATCTGAAAACTGTTTAAGTGTACTCAGTTTCCCAGAGGGCAAAGGTGACGTCTCCAAATACCAGTTTAAAACCGGAAGATATTTAATTCATTGTGTGTGAGAAGGAAAAACAGCAGGTTAATACATCTGAGAAGTTGGAGCAGGAGCAGGGCATAAAATTATACACAGATAGTTGTTGTGACAGGAGGATGGGCCTTAACTTTGGTGACCCATGAAGTTCATATTTTTTAGTGAAGTGTCTCACCAGTTATTAGATGGACAGTCATGAAACTTAAAATAAAAACATTCATATATTCCTCAAGGGGAATCATAATAACTGATAAAAGTCAGATTCACATTAGTCAGTTAGTTTGGTTAGAGACCAAACACCTGCAAAGCTAATGACTAATGACTTGCTCCAACTACTTTGAGCTTAGCATGCTAACAGACTGATGAACATGGCAAACATCACACTGACTTTTTAACTTTGTCACTGTGAGTTTGTTAACATGTGCCATGACTAGATACACAGTGCAGCTCTGGAGTCTTGGTTGTTTCCAGCAGTTATCAAAATAGTTACAATTAATTTGCTGTAATTGATTATGAAGGTGATTGATTGGACATACAGCAAAATCAATGAAATTCTCATTCACCTCCATTTGGTTTCGGTTGTTATTTGATTTTTATTTATTCTATTTTTTATTTCATTCTATTTTTCTAGAGTGTTTCATTCATATCCTATACTGTTTATTCTAAGGTGAGAGAGAAACAGCTTTTTGATTGTCTGTATGTCCTGAAAATATAGAGAACTGACAATAAAAATCTTTGAATCTTGAATCTTATAACCTCATAAATACTTGAGCAGCCAATATCAATATCTTGTAAAGGATTAAAAACTAACATACAGACAAAATAAAACCCCAGAATATAACGAGGGATATTTTGTTTTGATTTAGTTGATGTCCTCTGAGGCCTTTGTTGTCATTACAGTCACTCATGCAGTGTGTTTCCTCAGTCCAGGGCCTCTCCCCTCAGCACTTTGCTCTTCCTGCTGCCTCCGCTCCGCTGCCTGACAACAGCAGGCGCTTCCACTCCCTGCAGCTTACACACTATCACAGTACAGAGAACTACATTAATACTTCCCTGTGTTTTTTTCCCCCTCTCTCTCTCTCATCTGGTAAATTGCAGAAAACACAATCTCTCCTCAGTGGCTAAGCTCTCTGGATGTCACACTTTCTCACACTTTAATCTCCACCACCACCGCTGCTGCTGCTGTTTAGAACAACACTGAAAACATGGTACATGCAATGTGTCTTTATTATGAATGTGCTGCAGAAGTATAATATTCCAAGTGCCAGCTCATCGATGTAATTTTCAACTTCTATCATCGTACATGAATAAAAATCCACAACATGCCAATAACCACAAAGATTATAGAAGCCTGGTGGTAATACAATGTCTGTCAGGAGGCGAGCCGACAGTGTCTGTGCCTACGTTAGATCATAACTACGTAACGCTAACTCATATCAACTAGAGAATTTTCACAATATTGAGATTGATATCTGCAAGATACATCAAATGTTGATTACAATTAAATGTACATATTAAGTACTGACAGGAAAAGAAAAAGCCATATTGATCACTACAGAAAATTATGCGCAGGTCTGAACTCATGAGACTCTGACATCGTAGCGTTTCTGTACATGATTCAAAATCCAGGATACAGGAAGTAAGGAGAGTTTGATCCATTCTCGATGAAACCTGGTTGTTTTAGATCACAGTGAGAATCACAGGTAGATAAAGATCAGAGGTTAGGTAAAGATATACAGAAGATATAATAATAATAATAATAATAATGTTAAAATTACTAATCCGTTGTACTGCTATCACATTGCTACTCATGTCTCACACCCAAAAAATGTCTGGTCCAGTGTTTTACAAATAATCTGTCAAAAGATCGTATATATAGGATATATTAAGGTTTTTAATTGGTGTCAAATCCAAGTAAAAATCAGCTGATTTAAGACTTTCTCAAGGGCCAAAAAAGAAATAAATTCAGACAACCTGTGGATGCAGACTGAGTTTACACTGAGTCTGACTGCAATCATGGGCTATTGACTTTGTTAACCAAATCGTGATGCCTCATATGCATACAATACTACCACCATCTTTCAGCTGCGGCACAGCACTTGAAGAGCATCACATTACAAATCTTTGTCTGTTTCAAAATGAGCTTTTACAAATATTATCAAAAGATAGGATATAGATGACACAGCACAATTAGCTTCCCTGTAAAATGAATGTTGTATCTTGCTACAGTGGGTTTTCTTTTTCTTTTTTTTTTTTTGTGAACATGTACCCTCTCCCCCCTGCTCACAGTGCTCAGTGGTGTCGAGTGGACGTACAGTAAAGTCGCAGCAGAGTAAAAACACTTTCGATGTTCCTCTCTGCAACAACAATCCTGTGATAAGAGTTGGGTTTTTGCAAAGCAAGAAACTTTCCCACTAATTTTTTTTTTTTTTTTTTTTGGCACATATTTTTCCTTGCAGTGATGACTGTGCCGTCTGTGCGAGACTTTCCATAATCCCCTCCATTTTAGCACCCATAGCTTGTCCTTGGTAAGCCTCTATTTCATCCTCTTTTGCCACCCGTACGCTCACTTCTCAAACACAAGATGTATAGCTGGGGGGGGGGGGACTCACAAGAAGCACACAGAGGAGAGTCTGAAACAAGAGGACACACTGTGATTGAAAAGTGTTTCTTCTCTGTGGGCTAAGTGGATGAATTTCTGAAGCTCTGCCATTCCAGTGCAGCACAAAATCCCGCAGCCTCTTCCACGTATCCGAGGGGATTTAACGCCAAGCTGAAACTCTGATGCATCCTGTCGTCGGTGCAGTGAAGGGTGGACTTGGCGGACAATTTGTTGGGGGGTTGAGGATGGGACTTGCGTTGTGGCGCTGGAGCTGGGAGGCGATCCTTCAAGTAACCACCTCACTGGTCCCTGCTCCAGTCCACCATGTTGGATTCTTGAAGAGTTTGTGTCTCTTCTCAAAAACTCGTTCTGAATGTGTTGACCAGAATATGAAGGGACTGATTAGTCTGACTGCCTGACTCCCTTCTCTATCTAACATCACCCCCCCACCCCCCAAACCCTGACTCAGAGCAGCAGTATTTGCATATGTTATTTTCTTCCATTAGCAAAAAAAGGGGATTTATATAGGATACTGAAATATGAGTAAGCACTGTATATCGGGTGCATATTTGTCACACATCCAGGTAATGACTAGGCGGTAAAGACGGTGGTGCAGGTGCGGGGGGCCAGACGGTCAGTTGTCTTATCCAGTTTCATCCTGGGATGAAACTCAGGTTTTCACATTTACTAAAAAAAGAAAAGGAAGCATATTAGTAGAAGTTGCTGTATATTCTGCAACTGCATATGGATGTATACACTTTCACAGACCACAGAGGACATTTATATAATGAGAAAAACAAGGGCTGCTGAGTCCCAGAGACCTTAAAATCAAGTTGTGCGTAAACTTGCTCTTGCAGTCATTAAGATAATTAGGACATCTCTTGGCTTAATGAGATCCAACAGGCTGCGACTGCGTGCACTCGAGAACATAACTACAGTTAAGTATCTAAAGCAAAACGGCAAGGAGTCGCTTAACTGCCTGACCCTTCATGAATATATCTAAATATACAATACTGCCAAAGACTATTTCCTCTCTTAAGTCACTAATGAGTAATAATCACTGATCTGTTATCAGAATCTCTTTATTTTGCCAGGTACAATAAATAAATGTACATTTGTTTGTCTTGTGAGCAAGGCAACAACTCACACACTGACATACATGGTATACGTGTACATACGGTACAGGGGGACAACAGGACTTCACATTTGGTACAAGCAAACAGGGTAAGGCGTACAACAGACAACAGACTACACATGTCATTCTACAGATACACACACAGCATGCAGTCAGTTCCAGCTGGAGGCCACCCGTGCAAATCTGCGCAACATGTAATAAAAATGTGGATGTGAGTCTTGAGTGATTAATATGTTCTGATCTTTGTGTTGCATCGACACAGCTCTCAAAGGCCAAAACGTCGCAGCGTATAAAGACTTTGCCAACTAGTGCAAATATTGTGCAAACATGGATGGTAACAATGTCTGTGATTACAGTCGGATTGTGCTAACAGTGCTAAATATGGTATCGTGATGGGATAAACAGTGACAGTAGCGGGTTTTTAGGCCAGGAAGGTCAGTGGTAGCAGGGCTATTGCTACAGATCCTTAACTATCGATTTAATATTCACACGCAAAAAAGAGATAGAGGAGGAGTTCAAAAGGGCGGGGGTGGGGGGGTGGGGTGGTCAGCTGTGCACAACCACACAGAGGGTAAAAGAGGTGAGGTTAAGGTTTAAAGGTCAGATTTGGGACACTCACTGGCCAGGTTGACAATGCAGGCGATGATAATGACCGTCCCTCCTACTAGTGATACCATGGAGAGCATCTTGGCCACACGTCCCAGACGCACAGCTCCATCCAGGTTTCCCTGCTCGAGACTGTTCTTGGACTGAAGGAGAAGACACAACCATCTGTTAACTCGGGTTTAAGACAAAACACACACTTTCAAAAAAAAAAAAAACCACACACACAATGTTGTCAATGAAAATAAAAGAAACAGAGCAAAGATCCTCCTGCTCTTACCATAATGGAGTAGACAAATCCCACTATGTTTATGGGCCAGACCGGGCAGAAGCAGGCCAGCACGGACAACAGGAGGTAGTCTTTAACCTTGGTGCGATCCAAGGGTGGGTTGGTGGCGATGCTGGAATGGCGAGAAAGCGACGGCCTGGGTGAGAAGGCGGTGTAGCCTATGGAGCTGGCCCTGCTCCCCTTCCTGGTCTTGCCATGATGCGGGTAGGAGATGGAGTGTTGTCTTCTGGGAGGAGAGGAGATGACTGGAGAAGTGCTCTCAGGCGCCGAGTGTATCCCATTACCTACACATGAGGGACGAAGAGGTCGGGAAGGTGTTTGAAACACTGGAAGAGGGTAAATGTGTGGGTGTGTGTGTGAGTGTGTAATCTACCATGAGCTCTTTCATGCACTGGAATCTGACTTGCTCTGAGGGAGCTGACTAAGCAGCTGCGTGACCCACCCGCTGCCTTTACACGAGGTCAGACACAGTCACTTACTGTTCTTCAGTTTCTCGTTGATGACTATGACCAGCTCTCCTTTGGACTTGCTGCGAGGGGGCCGTGTGTTGCCTGGGCTGCCGCAGCTGTGGATGAGGTGTTCGCCAATGTTCACCGGTGGGCACGCCACAGAGACGGAAGACTGGCTCGCCAGGGAGTGCTCCTGGTCCAGCAGCGACGGTTGGTCCTCCCCTGGCCAAATGTTGGGAGTTGGCATCATGTTCACAGCCATGCTGACCACAAAAATGAAGCTTCTGTTTGTGGTCCAGTCCTGTGAGTGCTGCCTGTGTGGGACACCTGGGAACAAGAGAGTGGGTTCAACCATATTAATAAACAGAGTCCAAACTCTCCCCTCTGCTTAGGGATTGCACAGAAATGTCTGGGGTGGGGAGCCAGAATGGAGAGCCAGGTGCATGTTGTCTTTTCCTTATGAAGGAGTTTTGGGAGAACAAGGGGAGATACGTTACCTCTTTATTAATTAAAGAGTGACATTATCTTCTACTTTTTATTAAAAAAAACACATTTTTACATTAAAAAGATATATTGTATGGCCACTATAGGTCTTAAACTGCTGGATAGAGGCTACATCAAGTAAAAATGTATTTTCTTCATGTTTAACGAATCTAAATGTGCCTATAAATGTTAAAAATGTCACATAAGCCCTTAAAATGAGTTGTACTGTCATACTGTTAAAATAAATATTAAATAATGTTATTTGTATTCCAGCTGACTCATGTAACAGCAACACTTCCTGGCAGCCTTGAGGAAAAAGTAGTGAGAACAACAACAAAAACATTTCATAGAAAAATGGAAACAAAGTCATATGAGAATGAGTTCATTAGGACATGTGTAAACTTTACTGTTATGTTTCTTTTATAGAAATGGATCAGATCTAATCCCTCACTCTGAGACATGTGGGTGGGGTTATTGTTTATTTAGCTTTTTGTTGACGTTTATATTCATGACACACACATTCAGGATGTTGTATTTTGCCTGCATTGAAGAAAATATTCATATTCTCATGATGTTCCCTCTGGGGATTAATAAAGTAATTTGTATTTGTAAAGTAATTCGTATGTGTCTAATGTAACTTTCAGCCTCACAGCCTCTACACAGTCATTTTCCGACACTCCCTTAATAAATTCTGCCTACACACTGCTGTTGTTTGTACCCCGGCTCAGTGTCACTATAAGCCTCTGTCTTAATCCACTTTGACTCAGATGACAGATCCTGGTTTTTGATCACTTCAGTCAGTTGTAACTAAACAAGCTCTGTGGGTAAACAGATATTAACCCACCCTGGTTCACTTTAAGTAAGACCTCATATTTAATTAGCAGATTCCCCATCTCAGGTAACACACACACACACACACATAGATAAAAGCAGGTCACAATGACATGAGGAGTACAAAGGCATGGCAGATGGAGGCAGGTTGCTTTGAAAGAGTAGTAGCAGCCATAGTCTCCGTGCAGGTGTGTACATACCATCGTTTCATCATGTGTGTACACACACACACAGGCCTGCACCGCACTGCCCTGTGGTGTCCTGCCCACGGAACAAAAGACACTGGACAAAGCAGTGAAATGATAGAGACAAAGGTAAAAACAGTCGGATTGAAGAGAGTGGAGAAAATGAGGATGAGGAGGGCGAGGAAGAGCAGGGTGTCTGCTCATTAATTAGCTGCTGTTGATTTGGATTCAGTGGATGTGGGCTGCTGAAATGCAGTGATAAGCAGAAAACACACACACACGCTTGTGTTGGATGTATATATATATAATTTTTTTTTTTTTTTTTTTTTTACAAGCAAACGAGGAAACGCGAATTCTAGACATTTCTGGATCCCTCATTAAAAATGCAAAGGAAATGATGGAGGATAAATCAAACTAACCTTTTTCTCCTTCTTTAATCCAGCGCCAGTCTCAGTCACAGGCGGAGCGTCCCTGGCCGTGGCATCGTGCTAATGTTGTAATCTCAGGTGAAAAATAACAGCATCAGTCGCGACCGATCATCTCCTCCACGTCCACGGCGCGTCTGCAAACATGCACCGAGGGGATCTTTATGTTTTTTAATGTTGTATGTGACTGTTTGCTTGTGTGTGTGTGTGTGAGTGAGTGCGGCAGAGCTGCTGTTAGCGTCTCCTTCCAGCGCAGTGTGCTGGGGTGGATGGATAGGAGTCTCCTGGATGGCAGGGTGGATCAGAGAGGAGGGGTGTGTGTGAAACGAAAAGTGAAATCAACCAGACTGCGTGCTGTGGGAGGAGGGGGAGAGAGTGGATGAGGAGGAGGAAAGGGGGTGTTGGTGGGGCTGGATAATGGCATCCACCGCTTTCCCCACAAACACTGAACAGTCATCCAGTGATGCAGCATCACAGAGTCGGAGAAGGGATGTCCTCGTGTCTCTGGTGTGCAGAGGACACGAGTTCACAAATTAGCCTCATTAGGGTTTTTTTTTTTTAAACCATGGTCCCAGTGACGTGGACTCACGGCTGACTGACAAGCAGAGGACGTTTGGCCTCCACGTGAAGGTGACGATCAGATTTGTTTATCATCATGAAGTAAAAACACTCCCAACATTTGACGATATGAGACGTTTATTAAAAAGCATCAGTGCGCCATCAGCTGGAACACAGTGGTAACTACAAAAACATCATAAAACCAAGCATTAAAGACAAATAAAAGCTTCTGGGAGGAAAAAAATATATACACAAGAAAAATGAAGAAAAAAAAAAGATAATGAAATCACTTTCCCATGGCACTCAGGATGTTTGCCTGAAACAGAAAATGAACATTAGTACAGAGAAAACAGCAAGATCTCAGACTACAAACGAAGATTTTTAGCAAAAGTGTAGGAAAAAAACAGTCTTCAACATTTTAAGGCAGGGGAGTCAAACTCACTCCACAAGGGCTGGTGTGTCTGCAGGTTTTTGTTCCAACCAAGAAGCAGCACACCAGACTTGACTCAGTTAATCAACTGATCTCAGTCTTCAGACAGTTGATTGGTCAAACTGTGTGCTCTTGATTGGTAGGAACAAAAACCTGCAGCCACAGCGGCCCTTTGTGGAATGAGTTTGACACCCCTGTTTTAAGGTGTTTGCATCTTACATAGAACCAAAGAGTGCAGCTGATCAGTGTTTAATAACTTGCAGGTATTTGGTCAAACACCACAGTTTTTTTGATCTAATGAAGAAGTGAGGTCTTCTCTAAAGATATTAAAATTCTGCACTGTATATTCAGTATTATCTTCACTCAAATCAACAATTGTTAATCTAATGGAGTGAGTAGTGGAAAAGTGAGGGTCACCACTTTCATGGTAAAGATTCAAATGTTTAACGAGGAAGATAAATTTACCTTCATGAAGGAAGAAAACCTCTTTTCCGTCATCCCCTCAACCTTCACCAGATCTTCCAACTGCAACAAACAACAAATCAAATGTAAAAATCACAAGTAAATCAATAATCGCTCCCAGATGAGGTGAGGCTTATGTTAACACAAGAGAAACATCTTCTCTCTCAACCTGTGTAAAGTGACCGTTGATTTCTCTCCAGCCCAGGATGAGCTTTGCCTTCTTGTCTCCGATCTGCTGCAGACCCTTCAGCTCTTTGAGGGAGCCCGAGTTGAGAACCTGCAGGATTTTCTGCCTGGATGTCTCCAGCACAGACGTGTCCAGATGGGACTCCCAGCCATTCTCCATCATGTTTTCTTTGCCATCAGGAGGCTGAGAGAGAACGATAAATACAGATGAGGTTGTTATTTAATTTTCAAGAAGACAAAAAAAAAAAAAAAAAAACACAATTACAGAAAATATACAGGATTTGAAAATCTATTTTTAAACTGTCAACTTTTATTTGTTCCTATTAGACTGGAAAGGTGGTTAATTTTGCAGCGTCTGTCGAGTCAAGGAGCAAACTGAAGGTAATGCACTGTGTCAGCTTGTATCTGATTGCTTGCAATTCTGCAGATGAGTCAAGCTCAGCACAGTGGAGGCTCGGATGCTGACCTCAAGCTGGTCGGAAAGCTTCTTCTCTTTCTTCTTGACGCAGACGGACTGTTTTTTGCCGACTGCAAGCTGCTGAAAAGGTTGAAGCTGGGACACTGTTAGGGAGGAAACCACATAAATAGTTCATATTAAATTAAATCAACGCTTCACAGGAAAATGCAGTCTGTTAATGAAGCAAATGTTCTCACTGAATGGAAAAAAATACTGAGGTTTAAACAAGAACTTGCATTAATTTTCATATGTAGGTTGTTATTTCAAGACAAAGATGTGACACATGCACTGAGAAAAGTAACCTGGCTCATACACTGAGCTGCTGAGGGCTGTAAAAATTTGTCCTCCTCATGGTCATTTGATATACTTTCTGGCTCCTACTCTGCTTCTTGTATCACATTGCACATTGAATCACCTCATTAGCTCCACTTATTCAATGTGAAAGAATTAGTGAATGACTGCTCTTTCGGGAAGCAGAAAACAATAGAGGATTACACAGTAGAAAAGAGGTTTTCCGGGGTCATTTTTTCACTGCAGTTGTTCAAGGGCGGTTTTAGGATGATTATATCTGATATGATCGTGGTCTCACGTCTTGACTAAATTCCTAAAACTTGAGTTTAAAAAAAAAAAAGAGTGTGGTTTCATGGGTGGATGAGAAAAGAAACACATCTGTGCAGTTTCACCGAGCTCTATCCATTTTATCTATTGCTGGACATTCTTACTGACCTTGTAGAGGCTGGACCACAGCCTGCTGCTTGCTGGATTTTAGAGCATTTGATGGTTTTCTTTGCAGTGGGGCCGTGCTGTTCTTGAAGACAGGCTCCTGTTTGGTGCTTGACTTTTCTCCAGCCAACCGACTCAACAGAAGAGCTTTGCTCTCAAACTCCTTCTGCTTCTCTTTAAGCTCCTGTCAAAACAAGTCGAAGGAGAGGCAAGGTTGGTCATTAAATATCCATGAAGGTCTGATCAGAGGAGATCAGACTGTATCATCGTTTAGTGTGTCATTTACCAATAATGTGGGAGACCAGAGATGGGGACTTGCACTTGTGACTTTGACTCGAGTCGCACTTGAGTTGCAGACACAGTGACTTGAGTCTCGACCTAACAGTCTTCAGCCTCGACTCTGACTCGAAGTTTGGGACTCTTGAACAATCTTTTTCCTTTTTGTAGCATCAAAATCTGACAGGTCTGCCGAGCTGAATCTCATTTCGTTCTTAATGCGCATGCGTCATTACCCAGTACTTCATAGTACCTCCTGTACTATGAAGCATAGTGGCCATGACCCCCTCGTCTCTTATTTTGATCCTCTCCTCTGCTCCAAACACACTCATCTGCACTTCGATTATGGACCACAGCGTGGTTTTCAACACAAGTCATTTAACTTGCGTGAATCAATAACAGTAGTCTCAGTACAGATCAGTGGGAGCTGCTACCGGTGTTTTTGAAGCAGTTTGTTGAAGCAGTTGTAGATCAATCAAATCCTATATTATATATGAGTATATGTTTTATAAGTTTTCACCTGGATCTCCTTACGGGACTGGGCCACATCTTTAAGCATGCTGGTTCTGTCTTTATCTTGGCAGCTCATCATCAGCTTCTCCAGAGCTATTAGTCTGTCCATCACTGACGGCTCTGACAGACTGAAAGAGACACACAAGGAAACAAGAAAAGGTAGTCAACAAGGGGCCAGAGTGTGGTCAGGGGTTTGGAGATACATACAAAAGGTCAACCAGGCTGAAAAAATACATGTTGACAAGAGTCCTAGCCCAGACAGAATTGAATGCCTGTTAACATATGGCAAGAAAGCAGAGCTCGTCTGTGTCCTAGACAGATCCCAATAGGCGCAGCAGCTGCAGCCAATGGGAGCACTGCAGAGACACTACATTTCAGTGCAAGCTATAAAATCTTGGCTCATTCCACAGCTTGCTTGAGTTGCTGTTATATGGAAAAAAGCAGAGGAAATTGAACTAGGTGTTTTGGCTTTGGGAAGATGCAAATGCATGTGGAAACATCACAGTATCCAAGTCTGATTAGCCAGACAAACAATCAATAAATCTGTCTGCAGGTGTTGTCTTTAACCTGTTAAAATGTGCAGAAGGCGATGAGGCATCCTGCTCTGTTTTCTTTTCGTCTTTCTGCCTTTTCTTGTGTGGCTCGGTGCCAGACCCCCCTGCGTTGTGGTCCTCTCTGGCCCGCTTCACTGGAGATGAAGGCAGAGGGGAAATTAACAGTTTAGTATTCAGTGCACTCGAGCAACAGTGTTTGTGGGGTTCTCTTGAGTGTAAAGCATTTCAGATGACGATGGCACAGCATCAGTCAGGGCTGCATTGCAGTGCTTCCATTAAAGCTAAGGGAAGAGCAGCAGACTATAACTGTCAAGAAAAAATACAATAGGAAAAACAACGTATTAAAACTGCAGATTCCAGACAGGCAAAGATAAAAAGTAAAATAATATAAATAAATAAATGACATCCATCTTTCCCAGAGAATGAGCTGAGTGTTTACTCTTAGTCATCATCCTCTGGGATGTGACATAGGTCCCCCTGTGGATCAAATTCAGTCAGAGCTTCCCTTGCTCTTTACACCACCAAGTCCTCTGAATGAAAAACACTTTGTGCTTCCCTCACTCACCTGGTAGCATAGGTACAGCCACAGTTTCTCTGGTGAAGGGCTTGTTCACAATGAGCTTAGATTTGGCAGCAAAGTTGAGTGCACTGAAAGTATCAAAGTAATATTTGTACTCTGGCGCAATATTGGTGATCATGACCGAGTGTGCTGAGCCACCCAGAGAGTCCTGTAGCAGCCGTGTGAGTTTACTGTCTCTGTACGGCACACGCATGGCAGTGCTCGAGTTAAGAGAGTCTACAACTTTGCTCAGAGTGAAGAGGGACAGGTTTATGGCGCCGCTCTCCTTCAGGCGGATGCCCTGGTTGCCGGTGCGGCGATTGTCCTCGGACCCAGCCAGGTCTACCAGATACAGCTTCCCGGTCTGTTGTCTGTGGGGCAAGGCACGCTGAGTCCGTACAACCTAAATCAAGAAGATTAAGGTTTTAGAAAAGGCAATGACATAAAGGCCAGACAGGAGGGAGGTGTAGATAGAAAGACAGGGTTAATTGAGGTAAAACAGTGTTTCCCACATAATTAGATTCTATTTGTGGCAGTAGCTGACTCGGGAGGAGTGGGGGGGCCTTTCTTAAATTAACTATTAAATAATACTACGGTCCTCCTCCTACATCCCTCTACTCATTAGCTGCGTACATCGCCTCCTGACCCTCTGTTGCTACTTCAGCTGACACAGCAGCAGTGGTTGAAGCCTCTAAATATTCAAAACTAGAACAGCCCTCAGAGGGCATACGCCTGCCAAGGCCAAAAACACAACCCCCTCGGTATAAGTAACAAATTAATTGGATGGTTTCTGACACTGGTCAGCTTCACTACATGTGTATTCATGTGTATTCTGCTAATACAAATAGCTCCAGAGTTAGTAAATCAAAATCTGTGTGAAGCAGCCAGTGTTAATATTGTGGTGATTTCACAAATAAATCAATGTGGGGAACATTATTTTTGACACATTACATATTCAGTGCTAAAACACAGTAAGTAAATAAGAATATAGAAACAGGACGTTAGTAAACGGACAGCAGACAACAGTGTGTATCTCTCTTAGTAGCCCCAGAAAGCCCAAAACTTGCTAGTGGGAGTGTTGCAAGAGAGAAGTGATATAAGCACCAGCTACCAAATCCTGGCCTACTGCTCAGAGGCCACGACCTGTTTAAGATGCTATTTGACAGTCCATTAAGCACACCCATGCACAGACCACCTCAATTAGCTAAAGAGGTACTCTCAAGAAGAGAATAATAACTAATAGTCTTCTCAGTGTTGAATGAAGGAAATATCAAACCTTGATGAGGAGAATAGCATGGCTGCGGCTTGAGCGCTGGTTTAGTTTGGTAGAAGCTGTGGTACGATTGAGGCTGGCAGGGACAAAGTGTTTGTCGAAATCTGAGAAGGAGGAAATTGTTGTGTGTGTGAGGCCGGGGATAAGGATGTTCTTGTCCTTGTCCTCTCTGATGGGAAGATCCTGGGAACCCGGTGATAAAAGATCTAGCACCTGAGAAGATGAAAGATGAATGCAATGATGGACCAAATAATGTCTTTCAAAAATAACAATAAACAGAACTTGCACTTTAATCATTTATGCACAGAGGTGCTCAAAGACATGTTTCAGTTTTAATGTTTAAATGACTTCACTGGTTTACCAACTGTAAAGAGAGTGGCTGGTTAGAGACTGGATTTACTTGTTTCATTTACATGAGAATGTGTTTGGTTTTCAATAAGAAAAAGAAAGGTAATTTACCAGATCTTAGTGTCCAGTCTTGAATAATTGAGCTACTCACAATGTGTTGCAGTATACTGAGCACACAGCCAAATCCTCATACCTTCTCATTGTAAATTTCCAAGTAAGACATGCCAATGCTGTAGTCCCATCCATCCTCACTGTCGTCATCCTTTGCTTTAACCAGCTTGAAGACCTCACGAACAGCTCTGGGAATCACACCTGGCTGCTCTGAACTGCCCAGCATGGTGTGGGTTTTACCTGTGTGAGAGTTAGCAGAAAGAATAAATTTTACATACACGTGAGCAAACTTTTCAAGCAAGACCTGAGTGGATTTAAAAACCCATTTGGCTTACATTTATGCCATTTAGAGAAATGTCAAATGAAGTTTCAAGATTGGAAACAAGAAAAAATGTTAACAAAAGCAACATATACAGTAGTGTTTTATCAAACCTGCTCCTGTTGGTCCATAGGCAAACACACTGGCATTTTGTCCATTTAGTATGTGTGGTAGAATAGGCTTCACGGATGCAAGGAAAACCTCTTGCTGTGTCGTTTGTTCACCATGAAAAACGTCAAAACTGAAAAAAAATGCACAACCCTCTTAGAATTTACTGATGGATAATTATTAGAAATATTCAACATTTGTTCAGAAATAAAATCTTGATCTTAGATGTGGACACTGACTGGTATTTGACCGTTTCTGTAGCATTTCTCCAGTTAATGATCTCCAGGTTCTGAGAGTCCAGGCCTCTCACACACGGTCCCTCGCCTTTCTCGTCTTGTTTGTCCATATACGGCCGCAGACGAACCGCTACCCGAACCCTGGAGATCCTCTTATTTCCTCCATCTGATACCGCCACACGCTGAGCCATGTTTGAGCTCTTAACAACAGAAGGCCTGGACAATAACAAGCCAAGTTAGCCACGTATAACTTCCGCTGGGATTTGAGTATTTAAAAAGTTGTATTTAAATCACATAGTTCTTCAAAGTTACCAAGATTTATATTATCCACCGATTCACTTAAAGAAAGCAATTTGATCATGCGTTAAAATGTACTTTATTTGCAATCGATCAGCTGATACGATGCTAACTTGGCTAGCGTCTAGTTACGTTAACTTTAATTTTGCTCAAAATCGTTCACCAGCGTAGCAACAGTGTTATACTCCTTCATTGATTCATCGTTAATTGCGTGTTTTGTTCATACTTACCGATGTTTTTGCGGACTCCCACTAAAAAACCTCTCTTACTCTCAAAGTCTCACTTTTGACAACATAGCAGACTCCGTTTTTTAACAATGGCGATCGAACCCCCCCTTCCATCTAACGGAAGATTTTTCAAATGAAGTGCACTGTAACCGGAAGCGACTACGAACCAATCAGAAGTCGCGAAATCACTGGCGCCTATTTGACGTCGAGCGTCCTTATTACAGGATTTACTCGGTCGTTAAATGTTATTTTCAACGTTACGCTAAATGGATATACGCGTTTTACATTTCAAAATAAGTTATTCGCGCGAGGCAGTGGAGGAAATGTGAGTATAACAATTCCGTTCGATGTGCTATCAATCTTGTTTGCGACTGCGCACTAGGCCGGAAGTTGTGTCGCCGAAGATCTGCACAACAAACATGCTAACTAATGGCAGTTCCTCAGGGCACAGTCGGACCATCCACATGACGTTTAATCAGTGGGGACACGCAGTCTCGCGGAACTGAACAGATCGTCACACAGTTCTTGGAGTCCAAAATGGCGCTATGTTTACGTCTATGCATAATCGCTTTTTATCCCTAACAAGTCTCATGGAGAGCTTTGGTGACTTTACTTCCTGGAAAAGATCATTTAACACAAAAAATTAACATCAACACAGACTCACGACAAACAGGTAATGACAATGCAATGCACACAGGTTGGCTAATTGCAAATGTTCTTCAGTAATAGCCGACGGTTAGGCCTGATGTTAGCAAGCTCTGTTAATTAAATAGTGGTAAAAATTACATTTTAAAGGTGGCTATGTTGACTGTCCTGACTTTTCATGCAGTAAAGATAGTAGCTATCGCTACGGTACCCGCTAATCATTCAAAATTTGACTCTTAGCTAGCTCTCTCAAAGACTCACATACCTATACTTTCGACTTTCTCAATGTGTTTTTTTTTTCCAATCAAGCAGAACTGTGAATATAAAGTTCACTATTAGCAGAAGGAAGGATGCAGACTGAGGCCACAGACTCCTCACTGAGAGAGGGCATAGAGGCTCTGGGCGTGAAGGACACAGAAAAACCTGCAGCAGAAAAAGAGGAGGAGGAGGAGGAGGGCAACACAGAGCAACAGGACGCTGAGATGACTACTGCAACAGAGGAGGACACTACAGCCAAGGATGAAACCGGTAATTCCTTTAACAAACATCCACAGACTGAGAGAAAGTGGGAAATGTAGCTACACATCCTGCAGACATTAATACAGCAGAGGGTAGTAAGTTTAGCAGGGAAAAATCTTAAAGGGAGGGCTGAATGTCACCCATGAAGATGCACTCCCTAATGTCAGTTTTTGGAATAGACAGTATGAGGAATGAAGCTCAAAAGATCTACTAGCTGTGTTTGAATTTTCAATTTTTTAAGTATGACATAATTTATCTTTAAGGATCACTTAATGTAATAGAGAAGCACCTAAAATTCTGTACAATGCATAATAAATAAATAAATGAAGATTTTGGTGTTATTCTTACCATTGATTTTCCTTTTGCTTATAATAACAATTCTCAGATGGAGACACAGAGGCAGCAGAAGGAGAGGCACAGAAGGATGAGGCCCATGCAGAAGACACAGCAGTGGATGGTGAAGAGGGAAAGCAGGCTGCAGACGTTGAACCTGAATGGGAGCTTGCATACAGCGATGAGGAAATGGAGGACCCTAAAAACTGGATGCCCCCTCCACCTGAGATCAAAAGACTCTATGAGATCCTTGCCAAAGGAGAGATGCTGGAACTGAACTTTGTGCCGCTTCCCAGAAGGCCACCTACTCCTGAACGCACCCCATCCCCTGAAAGAGATGACGAGGAGGAGGCAGCAAAGGAAAGAGAGAGGGAGGAGAGAGAGCGCAAGTCAGTGTTATTGCTTTTGTTCATCATTTTGCCTCTAAATGTTTCGGTGTGTATAATGGTTTTGGAGGAGACTCATCACTTTCTTCCTTTTTTATCCAGGCCTCCAACTCCAACTGAATTTGATTTCGATGAGAAGGAAATGCAAGCCACTCCAAAAAACTCCTTCATCAACAGACGCAGAACACCAGGTGTGATACTCAGTAGGCAGACAACAGGCTGCAATGTTTTTTTGTTTTAGTATATCAACGTTTAACATTCTTCCTTCTCCCCCAGGATCCTCCGCTCGCTCCTCCGTGAAAAGGGAAGCTCGGCTTGACAAAGTGCTGTCAGACATGAAGCGTCACCGCAAAATTGAGGAGCATATCATGCGTACAGGCCGAGACCTCTTCAAGACTGAGAAGAAGCTGGAGGAGGCCCTGTCTCCCAACAGCCAGAAAGAGCGAGAGAAAGAGAGGGAACGAGACAGCAACCCCAACACCATCTTCTCCCCGAGACAGAGGAGATACTGAAGTATTAAGAGAGATGAGGACTTGCTCAAAGGCAAAAAAGGACAAGAGCTTTTCACAGCGTTCTCAAAACTTGAATTTTTTATGTAACGAGTTTTGTATGTTTTCTATGTGTGTTTTGTATGATGGCAATAAACATTTTAACCCTGGAGTAACGTTGTTGCACTTTGTGAGGGTGATTGATCCTTATAAAATAATGGCATAGAATCATTATATTGATTTATACTTAATCTAAGAAGTCAGACTATGTTTTAATGCTTAAAACCTTTACAAAAAAAAAAGGAATTCTAGCTCCCTCTGCTGGTTTGCTTTTACCAATAGTTGAAGAGGAGACGTCTTGAGTCTATCTGGGAATCAAATAAAAAAAAAAGATTTGATGAGTAAATAAAGACTCAAGGCAGGCTCAGGACAGAGAAGTATATTTTAGCTAAGTTTGAGTAACAATACAGCCTTCACATAAGGCTCAGAAGCATAGAGTATAATATGTATGCATAAATATGCATTCAAAAACCACAAACCAAATAAATAAATAAATAAATACTTACAAATAAATAACAAGCATTTTGTGGAATATACAGTACATCAGTTGAAATGTTTTAGTATTGTCAAGAAGCAGTACCTTATGAATTCATGGAACAGGGGAATGGATATTCTGTGTTCAACATGCCCACAGTTGTCCAGGTGTTTTGGCACACGCTGCCCTGTCTTGATGATTTCTGAACTTTGTTTTACTCTTTGTTTTTGATTTTTTTGTGTTTTTTTTCTTGACCCATTTCCAGGACAGTGTTGCTGCTTTTAAACAAACAAAAAATGATAAAAACAAGCCAGTATGCTCATAGAAGGTTCATAGAACCAGTGGCTCAAATACACGGCTCAATGATCAGAGCAATTCATACAATGTTAAAAGAATTCATACGACTTCATTATGGTTAAAAATATAAATGAGCAACATCAAAATAAGTTGCCATGGACAAATGTGCTGCATGTCAATCACAAAGGAATGCTTCCCCAAAAGGTCGTTTTTGTTTCCCTTCAAACTCTAGCATTACAAGACCCCGAACGAAGCTAAAAATACTCAAACCTCATGGATCCCTTTGTGAAATATTCCAGTCAATCAAATGGATGTGTTGAGGTTTACAACAGCACCAAACTAAAAGAAAAGAAAAACAACACATGTAAATTCAGCTTAAAGTGACTGCCACTGTGCATCACTTCCTTAAACGCAAAAAAAAAAAACAAAAAACACTTTGTGATAGCAGTAAATGGAATTAAGTTATATCTACATTGAAACGAGAAGCACTGGTGTAACGTTTGGGGGTGGTCTGCCGACACTAAGCTGTAAAACTGTGAAATGTTTCGTTTTAATGCTGAAATGTAACTGTTAAAACAATGTCTGTAGAAACATCGGATGCAGAAGTGAGACAAAACCTAAAAAAAAAAAGAAATGGAGGAGAGACCAAAAAAAGTCAACATTGACCTAATACTGACATGGAAATAAGGACAATTTTACATCAGCTATGTACACCCGTCACATTTTTGTGCCCAAGGAAAGACCTCTTCCTTCTCCTCTCAGGATAAAAATAAATTAAAAATGTAAAGAAACTGCAAAGAATGGGGAAAAGGGATAAGGCAGCAGAATACAGTCTTGCGAGATTATCTCCCTTCTAAAGATGAGTCAGTCTGCAGGTTGGTTACATTTTGTTAAGAGTGACAGTGACTACATAGAGGATACAGATAATAAACACTAACAAGTCAAAATACTGCTTAGCCGGGATTTTTTTTCTTTTTTGAAGGTCTTCTTCATTACTAAACTGAATTAGGCCTTCCATCTACAGCAAATGTACTAACATACAATATAATACATTCCTATTTTCCTGCTCTTCCCGTACCGTGAGGCAGAGAGGACTGAATTTGATCTACATGAGGGAAATGGCCACCTATGCTTGCTATACATCCAGGCAAATTCCTCTCAGGTCAGTGCATGTTCCTGTCTGTCACAGTGCCTGATGACATCTTTAAATACTGAGTGTATTAACACTCCATTTGTTTCCTACAAACTGAGAAGCTGAAGTGCTTGAAGGCCAGCAGCCCAATCATTTAGCTGTTTGACTTCTTGCCACAAAGACTTCAGCGCTATTTGAGGCCATCGTCTGTAGCTTTCTTCATATTGCTACTTGTTTCAAGTCTTACCTTTCCCTCGGCTTTCTTTCCTTTACATACTCATTGGTACATTCGCCTCCCTTCCCTCCCCACCCTCCCCTCCACTCTTCTCAGTGAGTGGCCAGCTCAGGCTCTGTGGAGCGCGTGCTGTAGCCATTGGCCGGCTGGGGCAGTGCGCTGCCATCCGTCTGGCGCTCCTTTGGTGCGGCCGTGGGTGGGCGGGGTCTCTGAGAGCGGGAGGAACCCGTGAATAGTCGCAGGGCGCCCCTGCAAATAAGGGAGAACCAATAGAGCTGGGGGGCCATGAGCAGAGCAGCACCGAGGTTACAGTGCCATGGCACTGAGAAGGGAACCATGTGGAAGGGGATGGACGCGTACCTGGATGCAAAGAGAGGAGACAAAAAAGATTGTGGGACTGTAAACAAATGCTCCATGTCTTATTTCCATAATACATAAAGGTGGAGGTCACGTGGCTGTGCAGTTACCAACCCCAGCTCAGCAAGACAGCAGAACATGAGAAAACAGATGGAAAGAAAGACATACCTTCCATAGACGTAGTAGAGGTAAGGGAAGAGGAGGACTCGACAGATGAAAAAAGTGATCAGCATAAGAGCCCCATTCACTTTGTGCAGGAGAGTGTGTTGCTGTTTGTACTGAGAGCAGGAAAAAAAAAAACACAGAGGGAGAGGTCGAGAGAGAGAGAGAGGGGGAGAAAGAAAAGCAAGCAGTACAGTTTGGTAAAAGCTGACGATGTTAATCCCATTTGCCATCGTTATATTGTTAATACCAACATTGTTATATTTGTTAAGACTAATCTGCATGGACTGAACAGGTGGCGATGGAGAGCACAGTATGCCATGCTGCTGGGTGGACACTGGTTGACTTCTACAGGAGGCAGTAGGAGAGTGTGTGTGTGTGTCAGTGCGAGGTTTTTTTTTTTTAACATTCTCATTTGTTTACAGCAGATATGTGAACTTTTATCTTCAACCTGCTTCAGTGAGATAACACTAATAACAAGCCCACGTGCATTTCCCTAAAAAGGCCCATTGACTTGTCTCATATCCTAGAATAACATGGCATCCAATCAACAAGTGACCTATTGTGTTTTTGTTGTCCATTGTTTTTTCTTTTTATTCTATAGGTACCAAGAGGGCCACAGCTGTTGTTGTTATCAAACGACCACATGTGCTCTTGTCAGGGACAAGAGGGGCAGGGTGCTGTGTGATAGAGGATAGAGGGACAAGCTGATATTGTATCTACTGAATATCCAGCCTAAATACTAGAGGCTATATTCAGAGGCTAACAGCTGTAGGATTTTCAGATGAGGGACAAGCAGACAGGAAATGGAGGGGCAACCTTCACTCAGACACCGAAGCATTGTACACACTCCTACACAAACCTAAAACAAGACATGGGTGGATGCAGCGCCTAAAACTGTGCATTCACAAAAACGGTGTTACCGATTAATGACTGATGTTTCTGACAGTGTTGCTCATGTGAGACACAGTCAACAGGAGCCGACGGGGTATGAACAAGCTGCATGCTGGGAATGAAATATAATCTCCATGGAATGAAAAGGTGAAGAAAGAAGTGGGAAAGTGCTTTAGAAGAACTTTAGTGTGACACATGCACATGCAGCGGCACTTAAAAACTTCTTTGAGGCTGAACAAGGACACTTACCTGGATAAGGATTTTGCCTAAGCAGACAGACGGAGTGCTGAGCTCAGCCATGAACATTATACCCTGGAAATAATCTCCCTTTCCCTGCCGCCAAAACTAGAGAGAGAAAATGATTATTTGTCAGTTACAGTTTGGATCCTTTCATTTTTGGTAGATTTGTAGATTGGCAATTAAAAAAAATGCTACCTGTGAATTTAATACTATGATTGTGGGAAAAGAAATTCTGGCAATAACATACTGCTTTTCTAAAACCTACAGAAAATTGTAAACCACTGTAGAAAGTTAAAAAAAAAAAAGGATTAAAGTTCATTTCTAACATTTTAAGGAGATATTCAAACTCAATGTTAATTGAACCACTGAACATAACTTTATACTGAAAAGTCAATGTTCAATTAGTCTGTCTGACTTTAGAAAACCAGGAAAAGAAAGGTAAGATTTTCCCATCACCATACTGTTCTTTCTTGCTATATTTGCCCTTATTTTCCTCTACTCTCAGCCCAACAGAAAGAGCAATATGTGACAGTCACCACAGAGACGGGGAAGCAGACGGTGACCATGACAACATGGTGCAGCACCATGAGGAACTCGCGGCGCAAGTAGCTGGTCAGTGCTGAGCTCATGTGCTGGGGTGCTGCCGAGGCTTCCTCATGTCCTTTGACCCGTAGCTTGTACCAGTAGCACATGAACATTGCGTAGATGTCATACACAAAGTAGGGAACGGCGAACATGATGTAAGTGCTAGTCAGCCAGTGCCTGAATGGAGAGGAAGAGAGGGTGCATTTAAAGAAAAGAAATGAAATAATAAAGAGTAGCAGTTAAGAGTTCACAGAAACAGACCTTTGTTACTAAGAAAAACACAAATTTCCTGATACAACACTATCCTGTTAAATTGGTAATAAGCAGTGCAGTAATTACTGTCAAACCAGAACACACCCTCCCCTCTGCAATCTAAAAAAATCTCACTGGAACCCATCTCACCTGAATATATAACCCTCTAAAAATGTGAGAA
Source organism: Caranx ignobilis (assembly GCA_021432705.1). NCBI lineage: Eukaryota > Metazoa > Chordata > Actinopteri > Carangiformes > Carangidae > Caranx > Caranx ignobilis. Next base: position 9,724,313 of record MU269988.1, read on the forward strand.
ACGCAGGGGCAGTTATGAGTAGGAAAAAAACGAAATGATTTCTGAACTAACAACTGCTTGTACACTCTCATTTCCTGCTGATACATGAATAGAAGCCCACATCCCAAAGTGCCGTTGCATGATGCATCTTAAAACCTGCGTCATCTGACTTGTTACAGGACAGAGTGGTCGATTGTGATGGAGGATTTTCTGTTAAGCATTATTCAACTTACTGGTCCTCGATGATGTCCTCGCAGGAAGAAGCAATGATGTAGCCAGCTGAAGAAGCCATGACTGCCTGAACTGACGAAACCAACCTAGGAAGAGAAAATAATAGTAACAGTAGTAGTAGTATTAGTAAATAAAAGTAAAAATAATGTATACAGTGTGGTGAAAGGTTCTAGACTATCTAGAAGTGAGATGGACAAATGGAATGAAAGTAGTGCCGTTATACTTTTAATCTTTAACAATGCATCTTAAAGTGCATAATAAAAATGCAGCCACAACAACCTGTCATATTCTGGAGCCATGCACAGAACTACAACTACACAACAACTTGATGACACTGCAGTAAAAGTACCATTTAACTGCAAGAATATGAGCGTTGGGTAACTGTGTGGCATGTTGACTTCCATAAGGTGCTCGCATTCAAGTCCAAACAGAAAACAAAAACTCAGCAGAAGAAGGTCTCACCTTGCAGACACGATGACTGCATCTCCTTCGCTCCATCTCAATGCTGGGATGGATTTCAGGCATTGTTTGGACAAGAGGAAAAGCCCTGGAAAGAACACAGACCCAGCAGCTAGGATGGTCAGCATGGTCCCTGGCGATCTGTCTGAGAGGCAAAAAGTTCAGCGGGCAATCTGGTCCTTGAGATCCGTCGATCTTTCCCCTCTCTGAAAAACACAAAACATCCAACAGTGGGTAAACAGTTCATATTGATCACCAATAGAAGCTGAGGAGCTTCCCGTGTGGATACATTTGGTTGCATTTACCAGGCTGTGATCACAGTCAAAGCATACTGTCAAAGTCCAGTGTATGTGGCAATATGTTATTCTAGCTTCTCTTCTTCCCATATGTACAATGAAATGAAGTGGGACATAAAAGGCAGTGCAGGCACAATGTGGAAAATGGCTTCATATAGAAGGTGACAAAGGACATTTCAGGTGATAGAAAGCAGGGAGACTATATAATTGCTGAGTACAGTCAGGGGCAGAATATCAGATAGAAGGTCCTTTTGTGCACCATGCTGCCCTGACCATCTGATGACATTGTAAGCGCTATTCCCAGTTATTCCTCGGACAACCATGTGTGTGGTTCCATGTGGTTTTGCAGTTTGCTTACACTAGACTAGCTGACTCATTAAAAAGTTGAAGTCCATTAGCAAAATACGCATTGCGCTACTTTAAAGTCCTGAACGTCGAATATATCGACATAGGTATGAGCAGCTGGTGCTTATAGACCCTGTTAACGTCGTTAGCTAATGTTACCCCTCTTAAAAACAAAACAAACAAACAAACAAACAAAAAAAAACACAATACAAAAAACAATGTTTTCACAGCTAGCTTACAAAATAGGCAAACGGAGACCGGCTCAACTATTGTGTTATTGGCGCCGACCTGCCACATCGTTAATGTTAACGCTAGCATATGCAACTTTGGCTACATTATGCTTTGTTAACTTCAAGAGCACACATGTCATATGTGTTTGGTACTGTACTAATACTACTTCAGCTACACTGTACGCTTTCCTTAAAATACACCAGTTAGTTAAGCTAACAATAACACTAGACAGCTACAGGTAATGTAATTTAACGAGCTTTGCCGTTAGGTTGTCAACTTGTTAGCAAAGAACTGGCTCAGCCGGTATATACGTATGGGGGGTTTTAATGACAGGAGACAATAATGCTAACAATACATGTCAACCCTAACCCTTATTGAACATGACCAACTGTGCGCCGCTGAATCAGTGCTAACAATGACGCTAGGACCGTTAGCTAACGGTAGCATCTCTCCGACACATCGCTGTGACAGTTAGTCACCGCTGCCTTGGTTAGCAACCATTTCGTTTGGATCCCATTGAAAAAAACAATAGTTAGCCAAACGATGACGCCCACAAACGACAGCTTATACCTGGATGTGCCACCATCCATGGTTTCTCCCTCGTTCATAAACAGGTTACACTGACACGCAACTGTTTTGTTAGCTTGTTATTTGTTTGTAGCAGTTAGCAGTAGCAAGTGAGCAAACCGATCCCCGTGCACGCCAACCATGGCTAACAGGCTAACAGATATGGAGTGGACACATGTTAAGAAAAAATGAAAAATCCTAAACAGTATTTACTCAGAGACTCTGCGGGGTCCGGTCAGCGGCCAGTCGAAACTCGTGTCCTGCAGAAAGCGCTTAACGTTAGAGATGTCCCAGGGCTCTCCGCCTCGATGATCCGCATGTTTATGTGGCCACTTCAAATGTCTGAAGCGTAGCAGCAGCGAGCTAACGCTAGCTTGCAGCAACTTAGATCGAAATCTATGCGAGGGCAGCTCACTGAGAGCATTGGTGACTAGCCTGTGATCTAGGCAGCTTAAGCAAACAGCTAATTAGAGACACGGCAAACCGTCGACAATCACAATGACACAGTCCGATCCAAGTGTCAAGGTAACGTTAGCCGCTCCAGCCGCTATGTCATCGCATCTGTCTCGCACCAGCAGAGCTGAGCTGCCTCTGCCAGAGCCTCGCAGATGCAACGTTGACTCAACACTGTGTACTGCTGCGCCAGCTAGTTCCTACAGGTCCAGACAGCAGCTCATGTCATGACGAGAAATTTGCACCACCACTCACTGCACTGCATTTTGTAAATTGGGTTTTGCTGTTTTCAGTGCAGGGAAATGCTGAATGAATTTACCATAAGGAGACCCCTCTACTCCAGCTGCATTCAGAGTTCACAGTATCAGTGCTTTTCCGCTCAAGCCAGTTATGTCATTTGTACTCGTAAGGACTTTGGGAAGTTTTTTATCTACCATTGGCTGAACAGCATTTGCAATAAACTGATAAGTTATCAGTTCTTAGATGCACATTATCAGAGGAAGCTTGTAAACCATGACATGTTTGGAGGTTTGCAGATCAAACCCCAATCAATGCAACTTTGCAGTGATAACCCAGCTCTGTGCTTAGGGTGAAAAGGACATGGTGAAATAGTAATACTGTCTTGGATTGTTTCTTCATCATGGAAGAACTGTAAAACATCCAGAGTTACCTCTTTTTTGCTTTTTTTTTTTAATGCATCAGTGACTTGTAACTTAATATAAAATGCAGCACTGGTCAGAAGCATATCTGCTTCTGCTTCTGCATCTAAAACAATACATCCTGTTGTCTACTCAAAGCTTGAGCAGTAGTAAGGACACAGATTGATGTCAGCACATGCCAGTTGTGTAACACACATCTACATTGCATATGTCCATCCCATGTTTATTTTGTGTTCAAGTTATACTATATTAGATTTTTTGGTGCATCTACTTAAAATTGTCTCATGTACTTAAAAAGTGTGTTCAGTTATCGCAGTCAAGTTCACCTGAATTCATTTTTAAACACTGGAGCAAAAAGCTCAATTTGATAAGAAGCCATACAGGGGTTGTGGTCTTTCTCACTTTCCTTCTACTGTTAATGTGTGTACACATGGATTTTTGTTTTGCATGTATTGTCCTGTTGGTCCTGCTGGCACACTGTGTCCCACTGAGGAAGATAACAAGAGGACATGTGCACTGGTGCCAATGACATGTGGGGCATGTCATGAATTCCTGAAATTATCAAGTCATTGTACGTTAATGACAACGAATCAATGGTAATTAACAAACTGCTGGTTACATCATGCAGTACTTTTTTGACCTTTGCCACTACCACCACCACCTTCGGATCCAGTTTCACAGCAAAAGATCATTTTATATTTTTATAGGAAAGCAGAATCATCAACGAACAGCAAACGATCTTGCAGGTGTCACTCTACCAGTTGGGGTTTAATGGACAGACATGTCAGTGTAAGTAAACGTTGACAGTGCACTGAAGTGACAGAGAAAAAGTGAGTATTAATGGTGTGTCAGGTTACTGTCAGTACAACTATTCTGGGAATCTCTGCCTTCTCTTTTTTGATCGAACTGGACTCCAGCTAATTTGGTGGCACATAAATTAATGAACAAAGTAACTCTGAGTTAACGCACATTAAATATTAACCTATTTTTTAAGTAATCACATCAACTCAATCACTTTGTAATGGGGAGCATTAGGAATTCATGATACATCCTGGATGAAATCATTAAGTGCCGTGCATTAGTTACACATTAGTTATGCATTACGTGTTAAAGATGGACAAATGGAGGACTTACAACCTGCAAACTTCTGACTGGACAACACCACGGCACTGTCCTGTGAGCCATGTCAGTGAGAAGCTGTGGTGTAGGAGCGACTCTCGAGGTGAAAAAGATCAGTCCACAGAACAAGGCCTGTTTACCCCTTTTACTTTAAATTGTCCAAATTACAAAATAATAACATGATCTCTACTTCATCTACAAAATAACATAATATTTATGACTGTAGTAAGCATCATTGATTTTTTTTTTTTTGCTCTAACAACCTTTTAGACATGCATACTGTTGAGAAATATAAAAATATAAATATAAATACATCCCATTAATATTCTTAATTAATCCATGACTAAGATTTGAAATATTTCATCATAAAAGAAGTAAAATGCAGTTGAGTACGATAAGGCATTAAGATGTATCACAAGAGCTGTACAGAATCCTAGAGTAGAGGTATTATTTTTTTTTCTTAGTGTAATGGAGAAAAACCTAAAATTAACCGTTTAATAAATCACTACTTTTCTCAACAGAAAGAAGAACACATTTCTAAAGAAAGAAAAGAAAAAGGAAGAAAGAAACATGTCTACAAATTTCAAGGTAACATATTAACACAAAACTGAAAAAGCACTCCAGTACAAAACCAGGATTTGTTTACAGCATACCAAGTGGTGTTGTCGAACTACCACTGCACTTCGGACTTGACTGACTTGTGACTTTATAAGCCCTTTCCTGACACCACACATCACTCACAATACAACTCAAAAGCAACCGAAAGAATATCCTATGGACAAGTGACCATTCTTCACATGATAATGTGGAACGATAATGACTTGCGTTCAGAACATTATGTGCTATACAGAGAGTTAAATGACTAAATCTAATGCATAAGTGTCACGCATCGGACTGGTACGTAGAGAAAACAAAAGGACTATGGCAATGACCGTTACAATCAAATGAATGGCCGACGGTGTTAAAAGTTTTCTGAATAAAATCAACACTTTTATAAATATCATTGTTTACAGCCAACTAACTTAGTGGAACCGCTAGAAGTTTCTTTTGTTACGACAGCTCCCTAACGATAAGCATGACTGAGCTAGCTTGTTTTCATGCAAAAAGGTAGTTCTCAGGTGCAAGAATTGCCATGTCAGAAGCTGTGGTGTTGTTGTTGATTAGCTGTTGTGTTTTTTTGTTTTGTGTTTTTTTTTTGTTGTTTTTTTTTTTAATGGCCAGACCCAGAGAGGAAGACTCGGAGCAAGTAAATCCAAGAAATCTCAAACCCATTTTGATCCTCGCTGAATCAAACAATAACGCTTAAGGTGCTTGACACTCCTGAACGCAACTCTACTCTTACCTGTGTACTTTTATGAAACAAATGAACAAGTACATCCCACCATACAGTTAACACACTGACCACAAAGCCGCGCATGGTCGTCTTTCCTGATCTAGAAACAGCCCTCTAGAAACTTAATAAACTAGCTTCAAATCAAATGTTGATTTTCAGTTTTGTGGACAAACACGCTAGCATGCTAGAGGAGCCCTGACTTACACACACACACACACACACACACACACACTCAAAACACACGACTTCCCTTCTAATGTGTCTCTTCGTTATGTTTTTCCTATTTTCCTAGAGCTACCCTCGCCTCACTACTTGTTTTTTGTTTAGTTTTTTTAACGCAAGCCATTTGGATTCTCAGTAAGTGAGCTGCAAAATGGAGGTAAGATCAGAGCTGGTGTGAGATATACAGTACTTGGTGCACTTGCAGAGAGCAGCCAATGCCAGGGTTGAGGGGAGGAGGAGAGAGAGAGAGGACAGAGAGGGGAGAGTAATACAGTAGATGCTCACAATACCACAGTTTCATTAGAGTCTAAAATGCACGAGAGCATTCAGGAATATTTGGACGACACATCCATGTTTGTCGTTAGTGTCAGTGAACCCGCCGAAGCCACAAAGGTCCCTCTTTCCATGACTTCACCACTCTATTAATACAGCTCTTCCTTTTTCCTCCACTTTTCTGACGCTCCAGCTCTGCAGCTCTGAGGTGAAACTGCCCTTGAGCGCTGACTGGTGTTAATCTCCCCCACCCTTAATCCTAACCTTACCTATAAGTGGGGACATGACAAAACTGAAACCGGATCAGCATCTACGAGTAACTTCAACCTTCTCTAACCTTGCCCTCCAGTTAAGGGACTGAGGTCGTTATTGCTGCGCTCTCTATTGCTAACTGTGGGGCTGCGGTGCTGCGATGCTAGAGCAGTCCGTGACGAGCAGGTCTACCACCGTGTTACCGGTGACATACACGGTGGGTGCCGTCACCATGTTGCTAAGGGAGACGGAGCTGCTGGCAGCCACGTTAGAGGTGACCGGGCTCGGTGTGCCCTGGTTGTTGCTGTGGGTGCCCATGTGCCCCTGGAGTTGGGTGGGCGTCTTGCAGTGGACGCCGCACAAGTGGCAGACGAGGACGCCGCCGGAGGCCGTGCCGCCGAAGCCCCCTGGACTGTCCTTCCACTCCTGGCCGTGGTGCTTCTGGGCGTGGACACGAAGGTACGTCAGCGTGGTGAAGCCTGACGGAGGAGACGAGAGTTATTCCGGCGAGAGCGCCAAGCCAGACAAAGATCCACGTGAATATAGAGTCATGTCGGTGCTGCTCTCATTTCATCGTTATTACATTTTCATGTATCAAGGGAGGAAACAGGAAACAAAAGCTCCCAGTCAGACTTGGACCAGGGACCTGGATGTTTGTGTTTCTTTCAATATATCCTTCATTTATATACACACCGAAGCACAAGAAGGTTTCTGAACTCACTGCGGTTACAGAGGTGGCAGGCATGGTGCTGCGACTGGTTGTGCACCCTCATGTGATCTGTGATGTAAGCGGCGGACAGGAGCTTCCCACAGATGTGACAGGGCACCTTCTCCTCGTGGCGAATCATGTGCGCACGCAACCGATCCTTCGTGGCAAAGCTGGACTCACAGGTCTGACAGAAGGGACGAGGCGACAGATGAAGATTACAGAGAATTATATAAAATGCTGTTTCACAGTTAACTTCATCTTAAAGTCTGAAAAGCTTAAAAGCGACAACTCAGACAATAACGTGAAAAAGTTATATCATTTTCAGTTTTACATCTTATCAGCTATAAATCAGTTAAAGTGACCAAATTTAAGATGATGCCCAATGCTCAACCACTCTCTATGGAAATATATACATACACACACACACATATATTCTGAATATGTATGTATATATATAATAGAGTGCCCTTTAATGTATATAAGCCAATGACCTTGGCTTCACTGTTGAAATAAATATCACATATTAGATTATACATATATATTTGACCTACCGGACATTTGAAGGGTCTCTCTGAGGAGTGCACCTGTCTGACGTGACTGTTGAGGTGGTCAGGCCTTGGGAAAGAAAAGGAGTAAAACAATATGAAGGATAAGTAAATGTTTAACTCCTTATACACTTTAACTAACTTAAACCGTTGTGCAGAATCACCTGGAGAAAGCTTTTCCACAGTGGGGGCAGACGTAGGGTTTTTCCACGCCGCCCTGGTGGGAGCGCACGTGGTGGCTCATGCGGTCCTTCCTCTTGAAGCGCTGCTGGCAGATGGGACAGGAGAACGGCTTCTCGTCCGAGTGGGACAGGCGATGGCGGTTGAGGTGGTAGACGTCGCGGAAGGCCTTCCCGCACGTCTCGCAGGCGTGGTTCTTCCTCACCGGGTTGGGGTTGGGGTTCGTGGGACGCTGAGGCAGAAACAGACAAAACGGATAAACACACAACAGTAGTTTCTGCACAGAACTGCCGTCACGAAATACACAAAATACACTCAATATGTCTGTATCTTTTGCTGAAACCATGCAAATGCACACTCAGATTGTTTGATCTGCACCGAAGTTGCGTGATGATACTTGTCGCTGATGTTAAGCCTTTATCTGCTTTCACGCTGTTTGTATGACAGAGAACATGCAGGGGAGCGTGGGGGGGCTTCTAGCACAGTGTTTCTCAAACTGGGGACCAGTACAAATCACTGGTATTTCCTGGTCCCTGAACCAGTGAGTTTACATCAGTATGGTCGAATTTAACACACAGGAGAATTTCTGTGAAATGAACTTTTACCACGTAGGTGACATACAGACTATAAAAGAAGATGGCTGAACCACCTTCATGGCCGAGCAGCTTAAGAAACAACATGCTTGAAGGTTTGGGGTTGTCGACAGCCATCTCCACAAGGCCCTGACCCACCTGTACTGTCGCCCCTGTGGCCATGACGACAGCAGCAGGAGGCGGAGCATGGGGGTTAACACTAGCCATTACGTTTGGCATGGCAACCCCTTCACCATCCTGACTACCCAGGGGAGGCTGCTGCGCACCCACCAGCACGCCAGGAGGGGCGAGAGGGGGAGGCGCGGAGAGGTGGAGCAGGGAGAGGGGAACAGTGGGCCTCTCCGCCCTCCCTCCAGCGCCCACCGCCATCACCGACGGGGCCGCCACTGCCACCGCCACCTGGCCGGCTACTCCCTCCTTTGCCCCCTCCGCCTGCTCTCTGGCCCTGTCCTTCATGCGTACCCCGGTGTGGACCGACTGGTGCCGCCGCAGGTTGTAGTTGTTCTTGAACTGCTTGTTGCAGATGGCACAGATGTGGGGCACGCGGGCCGGCCGAGACACTGGCTTCACTGCAGCAGAGCGAGGAGAGGAAACAGAGATGATTTTAGTCATTTGAGGTTTACAGGATAAATGTCTGATGCTAAAGTATCAGTGTCAAGTTGATGAGAGATGCTACGTGGAAGGCAGAGGTAAAAATCCTGCATAGTTCATCTTAAAACTGAAAATATAAGCTGATCTATAAAGTGCTGATTAATAATTTAAGTTATGTATCAAGAAGTAATGAATCAGCTTCTCTCTCTATGACTGTGAGTTTAGATTTAATCCACCTTCTTTTCTTAGATACCAATACACAGCAAGGTCATGTTGAAATATTGAAATATTTTATGTTCAAAGTTTTAAAAAAATAAAAGTATCAAGGTTTGGTAGCTGTAATAAATGAAACATTATGATGCTGATTATTTTTTTTTTTGCCTTAATGTGAAGTTTTAGATCCAAACGGATTTTGTAGGGTTGAAGCAGTTTGCTTGTTGCATTGTTTCTGCACGAGGCACTTAAACCGCGACCTCTGAGGGGAATTCAGGCCACATACGGTCGGAGATTTAGAGTTTTCAAAGCATTAAATAGTGATTGCATTTCACACAGTGGTATTATCACGTCTAATGGCCGTTGCCTGCGTGTGCCCTGCGTTTCCATCTGTCTACACTGGGCTCTTATCTCCTGACTGACCTCCCTACAGACCCTGGACTATCCAAATAAGATGTTTCCCCAGTGTTATGAGCTCCACAGGTGCAGAGTGCAAGTGCAGTGTCCCTCACCAGGCAGGGGTTCCTCACTGAGAGCAGCAGTGTCCACAGTTGAAGGAGGCTGTGCTATGTGCTCTGTGGGTGGGGTTTGGGGAGAACTCGTATGCACTGGCATGAGCTCTGATTGGAGGCTCCCCTCCACTTGGTTTTGGGTGGGAGTATTCTGGAGAAGCAAGTAGAAAAAGGCCATCACCAAAAGTAAACACAAGTCACAGCATTTATCTTGAGGTGCAACGTTTGTCATGCAAGATGCAGAAGACTGCAGGACACTCACTGAGCGGCCTGTGTGAGAAAAAAGACTCGGGCTGTAAAATGAGAAGCAGCAAAAACCACCACCACCAACAACAACAACACGGGGGGGCCTTTGCTCGATGAGCCTACCTGGAAGAGAAAATTGCTCCAAGCAGCATCCATTTTGCGCCACAGCGATGGAGATTATAAAGTCAGCTCGTGATTGAGATCGAGGACAGCAGCCTTTGCATGGTGTTGACGGGCCCACGGGTGGTGATCTCGGCGCGGACAGGCGCCCGTCGTGCAGCGCAAACCGCGGCCTCCTGGATTCTCTCGAAAAACGTGAATTAACCCGCCTGCGAAAATCTGCTTTTCTCATTGAGGTAGCCTAATGCTGTCAATTAAAATGCACGCAGCTGTTGACTAACGCGGGCTGCCGTACACACACAGGCAGGAGTGGAGCAGCAGGCCAGCTCCAGATAATGGCCCGTTTCTCTTTGACTTTGGTTTCTAACTTTAATTCATCAAACACCAGCCTCACCAAAAAAACGCAACAGCACCCAACAAAAACTACTTGGAAAAAAATTCCCTCCAAATCATAATAATAATTTAAAAAAAATCGCATATCACACTATCACACTTTAGCAAATAAACGTAAACAATCCTACGGTGAAATAAATGGATTTTACGCATAAGAGAACAAATATGGGTTATAACACACGCATCTGGCAGCACAGCAGGTCATGCTTTGTTTTTAATTTATGGATCTATTTTTCCGATTCCCCCCAATAGGCCAATCGGGTGTTTGTCGAAGCCTCGCTGTTGGATTCAAGCCCTGACCCCGGCGAGCGGCGCTCTCGCCGGGCCGCAGCCTATCGCTCCACCTCGGCCGTTCAGCTGCGAGGATGTCATCTTTCTTTTTTTATCGCCCGCTCTCCCTCCTCCCTCCCTGTCTCTTTCTTCCTTTTCTTTTTTAATTCCTCTTTCTTCTCCCCCTCCTCTCCTTTCCTCGCACCGCTATGTCCCACTTGCTCTTAAAGGGATAGGGTTTCCTCTTTGGACACCCCCCTCTCATTTCCGTCTCCCTCGGCGGAGCCTGTCCTCTCCCCTTCCTTCCTGGGATTTTCGGCCGACACAAAATGAACCACAGTGTTTTTTTCCCCCTTTTTTCCCTCTCTCCCTCTCTCTCTATCCCCCTCTCTCCTTTCCTCTCCTCTCCTGTCGTTCTTCCTCGGGCCAGCTGGAGCAGATCTCCCCGCAGCGCAGAAAACAGCCAGAATGACTTTCCATTAAGGGAGAGATGACAGACGCATCTTAAAGGGCAGTGCGCACAGATCCTCCCAGTCAGCCCATAATAATGATGTCAGAGTCAGATATAGTACACAGGACGAATAGCAGCTCAGGATACACACACAATGGATGAGAAATAGATCAGGAGAATTGTCTGCATCACAGCACAATCACACATAAGGATGAAATATGTCAATATGGCAGTGTGTTTGTACACTCAATAAATACATAAACAATGCATCTAAATATGTAAATTGTGCCAATTTAAAGTTTAAAAATCCATCAAACACACTGGTTCCAGCTTCTCAAATGTGACGTTAGACTTGTTTATACATCCAAGGAATAAACATCTATAATAAACAATAAATACATAAGTAATGTATGAGATGAGACCAATGTAAGTTAATTTTGATCACAAACTGAATGTCTCATATCTGACCTAGTTTTAATCTGTCCATTAAGGCTGTGGAAAACATTTATTTTTACTATTTTCTGACATGTTTTGGACCAAATGACTTATTGAAAAATTGAGAAAATCCTCCATTTGATGGATAATGAAAAATAATGATAAGCTGCTGCAGTGATTATTGATCGTCACCTTCAGAGGACCAGACCAGACATTTGCTCTATTTTCCCACTAGATTCCATATTTCTATCAACATACATGGACTGACTGATGGTTACATGTGTGTATGTAATGTTGCAGCAAATGATTACTTTTGAGATTGATGATGAACATATGGTTTGGTAGAACGCTCCTCACAGTTTCTAAAAACCCAGATTGACATGTTAATAAAAAACATCATTTTTTGTCTCTCAAAATGGTTTAAATTACGAATCATGGGAAAAGTACATCAAATCCAGACAAATTAATGTGTTAATATCAATTTATTATCTTTTTTAATTACTTTTTAAAGCACCCCATTTCTTTTCCAATACATGTGTTAAGACCCTTCTTCCCTCTCCTCCTCAAGCTTAATTTTGCTTGATTTGAGTATTTCATAAGGATTTCACCCCCCTCCCCTCCCCACGCCCCTCCAAACAAAATAATAATGATAATAATTTAAAAAAGGAAAACTCTGCGACACTGATGAGCCTGTGCTGCTGCTGCTTCTTCTTCGTCCTCACATCTAGGCCTGACGCGGGAGCTGAGCCTCCCTGCTGTCGCCACAGACAACAACCAGCCTACAGACACCACCACACTGATCCCCCCCCCACCCCCAAAAAAACAAAAAAGCAAAACAAAAAAAAAAACACCAAGGCCGTCCCGACCCCACCAGTCTTAGTTTATATAAGGAGTTTATGCATGCACTGAGATTCCAACCAAGCATAGAGTAGTAGGTTATACAGGGAATTGTCTTCAGCTGGTGTTTTTGAGTCATACAAACAGCAGGGTGATTATCTTTTTTCTAACTTTTTCTCAATTAAAATAATAAAAATAAATAAAAATAAAAGTCCAGCTGTTTGTGAGCTCCTCCAGGTATGTGACAGCCCACAGGAACCTTTTGGCCTCAGAAGCATCATGTGCTTCCTTCTCATGAAACACTGATTGGTGTGTGTGTGTGTGTGTGTGAGTGTGTGTGTGTGTGTGTGTTATCTGTGAGGACGGGCCGCTCCGGTCACTGCTGCTGCGCCGGCACAAGAGGGTGCAAGTTCACAGCAGCTCAGTCGACGCCCATCCTCTCTCCCTCACTTCTTCTTCTTCTACTCCTTCACACACTCCCAGCTTGTTGCACTGGGCGTGTGCTGCACCCTTCCAGCACTCAGATCATCACTGAAACTTACTCCTGAACTGAAAAACAAAATAAACACAAGGGAAAAAAACCAGCATTTACATTCCAGTGGCCAATTGTAAAATCTGTTTTGTTGTTGTTGTTGTTGTTGTTGTTTTCTCTCTAAGAGTCCAGAGGAGGAGGTCAGAGTTCACGTGAGTAGTGGGGGTGTCGCCGCTGTCGGAGTGTCTTTTAAAATTCAATCATCTTGTTGTCTAAAAAAATGGCAATATAACTAGACTTTACCGCTCGACACACATACATAAATCATTAACAATTATTAATAATCCCTTATTAATAATCATTAATACCTTGAACACACACCATACCTGACAATGCAAGTTTTTGTTTTGTTTTTTTTTATCATGTATTTCTTTTTTTTTTTTTGTACAGTCAAAAGTGGGCCCTTCTCTTCTTGCAAGAAAAAATGTGAACATGATTACAACAACAATTACATCAGGATTAGTTATGGTAATATTGACACCTATAGAAAATGCATGTCGGAGTTGTCGCTCTACATCTTGAATTCAATACTCATTTGAATATATCAAAATTACTATCATTATCTTGTTACTCTATAAAACCAAATGACTTGTTTTTGTTTGTAATATTCCCATAAATATGTACAGTAAAGATCAAAAATGTGGGACAAGTGATTTTTAAATGCCAGTGAAACTTGGACAAGTACGGTACATTTCAAATGTGTTTGGTCATGTTTACAAATGTTTTTTTTTCTTTTTTTTTTTTTTGTACATCTATTTCATGCATCGGAGTGACTCCCATAGACACCTATGTTGTTTAGATACTCAATATGTCATGGATGCCAGAAAGCTTTTTTTTGTCTTATGTATTTGTACAAGTCCTCACAAATGCTTCTCCTCATCCCGGCTGTGTGTGTGTGTGTGTGTGTGTGTGTGTTTTTTTTAGATTAGAGTCTCTTTGCCTTTACAAACATTCTGTGGATTTTCGTATTCGACTTTAAATCATCTTGCAGTCATCAAATAAAAATTTTGATGGCACGACATCCCTTTAAGAACCCCTTAAAGGCATTGGTGACGTTCCAAGCAACTTGTTTTTGTGTTTTTTATACACTTAATACAAAAAGGAAAAAAAAAAAAAAAACAACAAAACGTCAACAGTTGTAAATCAATAAAAAGTGTTGTCCAGTCTCCACCAGGCTGGAGACTGAATTCACCCCTCCTTTAGTGACCCCCCCCCTGTTTTTTTTCCTGTTCTGGAGCCCAGGTTGCGAGTGCTTGCGAGATAATATCTGGACACTACAGACTACATACAAGCACATACACAATGCAAAAAAACAAAACAAACAAACAAAAAAAACCCATCATTTTCCTTCTTTCTTCCCCCTGTCCTCTCTCTTTCTCCATTCCAGCATAGAACATCATAGAAGAAGACATGGCTGCCGTCCCCTCTCTCTCTCTGCAGCTCAGGGAGAAAAAAAAGGCTAAATGTCCCTCGTTCACTCGTCCTATCTCACTTTTGTACAGGCGGTAACAAAGATAAAAACATTAAACACAAATTCCTCTTTTTTGTGTTTTTTTTTTTTAAATCCAGTGGTTTTACAGGTGGTTACATTCCTCCCTCCCTCTTTTATACCTGTGAGAATGGGAGAAAACCTCTCTGCCCACCCTGAGTCTAAAGAAGCAGGGAGCAGCTCAATAGCGTCAGCTTGTCCTCTCTGGTCTCTCTCCCCCTCAGTGAGTCTGGGAATTGAGATCAGTTCAAGAAAGGAAACGAGGCGAGGAGGCAAGCTGAGAGTATTGAGGTGCAACCTGTGATAGCTACCTTCCTAAATCACAAATCACCCCCCCTCCGTTCTTGCTACCACCCTGTGCGCTCTCTTCCTCCTGCCGTCTAAGAGTAGGAGAGGTGGGAGCCGTTAGAGATGTGAGATGTGACTGAGGTGCTTCGGCTCAGGACCCCATCGCTGCCTCCGGCGCCCCCAGGCCCCCCGCCGGACGCCGTCCTCCTCAGAGGCTGGGGGCTATTCCTCAGGGCCATCAGGCTCGGGGCACCGCGCACACCCAGGCCACCACCACCGTATATCCCCCCCTGTGAGGAGGAGGAGGAAGAGGAAGAGGAGGACGGCCCAGAGATGGACGGAGGGGCAGGTGGCGGGGGAGGTAGCATGGCCAGGGACTGGGAGGAGGAGCGCGAGGGCAGGTGATGGGAGAAGGGCAGGGGGTGTGGGTGGGCCAGGTCACCACCGGAGCCTCGCACTCCGGCCCACTCCCGCTCCCTCTCCTTCTCCCGCTCCCTATCTCGATCCCGCTCCCGCTCACGGTACAGCTGTGGCGTGCTCTGGTGGTGGTAGTGCTGGGGCAGGTGGTGGCGCTGGTGGTGGGAGGAAGACGAGGAGGAGGAGGAGGAAGAGGAGGCCGAGGAGCGGGATGAGTGGTGCGCCTCCCTCCCGTCCCGTCCCAGCCCCAGGGCCATTCCCAGGCCGTGGGAGGATGAGGACTCGCTCCTGCGGTCCCCGCCGCTGCTCCCGATGCCGCTGCTGCTGCTGCTGTTGTGGCTGCGGCGGGAGTGCTGCTGCGAGGGCATGTTCTGCGGGTGCATGCCGTGGCTCCAGTGGCCAGCGGAGCGGGAGCTGGAGGGCGGGGCGTTGGAGTAGCCCTGCTTGGGGTAGGCCTCGCTGGGGATGCCCGTCAGCGCCATGTTGCTGAAGCCCAGACGCAGGCTCTCTGAGTCGAAGGCCTCGATCTCGCTGGCCTGCCGCTCCAGGAGGGTGCGGATGCGTTCAGAGCGCTCGTTCTGCAGGGACAGCATCTCCTCCTCGATCTAAGAGAAGAGCGGGACAGAAAAAAAGACACCTCTTTCGAAACACTGAGAAGGTTCACGATCTTATCACGTGGTCCAAGCTGTGATCTGATACTGCTCAGCAGATGAAGCTGCCCAGTTGTCATGGAAATGTAGATATAAAGTGATAAAAGTTAAAGTCCAGGACATTTACTGACTGAACCTTTAACCACCTCCAAGACCTTTCTAATTTAACAAGGCTGAGATGTCGTTTACAGTGAGGAAGATCGTACACTACATCCAAAAGCTCCAGAACAGCCACTGAGAAGACGTTGTGATAACTGTATTAAATTCAGTAAGTAGTTAGTTAGTAACTTGTGTAAGACTCAGAAGTGGAAAGCAGATAGTTACACATGAATCCAGCAAACGCTAACAATATTAAAGCTAACGTAGCTGCCACCTTGAGTGATCTCCATGTTGCACTCTTCCCTCCTTGAATGAATTCATTCATAAACCTCAACAAACTACTGAGCTACATTTTAAGATCTGTCTGAGTGAGTCTAACCCTCTGCTCCAGCAGGGCGCGACGGATGGACACCCTCTGCTCCAGGTCCTTCACCTCCCTCTCGTGCTGCGTGTCGGTGTGGATCTTGATCTTGCTCTGGTAGGCGTTGAGCAGCTCCAGCTCCTGCTGCAGCTGCATCCGCAGCACCTTGTACTCCGCTTCCTGGGTCTCATCCAATCGCAGCTAAGAGGCAACAAAACAGGAGGGAGAACGTGATGAAAGATGAAAACGAGCAGGAAGAAATTTTTGCTTTTGGTGTTGCCCAGGGAAGAGGAGGAGAAGCTTTGAAAAGTCTGACAAACATAAAGAAAAGAGAGAGCGAGGGAGATGCACAGGAGAGAAGAGGAGGAGAGGAAGAGGAGTGTGAGCTGCAGATGGTTTTCTTAAATCAGTGTTTTGTTTTTTGGACCCATCTCTTTCAGGATGAAGTTAGGTGAAACTTTTTTCAGTATATATGTGAGAAATTGTCAAATAAATAAATTTACCTTAAAGCTTCGGTGTGAATTAAACGTTTAACAAAACTCAAGGGATCATTTCAAAATGTGAGGATAGAGAGAAAACTGTAAAAAGTAAAGTAATGGCTTCAAAATGTTGAACAGTTGAACCACTGTGACCTGTGTGTGTTGCCTGTCTTTAATCCTGTGTCTGGAAAAACAAATTAAAAGTCATTTCTTCATGTAAAAATACACAGAAATGAATCCTCTGACCTCAGGACTGGGTTTAATCAGTGTGTACCTAACCTTTCCACAAAGACTTGAACCACTGCAGGAGGAGATGTGCGGACAAACAAGGGCAGCAGGGATTTGGCTTACTGGGCTTACGTGGCACGCTGCCATGTGAGGTAATTAAAGATGCACAGGATGTTATGTCACTGAAGAGAGCAGAACATTTTTATTACGTCCCATCTTCTTCCTACTATGGGCCATTCATTTAAAAGCGTGGGATTTAGGCAGTTAAGCTTAATCAGAGGGGACTGTGAAAAGTGACAATAGTGGAAGTCAAACTGAAACTTATATTTTCATATTTAAAAGATCCTCTGCAGCAGTGGAGGAATCCAACCAACGAAGTACATTTACAGAGAAGATAAGTAATGTAAATCCATTTGAAGTATGAAAGTACTTTACATTATTATTTATTTAGAGCCTTAACAACTGTTTAAGGTTGCAGCTTTACATAAAACAGTGAAATACCACTCATTATTGATATTAATGTATCAATAATAATTATCTTAGAATTACTGTGGGAACTTTTACTTTTGAATCTTGAAGTCAATCTTGTACTTTATTCATTTTTTCAATATAAAAACGACAGAGGTTTTAGTACTTCATCATAAGTAAAGGGTCTGAGTAGTCTTTAAATTAAATCTAAGTCTGAGGCAAGAGAAAACTTAAGACTCTTGTCTGTTTGCCAGAAACAGTTAGAAAATCAAAACAAAGCTCTAAAATTTTCTGTGCCCTTAGGTCCCTGAAATTAAAGGAATGAGTTGTGTGTCACTGATGTGACAAAGTAGTGTTGTGTGTTAATGTCATGTGCTCGTATGCGTCACCGGTCACAAACCAAGTCTGGAGGAACTGGAAAGATCATCTGATTTCTGTTCAATGAGGCTGATTTATCGGTGTGAATTCCCAAATGAAGAACAGTCAGAGGCTGACTGCAATGCATTGTTGGTATTGTAGGCAGCAGGTTTTGACAACGAAGTGGAGCATGTGGAATAAAAAAGCTGCATCAATAAACTATTGTGACTCTCATGATGTAATAGGAGTGCAGTATGAAACTGATGGGAGTCTGTTGAAGATACTGTTTGACTGTAGTTTATTCATGAGGCTGAAATCAGTGTTTTTAGCCTCAGATATATTCCATCCAAAGCTGTCATCTGTCTGTCAGTCTGTAGTGTCAGATCATGTAGTGACTGCCTCTCCAAAATATTCAGGGTGGAGGGTTGTTTTGGAAAAGGACTGGCACAGGGCTGTTTCAGTGCAGGACTTGATGTGGTTTAAACTGGGATCTGTGGGTGTAGGTGGAGACTAACACTGGGGGACTGGGAGGAGGCTGGTTTGGCGGGCAGACAGGCAGACAGGCAGGCAGGCGGGTGGTGGGCAGGAAGGCCCCCAGGCCAGGCACAGCAGTGGTGGTTGGTGTGGTGCGAGTGTGAAGTGAACGACGTCTCCTTGCCTTACTCACAGCCTGTGTGGACAGCATATCATTGATGGAGTGGTCATACTGCTCGGCCAGGATGGCCAGCTTACGAGTCTGCTCATCCTTCAGCCGCTTCAGCACGGCCTTGTGGTCCGACTTGGGCGTGTTCTCCAGCAGGTGGTTGCGCAGCGCCTTGTACTGACGGGTTTGGATCTTACAGGTGTCCTGGAACTGACGCTTAATCTGAAGCTCTTTGGACTGGAGAGGAGAGAAGAGAGACGGAAGCAGCTGGGCTAAAGAGCTCCTGTGGTTTTAGACATGAACACGATGGCGGGAGGTTAAATACAGAAAATCATGTTGAGGGGAAGCAGTGACCTTTTACACTCACTTGTGATGACTTATGAAACGCTGAGATGTCTGATGGAAGTATACATACCTGTCACATGTTCAATAAGTTAAAGGTGTGACACATTAAAGACTGACAAATGTGTGTCTTTGTGACACAATGAGCAGGAAACACAAATAATGGATCATCATCAGCTGTTAGTTTAAAACCCTACACACCTTGTTTTTTTTCCTCATGAGAAAAAATGGAGGTGATTTCATACTGACACACCTACACCGACCTGATGAGAGATCAGCTCAAATTTTCATTTCATTTCATTTTATACTCCCAATACTAATGTGTTTTTCTTTTTCTTTTCAACTTCAATTAAACTGCAAAAATTAAACCTGCTTTCAAATCTAAAAGATCAAGTCTATAAACACTTAATCTACTTTAGTTTCAAATGAGAGTGGGAAATTATTGTGGATTTTGGCAGTAAAAAAATGTGATAAACTGATACATAGATAAAGCATGCAGCTGGTCAAAGTATCAAATACAGTCTTTAACCATGTGTGAACCAAGTGTTGAGAATTTAACAAAGAGAGAGACATAAATCAATTCTGATGTCAAAGTTCAAAAAACATGAAAAACTTCAGCCCATATTTCAACCTATACATGGATTACAAATGTTCTTAAGCAAAGTCGGAGCTGCTGGTGTTGTTTTAGGCGACGTGTACACAAAGGGGGGGGGGGCACAACAGGGATAAAATGAGTGATGATACAGGAGGAATGATGATGAACAAAATGGAAAAAGGTGATTCCTTTACAATATGTTTTTTCAGGGGAAAAAGGAAACAAATGAAAACATGGTAATAATGGAAACAAAATCATAAAAACAAACAAGACAATGATTTTACACACAAAAGAATTTATTTTTTTTGTGTAAAGAAAAAAAACTGAAAGTATGACAAAATATTTTTCTATGCTTGCGAGCACGCAGCCGACAAACACTCATGCAGCTAAAGTGAGAATAAAGAGGACAACAAAATGGCTGCCAAACAGAATGCAGTACTAGTCTTATAAATACTGCATAAATTAAATATTAAAAAAAAAAAAAAAAAAACTCAAGGTGATATAACTCTGTGGAAACTCAAACACTCAGACAGTGTCACAACAAAACAGAATACAAACATGTAAACATACACAGAGGAACAGGAAATAACCGATACTGGAACACAAATGTAAAATCAATGGCAAAAAAAAGTTACATTCAAATAAAACAATGTTTATAAAATGTCTTTTTTTTTTTTCTTAAAGCTAAACTTCCCAAATGCAGGTCACTCAAAAAGAAGTGGCCTACTTCTTTGTTCCCCTGGGTCAAAGTACAGTTAAGTCTGAGTTTTTCCTACTCAGTAATATTCCTGCATGTGAACGGCTCAAATGACAGGACACTGTTGTGTGTGTGTATGTGTATATATATATATATATATATACACATACACACACAGTCATCTATAGTCAGCATTTTACTGTTCAACCAGACTTCATTTGCAGAATTGCAAATTTTAGATTTTTTAAATTCACAGATTTATGATGATATGATAACTGCACATTTTCATCAATTTTGCTTCATTTTAATTTATGTTTCAGTCATAAAATCTGCAGCAAAGGAACGAGATAAAAACGCCACCGTGTCGAATCTGATTGGTCCGGGTAAGGTGGAGCTGAAACGATTAGTCGATTGACAGAGAAATATTTTTGATAATCTTTTTTTTGATAACCCTTTCAGTTTTTTCTTTTTTAGCAAAAAAAGAAAAGAAAAAAAGGGTGTCAACCATCTCTGGCTCCCAAATGAAATCAGCTGATTAATCAGTGGTGAAAATAAAGTATCTGCTGTGAAATGTTCTCCCATGTTTGATTTGGTTTTTGAATCGTCTTTGAGACAGTGCAAAATCAAACATATGTCTGCAATAACCGGATATTTTCTTTCACATTCAGTAGTTTTCTTCAATCTTTGGACTTATTTTATGATTGTGTGTCTCAAAAGATTGTTTATGGCTTCATATAAGTTAAAACTTTATTGAAACATTAAATAGGTTTTTATTATATTATACTTTTATAACTCAGAGTAGATCTGCTTTCTTACGTGTCCATCATCAGCTCAGGATCTGTCACGTCACAGCAGACTACAAAGACTTGTGTAAACAGTTTAAACTAGGCACTCAACTGCTGATTCATACGCGTCTTAAGGTGGAAAAGAACTAAATGTTTACACGGTAAATCAAGACAAGATTATTGCAAAAAGTGCAATAAGAAAAAGTTGATCTAACTAGAATCTGAAAGCTATTTATATCATCCACTGGTGAACAATGAAGTGGGAGGGCTTTATGTTCCAGCTAAATGGCCCCAATCTTTATTATTTAAAGTCCAATAAAGTAAGACCTTCTTCTAACCACCTCCTTCTTCCACTAAACATAGAAAACATGTTTCAGATAATGTTGAATGTCTTAGAGTGGTCCTCCTGGATATTTCTGCTCAGCTCTTTATTGCACTTCCATACTAACTGAGAGCTAGTGTTCGGGGTGATGTTAGTGAAATTATTAAGCATCTGTTGTTTTCTTTCTTTCACAGTATTCAAGCTTTGGGGAGTGGATTTATGCGTAACACTGCTCTATTTGTTCCAAGCACTGAGATAACAGTGCACAAATGAGACCCTATGAAATAAGACCACTATAAAAGAAAAGAAACCATTGCACAAAAACGGTCTTAAAAATAACCATAAAAACATTTGTCTTACAAAATAAGAGCAAAATAATAAAATTAAAGAAACTTTAAGGAACTTTTACAAAAAGCACAATAATGATAAATGATAAAACTTCACTGGGTTTGGTACAGTAACCGTGGGCTCGACTGCGGAGCCCACCGATTCAACAGTACGGCTTGTTTGCACATGTAATGTATGTACGCTTGTGTGGATGTGCTTCGACAGCCAAAATCACTTTCAGCCAGCGCACACGGATTCAAAGAAGTGTGTGTGTGCATGTGCAAGGGTGGGGGGAGATATACCTCATCTTTAAGAAATGTGACCAAAAACTGGTCTGGGAATTATGTAATGACAGAGACATGTGGACCCAAGATCACACACACACACGATGGTCGAACAACGGAACATAGAGCACGATCATGATCACGCTCACACACACACACACACACACAGCCAGCAGCACATGTTCCCGCTCTTTCCTTCTCTTTGTCTCGCACTCTCACTATCTCCATGGTCGAATTTTCCCCCTGACAAACCTTCCAGATGACGTTCGCCTCAACCCGCACTCCCACCTGCCTTCCTCTCGATACATCCTGTCCCTCTCCTCCCTCCTCTGCCTCTCCCTCTCTCTCCTCCTCCTCTCCCTCTGTCTCCTCTCTCTCACCTCCCTGGGCAGCAGTCGGGGCAGCCTGCTCGGGACCTGCTTCTTCAACAGGCCCAGGGTCTGGAGTTTGATGCGGACACTGAGCGGCAGCTTTTTAAGAGCCTGTCCAGCTAGTTTTAGCACTACAGAGTTAGCTAAGTCTGCCAGGACCCCAAGGGGCCGTCTGCTGAAGCGCCTCATCCAGAGTAGAACCCTGGCCAAAGGAGAGGCGCCACAGCAGCGAGCCTGATACTCTAAAGGCAAGCTCTTCAGGGGGACCGGGATTTTGGACTGGCGCACGCCCCAGTTGCGCCCTGCTTTGGGAAACATCTCATAGAGGTTACGCTCAGCCATACCGCCCAGGACTGACTGGCACATGGCAAACAGGGGTTTGGGGAGGCGGAAAAGGACTCGCATGCAGAGGCGGTTGACTTTGCGGGGTGCACGCTGGAGGAAGTCACGGGCCGGCCTGACAATAAGCACCACCACCAGGTAGAGGGATAAGAAGAGGGAGGGAGAGCTGAGGAAGGAGGCTGAGATCAATATCATGGGGATGTAATAGATCCCCAAACTGAGGGAGAGGCCTAAACTAAAGAGGCCACTGGCCCAGAGGCTGAGCGACAGGTAGGTGGAGAGAGACAGAGAGCAGCAGGAGCGGAGGAAGAGGTATGAGAAGAAGAGCGCCAGCATGGCGAGCTCGGCAGAGAGAATCACGGACGCCACTGAGGGGAGAGGAGGGGAGCGACGCAGGGAGAGGAGGAAGATGGAGAGAAGCAGCAGGGTGAGGTTGGAGGGCTGGGCAGCAGCAGAGAGGGAGAGGAGGAGGCAGATTGCGTGAGAGAAGAGTGAGGGGAAAGATGTCTGGCTGGGGGGCGGGGGTGGAGGGGCGGAGATGGGTATGGGCTCCAGCTCATCTGGAGTGTCGGGGAAGTAGAACTCAGAGAGCTCATCAATCTCCCGCTCACGGAGCCGTCTCTTTTCCGGGGATGGGAATGAGATGAGCTCTGAGGGACAGCCATCAGCCACCCCCCTTCCCTCTTCTTCTTCTTCTTCTTCTTCATCATCAGTGTCTACATGAGCCGTTTTAATGTGGTCCTCCTCGTACTCCCACTGCACTCCTTCTACTTCCCTCGTCTCTGTCCCTTCATCATCAATTTTCCACTCCTCCTTCTCGCCCTCATCGTCTCTGTCATCACTTCCCTTTTGTTTATTCTCATCATCATCCTCATCTTTCCTTTTAGGGACACTGCTGCCATTCATCTCCCCTTCTTCTGTAAAACCTGCTCCATCAAGCTCATCCTCAACATCGTATATCTCCTTAGCTACCACCTCCCTCTCTTTTCCCATCTCACCCTCTGTCTCCACCTCTACCACCCCTCTCTCACTGTCCCAGCTGCCGCCCGGCCCCTCTGATGTCTGGCTCTCTCCCTCCTCAGGCGACCCCTGGCTCTGGGTGCTCTCACTCACTTTGAGGCTCTTCGGCTGCTGGCGGACCTCCATGGCGTGTTTCTGACGGAGCTCCTGCTCGCGCCTCTTGTTATACTCCATCTGGTTGGTGAGCTCCGTCTGGTGCTGCGTGCGGATGAGCTCGGCCCGCGTGCGCTGCACCAAACTCAGCTGGCGGAACTCCAGCTCCTGGGTGGACTCATGGTGGCGCAGCAGCATCGCACACTCCAAGTCCTTCAGAGTCTGCTTCTTGTTCAGGTCCTAGACAAGAGGAGATGATGAGGACGACACAGGAGGGACGATGTAATACTAAGACTAGAGCTTACTATACGTTAGTCTGAGTATATAGAAATATAATGACTAATTTAAAGACGTCAATAAATAGCTATTCTAGTATAAAAGAACATCATTTACATTTCATTCAACACCAATAAGAAGTTTCTATTTAACACTCATTTTTTACTAGTGAGCAGTGGATTTGGACTAGACTGTGTCCAAAAATGTTGTGTTTATTACCAAAATGCAAATGAAGTGAATTAAGTATATGTTTGACAGGGGAAACCCACTCTTTTAATCTATTACTTAAAAGGTAAATAATGAACATAGATCATATGTGAGATCTGCACCATCCAAGTCCGAAAATGTATGTTTTTGGGTTTTTTTTTCTTTAAATAAAATTACCAATATTGGTCTTAATATAATTTATTCAGTGCTGATCTTCACACTGCTCAGGGAAAATATAAATTAAAGCGTGTACACAATAACCTTCTAAATCATTTCCTCTGTGAATTCTATAATGTAAACCCGACAGAAGCAATGGTGAAATGTCTGTGGTGGTGCCACAGCTCAGCCAACTCACACTTATACTGCATCTTTCACTGATGCTGATGTGTTTGAATTCGATTCCAGCTTTTATCGATTTAAAATGTTTTTAGGAGAATTATATTGTTCATTCATTATTGATTTGCCAGTGAAAGAAGGAAATAAGTACCTCTCGCAGCAGGTCTTGTTCCAGGTTGTGGCGTGCCAGCAGCATCTTCCTCTTATACTGGCGACACTGGAGCTCATAATACTGCCTCTGCCGTCGCAACAGGCCCGCTTCCTCCTCCGCCTGCAGCTGCTGCAGACACTCCTTCTGATGCACCAACCACTCCTGTTTCTCTCGCTTTGGTGTCGACTGGTTTTCATTCAGTTCCTGGAATAGAGGAGAAAAAAAAAATACATCACATCAAATTTGAATCATATCATGCCTATCGTTGTGCTGTTGCTACAATACAAGAGGACAATGGTGAAACTTAATTCCTGCTGCAGCGGTTTGGGTAGTGGCATCAAAAACACGGACAGCTGATCAACAACAGCCAACTTATGTAGAACACCAAATGAGTTTCTATCCAGGTGGTTTCAGATCTGTGTGGTATCAGCACCTCTTTGAGCTGCTCCTTGCGTTGTCGATACTGCCGCTTCTGGGACTCCAGCAGACTGGTCAGCTCCTTCTTCTGCTGAGCCAGTATGTGCTGCTGGAACTTCTTCTCCTCAGTCAGGGTACCCTTTGCCTGAAAAAAATGAACAAATAATCACATTAACAACTTCATTAGAACAAAATAAAGAGTGAATCTGCAGGATATGGGAATATTTACTGCAGATTACAAGAAGTTAAAAACTGTAGCAGGCTCCTGGGTACCTGTGTACCACTCCTTCCTCACCTCCTTCTCCAGAATAGCCTGGTGCTTCTTGGACAGTTTTTCACCCTCCATTGAGAAGCTGTTCCTCTGATTCTCCAGCTCTTTGTCCAGTCTCAGCTGGTGCTCGTCCATCTCTGCCTTGAGCTTGTTCTCCAGGCCCATCAGTTGCTTCTGGTGCTGCCGCCGCATTCGCTTGTACCTGTGAGGAGATGCAGGGCAATGAGTTAGCGAGAGGGGAGAGGTGAGCTCTGAGAGACACAGACATGGCCTGAATACTAGTCCTGTTTCACGACTGTAGTCTTACCCAGACATCTGCTCTCTCAGGGCAGACCCCTGTTCGTGTTCCTGGATCTGACGAGTGACGAGTGAGGCTGTCCTGATGGTGGCAAAATGGTCTCTGCCTCGACGACGCCTCCCTCCTCCTCCTCCGCCACCGCCAGCAGATGAAGCCTCTCGTTGTGAGTCAACTTCTGGCTGATAGGGGTCATCGTAAATGTTGTCGTGGCTCTACACAGTGGAGACCGAGCAGTTGAGGAAAGAAAAATAAGGATAGGTCATTTTAACAATATACATATCATCCTGGTGCCAAAACAACAATACAGTAGTCATGAAAACAGTCCATCATGCCCTAAGGGTTTGGCATTTGGTCTGGTGAGCCTGCAAGATGATTCTCTGCTTTAATCTTTAGGTGGCAACACTGACACATGTTGTGCATCTGCAGGTCTAAATTGGTGCTGCTGTTACTTTCCTTTCTCTGTAGGTGGTGCAGGTTTGCCTGTGTGGAACTGGGCTGACAATGTAAGAGCAGCTGCCTCTGTGAACCATCTGCAGCTGATTTAGTAAAATAAAAATTTTGTAAAACTCAGGAATTTGATTTTGGCAGAGTGCTTCAACTTAAAGAAAAAGGGTGTCTCTCTTTTAAGATACAGAAGAACCGATAGACAAATTGGAAGGGACAAATGTGTAAAACAGGGGTTTGTGTGTGACAGGACTAAAGACTAATCATTATCACTGACCAGGGGCTTGTGCAGGACTGAGCTGTTGGAGGTGACGGTGTGTTCCCCCTCCTGCATCATGGCCATCTCCCCGCTGTCGTCAGAGCCGTCTGCCAGGCTGTTGACCGAGCTGCTCTGGGAGCTGGCACTGATTGACATGGAGGGCAGAGAATGGGAGCTCTCCATGCTGTTGACTGTGCCGGTGCGCAGCATATACTGCTCCACATCCTGGTGGTCAGGACAAAGCAGAAGATTAGTCAACGGTTCAGCGGGAAAATGACACTTTGAGGATGGTGACCGGAGTTTCTTTACTTCATGGAGTGAAGGGAATAGTAGCGGTATACTGACCAGCTCATATCCTACATAAACGGGCTTATACTAAAAGCTCTCTGAGCAGGTATTTAGTAAAAACTTTCTAGGACACTAGCAGTGAGACGCACGGCAGGCCTACACCCTGGAGAAGTGCAGCCCCACATTCCCTGAATTCCACCATTTCCTTTTGGGGGGAACAGCCAACTGGTATTAAAAGCTGATGGAAACAAAGGCTTTTGTATGAAGAGGAAGAGCTTCTAAATTCACGGTGTATATTGCGAGGTACAATACAAAGGCAGGATGGATGCTAAAACCAGCTGTTTTCCCTCACTGCCCCTGATACATGCTTTAAAACTTTAAAGAGAAAAGCTGTACTTCTTTATTTTCTGTATTTCACATTTATGAGACAATGTGAGGTAATGAACAGCCTTGATTCAAAGTCTATTGTGTTCTTGTTTCTAGCCTGCGGCGAGCAGGAAATGCAACAGGGTTAGATTGCACAGATTGCACAACTTTGAGGCGATGCAAACAGTTTTCACTTCACAAAATCAGCCGGATCCAAAGCATGTTTAAAGGGAACACAAGTTCCTCTTACCTCCTCTTCATCACCTCCCTCTGGTGCGGGACCGTTGTGCGCCTCATGGAAGAGGATTTTCTTCATCTTCCGGTACTGAAGGTTGTCCAGCTCGCGGACAGCATCCTTGGTGCGTGCGATCAGATCCATCACAACTGTCATGGGACGCTCTCTGCATAGGAAGTGGTGCTGGGTGGATGGAGAGAATAAGACACAGAAACAGGTGAACAATTCGATAGTCACATGATTCTGACAGTAAGGTCCTTGTACATCAAGATGAACTCATCTAACACCTACATGGGCGCTTTCTTTTGCATGGTGACCATCTGGCTATACAAACCAGAACATGTTCAATCACAAAAATACATATACATGTGTTAAAGTGTGGGTATTTTAAATAAAAAATGATGCAGCCACTTGTCTTTTTCTGTGTTTACACTAATCAGGCAATTCTGGTCCATTACCTGAAGGATATGGGTCATCATATCAACTAAATTAGTCATCGCTGCTGTAAACAGAAGAGCTCCTTGCTGGTGACGACTGTTTATTACCTTCATTGATGCTCGCACATTCAACTTCCAGTTATTATTGTCCTTTGTCGAGGTTTGTTTTTTTTTGGACACATATTATACATATTGTTTTATGTGACTATTGCCACGAATAACATGTAATTCACTGAGAGCACCACATGTGGCTGCTGCCGAAACTTAATGTATATTTCATTCTTTTATATACATATTGCATTTATTCCTTCCTTTCAAAATAAAATGTCTCCTGACCAAAAGCTTCTCTAACTCAAATTTCTTCTTCACTCACTCAATAAATACTATCTTTATTAATATGAAAATGACAAGTTCACAATCACAATGTTTGTGAGGCCTTGTACCTTCAGCAGCACATCAGAGGTAGGTCTGTCCTGAGCGATCTTCTGCAAACAGGAGTCCACAAAATTGCGGAAATAATCCGACCTGAAAATTACAAAAATGTTCAATAAGAGCCACAAATTACATGGTTACAAATGACAAAAGCATGGAAGTGTTATTCAACTTCTGCATAAACCAAGTATAGCAAAATCAGCTCTTTTCTACAGCTTTTTCAAAATAAACATACTGTTTTAATTTCGCACAAAGCATTTATGTGAAGGATCAGAGTTACAAGTTAGTCGTGCACTGGTGCAAGAGCAGTAGTGCAGCAGAGGAAGTGCTGCGGGTTTTATTTCAATCAAAATAGATAATAAAACCAGCATTGTGACCTTACTGACATCTGAAAGCACAATGTACCATAAACTGACTACAATAATCTACAACTGTAATTCCTTAATCAGCATGTTGTCAAGCATGATTTTAGAAAAAATCTGTCAAATTCACAGCATAGACTTCAAGGTACCCTGTTAAAGGAGCCTCAATAAAATCTTTTATAAAAACTCACATTCATAAGCTAATCTGAAACAACATATGAAAATGCTCTTCTTTGCACATTATATCCGCTCAAAAATATATATTCGCCTCTGAGGACCACTTAGGAAATGTGACCATCTCTCACCAGTGATTAGACTGCAACACAGGGCTCTCATTCTGGGCGATGTGGTATAAGGCACTCATAGCATTCATGTTGAACAGAGGAGGCTTCCTTTCCGCTAGAGAGTGACAAAGCACAACGTAGCGTGACGGAGAGTGGCAGATAAAGAACAAGAAAGGAGAAAAAAAAAAATAAGAGAGAGAAAGCAAAGATAGACGTTCATAAAGCTTTCAGCTTTGTGAACACACACAAAGAAAAACAGACACACACACACGTGGAGCATTTTATAGCCATTTCTTACCCAGCTCTATGCAGGTAATGCCAAGTGACCACACATCCACCTTCCCGTCGTACTGACCCTCGTCCATGGCCAGGATCACCTCAGGGGCCATCCTGCATGGAGGAAACAACCAAGCCATTCAGCCACTTTCAGCTCATTTCCTTTGATCCTTGACTAACAGAGAACAGAGCCTCGGGGCTTACTGTCGTTTCCAGAGTCCACACCACATGGGCAGACACGGACATTATGAGGGTAACAAGCTTCATGTACACGAACAACAGTAAGAGTAACCTGTCGCTGCTGATTAATGGAGTCTGATGCCCATGTGAGAAATATTCAGGTAACAGTGAGAAAATTTGTTGTTAACTGACAATAAAACACCAATTACCTAAATAGATATGCAAAAATATATAAATAATATGTATGTCAGTGAGTTAATGAAAATATATTACTGATCTTGATCTCTTGATATCAATGGTTCAGTTACTCCACAGATCAAATGTTCCTACTCTGCTGCACGCTTTAAATACATTTGAATCTGACTTCCCAGTGGTCGAATCGTAATGAAACACTTTCACTTTACAAGTGAGACAATAAATGATGAATATCTTTTGTAAAAGTATGTTTGGAAACGCTGATTCCTAATGAAATTATCACAAGCTTTACTGGATCATGATGTGGTGTTGTTCTCGTGAATCCAACAAGAATAACTGTTCTAAAACCATCATTAAATGATGAGGATGACACTTTAGTCTTACCAGTAAGGTGTTCCCACAAAGGAGTTGGCTGGAGCAACAATGGAGGCGGAGCCAAAGTCTCCCAGTTTGACCTGACCAGGCTCCGTTAACAAGATGTTGCCTGCCTTCACATCCCTGTGAGAGATGTGATCAGATAAGAGAAGATGACAAGTCAAGAAAAACTGCAAGGAAGTCAAAACAAATAGAGACACGAGAGAGAGAGGATGTATTGGGAGATGCACTAAATGTGTAGCTGCACTGTGTTGTGTGCACACACACCATTGCATAAGCTTATCTTAGGCAGCAGCACAGTTTGTGCTTTCTCCACTGTATTTGTTTTGTCTCTTGTCAAAGTGTGGGGGAGGAGAGCAGAGCAGATACAGATAGTGAGAAAAGGAGAGGGGGGGGGGTTACCTGTGAATCATGTTGTGAGAGTGAAGATAGACCAATCCCTGCAATGCACCATGGGTTATGGCAGCTATTTCCACTTCCTGGAGGGGTTTCTTGTGGACTGGGTGAAGACAGATATTTGAGGATATCAGGGACCATTCATGTCACCGACTGACATGTATAATTACCTCTACTGTTTCTTAATTACTCATTCATCTCTGCTCTTTCATACTCACCTTCTAGGAGGTCGGAAGCTGAGCCCAAGCAGTACTCCATCACCAGCTAGGAGAGGGAGGAGGGAGGGGGAGAGGAGAGGGAGAGGGAGAGGGAGAGGGAGAGAGAGAGAGAGAGAGAGAGAGAGCACACTCAACTTTTAGGGCTTTTTCACACTTGACCCGAATGAAAACAGTTTTTTCTGCCCTGAGAGTTCAGCACATTTATTTAAGTGTAGGAGGCTGTTGTTCAGCTAAGGCACAGCACAGAAAAGTGCTCACATGGCCACTTCGAAATGGAGGTCTGAGGTTCACATCCAGAGAACAGGAGCATCTCCTAGAGCGTATACCAGACCAGCTAAATGCGTCATGGTTGGGTGATCTGTCATTATGTGCAATAAGAACACAGCAGTGAGCATCATTAAATGCTCGTGTAGCTCAGTGGGCAGAGCATGCGCCTCATATACAGAAGGCTATAGTCCTCGCTGCAGTGGCCCCAGTTTGATTCCACTGTTGGCTCTTTGCTGCATGTCATTTCCCCTCTCTCTGTCTCCCGTCTGTCCTACCCATTAAGGCCTGAAAAGCCCCAAAAATATACTAATTAAAAAAAAAAAACACATACAACTAAAAAGCAGTAAATAGTTTCAACCTATTTAAGTTTTAGGATGGTGTCACTGTGGCAGCTTTGTCAGGGCATCAAGTAAGATTTGAGGAACTTTGAAACTGAACTTTTATTTTCTCCTGGACTAAATTTAGGCTCCTGGTCGTCTTGGTTCAGGAAGTTTTGGGCAGGGTGTGTGTGGCTGACTTGCAGCGATTGGTCAAACATGAATCCTCTGGGAACTACGTCTCCAGTACCAACCACATCATAGCCAAAACAAGAAGTACTGGGCACCACTCTGATTTGATATTAAGATGAGGCGTTGACATTTCTGATTGTTTATTATCGTTAAAAACAAATTTAGGCTCGTTGCAGACTTCCCATTTAAGAGAGAAAGTGGGACTGCTGAGAGAAACATGGGTAAAAGGATATAAATACAACCTGATTTAATAATGGTCTTGTGGCAGTTAATGTCTTAAAACAGAAATGAATGACCGTCAAACACTCAGCTTTATTGTGCAATGTGAAGACAACAGTCCTTTTGATACAACTCCAACATCACATTCAATCTCAAGTAAATAAAAAGTTTTCTCGTGTGAAAATTGTGAACCTGAACGATTCTGTTTTTTAATTTGTCACTGAATTTCTTCAAAAGCTGGAGGGTGCAAACTGGACTTTATGTCTGTAGTTGCTAATCCCTATGTTCAGTTTCCCTTATTTCACACTTTTTTTTGTTTGTATAATTTTGGCCATCTCATCAATATCAACGAGCGAAAGCCACACGACACACTTACCCATGCTGTGTGCTCTCTCAGGTAGCAGCCACGGTACTCAACGGTGTTGGGGTGGCGCAGTTTCTGGAGGAACTTCACTTCCTTGATGATATCCTGCCATTTCTGGGACAAGTCCAGAGCATCAGTCACGGATGAGAGAACTTCATCGATAAACTGATCTTTCATCTACCACAGAAGAAGCGTTATGTCTGGTCTTACCTCGTTGGACTGTTTGCCACTGTAGGACATCTTCTTGATGGCCACCACCTCATTGGTGCGGATGTCATGGGCCTAGTGTGGAAAAGTTAAAGACAACCAATGTTAAATTACTTCTTCTAAAGTCTTTTTTTTTAGTACAATAGTAATCATTTGGGATTAATCATCCATTTTCAACTTCACACCAAACAAAAAAAGCTAGGTTAGATTTTTGCTGAGCCTCCCTCCCTCTTCTCTTCTGCCCTCTGCTCCCATCGATCCCTTCATCCATCACTAGCACCTCTTCATCCTTCATTAACCAGAGCTTTTCATCCATCACTTACAAGTTCTCCTCCACAATCACATTGTTTTTTTTTTACTTTCATCTCCCCAGTCCTGTCTTTAATCATGGACCAACAGGATGATCTACCTGGTGATGATCCTATCTGCAGCACCATCATTAGCTTCCCTCCTGTCCAACAGACACCACCTCTGACCCACAACATCACACCCATCCATCCCATTGTCTCAGGCCTTTGCTGTGCTCATCTTTGGCCAACAACCACCCTGACTCTGACTATATGCATTAGTGAAATTAACTGATGTTAAAGAGAGTCGGTTCATTCAATCTATGCTGTTTTATTTTCCACATCAGTGCAAGAGTATTCGGGGTGTGCTATGCTAGAACTGCTGCAATAACCAACTGTGATGAAAATGAACTGCATTGTCCATTTGATGTAGAAAATAAACAAACATCCATCTCTTTTTTTTCACATTTGGTCTAACCAGCAGTCAACCAGAAAGCAAACCAGCAGATCTGAACACATTTCTTACAATAAATACTGATAAAATACCTGAAATGTCACTGTTTCATTTAAAGCCTTGATCTAAGCAACCAAGCAAAATTAGTAATAAACACATGTGTTGTGTGCAGAATATGACACTTATAACAACTAGTGTGTGTCAGTGTGACTGAAAAACAAGAATCCTTTGTCCAAAGTTCAAAGACTTTTCAAGCTTGATAGATAATCAGTTAATTACATAATCAGATGCCCATGGAGATGTATGTGTGTCAGCAGAGTTACAAATTTGAACTAAAAATACCACTAATCTGACTAAATATCACTAAATTTCAAACACACATGTAAAAAATAACTAAAAGTAAATTTAGTTCACACAGCTCAGAAGTAAAAGATAATATTTATATCTGCTACAGAAAACTAGTATGATAATTCAGATGAACTAATGTCCCATTCCTTATACAAACCCTAACAGTAGAAAAAGGAACTTACAAAGTAGACTGCTCCGAAGCTCCCATGGCCGATCTCCCTCAGGTCTGTGAAGAGCTTCTCGGGATCCTCCCTGGAGAACAGTTCAGCCACCTCCGGGTCCTTCAGGCTCCCGGCCCGCACACTCGACGGCATGGCCAGCGCCTGGTGAGCGTGGAAGAGACACACTGGGTGAGCGTCTGTTATTTGGAAGGATTACCAACATTTGTGCTGGACACATGGGCCACTGAGGAAATATGGTCCAGTCTGTCACATCTAATTGACATGTTGGTAGCTTAAGGTCTTTTTTGTTTGTTTTTTTTAACACAATATCCTGTAGTCTATGAATCCAGTGGTTTGCTAATCATTATTTTCACAGCACCTTTATATCTTCACTTATGTATGATTTTTATCTGTATGGTTTTCACATTAACACTAAATTACTCTCTTTAGGGCTACTGGTACTTTTCAACACACTTGTTTTCCACTCCACGTAGTCAATTCACCTTGTTCCTATGTAAAAAGCTTATTCTGCTCTATACCTGCACTTCAACTGTCTGAGGGTTAAAAAATGCTAATTTGTGTTGACTCATATGGAAGGAAAATATCAAAGTGACCATCAGCTTCATAAGACCATCCATCCATCCACCCACCCATTCATCTATCATCCTCCATCTGCCTCTCGACCAGAAATATAGGGCTGTAATTTATTCTTATATATAACAAACTTAACATTGATGTATTTTCTACAGCTTAACCATGCATTGGTCAATTGTGAGTAATTTCATCAGATGTAGTACAGGGAGCTTTTATTGTTGGTAGATCCAACTGGGAGTGAGGCAGAAATGAATACTGGTTTCTGAATTACGTCATCTTATTCTTTCTTTCTTTCTTTCTTTCTTTCTTTGTTTTTTGTTTTTGGGAGAACGCCACATCTCATTTTTCCCTAAGGGAATTCAAAAAAAAAAATCGACACAAAACACTTCATATTTTCATTGTTTGCAGAACAAAACATTCCCCTCAGTGAATCTGACTAATCATTATCTGGTCCTTCACAGACCCGCACACTCAATGGCACGACCGTCCCTGTTAGACAACGACCGTAAGTGTGAAACCAGTGAATGAAACTACATTAAAATCAGGGTAAATAACCAGGAGGCCAAGACAGTTTGTTGATGACATCATGAAAAGGCCAACACTGACTGCGTGTCATGGCTGGTCTGATTTGGCTTATTACGAGAAATGTTGATGCTAAATACAACACATGTTCAGAAATGTAGTAAAGCTGGGATCATGTTCATGAGGAAAATCCTGCATTAAAATGATATAGCACATAAGATAACCAGATCAATACTGGATTTCTGATGCTGACACTGATGGGAATTTTTAAAGAGCAGATTATCTCTGATAAATATCATTATTTCTTAAAACACATTGTCAATAGCCATAACACACGCAGGCCTTAGATTTGCTGTGAGTGAGCAGGACATTTTACAGTATGGCAGCCTGGCCAACAGTGAAGAGAGCCATCTCTGAGAAGCGGCAGACAACAGTAGGCCAGATTTCACAAGATAAAAGAAAACTGCCAACCAGTTTAGCAGGCAAATGATTCACCTCCTGTGTAGGAACAGTGTAACCACAAACAAATTTTACCTCTTTAAAGCATCACAACATCAAAGCATACTTCTGAAAACCTGATAAAAGGTTTCCTGATCAATTATAGAAGGGAAGGTGGACATGAATGGATAAAGCTCTGAGGTCTAATTTATAATGAAATATGTCATATGTTTCGGAAACCAGGGTCAGGTTATTCAAAACTGGAAGTGACCAGTACTATTATCACTTTTGTATTGTGCCCCACTATGTCATGGGACATGGTTATATACATTGTGAGAAAATAGAGATTTGTCATGGATGGACCAAGCCAACTTCCAAAATCAAAAGGCTACATTAGGTACTATCTGTTTTGATAATGCTGACACACCTCCTACTAGTATAAATGAGCTTATTTGTGGTATTTTAGTTTCTAAAATTTGTCAACTTTCATGTCTTAGACATCATAGTTACTAACAGGATCAGCCTGATTAGGTATGATGACATACAGCACTGGGATAGTTGTATAATATTTAAGATACTACTAAAGAAGGCCTGCAATAAATCACACACCAAACAGAACAGAAAATCTGTGAGAGTACAGGTTGCATGTGACGCTGTGAGAGTCGAGTGACGCTCGAGTCTATTTTAAGAGAGGAGGAAGCTGAAACTTGGACTAGTCTGAATGTACATTAATTGTATATGGAGTATGTCCATAAATTAAAGTTGTAGCACAGACAGTCATTTGTGTGACACCCCGTATGTCAAGTTACCAGCCTGGCATCGAGTGAATATCATAGTCATCGTGATTGAGCCAGAGGTTTAACCTCGAGATGCAACACATGCTCAGTATGTTTTAGGTGGACAGCAACTTAACAACTGAGCTTTCATGGCAGCATTTCCAGCCACTTAAAAAGATGAACATGTATGGGATGAGCCACTTCTTTCATGGTCATTTTGCAGCTGTCAAAGAGGAAGCATGTGGTTCCCTTTAAAAAAAGATGAGAAGTGCTTTATATCATGTAATCAAGCCTCAAGCATGCTCTCAATCTGTCTTTCTTAGAAAAAAAAAATACCATTCATGTCATAGTCACTCCAGACACTGAGGAGGAGGCAACGAATGCTTCAATTATGTGGTTCCATCCAAGATTATCTCTCTAACCTACATGCAATTTTAAAAACCTTGGATCACCCTGGGCATATTGTAGGAAACAAAACGCATATTGTCCTTGGCTGGTGAGAGACAGAGAAGTAATTATGCAGATATTTGCTTGCCATCACTATCATGTACAGTGTGCATCTCAGCTGAGCAAGTTAGATTGCCTTTGCACTTGGCTGGTCAATTAGGCTAGCTTTGCTGTTGTTCAGCGAAGAAATGTATGACATGTATTCAACAGTAGACAACAACAACTCCAGGCTGGATGGGTGTTCAGGGTGCAGGCCAACAACAAGCCTGTATGTCAATGTCAACCTCTCCGTGTTCTGAAAACGAGTAAGCTAAATGTTGCTAGCTGGGCTTTTTTCCCTGCCAACAGAGGAGAGGCGCAATGGGCTACTTTGGCATACTGAATGATTTATAACATGTCTTACCGTGGCTTTTGGGATCCACTGTAGCTAGCTCTGGAGCTAGCTAACCGGCCTGGCTGGAAAATATTGGTCTCACTCCCCTTTCCTCGGCGCTGGTGTCTATTCAACACGAACAAACCACATTCTGTCTGTCGATGCTTTTACTCGAAGACCCCTCCATCCTGATGCTCCCAGTCAAACGGACAGCTAGCGCGTCTGCACGACCTGACATGAGTGGAGTGCCAGTCAGTGAAAGTGACAGCTAGCTGCTGACTGACGCCTGCCAGCTAGCAGCAGAGCTGTCTCCAGGAGAAAACCACAGGCTAGCTCTAGCTGCTGTTAGCAAAACCGCTAACTAAATAACGTAACGCCAGGAGCCGCCTGCGACGTTTTCAACGGGAGACTGGTTCATTAATTTCCACGGGTCCGCTCCGCGCTCCACTTCGCACTGTCATAACGCTACAGCCGTCGGCGGATTTCATCTCCAGTCCGTGTTATCCCCATTTTGCTCGAGTCTCATCCGTTTTTGTTCAAGACTTCATGATGGCGGAGCGGGGCGGGAGCCGAAAGGAAAACGGAAGCGCTCTTCTTCGACGCTTCTGAATCAGGCACGTGAGCCGGAACGTTGTCACGGTGTGGCCGAGGAGGTTCGTTAACATGGTAACGGTACATGTAATTATGTTACACATAAAAACAACAAATAAAACAATAACACTCTCATGATTAATAGTTATTATATTATTAATATTAATACAGATACGACAGTAGAGATACTACAGAGATGCGACTTAAGTTTTTGTGACCAACATGAATAAACTCATGTAGTAAAATTGGAGTCGTAGGTATGAAAAACAAGTGAACAGATCCAACACAGCAGTACCCATTCATTTTAAGTGGCAGATGTTTGGGATGACAAATAATTATTTAATCCCTACAAATAAGAAAAATATGTGTCAAGTAGTACATGCAATTTTGAAATATTTAGGTCTACACAAGATCTGCTAGCTGTCCCCTGCTATTCTCCAATTGCAATAGGGATAGGGATATAGGGATTTGCCTTTTTTTTTTTTTTTTTTTTTTTGGCTTTGAAAATGCATCTTGCGAATTGCAGATTAAAGAAATGACTAAGAACCAACATCATTTGTTACCTGAGCCATTTCCATCACCAAAGATGATGATATATTATTTCTGATAAGACGTCTATGTAAATGTATGATGTAATCATTCTTACACAGCTTAGTGTTTTTTTTTTTGTTGTTGTTAATGGCCTCTCAAGTAAAAAGATTTTAAAGTTTTCCTTCTGTGCAGTTTCTTTTAGGTCACACAGACACGCAACATCACAAAGACACATCTGACCAGACCCTGCACTTATAATCCACTCATTATAATCTCTGCTGTGCCGTATTTTTAGCCAACACAAAACATACACAAAACACACAACAAAAAACAACCATTTTTCCTCTTCCCTGTGCTTGTTAAAGCCAAACTATCACCAGAGACCAGACTCTGATATGTCAGAAATAGGAGGCTGCTGCTGGTATACATGATAATGACATATTAACGTTATTGGCTGAGCGTTGGGGGTCAAACAGGACAGGTTTTCATTCATCCTCTAAATCTTTATCCTTTATAATTCATGTTATTCCCAAAAAGAAAACACACACACCTAGTCCCCTCCTCCTCCTCTTAGTTTTCATTCATACTCTCCTCACTTTCTCCACAAGTATCTTTTCGCAGCCGGGGAAGTACCCTGTGTAACCTCTCAGCTGTCCCACTGAAATGAGAAAGGAAAAAAAGATAATAAAATCATTACTACTAGTTCCTGTTGCACAGTCCAGCGGATTATGCTTCTTATGCAAACAGATTTTTGATGAATTTACATAAGCGGGGAGGCAGGCAGAGGGGAAAAGGTCAGAGCAAAGGACACACACACACAGTAGGAACCGGATCTGAAGCGTTTCAGCTCAGCCAGTTAATTCAGCCTCAACATTTACATCCTTGCTGCTGACCCAGGGACATTAATCCTACACATTGTCTCATCAGGGTTTTTATGGAGGAAATAATCCCTTTTTTGCACGCAAATGTAACCAATACTCTTAGATTATCACACAGTAGGATATTAGCTGTAATCGGCCTGCCTCAGCCCACAGCTTTACAAACAATGGGCAGAGGATATGTCATGTGACGTCTATTCTTATATAGTGTTGCATATATTTTTCAACATGAAAAAAAAGGCATGTGATTTGAAATGTTCACTTTTTTTTAATCAGTATTAACCAAATTCAGAAAGGTGAAAGAATTAGCATAACTCATGATATATCTTATTTGTTAAAATACACTGTTTAAGGATTAAATCAGTTGACTCAATAAGAATCATCCATCCATCTTCTCCTGCTTATCTGGGGCTGGGTCACAGGGGGTAGCAGACTGCTCAGTAAGAATCATGTCCTCCTATATTCAATAGCTTTTTGCCCAAAACATGTTTATATTTCTATTATATCAATGTTGCAATGCTGCAGTAAAAAAAAAAGTTACAAAACAGTAAAAAATTTAATTTCATTAAAATTAAAACTGCCAAAGTTACCTTTAACTGGGAACTTGAATCATTATTAGGAACTTATTGAAATAAAACAGAATTACAACAATACAGTTGTAACTATGTAATAAAACAACTCTGAGGCATTTCCCTCATTAAAAATGTAGGAATTAAAAGTAAAAAATCTAAAAAAAAATGAGCAATTTGATGCAAAATGATGCATTTTTATTGTTTCATCATTCAGTGACATGTTAAAAATTGTGTTTTATTACAACTAATGTGCAATAATTTGTGCTATGGCTATTATGCACTTTTTATATGTGCCTTCGCTGATTACAACAACCTCCTCTTATAATCAATAGTTTTGCACCTTTTTGTAGTTTTATCTTTTGATCTACGCTGTAGATATCTATCTACACTATTTTCTTGAAGCCTATGTATATTGGCATTGTTGAGAGTGGCCATCCAGTCCTGTTGCGCTTGTGCAGGCTAATGGCGGTTGTATTCATGTTCACAATTGCAAAATCACTGACAGATTAATCAAATGATGAAAATAAGGCAGCTGAAGCCACAGTGGACGCTGCTGGATGACTCATGGGTGAATTCTCTTGAAAACAGATACTGTAAACAAGCAACTGTACCCCCCTAACCTGTAAACTGATAGTATCCAATTTCCTCTGGTATTCTACTCTAATGCTCACAATGATGTCAGCACTCGGCTGAAAACCAGGGCTGCATCTCTTTAGCTTGTGAACCTGACTCCTCCTCCATGGAGCCCACAACCCCACCTCCCCTCATACAACCTCCTGAGCATCCCAGTAGACCGGGCAGACAGGGTCACCACACGCTGAGAGGAAGGGCTGCCCTGGCTGGAGAGGGACCGGACTGACACTGAGAAGAAGATTAAGAAACAGACGGAAGACAGAGGGGCTTTTTTGCACTGCACTGGTCAGCTGCTGAGTCTCCGCTTCAGGGGTCGTGTGGGATGCGCTTGGCTGGTTAACAGAAATCACCAGAAAAAGGTGAGAGCAAATAACTCCACTTAATCCTAATTTAATTACTCAACTCATGATTAAAAAAAAAAAAAAAAAAAAGCCTTGCGTTTATGACAGTTGTTTCTGTATTTGTCAAATAATTCATCACTTGTTGCTCCTGGAAAAAAAAAGATATTTGCAGCTGTTTTAACGAGTTAGTCTTTCTTTCTTTCTTTCTTTTTTTTTTTTTACAGTGTTTACAAGCGTTAGTGGTGTGAAAATGTAAATTTAATACGATCAGCATTTTGTTCTTTTAGACAGACATATGAAGGACTGTAATTACTTTGACAGTCTAGTGTAGTCTTCCTCAGAATTGTTCTAAATTTAATACTATAAATCAATCAGTATAGATTTAGTAAATGTTTTCATGATGTCAGAAAATGAACACACACACACACACATACACACAGAGCCCAGACATGGGGCATGTTGTCCAATCCCCAAGAGGGAACACAGACTCCTCAATCTGTCTTAATCCTGATTTTCTGGCTCTAGCAAACATCACCCAGCTTTGTGTCGTGTCAGGAAATGTTAAATTACTTCATAACATGTTTCTGCATCGCTGTCTGTGTTTATATTTGCAGAAATGAGTTTTGGAGCAGCGTGCATTTTCCTGCGTGGAGGAAAAAACATTGTAAGAGCCTTTTTCACATTTTTTTTTGATGGGTTTGTGTTGATGTTTGCAAACTGATGTTGAACGGCTGACAGGATTATGACCTGAAAGGTGACAGGATAAAAGTTTAAGTGATTTAGACTCTCTCATTCTCACACACACACAGACACACACACAGAGTCTGTGCCTGCTGTTTACTGTGGCATGATGACACTGGCCCATATGAAACACTCCTGCCAATGTGGGCATAATCTACACTTGAATCCAGGCCATAATGAAAATCCAACTTCTCTTTGGTTCCACAGCTTTTGATTCAGTAGAGGCAGCTATAAAGATAAATGAAACATCCATTTTGCTAATTGTGTGGTAGGTGGTTTGGTAGAATGTATTTTAGGTTAGTGTTTTCATGTATCATATAGTACAATGTGTTATAAATGTCTGTGCTACAGTGGACTAAAGCAAATGTCCTTCTCTTTGTGCAGACCAGAGAGCTGGCTGATGATGAGATCGATGGTGAGTTAAATTCTTACCAATGACGTGTTTGCATATTGTCCTGTTTTCATCATAACATACAGATTAAACTAATCACATTGTGTCCAGTAAACCATTAAGGTGTACCTATTTTTGCAGAGCTGCGTGATGCATTCAATGAGTTTGATAAAGACAAGGACGGGCTGATCAGCTGCAAGGACCTGGGGAACCTGATGAGGACCATGGGTTACATGCCCACTGAGATGGAGCTGATTGAGCTGAGCCAGAACATCAACATGAACCGTAAGTGAACAAAAGTTTTAAAAAGGAAAAAAGATTTTGTCTGATTTAACCCAAAGATGACACAGTCTCTTAGATGTCCGGGGAGACATTGGACTTGATCAAAACTTTTGAGATGCACAGCTGCCAGAAATGCAAGTGACACCACAGTGTCAGCACTGAGGAAGAGTGATGGATGGTTCTCATCCTTATTATGTGCTTTTATTTTCCGCAGTTGGTGGCAGAGTCGACTTTGAGGACTTTGTGGAACTGATGACTCCGAAGCTTCTGGCAGAAACGGCTGGGATGATTGGCATGAAGGAGCTCAAAGATGCCTTTAAAGAGGTGACAATGAAACACTTTCCAGAAAGTTTCCAGGAGCTCTGATGTTTCACAAGGAAATGAAATGACTCTCCAGAAGCTCCAATGTCAGACCGTGCTCCGTTTCTACTCACACAGCACAGTCTCATAAAGATGAACAATATGCTGATGTTGCGTTTTAAATATTCTTTTGTCTCTGGTTAGTTCGACGTGGACGGAGACGGAGAGATCACAACAGAGGAGCTGCGCTCAGCCATGACAAAGCTGATGGGAGAGCACATGAGTCGGCGGGAGATAGATGCCATAGTGAAAGAAGTGGATGACAATGGAGATGGCACGGTAGACTTTGAAGGTACAGACTCAGTGTGTTTTTTAATGTAGACCCGTGGTGAATCAGGTTTTGAATAGATGCAACTTTGTCACTTCACAGTAAACTGATCATACCTCATGTTGTCCTCTGCAGAGTTCGTCAGGATGATGTCCCATCAATGACGGCCGAGGAGAAGGAGCACCTTTGCACATCTGCGGTCATGCGTTAATAATGATGCTGTCTTCGTCTCAAGCTCCTTGACAGATTAACCTGTGCATATTCAGAACAAACGTAATAATAATAATGATGTTAAAATTCAAATTTAGTGTTGCAAAGCAAAGTCAAGCAATATCAAATTGTTCTCAGAGAGAATACACAGCTATGCAAAGACTCACAATCATGTATTGACTCATTTTTGTAAATGTAAGACTATTGAAAAGAGCTATATTATGTTGTTTGATTATATATATTGTATATACACAAAGTCACTTTGGATTGTTTTGTTGCTCTGATTGTATTGAATTATTGCTGCATTACTCTTTTCACTGAAATTACATTATAATCCAAAATGAACAGCTACTCTGTTTCTGTTTGCCTGGATTTGTTCATGTTACTCCTTAGATTACATCATTTATTTATGCATCAAATCCAACAAGTTGAATCCTGGCATTTTCAGATATGAAAGAACAAAATAAAAACATCTGAATATACATGAACGCTGCACATGAGTTTTGTGTGCCCCTTAAACCACACTGAGGACGCTGGGATTTCACTTCTGACTTTGGCAAAGTAATCAGAAAATAAAGAGACTTCACACTTAACTTGTTATTAAAACATCTGTCTGTTAAGGCACATAGTAATTTAAACCAAAGGAAAAGTCTGTCACGTGTCACACGGGGTGAAACTTGAGTAAAACTAATAAAATGAGTCATGGCTGAATTCCATTTAGTTTCTTGATGACAAGTGAAAATGTCTGCTGCGTCGCTTCAGCGCTTAAAAAGCAAAGCAAATGTGGGACATATTCACAGCACGACCTCCATGACAAATCAAATTGCATAATAATTTGCAATGCGCGGGTTGTGTAATGAATTGATCTATGGAT
This sequence comes from Caranx ignobilis, assembly GCA_021432705.1. Taxonomy (NCBI): domain Eukaryota; kingdom Metazoa; phylum Chordata; class Actinopteri; order Carangiformes; family Carangidae; genus Caranx; species Caranx ignobilis. Next base: position 9,767,357 of record MU269988.1, read on the forward strand.
TTCATGCAGAGGGGATTTAGAAAGCGAAAACATCAGTGATGCCGCCGTGCTGTGGGTAGAAATGTTGAGGGTTGAGTAACTTTGGCTTTGGATGGACATCAGGATAAAGAGATTGTGGGACCAAAAATAGACAAGGCTACTGATTTGGTTAAAGTAGCGTCCATGAGACATCATCTGAAAAATTCAACATCATCAACACATGCATAACAGATTTCTAAGCATTATGTGCAAAGAGATGGCAAAAAAATATGTACTTGTCTGAGCATTAAGCCTTTCAGAGAGCACAGTCTGGGCTCAGTAAAAAGTTGTTAATGTTTGTGGAAATTTGGGGCCAGACTGTGGGGAAGAGTTTCAGGCCAGTTTATTTAAAAAAAAAAAAAAAACACTGACTATATACATAAGGAATCACATTAAGCCAATGCTCGTTAGTGTTGATAGCTTATTTCCACAGTTACTGTAGGAAAAGGAGCCTGTGTAACTTTTATAAGTCACCACAGCAATAAAAACACAAAAACTTTCAAAGTTGCAGCAGCATAATTTCCACTGATTCCACTTCCTGCCCTGATACAAAGGAACTGTGGACAGAAGTCGTCTTGTGGCTTATCCCTAACACCAACCAATCCAAAGGCAGCAGATTAAACACCTGGGTGGAGGGACTTTAGGGATGTGGATGGGGACACACTGCACCCTCACAAACAGATGTTATTGCATGACAAACTGGGCAGAACCTCAAACGGATGGACAGATGGGGGGGATGAGGGCTTATAGGACCAATTAACAAAAGTGAAGCTGCTCTGCCTCCGAGCACGAGCACCTAATAACTAAAGTCACATCTGTCAATGGCACTCCACAGATTGGATAGAAGGGGTGATAGCTGTGCCAATATGCTTAATGGATAAGCCACAAATTTAGTGTTTTTTTTTTTTTTTTCTGTTGTAAATAACTGCTCTCTTGTGTGGGCAGGCAGTCAGCGCAGGCATGTGGGAGAAATTGTAATTTAGGAAGGTTTTACTGCTTTTATTTGTGCACTTACATACATGCAATGTAAATGTGGGTGGCTGAAAAAGGGGGGAGGGTGGGGGTCCTATCTAAATTGAGGGGTGTAGATCACAGGGAGGTTGATGAGGCCAGGGGAAGAAGCAGATGATGTAATGCATGCAGCCCTGCCTTTGGCCTGATCCTTGCCTGATCCCTCTAACATCCAGCATCAACCTTTATTGCATTAATCCACGATAATCTCTCTCTCTCTCTCTCTCTCTCTCTCTCTCTCTCTCTCTCTCTCTCTTTCTCTGTCTGTCTCTCTCTCTCTCTGTCGCTCACTGACTCAATTCCGAGGTAGCCGGTCGTCCAGCAGCTTGTTGTCGGACACATTATAAGACCGGCAGTTTTAACCTTCTGCAATCATCTCCCAACATCGTTAACCCTCCTCTCTGTATTTTCATCTGTTTATTCCAAAAGTCCTGGTAATCCTTCTGAGAAGTGGTGGAAGCTCCCTGGGTATCCTCTGCTCGACCACCTGCCCTACAGCACTTAATACAGCTTATCAAAGTCATCTAGCCTTTTCCTGTTCACATTATTCTTTGTATTTGATTTATGACATTCCATAGGCTTATAAAATGAATTCAATAATACGGCTATACTGTGTTTGCTTTTGGTTTAAAACCACTAATGAATCCAGATAACTTGTGTAATGAGATTGAGATGAGGCTTTTTATGCTGCAATGGGAACCACATGGCTACTTCTGTTTTGAAAAGTCCTCTAGAAACTTTACTTCTCTACTAACTGCACTTTGTAGCCGACTGATGAGAATTTGTATTCAAAATTATAATAATAATAACAATATACAGTGACAGTTCCCAAAACAGGATCCCTCAGTGTTAGTGGTCCAAGGGATTCATCTTACATCTACATCTGTGTACTTTTATTTATTTTTGACGACAGTAGCCAAATGACAGAGTATTGCATCTTCTGCAAAATCTGCCTGAAATAATCATTTAAGACTAAATACAGAGTTGTCAAAATGAGTAGGAATTTATTTATTTACTTATTTATTTATTTATACTTATATATTTTACTTACTTATTATTTAATTTACTTACTTATTTGACGGAGATGTGGACCGTCCAATCAAAAACACTGCTGAGCCACGGAAGCCGAAGGGGACACAACTCTTCAGTGAGTGCACTTTGCTTTCGCTGTCACTCCGGGACAAATGTGTTCAGCAGCGTGCGTGTCTCTCATGTGCAACGCCAGCGAAAGTACGTTCAACTCACTAATGCACATATCGATGTGTAAATACCGTGTTATTGATTATAGCAGCGTTAGCTTAGTGTGTTGTGGTAGCTACTGTGGGCTAACTGGCTAGCTGTGCTGTTAGCTGCATGCTCTGTAGCTCTGCTCTGGTTGCAGGTGTTTGGAGGTTTGGGACAGCACAGCGCTTTTTCATTCAACACGAGAGTGGAGTGAATGTAATTAAGGCTCAAAAATCCTTACTATCTGTCTCATTAGATAAGACACAAAGATACAATCCTTGCGGAGTACACAGCAGAGTCATGTGTGTCCAGTTGAAAAGACTGAGCAAGATCTACTCTATGTTATAGGATCATTTGTAAAAGTTTTTGACGATGTATTAATATAAATTAGATGTTTCTAAATGGTTATAAAACAGTGAGTAAAGGTGAGAATAATCTCAAAACCCTAATGTGAGATTTTCAGTTTGATGTGTGCAACCAAAAATCCTGAACAGCTGTTCAATCTGTAATGAAACAAAACAGGGGAAACACAGCTAATTAGAAATCAACAAAGATCAATCAGTCCCTTGATAAGAAAGTAATCTGCTACTCTGTTATATTAAGGTGATTGATAAATGATTGAATCAATGAGATTGTTGTCAGCTAGTTGGTTAATAAACTGACGATGAGTCTGAAACTGATGTTTGTTCGGCAGAGCGATGTTCTCTTGGTGGTGTATTTAATCATGTTATTTATTTTTCTTCTTTCACACAGGTCTCCACTGATGTTGACTGGATGTAGAAATCTCTCTCGGACTATTTTACTGTTCACCTCCAGAGGCCTTTGTAGCAGAGGGAGTTTGATCTCATCCTCAGCTCTCCGCTCTTCTGCCTCAGCTGTATCATCTGTCCATCCACATCTGCCTTCAGCTGCTCACAGCGTCCTGACGAGCCGGCGAACCTCACTTCCTCTGCACTCATCTGTTCATTTCTCCTCCACCCGGTCCGTCTCTGGTTCTGCTCACTCCTCAGGCCCGATGGAGCTAAAAGAGGTTCTGCAGGTGCTGGAGCAGCTTGCTCCTCTGTCGCTTGCCGAGTCATGGGACAATGTTGGCCTGTTGGTCGAGCCGAGCAAATCTCGGCCCGTTAAAACCGTCCTGCTAACGAACGACCTCACAGATGCTGTCATGGATGAAGCGTACAACATGAGCTGCGACCTCATTATCTCATATCACCCGCCATTATTTCGGCCAATCAAGCGTCTGGTTCAGAAAGATTGGAAGCAGCGGTTGGCCATCCAGGCAGTGGAGGCCGGGATCATGATCTTCTCCCCTCACACTTCATGGGATAGTGTTAAAGGAGGGGTGAATGACTGGCTGGTGGGGGGACTTGGTAAGAGGTCATTCTGGTTGGAAACTGTGTCATGCACACAGGACTTATGGTATTTACATATTTAATGAAGGTTCAAGCTAAAATGTTGTGATACGTGACACTGACCCACCGGTCTCCTGTTCTGTCCAAGTGTCAGTGTCTTGTCCATTGAGAGCTTTTTTTTCCATCTCTGGTGTCTGTATTCGATCCTCAGGTAGAGGCCAGGTGTCTGTGCTGAGTCAGGCCCTCGGTGGCACCTCCCACTGTCACAAACTGGAATTTACAGTCAGGAGCACAGACGAATTTAACGCTGTCATGGAGGAACTGAAGGCTTGTGACGGTGGAACAACACCACAGTATTCAGTGAGCAGGTTGTGTAAAAGCTTTGATTGTTTTCCTTTCACAAAGTATGAAATCAACTTTCAAACACCTGACACCTCCAGTTAACCCAACATTTCAGAGTTAGGGTGAAGAAACAGCCTGAGTTTGTTTGTTATTCTGGGTTTGACTTTCAAGTTACTCAGCATTTCAAGAGTGACTCCAACTTAAACTCATTCACACCGTGGATATCAAAGCTTTCAGCACATTCATTGCAAAGTGGTAGCAGCATAGTGACAAAGTAAAAGCTACAACTACACTGATGCACTCATCTCAAATATGACAGCAAACTGAAAAGAGAAGATAATCATCTGTGCTTAGTGGAGCATGGTCAATAGTTATGTATGATATATAGCATCATACTATACAGAATCTACGGAGGTTTTTTTGTTTTGCATTGGTGAGTGATGTTGTGTTTACTCTTCCTGCAACAGACCAGACAACAGTGGGATCCATGTCAGTGTTACTTGCGGTGACTCAGCACTGACCTCCAGTGTCCATGCACTGTTACGACACACCACTCCCAGCCAGTCCCTCAGCATCCTGAAATTAGAGAAGGTGCAGCATCAACACTTCACTGTTATCACAAGATGAACATAAAATAGAGAGTGACGGTGTCAATGTTTGTTATACAAAAAGATGGAGGAGGAAAAAAAAACTCTTTCAAATTCAAATTACTTTTTTTTTTTAAATTGAGTCCTCCACCTATCTCTTTCTGCAGCCCCCACTCCTAGGCCACGGCCAAGGACGGATCAGTGTTTTGGACGAGCCGGTTACTGTGGCAACAGCCATTGAGAAGATGAAGTCTCATCTGGGTCTGAGTCACCTCCGTTTGGCTCTAGGATGGGGGCAGACACTCGGTACAAACAACAAATCAGCCGCTTTGTCAAACTGGTACAAGTTCAGTTAGAGAAGAATAAAATGTTTGGTCAGTTTTCTAAAGTAGAACTTGGTTGACATGAACACCTGCAGGTGTCAAGGTCAGAATGAGTTTAAATTGAGATGGAAAGTAATTAAGGCCATTAACAAACACACCAGAAGTGTAATTGTCCACACAGATGTCAGATTAGTAGCTCACATATGGATCAAGCTTTGAATGTCATAATAAACCCATTAACGTGTGAGTAGATTTAATCACCCTAGTGTTTTTCAGAGTCCTCTGTGAGTACTGTGGCTGTTTGTGCTGGATCTGGAGCTTCAGTCCTGTCGGGGGTCAAGGCAGACCTCTACATCACAGGTAGAGCTGTTAACTAAAACAGTCCTGCTAGTTTACATATATAGTGGTTGTATATGAGGGATATTTGCCTGCAGCTTTATTACCTGATGTTACAATGCGTCCATTTTCCAGGTGAGATGTCCCACCATGAGGTGCTGGATGCTGTGGCGAAGGGAACCAGCGTCCTCCTCAGCGATCACAGCAACAGTGAGCGGGGTTTCCTGGCTGTGTTCAGGGAGAGGTTGGCTGTGCGTCTTCCTGACAGTGTCACTGTGGTGGTGTCAAAGGCTGACAGAGACCCTCTGGAGGTGGTCTGACCTGAAACATGAAGCTTTGTTGGGTGAATTATGAATGTTTTGATCAGAGATACTCAAAAATACCAATGCATACTCTATAATTTGTGTGAAATAATCTTCAATTCAAGCTTTTTATGTAATCAATCATCAACATCAAACTGCCACATTTACTGATTGAAAGTGCTTCCTTGGTACATGTTGTACTATTTATAATGTATTTCTGACAGGATCTTAATAAAAATGGACCCTGGTTGATCAAAAAAATGGACTGAAGCATGTAATCTGTAATCTGACATGTATGCAGCAGATTTATTTATTGACAGCACAGTCCTGATACTCAGTGATATAAAGTTTGCCCTTTGCCAGTAAGGAGAGGGAATTTAAGCATCTACACATTTTCCCTAAATGAAACCGATTTTACATCACACGCTCAGGACAACAGCAAGTAATCCTCATCAGATTAAAAGCCTTGTGATTTCATCATGAACCTGCTTGAGGAAAACAGACAAGATGCCGTTGTGTGTTGATTCAAGCAGGGGGACATCTGTGCCAATCCAAGCAAACAATCTTTTTTTAAATTTAAAGACAAATGCTTTTTTTCTTATACATTTTGAATTAAGGAATAAGAAGTGTTTTGTGTGACATGACCTTTAGACCTCAGAGAGCAAATAAAGGTGGACATCAAACCACTTAGCACATACATGTCAAAGAGAAGGCCTGTGGCAATGCTTAATCCACTGTCAACACCATGCACTGCAAAAAACAAAACAAGTAACAATCCTCATTATCGGCTGTTACTGAACCTGGCGCGACACACCTGTTGGCTCGTAAAAACATTAAGAGACGTCACACACACCTCACCGCCCCCATCTAGGTAATGACCTTTCTCTCAGTGTGGCGTTCACACCTCTACTTCCCCTCAGTCCCCTCCAGCTTTTATCCTCTCCCCAGCACACACACGTACACAAATGGAGAAGGAAAACAACAACTAGAACAACATTTATAAAGAGACCCCAGCTGTCACTGTTATATAGGCAGGAATGTCTGAGCAGGTAGATTTAAGGAAGTGTTAGGTTGTTTTAAAATCGGTTTGAGAGTTTTCTAAGTATTGATCCACAGGCAGACACACAGAGATGGAGCCACACAGTTCAGTTGAGAAGCCTCTAATCTTGATGTAATGATAATCCTCTGCTAAACAGCCTCTATGGTCTGATGACACGTCCTTCTACAGGCTTCAGATTACTGCTGCTAGTTCCACATTACAGTCTAATGTTGATCTGTGATGGCCATCAAGTGAATTCAAGGAATTTGAGCTAAAGCAACAAAATGAAGATTGAAATCCTTGTGACAAAGAAGCTGCCACATGGAAGGAAGATCAGTCATTTATCAGTTATCCTCCATGAAAGGACAAGCATTTATATTAAATTATTATGAAATATTTATTATATATTTCTGCTTCTCTTTACTTCAGAGGGAAATTTGTATGTTCGTGCATGTGTTTACTGCTGCTCATATGTATGTTTTGTCTGATTGCAAGATAAACTACAGGGTCTAATTTGAGATTTTCAAGTGGGCCCTGATTTGGAAAAGGTTGGGAACACTCATATGAATAATAATAATATAACACCAAGAGAACTTTGAAGTCATTTTTCCTTTGTGTCCTTTTGATTCAGTGATATTTTAACTATAGGACTTCTACATGTAAGGAAGTATTCCCACATGTGGTGCTGATACTTTCACTGAAGTGAGGGATCTGGAGACCCACCTGCTCAACCTGTCTGCTCCTATCGACGTCATTTGTTTGTGTGGTCCACAGTGTTGTGTTTAACTGTGGGGACAGGGATAAAAGCCCTGTCCTCTCTTGGGACAGCAGAATTGAGTCATTCCGCGGCTCTGGCGTTGAAGCGATTTGGGTCATTCTCGTCCAGATTTAGCTGTAATACTGAGCTCATGCCTTAATCCAAACCTACATACAAACTTCTAAACTTCTTCTTGTGTTTGTGTTGTGGCCAAATTGCTGTGTCTCCCTCCTCCTCCAGCTTCATTCAGGGGCTGACTCCCTGCAGAGAAACACTAACAGGCAGACCGCTGAGAGGAAGAGACATGTCATCAAGTCATCAAACAGCCACAGGGGACCTGCCAGTAAACTACCAGATTTATGTGGATGTATGAGAGTCATTTGAAACCTGAGAGGCTTTTACAAGAAGAATCACATTCTTAGGAAAGTATCAACTCCACAAAGTAAAAATACTCAATTACAAGACAAAGTCCTGCAACAAACTAAAAAGCACTGTATATAGTAGATTATTTAATTCTTATATGTGTGAGGAACATTATCATGTGAACTCATTAACTACTACTTAATAATTAAACAAATAGCAATACATAATATTGTTATGTTTTGCTTTCAGAGTCTAAATTAACAACTGTTTGTAAAATGCAACATTCAGAAAGGGTCTGTAAGTGTGTATAAGTGTTTGTATTAATATACACAATTCAGATGTAAGATGCTTTTGTTCTGGCTCTGGTATGAAAAAACTTCATTTATTACTAAAATCACAGTTGTAGAATAATTGTCATGAAGTAATTTGCTCTTACATGGAGAGGAAAAGAGAAAGAAGACAAGACAAAAGACAAAATGAAATGAAAATATTATAGTACAAATAAGTCAAGGTGCTCAGTCTAGCTCTACTGAACTGACACAAATCACATTAATGAAGCAAACTGAGCTCTAGATCTTTCTCCTCACCTCATGATCAGTGTTTGTGTAGCTGAGTGGGGACATAAGGGAAGATGAGGGGACAGGGGGGAGAAACTCAGGGGCAAATGAGGAGGTATGTGAAAATGGTGCCATTTGGCCACAAGTGTGAAGCCTCACACACCTATTTAACTGAGCAAGTCACCAGGGTGAGCATTTGTAGCAAAGGACGACCAAAGGATAGGAGCAGAAACAGAGACAAGGAAAGAAGTGAAGGTTTTAGAGAGGAGGACTCAACAGAGGACAAAGGACACTTTGTTAGCTGCAGACAGCTGAAGTGAAACTGTAAAAGAGACACAAGGAAGAAAGAGTCAAAGAGTGAAATGCTCCTTTGCAGCAGGTGAAGAGGACAAGTGAAAGGACAAACTCTGACAAGGACAATGCTGAGTGTGGAGATGTACCCCAGTCTGGCTCTGGGACCACAAAGGATTGGAGACTGCTTTTACAGAGGTGAGAGAGAGAGAGAGAGAGAGAGGGGAGAGGGGGAGTGCATGAAAGAGGCATTTAATACTAAAAAATAGTTTGTGTCAAAATTTAGGATTAATTATCCAAGATTTAAAATAAAAGTGTATTTAAAACATTCTTACCCACTGAGGTCTCTTCAATGGAACAGCCTCTGTGTGTGTAATAGGAGCTGGAGGCCGGAGCTGGAAAAACAAAGTTATAGCTCAGAAATTCAGTATTTATAATTTACAATTGAACATTAAACAGTGATTGTAAGATCTCAGTTCTGGTAAAGTCTATAATAGATAGAATAACTTTCTTATCTCTGAATATGCATGTCTTTAAATGTTTACTATTTTACTTCTATCTCAGAACGAGAGGCCTCTGCCCACATGCCGTTGTTCCCTTCGGCCTGTGACGCTGCAGCCAAAGCCCTGCCCCCAAGGTTGCTGGCCCCTCCCCCCGCCCCCAACGAACCTGCAGCCAAAACCCAAAAAGACGATGTGAAGATGGAGCTGGAGAACGCGTCACTGTGGAAACAGTTCAGCTCGGTGGGCACGGAGATGATCATCACAAAGAAGGGCAGGTGAGGGAAGAAAGTAGAGCACAGTTTGTGTGTGAAGAGTGTGTGGAGCCCTGCTGACCTTTGAGCTTTAACTTCCTTTTGGTTCTTTGGCTGACAAACACAAGTATGTGTTTTATAACTTTCTCCACTCTCCTCACTTTCCCAGACGAATGTTTCCCGGGCTGAGGTTGAAGCTTTCGGGCCTGAATCCATCTCTCCGTTACATCCTCCTCTTGGACATCATCCCTGTGGACAACTCCCGCTATCGTTTCCAAGGCAGCGGCTGGCAGGCAGTTGGCAGTGCAGAAGCACGCCTACCAGACCGGGTGTTCATCCACCCCGATTCCCCGGCCACGGGCACTCACTGGCAGAGCCGCACCATCTCATTCCACTTTGCAAAGCTCACCAACAACACGCTGGACTCCCAGGGACATGTAAGCACCACAGGCTGACTGACAGTACAGGGTCTTGATTGTCAAGTTTGTGTTGCATTTAGTGCCAACTTGTTTTTCTTCTACTTCTAGATCATCCTACACTCGCTGCATCGCTACCAGCCCAGGATTCATGTGATTGAAGCCAGAGATGTGCTGAGGTGGGGAGGAGGGCAGCACTCCTTCGTTTTCCCAGAGACCCAGTTTATCACAGTAACTGCCTACCAGAACAACAAGGTACCTAAATGCAACATCAAAGGACTTAAAGACTAGCCAAGTGTGTGTAACCCAAGAATCTGGAGCTGTAGTAGGCTATATGTATATATATATTACCTCATATATGATGCATGGACATGCTCCAATCACAGCACTGTAAGATCTTAAGATCTCTCCAGATATGATCCAGATTCTTGCAAGAACCTAAAAAGTACATCTCCAGATTCTTTGAGTTGTGGCACAGTGATGGAAATAAATCCAGCTCAGGATTTCTTTCCACCAGTATCTCAAGGATCTACGATCATATCTCTTTCTCACACCAGACCCTTTTCGTTTTATTGTTTTCAGATCACAGAGCTGAAGATCAACTCCAACCCTTTCGCTAAAGGCTTCCGTGAGGACGGCATGAATAGCAAAAAGTAAATACCCACACAGAAACTCACAGGTAACTCACATCGTTGCATATTGTTGGTAATCTTAACTCCTTGTTTTTCTTCTGCAGACAAAGAGATGCAAGGCAGAAACGCAAAATGGCGGTCCTGACAGAAACCCTCGATATCGGTAAATGTCATAATCACATCACATCACATCAACTCAGATCATTTATTTGAATCTCTTTTTTTGTTATAACTGCTCCCTGGCTGCTACTGAAACATCTCCACCTCTCTATCTGTCTCTCTCAGTCAACTGCGACCCATGTGACTCTACTGAGCTTCTGCCTACCACCACCACCACCAGCAGCTCCACCACCTCCAGCACAGACCTGCAGGCCCTCGCTCTGGCCTCTCTGCCCCCGCTGCCTAATCCCTCCTGTGGGTACAGACCAGAGGAGGCCTCCTATCAAGACACACTGGTGCCAGAGCAGCCGCTAGACCTCGGCCAAGCATTCATGGCCTCCCAGATGTCTGACATCAGCATCTCCATGGCCAATGGGATGCAGAACGCACCAGGAAGTGACGTGGGGAATGGTATAATTGAAAGGTGGGTGTGTGATGTATGAGGATTCACTGTTATACACCAGAGGAAGAGTTTGACCTTTAGGTTGAATCTGATATATTGTTATTCCTTGTTCTCCTCCACAGATCAGACACTATGGGTGATCCAGCTTATACTTCCTCCTTCCCCTCCCTCCCCGTCCCAGACCCCTCCAACACATCCAATCCTCAGGCCTCTATCCCTCCTATCGACTACCCCTCCATCCTCTCCTCCTCACCCACGCTCACCTCCTCCCCCACCACCACTCCCTCTCTACAGCAGACCTCCTTCACCTTCCCCACTCCGCCTCCTTCCAACTCCTCCTCACCACAGCCCCTCCTCTCCTCCACCTCCCCATCTCCCTCAGGCAGCACCTACCACACAATCCCGGAGATGATCAGCCCCCATGCGACTGGGGACCCCTCCTTCCCCACCCCACCTTCTGCTTGTCAGTCTGGTCTGCAGGGCCAAATGTCAGCTCATCCTCTGCTCAGCCAGCCCCTGCAGGATGAACCTATCAGCAGTGGAAATAATTCACCCAGCGATCAAAGCTCAGCATCGTTTATCTATCCAAATATCCTGCCTGCAAATCCTGACCCTGCTCCAGCTGTTGCTCAACCTCACCCCAACCAAAACCAACCACCAGCTCCCAATGGTCCATGCTCCCTACCCACCCCTGCTGCTCCCACGTCATTTACCTTGCCCTCTGTCCCTCCACATATGCAGAATTTCCATTTTCCAAATGTGTCTCCTGGTCCTGCCCACCCTGCCTTGCACCTCCCAAATCTGAGCCACCAAGCCCCAGCTCCCTCCCTTGCTGCTGCCTTCCCTCCCTCCTCCTTCACTCATCCACCTTCCTCCCTTCCTCACCCTCTTTCCAGGCCTCCTCTTGCTTCCAGCAGTCCGTCTCCTCCGCTCCACCGCTCCCACCAACAGCCCATCCTCAAAACTTGCCCAATCCGCCTGTGTCCTCCTCCACCTCCTCGTATCCTCCGGTGGAACTAGGTGGCATCGCTCAGTTCAACCCACCCGCCCCCTATCGTCCAGAAATGGTACTGCACCACCCGTCTCTTCTCCCTCAGCTGGATCCATCTCTTCCCTCCTCCACGCCTCCTCCAGCCCTCTACCCAGCTTTCCCATCCTACCCCCTCCGCCTGTGTCAGGATCCTCACTCGTCTCTCTCCATCCCTTTTAGGCATCTGTACAGACAGCACCAACATGGCCACGCCCACCCCCAGGGGTCCTACCTGGACATGAGCACAAGACCTATGTTTTAAAGTGCAGCAATGTTAACGATGACAAAATGTTTTGGCCTTGATAGCGCTTTTAGGGGTTTTTAGCAATTTGTATTATTAGTTCAAGTAGCCCAGAGTCCTGTGAGTGTGTGTGTGAGTGTCTTCCTATGAACTATGAGCTGATAAACTGATTTATGAGATTGATCCAGGTTTGTAAATATCTGTTGAAGATTTTCTTTTCAAATATCCATTCCAGTGTGAAGAATAAAAACATATCCTTTCCAGGCCTTTGCCGTTCACTTCTTTTCTGCTGAAAACATTAAATTCTATATAATCAAATGCATTTACTCAAAACGACCAAAAGTTGAGTTTTTACAAACTCTAGACTTCAACAGTTGTTTGTTAAAGAAATCGTTCGATATCTTATGAACCTTGTGATCAGACTGTGAGCTACTTGCTATTGCTACATAGCATTAACAGCCATTTACTTACAGTAGACATTCATTACCCTCTTATGGATTCATATTAAGTTACTGATACAGATGGTTTCGATCATCTCATCAGTTTTAAAGTATGGTGTCAATCAATAGATAACAGCAAATGGAAATAACATGGTGTCAGACACTTCTTTTTGTTATTTATGACTTTAGTCACCCCTCTCAAACTCCGTCCGCTGACCTTGGATTCTCTTCAGCACAATGACCTAAACTATTATGATCATTTTGAAGTTAGTCGAACACTTTTCACAAAATGGAGATCCATTTCTATAAGACAGTGTGTTGAATTAGGACAACTTTGATTGATTTGAATGCATCACACTTAAATTGATTGATCACTTGAGGATCTAAGTGCCCTCAAATCTACAGTTATGAAACTTAGAAATGGGTCAACCATCATTTCGTGATTAGTATTTTCATGCTTGGTTTGGAAGCAGTGTCGGAACAGCAAAGATTTAAATGTTGTTCTCTCTGTCAGTCGGGTCAGAGATACGTGACAAGGATGGCAGCGGGCAGTTAATCATTTCCTCTTCTTTGCTGCTTTGCTTGGTCTACGCCCACCCCTCGAATTCAGCTGAGCTCTCTGGACTATTTGTTTTGTATGTTAGGTGTTCTGGTTTCTCTCTGGGTCACAGAGGGATTCTTCTAAATTAAACAAACCTTAACTTAATGTCAATGGGATTTTCTATTAGAATTCACAAAAACCTTGTGAAAAAAAGTTAATATCACTGTAATGGAGTACAACTCAACCTTTATCTCTGTTTTACATGATAAATCAATCAGCATCTTAATTGTAATGATAAATGCAACAAGGTGAAAACTGAGAACTGCATTTAACCAGTTTTTGAACTGACTCCTGTCTGACTCTCTGTCTATAATCACAATTCACAGAGAAATTCTAGATCCAACAAATGTTTGGTCAAATGTTTTGGAGATTTTGGTGCAGACCTGTGTGTTGATGCTAAGGGTCAACTTAGTGTTTACTCATTTTTTTCAGGCAGTCACTCATTAACCAGAGTGAGGCAAAAGATTATGAATTTTACTGGCTCACCCCTAAAATTGCACCTGCTCAGCTTTTCATCATTTGGGTCGTCTGAGAACCACTGTTAGGACAGAAGGAGGGTAAGGTTGCTTCAGCCAACTTATTTCTTTTCATTATCGTTTTCATACAAAACATTGATCATTTTAAACAACTTTTTCTATGGTTCAAACTCTGGTGGTCACTGTTCAGACTAGTGAGGCTGGTAATGGTATAAACGCTGCTGCTGTCCTTTGCTTCTCCTCTTCCAAAAGGTTGAACTCACTGTCCTCCTGAGCTGACTGCTCCCATTCTGATGATGCCTGTGTAACCCTCTGGATTATTGTATTTCCATTTAACTCACATGTCAGATACAACTACATCTGAGCAGAGGAGACACTTCAGAAAAAGGAAGATTTATACACTTCAAATCATCCGCATCATCTGCAAGCTGAGTGTGTGACATACAAAGAAACACACACACCTATCCAGGGACAATGATGTGCTCTCGCTTGCGCCCCTCACTCGCTCACCTCAGGTCCCTGAGGCTGCTGGGTACTGAAGCCCCCAGGACAGCAGCTGCCGGTCAACCCGACCTCCTCTCAGGGACTCTGGCCTTTGAGGATCCCAGTGCTTTCAGGGTGAAGAGTCTGGGCGAGCTGCTCCGTGCTCTGGGGATCTTCCGCCTCTGCTCTTTCCCTGTGCTGGTTAACCACTGTGGGAAGGTGAGACATAAAACATGGTCACTATATGGATGAGAAAAAGGTGAATAACTCTGACTAGTGAATGGAAAACGACTCACATTTCACATTTATCTTGTTGATGTTGCCTTGCAACTGATTCTTATTTTGAACCCAGGACTGTGGGAGAGAAAAACAAGTGCCAAAGCTTCTGAGACTGTATTTCATTCCTCTTCTTCTCTCAGCTAATGTCTATAGCACGCACCCTCCTGGGAAGGAGGGGGTTCTCTCTGCTGCTGCGGCCCACTGTGTATGCTCAGTTTGTGGCTGGAGAAAACGAGAAAGAGATCTCTCAGTCTATGGAGAAGATGAGCTTACTGGGGCTGAGGCCCATGCTGGCGGTGCCTATTGAGGAGGATCTCGGAGAGAGCACAGGGTATTTACACTCATGCTGCTGTTTTACAGTGAGAAACTCACAAATGTTTAAGCATCAAGTCCATCACAGCCTCATGTTGCTGTCTCTCATCCTCCAGAGAGAAGCGCTACGATGACAACATGGAGGCCATGCTGGAATGTGTGCGAATGTCTCACAGCAACGCCTGGAGCAGAGACCCCATGATGCAGCTGAAGATCACAGCCCTGCTCAGCCCAGAGCTGTGTGTAAGGCAACGTCTGCAGCTCAGAGACCATCCATAATGTTTTTAGAGGAATTAAGATGATATCATGCAAAGATATTTCTTGTTATTATTCTATGTGCTTTTGTTATAATGAAAGCCAGCAGTAAAATGTCCAGTTTCCTGAGGCCTATGAGAACCCTGACACTCTGTGTGATGGACCTCAGCCAAAAAGTAGCAGAATGTAGTTCAAATATATGGGGGGGGGGGGGGGGGGGTAAACATACACAGCTGTGAACCTCTGCCAGTGTTTCCCAGCATATGGCTCCTCTCATTTAACACTGTAGGCCCTATATGTTGTGATAAGTCTGTACTGCTTGTGTCAAGGTGAAACTCACAACCCTCATCACACAACAACCGTATGACCTGAATCTGGTTGTGAGAGCCATGGATGGAGAGGTACGCCTACAATCTACCACAGTAGAACAAAACAATATGTACACATGTGTTCATAATTCTGATGTTAAACAATCATTGGATCTCTAATCTTTGTCACTTTCAGCCAGTCAGCTTCCCTGGTTTAGATGAGAGTGAAGTTGCCCACTTCCTCTGTGGTCTGCAGAGACTCAACAAAATAGCAGAGGTACAGATCTGATGGGAAATAAAATTTAATTATTCCCGTATTATCATTTTGTGCCACAATTGTGTCACATGTGTTATTTGTCTGTCTTAGGCCAGTGTAAACAAAGTCCGAGTCCTGGTCGATGCAGAGTACACCTACATGAACCCTGCCCTCTCACTTGTCACCATGGCAATGATGAAGAAGTTTAACAAAGATGGCGCCTGGATTTGGAACACATATCAGTGTTACCTGAAGGCAAATATCACCATTCATTTGTTTGATCAAATATCATCATTTCTTTAAATTGCACTGGCAATTAAATCACCCCCTCTCCCTCTGATGTGTCCATCAGGAGTCCAGGTCCCTCGTGTTGGACGCTCTGAGTCTGTCCAAGAAGGAGGGTTTCTGTCTGGGAGTCAAGCTGGTGCGTGGAGCCTACATGGACAAGGAGAGGAAGCTAGCAGAGAAAGAGGGTCGTCTGAGCCCCATCCACCAGTGCTGGGAGGACACCAATGACAGGTGGAGAGGAGGCAGCAGCCATTAGTTACAACCAGGCAAATGCATCAAAAACCTTTCTAACAGGACTGAGACCAACTCACATTCATAGCGTTTGAAGGCCTGTAGCTCATACTGTACTGTAGTGGACTGACTCAGAATTTCTGACAATGAATTGAATCTTTTTCTTGTCTTTGTGCAGTTATAACGGCTCAATGAATGTGATGCTGGAAGAAATATCCCAGAAACCCGAGCGTTACAGGATCATAGTCGCCACCCACAACGAAGAGTCAGTGAGACGAGCTGCCACACGGTCAGACCACATGAAGTGAAAATCAAATGATCAAATATCAGGCCTCTGTTTAAAAATGAAATATGTATCTACCTACTACCCTGATCTCACAGGGTAGGATATCAATGGAGCCCCAGCTTTTATGGTTCGTGACCCCTCAAATTTATCTTGTGACCCTGAGCAGGGGTCTCCAGCCTCAGGTTGGACACCACTGCCATATATAATGCTGCTGTTGTGTGTACATCATCTTCAGGATGGCAGAGCTGGGGATAGACAAAGATGGAGGCTCAGTGTGTTTCGGCCAGCTGCTGGGGATGTGTGATCACGTCTCCCTCACCCTGGGTGAGCCTTCCCTCAGCCTCTGCTTCACTGACACTGACTGAATTCAAACATTTTAATCATCTTTGTCTTCAGGGAGAATTATATTTATCTCCAATGACTGATATGTTTTCCCTCACGTCTGCCCTCTCTTCCCTCCAGCTAAGGAGGGTTACGCTGTGTACAAGTCGGTACCGTACGGCTCAGTGGATGACACAGTCCCCTACCTAGTGCGCCGGGCGCAGGAGAATCGCACTGTGTTGCAGGGAATCCGCAAAGAGAGGGACCTGCTGAGGCAAGAGCTCCGTAGGAGACTCCGCCTGAGCTAAGAGGCCACAAGCACAGAGGGTGAACATGTTCCTAATGAGGAAATAAGGCAGCCACGTGGAAACACTTGAAAAGTTTAAGCACCTACATATCTATTGAGCTGTTATTACCGTAACAGCCAGAGCTCATATGAAAGCGTCAGCTGTTTTTGATGGACAAGTTGCATAAGAAATGCATTTCAAATACATGTGATACTGCTGATGCACTCTGAAAACTGTGTTTATCTGTTTCATGGTGATAAAGTACTTAGATGTGTGGAATATTTGTCATTCAATTCAGCTGGATATGTGATTAAATGTCCATGTAATAACTGAGCTTTAACAACAAAACTGTTTTTGACTGTAAGGTTGGAGGTGGATAAACTTACCCTTAACGCTTTTATTCTGAAAAGAAATTTTAGTTATTTTCATAGATGACAATAAAAAAAAAATCAAAACACACTGTTTATCATTGTTTATTTGTTAATTATAATTCAAAAATACTTGACATGTCTGTTGCCTGACTGCACTGCCTGCCACAAGTTCATCACACTGCACTGCCCTTTACACAATTTTCTATTATCAATAACCTTAAAACCCTTCATGTACTGTAGAAAGAATATCACCCTATGCAGTTGCAGTGAGGCTTGCGCAGTAATGACCTTTAGCTGTTTCAGGATCAGTTTAGCATCAAATGAGGGAGAACAACACACAGCCAAGTGCCAAGTACAGAAACCCAGGTGGTGGTGGTTGTTATGGAATGAAAACTACTTCAGGTGGCAACACTGAAATCCACACGTTCCCAGCTCAGTAGTTGCTTTGATTTTGATTTCTGTAGCCACCTCGCTGGTAGCCCGACTTATTCTGCTGGTAACCGCCTTTCTGATCTGTGAAGAGGAAAACATGGTGGCATTTTAACAGATGACAAAAAGCCTTAAAAATGACCTAACAGTCTTCAAATAGAACTACTGAAGATTTCATTAACTGTCTTATTTTTAACCTGACATTATAATCCATCACAACTGAGTTAATAAATCCAAAGAAACTCCATCAGCAACATGTTGAACAGCATTTATGACTAAACTGTTGTGCCATCTTGGTTTGACTTAACGTACCTCTCTGGTAGGACTTGTTCTGTTGGTAGCCACCTTTTTGGTCTGTAAAGCAAAGAACAACCAGTTGCCATTTGTTCAAAGAAAGTACTATTCAACCAGTAACAGCAAAAAGAGCAGAGGAGGTGTTCCTATTAACAAAACCATAGGAGAGGTAATTCAATGTGATTTACAGTTATTAAAAACAGGGGGGGGGTAGGGCATACCCGCTTTTCCACCAAATTAGCAACCATAAAACATTTATTTAAAATGCAGGTAAATCATAAGAAAAAGCTGATTGACACCTTTCCACTGCCAGCCATCTTTGAATCATGATCCATCCATTACAGACAAAAGCCCAATGTCAGCTGTTTTTTGACCAAAGTCTTATACACACAGATGTAGTACACAGTGAAGTGTGCTGTCTAATCTCACCTCTGTTGAAGTAGCCTCCGTAGACGCCCTGTTTGAGGTCGAAGACACGCTCGTTGTTCTCCACCAAGGTGCCCAGTTTCTCAGCGAGCTGCAGAGCCATGTTCTGCAGGGAGGTGGGCTCTGTGCGGTGCATCACTACGGTCTGTGTGGGCTGGTCGAGAGATGCCTGTAGAAGAAAACCAAAAAATAACAAATAATTTATCATGTAAAAGGTGAAGCAGAAATCCCACTGAAGGAATTCTGTTGCATCAACTCTTAGAAAAACTCACAGCAGAGACACTCACCATGAGCTCCTCATTGATGATCATCTTGCTGATGATGCTGTGAACTGTCGGTATCTCCAACTCAAACATCTCAGAGAGTGTCTCCATGCTGGAGGACAGACATATTATATCAACACTCCTTTTATTCAATCAAAAAGCTCACATTGAGATAAAGTTGGGGTTGTGTTGTTAATTGCACTTACCTGATGGAGTCGTACACACTGCTGTACGTGAACAGATAAGTCCTCAGTGACTCCTCTTGGATTTTCCTTTGAAATTCATTAAAATGAAGTTACATGGTGCAGCAGAATGAATACATTTGCATTTAAATGAATAGATGAGACTCAATGAATAGAAATTTGAAGATAAAGATATGGGTTAAGGGTTAACCTGCTAAAAGATAGAGATAAAAATCATCCCTCACCTGACCAGCATCTCTCGTACTCGCTGAGTCTCAGGGAACAGGTCCCAGACTTTACTGTTCATCTTCTCATTGATGATGAATGAGTGGCAGGTACGCCAGTCTCCCATCTTCATGGCCTTGCTGGCGGCCACCACATGCTCCCTCATGCTCTCTGGGGGTCCTGGAGGACAGAGACAGCTACAGTTAATCTCTGTTTTCTGTGCCAGTGAAACATCCTGATCTAGATGGTGATTAGACAACGTGGTGCTCACCAAGCAGTGGCTGTCTCTCTCCCACCCTGAGCTGGTGGTGGAACTGCTTGCTGATCATCCTGCGGCGGGCGTCAAACTCGTGGGCGGCCATGTAGGGAATCTCCAGCAGCATGGCTGACACCAGGTAAACACACTCCAGCAGCTCCAGGTTGATGTGCATGTGGAAGGGCACCTGTTGGGGTCACAGTGATGTTTTGATCACCTTCAGGATCTGCACAGCCTCAAGCCTGGTCTTTAAGTGTTAGCTCCACTGAGATGGTCATTGACACCTCAACTTTTTAATATCTCCGTCACACAAATGCTAAAATAACTTAGAGATTCTACCCAATACTGCAACCAGGAAGTTTTGAAAGGAGCGGATACATTTGCTCTACTGTGATGAAAAGGTATACAACAAAAATGATTACAACAAACAAACAAAATAAGATAACGTAGGTTTTTCTTAGTGATATCAAAACATGATGAAGACATGTTTTTGCTGTATGTATAGGACCTACTTGTCTTCTCTTTTCAATTTTCTCCTGCTCAGCGTTTCTCTCCTGCATGTTCCTCATGAGCAATCCCTGACCCAGGAGCTCCTTGGCGCGACCAGAGGACTGGATATCCAGCAGTGCATTGTGGGCATCTTTAATCATACCCTGCCTAAAAGCGCAGATTCCTAGTTGGACCATGGTTCTGTTGTACAGGATCTGGGAAGAACAAAAAAAAAAACAGGTGGTAAGTTTCCTAATTGAAGGTTTATTCTTGCAACTAAACAAGTCCTCTCTTGCTCTCTGCCTACCTGTACGGGCGGGTCAGCGTGCTGGATGTTGTCCTGCAGGTGGCTCATCAGCATCAGGTCACGGGCCTGGTACCAGCGTGAATGCAGAGCGTGGTGGTAAATGTGGCAGAGGATGGCGCAGGTACGGATACGGTCGGTGCGATCCTTGGCGTAGATGAACTTGCAGAGACGGTCCATGATCACTGCACTGTCCTCCCCCTCGCTCTCCTCCTGGTCCTGCTCGGACTAACACGGCGGACACAGGCAGGATTCACATTACATCACAATAAACCCAATAAACCCACAGACAAGCTTACAATGCAATCCTGCATGGACATTAGCACAATATTATACATGTTATACAGCTTCGGTCATTTTTTTCTCACCTTGGACTCTCCCTGGATGCCCAGGCTGCGCCGGTGAGCCTTGTAGTCGAATTTGTAATAGGTGTGCATGATCCTGCGGAGATAGATGCGGCAAATCTCCTCTGTGCTGCCCTTGTTCTCCAAGTAGTTGAGCAGCCGGTCAACGATGCCACAGACTCGTCCCTCGTCCTTCAGGTTGTCAACGTATTCTGGAGAAAGAGTGGAAAACACAACAATAAGCTGCGGGAAGAGTGGTTCAGAGTCGTTGTCTTCAAACTGTTTTCTGGTGTAGCTCACCTTGTGAGTGGGGATCAGTGTTCTGCATGATCTTGGTGAACTCTTCATCCATCCTCTCCACCAGTGTTAAGACACATCCACGCACCCTGAATGGCTGAGCGACACACAAAGTAAAGAAATAAGTAGAGTCAAATGATATGCAAGAACATGAGTTAGGATTTCAGGTGGAATGGTTTCCTCTGGATTTCATATATGAAGTAGTACATGTACACACTGGTGATACAGATACAAATATAAAGACATGCTCACCAAACACAACAAACTGAAATCTAAAAAAATAGCAGGAATGAAAAACAAACAGAGAAATGATGAGATACCTGGTCAGAGATGCCCAAATTCTCACTGTCCTCTGCAATGTTCTCGCCGATGAAGATGTTGTTGTTGTCAAAGAGGATATCCAGCAGCTCGTCGATACAATCCAAGCACTTCTTCCACATGTCAGCCTAACCGTAACAAAGTCAAAGTGATTCAGTTTGAAAACAGCAGGATTACACTGATGGTTGTTCAGAATTTGATCATTTATAACATCAAAGACTGTAATATATACCAGTTCATATAAATAAGCTGTAACATTTAGAAAAACTGTTTCCTACCTTCATGAAAGCTGCCAGGTTAGGGTTGTAGTCATACAGGGAGGCAATGATGTTGAATTTAATCTTGACCAGGATACCTTGGCCCAAGTTGTTCTCAGCAGCGATGGCTGCCAGAGCATGGAGAAGTTCGATCTGGGCAGCCCTGCAAGAACACAGAAGGAGTGAGGACCGAAGCAAAGAAACCACTATAAATAAACTGATTAACTTAGTGGACTGATGAGGAAATATGGTTGTTCTCCACTGGTTAGTTCAAACCAACAATGACCTCAATAGTCCATGAGCTCCTGAGGATTAGTTGTTGATACTCTGGATACATGGCGCTTTAGTGAAGGATGCAGTGTTACCTGTCTGTGCCCTTTTTGCCTCTAGCTTGCAGGATCTCATTCAGCTTCTTCACCACCACTGCTGTGTTGATCTCTGTGCCTTTGGCAAACATCTTGGGCTTTTCCTGTTAGAAACAACAAACATAGCACAAAAGATAAATACTACTATGGGGGTCCATATTATGTGGTCATTTTTATCACCTACAACAGTTTATGATGGTTTATTGTGATCCTTTTCAGCATAATTCAAAATTTCTGTGTTAAAAATGCAGTATGTGGAGTTGACAAGACAAATACAATTAGGATGTGGGCACCATGTATCACTCCTTGTATGAGTTGCAGCAAACATAAAAGCAGTAAATCTTGACAAGATTTCTCTCACAGCTTCTTTACCTTGACCAGAGGGACGCCTCCTTTCACCTTCTCCCAGCCTCCCTCAACTTCCTCTCCTCCCTCCTCCTCAGCCTCCTCCTCTAGCCGCTCTTTCTTCTTGGGCTTCTTCTTCTTCTGAACCTTCTTTTCGGCGGACTTCTCACTCTCCTGGGTCCTGAGGACACAAAGTGTGGGCGTAAGGTAGTTAATATTTACATTTGGAGCAGGACAAGATACTGCTAGACAAGGTATTTTATTTCCATTAAGTCAAACTGTTCAGTCATTAAAATGTCAGAGATGGTGTGAAAAGAAGTAACTGTAAAAGATGCAACTCTGCAAATTAAAAAACGTTTGCAGAGGGAGACTCACTTCTTGAGGAAGACCACAGCAAGTGAAGCGCTCTTTCCCTCGCCTTCATCTGAGCTCTCACTGCCACTGTCCACTGTGTCCGAGCCCCAGTCTTCATCATCATCATCGTCATCACTAGAAGAGGACTCATCCTGTCAGAGAAAAAAGAAAAGCTCAGCTGTCTTCTTACACAGAGGGTTCAGGAGCACAAGAATCAGGCTCTCCTGTCATTCATTGTGTAGTACACTTTAATATGGCATTATGTCCTCCTACCCCAGATCCTTTGGCAGACTTGAGGAACTTGCTGGCCTCTGGGGCAGCTTCAGGCTTTTTCTTCAAGAAGGCCTTGGCTGATACGCCTTCATCACCTGCCTCGCCGTCACTGTCAGAGGAGGAGCCTTGTGGAACCAAAGTTAAGATCAATTTTAGGGAGGCTGCTTGCCCGTAGTCAGCATAACCATTGTCTTCACATCACTTATGATGTTAGTCAGTATAAATCATTTTGCTGTTTTGCAACAAAGTTTAGTTCTTGAGATTTTGAATGAAAATATATTTTGACGGTAGATTTACCAGAATCCTCTGGCTCCTTCTCCTCCTCTTCATCTGCAGACTCCTGTGGGTTCTAAGAGAAACAGAGGGGATATTGAAATTTTTGTATTATATTTTATCGGTCACACCCAGTTGTGATATCTGGATGCTGCCCAGTACAACAGTCTAGTCTGGTCACAGAGGGAATGTTTCCCAAATTACCTCCTTGTATGCAGCGATTTCTGTTTCATAATCTCTGTTGTACTTCCGGATCTTCTGACGAAGTGTGCTAAGGGCTTTGGCATTGTTCTTGTTCATCTTCTTCTTGCCTTCTTTGTCCTCCCAAAGCTGGAAAATAATAATGATATGTATTTCATGAGTAGTACAGAATGGGGATATTCAACATGCAAGGCTAAATATACCAAGAATAATATTCTTGTTTTTCTGCTTTAACCAAGGCAACAAATGTGTTGAGACAACATACCTGGTTCAGATAATCCTCCAGGTCGGCCAGAAGACGGATATAGAAAGGAGGGACACCCTCTTTGTCCACTATATTTTTGCTTTTGAGGAAGGCTCGACATAACTGTTCAAACTCCTCCAGACATTTGGCCATGTCACGAATCTTCATCGCATTGCGGATGGTCTTGATGAGGTTGGTCAACTCCTCAAATCTGACATTTAAGAATAAATACATTCAGAAAAAATATTCAATCGGTACAGTTTTTTAAGGTATGGTGACTAAAAGATACCACACCAACCTTTTGTCTTTGGCGCTGCGCACCACTCTTTTAGTGTCCTCCTCATCATCACTAAGAAGCAATGACCTGTGAAAACAATAGACGTGTGAGATTGTTTTAAAAATACAACTTGAATACTGATAATGAAATCAATTGGAAGTTGCACTGACTGCTTGAAAGTTGTCCCCGGTGCTTTGGGGGTGATCTCACTCCCGGATGAGGACTCCTCTGACTCACTGTCAGAGCCGGTGGCAAAGAAACGAGACATTGCTGAAGAGAGCTGTCAATCTGTAAAGATAAAATCACATGTTGAAGATGAAAAACATATTAAACTCCCCATTATTGACTAAATGCGAAAGAAAACACATATGCTTATTGATAGATAAAATCATTAGGCTCATGGTGTCCCTTTGTTAAAAGCAGCTCCAGCCTCCAGTTCAAAAGGTGGATTTCATCTTATTTAAATAACTACTTTTGGTTTGAATGGTTAAATACAACTCAAACGTTTAGAGAAGGTCAGATTAAGTTCACGTGTAAATGGTGCACTATGAAATGCGAAAAGCCGAATACCTATCTTTTTATCAGTAGTGTATAACGGAAGAGAAACAGTGTTTACTTCAATAACGTCACAATAAATACTGTTTGACTAACCAAAAATAAAGTGTTGTTTGCTGGAGATGCGTCACTGTAATACGCTAGTGGCATAATCAACATATTCAAAATTGTAATTGAGCGTAGTTTCGCATGCTATCAAGACCAATGAATGGTGCAATTCTCCAGACAGAAATACATGGGAATACAAGTTGAGTTAGCATCCTGCGCCTGTAGGCTACATGCTAAGCAGCGTCAACCTTTACTTAGCTAACGGTATCTAGCTTTGACAGATGGGTCGGCTACAAGCAGACA
Organism: Caranx ignobilis; assembly: GCA_021432705.1. NCBI lineage: Eukaryota > Metazoa > Chordata > Actinopteri > Carangiformes > Carangidae > Caranx > Caranx ignobilis. The sequence goes on from MU269988.1 coordinate 9,792,010, forward strand.
ATACAACACCTAACTCCATTTAAAGATTTCCGGCTGTGCGTCAAATTTATAATGCGCACGATGAAAAGCATCCCAAAGTCTTATAGTTAACATGCCACCGCTTTCGCCGAGTTATATCGGATAATTAAATGGAAAAACTAACGTGGCGCCGCGTCGTTGCTATTAGCTAACGCTAATGCTAGCAGCACCAGGGCAGACCACCGGGCCTTCCCGCATGTGTAACCGGCGAATACACCTCTCTCAAGCGAATAAACAACGGCACATGTTTGTCAAACATTGAGACAGACTCGCCTACGTCCTTGTGAAAGTAATCCCCTGGTGTGTCTGTCCGTTTTGACTTGTTATAAAATCCAGTTTTGCTGTGCAGCGGCCACAAAATAAAGGCGTGCGACAGCCTTGCCGGGCACTTGCGTCAGGAAAGGAAGTGTGCTGTAGATCAACAAGGCATAGGGATGGTCCACAGCAGATCTACATTCACCATGGAAACAGACCCGGAAGTCACGCTGCCACCCAAAGGCTAATGGCTGTAAGCACTCATTTGTTATTGGGGCCCGTGATAAATAAGCACTTTATTCACAGCATATTAGTAAAATACATGGCACAATAAATCTTCTGCACATTTTTTCCAAATATCTCACAGACTACTCACAAGTGTTTGGCCTTCGGGTTGAAATTTCAGCATGCACCTAAAATGCACTACCTTTACAAGTGAACTTAATATGATCTTCTCTAAACTTTTGAATGCACATGTCCAACTGTTTAATGTTTCAGTACTTATTATATAACATGCTTACAACAAGTGTCTGATCCATGAATTGACCACTAAGCATGTCACCACTGAGCTTAGAGTGTCACAGAGTGTCATCAGCAGGTTGCAACAAAGACATAGGCAGAGAAGTGGACATCATTTGGCCACATGACAAATTACTGACAATTTTTGTTGTGGTGTATCACTGTTGTTAGCTTTTGTTTCAATACATGAAGAAACTGCCAATATTAGACAGTCCAACATTATACAAACATACACAGTATATTCAACTCAGCATTTTTGTCAGGCTTTAATATTTTATTTTGGTAGTGGAAAAAGTTGTTTCAGCCTCACAAGAAGCAAGTCTTCATTCTTAATAATTGCGTGATTTATAATTATGTTAATATTAAATAAGATACTACTCTACACTAAAGGGCTTTATAACATACAGTAAGTCATATTAACAAACTGACTTCACTGTTTAAAGCAGTGTAACATGTTAGCATTTGAAAGTATTAAAAATGTATTAAAATCGATTTATTCAAAACAAATTTACAGTGAAACTAAAATAAGAAGATATGTATTATTCAGTAAGTATTCACGTTGGGATTTAATCAGGGCAGTGAGCATTCTTCTCCTTGTGTGCTGTACTTCAGCAGCTCTGGAAAATAGGATATTAAAACCATAATTTAGAACCAAAGACAAAATAATAATTTAACATTGGGGTATTGACACAATTATGTGGCAAGTCATACCTGCTTTCAGTCTGCTTATTTCTTCTGATTTTATTTTTAGTTGCTCTTCTAGCACCAGACATTTGGCACACCCTGAAACAGATTTGATTCATAGAATCAGTTTATAACAAATATTTTCAACTTTCTGTTCACTCATCAATGTTGGATTTCACGACTACCCCAGTTGTGGAACAATATCAACTTACCATGGCCTTTGGGTTTAGCTAGAAGACCTCTTTGGTTGTTCACAGGTTGTTTCAGGGTTCGGCCTCTGCTGGCTGCATCACAAGTTGTTGAGGTTTCAGCAGTGCTGGCTGGCACTGCAGCATCTGAAAGCATGTGCCAGAGCAGCCAAGTAAGTCACAAAGAGTCACTGTCTGGCTTAAATTTTCTACATAACAGAACAGTATAATAAAATCCCAACTAACCAACTCTTTGACTTTTAGCTGGCAGAAGTTTTTGACCAGCTGCGGGCCGTTTCAGGTTTTTGGCTTTGTTCGCAGCATCACAGGAAGGTGTTGGAGCCACAGTGCCACTGGAGTGTGAGGGAACATCTGAAAGAAAGAGGAAAGAAAATAAAGTCACAATAACTGTAACTGTTGAATGTTTTGAGTCATGGGTTTTTTAAATTTTTTTTGCTATCTTCCTGCAGAGACAAACGGCACAAAAAAAATAAAAAATAAAAAAATAAAATGCCTGTATGGTCACAGTGTTCCTTTGCAGCAGCTGAGCATTTACCCAGTTTCTTCCTTTTGGCTGTTGGCAAAGCTTCACCTTTTGTTAAGGGGTGCTTCTTTGGTTGTGAAGACTTTGTTGCAGGGTTAGATACTGGTTGTTCATAAAAAAAAAAAAAAAAACAAATTCAAATTAGTCACCACACATATCAATGGCAAATGTGTACTTTCCCATTTTAGTCACATTTGCAAAAAATTCTCGTTGTGGCTTATATTGGTAGTTAATGTATATGTGTCATTCTTGGGGCTTAGAAAGACAACTGCATAGAAACACAGTGCACATATCATTTTTCTGTTTGTGACAGACTATCAGTTAACCATACAGTCTGACCACTAAAACAGTACCTGCAGGTCCACAGAGTTTGTCAGTGCTTGAGGAAGCTGGTGCGTTGGTTCTTGTTGATGGAGGCCTGAGACCAGTTCCAGCTCTCTGGATGCCTGATGATATGCCACTCACTGGTGGTCTCAGTAAGCCAGAGTTGGGCTGCTTGGATCCTAATGTCAACAGAGGAAAGATGGGAAAAATGCCATGCATGTTTTGAGAACATTAAACTGTACATAGGTAAAAGTCAGACTGAAGTTCAGTATAAATCAAAAGTGAAAACATTACATAGAAGAAATATTAGCACTGATGCTTCCAGTTCTTATCTAATATTTTCAGTAATTTACCCACATTTATTTTGCAAGACCAAGCTGATTGTAAAAATCAGTATTATACTGCTTACCTGTTGTTGTGGCACGCAAGTTGTAGGAGCTTGATATTCCTGTGGTCTTAAAGACAAGAGAATGGGAGAACCATCATCCATACATGCTGCTCTCAGTCATAAAAAGTGGGTTTAACAGATGTAACTGAAGATCAACAGAGCAAATCTGATCTGTTTATTTAAATACAAAGTGCTGTTAACATTTAGCAGATTACAGAGACACACACATATCAAAGCCTACCGCTTGGGCTGCATCAGAAGGTGCAGTGGTTTTCAAAGCCTCAGCTTGGGCTCTCTGTCTTGTCATTGGCAGGCCTGAGGCTGACGGCTCACTCTTTCCTGGAAGCATGGAGGCTGGCTTGTATCTCAACAGGTGTGATGCAGCTTTTGCAGGAGGCCAAAAGGACTTAGCGGCAGGTAGCGTCAGAAACGTTTTTCGGTCAGACACTATGTTTGATGGTATCTGGCCAACTGGATTGCTGGGTCCGCCTCCATACAGTTTTCTCTGTGCGCCCATGGCTTTGCCCTCCCCACATTCGGTGCTGGGGTGGAACATTTTCGAGTTCGGCATTGGCGTGGAAGTAACCAAAGCGTCCACCTTTAAATCTAAGGTGTCATCTAAATTGAATGTGTTTGCATTGTTGTTCTCCATAGCTATGCTCTGATGGCCCAGAGAGTCAGAAAGACTGTCTTTCACAGGCAGACTTGAGGGCGAACAACCCCCAGTCTCACGCTGATCAGCTCCAGAGGCAACCTCTACAGATGAACTGGCTTCAAATGTGCCCTCAGGGGTGCCAGTTGTCCCATTTTGCTTTGGCAGTTCAGGAGGGTGAACTTCAGAACTGTTCATGGTAGTGGTTGCATTACAGACTTTAGAGGGAGAGGGCTTGTCTAACGTATTCTGGTGCGTGTCACTTGAGTTTGTTTCTGACAAAGTTATGGTGCCATTCTGTTTAGAAGGTGGCTGACGATCAAAAGTGTTCTGGAGGCAAAAGCTCGTAGCACTGGCTTCTCCCAAATGTTCACTGGCCCTTGATTTTTGAAGAGCATGCCTATCAAAAGTTGCATTGTTTACTTCGCTTGAACCACTTGCTTTATCAGCTGAACTACTCTGATTCATAACAAGGGAAGTTTCAGTAGCATTCTTAAAATCTTTGCTAACTTGATCAGGAGCCATGCTAACCTGATCAGGAGCCTCACTCTCTGCTTTGGGGCTGTTTCCATTAGATGATGGGAGATCCAGAGTCTTATTGTGCGTGGAGGGCTCGTCAGTGGTAAATGTCTTGTTCGCAGACTTGGCAGCTTCTGGCCTTGGTTGTGGCTCTTCACCTGTCGACTCAGCATCATGGGTTGTAAGTAGCTCGTCGTTGTTAGCATCTGCAGTATTAGAGGTCTCCACAGGATTAATATAAAGCTCAGACGTGACATTTTTTAAACTGCTGTTACACTGCATATCAGAGGCAGAGGCAGATGCACACTGCATAGACATGTTGCTTGAGCTGCTTATGTCATGAGTAACATTAGCAGGATGGGTACAAAGTGAGTCTTCAGCTGAAGTTTGGCTGTTTAGCATGTTCTCTCCACTAGACTCAGAAGGAGATCCACTGTTTTCCAGAACACTACCCATAGAAATATCCCGAGTTACTTCCAAGGAAGCTTTGATGACATTTTCCTCTGAACACTTCTCAGATTGCTCACTTAAGGAACTTATGGTGTGGGTGACATTGCTAGTAAGAGTACTTGACAGTTCCTCACTTTGGGTCATGTCCATTTTGCCAGGCTCTGTGACGGTGTGTCCGCTTCTCTCAGATGAGGGCTTACTGTTTTCCAGATTATCCACTGGTGGATTATCCTGTTTGACATCCACAGAGGATGTTTGTACTCCTGGTGATGGTTCTGAATCATGTGTAACGTCAAGGAGGGTTATTTCTGGGAAATATCTGTCATCCAACCAGCGCTCAGGAGCATACATGCTCGCAGGGATGTCATCCATCTTGGCATCAAAGTCTGCACTAGTTGTCCAGTTTTGTTTTGATTCAGGGGGGTGAATTTCAGACCTCTTATCTTTAACATTAGGCTGGAGAGGACTGAGGGTCTCATTCTGAGGACAGGCCTTCTGAGCATTAATGCCTATATCAGTGGCAGCACTCTGAGTGGAGGAATGAAGAGTAGAAAATGTGCTCTTCGCAGTCTTAGTGGTCACAGGTGTTGTAGGCATGCTGTCAGGAAGAGCTGAATCATTTCTTGTCATCTGCATTGTGGAATCACATGTATCATTCAGGAGAGTCATTTCGGGCAAGTACTCATCATGCAGCCAGCACATGGGAGCATCCTTATCACCTGTTTGAATTTTTCCGGTTGAATGTGCTGTGGGAACACCAAGGGAAAAAGGAGGAACACTGAGACGAGCACCATTTCCCCGTTTTAAAGGCTCTGGAGATGACACTTTGTTGCCAATGTTTAGGTACTTCAGAATTGGTGTTAGAGCAGATTGGAGACCAGACAGCCGTGATCTTGTCTTGAGTACACCATCACCGCTTGCTGGAGCTGGGGTTGAAGCGGTGCAGGGATCTGAGAGACGCTTATTTTCTCCACTTGGCTGTGAAGAGGAATATCCAATCACATCTCCTAGTTGGACCTTGAGTTTTGACGTCCCAGCTGCAGCAGTGACTTCTGGTGGAATATTTTCTTGACATTCATCAACATCTGGATTTTCCTCAGTACATGAGGGTTGTACTGTTGTCTCGCTAGCCATAACAGTCAACCTCTTTTACACAGAAAGAGAAATTGTGATTTTCTTTTGTCTTTTTGGAAACACGATGTCACACTTGGATGTCTTGACACATTTTTCCAGTGTCCTCTCAGACTCTCTCTGCCTGTGGATTAAAAGACTCAGTGAATACAAAACATCTGTACTGTCACACTATTAGGTCATGTAAACTTACAGTAGGGCAACCAAAGTTATTGCAAGCGCTGAGATTTAGCAGGCGTGACTGGATTGATGTAGAGACACTGTCTATAAACATAGCATTTTAATACATGCTATTAGCAGATCTGTAAATAAATACACATCTTACACTTAAGTATTTGCCGTTTTGTGGCGATTTGCTTTCAAGTTATTTATCTATGACAGCACATGACGAGCAGCCGTTAGCAGGACGTTATGTACCACTGGAGCTGCTGATGAGTGGACAACCATTCATTACCAGTTTAACACGGTCGAAACGTAACGATAGCTGAAAATAATGGCTGCAGTGAAAAGAGAGGCCGCAGGTGGTGTGAATAACACACACGACATATCAGTCAGAAATGTCTCAAAAACACGTTAGCGATTTCAGGAAGGTCCGGGAACGAAGCTAAGCTAATGTTAACCTGCTGACGGTAACGTCAGCTACATTGGAAACCGTTTTCGACTTACCTGTGTCAACAGGCACTTCTTAGTGGATGCTTACGATGTGAAAGTATCTGAAGTAATCTGCCGGAGACTCGAGTCTCGTAAAATGAAACACATAGCCACTAAAAAAAAGTTAAGAAAACAGCTGTGCGCCGCTCTGGTTTTAAATATTAGTTTTCTTCAGTCTCATTGGATAGCTCCAACCAATCACAGCTCGAACTTCTTCTTCGTGTGTTTAAGAGCGAGTGGCGCCCATGCGATGGAACAACACTGACATCTACCGCCTTGATAGGAAGCTGTCATCAGGTCTCAACTCAAATGTACACCTAAATGCTAGGTTTCAGACAAACTAACCCCAGTATTGTTTCATAGATCTATATCAATGAGTACTGAAGCCTCTGTTCTCCTGAAGGTGTTTCTTTACTTTCTCACATAGAACATATATAAATGGATATTTTTCATTTAATCGTGCCTGTGGACATGTTGAGGCTACAGAGATGTCCAGATGTTTGAACTGTGCACAAGAGAGGAAACATTTGGTTTTTTTGGCTCAAATTTATTACAGAACGTTACCATGATAAACATCTCATTCTGTATTCAACACATCAAAAATAAAGCAATATGTATATTATATTCAGATATTTACACAATGCATCACAACTCAACTCTTCACTCTGTGGTTTTCTTCAGTTTGCTCTTCAGTTCAGACATGAGTGGATTTCCAAATCTGTAAAGACATTTGTAAATCAAGAATTAGAAGACCAATATGGCTCGTCAGTGCCTTATATACAGTGGTAATGTCAGTAGTCCTTGGGTTTTTACCCTGGTTGTTTTGGAGGCATCCATTTAGGCCTGCGTGGTGCCTCATCTTGTTTGGGAGCGTCTCTCGTCTCCTCCAACTTAGTCTCAGGTTCCTGTTGATGTAATGACATTTCAATGATGTATACAACTCAACATTAGAAGTTATTTTCAAAGGTTAGTTATAGTACCTGTGAGAGGGTGTCTGAGCTCTTTTCCTCTCTCGCCCCACGTTGCGTCTTTTTTAAAACAGGAAAACCTGCACCAAGCCCTGAAAAAAACAAAATGTAGGGATTTATTTAGAGATTAAAAGAATATAACCAGACCGAAAAAGCTCAGGGTAGTGTCTTTTCATGTGTCATACAGTAAGTGGCCTACCAGGCAGTTTTATTCCGATCCCCATGCCTCCCAGTGGCACACCTACTGGGACGTGGACTGGCAGACGTGAAGAGGGTGTTGGATCCACTGAGGGCATATTTAGCAGGGAACGGGGATCTTTAGGCGGTCTCACACGAGGGTTCTTGACAGCGATTCTCGATCTTTGCGGGGTGAAGTCCAGCGCAGATCCATCCACCTGCAATGCCAAATAAATTCATATCATCTCAGTAGGTTATGAATACTGATGTAACAGGACATTTTATGCTCAAATGTTATTTTGGAAACATTACCTCGATCTGATTTTCATATTCAGTTGTTGGCTGCTCTGCCCCCTCAGCCCTGTTCAGCTCAGGTGGTGATTCAGGAATATCTTTGTCCAGTGAGGGGGATTTCAGTAATTTCTTGGAATCAGTTTGAACATATTCTTGTGATGATATCAGCATGATATCGTCCTGCAAAGAAGCCTCTGAGCCACTTCCAGATTGTTCTGATTCAGCATCTTTGATGTCATCTGCAGAGTCAGACACAGAAACCTCAAGAGGAGCATCTTTAACTCTAGTTTCCTCATCTTTGAGAAAAGACTCTATTTCTGCCTCAGTGACTGTGCCTTCAGCGTCCTCCCCGTCAGCTCTCTTTGATAGGTCCATTACATCAGCATCAGTCTCTTCCTGTGATTCAGTTTTCATCACCACTGATTCAACTTGTTCTTTGTCTGTGCTTTCTTGTGATTTTTCCACTTCCTGAATTTGATGTTCAGTTTCTGATGATCTAGCTCTTGAATCATGGTGAAATTCTGTCTCAATGATAAAGTCCTCCCCTGTCAGATCTGACTGTCCAGACTCCACAGATTCAGGTCTGGGTTGGTGTTCAGACAGTTCAGAGGCATCTGCTGATTCTGACAAACTAGGCAACTTGTCAAAGCTGCCTTGAAACAACCCAGTGTCACTGTGGCTTGGCCCCCATTCACTGACACACTGGTCCAGAAATCCAGACTCTGTTGTTGATGAAGACATTTCTGTGTCAGTCAATAATCCAGATTCTCCTGAACTTGACTCCACAAGCTGCTCTTTCTCCTTTTCTACTTGCACCAATGGCAGCTCATGTTGTTCCTCAGGCTCTTGTTCCATTTTGGTGTCCATTCGTTTACTAGGCTCTGACTCTTCTTGTTGTTCCATGTCATTGTTGTCCTTTGACAATGCTGTCTGTATCCACAAGTCGAGGATTTCTTCCTCAATCACATCTTGACATCCACTGACTGGGCTTTGTATTTCTTCAGCATAACTACCCTCTGATATCAAAGCCATATCTTTTGGTCTGGACTCAGTTGTGAGAAATGTATCTGCTGCTTGCGTATCTGTTAAAATCTCCTCTTTGCTCACCTCAAATGCTTCATCTGATGGTAGATTTTTTGTCTCCAGCGACTCATCTGGACTTGATAATTCAGATTCTCCAAACAAAACAGTTGCAGTGTTTTCTGTGGTTAGTTCAGTTGCCATTCCTGCAACCTCTGAATTAAAAAACTCCATCTGCTTGTTGTTCTGCATTTCATCCTCTACATCTTCCTCCTCAGCTCCATAACCTGGTTCTTCCATATCTATCCCTGCGTCATGCATTTCTACAGTACTATCGTCAAGTAATTTAGGCTCAGTCTCAACTGACTCTTTGATGAATCCAGATTCAGTGACGTCTTCTAGAAAACTATGAGTCTTGTTGCTGTTTTGTTCAAAGTTCATGGTATCTGCTGATTCTTGACAGAAGTTTGACTCTTTCATCGTCTGTACTTTAACTTCATCTGTAAGTCCGACCACCAAATCCTCTGCAGCTATCACTCGTGTAGTCTCACAGCTACCTCCGGCAGAATCTTTGGAGTCATTTAACCCTTCGTCTGTTTCAAATTCAACCAACAGCTCTTCAGTCACACCTCGCAGCTCTGTTGTTGTCAGCTTGGTCTCATCTGTTACACCACCATGAGTCTCAAAATCTTTTTCTAAGTGTTCAATTCCCATTTTCATTGAGATTTCCAATAATTTTGCTTCTTCTCCCTCAAATAAGCGTCCCGGTTCTTCACTTGCTGGTTCAACAAGCAGCCTCTCTGTTTTTTGTGGCAATCCAGTATCTGTGAGGTGCAGTATTCCAGTTTGCTCCTTTTCAATATCGTCTGTGTTTACTCGTAACTCTTCCATATGCTCCCTGGGCGTTAAATAGTCTCCTCTCATGCCACTGTTTTGAGTGCTCTCTGGTTCTTTGCTCTCCTCCTCTTCTGGTAATAGGGTGGCGTGGATTTCCTTGCCATTTCCATTCCCTACTTCCAGGAGCCTTTGTGTTGTATTTTCACCAGGCTCAGGCTCATTGTTGTATCCAGGAACTCCCTCTTGTGTTTCCTCAGATGTCAGAGAAGTCAACCCCTGGGACACAACAACTGGGCCTTCACATATTCTCGGAGCAGTATTTTTCAACTCTCCACCTATTTCCTGTCCAGTCTCACCTATGGGTTTTACTGTAACTGAAGTGGCTGCACATGCTATTTCCATGTAACTTTCTCTGACGTCTTGTTTTTCAGAGGAAAGTCTCTCCTCCCCTCCTCGATCTTCATTATATAATCTGTCGCCCACCGAAATGTCTGCTGTTGTCGCACGAGAGTTTTCAACAATTTCTGCCCCATCAACAGCATCTGTTTCTCTTGTTTTGGTTCCAACTTCAGCCACATCCTCTTTTTCATCATGTGCAATTTCCACAGTGTGTAGCTTTGCCTCACCATTCTGCACGGCTTCTTCATTGTGTCTAACATCCTCGGTAAAAATGCTGTGACTAACCTCTGAAATTGTTTTGATGTCTTCCTCCTCCTGCTCTGGCTCTTCATCTATTTCCTGGTTGTCTGCAATCTTGTCATTATTGTCTTCTTCACTCTGTCCACTCTCCATTTCTTGATCATCATCCAGGGCCCTCTGAGTCTCATCTTCAGCACCAGCCCTGCTTCCCCCTCTTTCTGTGTCTTCACTTACTGTATCTTCTGCAAGATTTAGTGGTCCCACCTTTGCATGTTCTTCATGTTCATGATTCTCAGGTGTCTCGCTTTGTCCATGAGAGTACAGTTTCCAGTCGCTGTCCTCTTCTTTGTCCTCTTTTGTGCTTGCATCTTTAGCGACAATTAGTTCTACATCATCATGTTTTGTTTGGCCAAACTGATCCACATCTTCAGCAAAAAGGCTTCGACTGTTCTCTGAAATGGTTTTGATGTCTTCTTTCTGCTCTGCTTCTTCATCCACTTCCTGCTTGTGTGCAACCTCACTTGTATTTTCTTCCTTACTTTGCTCTTTCACGTCCAATGTGCTCTCATCCTCCTTTTCTCTTTCATCCTCAGCTTCATCACTGCTTTGAGACATCACCTGCGTTTGTCCATCATCCTCTGACACGCTAACTCTTTTTTTAAAGGTTATTTGTAAGTCATCCTCCAGTGCAGCAACACTTGGGTCTTCCTCTACGTCTCTATCATTGTCTGACAGCTCTTCATCGATTGAAAACACATTCTTATCTTGTTCTGCCCCCTTGTCATATTTGTTTTCATTTTCCAGGACCACCTGCAAAACACCACCGCTGTTTTCTGCTCCGTGATCCATCACTGCTGTATCCTCCTCATCCCTCCACTGCCTTGACCCCTCTGTGTGCATGCTCTGCTCATCTTCTAAACTAAAATCTGTTGTTGGGTACAATGTTACTTCAGTGTCTTTTGCATCCAAATCTCGCTCATCTTCATGGTGCATTTCATCGTCTTCTTCCTTTATTTGTATCTTTCTCATGGTTTCATCCATTTCTTGATCATCATCCAGGGCCCTCTGAGTCTCATCTTCAGCACCAGCCCTGCTTCCCCCTCCTTCTATGTCTTCACTTACTGTATCTTCTGCAAGGTTTAGTGGTCCCACCTTTGCATGTTCTTCATGTTCATGATTCTCAGGTGTCTCACTTTGTCCATGAGAGTACAGTTTCCTGTCGCTGTCCTCTTCTTTGTCCTCTTTTGTGCTTGCATCTTTAGCAACAATTAGTTCTACATCATGTTTTGTTTGGCCAAACTGATCCACATCTTCAGCAAAAAGGCTTTGTCTGTTCTCTGAAATGGTTTTGATGTCTTCTTTCTGCTCTGCTTCTTCATCCACTTCCTGCTTGTGTGCAACCTCACTTGTATTTTCTTCCTTACTTTGCTCTTTCACGTCCAATGTGCTCTCATCCTCCTTTTCTCTTTCATCCTCAGCTTCATCACTGCTTTGAGACATCACCTGCGTTTGTCCATCATCCTCTGACACGCTAACTCTTTTTTTAAAGGTTATTTGTAAGTCATCCTCCAGTGCAGCAACACTTGGGTCTTCCTCTACGTCTCTATCATTGTCTGACAGCTCTTCATCGATTGAAAACACATTCTTATCTTGCTCTGCCCCCTTGTCATATTTGTTTTCATTTTCCAGGACCACCTGCAAAACACCACCGCTGTTTTCTGCTCCGTGATCCATCACTGCTGTATCCTCCTCATCCCTCCACTGCCTTGACTCCTCTGTGTGCATGCTCTGCTCATCTTCTAAACTAAAATCTGTTGTTGGGTACAATGTTACTTCAGTGTCTTTTGCATCCAAATCTCGCTCATCTTCATGGTGCATTTCATCGTCTTCTTCCTTTATTTGTATCTTTCTCATGGTTTCATCCATTTCTTGATCATCATCCAGGGCCCTCTGAGTCTCATCTTCAGCACCAGCCCTGCTTCCCCCTCCTTCTATGTCTTCACTTACTGTATCTTCTGCAAGGTTTAGTGGTCCCACCTTTGCATGTTCTTCATGTTCATGATTCTCAGATGTCTCGCTTTGTCCATGAGAGTACAGTTTCCTGTCGCTGTCCTCTTCTTTGTCCTCTTTTGTGCTTGCATCTTTAGCAACAATTAGTTCTACATCATGTTTTGTTTGGCCAAACTGATCCACATCTTCAGCAAAAAGGCTTTGTCTGTTCTCTGAAATGGTTTTGATGTCTTCTTTCTGCTCTGCTTCTTCATCCACTTCCTGGTTGTGTGCAACCTCACTTGTATTTTCTGCCTTACTTTGCTCTTTCTTGTCCAGTGTGCTCTCATCCTCCTTTTCTCTTTCATCCTCAGCTTTATCACTTTCACTGCTTTGAGACATCACCTGCGTTTGTCCATCATCCTCTGACACAATAACTCTTTCTTTAAAGGTTATTTGTAAGTCATCCTCCAGTGCAGCAACACTTGGGTCTTCCTCTACGTCTCTATCATTGTCTGACAGCTCTTCATCGATTGAAAACACATTCTTATCTTGTTCTGCCCCCTTGTCATATTTGTTTTCATTTTCCAGGACCACCTGCAAAACACCACCACTGTTTTCTGCTCCGTGATCCATCACTGCTGTATCCTCCTCCTCTTCATGGTGCATTTTATCATCCTCTTCCTTTATTTGTATCTTTCTCATGGTTTCATCCATTTCTTGATCATCATCCAGGGCCCTCTGAGTCTTGTCTTCATCACCAGCCTTGCTTCCCCCTCCTTCTATGTCTTCATTTACTGTATCTGCAAGGTTTAGTGGTCCCACCTTTGCATCTTCTTCATGTTCATGATTCTCAGGTGTCTCGCTTTGTCCATGGGAGTACAGTTTCCAGTCGCTGTCCTCTTCTTTGTCCCTTTTGTGCTTGCATCTTTAGCAACAGGTAGCTCTACATCATCATTTCTTATTTTGTCAAACTGTTCCTCTCTGTCCTCAGATGCTTTGCCTTCACCACCTTCACACAGCTGGCTTTTGTACTCCGTGCTTTCTTCAACAGGCCCCAAGTCTATCTCTGTGGTGCAACTTTCCCAGGCAACAACTGGCCGTGATGAACTAAGCAGAGAGGCTTTCGCAAGAGGTTGTTCCTCATTGACACCCCTGCCATGAGTGTCACCCTCTGGGTGCCCACTGTCAACAGGCTCATTGCTATCTGCAGATTGCTGAGAGGCGATCGGGTCACTGCTCTGGGTGTTAGTGGGCTCTGGCCTGAGGAATCTGTTCACAGCTTCAGATATATAGGTCTATGAAAGACACAGAGAGAAAGAGGTGACTTACTTTCATATTACACAATGAATAAAACTTTGATCTATGCGTGTTAACATTTTTATCTCTTTGTCCATTGCAATTGCTACAACCAATTAAAATAAAACATACTTTTTGCACTTTTTCCTGATCATAGACACAGTGTGTGTTTGTTGTCTTTGTTCTACATTATTTTTTACTATAAACTGCATGGCCAAAATATGTTGACAGGCCCCTCAGAGCTAATCATGGAAAATACAGGCTGCAGCACATTGTAAAGTGCTAAACATATATTAGCCTTGAAACTTCCGGTTTTGCAAAAACAGTGTGGGGAAGGCCGTTTCCTGCTGTATGACAATGCCCTCATACATGACGTGAGGTCCATAAATGGTTTTCTAAGCTTATGCTGTGTTGTCTTGGCCTAGTCAGACAGCTGACCTCAACCACATCCTCTACAAGGATTAAATATGATTTGATTCAAAACTACAGTAATCATTCTCCTTTATTATTTGAAATAAGCTAAAATATCACTACCCACCATCTAAAGTTGGTGTGTGTAGATATTCACTACACATTCTGTAGCTATGGGGTAACATGGGCTTTTATTTAGAGTCACATACATGCAATATTGCACTTACATTCTTATACTTGCCTTTTCTGTTGAAATGCAGATACTGTCTAACATCAACAAATCTCCAAGACTGTACAAAATGGCACTAGTTGTATGTAAAATGCAGACACAGTTCTACTGGTAAACCACTAAAATGCATGCTCTGAGCAGCACAATGTGTCTTCTACACATACATCAAAATCTCAAAGTCTCAAAAGTTATTTGATTATGAACAAAATCTTTTCATGATGTTTTTACAAAGTAAATCATTAACCACAAGTCCCGTGTGTGTGTGTGTGTGTGTGCACAAACAAAAGAGAGAGGGGAGGAACAGAGAGGGGTGGTGAGAGAGAGAGAGAGAGAGTGGGGGAGGAGAGGTGACACACGGGCAGCGAGGGGTAACTTTGCAGCCACATTTCACTACTTGGAAACACGAAACTTACAACAGCAACAAGTTTTCAATCGCGGACACTCACCCAGACCGACCAGAAAGTCCTCCCCACCCTGGACACAGGACCGTCGGGATTGTCCATCTCCAAACGTCTTCCTCGTTGACTCTCCGGCCAGCTGACTTAGGGTGCCCGACTGTCACCGTGGCGGACACACACCTGAAACCCGTCTTTTCAGTTTGCAACTTGCACAAAACTTAACGACAAGCTGCACCCAAACGTGACCAGGTTGAGCCACTCGTTACGGCTCTGTTCCTCTTACTGACAAATGTCCGGTGTATCATTAAGAGGAAGAGGGTGATTAACGCAGCTGAATCACCAGCAGCATCAAGCCTACGTGTTGCAGTTTGCGGATGTGAGCACAGCCACAAAAACGTGTGACATCTCTCTTCACACAGGTCTATCATTGCTGCGTTCAGTGTCACACTAGAAGTAACTTTGATAGACAAACACAAGGAGCTCCTGTCAAACACTTCTCCACGACTAGCTTCACTTAGGAGACACATTAAATGTAACACAAAACCTTCATTAAAGGTTTGGTGAACTTAATATACAATTTCAGCCAGACGCGATTAAAGGATGTGCTCAAAACCAAACTGTCGTACAACTTCGAATAAAAAAATAATTATCGTTCAATTTATAAATAAAAAGTTAGAAATCACAACAACTGTCAGTTGAGTGCACTCAGGGGTCCTGACTGTATGGCCACTAGTTTATGCTAATATTAGCCTGCTCTGGTTGGTGTTAGCTAAAATTGGGACTGCAAACATATGTATTTAGCTAGCTTATGTTAGCAAGCTAGTTATTGTTGTGAATCTGACACTAGAGCCCAGTTGTTGACTTAAACATTGCGTCATCGAATTGTGTTAACAAGAGCATAAGAAAATAATAATAGTAATAAAATCCTGAAAGAAGCTTGCCCCCCCCCATTGGAAGCTACATTAGCTACTAGTAGCATCACACAGCAGAGTCTGTGCAGTCATGGTAACCGTGTCGAGATGATTGTGGGAAATGTAGGCACCAGGTATCAACCAGGAAGAGGAATGCATGATAAAGTAAACGCCATGTGATCTCTCTCTCTCTCTCTCTCTCTCTATATATATATATATATATACACACACACACACACACACACACACACACATATATCTTTATGTATAATATTATCTTGTTCTCTATGATATAAAACATACAAACTGTACTGTTGCTGATGTATATTGTTTTTTATTTGGCCTAGAATATGAAAGTTGTGAAATTTATAAAATATGTGTGACACTATGTTGAGGCGTTTAATGTATGCAGTGTGTATGTAAGTTGCTATTTTACAACAGTGGTAGTTGTGCTTTGCTTTTTCTCTGAGGAGGAAGTTCCACTGTAAACATCTAAATTACTCAGTTCCACCACACAGCACCTCCTCTGCACAACAGCACAGCAAAGTGACACTTCTGTGGTCAGTGAGTAGGAAAAAAATAAGAAAAAACAGAAGTTATTTCAGAGGCAGTGGTTGACCAATAACAGGTATCAGTCTGTCACAGAGCACTAAATGGTACAATAGCACAACAACCACTGCATGTTTACTTAAAGAAACGTCTCTCGGAAAAAAGGTTTATTTATTTATTTTATTTTCCAGTGGGAAAAAAAATCCACAGAGATGAATTATTATTGTAAAATGTTCTGTACAAAAATACGAGCATTTATAAAAATCATGGAGTTGGAGGAAAAAATGTAATAGATGACAGATCATAATAAATAAAGACTAAAAATGAGGCAAAACCATACTTACTGATCACATCAAAGGCAGTTGGATATTGCCAAAGCGGAACTAATACATTATATTTACTATAGAGACATACAGAATATTAGACATATGAGATATATGAGACAGTGTCAGTCTTCATGATGAAGATGTAATTTCCTCATTGGGCTCTGAAAGAAAATTCATAAGATCAAATTGAAGAACTAGACATGAGCAAACTTCCTGTTGAGAGCTTTTTTCTTGTGCAACAAACAACTGTTACCTCACTGGTAATCTTTGTCTAAATCTGAATCTCCTGCTGTATTTCCATACTAGCTCCCATCTTACTCTCTACAACTAGATGGTTTCATTGTTTTCAGTGTCTTACCTGTCCAGGTGCGATAAACAGGAAGCTTGAGTGCAGGGTGTGTGATCTCCACACACACCCTCAGCCGTGCTCTCTCACTTTCTTGGGGACCCTTCGTCAGGTTGACTCTGTTGATGTGCAGGGCACCTGGGTCTTCCTCTCTTTCTTTGTCACTGTACTCATCCTCCTCAGATGCTGTATCCTCATCTCTGTCAATGTTGTTATTCTCTCCATCCACTCTTTCATCAATGTATTCTATTCCCTCGGTGTCAGGATCTGTAACAGCAGCTTTTGTTTCTGTGAATTGACACCAGCAGAGAGTTAAGACCACACATTTCTGCGTAGAGTCTGTCCACAAATCATACTCCTCTTTAAAGATGCATCAGAATGGCCATGGTGTGGGGTTAGCACTGTAACACCTACTTACATATTTGTAAAAAAGAAGAGTTAACTCTGTAGAGCAATGTCCATGTCCCACCTCCGACCCCATAAATATGGAAGACAAACAATGCGTTCTCAGAGCACTTTGTTATTTTTCTGATAAAAACATAACATTCGGGACTGAACTAAAAGCAGCGGAAACATGTAGGAAGCTCCGCAAAAATCAAAAATCATACTGTTTTGAAAATGATTTGATGGCCCACTTGCAATACCTTCTCAGCCCACCGGGGGGCTGCGGCCCACAGCTTGGGAATCACTGCTGTAGAAGGTACAGTATGTTGCATTTGTGATCTCGTACAATTGTATATAAAATAAAAACACCACAGGAAAATTACATCAGTTTAAAACTGCGCGTCAGTAAAATAGAGAGTGTTGCAAAAGATAGACCTACAAAAATGGTTTAAAAAAAAAAAGTCACTGTATTTAGGATATTCTGACTTTCAGTAATAATTTTGAATCTCCAATATATATGTTGGCTCTTACTCTTCCCATAATGCAACAGGAAATATTTTCATATGATGCTTCCTACTAACCTCGTGCTCTGAGTTTATGGCACAGGTAGACATTGAACTTCAGCCAAAATAACCTTAATGACCATTTTACAAACTTTCCTAGCAATTCACCATCAGCAAGTCATTTTGTATCACCAAAGATGCACGTACACAAGAAAACGTATATGTATATGTATATTTATATGTATATGTAAACAATAGATGAATGACAAATACTTATTGCGCGCCCATTCTTGTGTTTCTCCGGCTGTGTCTTTGTCTGGCTTGGCAGGCTTGTGGACCTCTCCAGGGCGCACACGCTCTTCAGCTCCCTCTGACCGTCGTCTCCTATCTCCTCTGTTTCACTGGACACCAGTGGTGAGAGAGTGGGCCCTCCAGCCGCCCAGAGTAATTTGACCTTTGGGTGACCTCCCTTCAGCAGGAGAGAGAACACACCGACCCCTTCACTGCTCCAGCAGATGGAGATTGACGGAGGAATGGAGGGAGCAACTAAGGGAAAATAAACGGGAAGTGTTAATTCATGGAAAGTTTAAAGTGGGTGAATTTGTACTGTTATTTTCTACAGCTTCTTCCTTATTTTATAGAAATCTTTTAAAGGACAAAGCTGCTGACAGTAAAAATTATTAATACCAATGTCAGCATTTCTCCAGTGTCTCTCAATGGGCTCTTGGAGGGAGCAGTGCTCCACTCTACAGACGATCCCTCCTCTTCTGTCCTTCTTCTCCTGATTTGTCGCTCTTCTCCTCAGAGTGGCTGTGGCCCTGTAGACCCTAGGATGAGCCTGTACGGGGCCCCACATCTCTCCTCCCTCGATCACCTCCTCCTCTCTGTCATCTTGCTCTCCATCTCTGAGCTTCAGCCATGTGACTGATATGTTTGGAGGGTAGAAATCGGTGATTTCACACCCCAGGGTCAAAGTCTGATCTGGGGAACAAGTGGAGTCGATGATCTCGGACACACACGGCTTCTTGATGAAGCCTAATTGGGATCAAACAGAAAATGAAGCTTTAATCTCTTGAAATATTATTTTAAACTTAATGTCATTTTTCTCTCTTTCTTGCCTCTGGTTTCACGGGTGACTGGCTGCTTCAGGGCAATGTGGTGGACACTGACCCACACTTTAGTGCCTCCCTTTTCCAGTTCACTTCGGGGCAGTTTACATTGGCTGTAGGCTGAAAAGTAGCCCTCCGAGTTGGGCCGTGGGGAGGACGAGGCCTGGGAGGCCACAGGGCTCAGCTCGCCCCCCTGACAGAACCAGCGGAAGGTAATAACGTCGGGATGGAAATGTGATGCTCGCACTGTCAGACTGATGACATCTGGAAGACAGGAATATTAGGGGGCAACCTTTTACAACCAGGATTTATTCATTTACTTTATTTTTTCTTTTGAACTTCAACACAGGAAACATAGCCTCACCTGGGTCATTTGCTGTCTCAGCCAGCTGGATCTCTGATACTTCAGGAACAGCTGGGGGAGGAAATATACAAAACTTTGTATTGCAGATGTGAAAATTACACAAAAGTAGGGGGAAAGTAAGTGAAATAAAAAAAATATATTTTCTTACACAGAATAGTAAACTTCTCAGACACCCTCTCCACCATAATCCTGTCCTTGCCTATGTAGGACACCTGACACTTAAACACCGCTGCCTTGTGGATTGAAATCTTGGGGATAAAGGTGAGCGCGGAGATCAGCTGTTGAGTGCCGCTTCCAGATGAGTGCAGTGGCCCCTGAGTGTGCAGCTTGTAGTAACCCATCTCGCCTCTGGAGGACAGCAGAGGACCCTTCTCTGATACTGGGGAGGTGAGAGTTAGGCCGTAGGGCAAATGGATGGTGGTTAGAGGGTTATAGAGGCAGTTAAAATTAGCTTTGGAGGTCCCTATGTGTGTAAGGTTGTAAAATGTTAGCAGAATTAAAGTGTAAAAGAGAAAACATGGTATGTTTTAGGAGTGGTATAAAAGATATTTCATGTGCCATCATGCACACATCTCAATATATCATTGAAGAACATCAGTCCAAACACAAGCTAGAGCCAGTAGCTAGCTACTTACCACCAGACTGGATATAGGTGGAAACAGCAATAGTATCCAGCTCGCTAAAACACTATACCCGGCCTCTGTACATAAAATGTGTGAAATAATATGTATAAAACATATCTCTCTGCTAGGTGTTTTGCAAACTCACCCTGGTGACAAGTCATTTTGCTCAGTGAAGAGAAAAACTTCAAATCAAACTACAGTTATGGTGTTTACCTCTGGGTGAAATATGCAAGCCAAGATATGTTTTGTAAGACTACATCACTACATCTGCTAAAATCAAAGAAGTACATGTAAGTCAGAATTCAAGGTAAATATCTGTGACATTGTGCATGAGCTTGTGACTGCTGATTAAGGCCAGTGCTGATCAAGAGGTAAAAGAAGTATTCATCAGTAGCTGCTGGTTATCTGTGTGTGTATGAGCGCTCATACCTGTGAACGAGGTGTCAGAGATAGGGGTGTCGTTGAGGAACCATGCAGTCTGGACTCGGTCCACCCTCCTGCCTTCAATGCTCACTGTCACTCGGCCCTTTTGGCCTACAACCACGCGTGGAGGGAGGATGATCCCAGACACACTGAGAGACTTCTGCTTTTCTGAGTCGGTGCAACATTACAGGAATGAAATAGTGAGGAAAGGGTGCTGAGCTGGCAGCTGTTGTGTAACACGCTATAATTTAATCTTCCTTTGTATTGCATATTTACAGTTTTGCTAATTAAGCATGGTAGCTCAGTGAAATAGGGTACTGCCCACACTGGTTAAGTGCAAATATACTTGAATAAAGGGCCAATTTTGCTTTGATGGGAATGGTTTTAAATTGAAACCAAAAGCTTAAAAAATGCCAACAACGCAGTTTTATTTCTCTAAATATCTGAATAGCTGCAACTGTGGTATCTTAAAGTAGTTTTCAAGATTTTCAAGACCACATGACAGGTTCAGACTCACCATCCCTTCTCCTCCAGGAGAAGCCAAAGCAGAGCAGGAAGACAAGCACTATTGAAATACACATCATAGCCACAGATGCTTTGGCTGATTTATTCAACACTGGAGCCACATCTAACAGGAAACAGTGAGAGAAAAGACACGTGAGCAGGATTCCACTGAAATCACAAACCTGTGCTTGGCAGTCACAGTTCAAACACCAAGAACAAGTTGTACAAGTTGGAAACAATTATGAAACCTTCTGTGAAAGCGGCACAGCAGTATGGTGAAGTAACAGATTGTCAAGAGGCATGTTATGTCGTCAGTTGTACCGTGGAAAATGTTATATGAGCGTGTCAAGAATTTCGTGGTATGTTTTACCCTGTGGATCCAGTGTCTCCAGGTGGGCTGAGCCGCTGACTGGGTGCACCACCCCAGGTTGGTTTACTACACACTCCACTTTCCCACCTTGCTCCCTCTGCTCTGGGCTCAAAGTGTAATAGTGTCTGGTTCTGTAGGTCCCATCTGGGTTTTTCTCAGTAGTGGGGGGTTCAGGGAGTGTGGTGCCATTCTGAACCCAGGACACAGACACTTCCTCTGGGTAGAAACTCTCCAGGTCACAGTGAAGAGTGAGAGGAATGTCCCTGGAGTGTGGTGGCACAACAGAAAGCCTCACAGAGGGGAGATCTGACAAAAAAGTATTGAAAACATTTGTTGTTGTCGATGTTGTCATGGTTTTTATCATAATTGATGAGTATCTTCGTGCCACTCACAGGTGATGTTTAGTTGGAAGTCCACCTCATGATAGGTGCCATTGTGTAACACTTTGCAGCCAAACGTGACATTCTGGTCCTCACGGGAGGGGAAGAAGGTCAGATTACCCACAGCCATGTAGTGACCATCTGGAGTCAGTTCACCTTCAACCTGGGTGGGAGGCTGGATCATTTGCCCATCTCTGGTCCAGGAGAAAGAGACAGGAGGAGGGTAGAAACCCTCTGCATAGCAGTTCAGCTGGCTCTCTGTCTCTAACACCACCCACTGCTCAGGGACTGAGATAGTAGGTGAAGCTAAAAAGGGAAGAGGTGGAAGAAATTCATTTGAAATATGTGACATAAGCAATGAAAGCTACAAATCTGAACAGCTTAACAAAGACATACCAAATGTATCGTTACTGGAATGTGCCTTTATGGAGTTGTAATGGACTGTGCACTCCAGACTGGATCTGAGGACAGTCAGTGAAAAATCTCCGCTGACCAGCTGATTGACGTCCCAGCTGAAGCCTTCCTCGGAGCCGTCACTTATCCAGCTGACACTGAGTGGAGACTGGTCAATGTTGTCTCTTTTTACAGAGTCAGGAAACGTCACATTGCAGGGGACGATTGCATTTGTGTTCGGCCTGGCCTGAATTTCACCCGGACATACTGAAACCAGAGAAAGACCGTTCAGATTGATGTCACTGGGTGAACATACCTTTAATATAAGGTTATAGAAAAATGTTATGTCACATTTTTAAGAAGTTCAAACATTCATCTATAATTTTACTTGTTAAATAACAGTCTTCCTCCTTTTTGGAAATAAAAATCTGAACCCATAAACAATAAAATCCACTTTTGTTCAGTCACATACTAATTAAGCTATGATGTTAACACACGCTGCCAATCTGCATTGTAAATATATATATATAAAAAAAAACCTCCTTATCTTATTTTAAAGTTTTCCACTCATCTCACAAAAACTGCCATTTGAACACTATGCAAACAAAGTGCAGAGAGCAATCATCCAGATTGATTATTTAAATTGCGACACTTCAAGTTTAAATCAACAATGACAAGGAATTTTCAGTCAAAGGCTCGAGTTTCATGAAATTTTCCATTTCACATTCTTTCTTTTCATCCCTCATTGTAAATCAGTAATCTCAGTATACCTCAAAGAATCAGTGTAAATAAAAAGCCTTTCAGTCAGGTCCCGCAACCCAATCAGATTAATTAGTAACTAGTACAATAAATACTTGTTGGCAGCTATGGAGGCAAGCAATAGAAAACTTGTGTTTATGTTCAAACTCTTGTCAAGTGTGATAGATGGTCTGACCACAGCAGCTTGACAAGGAAAAGAATGAGTGTATTTTTACAAATGAAAGTGCAACACTGATACAGACACTGATTCAAATGTAATCTATAGATTGGGAGTGATTCATTATTTTCAAACATGAAGCCTACATCAAAGCAGAGAAGCATTAATTATGTCTGGTTGTTGGCATATACTTTTCATTGCTTTTTCTTATCATCGTATCTTCTAGACACAATACTATACAAAGTAGACAGAAAGGAATGACATAATTCTCACTTCATGTTTCAGTTCATTATTAGACTGAGTAAATGGATAATGTGGTTATACAATGTGCAATCATGTATATAGAAACGTCTGGTATCACAGCCAGACTGGAGTGTAGAGGTTTGAGTTATTGGATGAAAAACCAAACCGTCATTATTCACACTGACTCAACACTGATCCAAATACCCCATACGCCCAGTATTTTTCATAAAGCCATCCTATTCACTGATGTGCAGCATCACTCACACCGGCCTAACACCACAAGAGATAAAGCAACATCATTATATAAAAAAAATAGCAAATACCTCACTTCCAGTTTTCACTTGATCTATACTGATCTTATGCATACTTGCATTGTACCAAATTCACCAAGCATCAACGCCAAATAATGGTCAGGTGAATGTTGACACTGTCGCTGACATGTCTGAATATACCCAACATTCACCATCTGCACTTTTACATTTTGAATTCCACCTCATTCACAAGATCCCAGCAAACGAATGATTTGCGATCAGATTTAATACAGTGCAGCATTCCTGTTTAAAGCCACCAATTCTCCACCTGAGATTGCTCTGCATCAATATTTAATCTAAACTGGTCAGAACTGTTGAACTGGTGAAGAAACAGCAATGAGGCCTTTGTGACTGGCCTGTGAGCGCAATGACACAATACTCACCATGCTTTATGAGAGTCAAGAGGACGACACGGACGAGGACTTTACACTGCATGGCCAGGCTTGTCTTGAGACCAATGTCTTATCATCAGGCCCTTTTGCTGTCTTATATAGAGCTATGTGATGACAGAGGGCGGGCTTATCCTGCCAGATGGATAATAAGAAATATTGTCCCTGGGCCTCACAGGAGTGTGAAAGGAGGCCCTTGATATGTGTCCTCCTAAATAAGCGAACCCTAGTGGACCGATAGAGCGAGAAGGAGAGGGAGGGAAAAGGCAGTTTGATGTGCAAGGGACACACAAGTGAGGGAACTGGCCACTTAAAATTCAGACGGGCCTCAGGCCAAGGTTTTGGGGCTACTTTACATTGGTGCAGTGTTGCCGTGAACAAACAGAGAGGGTAATCCCACTGAGCTTATGTGGGCAAACACTGAAGCGAGACTACAACTCTTTTCTATCTGGGGAAAAGTTAGTGTGCTGTTGCATTTAAGAGAAAAAAAAGGATAAAAACAGGAGAACGACTGTTTTTTTTCTGTCTGTATAAGGCCTCTATGTTTTCAGTCAGCTGCTGCTACGATCCATCCCACTGGGTGAGGTTAATTTTTAACCAGATCAAGTGTTTGAAGTTTGAGGAAGAGGTGTTGCGTGTTTCATCCCCCTCTGAATATTCATTAACCTGATTATCTGTTTAAACTGTTTGACTTTAGACTTTAATTGATCTTAACACACACATCAGTCAGTGAACACGGGTTAATTTCTTATTTGGAGACCACACAGGATCTCTGCGTCACTATAGTGAAGTGTTTTCTCTGACACTTCTATGTTCTGGGTTGTACTTTGCTTAACATAGCAACAAAGGCGAGACTTCAAAGTGCTAAAAAAAGAAAAGGAAAGTGATTAATGTGTTTCATTTCCCTGTTTGTGTTTGGTTCTCAGCAGTCAGACCTAACTTTAACGGACTGAACATTCTCGTTTTCTCACCTTTCTTACTTGGACACTTGCCCTTATTTCATGGAAGATTGAAGAGCACTTTATGCAGGTTGGGGAGGAACAACAGCAGAGGGAAGGATAATACTGACATCATCCATGGCGTTAGAGCAGGGGTGGGGAACCATGTGCCATGGAGAGCCATGTGTGTGCAGGTTTTCCCTTCAACCAAAGACTTCAACAGGTGATTCCACTGACTAACACACCTCTGTGGCTGAAGGTGTGTTAATTAGTGAAATCACCTGTTGAAGTCTTTGGTTGGAAGGAAAACCTGCACACACATGGCTCTCCATGGCACATGGTTCCCCACCCCTGCATTAGAGCATGTCAACACAATGTCCCTGTCATTTTGAAATATGACAAAATCGCATTTGACTTGAAGACAGAAACAAGACTAGAAGTCAAAAATTGAAGTTTGACTTTCATGGACAAATGTCTAGTTGGTCAATTAGTGCTTGACACAACAATTCATATATTGGCAATTTCTACAAACACAATTTATTTTATTCCAGAAAATCTCTGCCCTCACATTGTCGGATTCTGTTCTACACGTTTCTCAAACAATAATTCAGCGTAAAAGTTAAGGTAACAACAGAGCAATGATTTATTAGCTACATGGACTAAAGATATTCAGTAGCTCTCCCTGATAATAAAGAGATTTTGCTTTGATTGTTGTTACCTGGAAGGAACTCTGACACAATAAATGACATGGTTCATGGTGGTTTTGTTAAATGGCCGGCTGTACTACACTCTGACAGGCTACATACCAAACGAAATCACATCAAAGTATTTCAATAACATCTGTCCCAAATGAGTTGTTTGTAATGTACTACTTTGTCATTTATTGTTGAATGTGCGACTGTAAGCGTGTATATGTGTGTGTGTGTGCTGTTCGGGTGTGGAAGGGGTTGTGTTATTAATTGCTTTTATTCTGTAAAGCACTTTGTGTTACATTGTTTGTACAAGTGCTATACAAATATTGACTGACTGGAAAAGTAAATGAATATTTCATTGTTGGTAAAATATGATAATATGCCACTTGTCAACCTGCATCTGTTTTGCTTCAGGGAAGCGAGGACAGCAACTGATTGTAGACTTTTACGTACAAAGATTAACCATCACTTAAAGGATTCGACTGCCATCAACTAAGCTGTTGACATGACGTGTTAATTATACATAGACTTGGCTTTCAAAAGAGAGAAGAGAGGCAGATATTATCAGTCTCTTAAGAAGTAAATTCCACAGAAATTAGTAAAGAGTAAATCATTCATTATATACTTTCTGAGTTAATTGTATAGACCACAGGTAAAAATCTGATGGCTAATGTTGGGGAATAGTGAACTACAACTGACCAACAGTGGCAATTCATCACCATTCAAGAAAAACTGATCTGAGACCTAATCCTTTTTATCCTAATATATTTCCTTTAATCCTAATATACCAAACTACTGACTACTATTGACTGTTCAAACAGTAAAAACCTAAAAAGTCAGTGTTTTTCTTACACTATATCATTGGGAGATCTCAGGGGGTCCACAGAGCTTTGTCTGTCCTGAGGTTGTGACATTATCAAAATTATATTTGTGCATATTAAAATCTTCGACACAAGCGGGGGGGAGGTTCAAGAGAAAAAAGGATGGGAACCACTGCACTATATGATCAGCAAAGAGACATCAGAGAGGAAGGCGATCTTCCTTTAGATTGTGTTGCTGATAGGTTAGGGAGGAGTTATGAACCACATGTGGGAGTTTTTTTAACAGCAGCTGAATTAGCAAGAGTTATCATCCTGTCCTCGGTATGCAGACAAGGGGATTTAAACTGAAATGGCTGAAGTGAAAATAGTTGGCTTTTGAAAATGCTGCTTTTGAAATGTTAACAATGACCTGGACGAATGAGAACATTCACAGACATGCTTTTGAAATGCCACAAGAAACCACCCATTAATGACAAAGGGCCCCTTTAGACAGACTGATTAACACTGCTGCTTGGCGTGTTCACATGCTGTGTCTCTGACATCGCAGTTTAACGACATGTTTCAGTATCATTGTGGGAGCTCAGCTACATTCATATTTGCATAGTCATTCAATTTGTTTCTTTACTCTTTGCCATTTTTCTGTGGTAAACCAGTGGTTCCCAGCCTTTTTTGCCACGTGGACCCCCTTGTTGATGATTCTCCAAAAGTGGTCATACAGAACGTAACATAACTGACTATGAAATGAAATTCATTTTAACTTCTCTCTTATGTTTGGGAAATGTTTTTTCTTATCAAACAACATCAAACAAATTTGATGCTATATCATATATTGAGTAAACAAAAAGAGTAATAAATAAATAAAAAGAAAAGACATGCTGTATACTGGTATCTATTTTGGGGAATCAAAGTTTGGACTATGAATGTACAACATAATTCCTACTGACTATAGGTACTGACCAATTTTCATCATAGATACCAGCTGCCAACCTACTATAACAAGTTTGAGTAGGTGTGGTTGTGATTATAAATACCCTGGAGGTCTAGACAGAGACAGAGCAACTGACGAAGGATAGACTTGTGTGTTTACTGGAAACAAAACGCTCAGCATGACAGCCGGGACTATAGCGATCCTCTGTGCACTGACAGTCCTGACTGGGCAGGGTAAGTTGTCCATTCATTACAACTTCACAACCAACATTTCAAACCGTCAAACTATCTTTTCTAAGATTCTGGTGTTTGATTTTGTACGTTGTTTAACCATATTTTTGATGGTGGTGGACAAGCTTTTTCTTTTTTATTATAATACACTTTTACAGAACTTACAGAATCAATGTGTTTTAATTAGGTCAGTTCTTGAAAACCACAAAGAGAGCTGTTGTCAGGTGGTTAGCAACTAACAACATCAGCTGTTTTTTAAGAGGCCGGCTTATTGTAATGTCTTGGCTCTTCACTAGACTCATACAGGAAGATTTCATTATCTTCACTGCAGCAGTCAAGAATGTGTCATTTCTAACATGCATCAGTTCCTACAGGTGAGACATGTCTGTGTGTCTGTCTGTCTCTCTCTGTGTCTAGATAATAAAGCCATAATAATGTAAGGACCTTTCTGTCTCTAGTTAAATATTAAATAAACCCCTTCCTGGTATATGTATTGATTCTCATCTTCCATTTATTCCCCTTCTACTTACTTATTTGAAAACCAACTATAAAATATGTAAAATGATGGTCATTAGATTATAACCTTTGAATTGAATCAACTCTTTACCATTAAAAGTTCAGCAGGAGAATATCCACCTATGCTGGCACAGCAACCAGGAAATGCGGCGTAAATCTGCACCTACAGGAAATTATGACCACAAGTTTTGGAACAAGCCCAACAACATTCCCATATGTAGGCTGGCACAATCGCACATAAAGCCTCACCTACCCAAACAGGTCAAGCACCATTCAGCTTGGGAACATTGGGGAACATTTAACATATATTTAACAGCTGCGACGAGACAAAGATACAGGGTGTCATATCATCTGCCTGAATGGCAGACACATAGGACTGAGATGAATCTTGCAAATGACAATTTTACTGTGACAGTTTGAAACATTCAGTTTTAGTTTGGGGTGAACTGACAACTTGCTCTTACTAAGTGTCAATATTCGATTATCATGGCGGCACGGAACTAAAACAAAGTGGTGAAGTGCGTTCACAGCACTGAATGGACAGCGCACACAACACCTCAGAGAGAGTTTAAGGAAGCAGCTGTTGACTCCAATGCCACCTTGTGGTTAAGGTTAAACATCACTGCTACACTTTCAATTCTCCTGCACATGACAACTTTTGCCTGTTTTAACAATTCAACACACACACTTTGAGAAATACAGACTGAAGTGACCTTTTCATCTCTCTTCTACAGCATCAAAGGCTCAGGGTAAGTGCAGTCAGATTTCATATATTACACACAGCCATGTGAACGCTCAGGTAACAAACTAATTACTGTGAGAGAGCACCAGCCTACAGAGAAGAGACATTTTAGCTTCACAAATGAATCAGCCTGACTCATCTGTATGTACTGACACAGTTGTGTATCGTCTGTCAGACTGTGGCAGTGCACCTCTGAACACACGGATAGTGGGTGGTGAGAACGCCACAGCTGGGTCATGGCCCTGGCAGGTCAGCATACATTATCTTTTGAGTCACATATGTGGAGGGACCCTCATCAACAACCAGTGGGTACTCACAGCAGCCCACTGCATCCCAGAGTAAGACAAACTCATGCACATTCAACACTATCACATAACCTTCACCATAAAAGTCTGCTGCTCTGTCTCTCCCCAGATCTTGTTTCATACAACCGTCAGCTCCTTCACACAGAGTTAAAAAACCTGTGCTCAAAGAGACCCTACAAGGAAACGCACCTTTCTGAACCATGATAGACGAATTAACCCCTCGCGGTTGTCACTACTTTCGTGACAAACAGTCCACCGCAGCAGTGCTGACCATACTGAGCTATTAATGAGCCTAACCCAAGGTTTAATATGCAATATGAGCTGTCAGAGCTCAGACGGCGGTTTTGAAAACTAAACATCTGCCTGTCTGCCTAATATAACACCAGTTGCTAGTAAACCAGGTCACTGTGAAAAAAATGACACCAGAAAGGTCAAACATTTGGTGGATGACATCTACGTGAGACAGGCTTATCATTTCTGCCAATCACATCACTAGGCCACAGAAGTGCATGTTGTCCTTGTTGTACAGAAAGAAAAAAATGACTGAGACAGAATTGACAAACTACAATCACATGCTTATTGAATAACTCGAGGAAACAGTCAAGTTTCAGATGTGCTCACAATCTCCTCTTCTGATCCTGAGTTGAATAATGGTCAGAAAAGTTTTTTGAGTGTCAATATGTTAAAAAGTCCAAAAGTGTTCAAGTATAAATCGGAGCAGACGTTTCTGCTCCAAGGACGGACATCCCAAAAACATAAAGCCAGCCATGGCTGCAGTAGTAAATTCCACAAAATCAGTCTGAATTGGGGTGCTGTTGAGCAGGCGCCCCATATGCAGAGGCTACAGCCCTCACTGCAGCGGGCCCTAGTTTGATTCCTCCTGTGACCCTTTGCTGCATGTCATTTCCCCTATCTTTGCTTCCTCATTTCCTAACTGTCCTATTGATTAAAGGCAAAAAGATCCCAAAAAAATACTTAAGGAAAAAAAAAATCAGTCATAATTAGAGCATACTTACCGCTCAATATTCACTTCCTCTCACAAAAGGCTGGGTATTTGCTGGACGTCATTTTAAACCACAATTCCTAAAAAGGACTGTGCAGTGAGGGGGGAAACAGTAGAGGAACCAAGTGAAACCAGCAGCCAGTAATAGATTTAAATAAGGAACATCTACTTTCTGGACAATTGTGCTTTAACCTAATTAAGGAAGTGAAATTTACTGATTCCGATAGACCTTCAACTTAGTATGTGAGCAAGAGGCTCTTTTTTTCTAACCTCCAGCGACCTAACCGCACCTAATTCCAATTTCCTTTCTATCTGTCGCGATAAACCTTATCACACTTAACATGATGCAGCACTTCTGCATTTTATTTTAACAGTTACTCATCACAGCTGTTGTTCATACCTTCCTTATTGTGTCTTCTGTCTCCGATTCTCACACCCCCAGCACACTAGATGTTGTTTCACCAAATGTGAATTGGTCTCACATGAGTGTTTTCACTGATAAATCTGATAAATGAGCCACTGCATAACTGATGTTGAATGATTGAGTATAAAAAAGATCAGGCAAAGGTCAGACAGGCTGTCCTGCAGACTGCTTCCTCCCTACACAGACTGACACCGACTCTTGTTTTCAATGCAGAAGCACAGTTAACAGATGGGTTCTCTACCTTGGAAGAGAGACTCAGAGTGGACCTAACGTTAATGAGGTGACCCGCACTGTGTCTCAGATCATCATCCATCCTGACTACAACAACACATTACTTAACAATGACATAGCCCTAATGAAGCTCAGCACCCCTGTCAGTTTCACCGAATACATCAGGCCCATCTGTCTGGCGAGCAACTCCAGTCAGTTCTACAACTCCACCCCCTGTTGGGCCACGGGCTGGGGCAAACTTGGAAAAGACGGTGAGTATCCTTTATTCCATCAGCTTGTGTCACTGGATGCAGGTGAAACATAGAGACCACATTTCTGCAAGGGACACATGAAACTTGATTTTTATTTCAGTCTTAGTTTGAACTATCATCATCTAAATGCCATTATCAATTCTGCTTATCGATCTCTTGCTTTATAAACACCTTAATGAATTCCTGTGGGTTTTACAGTACAGTAGACCTATACAGGATCAAGATCAACACAGTTACTGCTTTCACAACAGATGTCGTGCGACAGTCATCCTCTTTTCTCTCATTGTCTGTCTAACCCCTCCCCTGCTCAAAGTCTCTGTTTCTCTATCACTGACTCAAACAAACTTGGGACTTTTTGTCTGATAGATGATCAGCACCAACACAAAAACTGTACTCCCTCATTAATATCAACAGACTACTAATGACCTTGGAAATGTTTTAAGTCATAGGTGATTAAATCCTTCACCACCCTCTCATTCTGCTTTGGTGCACAGTGAGTAGGGGTTGCATGGCAGACAAGTGACAATAAAACCAAAGGAGTGAGGTTGTGGACTGCCCTGCAGCTAATGTTTTCACACTTACATGAAATCGCTGTGCCACAGACACCACATGTTCAGCTAAGCACTTCAGTCTTCTTGAAACTAGGCCACAGTTTGTTGGCCTCTGACTCCTGTCACTATCATCACCATCACTTACTTGATGTCTTTCTTCTCATTCGCGCTGACTGTTTCTGAGAGTGTAATGTCATTGCTTTGAAAGGCTAAAACAAGGCACTGATAGGGGAATTGATAAGGTAATAGGCAAACTAATTGACTGATGATTGATTGATTCCCATCCCTACTTTGTGGGATACTGACAACGAAAGATCGTATACTGATTTCATATCATCTCTCCTGCAGAGCCCGTGCCAGATAGACTTCAGGAGGTTCAGATTCCTGTTATTGGAAACAATGAGTGCAGCTGCAATTATCTTCCAGTAGAGGAGGCAAACATCACTGGCAACATGATCTGTGCCGGGCAGGAGAACAGGGGAGCATGTCAGGTGAAAATGATACTTTATCTCATGTACTCTGGACTAATCACTCACTGATGTGCTGTCACATACACGTCACTTCACAGAAACAGAAGTGTGATGACACATCAGATATACTGATTTCGTCAAACACCTACAGGAAAACGTCAAGAAATACCAAACCCTCACCCTTATTCTCCTGTATAATCACTGAGTAAAATTCAGTATACCCTTCATCACCAATTTTAGCACTGAGTTGTAACGAACAAGAAGAACTTATATGTTTTTATTATCAAAAACCTACAGTCATAGGAAATGTGGTAGGCTAAGCTTCACGAGACTTATTCTACACATACACTGATGTTAGCAGTGTCACTTGACTGGTATGTTTTGCATCATTCAGGGCGACTCTGGTGGACCTCTGCAATGCAAACAAGGCTCAGTGTGGATTCAGGCAGGCATTACCAGTTTTGGAGTACCTTGTGCCCTGGCTGGGCTCCCTGAGGTCTACACACGAGTGTCTGAATTTCAGACTTGGATCACAGATCAGGTGGCTGGGTCCAGTGTGGGCTTTGTGACATTCAACTCCACAGGTGCCAACGTCGACAGCAGCTTCCAGTGTCGTGCAAACACTACAACAGGCTCAGCAGGCCCAGCTACCTCCACGGCATCACTCCTTGTGTGCATCTTTGCGCTCCTGCAGCACCTTTTTGCTCTATAGCAAAGTTTTGCAAGTTTTTTGTATTTTTTTCTTTGTATTTGATTTTGTCCTATGGATTCGGTTATACAAACTTAATTTAAGCAACGTTAAAGCTGTTGGTGTTATGACTTGCACTGCAATGAACTGAAAGTGTGTTTTTGTCACAGCCACGATGGGTCATTCCCAAATTCACTATCATCCATTGCACAATTGCATGCTGTTTACACTATATATGCTAAATAACAGATATCGTGTTTGATACAGAATCATGTAAAGAATCAATATTTGCCGTGTGTAAATCAATGTTAAAACCACTTCTCAACCCTGCATGAATAAAACCACAACCCTACCATAACTAAACGCAGCTACCACAGATTAGTGTTTTTTCTCATTTGCCTTTGGTATCATTTCACCATTGAAACGCCGCCTGTCTTTGCACTGTCTATTTTGGTTTATATTTAATGGATAAATCTAACTTGTTCAGTTTTAGAGACGCAAATTAATTCATAGCAAGTATAATGTCTAGCCTAGCTCCGTTAGCTCTGCTAGTGTTATCTTTGACAGCTAGCGCTGTTAGCTCTGCTAGCTAGCTACTTCAACCCCCAGCTGTGATAATACCCACACTTAGCTGTTTACACTTTACCTCCACGGTTACCTGAGAGGCTCGCCTGTCGCTCGACGTCCCCGTCTCGGCAGCAGCCTCCACCGGGGGAAGTCAGCCCACGCCCACACACTCATCGGTGGTAGCTGACTGACAACTGCTACTAGCACCATGACATAATGTTAGATTCTGGTGACTATAACTAGGGTTTATCTTACCTGTTCAGGTAAGTCATGTCAGTTAAGAAATCTGTAATGGGAGCATTATAGCATTAGTTAGAGTATTAATGCGTAAACTTAAATACTGTTTTCACAGAAAATAAAAAATGTTTTCCATTTTTGTGTGTGTATGCAAAAGTAATTGTCAGAAGTGTAAAGTAGCTTCAGCTTCCCTAAAATAATAATGTATATTTAAAATTTTAGTACAATTCCTTAAAGAAGAAGTAAGGCCTGTCATCTCGTCCTACTCAGGAAGTAAAAAGGAGATAAAGCAAAAGCTCAAAAACAGGGAAGTAGAGCAAAAGGTTCGGGTAAATGCTTTATTCCATGGCAACAGATGTATACTGGACTTGATGGAATCAGACCAAGGAATGAATAGCATATGTTGTGTAAAAACAGTGTGGTAATCTTCACCTGAAAAAAAAGGTGTTTAAAAATAAAACATAAGGGAATGGAGGCAATGGAACTTTTTTTCAGAATCTCCTGGCTACTGCAACAACTCAAAGAAAAGTTTTTCTTTCCAACTTTTGCTTTCAACTAAGATGTAAAAGTGTTATTGTCAATAGTGGAGAGACGGTTTCATAGGCAAAGTCTAAGAGGATGTGGTTTTTTCATGGTGACATATTAATGGTGGGAAGATGGTGGAAAGGGAACTATTGAGTGTCCATGTTTAATAAGCATGGTTGGCCACAAACAGTGACTCTCCACCAGCAGCGCTGGCTCCACTGGACACATACTTGCCCACGCAAGCCTGGCTGTTAGCCTGTGGACACAAAAATGAAGAAATGATTAAATGCAGTGTAAAATGCAAAGGTCCTCTTAACAAAAGTCTACTGAGGTATCTGTGCAACTTGTTTTACAATGACATTTTTTCATATTGTATTGACATTTGTATTTACATACCAGAGCTCTCTTCACAAACTCCTCCTGGCATGCCTTTCCATTCTCCTTCTTGCCACCCCAGGCTTTGAGGGCAGAGGCCTGCAGGGCACGACCGTAGGAGAAGGTCAGGGCCCAGGGCCTGTGCAGAGGGCACTGGTTCATGGCGTTCAGGTTGACGGAGGCTTCCTCCTCACTCTGGCCACCAGACAGGAAGGTAATGCCTGTATGGGGAAATGATGAGAGTTGAGCAACAGCGCTCTCAAAGACATTTGAGTGAATGGTTATTGGTTATTATGCATTGCAAGAGGAGAATATTTTGTACATCGAGCTTACCAGGGACTGCGGGGGGCACGGTGCGGCGCAGGGCAGTCACAGTTGCCATGGCAATCTCCTGGTGGCTGTACTTGTGTGAGCAGGAGTGTCCGGCGGTAACCATGTTGGGCTTCAGCAGGGTGCCCTCCAGGTAGACATGGTGGTCGGACAGAGCCTTGTAGACAGCAGCCAGGACCTTCTCAGTAACGTACTGGCAGCGCTTCAGGTCATGGTCACCATCGGGGAGAATCTCAGGCTCAACGATAGGCACGATGCCGTGCTGAAGAAGACAGGGACAAAAGTCAGAATGACTAGGTTAGACAGCTGAGAAAAGTGACTTCCCTGAGGGATGTAGGTGCCACAGTGAGAAAAAGTGGCATCTGGGACCACTGATAAATCCTTTGATGCAGGGATATTCTGTTTTGAATCTTACCATCTGGCAGATGCTGGCGTAACGGGCCAGGACGTTGGCGTTCTCAATGATGGCCAGTCTTGAAGGAGTGGTGGGGGTGATCTTCAGCACACAGCGCCACTTGGCAAAGTCAGCACCATCCTTCTTGTACTGGGCGCAACGCTCATACAGACCATCGAGACCTGTGACAAGAAGGAGAGGACACACGGGATAAGTTTGACCGAGGTGTATATTAAAGTTTTGAGTCTAAATCTGTTTTTCACTCACCCTGGGTGGTTGTCTCGCCGTTGGTTCCGGCCAGGGGGACAACACCTTTGTCGACCTTGATGCCAACCACCATGTTTCTGTCCTTGAGGTGCTGGGGGAAGGTCTTGCCACTGTCGGCCTTCTGGTACATGGTCTCGTGGAAGAGAATTACGCCACCGATACAAGGGTTGATGCGGTCATCAGCAGTGAAGAGGAGCTGGCGGTACAGCCTCCTGTTCTCCTCAGTGTTCTCAGCATTGATGCTCTGGAAGCGCTTGGCCACGCTGCCTGGAGATTGTAGACACAGTTGAAGACTGGGTTGAGAAGTGCTCTGAGGTGTTTGCAGACAATATCCAGTTTACTCTTTGTAGATGTACTGCAGATTCAATAACAACCTGCCTGTCTTCATTATTATTTTGTTCTGTTTTTGAATAACTTCCTCATCACATGTAGAACTACTCATGGGAGCTCTGTTGTGTGATTAATAGACAAAATAGAGGCTGCCTGTCAAAAAAAACCCACATACTAAATGACTGGTTATTTTTAAGTTGTCTAAAGTGAATTCATTTTCTCAAAATCCTTTACCGGTGGACTCATCAGCAGCGAGGATTCCCTTGCCGGGAGCGACAATCTTGTGAGCAATATCGCTGAGCTCCTTCTTCTGCTCAGGAGTGAGGAAGGGGTATGCGTGAGGCATCCTGACTCTGAGTAGGAGGAGAAATAAGACAAGGGGTGAGATGATGAGAAAGATTTTATAGTGCTACAAAGGAAGATACACAGAAGGCGAGGGTTCAACATGGGTTCAGTCTGCGCTCGAATGGTTGTGGTTCTTGAGAAGCCTTGAGAAACTGCTTGATGAGCACAAAAGGAGGTTCACTGGGACGGAAGTGGTGAGGTAGTCTCACTGTTTGGTTTGACCTTTTCCTGTCTGTCTTATGTTGCTGCAAATCCAAACCAGACGATACCCCAACCTTGTTCCTGCAGTTGTTGCACCGTTAATTGAAGTAACATTATACTCTTTATGTGATTTGGTTGCCCACTATTCCCCAGGCACAATATACAGCAGCAGTAGGGATCCAGTATCAAAGAGCCCTCCACCCTCCTCCATATATCTGACCACCCTTCAAAAATCATGACAAGCATGTAGATGACCTATTCCGTTTCCTAGCCTCTTATCCCTGACCTTTCTGTTCCCCTTCCCTCCTCATTCCTCCTCTGACCCACACCTTCTCAACACACCCCCGCCCTCTCTTTCCCCCATCTGTGCCTCCACTATCAATAGGTTGGACTAAATATACACAGTGTGCTGCTGTAAAGCAACAAGAGTACTACAACTCAGCATGAAGACATTAAAGAGCATTGTGCAACTACACACCCCTCACTAGTCAGAAGTCCTGTAGGCAACAGGAAGATTAGCAACTGAACAAATATAGACAGACATGTTTTAAATAAAGGCTTAGTCAAGCTGGTGAATAAGGAATTGCACCAATGCAGTAGAAACTTTGAATGCATCACAGAAATGAAAAGATAGCCTTAGCATAGTATGTTGTGTACCAAGAATATATGTGAAAAATACAGAATACTAAGGGAGAAATGTGAAAGTGTGGGCTGCAGTGCAAGTGAAGCAATTCATTATTGAATAGTTAAACTGCTGCTGATCTGTCTCTCTGTTATGTGACTAACACATAGGTGACAACACTTAAGTGTGTAGGTTAAATATGGCCCCTAGCTGTGACACTAACCACAAATCGATTTGTGGAGTCAAATTATCACTAGCAGGTGTGAAAGTGCCTCTCGCTTCAGAGGAACAAGATGTAGCACAGAAAGCCAGTAAAAGCGATGCGAGTGTGTCATAGTTTCATCTGTCTTTTTACCTTTGAGTTTAGGAGGAGAGCTGAGAGAAGAGAGAGGGAGGGAGAAGATCCGGCCTTCGTCTGCGACACCCCTCCAGCCCGCTGGCCCTTGTATTTATCCTCCCATTGTGACCCCTCACATTTCAGCTGCCCAGCTATAAAAAGATCAGGACGCAACCAGAGATGGCTCGTGACATTCAGAGAGACTGGTGCTGGAGTAACATGGTAGTGAGCAGCCAGTGAAAGGGCAAAGAGTATACCACTGAATGGCAGAGAAAGCAACAGAGAGGGGGATAATTGCTGTAGTATGGGGGAAATACAAGTAGAAATGTTATGGTATAAATAGGAGAGCAGAAAGAAGTAGGATATTACCTGGATATATCTGATAAAGAACAAAGCTTCTTAAAGCCTCATTATACATAATGTGTGCAGCACATGCTGCATTCTGTACATCCTAGTTAAAGGCATCTTTGTAAACATTGCACTTTGAGTTGCTAAAAGATGTCATATAATATACAAATGCAGTTAGTTTAAAATTTGCTGTCTGAACAGAGGAGAGCATCTTGGTATCCAGAGGTCATCTAAAAGGGCATATGGAGGAAGATAACTGGGGTACATGCAGTTATGTACTAATAACACTCACACTCACTCTCACATAGAGACTTGGAGAGCATGTGACAACATTGCTAACCTGCCCTTAGAAATCCAATCCAGACACAGCAACACAGTGCTCTGATCCTTGACCTTTTCTTGACCTTTCTCGATGGTCTTTGCTTGGCAGGAAAGGGTCAAGCAGTGAGCCTGGCAAAGGTTGCACATGGATATAGTTAATGTACATTGCACTTTATATCACTCTCACATTCTCACCCAGACAGGTCACGTGAAAAAAGTCGCAAAATGATGTGATGTGAAACTTTGCGCCTGCATTAAGTTTGTCAAAGAGTTTGTCTTTGGGTTGGGCCGACAATAGACCACTTTATCACCACTGAGACGTAGCAGGAAAAGAGGTTGACTTCCTGAACTAAGGTTGTAGGCTGAATATTTCGACATACAGATATTTGTGACAGATAAAAAAAAATGCAGTGTCACTTGATTTACCCAGCAGTCAGCTTTTGCAAGTTATCAAGTCAGGATTATAGTAATCTTAAAATAAGTGTGGATGTGTATTATTGTTATTCAACAAACTGTCGATCAGACAAATTCTTTTCTTCCCTTGTATGTTTCTGCAGATTGTGAAATTGCACACTGCATCATTATTTATTTCACTGGCTGTAAACTTGCTGGTTTCATGTTCACAGCAGGGAAATCTATAATGATTTATCTAGAAACCCATTGTCATTCAACCAACGCATATTGTTGTTGCTCAAATGTTCCAACAGCTGGAATGAGATAATACAGAGGAAGTCCAAAAAAGGAGGAAATGGACCTTTTTATTTTTAGAAGTATTGCATTGTGTTTGAATGGTAGTTTGGCTTATGTCAAATGTCTCCCTGGTAAAGTAGAACTAAAGACATTTTACCAGATTTGCTGATAAAATGTCACTGTTAGAAAGAGCAGAGCAGGCTACACTGACAAAATATCTCAATAAAAACACAAGATTTGTATTGAAATATCCTGCAAGTAAATTTTCCATTCAAATTTCTTGAGTTAAAAGTCATTTTTACATTTTTGGTAGTGCATGTGATCTTTTTTTTCCCCCAGAGAAGAATTTAAAGCCTCAGCTCATATCTTTGTCTCTTGTTGATTACTTGGATCAGAACTCATTTGCCTTCGTCCTACACTGTCACGACTCAGGAGGGAGCCAGGCTGGCTGCTGGGCCCTGGACTGGCCGTCTGATGCCAGGCTGCGTCAGGCGAAACCGACAGTTTGGTGGGCGAATTGCACTAGAGGCAAAATGAAATAAACAAAACCCGGTGAGAGATGGTGGATATTTAGCGCTAAACAATGAGCAGGTCGGCTGAGCTGTGTCAATCAGCGGGAAGGAACCGCAAAGATCCGGGGCGGGCGGAGGGGGGTAACTAACTTGGCATGGAGGATGGATGACACGCATCCCGACCAGTCAACAGCACTAACTTTTCCAATCATCTGGGGAAACCGCCGGTGCTTAGTGCGGTCTGCATCTCCTGGCCTGCGTCCGAGTCCGTCGGTTCCGCATCGGTCCAAATACGTGCTACGTAGCGCTCGTCCTCTAAACGCGCGTGGATGAAACGACGCCCACTTCCGTGTGGACGGGGTCTCGACCCAACCGGACAGAACTACAGACGAGTCGACTCACCGGCGTTACCAATACGGAAACGAGCGTCTTTTTAATCTTCGGTGGAAAAAATCCCCCACAAATGTCAAATTCGGCTTGGTGTGTAGCACCGCTCACGTCTGCCCCGGTCTCAGCCTACAAAGAGCCTAATAAGGGTTCGGCTCTGGGTGGACCTTTGAAGACCCATGATGCTGCTTGCTCTGAAACCTAGTTGTAAAATGAATTCTTCCCACTCAGAAGTGTAACAGATATGAGAAATACATCATTAAAGGACTCAAAATATTAAAGGACTCAGTTAAATAATGTTTGAACAGATAAATTAATAAAAATGACAGATTTTATGTGATTAAATGACAGCATATTATGTTTTCACACCTAGTCTGAAGGTTTACATTGTAACTCCTCCTACACATGAGTTCCTCTAACTTGTTCATGGGTAATAACAGTCATCTCAGGATTTCTGCAGTTTGCTTTCAACATCTCCCTCTTGGGCAGTAGAAATACACTGAGCTCAGAGACCCTATCACACTGACCATTTTCCATGGGAGGAGTACAATGGACTGCATAATTACCACTGCATTAATATTGTCAGGTAAGACAAGTTTGAACCTGCAGATTTTGTCAGTCACTGCGTCTGTATCAATTTTTTTTTTTTTTTTTTTTTTGCCGGCAGTTTAATTTGTAGGCATTTTGTTTCTTTTTGTCACAAACACCTAGTTATGTTAAAAACTACTGTGACAATGTAAAGAAACATACACAATGAAAAACACCTGTCTCAATATTGAATACAATCAACCTGGAAGTATTGTATGAGATGGCAAATATTGTAGAAATACCGGCAAATTTTAGTTTCCATATGCCGTCTAAACTCAGTTGTAAACAGCATCAAGAATTATATCCGGTTGTAGTATTTAGATGACACCAGCAGGAATCTGAACACATTAGGAGAGACAGTTACCACCAGCCTATTCATTATGCAGTTATGATGTGCAGATGTTTAACTCTCTTGAAAGGTCACGATCTTTAGAAACAAATATGCCTTTTTATTGTGTTTTAATTCAAATGGACCATTTATAAACTAAAGCAGTGATGAGTCAGCTCTTGAAAATTTGCTCTGCCTACACAACTTGTGACACAATGACAAAAATATCATGACCAACCCATCACATACTTATCTGTCCCACTCAAGAGGTAGTGACAATTTCCTGCAGGGGATTAAATGATATTTTCAACCACTGGTTGGTTGAAACTAGTTCAGTGTGTATTTATGGACTTACGGCCAACAAAAGCTGTATCAAACTACCAAAAGAGGTGATGATGAGGTGGTGAGGTGAAAAGAGGTTACTGTTTCCCTACAGTAACTTAACAGAGGAAAGGAAAAGCAGAACTTATGTTTCTTACTTCATAGTGTTGAAATCATTTTATGTAAGAATTTGTATTCTTGTGGAGTTTTGACAACAAAGCTCAAACATGAATCCCCAGGATTTTAAAATGTACACAATCCCCATTTTGGACCAATGTCAGTATAAGATGCTGTAAAACCACTGTTGTCTATCTATTCACACTATAACTTGTAAAGTTGTTGACTGTAACACCAATATGTAGATTTTGTCAGTTTTTGTATCGTATTGACCATTTTGTTGTTATTCTGTCTCCCTCTCTCTGTGGTTGTACTGCAATGCAACTGTTGTGTTGCTTTTAACATTGTAAAAGCTATGTGCTGGTATGTTTGTCTGTTTTAACACTGTTGTACTTGTCTACATGTTCTTTTAACTATTTGTCTATTTATTGTTGCTCTGTGGTGTCATTATGCCCCCCACCCACCCACCCACCGCCCCTTAGGAGTTTTTTTTTTTTTTGCCTCTATACCAGGCCATTGCTGACAGTAAGAAGCAATTTTATTATTAGCAATTGCACCTGGTTAAATACTTTGTCCAAATAAGGGTAAAGAGGAAGGCTTTACTTCTGCAACAACCAGTCATTGTTATAAAATCCCATATTGTTCAGGAAGTCCTTCATGTTCCCATGTTATCTTTACATGAAAGTAAGTATTAAATGTAAAACAGTATTTTGTGCTTGAAAGACACTCTCTCAAGAATGTAATATTGATTCATTCATTTTTTAAATAAATATTTCGTTAAGAGTTATTTTCTGACTGCAGTGCTCCCTAGTGGTAATGTAAGCTATAATCACATTTCCATGCCACTTATAATGGCTTGAAATCACATTCCTATTTTTTCTTTTCATTTCTCAGTTTTCAAAGCTGCACTTTGTTTTAATATCGATCCTGATCCTTGGAAGTCCTGGAATAATGGAGCATCCGGTTTTGGATACCAAGTTGTGCAAAGACGGTCAGAGTAAGTCTTACACAGACAGCATATCATTATAGCAAAAAATACTGGCTTTATTTGTCGTCACCAGACTGGCTCGCTCACATGTTTGTCTGGTTTATACTACTTCCTCAGTTTGCTTGTCAGTGCTCCCCTTGAACAGTACTCACCAAATGAAAGGGGGGAAATATATAAGTGCTCCTCCAACGCGATCCAGTGTCAGAAATTGTCTCCTCCAGGTATGTAACTATTGATTTTTAAATCTTTTAAAAGAAAGTCTACAAACTTACACCATGTAAGATTATGCCAATAAACAGTACAACAACATAACTGTGTAATGTTTACACTTCAGTGCCAGACTTTGCAGTTAACATGTCCCTTGGTTTGACAATGACACACGATCCTGTTGGACAAGACACTTTGGTGAGTTTGTACACTACAGAGACTTCCAGAACACAGGGGAAAATGATCAATATATTGTATGTTAATTTGATATTGTCTCTTTTAAGGCATGTGGCCCAACCATCCCAAAGGAGTGCAGTGGTATCACCATGTACAATGGCGTGTGCTTTAGAATATACCCAGCTCGTAGTTCTTCTCGGATTTCTGCTGCTATACCTTCTTCTATTGAAGGTAAATACCTTATACAGATTTTTGTGAAAACACACCCACAATAAACGAAGGAGTGAACACATTTTCAATACTTTCATGAATGGGGGGGGGGGGCATCAGTGACAATGCATTTCCCACCCCTTACCCTTTTCTCAATCATCACAACTGTCTTACCCTGACCAAAACCTTATTGTAACCCTAAAATCAAATCCATAGCCTCAAAGAGTTTAGTGAGGCTAGAGTGAGTCTGGTTTTTGCACCTCTCAAGCACAGTAAAGCAAGAAGGAGGGGGTTCTCCTCAATTATAGCTGGTCTTTTGGAGGGCTGTGATGGACTGAACAGACCTGTGTTTTCATTTGTAAGAGGCACAAAGTGATACTGCACATGCACTTGCAAGGAGGAGCACTTTGACGGCAGATATCAAAGACGAATACGCAGAATAACACTGTGGACCCAGCTTTGCATGATGTTGAGAAACCTTTCTTCCATTCATTGCTACTCCTCAGGTCATTTGCACCCTTAACACAAAAAAATGAATGAATATAACCATAGCCTAGTGAATAATAAAAACCACAGGTTGAGCTAATCAGAGCCTAAAATGTACAAAAATACTATCAGCCACTGGACCATAGTCTGTGTGGAGGCAGCCTGCAGACTCAATCACCTATATAATAAAGCTGTAATGAAAAGCATCAAGGGGACATGAAAAGGGAACTTCATTGGTATCAAGTAGTCAGCATAACCCATTTATTGAGAAGCCATCAATCTGAATCTGATTATTCTAACTTCTGACCTATGTCTTTGACAGATTGCCAGGATGCAGACATTGCATTTCTGTTGGATGGTTCAGGCAGCGTATCTGACACAGATTTTCGAAAAATGAAGGATTTTGTGAAAAGTCTGGTCCGCTCATTTCTGGGAAGAAGTAAGAAGGGGAAAAGTGTACAGGTAAAAATAACTGTGTTCCCACTGTCACATAAACTACTGTGAGGACACAAAAAATTCACTTGTAGAGCAGTGTTGAAAAAAGAAATATTATTCCACAGTTTGTAATGGTTTCCAAAACTATTTAATATTTATTTTATCTCAAATTTTCTCCTCTTTTTGCAGTTTGCTATTGCCCAGTTCTCATGGTTACCCCTGGTCCACTACTTATTCAATACATTCTCATCTACATATTGGGAGTCTCAGATCGATGGAATACATCAGCAAAGTGGAGCAACTTTCACAGCTAGGGCCATCGATCATGTGGTGTAGGTTGTGATGTGATACTAAAGCATGATATAACCATCTGCTTGGCAAAGGAGGGACACTTTAAATAGTGTCATTCAATTAAAATAGATGTGCTATTTAGTTTACAATTCTGGACAACTAGCACTGAACAGTGAATTACTGACAAAATGTTGGCAGAAAAGTGGTTTTGAAATTATATCTTTCTTGTTTTGACAGCAAAAACGTTTTCACTCCAGGAGCAGGTTCCAGACCAAACGCGAAGAGAAACTTGATCGTCATTACTGATGGACAGTCTAATGACAGGGCAAATCTGGATGCTGCAATAGCCTTAGCTGATCAGAAAAACATCGTTCGATTCGCAATTGGGGTAAGTCGTACTGTCAAGTCAAATGTGCATAATGAATTTTCAAACATAGGCCATGTTTTTCTTTTACAGTATACATTTAAAAGATCACTACCAATACCGTCAATGGTGTTTACCAATTCTACTGTTCTAAACTTGGGGAAATGGTGGCTAAAACCTGTCGTCTTATCTTAAGATACCCATTTCCTATTCTGATCGTCTTGTCAACAGTCTATTAGTAAATAAACCAATCAACTCTGTCA
This sequence comes from Caranx ignobilis, assembly GCA_021432705.1. NCBI lineage: Eukaryota > Metazoa > Chordata > Actinopteri > Carangiformes > Carangidae > Caranx > Caranx ignobilis. The sequence goes on from MU269988.1 coordinate 9,835,991, forward strand.
CTCAGTATAAGTATTACTTGCATTTTCTCAAAATTTCTAGGTTGGGAATGCATTTTCAACATATGATGCAAAAAATGAACTTGAAACTATTGCATCTAAACCCACGCGCGACCACATGTTTCAAGTGGAGAACTTTCAAGCACTCGAAAAGATAAAGCAGACTTTGCAGGACAAGATCTTTTCCATCGAAGGTACAGATGTGAACTTGATGTAGCTTATATTACATTTTCAATTAGAAATACTACAAATACATAATAGAGTCAAGTTTATTGAATTGGGTGATAAAATACTGTTTTAACTGAGAAGAAGAAATGGTAAGTGCTTGTTTCTTTTGCTATTTCAGGATCTCAGTCCAGTGGTGATACATTGGAAATGGAAATGGCTCAAAGGGGATTCAGTGCTGCTCTTGGACCTCAGGTAATTACAACAAACACACCAGAAATCCATTGGATAATACAGTCTGCGAAACACAGACACTCACAAGCAAACAGCTACAGCTACATGGTTTAACAGAAACATATTGTAAATCTATTTAACTGTCTTACCCTGTTGTTGTTGTTTTATGGGACATGTTCTTTACATTTCTGTCTGTGTTGCAGGGAATTCAGATGGGTATTGTCGGTGCCAACCAGTGGAGAGGAGGCTACATACTCTATTCAAACACGGCCCAGACGTCTTATCAACCAATGCGCATAGAGCCTGACAGTTACCTGGGTAGGAATATTACAATAACAACAAACTAACATGTACATGTGCATTGTGCATGCATGGGCTGAGTGTTTGTGCACATAAGATTTAAGAGTTTTGCAAAAGGGGCAGGAAAAAGCAAACCAGTCAAGTGTTTTTTTCTGCTTCAGTGTATTTAATGTCATACGTGATATTCCCCATTATTAATTTATGTTATGTTGTTAATTATAAAGGTAAAATGAAAAGAAATTAAATGCCACACCCGCTATTAGGGTTGTCAGTTACAAAAGCCAGTAAGATTTCAACAATTCCAGGAAGTGCAGCCAGTGAAGAAATGTAGATGGTTTTACAAATGTTACAACTCCTTGTGACATAAGGACTTGAAAGCTGGAGAAAATTACGTCTATATGGACAAAGATCAAAACCAGACTATTTTGTATTCTTTTAAATTAATATTTGCTGAATGTGAATCTGATGTGTTGTTGATTAACATGTACACAATTTGTAGGATTGTACTGGACACTATTTGCCTACAACAGACAAATCTTTGTGTATTTTTGGTGATGGCTTTGACCTTCAAATTGTAGGTTACTCCATGGCAGTTGCTAAAACCCGGCAAGGCACACTCACAGTAGTTGGTGCTCCAAGGCATAACCACATAGGGATTGTGCTGGCAGTTGATTCATCGCAAATCAACCAAACGATTGACCCCTCTCGTTGGCAGGTGAGTTGTTACCCATAAGATCAGGGCTGGGCAACTCATTCCACAAAGGGCTGCAGGTTTTTGTTGCAACCAAGCAGCAGCACACCAGACTTGACTCATTTAATCAACTGATCTGAGTCTTCAGACAATTGATTGGTCAAACTGTGTGCTCTTGATTGGTTGAAACAAAAACCTGCAGCCACAGCGGCACTTTGTGGAATGAGTTGCCCACCTCTGCGTGAGATGGATAGGTGTTCTATGTGAAGAGGACTGAAATGAATTATTTTAAATAAAAAGTGTTGTTTTCTTCCTTCCATGTAAGTAGTTTTGTGATAATGTGTTGTGTTCCACCATCAGTTTCAGACTGGTGAATATTTTGGTGCAGAGGTTTGTGCGATGGACTTGGATTTTGACACCTACACTGACCTCATCCTCATATCTGCGCCCATGTACAAGGAAGCTGATAGAGAGGGAAGAGTTTACATTTGCACATTAATTAGCTCGGTAAATAGCACTTTTATCAACTGTGATTAAATGAACCTATTTACCATATATATATATTTTTTAAAGCTCATGCAAGCACTGATTGTCATTGTTATATTTTCACCAGAAAGTTGAGTGTCGCTTAGATTCTCCGTTGATACTCAGAGGGGCTGCAGCTGAAAAAGGAAGGTTTGGCTCGTCTCTTGCTGCCCTGCACGATCTCAACAAAGATGGACTCCGTGATTTGGTGGTGGGAGCACCTCTAGAGAACAATGGACAGGGCAGCATTTACATGTTCCTTGGCGAGCGAGGAGGAATCGTTGGTACTTACTCACAGGTGAGCAAAAAGGAAATGTAACTCATCCAGTTTGTATGTTTTCCTGAAAATCTACACCAGGGATTTTCAAAGTGTGGAGAAGTGAGCCCCTAAAGAATGCTTTGATACTTTGAGGCTGTAGTCTGACTTACTGTATACAAGCGTCTGAAGCATCATTGACACAACAGTAAAGTACCAGAGTGTATATGTGTTTGCTATTTAAAAACTGTGATGGGTAAATGACAACTGCATTGGTCTGAAAGACCCATGCGCTTTGCATTGCGCTGCTTTGTGTCTTTGATGTGCATAGGTAGTTGATGCAGAGATGCATTGTAAAAGGAATACAGTAATATTTTACTTCCCCCACTGTGTGCCCACCCCAGACTCTGTAGCCACATGCATAGATGAGATTAGCACACCAGATGTTTCCAGTAACTTTGTCTCATGTATTTTTCTCACACTGTGCCTCCCGCTTTGAAAGACGCTGATCTCTAAAATGAATCAATTCAAATAACTGAAACGCTTCCATTTACATAGAGAATTGCTGCCTCTGAAGTCCAACGAGGACTGAAGTTCTTCGGTATATCGATCAGCCAGCAGTCTTTTGACCACAGTCAGGATGTCTGCCTGATTTAGCGGTGGGTTCAAAGGGCACTGTTGTCTTACTCAGGTTAGTACAAGATGCTCCTGTCATTCGTTATCATTGTCATTCTGCTGTTAGGATTAGGGTATACTCTTAAAATGTACATCTCTAGGATTAACTGAACTGTTTCTCATCAGTAATAACATGGAGATACAATTGTTATCAGTTTGGTTTCTGTTTCTGTATCGATCACAATGCCAAAGGTATTTTGCATTGCTCACGTATTTTTCTGCCGTGTCTCTTTCCAGGTCAAAGCCTGTAGTAATGGTTGAAGTGAAAATGTCATTCAACCCCAATATAATCCCTAGTCAAAACCAAGACTGTACTACACCATTGAAGTTCATGGCTACAATCTGCTTCACCATGACACGTCACCTTCCAGGAGACACAGGTTCCTCACTGGCCTCACTTTTTCTAAAAGAGCCACTGTGTATCTGCTTAAATCCCTGTATGTGTGAACATGAGCAACATGTGGATTAAATTCTTGTTTTTTCCAGTTAAAGCAAATATAAATTATACTTTAACACTGGATGCCACCCGCAAAGCCCCAAACAACAGAGCTTACATCACTAAAGACCAACAAGAAATGAATGGAAGGATTGATATTATCTCAAATGATGTCTCAATGCAAAATTGCCCCATCGTGAACTTCTTTGTTGATGTGAGTTGGCCCATAATAAGATTTACCACAACTCTTTTTAAAGAGTCTTTTCACACGACACTGAATCCAACACATTTTTCACAACCTTGACAAAGAGCGCCTCACAACTGTGCCCTCTTCCCTGCAGGCTTGTCCAGAAGATGCTCTCAATGAGCTCTCCAATGAGCTCAAGTTCACCTTTGAAGGTCAGCCCTCGAATACAAACCTCAAACCAAGTCTTGCCCCGCAAGCTCAAACAACTACCATTCATCCTGTAAGTGACCTATAAAGACTACTCCCTGTCTACTGGTTAGTTTTAATTCGCCAAAGTGTCTAGTGTTTGTAAACTTGATAAAACTTCTTTTACAAGAATACAAACATGTCTCTCCAACATGTCTTTGCTGTAATTCTGAACACATACATTTATACTCTCATCCACAGTTAGGGTTTGAGATCAACTGTGGCAGTGATGACAAATGTGTTGATAACCTGAAGATGGATTTCAATTTCACAAGGTGAGATACAGAAATGACTGAGTGTGGGGGCATGTTTCCTTCCTTCCTTCCTCCTTTCTGCAAGCACAAAGAGTTCGCACGTTTCAGGTTTGCGGTTGCAGATACGGGGGTAAAACAAAAAAAATTGACAGAATATCTGTCTATTTTTTTTGATATGCCTTCTTCAGTGTGTAGTGTTATCCACTAGTGTGTGGTAGGTTTGCTCTTCTATTCTTGCAGGATTATTATGCAACCAGGTTCTATTTGTGTTATGTTTTTACATACTGCTACAGTATATTAGCAGCATGGCTCCAGGAAAGACAATGTCAGTCAGTCCGCTGATGCAGACTTAATAATCTCAGCAACAGTTTGATGGATTGCTGTGATATTTGGTACAGATACTCATGATTCCCAGACGACAGAAATCACCACCTACAGTTATAGTTTGTTCTTTTACCTAATGAATGAGCAGTACATTTTATACGCAAAGTCAGGGTGACTTGCTGTCACTTTGATTCTTTAACCTTTCATCCTGCATCATCAAGAGATCTTCATTTTGTTTTTATCTGTCCAGTTCTTTGGTTTATTATCTAATACAGGGGTGTCAAACATACGGCCTGCGGGCCAAAACCGGCACACCAGAGGGTCAACTCTGGCCCATGGGATGAATTTGCCAAGTGTGATTGCAAAGGAGCCAGAAGAGGTGTGGCCTCAGAGAGCCTGTAGATGTTTTCCTCCACCTTCACTTTTCTCTTTGTTTCTATTATCTGCCAGTTCCTCCGAAATTAAAGTGGGCATTGATGAGTTGTTGAATGTCACAGTATCGGTGGAGAACAGAGGTGAAAACTCCTACAACAGCCGCGTTACTCTGACATACCCAGCCGGACTCTCTTACAGGAAGTTCACGGGTCTGCTGGTAAGGCATGACGATATAGTCTGTTTCAGTTCATCTCAGCGTCTCTCGTAAGTCATGTCGCAATTGTGGTTGATGTGTGTTCTTGTGTTTCATTGAAGGGAAGAATTGAGTGCAACTCGTTGGACAGTGAAGACGGAGCGTCACGGGGAAAGACAGTCTGCACTGTAGACAAGCCTATTTTCAAGAGCAATAGTAAAGTGTGTGCTTTTTTTGTATCTCCTCTCATTATTGCAGGGACAGTGGATTAAGCCTGACCTCTCTCATTCCTTTCATGTTAGGCTTTGTTCACCATCTCCTATGGGATTGAAACCAACAGCAATCTTCAGAACAGCATTTATATCACTGCAAATGCCACCAGGTACCGTTCAGCTGCTTGTGAGACAGCACAGCACTATGCCCCAAATCTGCATGTGTTTGCTAGTAACAGATTCATTTGACTTCTCCCTTGTAGTGGGAATCAGGATCACGCCAGTTCCAGCGAGCTTTACAAAAGGAGTGATATTAATGTTAAATACAGCATTTTCGTCACAGTTGAAAGGTTTGTGTTGTTCTGTGTGAGACAAAACAAATTCATTCAAAAATGAATAATGATTTTGAGTTGACAGCGTATTAACTGATTTAATGCATCTGTGTTTAATCTATTTAGTTCCCTCATCTACACCAACTTCTCTTTTGGAAAGAATAATTTGAAGAAACCAGTCCAACAATCAATTTTGGTAAAATATCTTATGATATAATAGTATCAGAAATTTTAATGTGCATTCCTTTGATTATGTCTCGACTTCAGTCCTAGTTAACCCTTCAAGTTTCATCTGTTTACCTTCTTTTAGGTTACAAATGACATCAGAGCGTTGAATTTCACTGTGGTTGTCAGGGTGCCGGTACAGCTTGGCACTAAAGACATCTGGGAGGATTCGAACAGTTTGCAAGTGAGTATCTGCAGGTAAAGTGGATGGACGTGGTTTCATGAAGACGTGTTAAACTGACACAAATCGGCCCTATTTCAGATACCAGGCTGCCAAATACATGCACATGAAGAAGCTAGTGTTACAGAATTTGTTGCTGAGATACAGAAAACTAAAGTAGTGGTAAGTATGACTCTACCATCTGCAGTCTGGCATGTGTATTTAGAGATGTATGCTACACCGCATTACAACTTTCTCTGCTCTCTGCCCCCTTTTAACGACTCACAGAACTGCTCTGTAGCCCGGTGTGCAGTGTTCAGGTGCACTAGCTTCATGGGAAGACTGGAGAGCAAGAGATACCAAATCTCTGCCAACCTGAGCTCGCGATGGATCGAGCAGGTAACTGATGTGGATGTGTAATATTTAACAAATGAAGTTATGAGTTTACATTTTATTCTTGCTTTCAGTGCATTTGGAAGTATTTTGATTACAGCTAGTCCCAAATATTTTATATGAATATTATATTTACAAATGTTATGATAAAACTAAACATCTATTATTTCTCAAAACAGACTGGACTCAAGTCGGCCAAATTCCGCTTGATCAGCACAGCCAGTCTGGACTACGACAGAAACAACTACATCTTTGTTTCAGCAGCGTCTAATAACAACCCTCCTATTCACAAGGTTATTACACATTAAAATGATCTTTGCTTGTCTTCAGTTGGGCTTGAATTTGATGCTCATTGTGTCATTTCACCTCTCAGATTGAAACAGAGGTAGAAACATATCTAGAACCAGACTTTACCACTGCGATCATCGGAGGATCTGTGGGGGGGTTGGCTGTCCTGGCTTTACTCAGCGCTGGCCTGTATAAGGTGAGATACTCTATATAGTTTACTAAATAGCTTCATGGAGACAATAAAGCCATTGCAAGATCTGGCCTTGGGTTGCCTTTCCTAGTCAGTATCTCCATTTTTAAATATATACAGCAGTTATTCTTTCATCTGAGTTTGGTTATTATATTTATCTATGATCTATAACTTCCTTTTTTGTTCTCTTAGGCTGGATTTTTCAAGAGTAAATATCAGAATATGATCGAGGAAGGCGGAGCAGGAGCAGATCAAGTGGGCGATGGAGCTGGAGCCACACCAGACCAAGCATAAAATCAATTTGGTTATTTGCAAATCCAATACATTTCCAATAATGGCCTGCTGATCACAGCTGATCACGTTCACGTTGACCATACCTCCACTTTTCAGTCTTCAAACTAAATGAGAGCTGTGTCTGAAAAAATCACAGTCAGCCCTTCACTATTTTTCCTCAAATAGAGGTTCCAAACACAGAGGTCAGGACCAAAGCAACGTGTCACAAAATGAACCAAGGGACTCAAAAGATGATTGAGTCATTAGGAAGTAAAAGCAAGAGAATGGTGTGTTGTTTTAGACAACAAGGTTGGGGATTTACATAATATGGAAAAGGGCAAATGTGATGCCTTATATATTAGATATGATCCAGGCAGGTGCCTTTGAGAGACCTTATTTTGAACTAAAGGGCTGATTGTTGGTGTAGAGTTTAACATTTTTGCCTCAAAATATGTGCAATGTATTTTTTTCCCCATTTCATTTGTATATTCATATTTTTCATGTAAAAAAAAAATCAATGATCAGCTGTATGCTGGTTTTCATTGCATAAGGTACTGTAAGGCTGCGAAAATACAGTGTAATGCTTAAAAGCTGCTTGACTGCTAAAGGTATTTGATGCACCTTTTGTTGACAATGTGAAATACTTTGTTGAGGAATAGATGATAAGACTTGTAATGTTAAGTAAGATTTTAAGGATTTATGGACAGGACATTTGTTTTATGCTTCATCAATATTTATTTTATACCATATGTTGCAAACAGAAAACAGGCACAGTATGATGGTATTGAGGATAAATATTTTGAATACCCTTCAGTTACCGGGATGACATAAAACACATTTTGAAAGAATATTTCCCTGAGCAACTGTAAAAAAAATGTATTGTATGACAGTAAAATATCTTTTTTTGTTCCAAAGATATACCTCTCATGATGGATTTTTTATAGTTTCACCTGAGTATCAGTTTGTTAAAGTACAGTTTATAAAAGATACAGGTCAATGCTATCTATCACGTTGACTTTTGAGTGCAAATATAGTACTCCTGCCATCCCCAAGCACAGACCTAATGTCATGACAATAAGAACATGTAAGTAATGAGGGCAGCGAAAGTGAAGAATAAGGAAGTTGTGAAACCTGGTGCATTTCCTGTTGCGGCGGCAGGGGTGGGCATATCGCCAACTGTCTCCTTTAAGAATGATCCAAATCTTGAAGTCTTTGCAAAGACTTGAATGTCTGCACGGACCGATTTACTCCCACTAACTGTTACGACAGCCACCTGAAACCAAGAGGAGCCAGACTTGCAAAGGAGAGGGCTGCCCATATCACCCTGGGGACATAAAGGATTGGTAATCAGTGAGATCTTGACAAGAAACTAAATGTAACTCAGATGAAACATTAGACTAATTCTTGGAGGCATAGAATGACTTTTGTTACCTGTTGAAGGTCCATGGCATAAGTGCAAATGTTCTCAGAGTCAGGACTATTCCCACAACTCGCCACTTGAGTTTCAAGGTCTCGAAGACCCGAGCCATCTTTATCAGCACCTGGACAAATCCCACATTGTAAATATAAATAATCAATCTTTGCTAAAGCAACTACCAAAGAAGAAATTACACCACACATGATCACTTTATATAAGTAAGGCTTGACAAACCCTTACCTGTGCTGTTAGCGCCCTTCTCCCAGCCTGCCACCCAGCATGGGCTGCCAATGGGGAATAATCTGTCATTGCTGATGTCTACACACGCAGGCTGGATATAATCACTGTAGCTGACTGGTTTATCCAGCTGCAGCAAAGCAACACTGGATCCTGGCATTTTGCTGAATGTAACATTTACAACACCCACAGACATGTCAAACTCCTCCAAACCATTAACACGTTTCTGGCCCACATACACCTTCCACTCCTGTGCATTTGGACTGGTGCTGTGGAGCAGATAAAATGCAGGATCAAAGATACACATCCACTGGATAAGATCTTTAATGATGTTGAATTCAAGTGACTTTTGTTCTTACGTGGAGAAGCACTGGCCACTAGTGAGGACAAATTTATCAGCGATGAGGGTTCCTCCACAAGTGTAGACCCCGTTTTTGTGGAGACTCACCACCCAGGGCCACGTTCCTCCAGTCACCAGACCACTGTCACCAACAGCACGACTGTTCATGGGAGCTTTGCCACACACTGACCCTTTGAATAATTAAGAAACATGGAAATAAATTAGAAATAAGGAAAACAAGAGTATTGATGTTCTAAGGGTATAAAATGGATTTTAAATATGCACTTACTTGCAGGACTGGTGGGAGATTGTGTTGTAGTACTTGGCGTTGTTGTTGCTGAAGTTGCTGGGGTGGGGGGCTGTACAGTAGTAGTGGTGGAACTAATTAGAGGAGGTGGGAGACCAGGACAGGTGTAGCTGCTGTCAGGATCCACACCACTGGAAGTGAAGTGGATAAAGCCTGGTTGATCAGAGCTGATGAAGGAGTTGATCCAGGACTGGTAACGGGACACTCTGGAGTAGACTCCTGGCAGATTGGGACGAGCACAGCCAAAACCAAAACTAACTATTCCAGACTGGACCCAGACTGAGCCCTGTTTGCTCACCATTGGACCTCCTGAGTCCCCCTGAAGAGATGGAGAGGACACGTGTGAGATCTTCAGGAAGCCCTAAACACACTTACCAAGAGGGGACAGGAGAGGAGAAGCATCTGACCTGACACGAGTCTTTGCCTCCTGCCAGAACACCAGCACAGATCATGTTGTCTGTGACTGTACCGACTCCATTCAGACAGTTACACTGTCTGTTTCCCAGAACTGGCACCTCCACCTCTTGGAGAGTTTCAGGGAACGGTAAATACACTGAGAGACCAACAAGAGGACAAACAATCAATACATCCACCTCCACTTGATCAGACACTCGCATCAACGTGTTTGACAGCAACAAGCAGCCTCACCTCCCTCCTGGACTGCGCCCCAGCCAGTGACCCAACTGTCAGTACCGTTGTTGAACATGCTGTCACTGGCGGCCAGACACACAGGTCTGATGTAGTCTGTGAACGTGACTGGTGAAGAGAGTCTGAGCAGAGCAATGTCGTTGTCGCTGGTGATGCTGTCATAGCTTGGATGCAAAATGATCCTGGCAACAGTCCTGGACACTTCATTTGGGTTTGATCCCTGCAGGCTCTGACGACCCAGAGAAACCTGCCATCCAGACGGACTTGTACTAAAGTCAAAATGGAAAAGCTGCTTCAGTTTCAAGAGGAAAACCAACCAACAAACCACACATTGATAGAGATATGTCCTCCATCTAATTACCCACCTGGAGAAGCAGTGAGCAGCAGACATCACCCACTCTTTGTTGATGAGGGAACCACCACAAACATGGCTGCCAAACCTCTGCAAACTGACCTGCCAGGGCCAACTTCCTGGTGGAGCATCCTCACCTCCAACAATCCTGGGGTTCAGGGGAACTGTTCCACAAACTACAACAGGACACAGACAGTGATTTAAAGTTTAAGCTACAGTTGGCAACAGTTATTTAGTCAAAGTTGCTGCATCTGTCACTTTATTCTGATAGTTGTCCATGAAGTGGGTCATTTAGGAAAAGATCCAACTCCTCTGGCTCCACCTACAACTTGTAATCGTATTTGCAGAAATCCAACAACATCCCCGCACCCATGTCCTGTAGTATGAGGATACTTACATTCAGCACTTGATACAGTAGATGGTGAATCTGTGGTGGCAGTTGGCTGTACGGTTGTAGTGGTGGTAATAATGGGAGGAGGTGGGAGACCAGGACAGGTGTAGCTGCTGTCAGGATCCACACCACTGGAAGTGAAGTGGATAAAGCCTGGTTGATCAGAGCTGATGAAGGAGTTGATCCAGGGCTGGTAACGGGACACTCTGGAGTAGACTCCTGGCAGATTGGGACGAGCACAGCCAAAACCAAAACTAACTATTCCAGACTGGACCCAGACTGAGCCCTGTTTGCTCACCATTGGACCTCCTGAGTCCCCCTGAAGAGATGGAGAGGACACGTGTGAGATCTTCAGGAAGCCCTAAACACACTTACCAAGAGGGACAGGAGAGGAGGAGCATCAGACCTGACACGAGTCTTTGCCTCCTGCCAGAACACCAGCACAGATCATGTTGTCTGTGACTGTACCGACTCCATTCAGACAGTTACACTGTCTGTTTCCCAGAACTGGCACCTCCACCTCTTGGAGAGTTTCAGGGAACGGTAAATACACTGAGAGACCAACAAGAGGACAAACAATCAATACATCCACCTCCACTTGATCAGACACTCACATCAACGTGTTTGACAGCAACAAGCAGCTCACCTCCCTCCTGGACTGCGCCCCAGCCAGTGACCCAGCTGTCAGTACCGTTGTTGAACACGCTGTCACTGGCGGCCAGACACACAGGTCTGATGTAGTCTGTGAACGTGACTGGTGAAGAGAGTCTGAGCAGAGCAATGTCGTTGTCGCTGGTGATGCTGTCATAGCTTGGATGTAAAATGATCCTGGCAACAGTCCTGGACACTTCGTTTGGGTTTGATCCCTGCAGGCTCTGACGACCCAGAGAAACCTGCCATCCAGACGGACTTGTACTAAAGTCAAAATGACAAAGTTGCGTCAGTTTCAAGAGGAAAACAACCAACAAACCACACATTGATAGAGATACGTCCTCTATCAAATAGTAGTTACCCACCTGGAGAAGCAGTGAGCAGCAGACATCACCCACTCTTTGTTGATGAGGGAACCACCACAAACATGGCTGCCAAACCTCTGCAGACTGACCTGCCAGGGCCAACTTCCTGGTGGAGCATCCTCACCTCCAACAATCCTGGGGTTCAGGGGAACTGTTCCACAAACTACAACAGGACACAGACAGTGATTTAAAGTTTAAGCTCCAGTTGGCAACAGTTATTTAGTCAAAGTTGCAGGATCTGTCATTTTATTCTGATAGTTGTCCATGAAGTGGGTCATTTAGGAAAAGATCCAACTCCTCTGGCTCCACCTACAGCTTGTAATCGTATTTGCAGAAATCCAACAACACCCCCGCACCCATGTCCTGTAGTATGAGGATACTTACATTCAGCACTTGATACAGTGGATGGTGAATCTGTGGTGGCAGTTGGCTGTACGGTTGTAGTGGTGGTAATAATGGGAGGAGGTGGGAGACCAGGACAGGTGTAGCTGCTGTCAGGATCCACACCACTGGAGTTAAAGTGGATAAAGCCTGGTTGATCAGAGCTGATGAAGGAGTTGATCCAGGACTGGTAACGGGACACTCTGGAGTAGACTCCTGGCAGATTGGGACGAGCACAGCCAAAACCAAAACTAACTATTCCAGACTGGACCCAGACTGAGCCCTGTTTGCTCACCATTGGACCTCCTGAGTCCCCCTGAGGAGATGGAAAGGACACGTGTGAGATCTTCAGGAAGCCCTAAACACACTTACCAAGAAAGGACAGGAGAGGAGGAGCATCAGACCTGACACGAGTCTTTGCCTCCTGCCAGAACACCAGCACAGATCATGTTGTCTGTGACTGTACCGACTCCATTCAGACAGTTACACTGTCTGTTTCCCAGAACTGGCACCTCCACCTCTTGGAGAGTTTCAGGGAACGGTAAATACACTGAGAGACCAACAAGAGGACAAACAATCAATACATCCACCTCCACTTGATCAGACACTCACATCAACGTGTTTGACAGCAACAAGCAGACTCACCTCCCTCCTGGACTGCGCCCCAGCCAGTGACCCAGCTGTCAGTACCGTTGTTGAACACGCTGTCACTGGCGGCCAGACACACAGGTCTGATGTAGTCTGTGAACGTGACTGGTGAAGAGAGTCTGAGCAGAGCAATGTCGTTGTCGCTGGTGATGCTGTCATAGCTTGGATGTAAAATGATCCTGGCAACAGTCCTGGACACTTCGTTTGGGTTTGATCCCTGCAGGCTCTGACGACCCAGAGAAACCTGCCATCCAGACGGACTTGTACTAAAGTCAAAATGGAAAAGCTGCTCAGTTTCAAGAGGAAAACCAACCAACAAACCACACATTGATAGAGATACGTCCTCTATCAAATAGTAGTTACCCACCTGGAGAAGCAGTGAGCAGCAGACATCACCCACTCTTTGTTGATGAGGGAACCACCACAAACATGGCTGCCAAACCTCTGCAGACTGACCTGCCAGGGCCAACTTCCTGGTGGAGCATCCTCACCTCCAACAATCCTGGGGTTCAGGGAACTGTTCCACAAACTACAACAGGACACAGACAGTGATTTAAAGTTTAAGCCACAGTTGGCAACAGTTATTTAGTCAAAGTTGCATCTGTCACTTTATTCTGATAGTTGTCCATGAAGTGGGTCATTTAGGAAAAGATCCACCTCCTCTGGCTCCACCTACAGCTTGTAATCGTATTTGCAGAAATCCAACGACATCCCCGCACCCATGTCCTGTAGTATGAGGATACTTACATTCAGCACTTGATACAGTGGATGGTGAATCTGTGGTGGCAGTTGGCTGTACGGTTGTAGTGGTGGTAATAATGGGAGGAGGTGGGAGACCAGGACAGGTGTAGCTGCTGTCAGGATCCACACCACTGGAATTGAAGTGGATAAAGCCTGGTTGATCAGAGCTGATGAAGGAGTTGATCCAGGACTGGTAACGGGACACTCTGGAGTAGACTCCTGGCAGATTGGGACGAGCACAGCCAAAACCAAAACTAACTATTCCAGACTGGACCCAGACTGAGCCCTGTTTGCTCACCATTGGACCTCCTGAGTCCCCCTGAGGAGTTGGAGAGGACACGTGTGAGATCTTCAGGAAGCCCTAAACACACTTACCAAGAGGGGACAGGAGAGGAGAAGCATCTGACCTGACACGAGTCTTTGCCTCCTGCCAGAACACCAGCACAGATCATGTTGTCTGTGACTGTACCGACTCCATTCAGACAGTTACACTGTCTGTTTCCCAGAACTGGCACCTCCACCTCTTGGAGAGTTTCAGGGAACGGTAAATACACTGAGAGACCAACAAGAGGACAAACAATCAATACATCCACCTCCACTTGATCAGACACTCACATCAACGTGTTTGACAGCAACAAGCAGACTCACCTCCCTCCTGGACTGCGCCCCAGCCAGTGACCCAGCTGTCAGTACCGTTGTTGAACACGCTGTCACTGGCGGCCAGACACACAGGTCTGATGTAGTCTGTGAACGTGACTGGTGAAGAGAGTCTGAGCAGAGCAATGTCGTTGTCGCTGGTGATACTGTCATAGCTTGGATGTAAAATGATCCTGGCAACAGTCCTGGACACTTCGTTTGGGTTTGATCCCTGCAGGCTCTGACGACCCAGAGAAACCTGCCATCCAGACGGACTTGTGCTAAAGTCAAAATGACAGAGTTGCGTCAGTTTTAAGAGGTAAACCAACCAACAAACCACACATTGATAGAGATAGGTCCTCCATCAAATAGTAGTTACCCACCTGGAGAAGCAGTGAGCAGCAGACATCACCCACTCTTTGTTGATGAGGGAACCACCACAAACATGGCTGCCAAACCTCTGCAGACTGACCTGCCAGGGCCAACTTCCTGGTGGAGCATCCTCACCTCCAACAATCCTGGGGTTCAGGGGAACTGTTCCACAAACTACAACAGGACACAGACAGTGATTTAAAGTTCAAGCTCCAGTTGGCAACAGTTATTTAGTCAAAGTTGCAGGATCTGTCATTTTATTCTGATAGTTGTCCATGAAGTGGGTCATTTAGGAAAAGATCCAACTCCTCTGGCTCCACCTACAGCTTGTAATCGTATTTGCAGAAATCCAACAACACCCCCTCACCCATGTCCTGTAGTATGTGGATACTTACATTCAGCACTTGATACAGTGGATGGTGAATCTGTGGTGGCAGTTGGCTGTACGGTTGTAGTGGTGGTAATAATGGGAGGAGGTGGGAGACCAGGACAGGTGTAGCTGCTGTCAGGATCCACACCACTGGAATTAAAGTGGATAAAGCCTGGTTGATCAGAGCTGATGAAGGAGTTGATCCAGGACTGGTAACGGGACACTCTGGAGTAGACTCCTGGCAGATTGGGACGAGCACAGCCAAAACCAAAACTAACTATTCCAGACTGGACCCAGACTGAGCCCTGTTTGCTCACCATTGGACCTCCTGAGTCCCCCTGAAGAGATGGAGAGGACACGTGTGAGATCTTCAGGAAGCCCTAAACACACTTACCAAGAAGGGACAGGAGAGGAGGAGCATCAGACCTGACACGAGTCTTTGCCTCCTGCCAGAACACCAGCACAGATCATGTTGTCTGTGACTGTACCGACTCCATTCAGACAGTTACACTGTCTGTTTCCCAGAACTGGCACCTCCACCTCTTGGAGAGTTTCAGGGAACGGTAAATACACTGAGAGACCAACAAGAGGACAAACAATCAATACATCCACCTCCACTTGATCAGACACTCACATCAACGTGTTTGACAGCAACAAGCAGACTCACCTCCTTCCTGGACTGCGCCCCAGCCAGTGACCCAGCTGTCAGTACCGTTGTTGAACACGCTGTCACTGGCGGCCAGACACACAGGTCTGATGTAGTCTGTGAACGTGACTGGTGAAGAGAGTCTGAGCAGAGCAATGTCGTTGTCGCTGGTGATACTGTCATAGCTTGGATGTAAAATGATCCTGGCAACAGTCCTGGACACTTCGTTTGGGTTTGATCCCTGCAGGCTCTGACGACCCAGAGAAACCTGCCATCCAGACGGACTTGTGCTAAAGTCAAAATGACAGAGTTGCGTCAGTTTCAAGAGGTAAACCAACCAACAAACCACACATTGATAGAGATAGGTCCTCCATCAAATAGTAGTTACCCACCTGGAGAAGCAGTGAGCAGCAGACATCACCCACTCTTTGTTGATGAGGGAACCACCACAAACATGGCTGCCAAACCTCTGCAGACTGACCTGCCAGGGCCAACTTCCTGGTGGAGCATCCTCACCTCCAACAATCCTGGGGTTCAGGGGAACTGTTCCACAAACTACAACAGGACACAGACAGTGATTTAAAGTTTAAGCTCCAGTTGGCAACAGTTATTTAGTCAAAGTTGCAGGATCTGTCATTTATTCTGATAGTTGTCCATGAAGTGGGTCATTTAGGAAAAGATCCAACTCCTCTGGCTCCACCTACAGCTTGTAATCGTATTTGCAGAAATCCAACAACACCCCTCACCCATGTCCTGTAGTATGTGGATACTTACATTCAGCACTTGATACAGTAGATGGTGAATCTGTGGTGGCAGTTGGCTGTACGGTTGTAGTGGTGGTAATAATGGGGGGAGGTGGGAGACCAGGACAGGTGTAGCTGCTGTCAGGATCCACACCACTGGAATTAAAGTGGATAAAGCCTGGTTGATCAGCGCTGATGAAGGAGTTGATCCAGGACTGGTAACGGGACACTCTGGAGTAGACTCCTGGCAGATTGGGACGAGCACAGCCAAAACCAAAACTAACTATTCCAGACTGGACCCAGACTGAGCCCTGTTTGCTCACCATTGGACCTCCTGAGTCCCCCTGAAGAGATGGAGAGGACACGTGTGAGATCTTCAGGAAGCCCTAAACACACTTACCAAGAGGGGACAGGAGAGGAGAAGCATCTGACCTGACACGAGTCTTTGCCTCCTGCCAGAACACCAGCACAGATCATGTTGTCTGTGACTGTACCGACTCCATTCAGACAGTTACACTGTCTGTTTCCCAGAACTGGCACCTCCACCTCTTGGAGAGTTTCAGGGAACGGTAAATACACTGAGAGACCAACAAGAGGACAAACAATCAATACATCCACCTCCACTTGATCAGACACTCACATCAACGTGTTTGACAGCAACAAGCAGACTCACCTCCCTCCTGGACTGCGCCCCAGCCAGTGACCCAGCTGTCAGTACCGTTGTTGAACACGCTGTCACTGGCGGCCAGACACACAGGTCTGATGTAGTCTGTGAACGTGACTGGTGAAGAGAGTCTGAGCAGAGCAATGTCGTTGTCGCTGGTGATACTGTCATAGCTTGGATGCAAAATGATCCTGGCAACAGTCCTGGACACTTCGTTTGGGTTTGATCCCTGCAGGCTCTGACGACCCAGAGAAACCTGCCATCCAGACGGACTTGTACTAAAGTCAAAATGAAAAGCTGCTCAGTTTCAAGAGGAAAACCAACCAACAAACCACACATTGATAGAGATACGTCCTCTATCAAATAGTAGTTACCCACCTGGAGAAGCAGTGAGCAGCAGACATCACCCACTCTTTGTTGATGAGGGAACCACCACAAACATGGCTGCCAAACCTCTGCAGACTGACCTGCCAGGGCCAACTTCCTGGTGGAGCATCCTCACCTCCAACAATCCTGGGGTTCAGGGGAACTGTTCCACAAACTACAACAGGACACAGACAGTGATTTAAAGTTTAAGCCACAGTTGGCAACAGTTATTTAGTCAAAGTTGCAGGATCTGTCATTTTATTCTGATAGTTGTCCATGAAGTGGGTCATTTAGGAAAAGATCCAACTCCTCTGGCTCCACCTACAGCTTGTAATCGTATTTGCAGAAATCCAACAACATCCCCGCACCCATGTCCTGTAGTATGAGGATACTTACATTCAGCACTTGATACAGTGGATGGTGAATCTGTGGTGGCAGTTGGCTGTACGGTTGTAGTGGTGGTAATAATGGGAGGAGGTGGGAGACCAGGACAGGTGTAGCTGCTGTCAGGATCCACACCACTGGAATTAAAGTGGATAAAGCCTGGTTGATCAGAGCTGATGAAGGAGTTGATCCAGGACTGGTAACGGGACACTCTGGAGTAGACTCCTGGCAGATTGGGACGAGCACAGCCAAAACCAAAACTAACTATTCCAGACTGGACCCAGACTGAGCCCTGTTTGCTCACCATTGGACCTCCTGAGTCCCCCTGAAGAGATGGAGAGGACACGTGTGAGATCTTCAGGAAGCCCTAAACACACTTACCAAGAAGGGACAGGAGAGGAGGAGCATCAGACCTGACACGAGTCTTTGCCTCCTGCCAGAACACCAGCACAGATCATGTTGTCTGTGACTGTACCGACTCCATTCAGACAGTTACACTGTCTGTTTCCCAGAACTGGCACCTCCACCTCTTGGAGAGTTTCAGGGAACGGTAAATACACTGAGAGACCAACAAGAGGACAAACAATCAATACATCCACCTCCACTTGATCAGACACTCACATCAACGTGTTTGACAGCAACAAGCAGCCTCACCTCCCTCCTGGACTGCGCCCCAGCCAGTGACCCAGCTGTCAGTACCGTTGTTGAACACGCTGTCACTGGCGGCCAGACACACAGGTCTGATGTAGTCTGTGAACGTGACTGGTGAAGAGAGTCTGAGCAGAGCAATGTCGTTGTCGCTGGTGATACTGTCATAGCTTGGATGCAAAATGATCCTGGCAACAGTCCTGGACACTTCGTTCGGGTTTGATCCCTGCAGGCTCTGACGACCCAGAGAAACCTGCCATCCAGACGGACTTGTACTAAAGTCAAAATGGAAAAGCTGCTTCAGTTTCAAGAGGAAAACCAACCAACAAACCACACATTGATAGAGATACGTCCTCTATCAAATAGTAGTTACCCACCTGGAGAAGCAGTGAGCAGCAGACATCACCCACTCTTTGTTGATGAGGGAACCACCACAAACATGGCTGCCAAACCTCTGCAGACTGACCTGCCAGGGCCAACTTCCTGGTGGAGCATCCTCACCTCCAACAATCCTGGGGTTCAGGGGAACTGTTCCACAAACTACAACAGGACACAGACAGTGATTTAAAGTTTAAGCTACAGTTGGCAACAGTTATTTAGTCAAAGTTGCTGGATCTGTCACTTTATTCTGATAGTTGTCCATGAAGTGGGTCATTTAGGAAAAGATCCAACTCCTCTGGCTCCACCTACAGCTTGTAATCGTATTTGCAGAAATCCAACAACATCCCCGCACCCATGTCCTGTAGTATGAGGATACTTACATTCAGCACTTGATACAGTAGATGGTGAATCTGTGGTGGCAGTTGGCTGTACGGTTGTAGTGGTGGTAATAATGGGAGGAGGTGGGAGACCAGGACAGGTGTAGCTGCTGTCAGGATCCACACCACTGGAATTAAAGTGGATAAAGCCTGGTTGATCAGAGCTGATGAAGGAGTTGATCCAGGACTGGTAACGGGACACTCTGGAGTAGACTCCTGGCAGATTGGGACGAGCACAGCCAAAACCAAAACTAACTATTCCAGACTGGACCCAGACTGAGCCCTGTTTGCTCACCATTGGACCTCCT
Organism: Caranx ignobilis; assembly: GCA_021432705.1. Lineage (NCBI taxonomy): Eukaryota > Metazoa > Chordata > Actinopteri > Carangiformes > Carangidae > Caranx > Caranx ignobilis. Next base: position 9,855,295 of record MU269988.1, read on the forward strand.
GAGTCCCCCTGAAGAGATGGAGAGGACACGTGTGAGATCTTCAGGAAGCCCTAAACACACTTACCAAGAAGGGACAGGAGAGGAGGAGCATCAGACCTGACACGAGTCTTTGCCTCCTGCCAGAACACCAGCACAGATCATGTTGTCTGTGACTGTACCGACTCCATTCAGACAGTTACACTGTCTGTTTCCCAGAACTGGCACCTCCACCTCTTGGAGAGTTTCAGGGAACGGTAAATACACTGAGAGACCAACAAGAGGACAAACAATCAATACATCCACCTCCACTTGATCAGACACTCACATCAACGTGTTTGACAGCAACAAGCAGACTCACCTCCCTCCTGGACTGCGCCCCAGCCAGTGACCCAGCTGTCAGTACCGTTGTTGAACACGCTGTCACTGGCGGCCAGACACACAGGTCTGATGTAGTCTGTGAACGTGACTGGTGAAGAGAGTCTGAGCAGAGCAATGTCGTTGTCGCTGGTGATACTGTCATAGCTTGGATGTAAAATGATCCTGGCAACAGTCCTGGACACTTCGTTTGGGTTTGATCCCTGCAGGCTCTGACGACCCAGAGAAACCTGCCATCCAGACGGACTTGTGCTAAAGTCAAAATGACAGAGCTGCGTCAGTTTCAAGAGGTAAAACAACCAACAAACCACACATTGATAGAGATACGTCCTCTATCAAATAGTAGTTACCCACCTGGAGAAGCAGTGAGCAGCAGACATCACCCACTCTTTGTTGATGAGGGAACCACCACAAACATGGCTGCCAAACCTCTGCAGACTGACCTGCCAGGGCCAACTTCCTGGTGGAGCATCCTCACCTCCAACAATCCTGGGGTTCAGGGGAACTGTTCCACAAACTACAACAGGACACAGACAGTGATTTAAAGTTTAAGCTCCAGTTGGCAACAGTTATTTAGTCAAAGTTGCAGGATCTGTCATTTTATTCTGATAGTTGTCCATGAAGTGGGTCATTTAGGAAAAGATCCAACTCCTCTGGCTCCACCTACAGCTTGTAATCGTATTTGCAGAAATCCAACAACACCCCGCACCCATGTCCTGTAGTATGAGGATACTTACATTCAGCACTTGATACAGTAGATGGTGAATCTGTGGTGGCAGTTGGCTGTACGGTTGTAGTGGTGGTAATAATGGGAGGAGGTGGGAGACCAGGACAGGTGTAGCTGCTGTCAGGATCCACACCACTGGAATTAAAGTGGATAAAGCCTGGTTGATCAGAGCTGATGAAGGAGTTGATCCAGGACTGGTAACGGGACACTCTGGAGTAGACTCCTGGCAGATTGGGACGAGCACAGCCAAAACCAAAACTAACTATTCCAGACTGGACCCAGACTGAGCCCTGTTTGCTCACCATTGGACCTCCTGAGTCCCCCTGAAGAGATGGAGAGGACACGTGTGAGATCTTCAGGAAGCCCTAAACACACTTACCAAGAAGGGACAGGAGAGGAGGAGCATCAGACCTGACACGAGTCTTTGCCTCCTGCCAGAACACCAGCACAGATCATGTTGTCTGTGACTGTACCGACTCCATTCAGACAGTTACACTGTCTGTTTCCCAGAACTGGCACCTCCACCTCTTGGAGAGTTTCAGGGAACGGTAAATACACTGAGAGACCAACAAGAGGACAAACAATCAATACATCCACCTCCACTTGATCAGACACTCACATCAACGTGTTTGACAGCAACAAGCAGACTCACCTCCTCCTGGACTGCGCCCCAGCCAGTGACCCAGCTGTCAGTACCGTTGTTGAACACGCTGTCACTGGCGGCCAGACACACAGGTCTGATGTAGTCTGTGAACGTGACTGGTGAAGAGAGTCTGAGCAGAGCAATGTCGTTGTCGCTGGTGATACTGTCATAGCTTGGATGTAAAATGATCCTGGCAACAGTCCTGGACACTTCGTTTGGGTTTGATCCCTGCAGGCTCTGACGACCCAGAGAAACCTGCCATCCAGACGGACTTGTGCTAAAGTCAAAATGACAGAGTTGCGTCAGTTTTAAGAGGTAAACAACCAACAAACCACACATTGATAGAGATACGTCCTCTATCAAATAGTAGTTACCCACCTGGAGAAGCAGTGAGCAGCAGACATCACCCACTCTTTGTTGATGAGGGAACCACCACAAACATGGCTGCCAAACCTCTGCAGACTGACCTGCCAGGGCCAACTTCCTGGTGGAGCATCCTCACCTCCAACAATCCTGGGGTTCAGGGGAACTGTTCCACAAACTACAACAGGACACAGACAGTGATTTAAAGTTTAAGCTCCAGTTGGCAACAGTTATTTAGTCAAAGTTGCTGGATCTGTCATTTTATTCTGATAGTTGTCCATGAAGTGCACCATGTCCCTTTAGTATGTGGATACTTACATTCAGCACTTGATACAGTGGATGGTGAATCTGTGGTGGCAGTTGGCTGTACGGTTGTAGTGGTGGTAATAATGGGAGGAGGTGGGAGACCAGGACAGGTGTAGCTGCTGTCAGGATCCACACCACTGGAATTAAAGTGGATAAAGCCTGGTTGATCAGCGCTGATGAAGGAGTTGATCCAGGACTGGTAACGGGACACTCTGGAGTAGACTCCTGGCAGATTGGGACGAGCACAGCCAAAACCAAAACTAACTATTCCAGACTGGACCCAGACTGAGCCCTGTTTGCTCACCATTGGACCTCCTGAGTCCCCCTGAAGAGATGGAGAGGACACGTGTGAGATCTTCAGGAAGCCCTAAACACACTTACCAAGAAGGGACAGGAGAGGAGGAGCATCTGACCTGACACGAGTCTTTGCCTCCTGCCAGAACACCAGCACAGATCATGTTGTCTGTGACTGTACCGACTCCATTCAGACAGTTACACTGTCTGTTTCCCAGAACTGGCACCTCCACCTCTTGGAGAGTTTCAGGGAACGGTAAATACACTGAGAGACCAACAAGAGGACAAACAATCAATACATCCACCTCCACTTGATCAGACACTCACATCAACGTGTTTGAAAGCAACAAGCAGACTCACCTCCCTCCTGGACTGCGCCCCAGCCAGTGACCCAGCTGTCAGTACCGTTGTTGAACACGCTGTCACTGGCTGCCAGACACACAGGTCTGATGTAGTCTGTGAACGTGACTGGTGAAGAGAGTCTGAGCAGAGCAATGTCGTTGTCGCTGGTGATACTGTCATAGCTTGGATGTAAAATGATCCTGGCAACAGTCCTGGACACTTCGTTCGGGTTTGATCCCTGCAGGCTCTGACGACCCAGAGAAACCTGCCATCCAGACGGACTTGTACTAAAGTCAAAATGACAGAGCTGTTCAGTTTTAAGAGGAAAACCAACCAACAAACCACACATTGATAGAGATACGTCCTCTATCAAATAGTAGTTACCCACCTGGAGAAACAGTGAGCAGCAGACATCACCCACTCTTTGTTGATGAGGGAACCACCACAAACATGGCTGCCAAACCTCTGCAGACTGACCTGCCAGGGCCAACTTCCTGGTGGAGCATCCTCACCTCCAACAATCCTGGGGTTCAGGGGAACTGTTCCACAAACTACAACAGGACACAGACAGTGATTTAAAGTTTAAGCTACAGTTGGCAACAGTTATTTAGTCAAAGTTGCAGGATCTGTCACTTTATTCTGATAGTTGTCCATGAAGTGGGTCATTTAGGAAAAGATCCAACTCCTCTGGCTCCACCTACAGCTTGTAATCGTATTTGCAGAAATCCAACAACACCCCCGCACCCATGTCCTGTAGTATGAGGATACTTACATTCAGCACTTGATACAGTGGATGGTGAATCTGTGGTGGCAGTTGGCTGTACGGTTGTAGTGGTGGTAATAATGGGAGGAGGTGGGAGACCAGGACAGGTGTAGCTGCTGTCAGGATCCACACCACTGGAATTAAAGTGGATAAAGCCTGGTTGATCAGAGCTGATGAAGGAGTTGATCCAGGACTGGTAACGGGACACTCTGGAGTAGACTCCTGGCAGATTGGGACGAGCACAGCCAAAACCAAAACTAACTATTCCAGACTGGACCCAGACTGAGCCCTGTTTGCTCACCATTGGACCTCCTGAGTCCCCCTGAAGAGATGGAGAGGACACGTGTGAGATCTTCAGGAAGCCCTAAACACACTTACCAAGAAGGGACAGGAGAGGAGGAGCATCAGACCTGACACGAGTCTTTGCCTCCTGCCAGAACACCAGCACAGATCATGTTGTCTGTGACTGTACCGACTCCATTCAGACAGTTACACTGTCTGTTTCCCAGAACTGGCACCTCCACCTCTTGGAGAGTTTCAGGGAACGGTAAATACACTGAGAGACCAACAAGAGGACAAACAATCAATACATCCACCTCCACTTGATCAGACACTCACATCAACGTGTTTGACAGCAACAAGCAGACTCACCTCCTCCTGGACTGCGCCCCAGCCAGTGACCCAGCTGTCAGTACCGTTGTTGAACACGCTGTCACTGGCTGCCAGACACACAGGTCTGATGTAGTCTGTGAACGTGACTGGTGAAGAGAGTCTGAGCAGAGCAATGTCGTTGTCGCTGGTGATGCTGTCATAGCTTGGATGTAAAATGATCCTGGCAACAGTCCTGGACACTTCGTTTGGGTTTGATCCCTGCAGGCTCTGACGACCCAGAGAAACCTGCCATCCAGACGGACTTGTGCTAAAGTCAAAATGACAGAGTTGCGTCAGTTTTAAGAGGTAAACCAACCAACAAACCACACATTGATAGAGATACGTCCTCCATCAAATAGTAGTTACCCACCTGGAGAAGCAGTGAGCAGCAGACATCACCCACTCTTTGTTGATGAGGGAACCACCACAAACATGGCTGCCAAACCTCTGCAGACTGACCTGCCAGGGCCAACTTCCTGGTGGAGCATCCTCACCTCCAACAATCCTGGGGTTCAGGGGAACTGTTCCACAAACTACAACAGGACACAGACAGTGATTTAAAGTTCAAGCTCCAGTTGGCAACAGTTATTTAGTCAAAGTTGCAGGATCTGTCATTTTATTCTGATAGTTGTCCATGAAGTGGGTCATTTAGGAAAAGATCCAACTCCTCTGGCTCCACCTACAGCTTGTAATCGTATTTGCAGAAATCCAACAACACCCCTCACCCATGTCCTGTAGTATGTGGATACTTACATTCAGCACTTGATACAGTGGATGGTGAATCTGTGGTGGCAGTTGGCTGTACGGTTGTAGTGGTGGTAATAATGGGAGGAGGTGGGAGACCAGGACAGGTGTAGCTGCTGTCAGGATCCACACCACTGGAATTAAAGTGGATAAAGCCTGGTTGATCAGCGCTGATGAAGGAGTTGATCCAGGACTGGTAACGGGACACTCTGGAGTAGACTCCTGGCAGATTGGGACGAGCACAGCCAAAACCAAAACTAACTATTCCAGACTGGACCCAGACTGAGCCCTGTTTGCTCACCATTGGACCTCCTGAGTCCCCCTGAAGAGATGGAGAGGACACGTGTGAGATCTTCAGGAAGCCCTAAACACACTTACCAAGAAGGGACAGGAGAGGAGGAGCATCTGACCTGACACGAGTCTTTGCCTCCTGCCAGAACACCAGCACAGATCATGTTGTCTGTGACTGTACCGACTCCATTCAGACAGTTACACTGTCTGTTTCCCAGAACTGGCACCTCCACCTCTTGGAGAGTTTCAGGGAACGGTAAATACACTGAGAGACCAACAAGAGGACAAACAATCAATACATCCACCTCCACTTGATCAGACACTCACATCAACGTGTTTGACAGCAACAAGCAGCCTCACCTCCCTCCTGGACTGCGCCCCAGCCAGTGACCCAGCTGTCAGTACCGTTGTTGAACACGCTGTCACTGGCTGCCAGACACACAGGTCTGATGTAGTCTGTGAACGTGACTGGTGAAGAGAGTCTGAGCAGAGCAATGTCGTTGTCGCTGGTGATACTGTCATAGCTTGGATGTAAAATGATCCTGGCAACAGTCCTGGACACTTCGTTCGGGTTTGATCCCTGCAGGCTCTGACGACCCAGAGAAACCTGCCATCCAGACGGACTTGTACTAAAGTCAAAATGGAAAAGTTGCTTCAGTTTCAAGAGGAAAACCAACCAACAAACCACACATTGATAGAGATACGTCCTCTATCAAATAGTAGTTACCCACCTGGAGAAGCAGTGAGCAGCAGACATCACCCACTCTTTGTTGATGAGGGAACCACCACAAACATGGCTGCCAAACCTCTGCAGACTGACCTGCCAGGGCCAACTTCCTGGTGGAGCATCCTCACCTCCAACAATCCTGGGGTTCAGGGGAACTGTTCCACAAACTACAACAGGACACAGACAGTGATTTAAAGTTTAAGCTACAGTTGGCAACAGTTATTTAGTCAAAGTTGCTGGATCTGTCACTTTATTCTGATAGTTGTCCATGAAGTGGGTCATTTAAGAAAGATCACCTCCTGCTCCACCTACAGCTTGTAATCGTATTTGGAGACATCCACAACATGCACCATGTCCTGTAGTATGAGGATACTTACATTCAGCACTTGATACAGTGGATGGTGAATCTGTGGTGGCAGTTGGCTGTACGGTTGTAGTGGTGGTAATAATGGGAGGAGGTGGGAGACCAGGACAGGTGTAGCTGCTGTCAGGATCCACACCACTGGAATTAAAGTGGATAAAGCCTGGTTGATCAGCGCTGATGAAGGAGTTGATCCAGGACTGGTAACGGGACACTCTGGAGTAGACTCCTGGCAGATTGGGACGAGCACAGCCAAAACCAAAACTAACTATTCCAGACTGGACCCAGACTGAGCCCTGTTTGCTCACCATTGGACCTCCTGAGTCCCCCTGAGGAGATGGAGAGGACACGTGTGAGATCTTCAGGAAGCCCTAAACACACTTACCAAGAAGGGACAGGAGAGGAGAAGCATCAGACCTGACACGAGTCTTTGCCTCCTGCCAGAACACCAGCACAGATCATGTTGTCTGTGACTGTACCGACTCCATTCAGACAGTTACACTGTCTGTTTCCCAGAACTGGCACCTCCACCTCTTGGAGAGTTTCAGGGAACGGTAAATACACTGAGAGACCAACAAGAGGACAAACAATCAATACATCCACCTCCACTTGATCAGACACTCACATCAACGTGTTTGACAGCAACAAGCAGCTCACCTCCTCCTGGACTGCGCCCCAGCCAGTGACCCAGCTGTCAGTACCGTTGTTGAACACGCTGTCACTGGCTGCCAGACACACAGGTCTGATGTAGTCTGTGAACGTGACTGGTGAAGAGAGTCTGAGCAGAGCAATGTCGTTGTCGCTGGTGATACTGTCATAGCTTGGATGTAAAATGATCCTGGCAACAGTCCTGGACACTTCGTTTGGGTTTGATCCCTGCAGGCTCTGACGACCCAGAGAAACCTGCCATCCAGACGGACTTGTGCTAAAGTCAAAATGAAAAGTTGCGTCAGTTTAAGAGGTAAACCAACCAACAAACCACACATTGATAGAGATATGTCCTCCATCAAATAATACCCACCTGGAGAAGCAGTGAGCAGCAGACATCACCCACTCTTTGTTGATGAGGGAACCACCACAAACATGGCTGCCAAACCTCTGCAGACTGACCTGCCAGGGCCAACTTCCTGGTGGAGCATCCTCACCTCCAACAATCCTGGGGTTCAGGGGAACTGTTCCACAAACTACAACAGGACACAGACAGTGATTTAAAGTTTAAGCTACAGTTGGCAACAGTTATTTAGTCAAAGTTGCAGGATCTGTCACTTTATTCTGATAGTTGTCCATGAAGTGGGTCATTTAGAAAAGATCCAACTCCTCTGGCTCCACCTACAGCTTGTAATCGTATTTGCAGAAATCCAACAACATCCCCTCACCCATGTCCTGTAGTATGTGGATACTTACATTCAGCACTTGATACAGTGGATGGTGAATCTGTGGTGGCAGTTGGCTGTACGGTTGTAGTGGTGGTAATAATGGGAGGAGGTGGGAGACCAGGACAGGTGTAGCTGCTGTCAGGATCCACACCACTGGAATTAAAGTGGATAAAGCCTGGTTGATCAGCGCTGATGAAGGAGTTGATCCAGGACTGGTAACGGGACACTCTGGAGTAGACTCCTGGCAGATTGGGACGAGCACAGCCAAAACCAAAACTAACTATTCCAGACTGGACCCAGACTGAGCCCTGTTTGCTCACCATTGGACCTCCTGAGTCCCCCTGAGGAGTTGGAGAGGACACGTGTGAGATCTTCAGGAAGCCCTAAACACACTTACCAAGAAGGGACAGGAGAGGAGAAGCATCTGACCTGACATGAGTCTTTGCCTCCTGCCAGAACACCAGCACAGATCATGTTGTCTGTGACTGTACCGACTCCATTCAGACAGTTACACTGTCTGTTTCCCAGAACTGGCACCTCCACCTCTTGGAGAGTTTCAGGGAACGGTAAATACACTGAGAGACCAACAAGAGGACAAACAATCAATACATCCACCTCCACTTGATCAGACACTCACATCAACGTGTTTGACAGCAACAAGCAGCCTCACCTCCCTCCTGGACTGCGCCCCAGCCAGTGACCCAGCTGTCAGTACCGTTGTTGAACACGCTGTCACTGGCTGCCAGACACACAGGTCTGATGTAGTCTGTGAACGTGACTGGTGAAGAGAGTCTGAGCAGAGCAATGTCGTTGTCGCTGGTGATACTGTCATAGCTTGGATGCAAAATGATCCTGGCAACAGTCCTGGAAACTTCGTTTGGGTTTGATCCCTGCAGGCTCTGACGACCCAGAGAAACCTGCCATCCAGATGGACTTGTACTAAAGTCAAAATGGAAAAGCTGCTTCAGTTTCAAGAGGAAAACCAACCAACAAACCACACATTGATAGAGATACGTCCTCTATCAAATAGTAGTTACCCACCTGGAGAAGCAGTGAGCAGCAGACATCACCCACTCTTTGTTGATGAGGGAACCACCACAAACATGGCTGCCAAACCTCTGCAGACTGACCTGCCAGGGCCAACTTCCTGGTGGAGCATCCTCACCTCCAACAATCCTGGGGTTCAGGGGAACTGTACCACAAACTGCAAAGGAGATAATCACAAACCAATTAGTATGACATAAGAATTACTTTTATGAAACAGAATCGAAATCGTGACGAAATGTAGATAGAGATTGAAAAGAACAATCTTACCATCAAGCTGAGCATGTGCTTCTGGGAATGAGACAACACAAAAGGATTAGTCTTATTCCTCTGTTCAGCTTTTTTCAGGTAAACAGCAAAAAAGAAGTGACATTGATACAATTTTCCAAACTGTAATAAATCAATAAATACATTAAAACTGTTTCCTGTTTTCATTTTACTTTGCAGTCAGTGTTAAAACATTGTTCAAAATGTTCTGTAATTATCCTTTGATTAAAACAATTGTTCTTGTTACACAATGTGCAATGATAGTTGTATAACCCGACATTTAAAAAGATGTGAAATGTTAATTACATTGAGTAATGGTGACATAATACTACAATAAGGCCCCACTGTTTCATATACCATCCATTAAAGTGAAGTGTAAATGTAAGAGCCTCCAAAAACAACCTCTATGTTCATCCTTGGAAATGTGTTAGTCTACTTCAGCATTTATTGACAGAATAAACTGGCAATAATAATGCAACCAAAAAAAAAACATGTGACAGACCGAAAGAGTTTGGACTCAGATCTTTATATGTTCGATGAAACATTGTAAATCATTTTTGAGATGGTACAAAAAAGACCAAAAGTTTTCCTGCTTCCAGAAAATATCTTAAATCAGACCAATACTGAATTAATTGTATAAGACACTGAAAATAAAAAAAAGTCAGCAGAGATAAACGAAGTGAATTTCGTAGGACAATTTATGCTCACAAAGAGTTACAAATCAGTTTACTTGAAATCAACATTTTCTCAAGTTCAATTCAATTCATGTGAAGAAGTCAAAGGTGTGGCTGCTCCTGCCAGACCAGAGTTAGCACAAGGACAACATGGCATGAAAACGTATTGTAAATCTTTTCCCTTGTTTCTTAAGTTAATTTTTCAGCATCTGCTGAATCAAAGATGCTGAGCCCATCTCAAGTTGTGACCTACCTGCAGGTAAAAGACTTGCCAGGGTCAGTACCACGAGCCATCCCTTCAAAGCCATTGTGTGACTGAACAGTCTTGTTTGTCACTCTTTATACAGTGGGTTACGGTCACCTGCCTTTAGGTGTGCCCCTCCCACTATGAACATTACACAGCATCCAATAAGAGGAATTTTCCTCAAGTTTCCTCATTCCTAATGCTTCATTTTTGTAATAGAAAAAAGAATAACAAAAGAAAGTGATACAGGTGGTGCAGATTTACAACACACAGACAGGCCTGTTTTTTTTTTTTTTATAGTTATTCATATTTATTTATTTATTTATTTTGTTGATTAGACACCAAGAACTAAACAGTTGATTTTTGCCCCTTTCACAGTCTCAGCACAGCTCAACAGTGCTCTATTGCTGCGTAAACACTGAGGCTGACCATCACTGATGGAGCGGAAAAACCAGTTAAATCTTAGTCTTTTGTGCACTCGGCACGATGCATAAATACCTGACATGTCAGACTTTTGTACAGACGGGGTAGTGGAACATTTTCACAAGAGGTGTCACAAAACTGTCTGCTGTCACTCTTGGTTGGACAATGGTGTTGTTCAGCACCTTGGCTTGGAGATAAAATGGTATTTCACTGACATAACACGCCACGGTTATGTCACTGGTATGATGCTCATTACCTGTTGTAATGCTACTGTACCAGGAAGTGATATTCAGTTTCCTCTGGATATTTTTAGCTCATTATTTGAAAATACACTAATATTTCTAATCAGATTTGAAGTAATATATCAACAGTCAGATGTCAGCTGAATGAATTAGTAATGTGTGCTTTCATCTTGAGTAATACAAAATAGCCTATTCCAACTCATAACACAACCACACCACTGACATGGAGTAATAGGGTTGGTTGGATCGAAGAGGGTTAATCAGGCGCAGCGCTGTCATCTCAGCCCACAGCCAAACGCGTCAAAGGTGATCATCCACAGATACATGTGAACATACCTGCACCTTTACACTGCAACACACTGACAACAACTATTGTGCCTGTCTTTCACTACAGTGTTTAAAAAACAACTCTCCACAAAGGAGAAGAATTCAACTTAAACGCATCACTCATGTTATGGCTGCAACCTTTACACTTCATCCATCATTTTCTAGGTGCAAATATGCATTTCGACACTTAAGAAGAAAGACCTTTACAAATGCAGTCGTACAACTTACATAATATACTGTCAGCTTGAACTTACGTCAACTCTATGCCCATTATACAGTCATTATTATAAAATAGATAATGAATAGTGGAATATTAACAGAGCATTAAAGTGGCAGCGGTCCTGAGCTGGGCAATAAGTGAAGAAGTTTTTCATCCCGGTTTTTCCTACTTCCTGGAACAACTGCATAGCCATAATCTTTTAATTATTTTAAATACAGCCATTGTTTTTCTAATTGCTGTGGGATTCACTTAGTCTTACTAAAAGCTATTAAAACTAACTCTCAAAGCCTGACTCTAATGTCTACACTGCAAAGTGGATCTCAGCTCACAATGGTGATAATGGAGAAAATGGGGACAACCGTTACCATGGTGGCTACGGAGTGCGAATTAAAAAAACTAACACTGTGTTATATATATTATGTATTTTGAGCATTTAAAAATGTGAATGTTGTCAGTGAAAACCCGATGCCTCTTGCAGTGAAAGTTACTCATGTATAAAAGGAAGTTCAGAAGTCCAGTCTTATAGAAAAAGCAAACCTCAGGGCCAGGATTTTATACCAGACCTCTGACTTCCTGGTGCAAAAGCACTCATCCATTGTCCTTTATTATCATTTGAATTGTGGACAAACAGCCATGTCATGGTGACGTGACGTCTGACAAATAACTTAATGAGCCACCTGTTATTAAAAGTCAACTGTGATTCATTTTTCTTGAAAAACGGGTCAAGCCAAAGTAAACTGAGGGGGCTGAATGATAATCATGTGAGGATTTCTGATCATGACTTACATTCAGAGAAAAGCTAAAACTGAACATTTATGCTGTCTGGTGATCTGGTATTACATCAGGTATACAATTATTTGTTAAACTTTAAAATGTATCTCAGTTCATGGTCAAGGTGACGTCTTTTTCACTGTTCACTGTGCTGCGATATAATTCTGTGTGTGGACAATGGACAACTCAGCACTTATTTTTTTGCTAAATAAATGATAGATCCATTGTCATTTTCTACATGATTTTGTCAAATTAACTAAATGTTACAGGTCTAACTTCAAGTATCTAGGTAATACATCAGTGCATTAACATAATCAAGCATGACCTTTGCACTTTCAGAAGGGCTGGCACATCTATCTTCTTTCTTTTTTCCCCCAACGTTCTTTGAATGATAAGTTAAGTCTTCAGTTACTTAAATTTGTTCCACTTTTACTTTCCATGTTCATCTGCAGTGTTTATTTTCAACTTGGTCATATCACGATTGCAGAATATTTCGCAAGTGTAAGGAGTCACATATATTGTCATATTGTGCAGGTAGGTAACATGCTTGTGTAGGCTCTTTGAGTTGTTTCTCTTCTTAAAACTTTAGTTTGTTTTCTTTGTTTAACAAATTGGTTTTATCAGCTGTGTGCTTGTGCACTGTTGGACTCTATTCTGTAAATTCAGATGAAACAGCATTGTGGACAATGGACAATGTGACAATCTAACTCATCTGATGCTCTGATGACAGTCACAGTGATCTGTGGCAGCAGAGGTGAAGTAATGCAGTTTTGGCCGACATTTGAAACCACTGATGTGATAAGTAGGATGAAAGGGCAACATGGTTCTTAGAAGCAGAAATGACTCACGTTTCTCAAGAATTATGGATTCATAGATGAGTGAGCAAATGAGCAAAATAAATCCAGAAATAATATCCATTCATCCAGCCATAGTCTGCATCACTTACCAGTGCAGGGCTGAGGGAATGTGTTGAGCCAATCCCAGCTGACACTTAGGACAAGGGTGAGGTACACCCTTGACAGGTCACCAGTCTATCACAGGGCCGACATATAACGACAAACACCACTCTCATTCACACCTTTGGACAAACTAAATCAATCATCCTATTGTGTATGTCTTTGGACTGTGGGAGGAAGGTGGAGAACCCAGAGAGAACCCACGCAGGAACGGAGAGAACATGCAAACTCCACCCTGAAAGGCTCCAGGCCTGAGGATCGGACCCAGAACCTTCTTGTCGAGAAGTAACAGTGCTAATCACTGGACCACAGTGCTTCCCCCAGTAAGAAACAATAAATACCACTTGAATTGAAATTGTAAGATGTCTTGGATGTCTTGTTAATAAAGCATTCCATTAATGGATATCTAATTAATGGAAAATTTTAGTAAGATAAGATATTCAACAAAATTTTCAGTAAGTATTGCAATTTATCCATAAACTGTCTGAATTATAAATTTAAAGGAGCAATGAAAATGAAAGAAACATGATAATTAGGTATCAATTACTGGGATGTTTTATAACCATTTTCATGACCACTCTGATGTTCTTTAAACTGAACACTTTTGATTTGCCTTGGTCTGATCTGCACTTCTTTGGTCTTATAATGTAGCAGGAAGCTGTAAGAGGAAACAAAACTTTTCTGCGTTTATGGCTCCTTTTTGGATTTTTTTATTTGTAGATGGGTATAATTTTCATTGTCTATCCTCCACTTCATGTTCATCGTGTAGCTCAGTTTATCTTGAACTCTCATTAACTGCACAAAGCACTTGATGTTTTTTGAACAGAGATAATATTGCTACAAAGAGCTGCAGTGGTTTAGATCTGCAGATGTAGGCAGTGCACAACCAACATGCACCACCTCAGCAACAGCTTCTGCAAATCTGACCCTTGAGCCACATAAAAGCAGTGAGTGTTAGAAAATGCCCTTACCCCATAGGTTCTATACTCACTATTTACGCCTTCAGTGTGTGAGTTTTATCACTTTGTATGCTGTTTATTTTTCTGAGGATACACTTTATATCAAGTAGTTCCTGTGATGTCTGTGACTCACAAACATTCAATGTGTGAAGCTGCATTCAACAGTTCAATTTTTCAAATCGAACAACTGGGCTTGTGAGTTTTTAGACCTCAGTTACAAACCAGAACCATGACATGTCTTCAAACTCATGGCCAAGTCCAGACTTTTAGCTGTTGCTTGAGGTGTAGAAGAACTGACCGTTCTCATTATTCTTAGCCATGCATGAAATACAAAGAGTGAAGTTAACATTTGTCTCTGACTCATTTTGAATTAGTAATAATTTACTTTATGACTGAGTCCATATTTTAAAATGGGAGATTTCCCTCACAAAGTGTATTCTTCTTTACATCCTTGGAGAGAGAAGGCATAGCTCTGCTGCTGTTCAAATTGAATTGAATAGGTCTCTAGCTCCATCTACTGCTAACACTGAGCACTGTGTTATTTTGCCACTTAGAAACTACTGTTCACTTGTGTATCCAGATACATTTCACAAGACCTTAATCACATAAGACAAACAGTAGTGTTCAAAAATGTGTAATTAGCACAAGAATGCACATTCACACACAAACATCACTGCTGCTGTATCAAGTGTCTGTTCTGAAAATGATCTAATAAATCCTTTGAGATGCACATCCAGTCCTGTATCTCTGAGAAGAGACATACTGACGGAGAGAATTTTCTTTCCAGATCCAGTGTGGTTCCAACTGAGCAGAAAAAAGAGGGGGTTGAATTTCACAAATAGCACGGTCTATCCTGCCTTTTGCTTCGTTCCTTCGATTGCCCTCCTCCGTTTGAGGTTGGTGAAGAGCAATGCAAAGTTGACGACATATGTTGACACGCAGACCATGCAGAAATCTCCCAAACAAACGCCAGAATGTATGCAAGATAAAACGAGCCGGCCACTGATAACCACGAGGAGAAGACCAAGAACAGTGCTGCTTTCTTGGACAGTGAAAGTCCTGCAAGAAAAACAAAAAGGGGGATTTCAAACCATCAATAAAAGACACTACATAAGCAATATTTGAGAAAGACTTAATAACAATTTATAATTTTGTGTAACAATCAAATATGATACACAAACTATGCAATACTTAAGTGTAAGGGTCAGGTACAGTTCACAGAAATGCTGAAATTCAAACAATATTTCTGCCTAAAAATGCACAACTCTGCACTATAATTTACAGAAGACAATGACAGACTGACCAAGGCCCATCTGCAGAGTGTAAAATATGATGCCAAGCACGCTGTTGGGCTGGTTCAGAGGGCTATCTTTGGCCACAAAAAACTGGACCAAGCCAAAGCCACGTCCCCATCTGGTGAAAAAAGAAATGAGAGACAGTCAGTGAAGAACTTTATTGACAAGAAAATGAAAAGATACGATACGCACTGCTTTATAATGGAGAGAATATGTAATTTGAAAAAGCAAACGAGTCAAGCTGTGGACCACATCCACTCTTCCTTCACTGTAAAACCCTCACTTATGTGAAAGTGAAGCACTTCCAGAGGAATTTAACACGTGGCAATGAAATGGAAGAGGTTGTAAAAAAATGCAAGGAAATAGCCAGATTTCACAGTTTACAAGATATGCGTGTGGGGTTGGGGGGGGGGGGGGCACATTGCTAAATAGAGGTCGTTGTCTGCCTGTTCTGCAGAAAGCCTATACACGAGCCATTAAAGCAAAACCAGGAATTAAAAAACCAAACTTACCTGGAGGTAAAAACTTTGGAGCAGCTCACAGACTCCCCCAGGTCACACATGGCTCTGTAATCTGGGTTGCTCTCTCGGGACAGCTCGACATGAAGCGCATAAACAGACAGGACCATACCGAAAACGCACAAAAATATGCGGACTTTTCTCTCCCAGCTCGGTATCCCCTGAGCGCCAGACGCTGCCATCTTATTACAAGACGTGTTTGCTTTATGACACCAGAAAGGTTTGAGGGGTAAATCACAGCGTTTCAGTCGGATTTTGGGTTTCCTTTCAAACTTCAGCAAACTGCCCTCAGAGTGAAGGCGACGTGTTAAAAGCCAGATTCTGACTTTTTATTGGTCTGCTCGACTGTTACCGCTGCTTTTCATTGGACAGTCAGACACAGATGTTGGGCCAGCCAGAGGGGAGTCTACTGTGTATTTACTGTGGACTTCAGTCTCTCTGTCCTCTGGGGGAAATTTAAATTCTGCCCTCACACACCACTACATTATTACTGTCTGAACATTGTCCATCAAGTAGGCCTGTAATCAGGAGTCAGATTTGTTCGTGGTAACAATTGAGACATAAAAACCCAGCACTGCAAATTTTGCACAAGTCCGTATCTATGTAAAAGAAAGATCATCAAAGAGGAAATTATCATGTCAAAATTAGCATTTTACTCAGTTAAAAATAATATTGAAAGAGTGTACAGACTGAGTGCTTCAAGTAATTATGCCCAAGGTGGCTCCTCCTAAACTAGTTAACTTCTGGAAAACAGCGTCACTACCATCCAGAAAACAGAGACCCTAAGATACACACTCGTGTCCTCCCTCCCTTACGTTCTCTGCTCCTATTGGATAGTCTCTACGACGTCGCCTCACCTCATGGTCCGCTCCATGTCACTCAAACGCAACGCGGAACTGTAACGAGGAGGCGGCAGACAAAAACAAGACATAGCCGCGTTACTACGGGATTAAAAACACTATTTCAGATGTTGTGGTGGCTCCACGGGGTGGAAGTGACCTGCGTTACTAAGAAGCACGTCTCTGTGATGCCGCGTGTTGGTTTTATAACCGACGAAGACATGGTTCACCGTACCTAGAAAGCCTGAGCTCCAGGTAACTAGCCTACGCCCCTGCGTCAAAGAAGTGGGTAAGGTCTTTGTCGTAGAGTTAGTTTCTTTAATTTCTCGGGTGTAGACAAAGTAGTGGTGCCTGAGGGACAAGCTCATCGTGGGTTTGTCCTCTGTTTGTTACTAAGCAGCTTCAATACGGACCGGTGCCCGGGCGGGGAGCTACAGGTTTTTATCCATTTGACTGCCGGGCCTAAAGGGTGTGAAGTCACGCCTGGTTTCTGCCCTCTCAGCTCGTTTTGTTGCCCGCACTCAGTTGACTTAGATATAACAGATATAACGTGTCTGTTCAGCAGTGCGACTTACCCACTGCGAAGTTTTTTTCATCTGTGGTTGTTCGCTGTTGTGTCTAAGGAGCCACGGGTCCTGATTGAGCTCTTAAGTGGCTCTCGAGGGCCCCAGCAGGAGAGGGTCTGAGCCCAGGTGTGAGGAGTTTGACCTATAAAGAAAGAAAATTGCTGCCTTGAAAGTTCACACCGAGATCGGCGGTTTTCACAGTTGCTAAGAAAGCACAGTGATTGAATGTTGCAGGGACACAGGTAAATGCTGGGGGCCAAGAGCCAGCACTGTGCCAGATTTATGAATGTCACGTGCTTTCCCATCCTAAACAAAGGCCACTGTTGTCCCTTTTAAACAATGTGTTAATCATGTACTTTGACCTTTCAAGGAAGCACTCATTTAAGAAACAGGAACAAACTTTCTGGATTCTTGATTATTAGTAATCATTGCTCCTCTAATCTGGACACTTCAGTGTTTGCCCTATATGTGTTTTAAAACTGCTCACCCCTTAACCTGTAAGACAGTGTGAACAAATTTTTAACATTTTGCTATTTTTGATTCTTCACAGAGAAAATGGCAACTAAGGAGGACAAAGAGGGTAAAAACAATCAACCTGTGGCCATGTCACCTGAAAGAATGGCCACTGACAAAAGCAGAGAAGCCCAGAGCCAGCGTCAAGGTGAAGCAGCAGCGGGCACCACAGACACCAGCACAGCAGCAAAAAACCTGGCTCTGCTGAAAGCTCACTCTCTGGATGTGAAGTTCGACGTTGGAGAGGAGTATGATGTCATAGAAACCATCGGCACAGGAGCCTATGGAGTCGTTTCATCTGCCAGGAGACGGGATAATGGTAGGGCTGATTCAATGAAGAAAACATGCATACAACTTTCTGTATGTACAATAATCCTCAGTGATGAAAACTGACTCACTTTGACACTGTCAGTCAAGTTCAGTTGTCCACCTCCTTCTTCCATTTTTCCCCCCTACTGTAGGCCAGCAGGTGGCGATAAAGAAGATCTCCAATGCTTTTGAGGTGGTGACAAATGCCAAACGCACACTGCGAGAGCTCAAGATTCTCAAACACTTCAAACACGACAACATTATCGCCATCAAAGACATCCTGCAGCCAAACCTTCCCCACTCTGCCTTCAAGTCTGTGTATGTACTTTTTTTTTAATTGTTTTTTTATGGCCACACATACACTGAGTTCCTGCTCAGGCGAGAAAAGTCTATAATACTCTGTTGGTTCATTCATAAAGTAAATATCTGTGCGTATTAAGCAGATTAAGTCGGCAGGAAACAATTAACATTCCATCAAGATATAAACCCAGAGGCATTTTACAATGATTTAAATAGTTCAGTATAGTTTTTCCTCTCATGGAGAGGACTCAGTAAGACTGATCCAGAAACAAAATCGAGTGTAATTCCATAATGTTAATTTATAAAAACAAAACAAAACAAAAAAATAATTTGGGGAAATTGAAAACATTAAAACAACAGCCACTGAATTCCAGCAGAAGTTATAACCAACACATGAATGAAGTTGATAGCATTATTTCTCTGTTGTACTAAGCAGGGTTTGTAATTGAATGATATCAAATCTCAGGTTTCAGTTGTTATATTGATGAAGACATACACTGTATACTCAGTATACAGCATAGCTCATTTTTTATCTGACTGGACATAATTTCCTGATGAAACACATAACTAATTAGATTTTGAAATAACATTACATATCAGTTCTTGTGTCCTGATCCCCCATTTTACATTTCTCATGTTTGCAGGTATGTGGTGCTGGACCTCATGGAGAGTGACTTGCACCAGATCATACACTCTGCCCAGACACTCACTCCAGAGCACACGCGCTACTTTTTATACCAGCTCCTCCGCGGCCTTAAATATGTGCATTCTGCCAACGTCATCCACCGTGACCTCAAACCCTCCAACCTGTTGGTAAATGAGAACTGTGAGCTAAAAATCGGTGACTTCGGCATGGCGAGGGGTCTCAGTTCGCACCCTGAGGAGTCTCATTCCTTCATGACTGAGTATGTGGCGACTCGATGGTACCGCGCGCCTGAACTCCTGCTGTCTCTGAATCACTATAGTCTGGCCATTGACTTGTGGTCTGTGGGCTGCATCTTTGCTGAAATGTTGGGGCGTAAGCAGCTTTTTCCTGGGAAGCACTACGTCCACCAGCTCCAGCTCATTTTGTCCGTGTTGGGCACTCCTCCTGAGGGTTTAATTGGTGCTATTAGAGCCGACAGAGTGCGCACCTATGTTCAGAGTCTTCCATCACAGGTGGCCGTGCCTTTGGCCAAACTCTACCCTCAAGCTGAACCGGAAGCTTTGGACCTGCTGGGGGCCATGCTGCGCTTTGACCCTCGTGAGAGAATCAGTGTGACACAAGCACTGGAGCATCCTTACCTGTCCAAGTACCACGACCCAGATGATGAGCCAATCTGTGTGCCAGCTTTTGACTTTGAATTCGACAAGCTGCCAATGAACAAGGAACAAATTAAAGAGGCGATTCTGATGGAGATCCAGGACTTTCATAGGAACAAACAGATCTGTCGGCAGAGGCTGCAGTTCAGGCCTTTGCCGAGGGTGAACGGCAGAGCTTCCACACAAAGCAGTACCCAAGCCAGTGCTCAGACCCCGGATGTCAACCTCAGCAAATCTACATTGGTTACCATGACACCACAATCACAAGCAGCACAGATACAGCAGCAGATGAGTAAAGTGAAGTCTCAGCAGCAACCAGACGTTAAGGCCGCAAAAGGGAGCTGTACATTTACAAATCAAATGCAGAACTTCAGTAAGCCCACATCTCTGATAGAAGGAGCTCCACCTCATGTGACCCACAACTTGTCTCTCTTGTCTAAAACTGAAAGTGACCCAGTTGATGTGGACATGCCCAGTGCCAGCTCAGACAGCGGTCAGCCAGAGACTATTGATTTAACAACGCCGGTGGCAAGTCAGGACGGCCCCTCAGAAACAATGAGAGACAGTGAGACGCAGGAGCAGCTAACCAGCAGCCAGGCTCCTCTGACTCAGTCCACCCAGAGCCAGTCCATGACCCAGGCTCCCACCAGTATTCCTGTAACACCAGCACAGACCCTGACACCCTTACCCACCACCGTGCCTTCCCTTTCCCTCTCTGTGGCACAAGCCCAGTCCTTGTCTCAGTCCCTTTCACAGTCACTGTCGAAGAATGCCAGGCCTCCTCCAGGTGCAGGAGAAGGAACCAGAAAAGAAGGAGCAATTTCAGAGGATACCAAAGCCGCACTTAAAGCAGCCTTGTTGAAATCAGCTCTCAGAAATAAATCCAGGGGTGGTAAGTATATT
Organism: Caranx ignobilis; assembly: GCA_021432705.1. Lineage (NCBI taxonomy): Eukaryota > Metazoa > Chordata > Actinopteri > Carangiformes > Carangidae > Caranx > Caranx ignobilis. The sequence goes on from MU269988.1 coordinate 9,875,909, forward strand.
ATCTTCCATATCTAGTTTTTTGTAATACTGAGCACCACTGACATGTCATCACTGAGCTTAATTTGAAATCCTCTTTGCAGACGGATGTACATCTGCACTGGGCATGGATGCCGGTGGAGGAGGAGGTGTGTTGTCCTCACTGTCATCCATTCCAGAGTCACGTCGGCCTGTCACAGCCCAGGAGCGTCAACGAGAAAGAGAGGAGAAGAGAAGGAAGAGGCAGGAACGAGCAAGAGAGAGGGAGAGGAAAATGAAGGAAAAAGAGAGAAGAGAGGGAAAGCAGGGGGACTCGCTGGGTGGGGTTCTGCTGAGTGACAACGACAAAAGCCTCTTGCAGCGGTGGACAAAGATGATGGACAGCCGCAATGAGAAATCTCAGATTTCCAGTCATGATGGAGCGAAGAATAAGGACTGTAACGCGACCTCACACAGAGGTGTAAGTATCGGTGATAACTCTCAAGCAGCTCTGAACAATAACACAGACAAGGAGGTGAGAGTTCAGCCTCACGAACAGTTAATCTCTCAAGTTAAACCTAACCAGCCGAGCTTGTTCCAGCCTCCCAGCACGCAGCAACCATCCTTACTTTTCTCCATGAGCCAGAGGAAACCTCCAGCGGACATAGTTGTTGCTGTAAGTGGAGGGATAGATATAATGGCGGTCACTGGTGGCTTTGTTAAAAACAATACGCTCAAACCTCACAACGAGAGCAACGGACAAAGTGGTTTCAGCTGTTTGGGGAATTGGAGCGGCCAGCAATTAGAGACAAGGCCACCTCAACAACCGCAGCAAAACAGGAAACAGCAGCCGATGCAGTCGTGCTTTCTTCAGCCACAGCTCCAATCTCAAAGTCAAACCCAACCCGAGCCTCAACCTCAGTCTCAGCTGCTTCCGCTGGAGAGCTTTCTGACTAAAGCTCAGACACTTACCAGAGAGACAAATGGGAATGTGAATATCAGCGGCCAAAATAACCTCAACTCCCACCCGACTGCGACCTCTGGCCCGATGGAGAAGCTGTGTCCCACCGCAGGGGAGAAATCAGGGCCACAGACCACAAACCCCCTCTGTGGGGCTCTAGGAGTTCCCTCACAGCCTCATCCCAGTTTAGGATTCACAGATACAGGACAGCAAGTGCCCTCCATTGCCCCCGACATCCACACAGTAACTCTGCAGCTGTCAAAGTCCCAGGTTTGTGTCAGGTTTCCTCTGCTATGTTGTGATATATTCTAGTGTTTTTCTGAAGCAGCATTGCTGAATAGCAAGTGACAGAAAATACATCAACAGAGCACTGCTGCTGCTTTCATTATAGACATGTACAAAAAGATTATTCTTTTCTGTATGTCATAGTTTTAAATGTCACAATCTCCTGCTTTGCCTCAAACTGATGTGAAGGACACAAAGTGCAGTTGACCTAATGTTTCCCCCTTGTCTCCTGTCAGGTGGAGGACATTTTACCCCCGGTGTTCTCGGTCACCCCTAAAGGCAGCGGAGCTGGTTATGGCGTGGGCTTTGACCTGGATGACCTCCTCAACCAGTCTCTCACAGACCTGCAACACTGTGACCGGGACAGGTGAGGTCCACAGTACCGGCTTGTTTTCTGATTTCTCATTTTGCCACCAAAACCAGCATCTGAGATTTACTACCAGCAGCTGCAGTTGAGGAAAATTTAGCTCTCCAGCTGCACCGTCGTTCCACCTCAACGACAGCTAATCCAGAGAATTTTACAAGACCATGTGTAGCTGGGTGTGATTTATATTACTGTCTTAATTATGACGATTTCTTGGTAAATAAACAGGTGAACTTAAAGGCCACATTCACCTTTGCAGGCACATACCAGCATACAATAATTATACAATACAATAATTATAATATAATAGATGCCAAATAACTGTTGCATCAAATTAACGGGCATTTTGTAATGTACAAATATATTACTGTTGAATAATACCAGTTATACTGAGAACTGTCAAAATGCATAAACTAAATAACTGAAACTTGTTCTAGTACAACGTAATTACAGCACCACGAGCTGCAGCCTCATAAATGAGCAAACAGTTGAATCAACACCTCTTTAAAATGGTTTCAACAAAAGCAAACATAGTAACCAGCAGGATTTACTGCAGCACTGGACCTGGAAACTGAGTGTAATGTTGAAGTTCATTTTCAACAAAACAAGACCAGAAAATTGTAGGGTTACAATCATCTGCAGTCACAATGGACACTCATTGTTGATAGACTCAAATTAACAAGTGGGCCAGTCAGTGTCTTCCTAAGGCTGAAAATAACCCAAATAAATTAGCTAGTGTTGTGCTAATGAATTACCCCTGTTAGGAGCAGGGTTTCGTGTTTTCTATTTGATGATTTACTTCTTAGTAAATGATTTAGTGAATGGCTCAATAAGCAACAACTTCTAAAAGAGTCGGTGCAGCAAGGTGTGAAGTGAATTGTATGAGTTTTGACCAAACACCGAAAATCAGCTGAAATGCGAATGCGGCTGTGGCCACGGGTGACTTTGACTTTCAGTGATATTCACTTCACTTTTCACTTCACTTTTTTTTATGATTAAAAGAACAGCCTCTCTTCATGCTGTCTGTATTTTTCTCCTCCATCAGTTTCGACTCGGCCCCCCTCTCGGCCTCCCTGTTATCTGATTGGAGCGAGGTTCACCGCATGACTCCGGCTGATCTGGAGTCACTGCAGCAGGAGTTGCAGCTCGGCTCTCCCATGATCCTCTCTGATACCATTCCCCCCGACGCCTGATTTTCCCTTTCCTGGAATTTGAAAAGATAACACTTGGATTTGTGTAAATTTTTTGAGCATGTAAGCTTTGAATGAAGACTTATCAAATTAATTTAAAAGCTAGCTTTTTTAATAGGCACTACCAGTCAGTTGTTTTTTACCATTATGACATGCTGTGCTTTCTTTATAATAAAGAAAACCATGTCATCAACCGTCTCTTGACTCTGGATATTCAATGAAGTACATTTGAAAATGATATTAATGTCATTTAAAAGAGATTAATTGAAATTCTGTAGTTTGTTTTCTCCTCCAAAACAGGATGATGATATTTCTGAGGAAATCTCACATGTATTGGGAGTTTCTGACTAAAATTCGGTTCTGTAACATGATAAAAACTCAATTATCAGGGTTCAAACACAGCACTGAGATGATTTAAAGAATCAAATGAACAATTTATTTCAAATACAGAAGACATAATTTATTAAGTTCATAATTCTGATTGAAGTAAAAAAAAAAAAACCTATCAAAGCTACTCAACGATCTTAACATAGTTTCACCTCTAAAAATCAAATTTATTGTACATTTTGTGTTCAGTATGGCTTTGTGTGCATGTTTGATACAGTTCTCTAGTTTGATTATTTGGAAATCACCTCAAACTACTCTCCTTCATTTGGCCTGATCTGCATCTACTTCCATTTTTCACAGTGGTTTATCTCTGAAGCAGGACCAGCAGAGTGGACAGACAGCTGACCAGCACAGCAACACCATGGCACCAGTTCTGATCAGCGTGGCCGTACAGTCTGATTTCTGGTATTGTGTTGCGGATGAAGCTTGAGTAGCTAGTCAGTCTGGTGTAGACGCCTGGCCGGTTTGTATGAGCACAACCCAGTCCAAAACTCACCACCCCAGCCTGGACCCAGGTCCCGTTCACCATCTTGCACACAAGAGGCCCTCCTGAGTCACCCTGAGAAAAAAAACAAGAACAATACAAGACACACAGACTCACTCAGCTTTCACCACTGGGAGGTATCCAAGTGCAGAAAACGAGTAATCCAGTAATTTTCAATGCAGCGTCTTGTTTTGCACGTAATTGTTCAAGTAAACAAAGCAGCACAAGCAGATGATGCAACAGTACCTGGCAGGAGTCCTTTCCGCCCTCCTGGTATCCAGCACAGATCATGTCATAGAGGATGTCCACCGTATCCGTCGGGCGTGTCTGGTACATCTCCTGACAAGAAGTCTGAGAGATGATTGGCACCTGCACTTCCTGCAGAGTCCCGACTCCTTGCAGAGGGACTGAGTGGGAAACCAGAACAGATGGAGGATGAAGAACAAAAGGAGAGAGTGACTCTCTTCTGAGGCTGAACAGGTGGTCCGTAAACTCTCTCTGTTACATGGTGTGGACATGTTACCTCTTAATGTCTTTGTCCAGTGTAAATCATCGATTATAAACACTGTGGCATACATCAGGCCAGTTTAATGCTACTTTTTGTCCTTTCAATTGTTTTAATGTTTTTGTATTTTGTCTCTGTGTAGACCAACCTGTTCTCCTGCAGGTTAGTTCTTTGAATAACAATCATTTTAACTGCAACTGAAAACTGTGTTTTTCTCCATTGTTTGCTCAAGCAAATCTGTGTAATAAGCCGTCATTGTTGTAGAGCCGCACAACTGCACAAGACAATGGCCTTAGCATTACAAAGGATTCAGACTCAGAAATAAATGTACCCATTAGCTATTATAACATTTTTTTTTACGATGTAAAAATGTAAGATAGGATTAAAGTGTGTTTATGCTCCACTCTAACACAGCACAAACTTGTAAAACTAAAACCTGTAAAACTTACAGTCACTCAGCTTCTAAGTCAACTACTCAAAACCTGTTTGGCAGCATTTTGAAAACAACATTCAATAACCATCATCGTCATTTCATGAAATGACTCCACCTTCCAAATATGGTGTGGTATCTTGATATTAGGTTATGAAGAAAGACTGGTTCCTGATCAGATATGTCAATGAATACCTCTAGACAAGGGAGAGGAGGATCATTCAAAGTTCAGCTTAGTGAATTATCAATTCTGACACTTTTCGCCTGCTGCTTAATAAAGCAAAGAATATCATGATGGACAACAGTATTTAAAACCCACTCCAGCAGGAATTAGACAGTCACATCTGTTGTTCTTAATGTTATGTGCCCCAGTTACAAAAGTGAGTGGACATTGGACAACGACAGGTTTCCTGGTCAGCCATGTAAAACTAGCTGTCTGTTAATTCGGGGAGTGCAATTGAATATGACGATGAAAACAGTACAAAGGTAGCAGGTTTGACAAAATAAGATGTTTAGCAATGCAAATCTCATGGATGAGTGAGGAAAAAAAAAACACCATAAATGCACAACAAGTCTAACTGCTTCTAAGAGCAAGTTGCAGTTCACAAAAACACACAAAAGGAAACCAGCAAGTTCAGATCAAGCTTTATCTGAGGCAAAGCTCATGAACCAAAGCCACCATCACATCTGGTACGTCTCTTACATGTATGGCTCTGGTGGAACAGGCAGACTGGCATTTAGTGATTTCAGTGAGGCAACAGGCTGAATACGCGGTTTGCAGGAGCAGTCTGTGCTTTCAGATTCAGACAAAGGCATCAAAACCAATCGGACGTCAGTGAAACTAAACACTGCAGGAAGGCAACACAAGTGACTGGGCCGAGTCAGTCTAGACTACAACTGAGGCAGAAGACACCAAATATTAAATATCATGATTTTGTTTTTTTCAGTGTGCATCTGGCCAGGTTGTTTTGACACCTTACAATTTTACACCATTAAAGCTTAAACTCAACACTTCAGTGTATCATCCATTATTTGATTTCAACATGAATGTGCTGAAGTAAAGAGCCTGATGAATAAAATAGATTTAACCGTCCAAATACTTATCGCCTCAACCGCATTTCCACGCCAGAATTTGCGAAAAATAAAAAGCAATTTGGTGACTGATGAAACATTAAAATGCTGAATCAAAGTTGTCTTCACAAATACAAAAATGATGTAAAGAAGCCCCTACCATCATCCCGGATGTTCCCCCAGCCGGTGACAGAGCACAACATGCCACTTGGGAACAGAGTGCCAGATGCGGGCAAGCAGATGGGACGGACGTGATCTGACCAGGTTACAGGGGTGGACAGCTGCACCAATGCCAGATCCTTCCCACTGTGAGGTTCGCTGTAACCGGACGGGATCACCACCTGTCTCACTCGGTGCGATGTCTCGTGCTGGTTGAAGCCATTCAGCTGGTACCGGCCGGCGTAGATGATGTAAGAGCTCGTATCTGATGGACTGAGAGAAGAAGAGAAAGATCGAATATGAACCCATCAGAGTTTGAAACATTATGATTTCATATTGTCATGATATGCAAAAACACCCTACTGAGATGCTGTGGGTGGATATGTTGTTGTAATCTCAGTTCAAATGATCACTTTTATGTTTTATATTTTTATTTTCATTCTCACTTATTTAATATAAACGTGATGATGTTAAAAATATAAAAATGATGATTTTTGTCTTGTACTACACAAACATGTTCCTTAACATCCTGAGAATGTGATTTATTGATCAGGGCGTCTTTATAGCAATAAATGTTGTGACACATTTTACATTTATTGAAAAGAAAAAAGAAGAAGCAGCTCTAATGATTTGGATATTGCACTTGGCCATATTGTGATTTGATTACTTTATGATTACTTGTGCAGCTCTAGTAGGGTATTAACTGGGTTTATGGCAGCAGGTGCTCTTTAAAATGATGTTTGTCCCATTTTACAAAAGACAAAATGTAAGTGTGCACATAAGCTCAACAACATTTTGGTCAAATGACTTTCATCATGTTAAATACAATGGATTAAATGAGTCTGCACTGAAAGATGCATTAAGTGACTTCCCACAAGTAAAAACTTTGTGGTCGTAGCCAAATTGAATCAGAAGTGAAATATGAGTTCCTCGTTGCCCAAAGAAGGATATCTCAAACAATCTCCTTGAATAAATACATAAATCTGAAGGAAACTTGGGAGTGGCCGTCGTCAGTTAAATGATTTAGTCATCTCAGTACAGGAGCACAGAGCCTGTGGGTTGATGCCCATCCCACAGTTCACCTGCTGGTTTTCAGTCTGGGTTGAGTTTTTCTTACTTGGGGAAACAGTGAGCGGCTGATAGGACCCAGCTCTCCGTGATGATGGAGCCTCCACAGATATGACCGTCAGTGAATGTCTGGAAGCCGAGGGGGAGGAAAAGAGTGAGTCACCTCTGCATCACAGGCAAATCCCTCTCTCAGCAGGTCACTTTGTTCAACTAAACCCACAATACACTGCACATAGAGCCTCGCTCAGCCACAGGCACGGCTCATACTGCACAGGCCTCAGACGCTGTGGCTGTGGATGTGTATACATTTCACAGGGAGCCCACCTGTATATCCACCTGCCACGGCCAGGCTCCATCTGCTGCGTCCACCCCTCCCACTATCCTGTCCTCCTTTAACGAGGGTCGGCCACATTCTTGGGCGGAAGAAGCCAAAAAACCTAAATACAAACATAAATTCAGTGTCTGACACACTCACACCGAGACAGGTCAACATTTTGCATCACTACATCAAATATAACTTTTGTTAATCGACTCGGCTAAAAATAAACAACTTGTTTTTGAGGAAGAAAAGGGAAAGCAACAAAGGGGAAGATGGGAGGGGGGATGTGAGGTCGATACTCACCTGTCACGCACCAAAAAATGGCTGAAAACTGAGACTTCAGCGACATTTTGGGAGGTTTCGCGGCACAAAAACGTGTCTGAAACTGAAACACAACCAATACTAATTTAGTTTAGGTTTCCCTCGATGACGTTTCCCGCGCCTTCCCGCTTTTCTTGGTATCTTATAACCGAAAAACTACCTAAACGATGAAAACAGACAAATAAAACAATGTGAAGCTCACAGGTTAAAATCCCAGATCCATGCGTTTTACCGTCCACACGACTCCTCGGTGGACCGGGTTTCGTTTAACCTGGTTTCAAGTAATGACCGCGTCGATCACTATCAGCTGGTTACCTGTGTCTTCACAGTCAACCAATCAGAACTCTTGTCCCGCCCCCTTAGACCACCTGAGCCAATCAAATTAAGGAAACGTAGCGGCGGAAGTATTGTTGAAGAACTCCTAGTTCTGACCCAACAACAGCAACAGGTCGATATGCAGGAGCTTTTATCACACGTTAAATCGAGTTTCCTGCTCTTTTACTCTTTATGGAGTTTTTTTTTCCATTTCCTGTGTTATATATCATCATATGAAATATACTGAAATATCAACATAATAATATGTTAATTTAATCCATCTTCGGCTAAAACAGATATGCTGAAGTTGTGGAGTGAAATGTTTTTGTAATGGTATTACTTAGAAACAAAAGGCATATCCTTTTAATGGTGGAAAATACAGACCATTTGAACAGGTCTCAATTAGGGGAGAAGCAGCTGGGAGATAGCACCCACAACACACACAGCACCCTGTTTTTCAGACAAAAGGCCCAGGTCAAAGGTTAAACACTGTCCTATATTGGGTCAATGTGTGTATTTGAGCAATAAGTATGTGTTTTTGTTGTGCTCCATGATTTGAGTGTTGCATGTTTTTGGCTGGAAGTTGAACATTAACATTTGAATGTGTCACACATCTGGGCTGTGGCTATCCCGTGTGTGTGTGTGTCTCAATATGACACCAAATATTTATTCCGTCTGTCTGTCTATAAAGCTGTTTGTCTGTCTCTCTTTTTCCCTTTCTCTTTTCCTCTCTTCCCTCCCTCCCTCCTTCTCTCCCTCCCTCTCTCTATCTCTCCCTCCCACCCTGCCTCCCTGCCCCAGGCAGTGTGTCTAGTTTCACAGAGCAATTGAAGGTGACAGGGACAGAGAGAGAGGGAGAGGGAGGGAGGGACAGAGGGAGGACACATCACGGTATCGCCTGGGGCTACACAACAGTAGAGGAAGAGCGAGAGATGGAGGGACAAAGAGAAAGGAGAGGAGAGACTAACGAAAGTATTCATAGGGAATTCCATAAACAGGTAATGGGGGAAATAAAGTTACACTAAAACAGCTAATATGTGCGTGTGAGTGAGTGTGTGTGTGTCACAAGCATTTGCCTCCAGGTCAGCTGATATTCACTTTTATGTCACTAACGGCATATTTGTGTGTGTGTGAGCCTCTTCCACTCTGCTCCTCTCACTCATAATATATGAACGCATTACAGGACCCAGTCAGTAAGAGCAATTATAATGCACTCCCGTTTGTTTTTATTTTAACGACTTGATGAATATTTGTCGTGGCATTGTAACCATGGTGACTGCCTCCATCGCCGCCGTCCCCCCCCACCCTCCCCTCCCGGCCCGCGTCCACCACCCCTTCCCCATCCCCCCTTCAGCGCTGAAAAAGCAAGGGATGGCGAGAGAGAGAGAGAGAGAGAGAGAGAGAGAGAGAGAGAGAGAGTGACAGGAATGAACTAACAAGATGCACTAAAAAAAAAATGCATGTCCTGGAGCTACATGAATCTTTGCAGTGAAGCACGCGCCGTCACACACACACACACACACACTCACACGCTCACACACAGACACACATTATTGCACTCAGCACATAGGGATCACATAGGTTAAGCCACATTCCAACAACTGGAACACAATAAGAAACAACCATGATTTCTGAATAAAGGAAAAACAAAAGGGTGACCGACTAGAAAACAGGCAGTGGGGATGGAAATGTGTTTGCAGGGTTAATTCCAATGTTTCCAGGCTTAGCTTTTAATTAGCCAAGCAGTTTTCTTACTCGGGCTTTCCCCTATTTACTTTCCTTCTTGTCTCCTGTTTCTGTCTTTTCATTAAATTCAGTAAAAAATGTCGTCAAATTCCTACTTAAATTTCATTTCTCACCTTTTTATGCTTTTATGCTTTTCATGCCTCTTCTTTTTGTAACTTTGGAGATTTTGATTTTACACAAAACATATGGAGACATTGAAGCAACATAAAGGATTAAACTACAGAAAGCAGCTGAACTGAGCTCCACCTTTACCAGCTATTAACACTGAAATGTTGCTTATATGGATCAGCTATGATATTAAAATATATGTAACGAGATCAGTGCAAGTGGCATGAATTTCTGTCTTCATGTATACTTTTCTTTCAGTGACATGTTGATTGCTGACCTTGTGTTTGTATTGAAGTATTTTATTAATGTGATTCTGGCAGTTTTACTTAAAGGATCTTTTACTGCTTTTTTACCTTTGAACTTGTCAAGTCCTTTCCTTTCTCCGAGGCACGTCTCGGAGGAAAGTAACAGAGAAAGAGGGGGGGCAGAGAGGCAGAGCAATGGGGGCAGCTGAGAAAGAATAGCAGAGTATGAAAGAGAGAGGGAGCGACAGAGAGAAAGGGAGCGCAAAGTCTTGTCAACCGGAAATAAAACAAGCTGGCACCCTCCCCATCCCCAAGCCCCTACACCCACCCCAAAGTCACATACTTCCTCTTCACTCTCTCTATCTCTCCCCTCTGCCTCCCTGCTTCCATCTTCCATCTCTCTCTTCTTCTCCTCTCCCTTCCGCTGCAAAGAGATATATTTAAACCCCGGCCCTACACCGCTCTTGCTCTTCGACTACCATACATACCGTCATACCTGCGTCATTACTAACGCCTGACATCAAACCCTGTGTGTCTATTGTCGAGGGATTCTGTATGGTGCTCCTTTAACCCTCTTTGGGGCCAGACAATGCCTTTGTTTATTGTCCCATAGCTTTAAGCTCAGTGTGATATAAAAAAGGAGAACAATACCTTCTGGAGTCAGGGAACAATAGCCAGGTACTGTGGGAGAAGCTGTGGTCACGTTACTGGCTACAGCATCTGTAGCTACATGAGTGTAGGCCTGAAACACTGGTGCTGGGGTTAAGCACAATATCCAGTGGTCAAGGAAAGAAGCTGAGCTCAACACTGGAGCTGAAGCGACTGCTCAGTTTATCAATGACAGAAAATCAATGTTCAGGCAAAGGTTTGCTGCTTTTTCCTGTTATACATTAAATAACTTTGAGTTTTGGCCTGATTGTACAAAAAGATGATTTAACTGAAACTTTAATTAAGATTTCCATTGATTTATACACATTTATAAAATATTTTGATTTTAATGTTAAGCATCATCCACAGATTTGTAGCTAAAATAGTTGAAACATAACTTCATCATCTTTTTTGAGTAATTGTAGCGTTTGGTTGTCTTTTATAAAACAATAACATTTTAAATTGAATGTAATAATTCAATAAAGTTATTGATGAGATCAACAAATATATGCTTATAAAAAAGTTTATAATTAATGATAGTGATTCATATGAATTGTAAAATATAATAATAAGTCTTTACTGCATGAATTATTCTTATTGAGCATAACATGTTTGACTTGAAAAAAAGCTGATCAATCTAATCAATAAATAATAAATAAATTTATACTATGACTTCACATGACTGAGAAATTAGTTTTAATCATATAGATCTGTTTAAAAATATTTGTCATGTCAGACAGTTTAAAATGATCAATATAAACACCGTGTTGAGCCGAACATTGATCCATCAGTAATTACATTTCCTGACAGTCTTTAATCCTGGCTCAAAAACAAATCTTCTCCTCTGATTGAATTTACTGAAACAATAAAATAAATACAGTCCAACAGCTGATGCATGTCACAGCTATGAACTCTGTTAAGTGTTTAAATGATAATCAATAGAAATAGAAATGAGTCTCCACCACTGTGAAGCTTGAGGTTGATGTGGTCATATCAGGTTGTGGCTGCACATGTTTTAGTGTAAGAAAAAAAAAAAAAAATCAACCTGAGACAGTTGACCGACAGTCGTACTCAATTCTTGAGCGCAATTTTTGGCTAAAATTGAATTCCATCATCTATTTATCATCCACTATCTCTCCATTATCTGTGCTTTATGCTCCACTCTCTCAGCCTCCCCTCCTCCTCTCGCTGGCATTAAGTTCAAACTTGACACTGATGTTGACTCACTTTGTCACCCCTCTGTGGCTCTCTCTCTCTCTCTCTCTTTTCCTCTCTCTCTCTCTCTCTCTCTCTCTCTCCATCCTCCATCGCTTGGAGGACAAGAGTGCCCGCAGACGCATTTCTCTCCAGAGCCCCCCCTCTCCCTCTTTCACTCTCTCTCACCCTGTCTAACTCTCTCCATCTCTCTCCTACTCTCTTCTTTACACACACACATTATTGTCAACAAAGCTGGAGAACAAGGGACGTGGGGGGAACAGGGGAATAAAGGTCCACGGAGGAGGAGAGTAACACACAGGATCCCTGCGTCTCTTCACCTGGACAATCGGTAAGTTTGCAAAAAAGAAAGAAAAAAAAAACATTTTTTTAAATGTTTTTTTTGTGTGTTTTGGTCCTGTGCTGATGTCACTTGTTTAAAACTGACTTTTAATGGAGGCTTTGGGACCGACTGCGCTGCCAACAGTGGGCAGAAATATGTCTGGGATTGATTGAAAAGCAGATGATCAGATATAATTGTTCAAGAGCTACTTCATCCAAATGAATGAAGTTTGACCTTTGACATTGTGCTGCTGCAATAGTTGATATTTGCGCCTTCGTATTCCTCTCTGACTGCAGAGAGCTAGTTTCCAAAAGAAAATGGAGATGCAAGATGAAAGGGAACAGGTTCGATTCATCTCGCACTGAGACCCACATATATTGAGGCAGGTGATGATGTTTATGGACAAACTTAAGCACTTAATGTCTTATATTGAAAGTTAAACATGGGCTTGGTTCAGATCTGTTGTGGGGGTCTTGTTCATAAAACAGCTGTGTGTGTGTGTGTGTGTGTGTGAGAGAGACGCCAGTTTGAATACATAGAAATGCAGTCTTTTCGTGCATACGTGTGTGCATACTTGTGTGTGCATGCATGCTGCGGCTTACCAGCAAAAAAAAAAAGAAAAAAAGAAAAAATAGAGCTAAAAGCAAGTAGCATGATGTCACGGCTTTCAGAGTGGCTTCTAATGTACCTTGGCTCCCTATGGTATACTAGCATACCAATGTATAACACACACACGTTACGACAGCGCACATGTAACTAACTCCATTTCTGTCTGTCATCATGAGGCTAATTCACCACAATGCCGACCATGTGTGAACTCATGCGATATGAACCCCTCCTTCTTCATCTTCCTCCCCCACCCACCCACTCTCTCTCCAGAAGGAAGGAGTTGAGGAGCGAAGGAGGGAGAGAGGAGCAAAAGGTGACAGTAAACAAGGGAAGATACACGCAAGACAGCGGGACTCCTTTATTTCTCTTCATGGTGTTCTGGACAATCGTAGTATGTATGAGAAGTTAACCATGCTGAACCTGCAGAGCGGCTCAAACTGGAGCGGGCCTAACAACTGGTACCATGACCCCACTGGAGTCCAGACACAACACAGCACAGGTGAGGGGGAACTAACTCACTGATTACCACTTAAGTCTCATCAAATTCGAACTGCATGGAAATTAAAGGTAGCATGGCACTTGTGGCTGTCTCAACAACTTCCTGTTACTTCACAGCATCAATCTCACAGTCGGTGACGCACCATTGGAGGATTTCTTTTTCTTTTCCTGGTGCTCACACATCTCTTTTGTCACCTTTTCCTCTCCTGGCAGTGTCTGAGGGCTGTCTACTGGACACGGAGGGCAGCATGGGGGGAGAGGCAGGGGGAGGAGGTGCGGCCAGAGGGGGAGGAGTCCCCGTGGAGCGGGACGAGGGCGAGGAGTCTCAGCTGAGGCTGCAGCTCAAGAGGAAGCTGCAGAGGAACAGGACCAGCTTCACACAGGAGCAGATCGAGGCTCTGGAGAAAGGTCAGGCCATGCAAGCACGCACAGTGCTCCCTGTGCTTTTCAGCCAATCGCTACCCTCCAGAGTGTGTCATGACGCAGCTTGTCCTGCTGCTTTTTTCCCCCTGCCAGCATCTCTGTTATTGGATTATAGTCTAAACACCTTGTTTACAGCTTTTGGGAAAAGTGGCAGGAGGGATAAATAAGAGAAATGACACAGGCTTTTACCCAGTATCATGCCTTCTTCTAAAGCAGGACAAGATTTTATTCAATCCCTGCAAGAGACCACAAGCATCCACATCCATGATCACTTCCAGATGCAAATTATCCAGAATCTTAAAGCCTCTAGGAGCAGAGTTTTGATGATGCATCCATTGCTGTGGTTGTGTATTATGCTGCGAGATCTGGCCCTTGTAGCCTGATATCCACTGAGAGGGATCAGAAAGCCACCCTTGACTGGATATGGCTGCAGCAGGCCCTTGAGCTAAATAAGGACGCAATGTCCACTGTGCAGCCAAGTGGAAATGTATCACTGTGGTCACTCTGTGCAAATGACATTAATGAGGTACTCTGACCTCAGTGCACGGCCAAGGCACAATAACAATCATGTGTTGACACAGACGCCAATTATAACCAAGCCAATTATAACAATTTGTGAAACAGGCTTAATCTATGGTGTCACTGTTGTTATCTTTGTTGCAATATGGATTTATTATTAACCACGTGTTACCAGTATCGATGTTGGTATCTATAGCAGTGGTTATCTGTTAATTATATACTGTGATTATCCATCCGGCTGCCATTTTTTCATGCAGTTACATCTGTATTAGACAAATCAAGTTAATTATTGACACATTATTAACAGGCTTAACAAATGAAAAGCACCAAAGCGTGATGGGTGCAGACAGTTTGATGTGTAAAAGGTGTCTCTATTAGTGAGCTTGAAACTTCAGGATGACTCAGACTGTCTGTTAGAAGGAGAGGCTTCTTCTTGTTTCAACTTGTCAACAGCACAAATGTCAGCAAGACTTAACTGCCACAGTGAGAAATGATTCCCTGATACATACTTAGTGTCTCTGGTGTGAACACGCCGGTGTTCGTTCAAGCAACTTCACAATAACGAATTAACTCAAGTCTCTGTGTCTGCCACAGAGTGCACAGACAGTCATTGTAGCAGCTACTCTTGATGATATCAACAAAGCACTTCATGCTAATGAGACACAAGATAAATAATCTGAATTTAAACAGATGTACATTGGACAGATTCTTCTTTGGTTTAGTTTTAGTCAGCCGTCTTTGAAATAAAGTGCTTATGCAGCTTCTCAACTTGAATCCTTTCATTTTAACTTTCTGCATGTTCCATAATGATAAATAATTGATACAAAGTGCAACAGATAAATATTTCAAATATGGTTGTAAGGATACATCCCAGCTCCCTGGATTTGTATATATATATTCCAAGAAAAGGTAATTAGTGGTGCTGATAATGAGCAGTAAGCAAACGATGAGCAGGTTTAATCGGTTCAAATGATGAGATTGAGAATCATAATTTAATGCTTAATCATTTTTATTTGAATATAGGCAAATATTTTAAATCATCTCAATTCAATATAAAGATGTGCAGATGAATCTGAACTATATTAACACGATGCAGGAATGGTTATCAGGCGAGCTGCTCTCCAATAGTCCTGTCATCCTCGATTAAGGCTCACACTGTGTGTTTGACATACAGTTAATATCTTCCACAGAGTTTGAAAGGACACATTACCCAGATGTCTTTGCAAGGGAGAGATTGGCAAACAAGATTGATTTGCCAGAGGCAAGGATACAGGTAGGGAACGTTTCAGTCAACCCTTTCGATCACATTGTTTTTTATAACGCTGATTTTCAGCCTGTAACAATACGCAGTAATGACAGAACTCTTTGATTGACAGGTGTGGTTCTCCAATCGAAGAGCCAAGTGGAGGAGAGAGGAGAAGCTGCGCAACCAAAGGAGGTCAGGGGGTGTGACATCCTGTTCCCAGAGCCAAGCCCCTCTGACCACCTCCTTCAACACATCTGTTTATCATCAGCAGCATGGCAGCAGTTCAGGTAAACATCTGGACACTGCACTGCAGCATGAGCCTTAAATTCTCCACCCTAATCACAGTATACAGCATGTAACAGTGTTCAGTGACATCAGGGATGTTGAAACCAGGTCTTAACCTTTGGTGTGTATAATTTAAATATTCGGTGAAAGAAATATTTTACCAGCTTATAATTACAAACCTCAGAGCTCCTGTGCTCGACATTTGAAGGCAGGAAAACCATTAGAGTTTCTCCATTAGAGCACATCTATATTACAACATTTCCACAGTGAGATGTTCCCACCGTGTGCATCAGTGTGTATGTCAGTGTGTGTGCTCACGATCTCACTCTGCCTCTGTCTCTCTCTCTCCAGGGTCCATGTTGAGTCAGGCTGAGTCGTCCCTGCCGAGCTACAGCTCCCTGTCAGTTTTCTCATCTGGAGTCCAGGTTGGACTTGCATCATTCATCATTCATCAGCACCTCCTAAACTTAACCAACGCAGGATATCGCCACACAGCAGAACCGCTCTATTGGCCTCTTTATGTCAACTATAGCATAATGAGCACGAATAATAAATAGATAAACACAGCTGTAGATATTATTACTACTATCATGGCCGATCAAATATTAACAACAAAACAAGTAACAGTAAAACCTGCCTCTTATTATAACTCTTTTCTGTACTAGTCAAATCACTACTAGTTCTAATACATTTACAATAAGTAATAAAAATGATACTAAGGTTAAAATGTAAATATAAAACACAAATCTGGACATTATAAACAAAATGTTAGACATTTCTTGAATGTGAAGATTAGCTGCCTTTGAGTCTTGGTGTGGTGGTTGGACAAATCCATCAATGATGGATGATGTGATGCCTGTTTTTCACCATTTCACAGTCACATAAATTATACAGTGATTTTAAGAATGATATTGACTTTCTCGGGGTGGCATAAAATGGCAGTCTATCAAAAAAAAAAAAAAAAAAAAAAAAAAAATATATATATATATATATATATATATATATATATATACACACTTGTAATCTTTGCTATAGTAAGGTTTAATCATCCCATTACTCCACAACTCTATAGCTTCTTGTTTCAGCTTGTTGTAATGGTAAATGTAAAGACGTGATGAGTGACACCTCTCTGGCTCTATAGAGAGTCCATCAGAAACTGCAGGAGCGATACTTTAAGCAGCATCTTTATGAATCAGAGTTTATCAAGCAGATATCCCAATCTGTGTGATCAAAGGGACTGTGCACTGTTAAAAATCGATACTGAAATGAATGCAATCCATTTAAAAAGTAACTGGGCATCTACAACAGTTGAAAGCTCCACGATCAATTTAAATGCATAAAAGCATGATTCCTCAATAGCCAAACAACTGAAATAATCAATATCATGAGCATGCATGCATTTATTATTGTTTCTTGGTTAACATGAATGTGCAGGTGCTGGGACTTTAATATGGGCAACACAGCACTGCCCACCGGGACATAATGCAGAAAATATCACTTAATGGATGGATGTTTTGTTATGATACAAAAAAGACTACATTTTGAAATTACACAGTGCCAGTAGAGGGAAAACATGGTGGAATAAGCTTCTCATAAAGATCAGAGAATAAGTTGTGGTTATTACTCCCACCACAACACTACTCTAGCACCTCCTTGTGGTTAAAGTCAAACCATGCTGTCTTTGCCTCCAGCTGCCTGTAGGGCTCATAGACAGTTGTATGTGCGGTCTGTGGTATGCAAATTTTAAGAGTCATTTTTGTAAACGATACAGTTATTTTTGCAGCACTGATGTAAATCTAACCAAATCCTTTGCTCTCCTTCAACCCTCCACTCCTGTGTCCACCCTCAGTCCATTTCTCCCCAGTCAGCCTCCTCTTACTCCTGCATGTTACCTCCATCTCCCTCTGCACCGCGCAGCTTTGACTCATCGGCGTACTCCTCCCCTCATCTGCAGAATCCACCCTCAGCCAACTCCAACACTGGTGAGTTTCTGTGGTTTGATGTGGGTTTGTTAGAAAGGTGTCAGACTCTTGTTTAATGTCACTGTATTGAATTTCACTGTGCACAACGTTAACGCAACCAGAAACTGGCAAACTGACTCTGTTTTCTGTCTCTCTGTCTCGATCAGGGCTCATATCGCCTGGCGTTTCAGTGCCGGTCCAGGTCCCAGGAACTGAGCAGCAGAGCATGAGTCAGAACCTGGGTCAGTACTGGGCCAGATTACAGTGAGCAACAGACAGTCACCTCCAACAGGCAAGAACTAAAGAAGAAGGAAAAAAAAGGGCATGTAAAAAAAATAAAAATAAAGAAGTGTCGAGAAAACAATACGGGGGATACAGGTTTTAAGGGAGCACAGGTCTGAGCTATAGAGGAGCCTCGATGAGTTGCAGACCCTGAAATGCATTAAATGTTTACAAATTCAGCCGAGAGCAGCTTTGGTTGCACCTGACGATACTCTGGTCCTACTGGTATTTGCTTAGTATTATCAGGTTGCACTTATTTTTTTAATAGTGTGTTAATCAGAGGGCTGAGGTCGGGATTAGGAATAGGATCAGTTTTAGGCAGCATTTAAGTTAATAGAGTCAGGATTAGGATCGGGCTCAATCTGTGGTTTAGGTGACACTGTCTGTAGAAGTGCAACAAGTGACATTATTTGAGAACTGGCATAAAGTTTGATGATATTTTATTGCAACAAAGACACAGAATAAAAGACTGGAAGCCAGTGAAGGGACTGCTTTGAGGTTTGAATTATTAATGGATTAGATGCTTAAAGTCAAAGATAAAGTCAAACTTTATTTAAAGAATTTACTTAAAAACCACTTCCTGAAGTTTAAGGCATAAAATTTTCAAGTCTCAAAAGTGGCAAATGGTAACATTTTTATCAGTGTCATTCCATCAATCTGAAGTGACTCAGTGGTACTAAGTAAATGCCAGCAGATGTCAGTATTGTGAGGTGTAACCACAGTTTCTTGTTACTTGAGCAGCTCAATGATATTGTGATAGCTAGCTTGTTCCCTGAGCATAAGCTGTGTGAGGCTACTGTGAACTTTAGACTTGCGTATGGCAATCACTTTTACTAAAACTTAAAAACGAACCATAAAAAAAAAAAAAAAAGTGTAAATCCTGCCTACTCCTGCCAGCAAAATTACACTGAGACTGAAACTGCATATTTTTGTACAGACATCTGTGTATGATGAAGATAACTGTGGAATATTGTCAGATGTTATTGGAGGGAAGAATGTAGCACGTTGTGGACTCAAATCACCCTCAAAGCACAAGTTTCATTTGTCATGATAAATGAGTAGGGATGCACCACATCACTCCTGGTATCAGATCAGTCTGGTAGCAGGCTGAACATACTAATATTACAGATATTGTACAGGTATTACAGATCGTTGCCAAAAAAAAAAAAAAAGAAAACAAAAAGAAAGAAACTACAGGAAAGCAATTTCATTCTTTTCTAAGGATGTCTTTTTATATCTGACGCATCAAAAAACAAAAACAATTGAATCCGAGACATTTCGGCCCAGCGCTCATCATTAGGCCGTGACATCACTAGTGAAACATATCCATGAGCCAGTGACAATCAAGCAGAACACACCAAACAAAGAGACCTGTGAGACCGACAATCAAAGCTGGAGGTGGAGGAGATCCAGGTGAAAAAATAATAAAATAGAATAAAACTGTGAAATGATTGCAACACTGTGGATACAATAGCAATGACTTTATCAACTGTGCATGACCAAAAATAAGCCGCTATAGACAATCAGCTACTTGCAGAAGTGAATCAAGTATTGTACCAAAACTGATTTCTGTACTTTGCAGGGCTTTAACCTCTGCTCACTTTCCTCTGACTATTGGTTTTACCGATGCATCTCAGTTCGATCTCATATGAAAATTGTCTTTCAGCTCTTATTTATTTGTCTTTTCACTTGTTCACATAAGTCCTCTGTGTTGTTTCTGTTGTCGTTGCGTGTTGTGTTAGTACTGTATAGCTACCAAGAGTCAACCCTTTTGTGAAGGCCTTGGATCCCTTTAATGAAAATAAAACTGTGTGTAATGAAGAGAAATTCAAAGGTCTTTATTTGTGTGTATGTCGTCGCATTTTATTTACTATCCACGAGGGAAAACAAGATTAAAGTCAACATGACTGTTTGACTAAAATACTTAAGCATGATGGTGATGATTGACAAATGTGACGTTTGCAAGTACTTCCATAAATCAAAACCAGTGAATACAGGATTATTATAATAAATAAAGTAACAAAAAATCAACTGATTGTAAACTTTGGTTTACTTAAAGCTGCGCTAATGTGTTTTATCTAATTGTTGTCTTTACTTCTGTGGCTCAGGGTTATTGTTGTTTTTATCTACATCTACAAAAAACTACAGAATTTAGCAGCTGAAGACTCAAAACCGTCCCCCAGCGGAGTGAGGCAGAATTAAAAGGAGAGTGAATCCTTGAACCAGTTTGTAGCATGTACTGATGTAAATCATTGTTGCAAATAGTTTTACAATATTCTTTTTTTTAAATTCATTCAATGAAGAATCTTATAGATAAATTAGATAAAGTATTTTCTCAGGATGGATTTATTCTAATTTTCAATATTCATTGCATCTACTTATGAAAACAGTGCATATCATTTGAACGTTATACTCTATCACATTGATACATCGTTGAATGTGTTTGGAAAACAGCACATTTTTATGCTGTTCACTGGCTGTAATTTCACATCCAGTGGTTCTGTGACACCATGTTTGAGGTTGACTGTGTTTTTCCATTGGTCTCTTCCTGAAATTTTCAGGAAGTAACCGTTTATATTGCATACTGTCTTGGCATTGTCTTGCAACTTTTTTTGCAAACTCTTAACCTTAGTTCCTTGGGTTAATTGGGTTAATAACTTAGCCAACGGTAACAACTTCAAATCTATATCTGAACTAATTCAAACATCACCAACTCCAGCGGTGCATCATCTTCTCCCTTAAGCAACAACTTCACCTCGAGTGCAGGCTGATTCAACACTGATTAGGCTTTTTTCAGTAGAGCAGGGCCCCATGACCTCACACTCACATTAAACCATTTAATGATGAAATAAAGTATGATCACACTCTGTGTTGCAACTTATTTTGAAATTATTTGGCAAAACCTGTTTTGTGTGGGAAACAAATATGTTTTGCTCTTATCCTGTCCTCTAGTGCTGGTTCATGATGTCGGAAATATATACTGTATATGTTGAGCTAATGCAGCAGTTATCGTCAGGGTTTCTTTTACATTCGGATCCGATTGCCACCCAGTCCAGTGAAAAATAAGCAACTAGTGATGAAACTTCACATATTAATATCTGGATAAAAGCTACTGGATCCAAAGATGCTATATTGTGTCAACTGTTTGCCTTTAATGTAAATGTCTTTACGGCTTGTTTCCACTGCCCCCAAGTGGCCATAAGATCAGCTCTTGTAGGTTTAACATAGTATTAGTGGTAAATATTACAGAACAACTAAAAACCTGACATAAATATCAATGTTAGACACTGAGTTTATGAGACAGTCCCTGCTGTGTACGTGCATCAGTGCAGAGGAGTCATCTGTGCTAAACCCAACAACACAGCACCTGAAACACTTACATGTTTTTCACTGGTGCAGCGACATGAAGTGGACATGATGGAAACTGGACAACCATTAGCAGGGCAGTTTTCCGTGCTAATGGCATGACTCACTTGGGGCCTGGAGGATGGACAGAAATCAAAGATGGGAGAGCAGCATGGGGAAGGGAGAGGGAAAGATAACACCAGGGAGGCTTTGCAGAGAAAATGAGTGTGCAGACCCATGCACATAATGGGGCTCTAAGATGCTATGTGAGATGTCAGTGCACTCCAGCTTAATGCAGTGTCATCAGCTTTCCTCCAGTGTGTTATCAGTACTTTGTGTTGAATATTGCCGGCAAATTTCTTCATTCATGCGAAGATCACAACAACCTATAGTGTCTAGTAATACCAATATCAAGATGACTTCACATTAAAAACTCACTTTGAAGAATTAACATTTAACATTTGGAAATGTAATAGTCCAAAATAAAAGTGAAATACAGGCAACCGTGACAAATGATCTGTGTCTTCCAAATGATAAAGACTATTCAAATTGTATTTTATCTCTAATGTCTCTATCTGATGTGCAGTGTAAACCTACAAATTACATCAGTGATATATAGCTGACATAAGGTCTCTATTGGGATATTGGTTCATCATCAAAACTGTAAGTCTTGACTTGAGGCCTCTTTTTCTGATTTGATTTGGGGGGAAAAAGTACAGTTGTCTGAAGTTTTTGAATTTAAACACTTTAGAGGCTCATTTCAGTGTCCATAGGTTCACACTAAGAAAACATGTCAAACACAAAATGAGACCATGATGACAAACGTCCAGTTTAACAGAACACAGTGGAAGTTCAATAACAAAACTATATTGTCTCTCTCTCTTTAGATGCACTGCAAACATTTTCTCAGACACCGAGGTATCAGCCTATTAAAAATAGAAGTGAAAGAGATGATGCTGGTGATTCAGGGGAATTTTAACTTAAATATGGAGACAGAAGGATGTGGCTGTGTGGGCCGTCACAGCTAGGACAGTTTGAGGTTGGTTCTGAGTATTTAGTTTCTACATGACCGGACTGTTCAATGTTGAAAGAAAAAATGTGCCATACCACTGAGTGCCCAATTTGCACGTCCCCAGACATTAATAATACAGATGTGGCGTTCAGGTTCACCCTCATATTTAGGGCCACGGGGCAATGCACCGAGGCACTGGCCCTACAGCTATAAAATAGCTGAAGGGCCAGTATATATATATATATATATATATATATATATATATATATATATATATATATATATATATATATATATATATATGCAGGGTGGGGAGGGTTACTTTAAAAATGTAATCCAGTACAATTACAAGTTACCTGTTAAAAAAAAATCTGATCAGTAACTTGCTCTAAGAATCACAAAATCAAAGTAATGTACCGGATTACTTTTAGCTCCTTTTGGATTACTTCAATATCAAACATACAAATGAAGAATAGGTTTCTTTCCAGTTTGTTCAGTTCAAAAGGTGAAAACCTTCTTTTTGTAAAAATCACATCTTATCAGAAACTATTTTAAGATCATATAAGATTTACTCTAGCACATGTATTTCACCAGTCAATAGCACAAACAGCAAACTACTGAATGGATTATTGTGGAGAATGGTTTTGGTCGTTTCCGCCTTTTTTTTTTTTTTTTGATCTATTTTTACAATTCTGCAACCACGCATTTACGCAAATACCCGTCTACCCGTCTACCCCAACAGCAACAAAACAGGACGCTCTCCTATAAGGGAAGGCAGAGCAGAGAGTTGAGTGATCGATGAGCGCAGCCTCACCCCCACAGAGCATCCTGAAGCACCAGAGCTGAAGCAACGGTGAGCTTTGTCTCGCTTCCTTTAAAAATAGAGTCTAAGTATTGTTTCTTTTGTTTGTTTGTTTTTTTTAACAATGGCGCGGTTTTGTCTTTGCAGTGGCCACAATGGAGCTGGGTCTTGTGCTGTGGATGGTTTTGACCCTGACGGACAGTGTATCAGCGGAGGCCGAGCAGTACAGCAGAGCGGTGGTGAGTACAGAGGAAATGTTACAGTGTTTGTATAGGTGTGATTCATTGTAATATTTTAAGTTCATTTTTCAAATTTATCAGCATAGAAATATATAGATATTCAATAGTGAGATGCATGGCTTTTACTGATGAGGAGTTCCTCTTACATTATGAGGCAGGGAAAGTAGGCTCTTATCGTTTTATTCACAAATGGGTTTATAAGCACATATATATATATATATATATATATATATATATATATATATGCTTATATATATATATATATATATATATATATATATATATATATATATATATATTAGTTTCGGAAAATGCCCTCTGCAAAAGTGTGTTTTTATGTTGTAAATGTGAATATTTGTTAATTTGGCTTTAGTCACACTTTTCTCATATGAGATGAGTGTCATATGGGGGAGCTGACATATGGCAGAGAGGATGGCTGATGCACATAAAGCTCTGCCAGATGACCCTGGAGGTTCATAAAAAGGGACGAAGCATCATCTGTGTTGATGGGATTGGATGTTTCTTACAGACTTTTGGGGGAAGAATCTGATTTGTGCAGTCAGTATTAGGATTAGAGACATATTAACAGTGTGTGGGAAAAATTACAGTAGAGTAAACAGAGTGACAAATGATCAGATTATTTCAAATCAGGAAGTCATTTGGAAAAATATCATGTCTCACGACTTGATTAGTCACGCACTTCCTTAGGAACTCTGCTCAATATTTGTTCATCTTCATGCATTTTATGATCGTCAGTGTGTGATGAAAGAGTCGAGTTTCACTTCTGTCAATAAGTCATTGTGTTTAGTCTGCATGATGCTGCTTGTGTCTGGGACTGTGTGGATCAATGAGAATATGAAGCAGTCACTCAGGTGGAGCGCAGTTTGCTTATCAATAAGTTCTGCACTTGCAAATTTATCAAGCCAACCTACATACCGTAATTGAAACATATAACATCAGGCTACAATGAAACGGGCGTAGGTAAGAGCGTAAAACAGAAAACATTTTCAGTCTTTAAGGTTGTCTGGAAGACAGTTGATACAGGAGGCAACACCTTTTCCTGTCACAAGTGAAAACCGTTTCAGAACACTTGGCTCTTTCTAAAAACAGGAAGAGTTGTACTCATCCATTCACGATGTTCTGTGGTATGCAAACTGTCAATGGTACAGTGCCTTTCAAGCAGCTCACTCAACAAGGATAAGATCATTTAATATTAATGATAAAAAAAAAAAAAAAACAGGATGACACAATGGCCCCTGAGGGACGTGGTGGTGGGTCGGACTGTAAACTGATGATCAAGAGTCATAACAGCAGGAGTATTTGTGTCAAATAGTCTCAATGACATCAGCATCTGCTGGAAATCTTGAAGCTGACTCATGTAAAATGATGGCTCTCAGTCCCCTGTGGTGGATATGGTGCTGAGGATAATGAATGTGCATTTGTTTCTTCTCTGTTCTCTGTCCAGGACTGGTTAAGCAGATATGGATACCTGCCTCCTCCTGACCCGCGCACAAGCAAACTGCAGACCAAGGACGGGATTGAGAAAGCCATTCGTGTCATGCAGAGATACGGAGGGATCCAGGAGACTGGAGTGCTTGGTAACGAGTCTCAATTCCTGCCATGATGACACACGTCTTTCAAGTCATAAGGATTTCAAACTTCCTCTTCTCTACTTTTGTTTCACCATCTAATTCGTGACCAACTTCTCTTCCAGACAATGCAACCGTCAAACTCATGTCCACACCGCGATGTTCTCTACCTGATATTGTCGGAAATGAGGACATGCTGAAAAAGAGGAGGAGGAGGAAGAGATACGCCCTGTCAGGCTTTAAGTGGCACAAGACAGACCTCACATGGAGGTGTGTTTCCTGTCATGGTTTAATCACTTCCCTGTGACTGTGCTTTGAACATCATCCACAGATGCTTCAGGCATTTTCGACAGAATGAAAGATGGTTTAAATAGGGATTTAGGTTTAGAGTTACAGAGACTAAATGGATCCATCTTTGTTGTGGCTGTAATTGTGTTTATGCTTTTAATTTGATTTTCCTCATTACTGTGCAAATCATCGTAATTTGCACCATGCTTCCCTTGCACCATACCAGGATACATCTTTGGAGGGATGGGTATGGTGTCCCTGAGAGCTCAATGCACTCTAATAGAAAAAACTTTAAAACAACAGCTACAAGGCAAATACACAAGTGTGTTACAACTTTAACCTAACCCTGTAACACATAGGGCAAATTGTTGAAGATGTTTTCTGAATTAGCAATGTGTGTGCTTATTTGCATGTGTTCTCTGCAAAGCTGCAATGCATTGAGCTCTCATGGCCACCGTAGGTTGAAATAAGTCAAGCCTTGTTTATTTGTATAGCACCAACAAAGGTCACTGAAGTCAGATGGGGTTTTTACTGTGATAGAAGCATGAATGTAACAAATTTCATGGCAACCTATTCAATATATTAAATAGATAATATTAAAATATTAGAGTCTTGATCAAAGTGCAGGCTGACTGGTTGTCAGACAGACCAACATCGTCACACATTGCTTAGTAAAATGTTAGCAAGTGAAACTACAAAGGCTTAAATGTCCATGAAGCCTTGATCAAAAGATCTAAAATACCATGGGGGACCTCATTGTGCTGTTTCAAAAATCAAAGACAGTGTTTGTATCCTGTACGTCAAACTCCCTCTGGGCCACTGAGAAGATGGTGAGTTACATGTACAGTTTTTCCAGAGCTGTCATCCACTGTCACCACCTCCTCAGGTCACCGTGCAGCGCTCTGTCAGGTGACAGGACAGGTGTAAAAGAAGGCCACAGAACAAGAAATATTTTGTTAGGACTTAAAAGAAGAAAATGAGAAAAAACTGGTGTTTCTTGCAACATAATGACCAAATGCAACTTCCTATGACTTTGTGGAACCCAGCCCAAATCCAAGTCATTAAAAATTTGGTCACACCAATATAGTTTCATGTTCAGGAACGGGCTCATTCACTTCTTACAACATCACTCAAAGGGCAGGGACTCTATGAAATATGCAGGATGTTTAAAATGATGAATTGATAAGTTACCCACAGCAGCAGTGTGGTTCAGTGATGCTACACTGAGGAATAAGATGCATTAGGATTTTGCTCCACAGGCAACAATGGCTTCAGAATATCACCGGATTATTCTTGGAAATATGATTCAATTGTCATGACTCACTCTTAATGAACTTGTGATCATGTGGCCTGTATTGAAATTACATGGAGCAGTTGGTGACAAACAAAACACTAAGGGGGAAATGAGGGGCAAAACCCCCCCCCAGAAAAACCAAAAAAAACAACACCACCACATACATTATGAAAGCAGAAAGAGTCTACGTTTTTGTTCCATCACAAACTCTATTCTTGTCTGCAGTGTCCACAGTTACCCATCGTCCAGTCTCTCGCCCAACCTGAAACCTGATTTGGTGGGCAGCCTCCTGACTCACGCCTTCAAAGCCTGGAGCGATGCGGCCCCCTTGAGTTTCCAGCGGCTGCCCAGTGACAGCACGGTGGCTGCAGCCGGAGGAGACATCAGAGTGTCTTTTTCCCGTTTGCTGCATGAAGATGGCTACCCTTTTGATGGAGAGGGTGGCACCCTTGCCCACGCCTTCTTCCCTGGCAGGGATGAAGTGGCGGGTGACACGCACTTTGACAATGATGAGAAATGGAGCTATGGAGGTATTTGCTAATTGACATCATGATGGACGGATCATGGCTGGAGGGCCTGTCCCACCTTAGACATACAGCATTTACTGAGAGTGATATGTCAAAAGCAATAAAGGAAACAACGTTTAAAAAACAACATCATATCCCCAATTTATGCTTGTTTATGTGATCCACTAACACTTTTGCTTCACATGTCCGCAGGTGACAGCGGCAGAAGCACGGACTTGTTCACAGTGGCAGTGCATGAGTTCGGCCATGCGCTGGGTCTGTCCCACTCCTCCAGTGATCCATCCATTATGAGGCCTTACTATCAGGGTCCTGTGGACAACATTCCCGACTTCAAGCTAGCCCTGGACGACAAACTGGCAATCCAGCAGCTTTACGGTCAGTGACGAGTCAAACTGCCTCAATCAGAGTAAATATCAGTTGAATGCATCTACTAAGGAAGCACTGGGATAAATACAAATCCCTGCGTGGGTTTATGGAGTTTAATTCACCAGGAACATGTGAAACAGAGAAAAGGTAAACCCGCAAAATCATAAAACGTGGGACAGTCTACAGCCATACTAGAAACTCTGCACAGTTGTATGCTGGGAAAGCTAAATGTCAAAGGTCATCACGCTAACATGCTCTCAGTTACAATAAGATACTGATATGTAGGTACTAGACAATTAAAATACTGACCTAACGATGGGACTAGGTGACCTTTGGCATATTTAATCCTCAAAGGACCCAGAAGGCTATATAGCAATCCATCCAGTTGACCACTTCAGACTCCAATGCCTGAAGTGGTAGACCATCATCCTACCAGACAGACTTAATTCTCCTTTGGCATCCTTTCCTACTGTACACAGAGGTATAAGACTTGCCATGTGAATGTAACCACAGGTGGTTAACACTTTGTGTTTGAGGGTTAGCAGTTGGGGTTACAGTTAGTGCACTAGAAGAAAATGTGTAAATGCTTACATATTGAACTATTTTAAATGTTTGTTTTTCAATGTTTATTGCAAATATATTCACTTATTTCACATACTGCAAAACATTCTCCAAAGTGTAAGATGTTCATGAAACCTGATCAGGAGCCAGATCTAGCAGATAAAGTTGTTTTTTTCAGCTGGTGCTGATGTGTGTTAAGGTGCACTCATGCACAGGGGATTTCACTGAGCTTTTTTCCCTCCATGCAGATCTACAATAAGACATCCTGCATCCTGTATGTCAAACTGTGGTGACTGACTGTGGGTTGCATGCACAGTTAGCTATTCTAGTGCTGTCATCCTCTTTCATCACCTCCTCAGCGTTGTCTCCTGTCACCATTCTGTTGTAGGTGTTAAAGATGGCAGCGGGCCATCGGGGGGTGTTGATCCTAGTCTCCCACGCCTGCCCACACCACCAGTCCCAAAACCAACAAAGCTGTGAGTAGAGCCAATAAATCCTACTGCACATCCACACAGACAACAAGCACCCCTTATTTGCTATTACAAACTATGTACAGTATATCCTATCCATGCACTCAGTTTACTCATTGACTAATAAAATGCAGGAGTGATTTTAGACTTGCATGGCAGATAAAAGCCTTCTGATCGATCCTGACTGTGACAGTGTTTGGAGCTGTTGCACCCTCTAGTGAATTTTTTTAGCCAATGACATCTAGAAAATACAATTTGGATTGAACATTTATGTTTCCATCCAGGCCTGACCCCTCGGTGAGTGAGCGCTGTCAGGGAGGCTTTGACGCAGTGGCAAATATCAGGGGGGAGGTCTTCTTTTTTAAAGGTGAGTGGAAACTGTGGGGGAAGATTTGGAATGTCTACAAAATCATGTTTATCGTCTAAGTTCATGGATGGTGATTTGAACATGGATGGGATGGACATTGCCCCTCCCAGGTGCTGGATTATCCCTACCAGTGTTTTTACCCCTCTAAAATAAGCTTTGCATCTTGAGTGTTTCCTGCAGAATGGTGGTTTCACATTCAATCCAATGTGTGTATATGATGGCAAAGCTTAAACCAAACTGGTTCTTTTGGGTGTCATGTTCACTGTCTTTTCTCGGACAGGTGCTCACTTCTGGAGAACTAAGCGAGATGGGTCTTTGGTGTCCCTCAATCCTGCTCAGATCAAAAACTTCTGGATTGGGCTCCCACCAGGAACAAACCGGATCGACGCTGTGTACGAGAGGAAAAGCGATAGCAGAATCATCTTCTTTATCGGTAAGAAACAAAATCCTAAGGTTGTGTGTCTCTTAGGATGTAGTGGGATGTGAGAACATGGATGACCCATCTTGTCTTCCTGTTATTCCCAAATTACTGATTTTGAGCTTCCTTTAACAACATCAGCATGAATAGATACTTATAAACGAAAATGTATGTTTTAAACCCAGCACCTACCAGGGACAGGTTATATCTAATTAAACTTGTGTTTATATGCATTTTTACAAACTTTGATTTGACTCTAATTGCCGAAGTGATTTCTCTCACACCTGACCCCAACTGTCCAGGATCTCAATACTGGGTCTTCAAGGACACAAACGCCATGAGCGGTTACCCCAGGCCCCTCTCTGATTGGGGTATGAGGACAGACAATGGGGCGTTCGTGGACAAGGTGGATGCAGCCTTTATCTGGGCTCATAATGGCAAGACCTACCTGTTCAGCGGAGGCAAGTTCTGGAGGTTTGACGAGAGCCAAAAGGACACAGTGGTGACCAGGGAGCCAGACCCAGGCTATCCACGGGACAACAGCCTCTGGGCAGGAGTGCCTCCTGACATGGACGACATCATCAGCTGGGGAGGAGGTAACATTGTATTAATAAATGTGATGAATTTAACACACCTGGATAGATACAAAAACAAAAAAACAAAAAAAACACATTGATGATGTTATCCTTTGGTGGTGACATTTTTCCAAGAGGTATGTACACTGTTGACAGATAAGACGTCTTGTCTGCTTATGACAGACGTTGGATCTGAGTCGTGATAATAGATAATAGACATCATAAATCAACTGCCTGACTTAAGTGACAGCTGAGCGCAGAGTCAGATACAGAAGGTTAGATTTTAGACTTTGACTACAGCTCAGACAAAGGGAAAACAGTGCTGCATGGTAAGGTGAAAACAAAGAATGAAAAATTAATGAGGCAAAAGAAACAAACAAGGAAACAAGGACAGGATGTCGCCAGGAGTGGCTTTCACACATTATGGTTCATCAAATAAAAATAACTTGCAGGGCTGTGAAGGAAACACACGTCGTAGTAAATCTCAAATTAACACCAGATAAAAGTTAAGTGTCTCAATGCAACTTTGTAATATTTTGTTCCATTTCGTGCAGCACAGTAAGACGTGTTCACATGCTTCATTTAGAGCATATCCGTGCAGCAATTTTAATAACTAGTGCAACTAGTTGCAAAAAATACACAAGTAGCATGACTCATATTCTTTTGTTGGTTTAATACAACTGATGTGAGCAGGGTCACAAAACACGGTGACCTAAAAGTAAACACCGAAGAAGAACTTACTCATTTCCAAGACAGACAAGAGTGCGAAAACCAAAAAGAGGAGTCCAAAAAAAAACAACCTCAATCCAGAAAACAGGCGAAAAGGGTCATCATACAGGTAAGACAGGGTAAACACAAGCATGGAGTCTCAGAAGTCATAAGGCATTCTTCAGCACAACTACACATAAAGCTCTGCTGACTGGAAGTGGGGAAACAAAAGGCTGTAATTACTGAGGACTAATTAGACAACAAGACACAGCTGGTGGGCAAAAAGGTGGTGGGAAAAACACAGAAAGGCTGGGGGGGGGGGGGGGGGGGGAAACAGATCCAACCACCTCCAACCATCCAACTCACCTGGTCTTACAACAATTGATGTTGTTAACACACGGAAAAATGTAGCAAATATTTCACAACTTCATGTATGTTAGATCCTTTCTAGTGCCTGTGGGGTATGTTTTTTTTTTGTTTGTTTTTTTTTACATTCCTGCTTTGGTAGTTCATTTGGGTTCAACAACCCACCTGCAGATTATTTATTGTGATGATTGTCTTAGCTGATACAGTTTGTCGATCAATCAATCACAATAGGAACACTTCATTCACTTCGTGCTTCATAGTAACCTGGATATCAGTGTAATTAATAAAATCAAATACAAGCTGCCTCTGGGTAAAGTGGGCGGGGCTCCACAACCTGATATTTCCCAGCAGCTCTGTGACGCTCAGCTTTATTTGGAACTATAAATAGACGACAATGCCAACATGTTGAAATTCGCCAAGTGTGATCTTTACAACGTTCACATGTTTAGTAAGCGTATCAGCATGCAAAATTTTATTTTGAGGGTGACGTGAACATTCATGGGAAAACCAGGCCATCGCCTGGACGCCATTTATGAAGGTTTCTGGAAATCCACCCTCATTTTATGAATCACTCACATGTTTTCAATCAAAAGTGAAATAAAAGATAAATGAAGTTGTAGCTACAGTTTACAGATGCAGGTTATAGAGGGGCTATTAAAATGAGTTAATTTTTAACCTCTTTGTATTCTGGGTTATGATTGGCTAATATGGTGGTGTTCTTTAGGGGACACCTACTTCTTCAAGGACAACCTCTACTGGGTATTAAAGAACGGAGGACTGAACCAAGAAGTCGTCACCCCTCGATCCACTGCTGTAGACTGGCTCAGATGTCCTGCTCCACCTTCAGCCACCACCACTCCATCTAATCCTCGAAACCCAAAAGGGTGCCACTGTGACATACAGGGATCATCCTCGTCGCAGCTGAGGAGCAGCTGGATCCTTGTGATCCCTCTTTTTACTGTAATTCATGACTTTATTAGAAAATAGAAACCAAAGCCCAAATCTTTGTTTGTAATTTGATGTGTGTCGAGAGCTGCCACAGGCTAGTTTTCCACCACACCTCATGACACTGAGGGGTATCAGGGCCTCATTACATCATCATCATATACTGGCAGAACATTAAAACCCACAAGCTGGTTTCATATTACAAACTATCATCATAACAAGTCAATGTTAAAACCTGCCTTTACTTAAACACGAGGCCTCTGCTGCGTTAATACTTTGCCTCATTAAAACATATTCCTTATCTGTGGAAATAGTCAATCTAATGTCCTCGCTCCATCTTGCTATAGAGTTTCACCTCCTCCTTTTTCTAGATGAAGTATTGGATTACATGGCGCCTGTACAGGAGAATGCATAGAAACTTAACACCAAAATCCAGCGTGCAGGCTCCACCCCCCCCACCCCCTCACAAGAAGGTCCTACACAGCCAGCCTGGTGTTTGGACAGTAAACAGGCAACAGAATCACACTTTTAAGTGCAATAATCAGTTCATTTATCAGAGCTATTTTTTTCTAATAATTCAGAGTAGAGTTTTGAGTGTGGCTAAAAATAATGTGTCAGATTTCATTGCATTTTCAAAAACAAGGATCATTACAAACATGGTACTTCAAATTTGCATCTTAATTTTCCTTCTTTCTTGTTCTCTTACACTTCTCAATGATGATTATGCAACTTTTTTTTTTCGACTCCTGAAAATGTTTTTACAACTATGATAATGCTGATCTGTCAGTGTGGAGCTAAGCCCCGCTGATGCGATGCTGTAAATTATTTTATGCTTATGATTGTCTTTTCTGTAGAGAAAGACTATAATCCCTTTATCTCACCACCCTCAGACTTAAGCCGGATGTTTGTTATGTCCTTATCATGTTGTACATTCACGAGTCACATATGATAGATCTTTCGCAATAGATTTGACATTTTAGGATCTTTACGGTCTCTGCATGTTGGTCACTCTCCAGTGACAGTGGCTGCCTTAGAGGCCTGATTCCTATCATTATTAGGAATACCACTGTGACATATATACTGTCAGAGCAGATCATAGCTGGAGGAGGAAGAGCACCGTGGAGAAGGTCACACTGTCACCCAGTCTAACTAGAGGAACAAGTATATTGTTCCCCAAGCTGCATTCAGGTAAATACGTGTCAGGAAAAAGTACTGTAAACCCTATTTATATGATTGCTTCTTGTTATTAAAGTTTCTTTGATTCAAACTTTACCCTGACATGAAAAATGTGCCACGTTTACTTCAAAGGCCGTCATCTTTTCCTTTTAACTTGGAGTATTTCATCAATAATCTGTCCAGGAACCTTTGAATCTTTTGTTCCAAGTGTTTTAAAGCTATTCCAGCTTTTGTGTTTGCACACAAGTATTTATTCAGTTCCTTTAGGTGGGACAAGGTGTTTATAAGCTGAAAAATGGCACAGGTCATCTGATAAGGTTTAAAGTATAATTTCAAGTGACTGTAACTTTGAATTAGAGGGTGATCTTTTAAATGAAAACACACCCACTTTGACAAGAATAGAAGGCTTTTGTGTAATCGGATACTCTGTGAACTATAATGTAAGCTTTCAAAAGCCTGCGTATCTATTGTCTGGTTCAAGTTCAGTCCGAGTGCAAAAATAGGCATTATATTTCATACATGACAAAAAAAAAAAAAACAAACCTGGGTAACAGCAGATCATATTTAATTTCATATTTAACAAGAGGTCACAGTTGTGTTACATGTGCAAGTACAGTTACTCAGGGTTAAGAGGTATAAAGGTAGTGTATACAAGTAGGATAAATAATCATGGTGTTCATTGCACTGACACATCAGTTCTTCATTACACCAAATAAAAGCGGCAGCAAAGGTTTCATTACGAGTGCTCTTCTTGGTAATTTGGCTACTTTTCACCTACTTACAGCAGCCGCACCACGACGAGACAACAACGGCACGGTTCCAAAATAAGTTGGCATAAAACTCAAAACATACAAAACCAATAATAAAAATAAAACTATTGGTAGAAACTGTTTTTAAACTCATCACATAAATATGTATAGGGCCAATTTCAAATGCAACTAAACACTGTCACACGCAGATCGTAGCTCATTTGATCATTTCTAAACTGCAGCTACTCAGTAAACATAGTGCAAGAACATCCCTTTTCTGACAGCAGAGTTGTGCCTGAACCGTCTGTGTTACACAACTACAGTAAATTCTTGTATTGGATGGATGATGTGCAAGGACTGATATTGACAATAATGATAAATAGTTCTTTACAGCTTGTTACCATGGAAACTAGATGATGGCCAACCATCCTTATATCTAATAATGTTGTAATGAGCCATTCAGATATAAAGCTACAGCACAGTTTGTGTAGTGTGAGGGCTCAGCTTTGCTTGGATGTGAAGAATGATTTTGTATTTACATATTAAATTGCCTTCAATAATTGGTAGTTCAGTGCATACATTTCTGTATTAACAAGGATTTAAGCCATACAAAATATTTCGGGGAGGAGGACTTGGCACTAATGTCTCCCCAAGAGATAGCTCAGGGCCATCAACCCCAGAGAGTAGCAGGTTTTGGAGGCAGAGTTGGTGTCCTGAGCCTGTGTTGTGACTGGCTGATCTGGCTGGATGTTTCTGTAGACATCGACCATGAGTGGTGACGAACTGTTGCCGACACGGACTGTTGTGCTGAAGAGGTCAATCTGGAGACGAGGCAACGAGACAGTTAGCTGTGGTAGAGCAACTGTGACGGCCGTTGTGCTCCGAAAAACAAAGTCACACGGGAACAAAAAGAAAGACTCACCAAGTCTCTGCTGACTCTGATCGGCTGCTTGAACACAGTCCACACCACGGCCTCATTGCAAGTGGGTGTGGTCAGGGAGCCAAGGTAGCGGTAATAGCTGGTGCGATCCACCCCAGTCAGGAGATCATCCAGAGAAATCCCTGGTGATATATCCATACTCTCACCTGAGGAGAGACATATGATCTGAGGGGGCTGCAGCTGTCAACTCATTTCATGACCGACCAGTGGATCCAGTTTTCCACAAGAGAACAAAAACACCTCCTTACCGCTGTTGGTGATGTTGGACAGATAGGAGGTCAGTGTTTTCCAGGCTGCAGGTTGGCCAGTTTCATTCCCTGACATGACCTGAAAAAGATTGTTTTTGGTGTGGATAGCATTAAAGAGAGTTACTGGAACAGAAACATGTAAAATTAAGAGAAAACAAAGAAGCATTTGACTTTCTGAGGTCAGGACACAGTTCACAGTCACAGAAGACACTTGAATGCGTCTTTCCTCACCTCAATGAAGAAACCAAGGGCAGCAAGTCCCTCAGAGTCAGCAACAGCCAGAGTTGTGTTCCCATTCAGAGATGATTTGCTGTTTACAATGTGCAACTGTT
This sequence comes from Caranx ignobilis, assembly GCA_021432705.1. Classification (NCBI taxonomy): domain Eukaryota; kingdom Metazoa; phylum Chordata; class Actinopteri; order Carangiformes; family Carangidae; genus Caranx; species Caranx ignobilis. Next base: position 9,911,147 of record MU269988.1, read on the forward strand.
CCAGGTGAAGAAAAATAAGATTTTCATGAGAATTTATTGCTGCAGCTCTAATCTAGAGCTTGGCATGGAAAAAAAACCAAAACTGCTTATACAGGCCTTACCTCCATGGGGTAGCGCTTCCCATCCACAGTGTGCTCAGAGCCGGGCACAGAGGCGCCATTGCCCCAGTGCAGGTGGAACTGCAGGCTGTCGTAGGCCTCAGGCAGATCTCCTCCTGAAACCCCAATACCACTTGCAAGGCCAACTTTGACTGGGGGGGGGGGTTAAAAGACAAAACAAACAGAGCAGACAAATGAAATAAAAACTGTTGAGAAGCAGCAGGAAGCTGATCATCTGGCTATAAAGTCCAATTTTGAAAAAAAACAAACAAAAAAAAAACATTGCCTTATCAATAAGGAAACACAAGCAGAGAGTTTGACACCATATCACACCAGTCCCAAGCCACTCCTTACCTGTCTTGCCAGTGTTTTCGATCTTGGTGAGGCCGGTGGTGCTGTCGAAGTTTGTGAAGGTGAAAGCCGTCAGGTTGGCGTTGGCTGTGGCAGATGCTGACACAATGTTAATGGGCGACTGGCGGCTGCCATTGCAAAAATTGGGAGCAATGGTCGCCCACTGGGTGTCATCTATAAAAAAACAGAACAAAATACGCACACAAGCAACAAGACAGTGAGGAACTGAGGAGGAGCCGCTGATGTTAAAATGATGCTGTGGTTGTGGAAGGAGGTGACTTACTGCAGGATGGCAGGTGATAACACCAGACTGGAGGAAAGAGAAGACACAGTCATCACCTCATTATCATTCATGAAAGACAGGGTCCATAGACACGCGACGTTTATTCCAAGACGTCATTCTAATGGAAGGTCCAAAAAAAAAAAAAGAAAAAAAAAAGAAAGAAAGAAAACTTTAATACTCACCAATTGTATTAGTGGCGCATCGGACGCTTGGCACGAGGGCGCACACAGCAAGCAGGGCTACTACAAGGCTCTTCATCTGCAACGAAAAAGGTGATAAAATAAAATAAAATAAAGTAAAATAAAATAAAAATAACTTCATCTTAGTCTTTCCATTAAAACCTAAGACCATCCTCATTAAATCATCGGTAAGAAAATAATGCTGAATAAATTAACTAAAATTAATTGGCACAAAAAAAAAAAAAAGTCATTTACGCACAAACACATTAAATATCATCACAAAGCAATGAAACATTTAACCGGTGTCCTGTGAAAAGAAGAGGACGATGAAGCTTCGGTCCAATGCCTGGTTCAGAGGAGAAACAAACAACCTGTGCCGCAGCTGAAGCCAGTTGACCTGAGTGTCTTACCTTGGACGCACCGGCACCTCCTCTTGGTCTCCTGGTCCTCTACCTGTGAACCTGTGGAGCCTCACCCTCCCTCTTTTTATGCCCTCAGCCCACCCAGCAGCTCCTCCCTGCAAGACTCTCAGGAGCTGATTCACATGTCTGTTGTTAAAAAGTTACACTCCCTCTGATGATCATGATGATAATGATGATTGATGCAGCCAAGAAAAATGCAAAAAAAAACAAACAAACAAAACAAAAAAGTTCAAGTTCATGACGCAGTTTTATTTTTAAATACAGGAAACATGTTGTCAGGGAAACATAATGTGGATTGAAGTGATGAGCTGGAGTAGTCCACTGACAGTGAGGCCATCTACAGGGAGGGTCTTCACCTCCTGAGAAAGCTCAGCTCCTTCAACGTTTGTTACAAGATGCTCAATTCCTTTTAGTTTGTTGTTGCCAGAGGATCAAACCAAAGGACTGCGGCTGTTACTGGATGTGTGGTTGTGGCTTCTTTGTTCATCCTTCTGCATGTTTGTAATTCTCCAGTCTTTGCACCAGCTCTCTGCACATTCATCGTTGGGACTAGCAGAGCAGCAGTGTGTGTGAGTATTTGATTAATGAAGTTATCTCTCTTTATATCTATACCATTATAAGGTTAGGGAGTGACGTAGGATGTTGTTTGGCTTTCTTGCGTTAAATGCTGATCTTCCTCACATTAAATCATGCCACACCACTTCTTGAAACTTCTGTGTTTTGTAGAACTGTTTTGAGCTCTTTGCGTGAGACCACTGATGTGTCTGAGAGGTTTCTGGTCAGTCCCTGGACCCAGAGGATACTGTAACAGACGAGCCGGTCTGGTTATGTTAACACACTTCACACACACAACGGGCCTGTCCTCATACCTCCCTCTCCACCCCACCCCCAGGCAAGAACATTGCTGTTGGGTGGCTTCTATACGAAGCTGTCACCTGTTATGCGGCATGAAAACTGGAATCCCACGCCTTGGTAAAAAATGCCAGCAGAACATCCTGCTGTGACTGGATCACCTGCTTTCACAGGAATGAGCCATGTGTGGTTTTAATAAGATCTGAGACTTTGATGTTACTTACTTACGAAACCTTTGTGGCAGCCTTACTTATCCTCTACAATTAGCCTATTAAGTCAGAGTATTCAGTTCATTATCAACATTATCAACACCAAAACTCCCTAAACTACAAAGACTCGAACACAGCATCCATTTGCATCCGTTCAAATACTACTACCACCACTACAACTACTACTATAAAGAGAACAGGAAAAGGAAATGAGTTGCGCCAGGTTAAACAAGATAAAACAGCCGTCAGGTAAAAACATCTCAGAAGAGAGCAGCAGCAACAGCAGGTGAGGATAAACTTAAGCAGGCATTAAGAGGTTAAAAGAAATGAAGTTAAGAAAAATGCAGCAGTAAAAACATGTGCCATTTCATTTAATGGAGACGATGGAGCTCCTGCAGACTTCAGGCAGAGTACCTCCCGAGCAAAAGGGAATACAACTGTACACAGTCGGTCAGCGATTCAAAACACAAATACAATAATTTTGAAACAAATTCTGTGACAGACTGGATAACCAATGTAAAGATTTTAAAACTGCAGCAATGTCTGCAAACTGCTGAATTCTGTATGAGTTGTAGACGATATCCAGCTGGAGACAGAGGCACATGTTAATTTTTCTGTATCTGTGTGGTAAAGAAATGATCTGACTCTGGTAATACTCAAACAGGCCACTCTTTACTGTGGCACTATAGGCAAGTATGCACTGTTATGACAGAAAGGGGGTCATAGGTTAGACAAGCTGTACAAAGTGTGCGATTTTTCCTCATGATTGTGTGTGTACATACTGTACAATCAGAGATATAGATACAGATATTGATAGAGACAGACAGAAAGAAAAACCTGAGGTCATGAGGTTATGCCAGTGGTGCCAACCCCTCCCATCTGTGATTCTGCAAAAGCAGTGACAACTCTGTTTGAAGTTTAAATAAAAAATAAATGTCGCCAGATTATTTTTTCCAGGAATAACTGGATCTTTGGCTTCCAGTAATGAGTCTATCTACAAACACAGATAAACTTCATTTTAAAGTTCATCTGTGCCTCTGATGATATAAGAAAAAAAAAAAAAGATGAACAAGGCACCGAGGCTGGAAATATCACATTAGCACTAGTTTCATGTCTAGATCACTGTCAGTGCAGCCACCGTGCAGTAAGGGTTCCCGCCAAGCACTGAACGATTCGGTGAACGCATTTTTTGAGCAAATCTTTTTAATGAACTGATTCCAGTGATTCGGTACTCTCAAATGAACTGCCGTTGCCAACACTACATTGAACAAGGTTGGGGGTGCAACTGGTAAAACGTTTTATTAAAAAAAAACATGTGGACAACATCAGACGAACAATAAATGATATACACACAAGGTTAATAAACAGAGATAGATAAGACACAGTAAAAAAGGAAAACAGGCACACGTGGCAGTAAATGCTGTGTGTTGCATTGCACTTCAGTTTCAACTTTTAGTCGGGTGTGCTTGTTGGATGCTTATTTATGCTAGAACAGGTTTTGTCCTCTGAAGTGAAACTGTCTTACTTCAGACTCGGTGTGACTGCCAGTTATTATTCTTTCAAACAATTTACCTATTATCATGGGAGCGGTCCACACACTCATTTTGGCACCCAAGACAAATAGTCTTGAGAATCACTTTCTTGGCTTGTTTCTGACTGTCAGTAGTTTTCTTGGCAGCATGTGTGTGTATTTGCAAAGCATGTCATCAAATTCATAAAACTGCTTTCTGAATGTGTTGCACATTTGTGTCTTGAGTTTCCTCAGGATGCGGTGCATTGAGCTCTCGTGGCCACCGTACAGCACGCTCAAATGTTTTTATTTCATTTCATTTCAATTTTTAGTCTCTTCATACCTACTGTGTCCAGATCCTGTGTACAGTAGAGGGGTTGGTTTAATCTAATTGTAATGTTTAAATGATACATGTTTTTTTCTTTGCTGCCCCACTTTCCTGAAGCTAGTACAAACAAAAAGTTGGAAGCATTTTAAGAATGCTTTCTGAAGCCTGTGGAAATACAGACAGAGCAATATGAGCAGATAGAGTGAAGCTTGACCCAACTCTGGTTTCACTGTGTCACTTCAGTTTGTTTTTCTGTAAAGCACACTGAGTTGCCCCTTGGTGTGAAAAGTGCTATGTAAATAAAGCTGCCTTGCCTTGCCTTAAAAATACAAATTATTCCAAACGTGGATAAAATCATTCATCCGAGGTAATTTACAGAGACACTACTTATGGGATGTCAGGTCTGCATTTTCAGCTCTATGTGGGTAATCATCGTCATTATGTGAATGGGACAGAGCGGCAGGTTGACAGGCAGTGAGGCAGCTTTGGGTGTGGCTAGAGCTCTATAGTGACAGAGAGGGACATCCAACACCATGCACTGAATTTAACACAAGTCTGTTTTATTTATGTAGCTCCAACATAAGATAAGATATCTCAAGATAGAAGGTGTAGACCCTTTCTTCATCATAGTATTTACAGGTCCCACCAAAAGCAGGCAGACATGGCAACAGTGGTGAGGAGAAAACATCCTTTTAAGAGCATTACACTGTTTTTGCCTAACTGCCGACATTTGCCTGTCTGTCTGTCTAAAACACCTGCGTATCAACCTGGCCTCAGAGGTTGCCGTGGTGATTTTACCTGCTCAGTGAGATTTCGTTGAAATGTACCTCTCAAACTCAGGCCAGTGTGTGTGTGTGTGTAGGACTGGAGGACATCCAGGAGCCTTTTCAGTATCAGAGGTGGTGTACACCTTTTATTTGATACTTGTATATGTTGTCTCTTGGAGGTTGTGATGGCACTTCATGGCATTGTACTTGTGTTTGTGAGTCACGCAAAGGTTAATTAGTATGTGTGACATATGTCTAACCTGAGGGCCCCCTTAATGATTAAGTCTCACATATTTTTATGACACATCTCACTAAGCCAGGTGGATAAGGCCATGTGAGTATTAAACTTCCTCATGTTCATTGTTATTGGTATGACAGTATGTTGCTGGCAGGAAGACATGCTTTTATTTTTATGTTTGTTGGTTTTAGGCTGCACCATTAAGGCATTTCCTTGACTATTCGTCATGCATTTCAACGGAAGTGTCAGAAAGCAGAGAGAGACTCTACCCTGTTCCTAAAAAAGCAGCTCACATTGTTAGATCAAGCTGATGCACGTTCCCTGCTCCAGGAAGTACATTGATACTCTTGTTTATATAACTGGGTGTGAGATTATCAGTTAATCAAATACAACTCGAGTGGCAAACAACATTTTTAGACCACATGTAGTGGTATTTGCATATAAAAGTTTTGAATGTGATTCAATATAATCACTGATTTCAAAGATTAGGGGATTAGTGGCAGCACTTCACTTGTTTAGCTGCTTACATTTGCACCATCAATCCGTTTTTTTTTTTGTTTTGTTTTTTTTCTAAATCTAGTCATGGAAAAACATTGCCTATACAAATAATGACTGGATCAGAGTCCCATTGTCTGGTACACCAATGTCATCATTGTGTGTATAAGGAAAGGTTTTCCATTAAGGAAATGCAACGTAAAATGTCGAGTGCAATTTAACCCAAGTTCCTCAATCAAAGAACAATCCATTGTAAAAGAAAATGAACATTGTAGGTGTGTGAATGACAGACCAACATGGACATCTGTAATCTGTAGTCTGTGCAACTTGAGTTTTGACTTCCTTGTAGGTTTGTGGCTCTTCAGACATTCAATATAATGCATGAAATCCTCTTGAACTGAAACGACCATTATGCCAGTGTGTTATTGTAGTGGACCCATCTATACTGAATCGACAAGATATTAAGACACAAGGCTTTTAGGCCACAGCTGGCTGCAAAAACCAAAGCACACACACACAGTGACATGAATATGAATTAGTTTTTAGTGGTTGCAGAATTATCATACAATACAACATTCACAAGAACACACACTATAATCCATTTTCTCAGTCTAAAACTAGCCAAAATGTCATTGTTCTTATATTCACACACAGATGAACCATGCTAAGGTTAAAAACAGCTTCATTTGGTAGCTAATGGTTACAATATCTTTGCGGTTACTTAACTGTGCAATTAAAGTGTCAAAATCACCACCCTGTCTTTTCCCAACACATTTTGAAATAATGTCAGAGTAGTGCAAAATACATTAGTGCAACATTTGGTGATTCTTCACAGTAGTTCCAGTTACTTAACATTTCACTGATGAAAATTAAAAGCCAAGGCAAAGAGGCAGGCCAGCAGCAGAAACAGCAGGACCGGTCCCGGGGCACTTGCTGCCGCTTTGGTGCTGTAGATGGTCCGGTTGTGGAGAAGCTGTGCAGGCCGAAACACATCGTGATATTCCATCTTCTCCGGGAACAGCATAATCTGGTAGAGTTGAAATGCAGATGTTAGCTTACATTGTTGAATCGATGTACATCTCTTCAGAAGACATCTATCAACAAGATGGAAAGTAACCATAACCAAAATGTTAAGCCGTATGTTCAGGTCTTTTGGAAAGTACTTGAGCCACTTGAAATCTGTTATCTTGCAGCTTCATGGTTGTTAAAATTAAGAAGCATTGTAAAAAATAAATAAAAGGGTTGCAGTTTTACATCCAAACCAAGGTGGGGGCTGGATGAATGGGTCTACAAATTATTTAATGTAGACCACCACTGTGTTTTCCATGTAAACCGTCTCACTTAATAATGACTGACCCTTTTTTTTTCCTAAATAAAAGCAGGGCATAGTTTTACTGCTGTGCATCATCAGAATGCATTCAACAAAAAGACGAAGACAGGTGCACAGACCTGCAATCTTGTTTGAACTGTGCTGAGGGGAAAGAAAAAAAAAGACACACTGTCACATGTTTATCTCTTTCTGCTCTACACTGATAAAGATCACACTGAGAGCTGACAGCAGATGATTTCACTGACAACTACTGCAGTCAAGGAGCAGGTATGCAGTGAAATGCAGCACGGGGCTCCCTGATAACATTTATAGTTTTGGCTGTGAGTGCAAAGACAACCTAGGTGCAAGCTGTCTGAGCTCGACTGAATTGAACTTGTCGAACATCTACACAAACCATCTGAAACCTAGCAGCATTACAAAGCTACTTTCCACATTTCCAAAATTTTGTTGTGGGTATAAAGGCCCTGAAATAACAAATAGTCAGCAGTTTCATCCAAACCATTGCTCCATTTCAAATCCATTAGTCACTGATGTGCATCCACGTGCTTAACTTATCGAACAATCTTCACGTCAACATTGTATCTCAGTTTAATCTGCTAAGATCCCTTTAGTCATTTGTTTGCTGCATCACAGAACAAATGACCTCACCACAGGTGAATGGACTGCTGCTACAGATGCCTCCGTTTAAAAAACCCAGTCTACCTGTTTCCAGCTGTTACTGCTCATTATCCTGTTCAGGTAATTATACACAAAGACATTACATATACAAGTCTGATGTTTTAATATGATGCATGATATGATGATTCCTTTATTACGGAGATGAGTACATACCAGGCTTTGGTCCACCTTGATAGACTCTTTGAAGACAGTCCAGACCACTGCTTCATTACATGTAGGGGTGGTTAACGAGCCATTGTAACGGTAGTAAGTAGCTCTGTTCAAACTGCCAAGCAAGTCATCAATGGAGAGCTCCTCAGTGAAGGTGTAAGGTGTGTCTATGTAGCAGGACAAAAAAAAAAAAATTAATTAATTAATTAATTAAAAAAACACGCAAAAAAATATATCTTTACGTTTCCGTCTGCACCCCAAGTTTTTTTTTTTATGTTATATGCATTAAATGCTGTTGACTGCAGCACTGTTTGTCTCCATTGGGGGATAATAAAGAACTTCTTGACCTCTTAAAGTAAATGTACACTCACTCTTGTCTTTGATAAATGAGAGATGTTTGGTCAGTTTTGTCCAGGCTCCCTCATCAGATGGACTTGGTGTGGGATGCGTCTGCACACAAACAGTTTATATCTGTCGAGTTATGTCACATAACTTTTAAGCCCTGGTGTGAATAAACTGCATCACTCACCTCTTCGTTCCCTGAACTGCCTCCACTACTTTTGTTGGTTTCCTCGGTCTGGAGAACAGTGACAAAAGCCTTTATACATGAATTCAGTACATTAAACACATAGGAAACAGACAAGACTGTTGAGATCAACCAGCTCGCTCTCAGTCTTTAGGCATGAAATCACAACAGGAAACTAGGGAGGGGGTGAGTGACCTTAAAAAAATAAAAATGTAAACTTCCTCATGTCAATTTAATCAAAACAAGACCTTTTCAGGAGACACATTGGTGAATTTTTGCAATATAATCAAATATAAAACCTTTTACTAAAAATTCCCACCATTGCTAAGTTTTGTTGACAACTTAAAACCTCTGTATGAACCTCCTACCTTACGCCCTCTGACTCAGCAGTGGGACACCACTGTACTCAACAGTGCACGTTACCATCGAACCGTCTGAGCTGGTCTAGCATGAACACATTTCTTCCTTCAGAACTTCTGCAGCAGTGTCGAGATGAACTTTCTGAAGTGTGTTTGTCTGCTCAATGAGTCAAACTTTTGGATGAAGTTTAGCTCCTGCCGTGTATTACAGATGTAGATCACAACTAGTGACCTACTACTGTCACAGTGAGCAGTACCTCAATGAAAACCCCCAGAACTGCCAGGCCATTAGGTGTCTTCAATGCCTCTGTCAAAGTTAAATCCTTCCTCTTGTTCACAATGTGCATCTAGACAGAGACACAAGGTATACACAGGTGAAAGTGAAAATCTACTCACACACACACACACACACAAAAGAAAAGGTGTTAAGCATGGCCACAGTTCAGAGCTTTACCTCCATTGGGTATCTTTTTGAATCCACTGTGTGCTCTGAGCCCGGAGACTCATGGGACATGGCGCCCCAGTGAAAGTGGAACTGCAAGGTGGAGTAGATGTGACCCAGACCTCCCCCTGATACTTCCACCGTGTCATCCTTCAAGATACACTTGACTGGAAGTGGAACGAGAATGAAGAAAAGTGTTGATGGCTGACACAGACTCGATACATTTCAATAGGGAGATTGGAGTAAAAGGAGCATGGAGTAAACTATGTTGTTTAAATAAAGTTTGTCAAACTTTGTCTCTTTGAGTTGTCTAAAATTTCAAATAGCTCTTAAAAAAAGTGACATAAAAAAGAACCGTCAAACCTGTGTGGCCTGTGTTAACGATGGAGTCGATGGCATGTTTATCATCAAACTTTGTAAAGATGAAGGCATCCAGGTTCTCATCTATCACAGTGCTCCTTGTCACAATGTTGATGGGTGACTGGTGTTCACCACCACAGTGAGAGTGAGACAGCAGGGGCCAGAGAGACGGTTTGTACTCTGAGCCCTCTGAGGAAAAGCAAAGATTAAGTCTAAATCCTACCGCAGGAGCACTGTGCAGGCATGTACAGTGATGACACACTGGCAGATACTCACCACAGTGACCATCATAGCACCAGTCATGAGCTGAACAAAACAATAAAGGCATAGAGTTATATTTGATGTGTCAACTCAGTTAATATGAGTCACGATGTTCCAACTCACCTGGAGGGAGCGGAGTTGCAGGCGAAGCATACACGTCACGCATGTTGAGCTGTTGCACAGGGCGGTAAACATTTTTTAGTTCCGTCTTCATGGGAAAGCGCTCGATCTGAAAGAAGAAAGCAGATGTTTACTCCAACAGATCCAACACAGTGGACACTGGACAATGTCTGCATCATTCAAAAGGCGCTTATGACCACAATATCCATGGATTGTGTCTTTTTTTCCCCAGGGCTCATATGTTGGCATCAGCACCTAGACTTTCACGAAGAAAACCTAGTGGTAAAAGCAAAAGGTCCAACTCATGAGCAGTTGCACCGATTTAAAACTGGTGACCTGTAACAATTGGAGGAAACACAATGGACAGTCAGTGAACAAATCTGACATTCATATCAACATAATAAAAAGTGAAACGAGCAGCTCATCCGTAAATTACAGTTTCCCTGTCAGCTCTCGTGACACACACATGCACACACACACAAAAAAAAGACAGTAAAACCTGTAGCTCAAGTGCAACGCCTGTCAAAAAATATGTTGCACATCTTCAGGCATTTTGGAGTGGATGTGTGAAACTCAATGGGAACATGACTTCAGAGTTCATACTTTTGAAGTGTCCTTGCGAGACCTCTGTAGCCCACTCATCTGCCCAGGTCAAACCAAGGATGAGTTAAGTGATGAACTTACCAGACAGACCTCACTTCCCTCTGGGAGCAATAAGTTTTTAACCTTTATGATCAATTATTTGAGGGATGTAGATCAGCATTGCTCCATTTTGTCTAACCCTAATACTCTGCAATTCTTTTCTTTTTTTTTTTTTTCTCTCTTGGAGCATTTGATTTGCTGTGTTATCTTCTCAAATACAGTACAACAAACTGAAAATGGTTGATTTTCAGCCCTCACCGTTTTATGGATTTCAGATTGGTATGCTCAGTATGAGAGGTCAAAGAGTCAGGCACCCGCTTATACACCTGACAAGCCAGGAACAGGGCACATGCAGCTGACGGATAGATAAGATCAAAGATTGCATGTGTCTCTCTGTAAAGTAATGGTTCAAATTCTTCTTTTTTTTCTTTTTTTCCCCATGAATTTGCACAGTCACATGCAGTTTGCCCAGCATCCAGCATTGTTGTCAGTAAACAAAGAATAAAACAAGCTTGATTATCATGATGATTATCACACCAGACACCAGCATATGGTGTGGCACCTGCCTGTGTCATCTGGTGATCCTTGCCTGTATGCATCATTGGCTGCTTGTGTAACACAATCCCCCTTGACATAGGTTGTCACAGTTTTTTACCTTCTCAGCTCAACAGTATGAAGAAGCAACAAATTCTTTTTGTCCTAACTGACATCATCAGATCATGTGAGCTGGTAGCAAGTGATGGACAGAATACCTGCTGATCATGGTTTCAGGTTTCAGTGTTTAACTTATAAAGTGTTATACCATGGGTGAATACTTGATTCTGATTGGCTGCAGGGTGTAAGACCAGGTCAATTTGCCTGATGACAGTTCAAAATATTATTGCGCTGGCTTCACATGGACTTTGTAGAAGCAACTCCAAACCAACTCTGCTTCACGTCGGACAGTTCACGTCTCTGTGTCATCCATTAACTCCTGATAATGGACACCTCGTCAGGCATTTTCAAATTACATAATCACCAACATTTCCTGTTTACCAGCCTGCCCTCAAAGCTTGCCATGGTGACTATAACTGCTTCGATTTACTGTGTGACACAGGGATACATGGGAGAAAGGGGTCCATGAACACCCTCCAACTTGAGACACATCTGTACTTAATGAGCAAAAGCTTTACATGGTCAGAACCTGGAAGACCTTCCTGAACATGCACATGCCATTTGAGTAAAAACTGTTGATACTATTGTGAGCTAGAAACAGGGAACATTTCTGCTTTCCTCAAAAAAAATCAGCTCCTACTTTTGTATGGGAGTGAATGGGCAGCAGGGAGGGATCTGGCTGCAGTCAAAGGCTCACAGTTCAAATTCTGTAAATCTGTCTGCTTTTTTGAGCACATTGTGAGAGAGGACAAGTTTGTCTGCAACTGGGGATGAAATAGTACATAGTATGAAGAACTAGTTAGACTGTGAAAAACAACAGAAGTCAGAATTGGTGGAAAGCAAGCATTTCCACCAGGAAATGCATGTGAATGCTGAAAGCAGCTGAACACTGTTACAGAAGCAATGCTGAATTAGCTGAAGACATTTCTGAAGTAATTTGAAATGGCTGATGCTAAAGCTGAAACATAACTTGAAATCTGATATGCGAATGGGCTCAAAGCTGTAAAAATGTTAAAGAAGGTATAGCAATGCTGAATTAGCTGAAGACATTGCTTAATCAATGGTGAAAAGACTGGATTTATAGCTGAAAACTAAAAGCAGAACCAAGGACTGCAAATGCCTGATTATCTGATGGCTCTAAACATTATCCTACGAGATTATCCTGTGGTGTGAGGTGTGTTAAGAGTCAATTTCTCCTGATGGTCTGTTTGGAAAATGGTTGGGGCCGATGATTGTTAATGTTAAACCTGTTGAATATTTACATCAAAAGTCTTGCTCTGTTACTCCTCAGACGCAAAGTTTCCGGGCTGCCATGACTCACCAGGTCTTTGTGGATGTTGATGGGCTCATAGAAGAGGGTCCATACGACTGCTTCATTGCATTTTGGGGTGGTCAGGGAGCCCATGTACCGATAGAACTTTGTGAGGTTAACGTTGCCGATCAGGTCATCAATAGAGATGTTTAAATCTGGAGAAATGGGACTGTCTGTGAAGAGATGTCAAACAAAGGCTCAGATTTAATAAGCTGCAACGTGTGGTTAAAAATACATTCCCTACCTCCATCAAGTCAGTAAGTGAGTATGGCTCAGTGCTGATGAGTGTTTGTTGAGGAATACAGCTGAGGTTTGGTGGCCCTTACCCCAGTTTTCTTAAAGACTTCACATATGAGTGGCAGACAGAAAAAGGCAGTGTTCAGCACACAAAGACCAAATATGCTGCAGGTGTTACAGTAGGCAACAACAGAATAGACTGAAATGACACCAGAACTTTCCAATTAAATGCATCTGGCCCAAACCATTAAAGCACCTTCACTCCACCTCTTGTAGAGGCAACGACAATACATCCTGCTTCAGGCCTCTACAAGCTCAGCAATGGCAAAATACACAAAACAAGTCCAGTAGCTACCTGCATTCTTTATCAGGAGAGATGTGAGCTGCTCCCACGGCTCTGACATTATTCCATCGTCCGTTACCTTCAGGGAGAGGTCATTTAACAGATCACATAAATGTAATGACATTTAACATCACTTTGTTTTCATTGTATAATGTGTTGTGATAAGGGTGTAGAAAACTGGGTGGATGCGCTTAACCAGTTTCATAGGTGTAACCCATTGCCAATTAGCAAGCTGGGTGCTGTGGAAATGAGGTTTCAGTCTTGAACAACTGGCCCATGCAGACTCGTCTGTGGAAAAATAAGTGCGTTCACGTACATTTATGAAGAATCCAAGAACAGCAATTCCCTCCGGGTTCTCTGTGGCCTCTGACACATCAAGACCTTTCTTCAGACTGACAATGTGCATCTACAAGAGATCACTGTAATCAGTCAAAAGGAAGCAGGTAAAAAACAAACAAACAAACCCAACACTGCAATCAATACCAAACACTAAAGTACCTCCATTGGATATCTGTGGCCATCAATCGTGTGCTCTGAACCTGGATGATGTTCTGTATCACCCCAGTGAAAGTGAAACTGGATTGTAGAATAGATTCCATTCAGTCCACCCCCACTCACTTCAACCCAATTGTTCTTCAAGTTACATTTCACTGTGGGAAAGACAGAGAAACAAGCTCATGCACTATTGGTCTTAAATACAGGTACATATTCAACTCAAAAGGCAAGGACTAAAAAGACGTCCAAGGCCAGTAGCACCACTGTTTCTGTACCTGTGTGTCCGTTGTTTTCAATGGACCTGATGACATACTGGGAGGAGAAGTTGGTAAAGGTGAATTCCTGCAGATTAGAGTCCGTCCAGACATTTCTGGTGACTATGTCGATAGGAGACTGTCTGTTTCCTCCACAGAAAGAATCGGGGAGTGATGACCAGTGGGACGGTGTGTGTTCTGTGAATATTAAGAGTTTTTAATGCTTAAGATCCATTTTTCATTCAAATCACACAGCAAGTAAAAAAAGAAAAAAAAATCTGTTCTTACTTACCACACTCATTATAGCACCAGTCACTCCCAGCATCTGAAACAGATAAAGCCAACAGGAATGCCTACATTACATATAGCCAAATCACTTTATAAGTAAAAACAAATGACTAATTTCATTTCATTTCATTCATTTTCAGGAAAAACCTTGATGTTGTTCATCTCATGACTACTCAGTTTTACTTTGTGACCTTTCAGGGGGACCTGACCTCCTGACTGGGAACAACTGAACTCAAAAAAAAAAAAAAAAAAATAATAATAATAATAATAATAATAAACTCCACCTGTCATTAAAACTGTACAAAAGCAAAATACGGCCAAGCTGCAAGTGGAGATGTAGTTGGATGAGACCAATGGCCTCTGCTCCTTTTTACCTTCAAATCACCTTTACATTCAAACATACCTCAAATGATCTGCATCCTATTCTGATATGGAAACATTTATTATGATAACATTAACATATTTGCTATAAATGGAAATTTTACTCACCACACTTCACCAGAGCTCCCAAACTCAAGAACAGCAGCAGGAAGGAATAATGCATCTTCAGGTGGTAGAAGGAAAAGTGAATTATTAATCTGAGTGAGACGTTCAACTGTGATTTAAAATCGTGTTAATTTTACAGGGCATCCTACCTTGTGGTTCGAGTCTGGAGTCCCTAAGGTTTGAAAAAAAAACAAAAAAACAAAACAAAACAAAAAGGTATGTTAGAAAGAGGTGTCCATCAGTGCGGAGAAGGTGACAGTGTCCCAGACGTTTTTCAAGTCGGTAATATAGAGCAGGAGGGACATGTAAGAAGACGGGGGATGGAGGGGCCCCACTGTGTATACAACACTAAACCTGTATGGTGGAGAAATGTAATGTGACCACAGGCCTCTTCTTTTCCTGGACACTGGAGTGAAAATATGGGCAACTGGGACAAGGTGATGATCCAGTAAAAAGCTAAGGGTTCATTTAGATACATCATACATCCGACTTCATGACACAGCACCCAGGTTTCCACACATTATTAAAATGAACCTCTCCTACAAGTGCATCTTCCTATAACGGCTCCATCTTAGTCATTATATAAACCACTTGTTGCCAAGTGGAAGCATTAAAAGTGTAATATCCGTAAACATTGTGTTTAATTTACCGGTACCCTAACCCATGGAGAGGAAGTGTTATTCGACACTTTCTTACTCTTGGTTCTCAGCAACAACACAAATGCACAAAAGCACAGTGCAGATAAAAGGATTAAAAGAAAAGCCATGGCAATTTGCCCCAGTGGCATTACATCCCACTTAAAGATAGGACACAGCCTGAATAATCTTATTTAGGGGTGTTTCTGTGAACCGATACCAGAGAAGCTTTACCGATTGGATTATGTGGAGCTGCATGCTTACACAAGCTATTGTATGGAAGTGGACTATAAACACAGTAATGTGAGACAGTGTGCTTTGTGTGGAGGTGGTGACAATTGTATCTCTATACATACGATCAGCTCTGTGAGATCTGTCAAAGACAACGGGAGGCCACACTGACACAACTGACTCGTGATGGATTATCTGATTTAGAATAAACAAAAGGTTTCTTCCCTCTTAAAAAAAAGAAGAAAAAAAAAGAAAACAGTCAACGCACAACTTATGTAAAATGATATGATAAACAGCAGCTTGTCTGATGAAAATGTTTTTGGAGGCCAAGGACAGAGCTGGAAATTAAAGGAACAGTACGACATTTTGGGAAATACACTCATTAACTTTTTGGTGGAAAGTTAAGGAGTGACTCTGATTACATGTGTGGTGAATATGAAGTTGCAGCAATTAGGAAGTTACTTAGCATGAAGACAGGAAACGGGGGGAGACTAGCAGGCCTGGCTCTGTTGCAGCACCTCTAAAACCCATTCATTTATACATGTCAGGTCTGTGGAACAAGCATAAAAAAATGAACAACTGACCACCATCATCTGAGGTTGGCCCTACGAAGATTTTATTTTGACAGATGCAAGTTTATAATAGAAACACTGAAAGTAGAGACATCCCCTCTTGATGAACAGCCAACTGGCTTCCTACCTGGTTTTGTCTATTTACAAACCCACACATTAAATGAACCTCCACCAACACTCCATCATGTTCTTCCAATGACACACCTCATTACATGAGGCCCTACCAGTGTTTATGCCTAAACCTGTGAAGCACACACACACTGTGCCACTTTTCCAAAACAACAGCACTCCCTCCTTGCTTCAAAGCCAACAAG
This sequence comes from Caranx ignobilis, assembly GCA_021432705.1. Lineage (NCBI taxonomy): Eukaryota > Metazoa > Chordata > Actinopteri > Carangiformes > Carangidae > Caranx > Caranx ignobilis. The sequence continues at coordinate 9,927,568 of MU269988.1, forward strand.
GCTGAGCATTGCAATTATACGAGCTGACTCAAGAAAAATGACAGTGTGTTTGACAAAACAATCAGGAGTGCATGAAGGCGGACAGAGGTTTTTAAAGGGAACGGTTAATAATAATAATTAAAAAAAATCTAAAGCAGCAGGGGGAGAAACAACTTGGTTTTTAGTCTGCTAATATACTAGAAATATAACAAAAGCATATAAAAACACAAATACGAAGAGTTGTGTTAGAGATGTGTTAGTTTTGTTTCGGGTCTGGATGTTGGAACATAAATGAAATCTAGAGCTACCAGTTCAACAGGCCCCAGGCTGTGATTGGACCCGTTCTTCCAGTTGTGGGAAGAAACACATATAAAATTCACTTGCTTCATAAGTTCATAAGGTCGACTTTAAGGAACATCACCTCACTGCCAGGGAAGCCTTGACGGCAGACGACATCAATATCAAAAGTCAGTAACACCCTGGCTCTGGCTGTCTGTGTTGATTGAATGACACGCTCAGGGGGTTTTTTCTCTGTTTTTTTTTTCTTTCTCTTGTTTTTTTTTTTTTTTTGCAGAGTCACTGAGGACTTTGTTTTCCCTTGACACAGGAGAGAAACTCACCTGAAAACCTCCCAGCAGGACCAGCGACCTGTAGGTTGAACTCACAGAGAGAGAGTTCCCACAAATCACCTCTCCTCACCTGAGCAGCAGCTGAACCTCATTTGTTAATCAGCGCCTGATTGGCTGAACAGCTGACGCTGTTATTTTCAGGATGTGATAGTCACCAATCCTTAAGAAATGTGCCAGCTGATCTGTGTGTGTGGCCTTAAATATTATTTATCCAAAGTTTAGAAGATACATATAATATTTTATTTAAAGGGCCCTTTTACCCAACTTAATGGCATTTTGTGATGCAAGGTGCACACACAAAAACACACCTTTACAAGTTATTAAACAATGTGAGAGAGAATAGAGAAAAAAACAAAGAATTGTGTACAGTTTAAACAGCTGATTGGAAGGAGACTTGTGATCAAACATGTGCATATGTTCATGTTGGCTACATGTGGTAAAGATTTATAGATAAGGAGACATTTATTGTCAGGTGAGAATCAGCAACAGTGCACAGCAGCAGTTTTTTGTAAAACTGTATTGTAACATGTTACAAACTCAAAGGATGTATCCTGAGAAATGTCATATACATGCTACTCAAACGAACAGACTTGATTGTCCTGCTTTAACAGACTCCTTCCACAAAGATAAACCTAACAACATTTTGCTCAGCTGTAAAGCTCCTATAAATAAAATAAAATAAAACAATGGCCAGCGTGCATGAAAAGTATACACTATGTAGCTCATGAAATAAATGAAATGTAATGCAATCATTTCAGCTTGTAGTACAAGGGTAATTAAAATTTATGTGTTAATACATACAGAGGATTTTGTTATTTCAGATTGGTGACATCCTGAGCAGTCAGACAGTGCCCGGTCCTGGGCGCAGTGCAGTATGTGACCACAGCGGGCGCCAAAGGACAAAGTCTCCAGGATGCTCAGAGGAGAGAGGCAACAGTTCTGCAAAACAAAGGTCAGGTCATGAGAAGACAGAGCACTGCTGGGATATGTGTCTGTTTGCTGTCATTAAACAGATAACCACACTGATAGAAGTCTTACTCAAAAAGAGACCCAGTCAGCTCATCAACAAGGCCGCCTGAAAAAAACGACATGTGCAAAAGCTAAGAGGCGCTCAAACAAACAAATTAACACGCAATGGTACATGCGCAGTGTGACAGTATCTATTTGCAGTATTTACCGGGAGTGCATATTGTGTCACACAGTATGGGGCAAAGGTAGCAGGATGAGCAGCCCTGGAAGGTTAAAAAACAAAGGGTTAATGGAGTTGGGTTGTTTCTTCGATGTTCAAGTGTATTATTTACAGTATTTACAGAAGAGAGAAGACACTTACTTGGCAGCGCTCACAATGGTCTGACTCATCTCCCTCTTCACAGGGGCACTTGTCACAGTTATTGGAGCAGTGCTAACGGGGGAGAAACACACACAATGGGCAGTTGTGTTTATTACCTGATGTACTGCCGTTGTCAGTGAGTGACACAGGGCAGGGTCGGCTTACAGTTATTCAAGAAAATGCACACAGATACACAAATGTGCAACCAACATAGAGAACATCTTCAGGGATTGGGTCAGGATCACACCCTGGAAACCTTTGGAAATACTTCTGTTGTGTTGTAGGACTGAGTCCACTGCACGCTGCATGTGTATTTGCATGTTTTGTCAATTTATGCAAAGTGTCTATCTGAGCTTGCAGAGCATTTGTTTGTCTGTTTGCATGTGTTTTCTGAAGTTGCGCTGCAGTGATTGTACCTCACAGATGGAGCAGACGCTGCACAGAGAGCCAGAGTGAAACTGCGCCGTGGCAGTGGCAACCTCGTCTTCACTTGTGTCCTCCTGGTTTTCTGCTGTGTCGTCAGCTTCAGGCTCACCTGTGTGACATCAGTGGATACAACAACATATTAGACTTCCATATCGGCTAATGGTAGCTTGTTTCAGATGATAGATAAGTAACTGATGAGTAAAAGGAAACTTAAAAAAAAAAAAAAAAACATGTTCTAGTTCTATATCAATATTTCTAATCATATGTTTATGTTTAAACTCCCATTTAGTATCAGTCTTTAGGCTTGGCTGTAGCTTCTACCAGAGATCATGTTATTAGTATGAGGTTGTGCAGCTCAATTGTCACACCCAGTCTTAAATGCGAATCAAAATGTCAAATGATGTGTAAAAATCAAAACGCTGAGAGTGAGTCACTTAGAAAAACTCTATAGAGAGATATGAGGCTGAATGAATCAACAGTAACAACAGTAACAGTAACAGATGAATCACACCAGCATGACCACAAGAACTACGCCAGGTAACTGAACTCCTCCCATCACGGTGACGGTTTGTTTTTCTCAACAGTTTCACAGTTTCACACGGCCTGTATTCCCCAGAATAGACACATTGGCGCAACAAAAGGTATGGTTAAATAGCACTGGGGGCCAGTTACCACACAGATAAGCCGGTCTATTTTAGGACTGATATGTATGACAGGGATCCTGCAGGAGCTGCAGCTTCGATAAACAAAGTCACACAAGAGGTAAGATTTACCGAAGGCCCGAGAAAATACAATACACGTGTCATTTTTTTTTTACACTAAATCACTGATCCACCGTTAAATTCCAAATATGTTTAAAAATTTAATATGTTAAAAAGCAGACATACCGTCATCTTCCTCTGCCCCGGCTGCATCCTCTTCCTCAGACTCATCCTCAGCAGTGTTGTCCTCTTCCTCAGCATCATCAGCCTCCTCTTCTGCAGCTCCCTCCTCTCCTTCAGGTGCCTCCTCCTCTTCCTCAGCAGTGTCCTCTTCCTCCTCCTCCTCCTCCTCCTCATCATCTTCATCTGCAGCTGCCTCATCAGCCTCCTCTTCCTCCCCAGCAGTGTCCTCTCCATCTTCGTCAGCGTCCTCTTCCTCCTCCTCTTCTTCAGATGCTTCCTCCTCCTCGTCTTCAGCCTCCTCCTCCTCAGCAGCTTCCTCCTCCTCTTCTTCAGCTTCTTCCTCCTCAGCAGCCTCCTCTTCCTCAGAAGCTTCCTCCTCATCCTCAGCCTCCTCATCAGCAGCCTCCTCTTCCTCAGAGGCTTCCTCCTCCTCCTCCTCCTCCTCTACTTCCCCTGCTTCCTCCTCCTCCTCCTCCTCTGCTTCTTGTTCATCAGTCTCTTCCTCATCATCTGATTCTTTTTCACCTTCCTCTTCTGCTACCTGTTCCTCTTCATCATCTGCACCATCATCGCCCACAGTTGTTTCACCCTCTTCTGCCACGACGTCATCATTTCTGACATGGAGGTCTGCCTCTGCTTCAGCCACATCCTGGGCACTCACTACTCCAGAAAGCGGTACCTGGGATGGGCACAGTAGAACCAGCAGGAGACCCACTACCCAGCCTTTCAGAGCTGCCATCTTGGAAACTGTACACAACTCCTCTTAGGCAAATCCACACCAGACGACCAGCCCTACCCTGATTCCCCCACTAAAAACTGAAACAATGGAGGGAGTTTCAACACTTAAAAACAGTAAAATCCACAGGAAACTGCAGAAGATTCAGGGATATTATTCAAGTCTTTGCTCCAGGCCGCAGAGAGAAGGGGAGAGGAGGGCTGTGTTCACAAGATTGACAGAGCCGTGTGCCAGCCTTGTGCCGGGAACACAGAGGACACAGTGGAAGCACAACAGGGTGTGTGGTGTAGTTGTGTGACTGTGTGTGTGTGAGTGACAGAGGCACATGTCCAGGAAGAATGCTCCTGATGCCCTTAACACAGATTATTAGAGAGGGGGGCGTGTGCATATGGAAGTCAGGGGGGTTTTGGGACTGCAGCAGGGGAGGGGAAAAGAGAGGTCAAAGAACATATGGAAATGAGAGGGAGGAGGGAGTTTAATTGCTGACATTGCATAATTGAAACTGAAGATGAACTTTTAATATGATAGATAGATATAGAGAGAGAGAGACACAGAGAGAGAGAGAGACAGAGACAGAGACAGAGACAGAGACAGAGACAGAGAGACAGAGAGAGGGAGAGATGATCTGACCACAAAACCAAATCTAATGAAAACTCATAAGGACATAGCTCTAGTAAGTAAATGAATAAAAACATTTAAATCAACTGGTGAATCTGTTTGAAACGCATTAATAAAAGCAGACGACATCCACATCCTTCAACTTTGACTTTTGCTGCATATTCTCTGCCTAATAAAGGCGTTGGAGGTGTAAAGAAGTGCACCAACACACTCCACTCTCCCATAACTGAACTTATTAACCCACATATTCGACACTCAGGACTGCATGTGCACATTCAAGTGTTGGCCCTTCTAAAAAAAAGCCTCACTGAAGGTTATTGTAATAAAATTATGTAATATGAGGGAACGCAAATCTCTGTTACAGATTATGAAATTACCACTAGGGTTAAACCAACACCCCTCAGACACAGTCTCAACAGTCATGGTAATAGTTGCTTGCCATTCCCAAAGCAGAGCTCAGCGTGTCAAGATGATGTATGGAATGGACGTAAATAGAAGGAAATGGAGGTGATAGTGGTCGGCACATATGCAGTGAGCTTGACGCAGACGTGCACAGCTGACATTCCAAAGAACTGGTTTAGCCTACATCTCAGCATTTTTACTCCAGAGGGTTGATCTGTTAATCTGTTAATCTGCCGCAGTTCGTGCGAACAGAGGAACCTATAGATTAAAATGACTGAGACACAGAGACATAGGAAGTGAGGCATATAATCACTTACATAGGTACATGTTTCCACATGCAGGGAGAGGGCAGGAAGGCAGAGAGTGATGACAGCGCCCCTCTCAGTGCAAGCCGTTACTGCGATTGACAGGTGGCCCAGGCGGCTATTTACAGTAAAGGTTTCTTCAACAGACCAGCTCCACTATGTGACCTTCAATAGAGCTCTGGCATACTGAAAATAAGCACCGTGGTGCACTTTTCACACTATCCATAGCCCTTTCTCTTTACAGTATATCCAACTAACAGCTTCCAAGTTTCAGTCCCACTCCTCCTGGCAGATTTTAAGACATCATTTGATCACGTCATGGTTCCTTTGTGCAGCTCATACTGTACATCTTTGAAGGACTGGTTCACCATTTTGATAAATACACTTACCTATGCAGCTGGAGTTAGCTTAGCTTAGCATAAAAACAAGGAGAAACAGCTAGCTCACTTATTAACATATTTAAGTCAGGCTAGCCTTTACCCAGTTTTCAATCTTTATGATAAGCTAAGCCAACAGCCTGCCAACATCAAAACATCAAGAACTTTGTCATTATATACACAATTTATTGAACAGACTAAAATAATGTAGCATCACAAACACATGTAACATTTCAGATTAATAAAAGCAACCCTTTAGCCAGACAGTCAATAAAGTTACACTATCTGCAACTAATATAAACCCCATTAACAATGTCATATCATAACAATATTGTTCCATGTTTTAATAAAAAAAAAAAAACAGTAAAAACCCTACCAACAGAAATCCAGCTGGAAAAACAAGTACAGCATCAACAAATATAATACTATATAAATACTATATATCACATTATAAATACATGAACTTGTCTTTGGCATTAGCGTAAGATAGATTGCACACTTGAGACATCTTTGATAATTCCTCAGTATTGTGACTGAAGTCATCGCATATGTATTTCTCTATATTATAATTAAGACTCTTAACAAATCTCTGGTGCACAAATCCAGTGCATAACATAGCTGAGACTGGTGTATGTGTTTGTCATGAGAGCCGCCCGAGTAAAAGCAACCTTGTCTTGTCTTTTACTGACCCTGAGCAAGTGAAGGCATCACAGAGGCTGCATCAAGTGGACGAAGGGAAGGCATCTGTGGAAGCAGAGGGAGGTGAGTCGGGGTTTGGTATTCCAACATGCAGACTGTTTCTCATTTGTGTGATGATGATGCATGCATTTTCTTTGTGAGTACCTCTTAATGTAGGTGGAGGCCGAGGGGGTTTGAATGTGCCTCCTTGTGCCAAAGTATCCACAATCCAGCTGAGAGCGTTTGAGCAGTACTCCATCTGAAGGAAGATAACAGCAAAAATGAATCTAGTAGAAAACTGTGATTTGACAACTATGTATTAATACGCTGGAGGCAAAAATTAGGATAGGTACAGCCACACAGTGGACCAGTCGATTGTAGTTACAGTTACTTTATTAAAATTTGTGGGGATTTGTAATTGAAAGTCATAGGTACATTTTCTGAAGGGAAAATGAGAATATCGCACAGTGCGTTTGAAGATCAATTTAAAGGAAGTGATTGACATTCTGGTGGACGGGTATCAATCTCATCTAACTCTCACCGACATCCAACGATGTTAAAATATTCTTTTAATAAACCTACGTGAGTTTCATTTCCTTAACACATATATACTCACAAAAAGTTACGGGTATTCGACTTTCGGACTGTTAGGTGTCGTCTTGTTCTCGTGATTTCAAAATGTGGACAGTATGACAAAAAAGACAGTTTCAACACAAACCGTCATTGAATCAGAACATTTACTGGTCGATTCATGGATCAGACACTTGTTGTGACTTTTTTGTGCCTTGTTAGACATTGAACAGTTGGACATGTGCATTCAAAAGTTTAGAGAAGGTCAAATTAAGTTCACCTGTAAAGGTTATAGTGTATAGTATTTTAGGTGCATTCTGAATATCCCTCACTTTTTGTGAGTAGTATACTCTGTGTGTCAGAACGTAGTGTTATCATTATTCCTATGATTTAATCTCACCTCGTTCTCCAGAGCCCTCAGTCTGTGGTCAAAGTCTCTGCTTTCAGTCAGATGTTTAAGCACACCATCCACTCTGAGAAAACAGACATACACCCTCAGCATGGTAGAGTCAAAGGATAGGTTGTATAAAGGTGCAGGAGTCCGTACTTACTTGACAGACATCCTTTTGAGCCTTTCAGAGTCACTGCTTTTCTGGATCTTGGTCTGTGCGGTCAGGAAGTCCTCCTTCTGAATGGTTTCCCATGTCATTAGCTTGTTCGCTGCTTTCCCTCTTAACTGAAGGACTGACGGGAAGGACAAAGGTTTTAATCAGTCTGCAGCAACAAATCAAAACATCTCATTGACAGAGACCAAATAGAGGATACTAGAGTTTTGGTTTCAAATAGCATTCAAAAAGTAGACACACTATATACTCCAATACAAATACTAACCAAAGTGGTGGATCTTGATCGAGGGCACTTTGCGGATGACCCTCTTGATAAAGAGGTTAATGTGAGAGAGGATGATGAAAGGAGGAGCCAGCGAAGGACGGGAGTGGTACTGAACAACCAGGTTGTAGCGCTGAAACTTCCAGTAGATGTCGCTGTTTGCTTGCACTTCAGAGAAGGTGTAGCTGTGTGAACACACAAACACAGTATGGTGTGGCGTAGATATTGGTATATTAGCAGATTGACAGACACTGTTCTCATTTCCAGTTACCTGAACATGGCGATGAGCAGGTTGATGAGCAGGATGTTGGTGACCAGCAGATAAACAACCAGCAGAATTACCACCAGCCAGTTACTGTACATGGTCCTGCATGGCTCTGCACCGTCCTCAATCAATGTCACGTTTTCTGTGCAGGCCATGTCCCACTCCTTCCCCACTGGGATGGATATAAAAACATAGATCAGTTTAGTGAATTCTTACTATTGTGGAGAACTTTAAAGATGCAGTGGCTGTTATTTGCACCATGCACACAAACACTCATACCATCTATCTCTTCAACAGGGATCTGTCCAAAGATGTGCAGATACGGCCTGTAGAAAACCCGGCGGAAGATGCGATCAAGACTCGGGTCATAGGAATAAAGCAAAGCCTGGTTGGCTACTCCGTACGCCATGAGCCACACCCCCAGGAAGAAGAGGAAGAAGAAAACGTCCTTCATCTGAACAGGAGAAATCAATCCTCCTCTTCTCATTATAAGGCACATAGTACATGTTATAATATTAGTCCAACACATTTTATTTCTATTTCTCACCATCTTGCCAACAATGATGATTTTTGGTCCCAGCTGTTTGTGAATTGCAAAGATATGAATGAGGCGAAGAGTGAAGACCATGTAGTCCACACAGAGGACTTCCCGGCCAAATCCGTATGACCAGTGGAACATCCTGCAACACAGAGCGAAGTGAATCAAGTATGGTAACACAAAAACTGGCTACACAATCAAAAGTGTGAGGTGTTGGTGCACAATTTGACTTTACAGGGTGGAAATTTCTGAGAACAACTGAAGGACAGGGAAAAACATTTGTGCAAAACATGAATGTAGTGGTTCGTTTTGTACTAAATCCTTTTTTTCTTTTGAGTTTTTAGCATCACCATCATCATCATCATCATCATCTTCAAGGTCCTTGAAAGACAGATAACCCAGTCATAATTATGACAATAATATTAATAATAAAGATGTTCTTTGTGCAATCGTACCTGCATATTAGTCCGATGATGAATAAAGTGATGGCAGTGAGGTCACACTTGTTCCACACATCATGAATGTATACTCTGATCCTCTGACGCAGAGTCATCGACCCCAGAAAGAAGGTCTAGGAGAAGAAAACACAAACTTCATGAATACATTTTTAGACAAGCCTTTTTCATATTAGAAACAGAACATTGAGCGGTGTTGTCATTTGTGATTTCTTCAAGGATGGCACGAAGTTCTTTTAGGACAACACTATACAAAATGGTTGACTTTTAATCATTGTCGTGTCCAAATACATAATAAAGCCTTTCAATTACTTCATTAAAACAAATGTTCCATTTTGGTTCCTTTCTTTACTTTTAATTACAATTTCTAAATGTAAAGCAGATGCACTGGACACAGAGGATGACAGATGACATCTCTCTGCACTCACCTCTCTGATCTCCTCACACACGATGGTGAACACCCAGAAGTACAGCACATACTCGGTGATGGCTGGACCAGAGGGTGGAGGGGGCTTGAAGTCCACCAACAGCACGTAGGCAAAAAGCAGGAGGAAGAGGAAGTACATCAGGACGTTGCCCAGAAATGAGGTGACAGGGGCAAACCAGAACTGGCGCCATCTTGACACGATGAATGGACGCTGTGGTGGTTTGCGAGTGTGAGGTATGCCTGAAGGGAAGATCATTAGACACACATCAGTGTCATCTCCAAATTGGTCTTTCCTCTGTTGTGTGAGTGATGACACTTTTTCAGAGGAGCTGAGTTTAAAGAGGACTCACCCCTGATGGTTGCTGTCCTGGGAGTGACTGCGTCTTGTGCATCAGCTTCACTAGTACAACGAGCACAACAACACAGTTTTAATTAATTCGCACTCTACAACAATGCAAGCGCTTATTTACTTATTTAGAAATACCACCTGCAACAACATGAGGAAAAACACGCAGTAAAAAGCAGAAGTCTAATAGTCCACAGAATAACACTGAGTGATGTACGTGACTATTACATGTGCTTGATATCAGAGAAAGAGAAGATGGTGGTGCCATAGAGGCTGTCGCTGTCCCGGCCCGGCCCATCCTCATTAGGCTTCTCCTCTTCTTGCTGCTGTCCCTCTTGTTTCCTACCAGGTTGAAAATGGTGTAGAAATTTTCAGCAAACATACAGAGAAATAAACAGTATACTTTTGAGTTGAAATGTTAATACCCTGTGGACGTCACCTGAAGGAGATGAGGTTGGTGTAGCAGAAGATGGGACAGAAGAAGGTGAGCAGGAGCTTCCACACCTCTGTGTTCCTCTTCATGTCCCCCCACCAGATCTGGGACAACAGAGACTGGAGGAAGAGAAGGAGATGCATGTTGTATGTTATTACAAGTATACAAGTTACAGCAGGTTCTAATATGAGTACAGTGGGTACAGTTTAAGAAGTCGAATTACCTTGAGTACATGTACAACAAGAACATATAACAGACTGAGCACAAATAAAACAGGTTGAAATAAAGCACAAATATGTGTAAAACAGTGACACACCTGAACTCCATCATGGCTGAAGAAGAGCCGGGCGTCAGCACTCATGCCCATCTGAAGGCAGGTAGTGCCACCCCAGACTGGAGACTGCCTGATCAGCAGAGTGAACGAGCGACTCTCATTGCTACGATAGCAAGAGCTGAAGATGTCTGACAAACATAGACACTGGTTGGTTAGTAAACATACAACGGGCAAAAATGCGTAGCTTCATTTGCTGCAGAAGTCAAACTCTTGAAATACATATACTGGCAACATAAACTATAATAAGGAAGGGCCAAATACCGCTGAGCACAATCTCTTAATTCACTTTGACTTTAGTGGGTGATGCATTCACAGTCTTACCATGTGCCAGGTTCTCAAACCTCTGGGCCAGCTCCTTCATAGACAGTTTGGTCTCAGTCTCAATCTCCAGCTTGGACAGTTCTCTGAGGATCTTACAGCCGCTCAGGGCACTCAGTACTGACTCCCCTGCCTGGAGGAAAGAATGAGGGATGTCAGAGAAGCTCTTTTTTGAGACAGGTACTGATAGGATATAGCACATGTTGCAGTTTAGTCAGTAATGTTATTAACATTTGTTCCAATGTGTCATTCAGATATTTCACTGTGACTGCAGAAATGCCGTGAGCCTGACAGCATCAAGAGATTTACCATCTCCCAGAAGAACAAGGCCATGTTGCTGCGGTTCTGCAGGACGGCCCAGATGAAGAGCGAGGCCCAGGGGAAGAGGCAGCGTCCTTCCCGATACACACAGTCTCCACGCAGCAGCTTACTGGCACGCTGAGATCAATGACAGAAGTTAACTTACGGCAAAGGTCAGAAAACAGTAGTAACTTTTAACACATCAATCACTGCTGTCTTCTGAAACTATACAACTGTCATCAATAAGCTTTACTTACTGGACAATTTCTTAGGTGAATGCACATAAACATGTTATACCCATACAACAACTAGTATTTTGTCCCATTATATACATAAAGCTATATTTTGTACTATATTAGACTTCATAGATGTGACTAATAAAGTGGCCACTGAGTGTATGTCGACATATTCACAGTTAGAGTACCCGCAGAGCCCTCCTCTTGGATGTGATCTCTTCTAAGCCCAAAGGATTGTAGTAGAACGGCTTGCAGACATCACCCATTAACAGCTCCAGGACCCTTGACACCTGAAGAGAAAAGGAGTGAAACACAGGAGAGAGAATAAATACAATTTTCTAGACATTATTGCAAATTTGATCAGGCAAAACTAAAAAGTCATTAAAAAAACACCTCAAAGAGACTGATCTCCCTCACTGGGGCCCTCTCAGTCTTCTCTGCTTCGGCTTTAGAAGGTGAGCCCTGCTGGTTTGATAATGTTGAAACTGGTGCTGTAATTCCAAGCCGCTCCATGAGGTGGCGCTGCAGCAGATGGTAAAGAAGTGTCCCATCAGCTACCGAGCAGTAGAGGCTTTCCAGCCTGCCGTAAGTCAGGTAGTCCAAGATGTTGAGGCCATTCTCAGTGAAGAGACGCACAAACTCCGGCTTGTCGTTGATCAGGGCGTCTGTCATGGAGTCTTCCAAGTCTTCATACTGTTTGAGCAGATGTAAATGATGATTAACCAAGTTTCAATACAAGTTTAATATTTTCACTTATTTTATATCAACAATGCCACGAAGTATTCTGAGGTATTTTGGTTTGATCCAAGTGGCACATCACACTGCACCCTTTCTCTGAATGTACAGTAGCATGATGTGTTGTCCCTGCTGCCCTCACCCTCCAGTGGATGTCTCCATTGAAGAGTTCGCTCTTGGCAATATCCACTCTGTTCCATGTGACCGCCAACTTCAGCTCTTCATTGTAAGGGCTGGCATCGACTGATGCACGGTGTTTACTAGCTGAAAAACAGAGAAACACACCACAAGAAAAACTGTTGAACATCTGAACTCTTCATGCTTATAATAAATTAGGATTAGTGTTAGTAGTTGTATTGCTGTGATCTTGTAATGTGTGTGTTTTGGTTGATTTTTTTTTCTTTTAATTTATTTATTCTTTATTTATTTAAATAGCAGTAGTATTACACTTATAATGTACACCTTTTTTCCCCTCTCCTTTAGAATTGGGTGAGGCATGTAACTATGAAATATTGTGACCACCTTTAAAGACCATCCTGTACATCTGTCATTAAATTTGCTTAAAAACCAATAAAAAGAACTTGAAAAGAAAGGATAAGTGTAAGTCTGTACCTCCCACTAAGGCTTTGAGCAGCACTGTATCAAAGTCGTCTGGGCCCTCTTGCTCTCCATGGTAGATTGTAATCAGATCTCTGTTCTGATAGATACTCAGAGCCTGGGGACAGAGGAGTAAATTAGGAGTAAATTAGACAATATTCCTGAGAAAGATGATCAAGGAAAAGATAGTGAGGAAGGAAGATTTGATCACAAAGACATTGTCAACCCTGTGACATCATTAAGTGCAGGGCTTTCCCGTGGTGAATGATCTGCTTATCAGACACCACAAGATGTCATCACCACATCTGAACCAAAGCAACAACAATAACCACTGGAAATGAGTAAGATTAACATGAAAAAGTGACTCCAATCAGTCGCTGGCGCAACAGAGGGCAAGTGGCAACACACTATTGTATTGTAAGGACTGATTGCGTTACTGTTTCAATAAACATTAGGACACTGATAAGCCACACACCTCTGAGGCAGGATGTAATACTGTGTTACATCAACAACACATCCTTGTATGATCAGCTCTCTGGCCATTTCCTATTTTTAATAGACCCTCTCATGACATAGAGTTCTCATAACAGCATAGGAGTCAGAGTTTCAGAGTATTTGAAGGGGTTGACTATGTATCCTCAGGAGATCAACCAAAATGAGATCATTGAATGATGTTGACTTCAAACTGTAGATCAGACTTTTGATAATGACAAGTTTTAAAAGTGAAACTGACCTGAGTTAACTGTGGTAAAGCAAGGGCAAATAAAGAGGAGCAGTCTCATTGATCTGAGACACACTGAGGCCATAGGTAGAATTGTGAGATAGCCCAGAGTCTACAGGGCACCATGATTATATTTTAACTGTATTAGCAGCAGTGGGAGCTTGCCCTGAGGGTTGTACTGAAAGAGAGTCTCTGGAGTTATAAAAAATCAAAAGGCTTCATCCACTTGGGAGTAGAAACATGCTCAGCAAATGAATTGGCCATCTGCCTATTACATTATGAAATATCTTATGTGACCAAATTTGGACTTTTAATGGTATTCAATTACAACAGATCAAAGAGTCCCTGAGAACATTAGTAAAACCTATGAGACCATGGAAGTCATAGTCAGTAGTTGTCCATGTCATGACACACTATAAAAAGAAAAGAAAATCCCTCAGGCCTTCTTCTCCCATGTCACTAACCACACCAACAATGGCACATGGCTCTTACTCGTTCAACAAGTTTGTCTGTCTCCACTTCGGAGGGGAAATACTTCTTAACCCGCTCTGCCACTCTGTCTTTCAGATCCACGCTGGGGCCCGCCTCACCGTCACCCTCGCTGGACGACTGGACTGTCGTCGGGGCTGACGCCAGGTTCTCCAAGACATCACTCAAGAAGTCGGCCATGCCTCCTGAGCCAGCCAGCACCAGCCAGGGCATGTTGTTCTTCAGGGAAAGATCAACTCTCTGTTCGGGAAACAGACGGAGAGGGACTCTTACTCATGGGTTAGATTGGGATGATTAAAAAGTATTTTTGATTGTTAAAAGTGACCTAATCTTTTCTTGGATCACAAGCACTGTACCTCCAGCATGTTTGCCTCCCCAGATACCAGCATACAAAGGACGGGAATATCAATGCTGCCACTGCCTACAAGAATAGAAATGTTTTTTTTTAAATTCAGTGCATTTGTAAATTATTTACTCACACCAACTTTACTTTTATGCAAATTTAGAAATAACCAGACTGCATATCTTTCAGAGGACAGATCAGCACAGGAATGTTAAGAGCATCCTGATTAATTCCTAAAAAATCTCTGTTTAATTTTACATGTTGGGCCACGTCTCAAATTCGTGCAGTGGCATGTAACTGCATTCATCCAGTGGATACCATAGGATCATCTTATCATCAGATGCATCAGTTAGGAATCACCACAAGAGGGCCAAACTGAGAACATGATTGTGGTTGGCCATCTGATTCAGTTTTCAGTGGTTGAATACAACATCATTCGATGTGTTATCACTTCACATGCATGCTTTCTGGTTCTCGATATCCAGCTCTACCGGCTCCTCCAACGAATCAACAACAACAACACAACAGAAGAAAAACTGTGAAATCACAGGTGTCATACTCTTCAGTGCTATCACACCAATCAGTTGATGTATCATCATTCCACATGTGATGGAGTAAATGATATAGAGTTATGCCACCTCTCACCCCAGATGCCTGTGCGCTGATGGGAGATGTAGTCCTCCAGTTTCGCCCTGAACCCTGTATCCCCTCCTCTGCGCCCCACGCTCCCATCGTCTACAAGCAGGAAGGCCTGGTAGTTGTTGTCCAGGCAACAGGAGTCCCGGGTTGTATTCTGGACGTAGTACTTAGCAGGAAAGCTGCCCTGAAAAGGAGGCAGAATTACAGAATTGTAGATGACTGCAAACCTACTCGCAGTTGTCGAGGCTAATACTGGTGGTGAAGAAATATGTAATTATATCCAACCTGGGGGTTGACCAGCTGCTGTCGGTTGTGCACCAGGCCCCATGGAGCGATGCCCAGCGCCACCACCTTGTTGAGGGAGACTGATGAGGCTGCGGTGGCATGATCCCTCACTGCCTCTCCAACACATCTTCCTACACCTTCACGCAAGCCTGCTGTCAGGATCCAGGCTCCTGGGTGGAAAAGTAACCAGAGGATGGAGGAGGAGAGATGAGACATGGTGGAGCTTAACTTGGACAATGCCTGCCTTTTACTTTCACAACTCTGCACTTATACATAAATCTAATCTCTCATTTCTTTGAACTTGAACCTCTTGAGAAAACTAAATACATTTTCATATCTACATTTGCATTTCTAAGTTATGTTGACGTATTTGTGCACTGCTGTCATGTTGCCTTTCATTTTTATCTGCTGAGAATTTATCAAAAGTGATATTCTATCTTTGAAAAGACAAGAGTCATCTTCAGACTCAAACTGCACAAAACAAAACTGAAAATAGTGTAAAGTAACTGAAACCAAATGGAAACACTTTGTCAATCCCAAATGGACAAATCAGGATTTCACATTACACTGATCTGAAAATTAAGTAAAATTCAGTATGCAAAAGGTTTGTACCTTTACGTCTTGAGAATATTCCATGTAGCACACTGGGCCTTTGTGTGCACTTTACATATGTACGCCTGAATGTTTCTGCATGCGTCTTACTGTGGGTTGCTTTGATCTAGAGCCTCAGAGAAAACAGCCAGTGACCTCAGATGACTGGAGATCAGTATCACCGTGTGCCACCTGCACTTGGCACAGTAGTAGGAGGAAATGGCCATTGTAGTACCAAATTAAGATAGGACCCCAGAGAGTCATGTAGTGTAACAGCACTGCATTTTACAACAGCTGGATTTTTCCTGTTAAAACCCTGTGGAGCAGGTTCTATGTGTTCCAAGAAAGAGTAGACTCATTATTGTGCATTATTAGTCAGTTCCCTTAGAAGTGTTTATGAATCTGAGATTGATTTGATGTGGCCTAACCTCCTTCAGCAACATAACAAAAGCAAACAGGTGTCAGTTAGGCTTTAGGCTCTAAGGTAAAATAATATATATATTGTTTAGATTTACATTTCAAAACATGAGAGCTTTTGCAAAAGGGCCTAAACTGGTGTAAATATTATCACACTCACAAATTTTGCAATAAGGTATTCACACCAGTCAAATCTTCAGGGACAGCCTGTAAAACCATATTATCATCAAGAGTGTATCAGCGTATATAGATCCAATAGTGAAAACTGGCTTCCAACCTTTCACCCACTTTTGTGGCAGGGTTTATAGTGGTGACTTAGTTACTCCAGAGTCACCATTTGATTAAATGATGTGTTTACCTGTGCTTTGTGAGGCTTTCACCAGTCCCTGTCTGAGGACCTCCCGCACCCAGGTCTTCACCTTTGTCCTTCCCTCTCCACCCACAACAGAAACCACTAGATTGGGTGCAGGCAGGCCCCAATGGGCTGTCATCAGGGTGTAGACCATAGATGGAGATGTGTCCCATGACAGACGCAGGAACTGAGATGCCCAAGAAAAACAAAATGGACATTTGCTTGATTACAAACACTACAAAATTAAAGATTTGTGATCATTTGAGTTTGATAAAGCTTCCCAAACCATTTCCTATTTGTTATGATAAACCAATTGAACTTCGCTGAACAGGTATGAGATTTCACTCTCAGAACAGGTTTGTTTACTAAAGGCAGCTGCAGGTTAAAGGTCAGGAAAAGCAACCACACTGACTACTGCAGCACTTACTGGATTTGAAACATTATTTGGCTCTGAACCTTTAGAAGCATTTGTCTTTAAAACACTAGAATAACACTGCAGATTCGGCCCTGAAGTCTAAGACTATATAAATAAAGCATACCAATCATGAACCAATAAGAATGACAGAGGAGCACTAACATGGCTGTGCCTCTTGCTGGCTCCTGCAAACTGAAGCTCTCCAAAGGCATCAGTCGGGTACTCAGAGGAGTGCTGGGCGCTGTCCCAGTGGTTGACGATCGCTGTGCTGAAATAGTCACCAAGAGCCACTGAGGCATGGGCATCTCTCGCACCCCCACACTGGCAAAGGGCCCCATTACTGAGCAAGATGAGAGGATAACACATGAGTGTGAAACAGTATCATCCCATGATGCATCAGCTCAGTCATTAGAGAGACATTTTTATCACATACGAATGTGTTCCAGCGTTCACAGTACCTGAAAGAATCTTCTACAAAAGTGGTGCACACTCTTTTCTTTATGATTTTGGGGATCCAACTCTGAAAAGATATACAACAAGTTAGCAATGAGTTAATGTATGAGCTGTTTCAACTTTAGGAAGCACAACTCTGACCCAGCCCTTGTATACCTGAAGATCACATGGCTGTAGGGTGTAGGAAAGCCTGGTTCAGTGAGAAATACTGACTTTGGCTCTGTGAAATACCTGATGATAGGCTGGTGAGACATGCTGCACCTAAACACCTGGCTGTGACTTCTGACGTGGTGCTGCAGGTTCAGAGTGTGTGTATACGTGTGTGTGTGCATGTGTGTGGTAGGCACGTGGGTATTCTCAGGTCTTTGCAGGACATCTGTAAACTTCCTCATCAAACAAAGGGGCCCCACTGAACACGTTTTGCATGTAGCAACTAGCCTGGACACTCCATCAGTATCAGACTATATGTCTCAGACACTACATTTTAAACTAATAAAGAGTTTCTTTTTGTTTATAGAAACTGAAGAACACATGTTTCCAACAGGTCATTTTGATTTTTGTACAATCCATGTTAGAGAGTAACGTCAGCTGTACCCGTAGTCCTGTGTGTGAGACAGTGGGCACAACACCTGAAGTCCTGCAACTGGCACAACTAAGCGGAATGCAGCCACTATTGATGTTATTAATTACATCTGTGCTTGACATGTAACTATCTTGAGGTCGGGAGCTAGTATCGCGATAGTAACTGTGATATGTTACAGCTAGTAGAAGCCAAGAGTATTATGTAACCCGAGTACGCTGTTGAAATGGGAGCGATACATTCAGCAGCTTGTCATGGGCGGGTCGTCTTTGTTTTACAGTAGAGCGAACGTTGACGCAAACTGTCATGTTAGGAAACGTTAACCGGCTAACTAGTTACTGGCATGGTTGCTAAGAAACGAACAGGACAGGACAAGCCAAATGTTAGCTTAACTTCCGCTGGTTTGAAAACTAACTAGCCACAGTATCAACAAACACCGGCGGAAAGTGGCTAGCCTTCGTACAGACATGCCACACACACACACACACACACACACACACACATACTCACAGAGAGAGTCTAGTTTATCAAAACCAGACTTTACGGCGTGAGTTTATCACACTGCTACACGACCATTTGAGACGTGCTGTTTGTCCATCGTGACGGTGACTCAGACCCTCGGGGAGTTACTGCCAGTCACAGCCCTAATTACAACTTACGGCGTGAAAAACTCCCTCCTCTTACTAATCACTTCGAGACTGTTGCCTTTGGCATAACGCCGTGTAACCCCTCGAGTCACCCGGTGATCTCACAGAAAGCCTACCCACCTGGTCCTTCTCAGTTTTACGGATTTTGTCTCCGCCGCCTCCGTCTCCTCCTCCTTCACCCGCTGTGTCTCTCATGGTTTCCTTTGCTTTCGTTGCTCGACTCAGTGGGGAGGCAGAGGGGCAAGGACTTCAGGGTTTATCTCATACCATTATCTAGTGAATAAGCTCATGCACCGAGCTGCTTTAGGTCAACATGACTTCAGTCTATGGAAATGCCATTTCCAGGTGTCTCTCAGCAGTCAGACAGAGGAAGCGGGGGTTGCAGGAGCGGCGCACCACCACACAGGTGAGGGTGTGGTTTTTGCAAGAGGCACATAGTTCGTGAGTGCCATCCTCCAAACTTTTAAAATAGGTGGGGCCAGTCAAAACCACAGTCATTCCTTACCTAAGGTGTGAGCCAGTGCTGTTGTTGATTATAATCCGATTACACTGTGTCCGTGTGTGTCTCCCTTTATGGGAGAGTGATAACAGATGTGTGTAAACTGGACAGGGGACAGGCTTTCACAGACCTGTTGCAGACAGCCAGCTGAAGACACACGCTTGTGCAATTTGAGACTGCCATGGCTGGCTAAAAATATCACAAAGTCATAGGCCTGGATACCCTCCACAAAAAGGGCAAATTAGATTTCAGCCTGAATATGAACTCATCTTATTCAGATAGCAAACAAGAAGCAGGAAAGTGACAGGTCTCAAACATACTGTGCAATTCATTATATGCAATCTCATGTCCAATATCTACTCTACTGTGATTCTACTGTTCTACTGTGTTTTGTTTTGGGCCCTTCTTTACCTTTTAAAAAGATGCCCACCTGTATTCATTTAACACAAGACTAGCTTTATCCATAACTCCACATACTTGTTTCATATTAAATATTTATTTTAAAATAAAAATACATATATAAATATTGGAAACATTCATATTTTAGGAAGTAATATGATTAGACATTAGACATAGCATTCAAACATATACAATCTACGTGCTTATTGAGCATAAATTCAGAACAAGTACCAGTCATTCAGGACATATATAAAGATATTTGGTTGTAAAGAGATGGAGAGTATTTCCACCTTCATAGTCCATTTCTGTTGCACTTTTCCTCTTGGCCGTTATCTGCCGTAGCCCTGAGGATCGTTGGCCCTATTTGACTGATCTTTTCCACTTTTGTTGAGGTTGTATAAGGTGTTGGCCAAGTTGTGTAGCTGGCACGTCCCGAGCTGGCAACCGCGATGAGGTGCACGTCGTAGGCGTAACTTCAGTGCCATGCTGTCAGTGATAAAGAGGAGAACTGTTTACAACCATCCTATTATTGCACTTACATATTCACAGCCACTCACAGATTTGAATTTATATACTCAGATGCGTACCTGTGTTTCAGTGCGTCCAGGTCTTGATGTTTGTCCTCGGAAAGAAACGGGATGATCTTCAGAGCTGGAGCATGCTCCTTCTGTGTGTCCTCTGACCTTTTCACCTCAGAAGCCTGGACAGTGTCCCCTGAGAGGACAGAGTTTGCGTCTGACCTGCAGGTCCAACAGTGAGGTATGGATTAATAATCAAACAAGTCATACAGATGTAAAATACATAGAAATAAATATCTGAGGTAGGTTTTATGTCCTCCTCTCTAAAATTCCTTGTGTTTCATGTCTGTCATTATCTATAGATTTCACGCACCTGTTAGTTGGTCTAAGTGGCGAGGCAACAGTCAAAGGCACAGTCAGCAGCAGCAGAAAAGTTATCTCCATACCGGTCTGGCCTGTGGCAGAAAAACAGTCAGTGATGCTGAGGAAAACCAACCATGCTAATCGAACACATACCAAACAAATGGCCCTTAAAAGTGAATATTTACAGAGATATAAGCATCTTTGCAAAAAAACCAAAAAATTAAACACATCTATCATTCAGAGAGTGATGACACTTACCACCAAGGAAATGTAAAAACCTGCTGTGGCTTTTTGGGTAAACCGTCAATCCAGATGCTGAGTTGTAGTTTCTTGCTGATTGTTAGATGCCAGAGTCTGCTGTCCCTCTCCACCTCTGGCCCTTTATAGTGTGATAGCTTGGTGCGTGGGTGTGTCTGCAGGAGTCATTAGACAAGCCAAACCAACTCCCACGCTCATAATTAATCAGCTATGGTGGCAGTTTTATCCTCTATTTACACGAGCTGCGACACTAACGTAAACAACCTTTTCAACAACAGTGTCCAAACACAACATTGTACTTATATTTCGCTGTGACCTTGTACGTCGTGTGATGTTTACACTGATTATTATGTTCACTCTTTGCTCCACCGACCCCCCTCCCCTCCCTCCACCCGTCCACATCCTCCTCTATCCCTCGCTCTCCCGTTCCACTTGCTGCTGAGCAATTGTTCCAGAAATCATTCTTTCATTTCCATCACCTGCAGGAAAACAGCAGAGCCCAAAATAACCCCAATTCTCCTCCAGGCTTTTCTTTATCGGCCCCTTTTTCCTGTGCCTTTTTCCCTTGAGTCACTTTTGCCGGCAATGTGTTTATTCCTGAAGTGTCCTTCACTCACCCCCCCGCCCCCTCCTGTACAGTGTTTGGGAAAACAAGTGCTTTATTTTGCCCCTTTCTTCAATGATAATATTTTTGATTTAACTGTAGCATATAGGATTGGTTTTCTAGCTTCATTAGCCCACCTAAAACGGTCACAGAAATAAGAAATGATTAACTTTTCAGGTTTGGCACTTATCCACGTTCCAATCTCTCTCTAGGAAATGATCCCATAATTCTTAATCTTTTGATATTACAAATCCATGAGGAGCCCGCATCACGTTTTTCCTACAGCCACACTCTGTTTCTCCCATGCTCTCTCTCTCTCTAAATCACAACTTCCCCACTTGAGTCTATTGTGTACATTTCCTGTGACTGCCATCTGTGCAGTTTGTGTTGTTGGACCAGTCCACTGAGTCATCACTGGCGTGCGTTCACACAGGAGCATTAGCAGTCAACTAATCGTTTGAATTCTCATGATTAAGAACTAATTATGACACATGTTATTTTATGAAGCGTTTCCTCTGCAAATGTTGTATGTTGAGAAAGATTACGTGCCAGAAAGTAGGTCCTCATTACTAAGCAGTTCCTGGACACCTGCTGCAGCCTGGCTCATTAATCATTTTTTGACAAAAAAATAATATAAGCAGGGCTTGTTTTTACAAAGAAAATAGATTCTACATCAAAAACAATGTTTGACGCCATAACGACAGAAAGAGCTTGTAAAAACACTCAAAAATCTGAAATGTGCTTAGATTAATTAAACTGTTTTAAACAAGTCTAACTCACATGGTTTTCATACGTATAGGTGGAACAACTTTTGCAAAATCCAAAAAACATGCTTTACAAACTCTTATGCCGCTTATTATTATTAATAATAATTCAATAAAACAACAATAATAAGGATAAACAGAAAAGCCCCAATAGGATTTTCAGTCCAGTCTCAAATCATCAGGCTCTAAATATGTCTTCATAGGCAAAGTTATAATTTTTGACAAATACTGTACATCAGTAAACACTTACAGTACATCATAGTGTGCTAAAAGACATTTACTAAATGTTTATAGTGTTTTTGAATACTTATTCAAGAGGGTTAAAACAAAGAACAACTGGGTATAAAAGGTCCCCAAATGCATTAATTGAAAAAATCCATTCTCACTGTATATATAATATACAATATGCAATGTCAATGGCTGATTCATTTGCAGGTCTCCACACCTTACCATAATTTACCGTAACAGAGAATCGAAAGACTAGGCAGGGACTCATCTTATGGGAAAATATATGCATCACACAAATACACATTTAACATACCGACTGTTGAGAAGTTACAAGGGTCATGATTTCAGCTTCATCCAGTGTTTTCTTTCCCAGGTGTTGTGTCAGCAAGTTATGATGTTAGTCTATGTCAGGATGAATAAAGTGGAGAGTCATGAGTTTGCATGCGTCAGTGACCATGGTTGTTTTCTTCAACTATAAAGGTCACTGAAGGTCATCAGCCTCTTCTAGTTATGACCTGTTGATATCTTCTCTATCTCAAGTGTCTCATTCATCTTGAGGGAATATGCGTCCACTTCCAGGAGGAGCACTTTGTCAGACCTCCACTGACTTTTCTCCTGCTATCGCTGACGTGGTGCGCATCCTGTTGTTGTAAGCCGGCCACTACCAGCCGGCTACTTCGGCCTTTCTGCCCTGTTTCCTCCACCTACTGGGCACAAGAGTGAGCATCCTGTCAGGAAAGCCTGTCTTTCATTCACATATCGTCTTCTCACAGTTTACAGTCTAAAAGGTCGCTCCAGACGCTCTGCCACAAGTGTGTAAACATCTTTTCCAGTTAACCCACTTTGAGCCATCATACACCGACTGTGAGTGTGAAAAGTATTTTTACTAAGCTGAAAACAAGAACATCACATTTATTAGGATCAAATCAAAATATTTGATCCCAATATGTTTGCCTTCACCTCGTAGCACAGATAGATTTTTATTGCAGCTGCTCTGGTGTGAATTAGCACCACCTGTAGCTTGTGGCTAGAGTACAACTTTACTCTGAACACAAACATTGTATAATGCAGTTACACACATACTGTATTATGCAAGGGATAAATGATCTCCTCTGGAAGAACAGACCATAAATACAGCTCCATCTCATGGGAGCAGACACAAATGTTATAATCAAGTGCACACAGTGTGTTCACTGTGTATTCTCATATATGAATGATTTTTCTAAACAAATATACAGATGTTGTAAGATGTGAGCTAATACTGATGTTGCCACAGTGTTTTTGAAGCCATCAGTAACTCCAGCGTGGTTATGCAACAGCTAGAGAAGTGTGATAAGAATAAAATCTTAATGGTTATTTCAGTGTCTCCTGAGCTGTTAACAGCTTTGAGTGAAATAGTGTGTTAAAACTGGACAGAGGGAGAGAGAGTGAGAGAGCTGTGAAGCACAAGTCTGGAAAACCTAAGAGAGGTTGGAGGGTCAACACTGAGAGATATAAGCTTAGAGTCCATTAGTGGATTATAACCATAACCACTCCATGGCTACTGCATCTCTTGTGGATTAAAAGTGCGAGAGAGAGAGGGAGCGAGAGAGAGAGAGAGAGTTAGGCTGAGTGAATGAGTGTGACTGGAAAGCAAGTGAACCGAGCAAATTCAAACAGAACACAGCACGTTGTGTGTACGTGGAGCGAGAAACGCTGGGAAACAAGCTGCAGCGAAGTTGTAGCGGTGACAGCGCCTCAGGCTGACGGGGTTAAGGTGATTTTTGCACGTCAACAGTACATCACCTGGCTGGTAAAGTGAACTATCCAAGGTGAGTGTAGACATATATTGTGAAAGTGAGCCCTTGTTATGTCTGTGTGTCTCCATTTCTTAGGTAAAGGCATAGATAGAAGATCATCTTTCATCAGCCAAAAAACATTGATCAGTGATCAAACTGATGTGGCCTATTGTGATGATTTGATGTTATGATGAGTATTTTTACTGAATGGAATCTTTTCTGCTCTTTAATTTGTGTTTTGAGCCTATAAACAAATTACAGTTGACAAATAGGGCAGATAATGTGTTTTTATCACTGTAATGCATAACCCGTCACTGCCATCCTCATTTGTTGTTGTGTAACTTTAATTTTGTTATGGCCTGAATGACTATTACTCTCTTTCTCTCTTTCTATGTGTGTGTGTGTGTGTGTGTGTGTGCACAGGAAGCATGGATGTGGACGTGGAGGGGATTATCCAGTGCATCAAGCAGGGGGATGAGAATGGTGTCCAGATACAGCTACAGGAGTTCAACAAAGAGGTAACGTCACACACAGGTACACACAGTTTTTTATGTCTGCACAACACACTGCTGTGTATTACATCTGCAGATCATTTCTCTCCCCACAGTACGCGCAGTGCTTCTTCTTTGATGCAGAGGAGAGGGACCGAAGGAAAGTAAGCCGGTTTATGTCGCCGCTGCGCTCATTAAAGCAGACAAAGTTCACAGCCATATCCCTGTTCTCCCAGCGTTCTCGTAACTTCACCTCCCCCCACTCCTCCTTGTCTTCCAGCCCCCACCCCCACTCCACAGTCTGTGATTAGTAATTCTGCTGTATCAGTTGTATCCCTGATCCTCTCTCCTCGCCTGCTCAGGCAGATTGAGCCCAGGCAGAGTGATTGAATAACCAGCATACCCCCATGTTAATCTATTCCACACTTTCAGCTCTGTCATTTGCAGCAGATCTGAGGCCGCATTCAAAAAAGATCTTCTAATTGGCTGAGTTTAGAGACTCTCCTGACTTTCAGACCAGAAAGGAAGTTTTCAGTCTCAAAGTAACTTACAAAACCTGTTAAGATAGCTAAAAGAAGGTGCTAGAGTCAGACCAGAGGACCACATCACTCTGCTTTTGCAGGTAGTGCATGTGAGAACAATTAAGCTTCGATCTATTCCCTATTGGATAAAAATCGTTGATTTCATCTCTAACATATCTTAAAATTATAATAGATTTTACATTTATTTCTCACAAATCTGCACTGATATCATTTTCTCTCTCTTCTGCCGCACTGCTTTCTGAACCTGGTCTGTTCATCATGTAAAGCAAAGGAAACTAGAGGAGGTACAGTGCTGCCACTTTATTTAGTGTGTTGCTGTTGGATGCTCAGAGGAACGCCCTTAATAATCCATAATACAGTGTCAGGTATTTCATCCTATTTATCTTATGTCCTGCTGTACAGTTCAGGAAGAATAAAGTGAGGGAGTACGCTGACTCTGACTCTGACTGTGATGAGTATGACCAGGAGGACCGAGGACTCATCCTCAGACAGGTAACTGACACTGTCACTCTCTGTATACTCAGAGGTATTGTCAGTCGTTCCTTTAAGGCATATTGGTGAACTAAATGTCTCTGTTCCTGTCCTCAGAATTTAGCTGTTGTCCTGGTGAGGTTTATAAGAACAGCGGTTAAACCTCGCCTCTTGAGAGTAGCTCTGCGCACCCTGAGGATCCTGTCCAGGGACAAAAAGGTCCTGGCCCCCCTGGTGACCGACAGCGCTCTCCTGACTCTGGCCAAACTAGGTGGGCTGACCACCACTGATGCCACCGATGAGGCCAGTGACCCTGACTCTGATTTCTATGACAACATCATCGCTTCTCTTGCTGAGGCCAAGGTTTTGCAGAACCGCACCGACGAGGTTGAAGGTGGCGCCGACGCCTTTGACCAAACCGTAGGGGTGTCCGCCTTCGACGAGGACAACAAGAGCGACATCAGCATCGTCAACAGCGACCTGGACAGCATCAGCTGGTTCGGGAGCCACAGGACCAGCATCAACGAGTTGCACAGAGGTGGCGTCCATCACAAGGTGCTGGAGCGAGGAAGGAGGGACCGCAGAGAGAGCAAGATGGAGGCGGAGGAGGAGGAGGAGGACACAGAGGCAGGAGAGGAGGCTCAGAGAAAAGAGGCCATGAAGGTGTTGTGTAATGTGGTTTACAACAGCACCTGGGCACAGGAGCGCTTCAGTGGTCTCAGGTGGGTTTACTCATAGGTTGTACACACACACACACCTTTAAACCCAGCTGTTGGCTTTGCATTTCTTGGCCTCTTTTGCCATTTCATACTGCAGCAGACAATATTACATTTCTTGCAGTTACAATAAAGAGTTAAACCAAACCCTGTTGTTAATCTGTGATAAACACCAATCTCTGATGTAAACCAGATCTACTGTAGAAAACAATCTATTTAGTTGTTTGTTTACACATATGACCTGACCTTGGAGCCAGTGTTATTCTTGATTGCCATAACCTTAATCTGGCTTTTGTACAATTCAGCATTCTTTCTCTCCCATTAGCCTCATGTGTGGTCTCACAGAGCGTCTGTCCTCCAGTGTCAGTTGCTCTTCTCCCTCCAGTGTTCAATTCTATGAACTACGCCTCATGTTCCTCATTTCTGCACTGCGGCCAGAGCTCAGCACTCAGCTTCAACAGGTAGCGCGATCACACTTATTGCAAAGTTGGTGTGTTAAATATGCAGTGCAGTATGTACTATTGTTGTCATGATATGTGCTAGATCACACTTTTTTTCCACTTCTCCAGGAGGGTGGGGTGTCCCTCCTCACAGCAGCCTTGGAGAGCTGCCTGGAGGTTCAGTGGAAGGAACAGTACGAGTGTGCGCTGCAGCCGGCAGCACCGCCGATCTCTCTGGAAGCTTCTCAGTGTATCATAGAGATACTGAAAATCCTCTTTAATATCACCTACAGCACCCACAGGCAGGAGCCAAGCGAGGTCAGTGAACATGCAGCGTTTGATGAACCTGCCGTTCTTCAGGAAAGTAGTTCACTTTTTTTATTATAATGATTATAATAATTCATCATAAACTGTATGGCCAAAACAGTACAGCAACATAACACAACTGTTATTGTTCACATCTGCTAAATCCACCATCATCACCTCTGTCTCTCTTTGAGAAAATGTATAAATTGTAAATATACTGACTAAACCCTTTACCATCCTGACTTCTAATGTATCTCACCTGTGTGGTATGCCTTATCCATCCACATTATCCACAACTGGTCTACAGAGAGAAATGCTTTATCCTCCCTCAGGATGATGCAGCTCTTTACCGACACCTGGTGGCAATCCTGCGTCTCTGCCTGATGAGGAAGTGCTTACTGTCGGACGACACTGATGAACTTCAGGGGTGAGGGTGATCCAAAGTGAAGATGGACTGAAAGAAAAATGGCACTAACAATGATGCTGGTGTATTTATTGTTCATGAATATTGGTTTGTGTTTTCTATATCATTCTGATCTATTTTTTCATCTCATTCTCTGCTCCTGTGGTCGTCTCTCGATGCCACAGTCACACAGTCAACCTGCTGACAGCTCTGCCTCTCCAGTGTCTCGATGTGCTGCTCATGGTGCCTCTAGAGCCCAACTCGGAGCAGTGCCAGGGTGTCAACATGGACTGTGTGCACACGCTGCTCATGTTCATGGAGAGACGTCTGGACTCGGTGAGGACCAAAGTATTATGGAGAGAACGGTTGAGAAATACTTATTAGAAAGAATTGTTTGAAAGAGAGTTGTTTCTTTTTGAATGTTCAATAACCTGAATACGTTTTTTGTCTGCTTCATCTCAGGGTGATAAGATCAAAGAGAAGCTCGCACCGATACTGAATCTTCTGACAGAGAGCTGCAGGGCCCACAGAGAAACACGTCATTACATCAGACAACATGTAATAACCACTGGTCAAAACATGACCTATGTCACATTTTGATTCTCACAATGTTTTAATTATAATAATGATAATAATAATAATATATTTTTCTAATACCATAGACAATTGAAATGATAATTTATATCCATCATTAGATCCTGCCTCCGCTGAGAGATGTATCACACAGGCCGGAGGAGGGCTCCACGGTGAAGAGTCGTCTGATCCGTCTCATGACTCACCTGGATACAGATCTCAAACACTGCGCTGCCGACCTCATCTTTGTCCTCTGCAAGGAAAATGGTAAGAGTAGACAGTATCACTTTCTCCTGATTAAGGAGGAAATTCAATGACAGGGTCTAGTCATGAAAATAAAACACTTCGTCTTGAAATTATCAGAACAGCACATACTTTTGTTGACATCTGACAAATCACATATTTTCTATCTACTTTCTTCAGCTGTTCCTTGAATCTGAAGAACATATATTTGTATATATATTCAGATCTAGATGGCTGTGGAATAGAAAAGTTTAACCAGACTGACATGATCTGAAACCTTGGGCTCTGTGGGTTTTGAGAGATGTTTGTACAACATCCATTTGTAGTCAATCATCCCCATGTGTGAGTGTTGAAAATGTTTTTGTAGCTTCCTCTGTAGCTCTATTTTGTGTTCAAAACTACCGTCACCTCCTATCACCCTCACTTCTCCCAGTGAGGCGTTTTGTCAAGTACACAGGTTACGGTAACGCAGCTGGCCTGCTGGCCACCAGGGGCCTGCTGGGCGGCCAGGGCTCCAGGACACTCAGCTCTGACACTCAGTATTCCAGCGACTCCGACTCTGACACAGAGGAGTACCGCAAGGCCAGAGATCGCATCAACCCGGTGACCGGGCGGGTGGAGGCCGAACAGTCAGACCCCATGGAGGGCATGACAGAGGAAGAGAAGGAGGAGGAGGCCAGGAGGCTGATCATGCTCTTTAACAAGCTGTCCAGGTCAGTGAAACACCAAAAACTCACATTTAATGACCAAAATGTATTAAAGATGGAGAAGAGTGCGAAGGGAGGAAATTTATAACTTTGCACAGAAAATGAATTGGAATCAACTTCACTGTAAAATGCTGTAAAATTACAAGTAGAGTTGAGTAGAACTCTTCCAAACTTACTCACTTCCAAACTGAAATAAGCTGAGGTAAGACATTTAACTCCAACTGTAACATTTTTAAGACCTTAATATTATATTCTCTGTGACACATGTATTAGATATCATAATTCACTGTTCCCGACCTCAAGTTTTACATGAATATCTATTCATATCACACATTAATCTTTCTATCATGGAGTTAGTGTTTCCTCTCAGTGTTTGCAGAGAGGAAGCTTCATGGTAGAGGTGAGATTTCTTTATACTGTGGTCACTGAGACCAAGCAAAGGTTAAATGAGGACAAGAAGAACAATGTTATTACTGATGATCATGATGTTAATTTCTGCCTCATTGTGTGTTTTGCAGAGACAGCATTATTCAGCCGATGGGAGTGGATTCAGAGGGGAAGCTGGTCCCAATGTCGGGACTCACAGGGGAGGGGAGGTCTGAGTCAGAGAATGACGGAGAGGCAGATGAGGAAGAGAAGAACTGAAACATGTCCGTTCAACTCATTTATTCATTCATTTTTTGTAAAAGTTCAATTTCTTCAGTTTGACATTGTAAACATTTGTTGTAAATGTTTGCACAACATGAATATATGATGTAGTTCTCATCCACACCCAGCCCAAATTTTTTTTAAATGTCTTCTACTTTCTATGTGTGGTATGAACATAGAGCAGCAAAACTGGTTTGCGATATAAATGAAAATGTGAATTGACAGTAGTTCTATTAATAAGTGATTTCATGGTACTAACATGATAATATGCTAAAATATTTGAATAAAACCTTGAAATCTCATTGTTTGTTGTGATGTTGCGTCACATGATTCAAATTTTATTGCCGAGTAAAGTTCAAATAGGCCACATCTGGTACACAGTAACCCAAAAAATAAAGCATGATGAAATAAACATCAGTGCAGCATAATTACTTCTCTCTGCACAGACTCTGATGGGTTTATGGCACAAAAGTGTCTCAGACTCAGATGTATCTCCAGCATATTGTGCACAATATAAAAATATAAAAAACATTCAAACGGCCCCCAGATGTTCTCATCCCAAATGTGTCATAAATTAACTTTATACCTCAGTGTGTAACTTTAACTGCAGCCGTTCTAAGACTTAACACTTTTATGTGTTTGAAGGATAGTTTTTGTTACAGCATCTTCAGTTTGGTCCTCTTTTCATCTGTGGTCTTTTTAAGAAACACTAGCACCACAAATATCACTGATGTAACTCCTGTCTGTCCTGATCATTATTATACGTTAAAGAAAATACATAAAGTTGTGTGTCAGTCGAACAGCACATATTCAAGCCATGCCACCTTAAATACATCTGCTTTTCTCTTTAGGGAGTACCAGGAATTATCAGCAGCACTGGTGCAGTTATTACAACACATACTTAATACATCATTATTATTATATTAGATCTATTATATTAGCTTTAAAAAGATGCAATTTAAAAATTGCATAAAACATGTAACTGATTATTTTGGGGGGTAAACAATGACTTCTCTTCAGGCTCAGTAAACTGCATCAGCACAGCTCCATCATCTCCTCCAGTGACATCTGCAGCTCTACAGAGTGCAGGGAGGAGGCGCCACCGTCAACAGCTATCATCTTCAGTGCCTCCAGTGAGGTCAGCACCACCTGAGATGGAAAACACGTAGAAAAAAAACACACAGGGAGCAGAAATCAGACAAGAGTGACAATGCGAAGGTAGCAAATCTGAGCTCGGCATGAGCCGTAAAAGTCGGAGAGGGTTTTGAGCAATGAGATGTGTCAAGCTGGTTTCTTGAAAGTAACTTTGTGTATATGCTTCTCATTTCCCAGCATGCATCCCTGTGTAGCAGCATTTAACACCTGAGAGATCAGCTGTCAGCACTGTTATACAGGCTTTGTACCATCAGTGCTATTAATCAATACTGAAACAAAATTGCCTCTTGAAAAGTGCTGCTGACTACAGCTCCCTTGAGGGGGCAATTTTGGGAGGGTGGGAGTGGGGTGGGGGTGGGGGGTTGCTCATTCATGAAATTTGAGAGAGGATTTTTGCAGAAAAGAAAACAACAGAGCACAACAGAGTCTGAGCATTTTACTAATTCAAGGTTCTCTCACCTCCACTGTGATGAGTTTCCTCTCCAGGGGCCTGCTCTCTGGGTCCGGCCACTTCTCCCCCAGACAGAGGAACAGGGAGCAGGGAGGGCACTCCTTACCCCCAATGAAGTCCAGCATTCCTAAAGGCACAGGACATCCAATCACTGCATCACCCCATCATGGAAAATACTTCACATTTACTCCAGATGCATTACTAATAAATCTGTGTCATTTGTTTCCTGTCACCCACCTTGCAGAAATTCCCTCAACATGTAAAGTGGCTGAGGCTCCAGCTTAGAAATCTCTTGGGGCTGTCTGCTATGATCGAACTTTGAGAAGCTCCAATAGGCTTTGACTTCACCCTGTCGCTGGCCGTAGACCACGTAGCCCGACACCCCTATATCCACGCCATCGCCCAGCTTGTCCAGGATGCGTTGGGTCAGCTTGGCTTGAGTTCTATCCAACATGGCCCCAGGACTTGGCAGGGAGACCAAGGTCAGGCCTGATGCGGAGTCCACAACGTTCCCACTGGATCCAGGGCTGATGTGAAGACAGTGTTCATTCATTTGATTGTTGAGATAGGTGAGCAGGTTATATGACTGACAGAGTCCTGAGTGCATTAAATTCAACTAATAACTAGCTATTGCTCTTACGATGATAGGGTCAAGTGAAATTAAAGCTGAACTGGTGATAATAAACATTTGTGAGACGAGCTTTTATTTTGATGTTACCTGTAGACTAGGCGGATGCCAACTTCATTGTCAACCAGCTGCTCAGACACCTTCACTCCTCTGTAGTACACTGATATCCTGAACGCAGTCTCTAAGGTTTCAGAAAGAGTAGAAAAGTGTGAAAAGGTGTGTTTCAACACATGTGCATGTTGTTTTTAAAAGACGCTCTGAAAATGTTTTTAACAGTTTTCAGTGTAAGAGACTGTACAACTTCCACATCTCTTTCTTGCATTAATTTACCACCCATCAACTTACTGAAACTATCTCCATCTCTGGTCTTGTCCATGTTATCTAGGAAGTTCTGCACCAGCTGCACATCACAGGCCCCTCCCCCGGCTCCCCCCATTGGAGGCGCTGGTTGCTCAGGCAACCCAGCTTCACCGCCTGCACCCTCGACTGTTACTGGATGCTGGTGTTGCCCAGGCAACGCGGATCCTCCAATTGCAGCCTGATTCGGCAGCTGCTGTTGCTCGGGAGGAAGCTCGAAGGCTGCGGTGCCCTCTGTGGAAAAGTTGGAGAAAATAAAAACACTTTCTTGGAAAGTACCTTGGTTTCTCTTTGTTTCCTGCTCATACTGCAGCAGCGAGGAGGAAACGATGAGCAGTGGATGATGAGTCTACCTGCTTCAGGGCCAATCTGCAGTGTGCTCAGACACTCCTGGAGAATATCCTGGTTGATGGTGGACTCTGTTGATTGATTTACAAATATTCAGACATTATCCACTCTAAAACTAATAAGCATGTACAACCTCTTATAGTAAAATTAATTTCTTAGATTGTACATTAATTCTGGGGAAAAAAAGCAAATAGAGCAAGAGGAGCTCCCTTACCTGAAAATACAGCTTCTTCTGGAAGGTAGAGGTCGTAGTCATCAAAGCATGATAATACCTGGCTCTAAGACATTACACATACACATCCATGATGAATGAGTCCAGTCACATAAGTACACACATGTGCATTTTACTTCCTGTGCTCCTACAAGTCAAGCCCACAAACACAGTTGCTTACTTCTTGTGTAGGAAGGCCATATTCCTCAAACAAATCACAGTCATCTCTGTCCTGGGATCCAGCGGTAGAGTTCACTTTGAGAGTGGAAGCAAAGAACGCTGCTTACTATCTTTTCATCATTCATTGTGCTCAGAAACAGCTCTTGAAGCTTTTAATGCTCCCATTTCACAAATCACATTCACTCCTGCATTTGAATCCTCCCTCGACAAATCCCAACCACAGAAACATAAACCTGTAGACCACAGAGGATGGATCTCATCCAAACCAGGTGAAGGGGTGATGTCATATTCAAACATAAACCCACATGAGAGCAGAGTTACTCACTGTGTTACCTCTTTTCTGTATTTATCTAATTTGCAAATCCACAGCGGTGCAGTAATATGAAGAATTAACCGATGCCTTTTTGATTAGATTATATACGGTAATAAAAAGGATGCATTAAGCAGCACAAACTGCCTCCCTGGGATTAGAGTAAAGACACACGCTGAATAACTTTGCATGAATTAACCATAAAGACAAAGGGAAAGGTGTGTTTGGATTTTACAAAAGAGACAGAAATATTTCTGTAAGAATTCTGTGCAAGTTTAATAAAGCAAGATTTAATCACTCATTTTATATTTCATATTTTTATACAGAGGTCCTACAGAGTCCTTTTTCAAACTTATTTTTTCCACACTCCACTATAATAAAGAATCATGGTCACTGATATAGATGTCTTGGTGGATCCTCACCTTCTGATGCTGATTCTTCTGGCCAGAGAAACACTTTGTGCGGGTTAGCAGCATCGTTCTTGTTGTCGCTGACCATTTTGAAGCCTTTGGCTCGGAGGGCGCTGCGGAAGTTCCTCTTCCAGACCGAGGGCTCTCCCTGAGCCCGGCCATTACCGCTTGCCTCTGCCCAGGCCTGCAGGGAAGACAGAGGACGACGATTACTTTCTATCACTCTGATATTGATCTCTTTTTTAATGCTATGATATTGATGAGACTACCTTAAAGATGAGACTGTCATCCTGGCAGGAGTCCTGTCTTAGTGCGTGCTTCCACGGGACGGAGAACTGTGTTCGCTCTGGGTTTGTCCAGTTGAGGCCAGGGTAACTGCCACTGTTAATCTGTTCTCGCAGCCACGGGATGAGCAGTGGTTTGGAGTGAGACATTTCTACAGAAGCAAGAAAACTGTCATGACAACAGTTAAGCCGTGGCTGGCTGTTCAATCACCTCAGTTAAACATATGCATCTGTTTTCTTTATTTGATCTGTGTTGTATATTTATATTATTCACCAGGATTTCAGGCCCATCTAATAAGATATTCTACCTGTGGAGGGCACTGTTTACTAAATTTACAATCTGACTCTTAAAAAGTAAACAATAAGAATTAATATAAATAAAAGGAGGTGGATACTTTAACTTTACAATTTTCAATTAGCATATTTAGGTGTAAAAATAAACACAGAGAGCCTGAATTATTAGAGTAATTATCTATTTTCTTACTCAATTTTTATGATATTATGTTATGTTGTAATATTATATCATTATATTACATTTTATTATATCACACAGCATCATGCAGTACGTTAGAGGTCAGTTTCAATATTTTCAATTTCTAAATGGCAAGAAAGAGGAAGCAGGAGAATGAGGTCAGATATTCAGTGCTCAATATCAAAATGACCCTATTATGACTAACACACACATGTACACACACACACACACACACACACACACACACGTATTAATCATTACTGTAGAATGTATTCAGGCAAAAATATTAGTAGTAGTAGATACAAATATTAGTATAAAGTAGTTGTGTACTCTGAACTGTTTCATTGTGGTGTTGCATTAAATTGAAAGAGGAAATAATCACATCCACTTCAGAATGGAAACTCAAGAGCTGCAGTAGTCAGCAGTAGTTCAAGTGGGATTTGTTGTTTATATACAGTGAAATAATCATGTGGCTGTGTGAGCTGCAGACATGGAGGAGTAAGAGCTGAGGAGCTGGACAAGTTAAATGTTCGTTCACAATAAATCACCACTGCTTTAAACTCAGCTAGCAACGATTTAAAAACATTGACAGCTCCAGTAAACGTCTCCTGTAACCTACCTGTAGTGTAACCGACGAGGTGCTGAGTTCAAGGCCGCTCGTTTTCTGGGGTCACGGATCAGTAGCATGTGGCGCAGCAGGACAGCTGCTGCAGGTCCGTGAAGCTGTGAAACAAAAGTGTCGTTCAGGGTCCAGCTGCTGAATCCTCAAATACCTGCTCTTCTGCTCGGGGCTGGCTTCTCGGGAAACTCCGAGTCGTCAGTTTCGTTTTCCAGATGTGACGTCAGCTGGCGTTATACCAGCTGGTCCGCTAGGTGGGGTCACGCGCACAAACACATAAACACACTCACACTTGTGGATCTCTACTCTTAGGGGGACCCTGCATTGAGAGCGTGCATTGCTCAGCCCCTGATACACACTATCCCCTCACATCAAACAGCACTCTGCTCTAAATATGAAATCTGTGCCTGTCATGTTTTTACAATAAAATAAGATATTAAACTAATTAGAAATGTCATACACATTTCCCACAGATCTGAATTTTCTGTGTTTAACTTGTCAAATTGGATCCAAAACAAACAAATCATGCTCAAGGCTGCAGGTCCTAAAGCTCTGATAATATACTTCTAAATCAGTGTAGATCAGCTGAGCCATCAGTCATGATAAGTAAATATAGGGATGGCGGGTTACCACTTATCCTTAAAGACAGATCTCAAACCAGAGCTGTGATTTCCTCCTTTACTTAGTATGTAGCAAAATATATCTGTCCACTTTGTGTTTTATATCTGTGGTAGCACCCTGGATGTAGCATTTTTACTGTATGTTTACATGTCAGATGGACAGATAGTCCCCTTGGACAAATCCATCTGTCCATTCAGCGCATTAGTAAGAATAATAATGTAACAACTAACAAGGATAAAAACACAAACTCAGGGTTAGGGGTTAGGGTTGTTGATCAGTATGTATTATCCCTCATAAATGTCTTCATTTATTTGTTTGTTTACGAGTCAGGCGGTTTTCATGTCACTGTATGTAAAAGGTCTCAGTTCTGCAGTAACATGTAATCAGAGGGCTTTTAAACTTTAAAAGCCCTCTTAACTTTAAACCACGTCGGAAATTCCCACCCAATAAAAGCTTTTTAGGTAAGGACGGGCCACCACAGGTCTCCTCCTGAGGTCTGTAAAATCCAAAGTAATCCATGCAGCAATGCGCACACGCACACACATATTAGGGAAATTAAAGCCCATTTGTTCTTTGCAGATTTTATTTGTTTTTCAAATACAGGAGAGTTAATGTACAGAAGGACAAAGAATTTCATCAAGAACTGTACAATATTTACACACCTTTTTTTTCCTTTTTTTATGGAAAATTAGATTGTTTTCAAAATAAGTCATAGTATGCACAAACATCAAAATGATAAAAATGAAATGACTATTTCCTCTTTAAATATTACTTATTTATACTCCTTCCCTCATGGGAAATGGATAGTTTTCTTCTTTTTCTTTGCACCTGCATGACTGATGATTGAACTGAAGCACAACAATGTAAGTTTCAAATAGATTTTCCCATTCTCTTCTTTTTTTCTGTTCTTCCTTTTTTTTTTTGTTATTTTACACCCACTGTATTTGATACAATATTTCTGTCTCAACGTCTGTTCTTTTGTATAGAGGGGAAGACGACTTGGATATGTGGGTTACGATTGTATACTGAACCTGTGGAAAATAAAAAGGTATTTAAAATGTCAGGGCAGCAACCCAGCGCTTGTGAGAGTTTAAGTTAAAAACCTCCTCATATAAATAATAAAAATGTGTTTATATATTATCACACAGCTGACGGGTGCTGCCCTTCACATAGCACAGGATGAGAGGGAGAGCGTTTAACACATTTCATGTTTCTATCCGTGGATGAGTCCATGTTCACGCTGCTCACGGCACACTCTACACGCAAGTTTTAAAAAGCATTCTCACCCTCTTCCACTCTTTTCAAAAGCCAACAGCTGATGTTAGTCTTTTCAAAAAATAATTTATGTAAAAACTAAGCGGTAATAGTTTCTCTTTGAACTATTGTCTTTTTATGACACACGGTTAACAAGATGTCAGTGGCTTCTCCGTTGACTTGGCGTTACGGCTCCTCCTCTTTGTCCTTCCACCTCTCGTCTCTCTCTCCCTTTTCACCGATGGTCAATTCCCTCGTGACCCACCAGTGACCCCCTGATCCGGTGGGGTTCCCCCCTCCTCACAAAGTAAGACATTTCTTAAGTCATTGATCAACAACAAGAAAAAGAACAGAGGCCAGTGTCTGAGGTCACATGAACAGAGCCCCTTTTGTTCGTCAAGGGCCTTGAAAATTCATCCTCAGATAGTAGAGATTTGAGGAGGGTCGGGGGGGGGGGGGCTGTACAGTAGGATCCATCTCTTTCCATTTTTGTATTCTCCTCTTGTTTTTTTTTTTGTTTTTTTTTTTTAAATCCTCTTGCTTTAATTAATTCTCTCTCTCTTTCTGCAGTCGTTGGCTCAGGCTTTGGTGCTGAGTGTGAGCAGCTCGATGAAGGAGCTGAAGAGTGTGTCCAGCCAGCTCTGGTTGGCCATGCACTGCTGCACCACTTCCTCTTGGCCGGGGTCCTCGGCTGCCTGCTCAATGGTGTTGGTCTGGAAGGAAAAAAAAAAAAAAAAAAAAAAAAGTGGCACAGAGACACAGACAACTGTGATGCTCAAACCAGGGACCTCAGCAAAAAAGAAAAAGAAAGCGCTGGTCTATTCAATGAGATTTGCACAGTATATTGAGGGAATTTCACTGAAAGGCTAACAAGTAGCTACAGACAAGTCATCAATAAACCTGATGCGTACACTGGTGACTGCTTACCTCTTTCTTGCACTGTAAGAATGTGTGGTATTTATAGTGATGCAGGGAGTGGTAGAGACTGTAGATCCGATACGAGTCGGCCGACAGTTTAAGGTCCTACGAAGAAAAAGAAACGATTATCAGTTGTCTAACTCTGCAAAGTTCAATAATTAAAATCAATGTCAAAACTTAAGTCTATATTAACCTCATAGCCCTGTGTTGAAAAAAAAGAAAGAAAGTGGATCAGGTTTAGAAACTCTCAGCAGGTGCTGGAGGGGAAGCTCAAACTGATTTATTCTCTCCATTACCAACCATCCATCTGTCACTCACCCTGTGCTGTGTGTGCTTTTAATGCTGCGGTTAATTTAGCCATGGCAGTAGTTTCAGTGTCTATATTTTCTCTTCCTGCTGCATGATGCCAACACCTTCAACAGCTCAGATTATTTCTCTAGGGTTTCATTTATCTCATCAAGAAACCAGAGTCATCTAGTCAGAGGCTAAAAACGTCCTAAGAGAACTTGCTTGTTTATGTATTTCACAGACGGATGAAAAAACAAAACAAAAAAAAAAACATTAATTTTTCTTAATTGATTACAAATAGGACACAACCACTCCTCTCTAAAACTGGAGCATACCTGTGGTTTAGGCAGGGTCTTCTTGACTCTGTTGAGGGTCTTTCGGTTGTAAGCGTCCCCGCTTAGCCGAACCCTCACCACTCCTGTGTCCAGGGGGTCTACGATGATCTGGGGGTACGCATGCAGGACCTCCTGTTGATGAGGAGCCAGGATAAGAGTTTATTAAAAGGAAGACAGACAAGATATCATGAGATAAAAGTAACAAAATGATAAAAAAAAGATTATTTTCATAGCCAATAAATCTGTTTTTCAACTAATTACCATAAGTGTATGAAATGTTTGAGCCCGAGGTGATGTCAATGTACCATGACAAAACGGCAGCTAATCCTAACGCCTGAAAATCCATGAAAAGCAAATGTTTTTGCTTGATAAATGACTTTAAGGCTTAATCGATAATTATCAAGTAATTTTCTGTTTTGAATCTATTTATCACCATTTGGTTTCTGCACTACACTCTCATGAATTAACACTATCACTCAGCGAATCTAGTATTGTTCTTATGGAAAACTACTGAGCCATTTAATGTGGGTCTAGATTCATTTCCTGCACCGTGGAGGGAAAAGCAGAGCAGAATAAAAAGGAAGGAGAGGAAGAAAAGTTAGAATTTAAGAAATAAAAATAATCAAAGATGTGGTTTCAGCCGTGAGGGACAGGGAGGGAGAGAGAGAGAGGGGAGCAGGACAGACTGATTCAGGACAGATTACCTGGTGCTGAGAGCTCATGCTGACTCTCCTCAGCAACCTCCTCTTCTGTTCGCTGAGGATGCTGTCAATCTTCCTCATAGGTGGGAGGTACAGCTCATCTGGTGGCCCAATCAATGTCAAGGAAGATTCATTAGTAATCATTCATGCACTTGCCAATCACTTCAATACCAAGGGCAGATTCAAAGCAGCTCTTTCTTGGCTGCTGTGTTTCACAGCATTCCTGGGGCTTTCCTTCAGCCTGTCACTCCTTGTTTATTCAGATTCCCATTAAAAGATGGATCTGAAGATGCATGCTACATAACTCTAGAAAAAAAAAATCCCCCTGCCGTCGTAATGGGGCAGTTGTCCAGCTGGAAGGTTTGACCTGAAACCTGGCAGCTGCTGCTTGTCAGTGGTCGTAATGTTTGTTTAACCTGGCCAAAGTGAACACTGCTATGTGAAGCCATGTTTGAAAACAAGATCAAAACTGCTCTTTTAATGCAGATGTTCAAGCTGCCGGACACCCAGATCTGATCAAGTTTATCAAGATTTGTTCCCACACGTGGCACATGAGCTGTGTCTAAGCTTCAAGGTCCATTTTGTGTTCCCTCTTTTGTTTGTTCAGTAAAGCTTTCGTGATGTGTCGTCTCACCGTCTGTGTCCTCCAGAGCTTGGATCATGTCGGGGTCCAGGGCCGTGCTGACCAGCATCTCCACGTAGCTCCTGAACATTTCCCTCATGGCACGGTTGTTGACTCCACCTTTCACTGGCACTGAGTGGAACAGAAGCAGAGTTTTGAACTGTCAGAACCAACATGACAAATGACGTCCACTTTGTTATTGCATTACATTGATGCCTGAAGGCGGAAGACAAATATCTTACTTTCATTCTCACTAGCTGCCTCGTCCGATGAGTCTGAGTCTGATGATGAAGGAACCTCCTTCAGCCACTTCTTCCTCTTCTTCGGTGGTGGCTCTGCCTTCACTTTGGCCGGCTTGGACTTGGGTGGGCGTTCAGCCTTTTCCTTCTCCTTCCTCTCCACCACTTTCTTCTCCTCCTTCGCTCTCCCTCGTTCTGCTGCCGCAGCACGTTTCTCCAATTTCTCCTGCTGCAGCTGGACTCGCTTCTCCCTCTCCCTCTCCTTCTCATGCTCCCTCTCCTTCTCCCTCTCCCTGGCTTTGGGCACCATGGCTGGAGCCTCTTTCTTCTCCCGTTGTTCTTTTGCCGTTGTTGTCGCTGCTGCTGTTCTCGTTTTCTCCCTCTGCTCACGCTGAACTGGTGGAGCCACTCTCTCCTCTTTCTCCACTACTCTTGTTGGTGCCTGGGTGGTGGGAGGGGATGCCATTCTGGGGAGGGACTGGCGTCTATGATAAATAAATACATTGTTATAGAGCTTCACAGAATCTCTCTCCTTCTATTTATAGTCAAATCAATAATGGAAAAAAAAGGTACAACACTTTGGAAAGGACACAGAAGGGAAGTCCTTTTAACCATGTGGACTGGCAAAGTAATTCACTACATCACAACAGAGTGCATGCTGAAGGAGAACTACTACAACAGACAGCTTAACTTCTAAAGTCACATCAGTCCAGCTGTTTCTTATTTACCTATAATGAGTCCCGAAAATGGTGATATTTCATGTATCAAGATCCTATTTCTGTAACCAGAGTTCAGCCCAGGTTTTTTTTTTTCAGGTGGCTCTTTGGCCTAAGTTCTGGCGTCTGTGTGCACTCAGCTGGGAGCTCGTCTCCGAGGCTTTACTATAAA
Organism: Caranx ignobilis; assembly: GCA_021432705.1. Taxonomy (NCBI): domain Eukaryota; kingdom Metazoa; phylum Chordata; class Actinopteri; order Carangiformes; family Carangidae; genus Caranx; species Caranx ignobilis. The sequence goes on from MU269988.1 coordinate 9,968,488, forward strand.
CGGAGCCCTTGGTATTCTCTTATCAGGGCAAGGTGATTTTTATCCCGACTAAATCTGCCAAGGTTCAGTTCAATATGAGAAGGATTTTCCATGTGGCGAATATCCGTACCTGAGAGCAGGTGTGGCTCGGCGCCAAGGTCTCCGAGAGCAGACTCTGACATAGTCCTTCTTATTGACATTCTCCAGAAACTTGACGTAGATTCGCTGGTATCTCCTCTTGGCATCTCCAAAGTAGCCAAGATACTGAGGGAGACACATAAAACACATTTTAACATAAAATACAATAACCATGGTACACACAATGTATATTTGAACATATATTACACAGCCGTTGTGAAAAGTACTGTTTGCAGGTATGGTCAGACTACTGACTGCTTGAGGTGAACTCACGTTGCTTGTGGTGCAGAACTGTCTCTGCCCATCTTTGATCTCTGGGCTGAACTTTTGCAGCAGCGCTTTCTGCACCCGCCAGATGGGTGGAGGCTCACGCCCCGTCTGCAGGGCCAGCTGTGGCAAAACAACATGACACACATGTAACCGCAAGATTCAAATCTGTCTGGTGAGTTTGTTGCCTCCTCACCACAGAAGCAACAACTCCTTTTAACTCTCAATAACACTCATACAAAAAAGGAAGTGTATTTTAACAGATTCTCGCATGAATACCTTGAGAGTTCGAATGTCCTCCACCCGCACCACAAACTCGTCTCTTTCTCTGAAGATGCCCTCCCCTCCACTCTCGCTCTCATCCTCCTCGCTCTCTCCAACGATGGCGGCGTCTTCTTGCTTCTGTGCGAGGTGCAGGGAGGTGATTTTCGGAGCTGGGGGTTCTTCGGGAGATGCGGGCGACTCGGGAGACGGCATGGGAGACTCCTTCTGGGTCGAAGGCGGCAGGGGTGGAGGAGAAGCCGGAGGAGGAGCGGGAGGAGGTGCAGGAGGAGTGGCGGGCTGAGGGAGAGGAGCAGGCGCGGGCGGAGATGGCGGAGACGGGGATGCGGGAGCGATGGGGCTGGGCGGCTGGGAGTTCTCCTGTTGTTCTTCGGGTGGAGGCAGCGGTGAGGGGAGGGAGAGGGGAGGGAGGGGGGAGTGAGACGGAGAGGAAGATGTGGAGGGAGATGGAGGGATGGAGGGAGGTTCAGGAGTTGTTGGCGCCGCAGGGATCTCGGGGAGGGACGCTGGAAAAGAAAGAAAGAGGAGCAAGGTCAGTTTCGCAGATCAATTCATCACAATGTCCAAACAGCCACAATAACTGAATTATTAATTGAAGAAATACTTAATTGGAGCTTTCGTTCGACTAAAAATAGCCTCGTCTGTGGGGAAAAATATTAATTTTCCTAAGCTGTGCCACAGAAAAATGAGACAAGTAAAAAGCTAATTTCCAGCCTCACCCTCAAGTTTAGGGGCACCCAGGGTTTCCAGCTGTGGTTCTCTGTCCTCTGTCATGTTGCTCTCTTCATCCTCTCCTGTGCTTCTCTCCTCCTCGTTCTCCTCCTCCTTGTTCTCCTCCATATCTCCATCTTCTGGCTGGAGGATATCAGGTTCGTTGGACTGGGGCTGGGTGTGGGGAGTATGCATGGTGGGCTGAGGACTGAGCGTGGGGGGCTGCAGCGTGGGAGTCAGAGGGGCCTGGGTAGGCTGAGGCTGAGGCTGGGGTTGGGGAGGTGGAGGAGGTAGCGGGGTTTGGATGTTAGAGGTTAGCTGAGGAGTGTCATACAGAGCAGAAATGGCCGAGGAGATGCTCTTTTGTAGATCCTGGTTCTTTCCGACCGAGTCCTCCTCATCAGAGGAGAACGAAGGCAACGTCTCCAGGTTCCTCTTCAGCTCGTCTTCCAAGCGCTTGGGGCTGGGACAGTTGCCCAGAGCCAGACCCCCGTTCCCTTCACCATCTCCAAATGGAGGAGGTGGTGGAGGAGGAGGAGGTGCAGGAGACAGTGGGCGTAGACCACCTGATTTACAGGGTGAGGTTTCACCGTTATCAGGTTCCATTCCTGGTGAGATGTCCAAGCCTGGAGGTCTCTTCCCTGTCTTGAGGAAGTCCAAGAATGATGCAACAAAGCCAGCCTTGGACTCAGAGTCCTTCTCATCCCCCTGGAAGAAAAATAAAAGAGACTTTCACTCTCAACTATAAAGCCTTATCTGAATTAAATCCATTTCATTGTATCTTTATGCCACTTTAAATGGTCTCTGCTCAATAAAAGCTGGGATAAAATCCTGTATTCTTTACCCTTTCCTCCAGACCATCATCATCCACACCTTCACCCATCATCTGGCTTTTCTGCTTGTTCTTGTCCTGACTTCTGGTGCTTTCAGTACTGCAGGGGGGTCCGGGACTTAAACCAAGCGAAGGAGCCGAGCCCACTGAGCCATCTGACAAAGCAGGGTCTGTTCCAGACAAAGAGTCTGTCCTCAGCAAGGCGTCGGAGGAGGACAGGGTACCAATGGGCAATTTAATCTAAAACAGAGCAAAGAAAACAGAGAGATTTAAAGCAACTTGGACATACTGATGTATAGCACAAGAATAAGGCAGGCGGGATGGAAACTGTACTGAGTAATTTTGGCATTAACACAAGGCAATTTAAACAGGGTGACTGAGCCTAACCTTAAACCTGAGAAGTCTACAATTAAAAAAGAGAGAGTGATGAAGCCATAGCTGCAAAGCACAGGCAACAGAAACGACAAAACCCCTACGCCACTTCTAGGCAGAATGCCACTGACCTTCAGAGGTGGAATAGGCTCATGTTGCTGCTGTTGTGGCTGGTGATGGAGCTGCTGCTGCTGATGTAGATGGTGATGGTGCATCTGATCCTGCTCCTTCCCGCTCATTTCCATGTACATATCCTCCCTCCTTCCTCCTCTGCCTCGGCTTCCGCGACCCCTGCCTCTCCCTCGTCCCTCCACATTGAATCCTCCTCCTACTGTTGTTCCACCCATCTCCCCCATCATCCCTCTTGGAGTGTATGGCTCGGGCATCGGGCGGATGCGAGGCCTGCCTCTTGGCCTCGGGGGCCCCTCTCTCTTGGGTCTAGTGGGCTTTCTTCCCCTCTTCTTGGGTCCATCCTGAGGGATGAGAGAGTGGGAACCCATGGAGGAGTAGCCAGAGGAGTGGTAGAAATCGATGTCACCCATTAAAGGGCTGAGAGAGCCACTTCCTCCTCCCTTTCTGCAGCTGGACACCAAGTCTGGCAACAGGTCTGGAAGCCTCCTGCTGTTCAACCGGATATCAGCTGGCTGGTCGGCTTTATCCTCATCATCTTCAAACTCGTACTCTTGAGCGTAGCTTTTCTTAGGCAGTGTGTTGGGGTCCCGGCGCTCCTTTAGCAGGTGGAAAGAGCTGGACTTGAGGAGCTTTTTGGGACGAGATGAACAGAAAATGGGGGACTGGAGACCCCCAGAGCCGGCCCCTGCGCTAGTTCCTCCGGGCACAGAGGACATTTTGGCTCCAGAGTTGTTAGGACCAGCAGTATTGGCGCCCATACCCATGGCTGGTGCCTGGGACTGTATCAATCCCAGCTGTTCAGTGTTGACCGTGGAAGGGAGCTCATGAGTTTTGAGAGAGTCTAGATCCAGAGTCATTGTGTTGTTGCTGGGTTCTTCCAGGCCATGACAGTATGGTTCATAACCTTGATCTCCACCATGGTGAGCCATTATGTCATAGCTAGCGCCGGCACTTCCCCCTGCACCACCTGCGCTCTGTCCTGCTTTCATGGAATCCATGCCCTCCTGCCCAGTGTGGCTTTCATTCATCTCCCCCTGACCTGGGCCTGCTCCTCCAGCACAGCTCGACTTGTAATCCTCTGCACAAAACATGTCTTCCATACCTGGAAAGAAGGAGCGGTCCTCATCTTGAAGGAGGGAATCCGGGAAGCAGATAGAAGTCAGCGGCACGAAGCGGTTGCTTTGCTGACTCTGGTCTGCTTTCTCCACTGGGCTGACTGTGTCAAACTGGTGCTGCTCGGAGCGCTGCTGGTCCATTTGGCTCTGCTGAGGGGTGAGCTGGGATGAGAGCGGCTGCTGTGGGTCAGGCTGAGGCTGGGAGTGGGCTGACGCGGAGGGTGGAGGTATGTGGTGAGGGAGAGGGGGCTGCTGCTGAGGGTGGGGTTGGGTGTGAGGGTGGTGAGAGTGGGTTTGTTGGTGTTGAGAGCTGGGGTGCTGCTGCTGCTGCTGCTGCTGCGGATGGTGCTGTGAGAGGTGGTGCATGTGAGGAGGGGTGGATAAGCTGATGTCGGGCTCCGAGAGGAACGAGTGGAGCTCAGAGGCTGAGTGTTGCTGCGAGTGGTGGGTTTGCTGCGGCTGATGGTGGGACGGGAGCTGCTCCTGCTGCTGTTGCTGCTGCCTATGGCGCTCGCTGCTACCTCCACTCCTCCCCGCACTGCCACCCCCTCCACGTCTGTCTTCTGCAACAGCTACGTCCGTGCTGGAGGTCTGAGAAAGCGAGCGCTCCAGCATGTCCAGAGAAGACACCACTGAGCTTTGTTTGACCTGGCTCTGCTCGTGCTGATGAGGAGGCGGCCCGTGGTTGTAGTGAGCTGCTGCCACCTCCAAAGCCTGGGACTGGAGCTGAAGCTGGAGCTGGGTGGTCTGGGACTGCGACTGCGCCTGGTGTTTACTTGAGCCCAGTCTGCCACCAGTACTTTCCATTACAGCTTGCTGTTGGCTAATAGAGTGCTGCTGCTGTTGGGCATGAGAGTCCATTTTATGGTGCTGTTGGTGTTGTGAGTGAGAATCAATTTTATGGTGCTGCTGATGCTGATGGGAGTCCATCTTCTGGTGCTGTTGATGCTGAGGGTGGGAGTCCATTTTCGGATGCTGTTGATGCGGTTGGTGGGAGTCCATTTTGTGGTGCTGTTGGTGTTGCCGATGAGAGTCCATTTTGTGGTGCTGCTGATGAGGCTCCAGTTTGTTGCGGGTGGTGTGGGACAGCACCGACTGGAGCAGGTGCGGCGGCTGACGGGACTGATCGGTGGGAGAGTCCATGAGGGAGGCGGCAGCTTGAGACTGGGAATGCTGCTGCTGGACTTCCGGCGTTTTCCGAGGATAGGGGATTTCCGCGCGCTCCTGAGGCTTCTTCTGGAGCTCCATTTGGGTGTGGGATGGTATCTGTGAGTGAGAAGAAACGTGCTGACTATGTGAGGAGTGCTGGGGGGCAAGGGAGTGTTGGCTGTACGGGTCGCCGCGCCCGTAGTGGACAACCGAGCCTAGGTTGTCATGGTGATGGAGATGGGAGTGCACTTGTTCAGCACTGCCTCTCCCTCCACTGCTTCTGCTGCTTCCAACAGACCTCTCGTTTCTTTGCTGCTGTTGCTGCTGCGGGTGGTGGTGTTGCTGATGCTGCTGCTGTTTCTTCAGTGACATCTCCAGCTGGTTGTCAAGCCCCGAGATGGACCCTCCGGACCCTGCATTTCCTACTCCGGCAGTGGATGTGGCACTGTGGGTACGTATGACACTCTGGGGGTGGTACCTCTCCTCAGAGGTCTTACCCATGTCATAGCTCAGCCCTTTGCCTGAGTCAGTAGTTGGGGGCACTGACTGCGGCTGAGGCTGAGTTTGCTGGGACGCCTGCTGGGGTGCTTGTTGAGGGTGGTGATGAGAAGCCTGGGGAGCAGGACTTGCTTGGGCTTGCAGCAAGTGCTGAATCAAGAACTCATCATCGTCATCCACCTCCTCCTGGGTTCTCTGAGAGCCCACTCCTAGCATGGAAGTGTCTGCCTTTGTTTTAGCAGAGGTGGAGTGATAGGACTGAGCTTGGGAGCTGGGGCCTCTGGTGTCGGGGTATCCCTGTGGGGAGGCTAGGAAAGTAGGGGAGAGAACTGAGGAGATATATTTATTTGAGCCTGCACCCCCTGGAGATTGTGTGGGGCAGGTGGGCACTGGAGAGTGCAACCCTGGACGGATAATGCCTGAGTTGCCTGATGGTGAGGGGCTAGAGTCTGGAATATGATAGGACCCTCCACCACTACCTCCTCCACCCCTCTCACTGGCCATACTATTTCCTGCTCCGCCTCCTGAGCCTGAGTTCCCACTACCTGTGCCACTGCTGCTTCCTCCTCCAGATGCTCCACTACCTGATGAGCCACTAGATCTTAAAAGGGCAGGAGAGTGACCTGGGGCTCCATAGCCTAGTGATGGGCTTCCAGCTCCACCCAGCGAAGATGGAAGTGACCCATAAGCAGAGTCAGCGCCATATATATCAGTGGAGTATGATTGGCTTCGCCCTCCTAAACTCCCATAGCCTTTCCCAGCAGTACCTGAGCTCAGGTCTTGGGCTTGTGGTGAACTGAAGCCTCCATAGGACTGAGCCAGGTGGGAGGTTGGTGGTTGATTAGGGGAATATGACTGTGTCTGTTGTTGGGGTGGAGTCTGGCCAGTAAGAGCTGAGGTGGGGGTCTTCACTGGTGGCACAGGAGAGCCATAGCCTGAGAGGCAAGATTTGGGGAGAGACTGGGGTGCTGAGGTGGAGGTGGCAGGCGGCTGCTGTTGCTGAGGGGCCGGGGGTGGCGGAGCTGGCTGAGGGGGTGGCTGTTGCCTGGATGGTGCTGCACTGGAGCTGGAGGTGGGGATGGAGTTGGAAGGATGAGCACCAGAAGTGGCAGAAGAAGAAGACGAGGACGAGGAGGTAGAGGAAGCAGAGGGAGGTGTGTGAGGAGTTCTTGAGGATGAAGCTGAACTGGCAGAGGAGTAGCCACTGCTAGAGCTGCTTTTGGTACCTTTCCCAGCAGAGGATGAAGACGAGGAGGAGGAGGAAGAGGAGTAGGGAGGTTGGATGATTGGCCGATACTGCTCGGTGCGAGAAGTGGGTTTGTGGTCAGATGAAGGGCTCTGGTCACCCAGTGGGCTGCAAGAAAGGCCTGCATGTCTGTGGTGGGTGGCTATTTGCTGATACCCCGCCCCTCCACAGCTGAGGTAGTGCTGGAGGGAGTGGGCAGCAGAGGACGAGAGCTGGGACTGAGCTGGCGTGGGCCGCTGGTAGTGCTTGATAACACTGTCCTGCCGGGGAACGGCCCGTTCCTGAGCCGAATTGGACTGAGACTGGGATTGAGGCTGGGGCTGGGTTGAGGAAAACACTGACGCATTATACAGCTGGGAGGACTGGTCCTGGAGCTGTGATGACAGCAGATTGAACTGGTGGGACTGCAGATGCCTGGCAGACGATGCCTGGGCAGATGTGGCTCCTGTTGGATCCTGGCTGCCTCTGTAGGCAGCTGCAGCAGCACCCTGCGAGGACAGGAGTCTATCAAAACCCAGGCTAGACTGGGAAGGAGCCTTGATGTGTAGTAGGGGGTCATGTGGGGAGAGCAAGCCATTGGATGTGGGACTAAACGTGGGTGTGTCCTGGAGGGAGAGGGAGGCAGCGGGGAAGGAACGGCTGGAGAAGGATGCTGGATGCTGATAGGCTGAGAGAGCTGAGGAGGAAGGGAAGGAGCCAGAGCCAGGAAGGGCTCCAGAGATGAACAGTTCAGGAGGAGCAGGCGTGTGCATCGCTGTTAGGAAAAGGAAGACATATTGCAAAATTACTCAGTATCCGTGCAGCTAGTCTTTAAATTAAGAAATGATTAAGTATTCAGGAGTAAGACCAGTAAAACTGCTTCGTAAATCTTGAACATGTTCACATGGCAACACCGTCAGAATAATAATGCAGCCAAACATTGGGAGGTTCTTTAAATGTCATGTTGACTGTGGGGCCTGTTTGAATGTCAACACGAGAGGGAAGATCTAACACAACCCCACCTGTCTGCCAGGATGGTGTGCGGAACTGGGAAAGGAGGGAGGAGGCAGAGGGCGGAGGCTGGGGACCCCGGGACTCCAGGGCTGAAATCAGATTCATGACGGAGGCGTCGGGAGCAGAGGGGCTGGCATGGTGCAGGCCAGTGTCAAAGAGCCCTGACAGACCTTTGGGAAAGAAAGACAGAACCATGGAAATGCATTAAGAATGCAAATCAAAACATCTATAACAGAGAAATGTATGAATTTATGCCTAGATTTAACCTTGTCTAAAATATATACACAATCTGCTGTCATACAATGAATCTGAATCAAGAAATACAAGAAGTACCTAATTAAATTTTAAGTACATCAGCCTCAGTTGCTCAATATAACCTTCAAGACACTGGCAAAACTGCATGAGAATGAATGTTGTGACTGCCAGTTCTTTTTTTTCTTTGACATCTAGCTCCAGCTCAATTTTGGTATAATGTGCACATTTTTCAATGACAATAATCTTCCGGAGCCTACATGGAGAGACACTATAATTCATTGCTGGGGCCCCTTATGGTGGTTACATGGAAGGTATGACATTTATCTCACCCAAACTCCGTCCAGCTGCTCCCCAAGCTCCGCCTTGGCCAGAGCTCCCTGGGTGGTGATTGGTGGCATAGCCCTGCAGAGGGTGTGGGGTGGCGTAGGCTTGTCGGTGAAGGAGCTCAGACTCAGGGTGGGATGATCTGGAACTCCCATATACAAGACTGGGGAAGAAGGGGAGTGAGGGATTGTGAAGTGTCATTAATTTCAGGGTTCATTAGCATAAACCTAATCTATTCCCAAAATGAGACCCTTGAGAAAAGAGTCACTTTTAAAATCATTTTTTATAAGGTTTGAGTAAATTGTTCGTAAATTGAAAATCCATGCATCACATTTATTTGTTTGATCTCAATAAGAAACTTCCTAACTACATGTGAAAACCAAAATGTATAGTTGAAGAAGAGAAAAAAGGGTCACTTTTCTGATAAATACTCAATAAGAATCAGTAACAGAATTACAAACTTGGTTATTATACCAAAGTGTATTACAGAGATTGCAAATCTGTCAAAGCAGCAATAAAAGTGTCATGCAAAAATAATGGGATAGTTCATTTGTAATTATAATGAGGTCTCAAGACTCAATCATTATATAGTTTGAAAATTTACAGACTAAATAAGGTTCTTGTTTCAAAGTTAAAGTTTAGCCAGTTACAGAAGTGTGCTTTGCAAAACATAGATAAAATGCGTTGATGTCTGGCCGGCAAGGAAACATGTTAGCATTTGTGCTGCTGGTAGCACCACCTAGCAGCAATGCACAGCAGCTATGGGGAGAAATGCAGAGACTAGGCCCAAAATGCAAGGCCAGTGTTTTACGGGGTAAATAGACCACGAGTTGAGTGATGTGCAGATTTGGGCAGAAGTGAAAAATACCGTTTGCTGAATCCATAAGACAGACAAACGGCTCCTATTTGTCAGCGACAACTGATTATGTTGATCTGGCTAACAGCTGGATGGTGCAGGTCGACGCAAATGCATGCTAAGTTGCATGCAAACACCAGCAAGTAGCTAGGTTTGTTTAGCCAAATATCGCTCCCCACAGTGGCACGGTAGCTTTCAAATAGGAGCAGGCGGCCAACTCCGGGTCAAAACATCACAAATGTGCAGCTCAACGGGCAGCAGTGATGCTTGCGTGCACAGGCCTCAAGTCACTTCCATGCAACACAACGCTAGCTTGCAGGCTAACATAAAGCTAAAGAGACAGGGCTATGTTGCACAGCCCCAGACAATTTTCATCATCATCATCATCTTCTGATTTCACCCTGGTATTGTTATTAAGCGCATATGTATATGTTTTATTGTTGTTTTAGCCAAAGAGGAAATTACACGTGTGATGCAGTGTGAATATGACACAATTTCATTATGCAAATTTACATAAACCATAGAAAACCCACCACCAATTATCTAGATCACGATAAGGCATTTTGAATCTCAGTTCTGGGACTATGGTATCTACACCCCACTATTTGATATGTATTCCCTCTTTTCTTTGCAGGGTAACGTTGTTTGATGAAATGCATGTTCCCGGTTAGTATGTATCAGTTCTTCTTGTTGATGTCTGTCAGGGGGGCTGCTGTGAAGGGGCTTTGCTGCGTCTGCACTCCTCGCAGTTTCCCCATCAATCCAGTGAATTTATCTATCAGGGTCTGTGTCCAGGCCTGCACACAGGGAACAATAATTCCTATGGATGCTCCAGACATACCCCCCTCCCCACCACCACAACCACCACCTCCACTACCCCCCTCAACACACCAACCCCCTACCTCCACCCCGCCAGGTCTACCTAAAACCCACGTCTGTCAATCACCCTCAATTCATATCCCCAACCTTTCCTTTCTCCACCCCGCCCACCCCCACGACACGCTCGCTGCTCCATTCGTGTTTATAATATTATTACTATGCAACTGTTTGGATGACAATGCACTACACATCATGGCAGGGCATGGCACTATTTATGAAGCCAGTGGCGATAATTTGTTTACATGGGTCACACACCGTGCCCTGCAAAGTACCACTGATGCATGCACATTGTCTGGATCCAATGCATACCTTGCTTTTGCCGATCTCTCGTAACTCCATCCTGCTCCTGCGCCCAAATCACCAAATCCTGTTCCCGGGTAATTTCTATCCATTTATGTTGTTGTACAATGTGTGCGATGAGGACGAAAGCAACGACAACGTCGCAGAGCAGATTTCGGAAAAAAATCCAGTCTTTCCTTTTCTCCGTTTCAGGCTATTTTTCCCGGTTTCATAAGCAAGTCCTCAAGAGTGGAAAACAGCATATTGAAAGAGAAATGGAGGGGAGGAGGAGAAAGCTGGATGAAAAAAGAGGGGGGTCTGCGGGGTTATAATCCAACCACCTCCAAAAAAAGACAGTCTTTCTCCTTTTCCTTCGCTTTTCACGTTTATCATTTCCACGAATGGAGATTTAGTCCAAAATCAGTCACGGTCATGATGAAGATGCGGCGGATTTGGCCGGTGATGGACGAATTGCTGATAAACATTTGATTTGAATGCGTCCTTTTTCACCGTCTCTCCTCCCCTTTCTTTAGGCTAGTTTTTGCTACGCTGCTAGCGCTATAAAGGATTGCAATCGACAGGCCACGTTGGTAGCAACCATTCCCCACAGACGAGCAAAGAAATCCCCAATTTCAAAAACCTTTTCTTTTTTTTTCTTTGCATGCAAATCGTTCCCACCCCCCTCCGGAGCAGGGATGTGGGCTAGCAGCAGATGCTAGCTGTCAGTAACGACGCATCAAAATAAAACAGGGCTGCTTTTATTTCCCCAAATTCTCGCTCCCCGTATTTCTGCTTTCTTTGGCCATTCAAGTAAAAGCGACGACGAGTTTGCCCGCGCCGGGAACAAATAACAGCCAAGAGTACGGAAAACAGCGCAAAAACCGAACGAGGAAGTGTAAAGAAAAGCAGGCCGCGTTTTAATATTTTTTACTCATTTTCCTCCGGAGACGCCATTTTTGAAGGCGGCTGGCCGCTGTCCGTCCTCCCTCTCCCCCTCTCTGTCTCACCGCTGAGACTCATTCAGTGTCTGCGGTGACCTCCATTCACCGGCCCTCAGTCTGCCAGCCAGTCCCGCATGCTTTTCCAGATTTTCACCGTATTGTTAGGCTAATTATTACTCCAGACGGCATTTTACACGTGTGTTACCCCAAAAATAGACAGCGGTTTGTCCTGAACGTCGAATTGGCTGAGACGCATTCAGGTGCAAAAAAAATATTTCCAGTAATAACCAGGTTTACACAGGCCTTCCGCAGCCACTTTGCAAATTCACATCCAAATTGTGCAGCCTGAAAGTGAGACACAGTTGTTATTTCCTGCCTCCAATCAGATGCTTCATTAATTATATACTGTGCAGTTTGTGTGTAATCTGCAGCCTGCCAATATGATGTACTTTCTCCCAGAAATGTACCAAAATGGAAGACACCAAGGCCTGTCTAAGGCCCTTTTTAATAGCTTATTTTATTATTTGGAGAACCTGTATGCCAGAGCCCATATGCACTTAATTTGCACGCCAGCAGATGGCACTCTGGTTTCTATGGTCATGATGGAGGAGGAGGGATCACAGAGCTGAGGCAGAGAGATGGTTTGCTCTTGTTCATATTTCACATATTTGGTGTGCAACACTAGGATCTGATCAGGGCTCTCTTGGACATGGTCACTGGTGTAAAAATATAATCTTGTCAGTATCTCCAATTGCACACATCCACTCAGATGAGGCACTAAAGGTGTTAAAAGACGTGAAGATACATTGACTGGTTACTATTGCTGAATGTACTTGATTCCTTTTGTTTACAGTTAATAGGAACGCACACACTCTACAGTCCTATTTGTCCTTTTTTCATCAATGTGTGTGGAGGAGAGTTTGTGGCCCTCTTGTGGTGGATTTAAAATCTGCAACTACGACTCACTGAACACTTTGCTAACCTGGTTTGACTCATGCACTTTTTAAATCATATGTGCAAAACAACTCACTTTTATCCAACATGCACAGTGGATACACCTTGTTCCAGTTATTTATCCTGTGTAATAATGAATGAGCTATAACTAAGGTGATGTAGGTATCACATTTTGTTTTTTTTCATTCTGCTAAATGTTGATTAAATACAGGCTATATATTATGATGTGTAGAATTATAAAACATTTCATATTAAAATCTCATTTTTTGTTTGTTTTACTGTCCACACACACACACCATGTGGTTACATGAATGACAAACAGCTGACATCACAATATTGTGATGGGCGTCAATGGTATGATTCATTTATTTGCTGTAAAACCATGCATTTGAATGAACACGCAGACCTGCTCTGCAAAGGTCACATGCTGAGAACGTATGACTGTGGGAAAGAAGTGACTCACTGTTGAGTAAACCCTTAAGATTATTTAAAAAAAATATGTATAAAAACATTATGTTTCTCAAATATACATGGATGAAACTACACAATCTGGTCAGGATGAGTTCAAAATAAGAAACAAATGTGAGTTCCTGCAGGGATTAACATCACTAATGCTGCCCCCATCTGCTTTTATTTTTATCTTTAGAAGCATCGAAATTCTAGATTATTTCCAGAATATTAGTTGCATCTTTTCTGATGGCATGCCTGATGCTAATTCAATGTTTTATTGGTTAAACAAATGCCACAGCTCTCAGCTCAACCTCTTAAGCCAACAACGGCATAAAACAAAATCAGGCTCCCTGGTCTCTTTTCAGGAAAAAGCCCTGTGCCAGCTCCCCTGTAGTGAGTATTTTAGATTCATTATGAGGTCCTTGTAATGCATAATGGTTGACTCAAAAGGTCAGTCATCTGCATATTCATTAGTAGGACAGCAAAACAAAAGACAGGAATGAAGGCATTTTAAGAATACATCAACTATACAGCTTAATGAACATGAATAAACACTGAGGGAAATGGACAACAACACAAAACTCACTTAAACATAGCAATAAATAAAATCCATGCATATTATTTCCAGATTCTCTGATTCCTTGACTTCCTCCTTTCTACAGCTTATCACACACAGTCAGTGTCATGCTTCCTCCCTCCCTCCCTGTACCGTCTTTCTCTCCATCTCTGTAACCAATCTGTAAGCATACTTGACTGCAGCTCTTGCAGCAGCACGATTCCACAAACTCCAGCTCTCCTCTGTCAAAATGCCAGATTCCAATGACGCTGTGCCAGCATCATGCCAAGTTATCAGAGAGGACGTTGACAAATGGTGAGTTCTGCCAATAATGATATATCATTGAAGGTGCCGAAACTGGCATTTACAAATACACATATATTCAAACTTGTAAAATGATTAATTACATTTTCTCTAACCCACACGGTAGTTTTGAGTGAGTGTGCTTGCCTGTACAGAGTGTCTTTGTATAACTTTGTGCCCTCAAGGACTACTCATTAACTATGTTTGGGTGTCAGTCGCTTTCCATTACATCCCTTTGTCATTCTCAGTCATCACTTATTGAGTTCAGTGGATGACTTCCAATGTATTCATATCAACTCATCTGGGCTCCACTTGTAAGAGCGCCTGTGGGCCGATCATTAACTCTAATTGGACTTAATGCAGAATATTTGTTTGCAACTTTCACGTGTCTGTGTACTAACTATGAATGTCTTGAGGAGCATAAATAGACCTAAGGTTTAAAATAGACCCCTACATGTATGACCTATCGCAGAGGACCGGCACATTCCAGTCCGCTGGTTCATGTTACGCACTTGCACTCAAGAAGCCGCGGACATTTGGTGTGTGTTTGTCCACGTGCAGCGGTGATTAGTGTTTGTGGAGCTGCTGTACAGATTACTCACTCGCGGTCTCATACTTCGCCGAGTGCAGATAAAAGCAGCTGTGGAGGTTTGAGTTGAAATACATTACTACCAGCCGACACTGTAATAATCCCTTTGATGCACATGTGGTCTAAATTTAGAGATATTCTTTATGCGAACTAAGTGGTATAACTTCCATTGTCTTCACATTTAAATCATGTCATTTCCACTTTTTGAACAGAAACTCTGCTATAAACCAAAGCCCATAACCCATCTGGATGTGTGGAGAGTGAAAGTGTTTTATCAGTCTGGCTTTGTGTTTCAGTGTCAGAGAGAAGGGAGTGGAAAACTGTAAAGATCTGATTGATGCCTTCCAGGCCTGTATAAAAACCCTGTCTGAAGGATCCTGAAACTTCTTAATAAAATGTAAGTTCACACAAATGACTGCAAACTGCAACCTTTGTTTTTCCCTGCTGAGCAACCAAAATATCAGCCTCTCAGTGCTACGAAACAGAAAGCTGGTGCTGATCAAACAGTCGCTGGCAAACAGGCAAAGACATTATGTCAAAACTTTATCAATCTGATTTGAAATGATGAGTCTATACACACATGATCGGTTGATTTGATTATTTTTGAATTGTGCTGCTTCTGTTTTTTTTCTTGACCTTTTGTTACATCACTTTACTAATTTCCCTGGCAGATAACCAAGAAAGCCATCAGTGACTTCATTAGGAGATAAAAGCCGAGGCTTATGAGGACAATTTGAACTCAAATTAAAAGGGGAAACAGAAAAATTAAAGGAGAAACTGGAAAATTGTGTGACATACAATAAGGCTTTGAGCATTTATATTGATCTTCATTGCTCGGAGCTTCACTTCAACTCCAACATAAGTCTTTCAATTAATTATTTTGTATTTTCGATAGGGGCAATGCATGATAATGAACAATAGTGCAGAATACATGGTGCACTCATGCCAAATTGTAGTAAAAATGCTCATGCAAATACATGATCCCTTGGGTGGTTGTTTTACATAATGCTATGGACTGTTTGTTGTGATGTAAATGAACATTTAATGCCACACTGTATATTGTATCATATTGTATTTGCATGATTTTAATCACATCACTTTGTCACTCGCCCTCAGTTATTTTTGCCTCATAACTTTTTCTGTCACTGATTTTTTTTTTGTTTGTTTAATCACAGCCTCACTTTATCATAGTCCTTCACTTCCTCGTCCTTTCTTATTGCACTGGACTGAACCATCTCAAAAACTGAAGAGGGGGTGATGATACAGAGCTTCGGACACTTTGTGCATCTGTGAATCTTTCTTTTACATAGGTTATAATTACATTGTGGACTATACTGTTACTCTGCTTATCCGTGCACTGTAAATTTTTACTACGCACAAAATGCTCAATACAATAAATATCACTACATGCTCTACATTGATTTTTTAGTTATTATTCAGCATTTTTTTTTATTGTGCTTGATTTATTAGATGTACTGGCTGTTGGATCCTCTCCACGGGCCAAGCATAGGCCTCTTCAGGAGTAGTTGCTCTTAATGGAATTAAGACGAGTTAAGTAATCTCTGCTTAATCCTCACATTAGTACCTGCACCGAGCTGTTTAATGTCAGTTTTCCAGTCTGAGCTCTGGTATGAGTGTGGGGATGTGCAAAGGACCTGGAAAAGAAAAGGAAATGGTAATCACAACAAGATGTGTGTTACTGAATGAACTGCATATTTCTAAAGTGGTGACTGATCCTGATGCTCACAGTACGAAGGAGATGTCGTAGGTAGCAGACATTCATTTGTGAAAGAAAACTAAGGCATACAGTGTCTTTGCAGGTTTATGGATAAACCTGAGTTCATTCTAACCTCAAGACAGGTTTTGTCCTACTTTTCCTCCCCAAGCTTCTCTTGTTTGACTCCCTTGTTGCTTTCAATCATTTATTCCAAATACTGTTTGTAAGGAAACCAAGCACAGTATGATTTTTCTTTACAGTGTACGCTCTTAAACGTTTATTTCCTCTTACAGTAAAAAAAAAGAGGAACATTTCCAACTGTACCGTGTCACTCAGAGCACTGACGCAGGCCTATTCATTTCCATTGCACTGGAGTCATTTTGAACTCAGAGGACAAACCAGAGAGTAGAATAGTAGAATGAATATCTTTTCCGATCTATTTCTGCTCCATGTTTGGAGACAAATCCTTCTGGCTCTGTGCAAATCAACCAGCTCGGCACAGATGAAGATGGGCTTTGGGGAATTATCCACCCACACACAACATTTCAAATTGTGATTTTAGGGATTTTTCAAGGTAACGACTTTACAGATGATACTTCTAAATGTCCTACTTACATTTTGTTTTGTTTTTATATGTACTAATTAACTATCTATTCTTACTTGTCTGTCTGACACTGCACCCAACATTTCAGTTTCTCATTCCTCTCCAAAAGACGAGGTGTGAGAGGTGAGGCTCACATTTCATCTGGCTTTTTAAAGGGTTCTGTCGCAGCCATCGTACATTTTTATCATTTATTACAGCTGTACTTTTGTTACGGTGACAAGTTGCCAAGGACAATTCTACATCGGCCTATGAAATGAACACACACTACAAGAAGCTAACTGAGTATTAGTCAGCTGTTTGAATGTTGCATTAATGCCACTGCTTTCCTACATTTTAGGGGGAAATAATTAACTTTTTGCTCAACAACATTTATCTGAAACGTGGCTAATAATGATAATAGTGACTATTTTATAAAACATGGTGCATCCTTATAGATCAAACCAGAAAAATAGTTTATTACAATTAACAAATCCATAATAATACTCTATGAATAAAATCGATGTTAATATTTTTTTTGTACTTCTACTTGAGTTAAGTGATAATGAATACAAGACTTTTACGTATGTGGCTGGAACCTTGTGTAAAACTACAAACACACAGAAGACCTTAAAAAGTGCAACTAGGTTGCTAATTATGCACAGAGTATTATAACTGTCTTGCATGGTATTATTCTCTCATCATTAGAAATCTCTACAGTAAAACTGTATTGATGTTATATCTGGAGCTGAGGTGGAGCTCTTTTTTTTATTATATTCTTGGGAGTAATTTAATCTGTAAGAGTTCATTTTAATATTCTGTATGTGAATTGTGACTCTGAGTAGTAGCCTTATAATAACAAATAAATGGCTTAGTGCATAAGAAGAACTGTGCTACAGTAAAGACAGTAAAGTAATAGTTGCTCCCAAACACTGCTAATATAGTGGAAATTGCCGTTCAGATCCAATCTGCACGTCACTAATTTCTCTGTGGTACACATACACGTTGTGCATGATCACACGTTCATACAAGATTAAATTGAAAACTAATCACCACCTATGGGACAACTATGGGTGATTGTGAGAGGCCAGAGCCGCGCCAGAGCAGCCCGGCGTCCCATCCACCCGCCGCCCTCTGGCGATGTTTACAAAATGTCTTTCATAATAATAAAAAGTACCGGGAGGTGTCCGCAGCAGCTCACGGGGCCCACAGTGTGGCCGGTGCTGAGGTGAATGCAGAGATAAGCGTATTTTGTGGAAGATGATCAGGAGGGGGAGGAGGAGGGCGGGGGAGGAGGAGGAGGAGGAGAGGCAGGCGAGAGGAGAGAGGATGGAGAGGGAGTGGGACCCGGATGCTGATGCGAGTGAGACGAAGGAAGGAAGAGGGGAGAGAAAATATCGATTTACGGCAAGAAAACCGAAGGGAGTATATTACAAGGGGGCCTTTACCCTGCGTGAACTATAATCAGAAGTGAGGAGGGGGAATAAGGCAGTCGATAATAGTGCGGGCTGATCTGCGGATCTGTGTTTTTTTTTTTTCACCTGTGTATCCGCCGGTGAGGGAGGAGGACACGCCAAAGGAGAGACGAGAAGATGCTGTGATCCGCTACTTGCAGTGATGTAGAGAGGGAGAGACGGGGGGAGAGACAGGGAGGGGGAGGACTACGCTACGCTAAAGATGGTTGTTTTGCTAGAAATGCGCGTTTCACCTCGACATATTGTGAGAATGTGGCGGCCGGCCGATGAATCTTACCGTTTGGCGATGCCCAGAAACTTCAGGAGGTGTCGGTTTTTTTGACAGGCGGCGCGGGGCGAGACGGCCGTTGGTCAAGGCGTTGAGGCTAACTCAAGCTAGCCTCGCTGCTGTGTGGGAGAGCGGCGGCGAGGCTAAAATAGCATGTTGTTGCACCTGTAAAATAGGCCCGACAGAGAGAATAAAATTGATATAATTCCCCGGGCTAACGACCACTTGACGTTTTTGACGTTTTGTTGCAAAACTGAACCACCAAATGACAATAACCTTAGCACCAGACGCGAAAAAACCTGCTTGTTTTAAGGCTGTGTAATGTCAACGTTACTCTGCGATAATTTTCTTACTAACCGTCACATATAGTTAGCGTCATACATATAGCAAGGTGCAAACTATACGAATAAGCTAATGTACAAAGGTAAAAGCCGTTAGTTTTCCTACCTTGTCATGGTTATCTTTATGGTTGTCGTCTGTATTTAACGCTTTAAACAACCTAGCAACTTATTCTCATCTCAGTTTCTCTGCTTAAGTCTATCACTAGCAAGCTGTTTATGTTAAATATCAATGTTATACATGTTTACCGTGCTTCAGAGCAGACAGGCAAAGATATAAAGCTGCGTTTATTAACCAGGTATAGATGAAGAATGATCATTTATCATCCAGATGTTGTGAATCAGCACCTGCTCGTATTTTTTTCTTCTCATGTTCACCCAGTAACTTCAGAGTAGCAGCGCTATCACTGAAATAAAAGCTAGTCTTTACTCTAAGTTGAGCACCATCTTGTATCTTACAGTAAGCTGTATAATATCAAAGTAATTGCAATAATCACAGTGCAGTAGTAGTAGTTGTAGTAGTAGTTGTAGTAGTAGTAGTAGTAGTGTGTTAGCCTCCAGTCAGAGCAGTATGAGTAAGGAACTGTCTTTAAGTCAGTCAGCTCAATATGTTGGGCCCTATCGACTGGAAAAAACACTGGGGAAGGGACAGACAGGTGAGTACAACACATTTCCTTCATGTTTTGAAATGATAATAGTTTTCTTAAATGTCTCAAATGACTTCAAACTGCTATTTGATGTAGAATTGAATATGGCAGATGAGGGGTCTGTCTGTTTCTCCACGCCTTCTGGTCTCTTATTTTTTCCTCGCTCGCACTTGTCTTTCAGGGCTGGTCAAGCTGGGGGTCCATTGTATCACGGGTCAGAAGGTAGCGATCAAAATAGTCAACAGAGAGAAGCTGTCTGAGTCAGTCTTGATGAAGGTATAGTATGACACTATCAAGGCTGTTACTCACACTGACAATAACAATGCTAATTTTGTCTATGGCAAATTCTGTTTTGCTGTATACACGTTGCTCTGTATTTGCTATATTTAACTTCTGTATTAATGTATTAACATCAGCTCTGTTGCTTCAAAAATGACACTGACCAGCTCCTGTCCTCTGCTTCAGCATCTTCACCTCTTTCTCCTTCCTCTTCTTTGTATCCGTCTCTAACCAGGTTGAAAGGGAGATTGCCATTCTGAAACTGATTGAGCATCCGCATGTGTTGAAGCTGCATGATGTTTACGAGAATAACAAATATCTGTGAGTTCCCTTTGCACTCAGAGGAGCCCCCTAATTGGGCTCACTGCAGTTTACATCCTGTTTTTTCTTGTTGAATACTGAACTCTGGAGTGGGGAGGGTATAAATATTACTTAAAGAACTATATTAGTCTACTCTCATCACTGTAATTCTCACTTTTCATGCATTTCATACAATTATACCAAAAAAGGTTTTGATCTATCTTGAGGGAAATACTTGAAACAGCTGCTGGAGTAGATAGAGAAGGTGGCTGATAGTGAGTAAACAATAAAAGATAAATTACAGTCTCAATATTGCAATCCTGTAACATCATTTTCCCCTTTGTCCTCCTGAACGCTTGAGATCACACTATTCTCTCTGTATGCAGGTACCTGGTGTTGGAGCATGTATCAGGAGGAGAGCTGTTTGACTACCTGGTGAAGAAGGGCCGACTGACTCCGAAAGAGGCCAGGAAGTTCTTCAGGCAGATCATCTCTGCTTTGGATTTCTGCCACAGTCATTCAATCTGGTTGGTTTTTGCATTCGAATGCCTTTGGTCTGAAGAGAAGAAATTATTTTGCTCTGCTGCCTTTGATTCTTAGCCCTCTCCTCAGACATCTAAGAATTGATACAAAGGTTGTGGCAGAACAAGTCAGAAGTTCCTAGTTCCTTAGTCAGTCGTTTCAAAAATAAATCTTCAGAAGACTACTTCTTTTCCCTCACTGTCTTGATCTTTGTAGACCCTTCAAATTCTTTCATTTTTTTCATTTATTTCTGCCAAACAGACTTTTTATATCAAGAAATCAATGAGCATCAGCCAATATTAAAATCCCCTTTTTCTTAAAGTTTCTGTTGTGTTTGTGCAGTCACAGAGACCTGAAGCCTGAGAACTTGCTACTGGATGAGAAAAACAACATCCGCATTGCTGACTTTGGCATGGCCTCCCTACAGGTGGGAGACAGTCTGTTAGAGACCAGCTGTGGGTGAGTACCAGCGCTGAGCCTCTTATAGGACCTGAGACGTAACAAAACAAAAAGTGCACTAATTACTGTGCATATACACAGAATGCCACTCACATGTTATATTATCATATTGCATTAATTTTACCAATATTATTATCCAGAATTGTAAGAATTGCAGTAATGTTGCCTTTTTCTTTTTCATTTCAGATCACCACATTATGCGTGTCCTGAAGTTATTCGGGTGAGAGTCAAAATTAGCAAATGTCATTGATAAGTTTTTAATTTAGGAGCAAACACATATGTAGCTACAAAGCTCCATGAGCTAAAACAAAAACATTAACTGTCTGAACATTTGGACTGTTAGGTTCAAAGATGAGTAAATCCATAAGATCAATAAGCCTTAAAGGAAACATAGCTTGTGTTTTTAAGAAGGCTTATCTGTGGTAATCTTGAGGGCACTCAGTATACAGTACAAGTAGATTATCCACTTCTATCAATGTAAAGATGGTTTCCCTGTGTTTTGGACTGAGATTGACTAAGTGCTGGATTAAAACGGATTACAGTGTTTCTTTTAGCGGAGAATTCTTTTCAGAGATGAAAGATTGTATAGACTTTGATGAGTCTGAAATCAGATGAAATTATCTCAGAGGATTTAATCGATTAACGCTCATTTGTGTTTTCATGTAGTAAGTGGTGAATGAATTGATGGGGATTCTGTGTTTTGCAGGGGGAGAAATATGACGGGCGGAGAGCAGATGTGTGGAGCTGTGGGGTCATCCTATTTGCTCTCTTGGTGGTGAGCCTTTTTACTCTTGTTTTTACAATACAGTATGGTTCCTTTTTTTACATACCCGCATGATGTGTGTTTGCAGCTCGTACTCAAGCTTATTTTCTCACATCTGTTTTTCTGTTCTCCCCTCTTTCCTCTTCTCCTGTAGGGTGCCCTGCCTTTTGACCATGACAATTTACGCCAGCTCCTGGAGAAGGTAAAGAGTGGGGTGTTCCACATGCCCCACTTCATCCCCCAGACTGCCAGTCGCTGCTGAAGGGCATGATTGAGGTCAACCCTGAGAAGAGGCTCACGGTACGAGACTGTGCTCACACACGGGGGGTTTGCTAGATTTCGACTACAGAGTTGCATTTAGATCAAGTGATTGCATCATCAGTGTGTTTAAGGTGCAACCATGCCAGGATTTTATGTATTTTATTTATATTTATATATGTGTATGTTAATCTCAGGTGTCAAGGAAGATTTTGGGAACAAATTAACATTTCTTCCGCAATCTGATTTTCTGTTACATTCTCCAAAACAACTAATATTGCAAAGATGTAATTTCTCATTTGAATACAAAATCTCAAAAACTGGTGAGGTATCTTTTATGCCTGTGAAAAGATCTGGAGCGAAGTGTTTACACAGCATAGCTTTGTGGCCATCTGGCTGTTAACAGACTGTAGTAGCTAATGGCCCCATCTGCCCTGTCACCCCTTACAGCTAGAGGCCATCCAGAAACACGCCTGGTATCAGTGAGTATACATTCACGACTATTGAATGAAAGATTTGGTTTTAAGTGATGTTGCGTCATATTTGTTTACATGCATTACAATCCGTCATTCATGTGTGCTTCATTATGCGCTCCGTGTGCCTGTGGCTCCCAGGGGTGGTCGTAATGAGCCGTGTCCTGAGCAGCCTCCTCCCAGGCGAGTGTGTGTGAGGCGAATCTTGTCCCTGACTGAGCTGGACCCAGATGTGTTGGACAGCATGCATTCGCTGGGTTGTTTCCGGGACCGAGTCAAGCTCACACGTGACTTGCAATGTGAAGAGTAAGCGTTTTTGGGTTGTTTTTTTTTTTTTCAACTCCAAACATGCCTGTCTTTCTGAGAGCCTTACTGACTGGGAAAAAAAACATCTGTGTCGCATGGCGCAATTTACACAGAACTCCCTCACTTGTTGTTGAGGTTATGGTATATTATGATCCAAAAAATTACATTGTATCAGTGTTATCTAAAGTGTTTGTCTGCCTAGTTTACATTTTAGGAATAACAGAAATTAAAAAAATCCGTCCACAGATCTCACAGTGTCAATAACATAAATGTCAGGGATGTTGGACTGGGTTGTGTACAGGAGTCACTTTTATTCTGGCTGCTCAGTAATGCACTGAATGAGTGTCAGCATCTGATTTTTATTGACCACTGTGTATTGTGGACATTTCAAGTGTTGTGTGAAAGCAGAGACGGGGTTCACTTTTTTAACCTCTGGTTTTAAAGCTTGCAAGATGGTGGAGGAACTTGAAGTTGTATCCAAATTTAGGGACCAGATCCTCCAGAAGATAAGACCTGTGACAGCATCCTGGCCAAAAAATATCGCCTCCTTGTCAGCTTTAAAGTAAAAAACAAAAGGGTTTATCACAAGGATAAAGGGATAAAGATGAATTTGTGCTCGGAAAAGTCTATGTTTGTCCTCTTGTAAAGATATATTGAGTCTGTACCCAGCTAGCATAGTGTGAGAGAGTGTATGTATGTGGCCATTTTGAGGTGCATGGGCGATAACACTGTTCAAGCATTGCTTTTCGTTCATAAATGTAACATCTTCTCTTACAAGTGTCTTTCTGTGCTTGTTTTTCTCCCTCAGAGAAAACCAGGAGAAAATGATCTATTACCTACTGCTGGACAGGAAAGAGCGCTACCCCAGCTATGAGGATGAGGACTTGCCTCCGCGCAATGACGTAGGTCAGTCATTAGGGGGCAGGAGGAAGCTGCTTTTCTCAGCCTTCACATTCAGAGAAGCAATCTGGAGTGTGTGTCTGTAGGTCTGGTGCCTTACACAGGTACTCATTACCTCTGCCAAGTAATTTTAGGTTCTTTCTTTTAATGAAATAACTTTCACTGCTAGGTTAGTCATCAGTCTGTGATCTCAACCATTAGCAGTAAAACATGGAAGAGTATGGAAGACAGACCAGAGTATGGAAGCCTGTGTCCTCTTTGTTTCGGAAAATAATGTTAAATGCAAATTTGTGCAGTATTTTACCAACAGTAAGTCTTTTGTCATTTGCAATGCTCATACCAGACGTTGCTGGACATCTGCAGAATTTCTCTATGGGACGAAACAGGGAGAGGGCAGCCATTCTGCCTGTGTAAAAGAAGCTAAGTTTATCACAGTCACAGATGGCGCAGTGAGCGAAAGGCCTGTGGAAAAAAAAAAAAAAACACTTTCGGCACGATCATACTCTGCAAAAGAGAAATACACAGTGACGGAGTGACAACGGGGGGAGGGATGGTAAAGATGCGGTGTCATCTCTTACAAACTGAAACAAGTCATCTCATTGATGTGGTTTTATTTCTTTATGACAGTTACTTAACATATATAAAGGTGACAGACAATGTGTCTTGAGCTTCAGACTTCTTGGTTGATGTTCTTAAATCCTGTAACAACTTTATGGTGCTGCTCCTCAGCAGACCCTCCACGAAAGCGTGTCGACTCTCCTATGCTGACACGCCACGGACGCTGCCGCCCCGAGAGGAAAAGCCTGGAGGTGCTGAGCGTTACTGAACAGGGGTCTCCCACTCCGCCTCGCAGGGCCCTGGACACAGCTGCACACAGCCAGAGGTACGCTAGATCATGTTTACACACAAGAAGTACACACAATTTAAAGGTCCCACACTGCGAATGCATTCAGTGTCATAGTTGTACTTTATTTTTATGACCGTGTTTTGACCTTGTCTCTTTGTCAGGTCTCGCTCAGTCAGTGGAGCCTCCACTGGCCTCTCCTCCAGCCCTCTCAGCAGTCCCAGGGTAAGGGCCTGCTGGCCAACTCTTAATAGACTCTACACACTGCTGCTGCTTTGGTTATTTTCACTATCCTTGAACACGATACAAGCATGCATTATAAAGTGTTTAATTTCCAAAATAAACTGTCTACTCTAACATAGCAGCTCTACTGTTGATGCCTCGGTGCTCATCTTGTGCACTGCAGTGTTTTCTATGTGTTCCTAGCATTTCTATGGTGACCCAGAGTGTTTGTTTGGACAGTATAGTCAGTTGGGTCTGGTCACATTGTCTAGCCAATAATTTAGTACAGTACTATCACTTCAAGATAAACTGAGTTTTAACAATATTCCACTTAGCATTAATTCTTCAACACTTTAAAATAAGTAATGTTAAGATAATTGTTATCTTTTTTGGATAATTAAAGCCATAAGACTAAATTGTATGAACATGTAATTTTGAATGTTTTACAAATAATTTTATTGTAACCTACTTATATCCGTATGCTGTGCTAACAATCGCATCATTTTTGCCAATATCAGCTGGCCCTGCTATAGGAAAACTCTAACCGCACTTCACAGCCCTCTGAGATCTCCATTAACCAAGCTGCTCCGTCATTTTTGCACATCATCACAGTAACAGTCCCTCAGATTAAATCCGACAGGAGGTTTGCGTGGCATTGGTCTTCTGTCTTCATATCACTTCTCTTCCTCACCATGCATGGACTAGTACGAACGAACACAGAAACTTTAAATCACATTTTTATGCTGATTATTATAAAGTTACAGTAACTCCTTCACTGTCCTCTGTCTCCACATTTTTAACCACAACTGTCTCTCTCTCTCATCTGAGATATAAATGGCACATATAAAAGACTAAAGGCCTGGAGTCATAGATTTTGTAGTCATCTCTGGTGTTATTGCATTAGACACTTTCACTGCTCACAAGTTGCACTCTTTAATCATGAAGCATGATATTCATTTCCATCCTTTCTCCATGTTCCATCCCCTCTCTTTCTTGTTTTCCATCTCTCCCACCCCCCACGAACCCACTCCCCAGTCCTATCAAAGCCCCGTCTTCACTTTCAGCCAATCAGATGTCACCTCTGCCACCGCTACCCCCCTCACAAAGGAGCCCAAACAGGGAAGCGCCAGTACTCCTCGCTCAGCACGGGCTCATGACAAGCCCAAAGCTCCCCCCAACCCAAAGACCCAGACCCTGCCCACCAAGGGACCTGCCGACCGACCCCATCTGCAGCCCATCAAATCCCTGCCTCTGCACAACCCATCCTCCCGCTCACCCTCCCCTTCTCCGCTCCTGTCACCCATCCCCCGTTTCTTCTTCCCTTCGTCCTCTGTCCTAAAGTCAGTGACTAAGAGCTTCTACCCAAACTCTGCCCACTCTGTGCCGCAGGTCACTCCCCAGGGCTCTCCGTTGCCCACACCCTTGGGCACCCCTGTCCACCACCCTCACCACCCCTCCTCCACCCCGCCCTCCTCTTCCTCGTCCTCGTCCTCCTCGCGGGCGGAGGGAGGGGGAGGGGTGGGCTCGCTGTCGCTGACCCCGCCCTCCAGCCCCGGAGGGGGAAGCGGCATGGCGGCCAGCAGCTCTGCCCACTGGAGGACTCGCCTCAATTCTTTCAAGAACAACCTGCTGGGCTCGCCCCGATTCCATCGTCGCAAACTGCAAGGTGAGCTCTGCATGTATTCTACATCACACTAATTGACTATATCTCTGTATTTTCTCCCAGCTTCAAGTTAAAGCTCTAATATTGTGCAACAACTTCAATTGTAACTCATTTGTCTGTGTAGTTCCTACATCAGAAGACATGTCCAGTCTAACACCAGAATCCAGCCCTGAGTAAGTCACAGTCCTTGTATTCTCTGAATGAAACATTGTCTGTTGGATGTTGGATGTGCTCACTCTATATTATTTTGTCTGGCTCTCAGGCTGGCTAAGAAGTCATGGTTTGGAAACTTCATTGGCTTGGAGAAAGAGGAGCAGATCTTTGTGGTCATCAGAGACAAACCTCTGAGTTCCGTCAAAGCCGACATCGTGCACGCCTTCCTGTCTGTGAGTATCTGATGTGGTCTCTCACTATCACAGCATGTTTGCAGAACGCATGGCTCTCACTGGCAAGTGTAAGGTATTCACACGCACCGTCATACTGCTCTCATTACTCTCATTATTTCACTTTTCTCTTTATTTCAATCTTGCTCACTCGTGGCACGTTGATGGCTCACTTTGCTTTCACCAATGGCTCACTCTTTCTCTCTTCTCCTCACCCTCGCCCTTTGTCTCCCTATACTCACGTTGGCCCCCCGCACCTCTCCCGCCTCGTAAGTCTGTCGGTCTCTCTGCTTCTTCTCTGTCTCCCCACCACACAGATCCCGTCGCTCAGTCACAGCGTCCTCTCCCAGACCAGCTTCCGGGCCGAGTACAAGTCCTCCGGCGGCCCTTCCGTCTTCCAGAAGCCCGTCAAGTTCCAGGTGGACATTGCCTTCTCAGAAGGCGAGAGGGACCGGGACAGGGAGAGGACCGAGAGGGAGAGCAGGAGGGAGACGGGAATCTACAGCGTGACGTTCACCCTCATATCAGGCAAGTGCAGTGGACGCTGAATCCCTTCAACTAGAAACTGGAGTAAACCTGGCAGAAAATAAAGTTTAGTTGTACTATTCATTAAACACAACAAAGTATGGATTGAAAATATCACAGTGTTGGTTTTGACTGCCACAAATGTCATCCTTTTTGGAATGATACTTTGCCATCGTTAGATGTGTTTGCTTTGACTCATCCTCAGGTCCAAGTCGCAGGTTCAGACGAGTGGTGGAAACAATTCAAGCTCAGCTTCTCAGTTCCCATGATCAGCCCATGGTGCAAGCCCTATCTGGTGAGATTGCTTACACACACTGGAGTAAAATTGTCTTTTAAAGATGGGGACATTTTTTTTATGTGTCTCTAAGAATACTTATTTCTTTTCTCTTGAATTGTCTTTCATGTAACGTTAAATAACCATCTGACCATTTATTCTTTTCTAGTGCTGGAAACTGGAAAGTATTAGTATTTACAGAAGGATAGTGTTGACTAGTGTCCAAAACCAGTGTACAGTATCTATAACCACATGAGTGTTCAGCTCTCTGTCTCTGTGTGTGTTTGTGTTTGATCCAAGTGATTTTTGATTTATTTCAAGCTGCAGTTTGGGTGGAATTAGATTGATTTCCTATTGCTATGTGCTTGATGTCATTTTATGTAAGAAGAACAGGTTGTTTTATGTTGTAACAATATTTTTTTGTCCTGAATCCCATCTTTGATAGCGGCCAAAGGAGCAGCAGCAGCTGCCACCTCGATTACAAAACTAATGACTTGTGAACAGAAAGGAAAACAACGGTGCTAATTTCTCAGGCTCTGCCACTGAGTTCTTTAGAGGCTGTAGAATGTGTGCGTTAAGAGTGACTTTCCTGTCCTCTTCTCCTGATCCCTTCCCAGATGAGAAGAACGGCCGGCCCCATGGGACCCCCACCCGCCAAAACTCGAGGCGCTCCGAGGGTGGGGGCGACAGGTGCGAGTGGGGCGACCGAACAGATGGCGGAGGCATAGGAGGCAGCGGGGGAGTTCTGCAGCGCAGAGGCTCGGCGAAAGAGAGAACCCGACTGCTGTCCTCCAATGGAACCCAGTCCCAACCGTAGGATAGAAAGTGAGACCATGCAGCAGGATGCCTGAACTACACCAGAAAGAAGACAGTATAACTTCATCTCCAACTATCCCTGCAAGCCATGAGCTACTCCTATTCTTCCTTGACTAAGTTATCGAAGGTGCTTGACCATAGCAAGGATTGAGCCTTTTCCCCCATTCATGCTTTTTTTTTTTTCCCAACTCTCAACACTCTCTTGATCTTTTGGATCACCAGGATTCCTACCCTTAAACGAGAAAGAAGTATTAGGGAGTCACCCTTTAATGAAAAAAATAATATGTGAATGAGCAGTTTGGTATCCATCATAGATACAGCTTCACAGATCAAACTAGGAATTTTGAAGTGCTAATGTGCATGCCAGTTAGCAAATCAGCCTGCTAAAGGATGCTGACATGATCAGATAGACTAGTCTACCATATCATTGTAATACAGTATCTGACACCAAAAAGAAATAATAGTCTTGTGATGGTTCTCAAGATTACTCTTAAAATTAACCAGTGCACTCATATCACTATCAAGCAACCACGCAATTACCAATCCATACTGAAAGACATATAGATGTATCTCAGAAGATGAACCCTAGAGTTTGCAACCTGCTACCACTAAAGTGAGTGCTGGCGAGTCGAACAAAAGGTCCTGACTTTTCTCAGGAGAAACGACATCCTGGATTCCCGGCGGTGTCTTCTCCTGAGGTAACGAAAAAACCAACAAAGTAAGCTAAGTAAGTGAATGTGAAAAAAAATATTTTTTTATTTACTTTTTATTTATGTTTACATGTTTCTTTTGAAGATGTCAGTAGCACAGTGATAGCAGTATAGACAGTAACTGAAAACACTCTGCAGTGTTAGGAAGTGGAAGCTGAACCAGTTGCTTTTTTTGGCAGGCATTTGTTTCAAGTTCAATGTTTTGATTCTTTTGTATTTTCTTTTTACTCAGAGACAATATGAAACAATGCATCTAAGATTTTTGCATTGGACCCCTGTTGCTCTGAAGAAAAGTATTTTTGATTTGAACAGAAATATGAACATTACTATATGAAGAAAAAAACAAAACAAAACAAAAAAAAAAACTATGCGTGAATAGCTCCATGAACCTCATCACAGCTGTTTGTGCCCAGATTGAATGAGAAGAACATTCCTGACCCGTGGGTCAAACAGAAGCCACCTTTCTTGTTGAGCTTGTCTCCTATTGCCATAGTATTCACGTACTGACTCAGAACAAAGTAAAAGGAAAAGAAATGGGGAAAAAAAACACACGCACACACTCAAAGGAAAAATATTCATCAATGGACATTTTCACAATGCCGGACTTTTAAAGGCTTGCAATGTCATTTCCTTGTCGAACGGGACTTCAGAATGGGAAGCAAGCGAAAGAGTCTCCTTACCCCCCATTGCTCCTCACTTCAGTGTTCACCAATGAGCCAAGTAGTCCATCACTGCACTCACACGCTCATCACCGAGAGTCGCACCATTCGGCAAACAGACGTAGCAGCTCGTATTACTCCAGTACTCTATCAGACTAGTCGATGTTCATCACCAGTCTTCCATACAGCACAATATGCAACAAAGGTGCAGAATGTTTTCAGAGAGATACACAGTGCTACAGTTGATTCTTTTAACTGTGTTTTTTCTTTTTGTATGTGTCCGCTTATCTACTCTTATTTATTTATTTATTTATTTACTTACTTGTATTTATTTATTTGGTCACGTGGTTGTTTATGTCATGTTTTTGTTTACAAAAATATATGAAGAGCCTGTTTCAAGAAACCTGTTTTGTTTGAGTTGAGCATCATCCTCTTTTTTTTTGTTTTTGTTTCTCTCATCGCTTCTTTCCATGCAAAGGAACGACTTTGATAGCAGTACTGACGACGACTGCCACTTCTCCAGTGATCTTTGTTTATAGCTTGCATCTCTTTTATCATGCTTTATCTCTGGTAACTGGAAGGTGTGTGTCTGTGTGTGTGTGTGTGTGTGTGTGTGTGTGTGTGTGTGAGACACGAGGTTGATGGCTGACTGAGAGTGAGCTGATGAATTATGGGCTGAGTAGGTACGGAGATTTCGACTGACCCAAGAATATTAGATTAATTAACATTGCCAAACCCTAACAGGCATGTAATTTTCCTCTCACGCATCGAATGCTTGCTAATTTGCTTCATCTCTTGCTTTTATGCCTTGTCCCTTCAACCTGTCTGTCTGCCTCTTTTCCTGTTGTGTAGCCATTGTCACAAGAGAAACTGTATGAAGTCGTTTGCCTCACTGTCCGCACACACTTTATGATTGCTCACCATCATCAGTTTCATCTGTTGCATCACCACATCACCTTCACTTTCATTGGCCCAACTCTGGCTAAGATTGTAAACTATTCTCCATTCATAAGGGTCAGTAGAATAAGGTGTTTAAAAAAAGAAATGTCTGTATCATAATTTAAATATAAAAAGTGCACTATTATAACTATTGCCTGTGATAAAAAGAACAATTATGATTGAATTGATGGTCAAAATAAAGAGAGATCCACCTTATTGTTATGGTTACAATAATAAACCCTAAATTCATGTGTGTGTGTATTTAGTTTCTGGGCTAAAATGGTGTTTTGCATGGCTGTTTCTTTTTACCCTGCACTAATGCTGAGACAGTTATGGTACAAAACCGTTTCATCCGGATGCAAAAATAATTTGTATTATATGCTGTAACATCAAATAATGTGAAAATGACACAAACGTAAAAAGTTCCTATTCTCAAAGAGGATTTAGGTGGTCTTTGAGAAATTTAATTTTCAGTCCAGCAGATGGGATTATTGCATCCTTATCAGAAACCCGAACCGCTGATGAAGACCATGAAAGTGGATGAAAAATCTTGTAAGTGGGTGAAAGATTTCATTTTTATTATCATTGTTGTTTTAATCATCAAAATATCAAATATTAACAAGGAACAGTCATCAGTATTTCTTTTTTCATGTCGCTGTTGAAAAAAGCCGCGATATGCCATTTGTTAATTAATTACTACAAAAAACATGTTTTCCCAGAGGTTATTTACATTGGTATTCATACTCCCTCCGTACCTTAAATGTAGCATCTCAAGGATCTGAGAATGAGGTGCCTTTGATTTATTACAAGATTTCCGATAGTCCCTGAAAGCACCATTAGCTCCATCCAGCCGAGTCTGTGTGGTGGTTCAGTCGCGAGAGGAGGAGAGGAGAGAGGAGAGGAGGGCCGACAGGGAAGCAGCACTCACCGGCCGCTGGTCGACGTCAGAAGTTCACAGTCGGTTCCTGCTTCTCTCTCTGGATTCTCGACATTTCTCCTCCTCGCTAACCACAACAGGTATGACAACGCGTTTCTGACAAATGTTTCAGCGCAGATACAAACAGTCGCATCTTACCATGAACGTTAAAAAGCCGTACCAGCGGACGTTTGTGTACAGCTAACTACATAATGGGCTGGGCGCTCGGCTAGCAGCACTAGCAGCGGCAGCAGCGGCAGCAGCAGCTAACGTTAATTTTCAAACCTAGTGCAGTTAAAACGTCAACTACCGCTAACATCTGCTCCCTGCCTTTCCACAGCTGTAGCATATAAGCTAACGGTGGAGCGAGGCTAACAGATATCATAATGAATATACAACGCAGATACCTAAGTATGAAAATCAGGTAAACATTACAGTTACAATTGCTTGATCAAATATTATGCGTGACCAAAGAGGGCGTTGTTTGGACTACCAAGATATAAATTATAGTTAGCATGGTCATCATAACCAGTTTTTCCTCAAATTTGTTTGGTCTTGGTTTAGAGGACTGGTATGTTAACACAACTGTTATTTGCTTTGATTGTTGACTTGTTTTGAAAATCGTCCCTTAGGCCCCTTATGCTAGTGTTTACACATGAACTACTTCCAGTTAGAAGTTTTCTGCTTGTGAAACACTGAAACGTGCTGAGCTCTGCACAACCCTTCCTCATAAAAACTTCAGTTAAGTTGATATGTTGTTACATGTGTTAAAAATATCCACACAGTCTTCTCTCTACAGAAGAGAAATTGTAAACTTGGCCTCTTTGGGTTTACAAGTGCACACACCAGTACATTCCTTCACTGCAGGAGAAGGGGGGGGGGGCACATCCCCCACCATAGTTACAGGGTTTTTCATTACACCAAACAACAGCTTAGCAAAACCTGAAGCGAGGTAAAGTTTGATGAAGGAAAGTTAGATTATGAGAGTGATTCCTGTCAGCGTGGATTATGTCACCTTCAGTAATGGCCAATGAGCAACAGGGAGTGAGAGCACCAGGGAGTGCCTTACTGTACAACAGGCCCTTAATGCTGTGAGTAAAATCAAACAACTTTAAGCTACAGTGTGTGACTAGAGAGGACACTATCACCACACTGGAACTGGGTGAATAATAGTATCTGATTTGAGCTGGAGACATACTTTTGACTGTTTCCTGAGTAGAGCGAGTGAACCTTGTTTAGGTCTGCAAATGTGGTATGAATGACTTTGTTGACTAAAACAATATTTGGCATTCAAGTAAAATCAGCTTTATTTGAGAGCGATGGGAGCATGTCCATAGAAGCAGGCAGATAACCTTGGCTGATATCACTGGTTATCAGTTGTTCAGTTTTGTGTTTGTGATGGATTAAGAGATTTAAAAAAAAAAAAAAAAAAAAACTTAAAATAATAAGTTTACCTTTTACCTTTTAACTGTGTGTTTGAAATTATGCAATTGCTTCTACTACAGTGTTGTTATCACAATGTGACCTTCTCTCATTTGTTGTTGGCAGACTGGCAGGAAACATTAGTAAAGATAAGTGGTGATAAGGCAGGGCGTACTAACACTGCTAACAAAACTGTTGCTGTGTGTCTGTCCGTTAGGTCCACTAACAAACCATTGGTTCTTGCAGGGCAAAAGGACAGAAAACAAATATTAACTCTTGAACAGTGCAGGCAACTTTTCTCCTCATTCCAAAACATTTCTTATGTTAAACTGTAACAGCTCTGAACAGCCTTAACTACCCATAGTCATAGCCATTCCCCTTGTTTATGACTATATATGTGCGTAGCTTATTTAAAAAATATAATTTTTAAGCTTTGTAGAAAACAGCTGTGAAAACACAAGTGCTAATTGAATTGGGAATTGAAGTTGCATAGATGCTAAAGATTAATACACCGTCAGTGCAGATTAAGCCATGAAAACATTTATTCCAGTCAAAGGGATATTGGTAATAAAAGCTAGCAGGAGCAGCATCTCCTTAGGCTGCTCCTTCAGTGTGCATGTGTGCTGTGCTGAACTGAGCAGGTGTGTTGGCACTGAAAGAAAGAGGCTGAAATGTACTGCTGTTAGTCCTTGGCATAGGCATGACTGTACCTGCCAGATCTGACCTAAAGAGTGGAACCTCCCTGGGTCCCGGGATCATGAGGGAAATGTATATATGTGTAAGAGAGAGCGAGTGTGTGTTTGTGTGTGTTGGCCATTTTTAGACACACTAAAAGAGCAGATGTACCCTCCACAGGGATGCAGTCCAGTGTCAGAGTGACTAAACCTCGGGGCATTATCCATAGCCTATTTGTGGAGGAAAATCAATTCCCTTTGTGAAGAGAAGCAGTGATTGCCTTAAACAAAAAAAAAAAAAAAAAAAAAGCCCAATCACATCAGTAGCTAGTCAGCGCTTTCCCATCAAACTCCATCAATTTCAAGCTGACTTTGCATTTGAAAGGACTCATGAATAATATGAGCTCCACTTAAAAAATGCTCATGCATTTGATGGATATGTTTTGCCAGGCATACACGGCACAAATTTCGTAATTCATCATCAGTTTGATGAATCATCTCTGAGTCCCCTCACAGCACTTGCTTCCACCTTAAGGGCTCAGTTTCCCGTCAGCTGCTGCACCTGAGTTCCCTGTATTTATTGTGTTCACAAAACATAAGGCTGCTGCTGTCGGCCATTTACGTTGTTTCTTTCTTGTTGGCGGCTTGTATGGAATTCTTGTTGTCATTTCATTGAGTTGGTCATTTCATGGTGTAAATAGTTTATTTTTGTTACAGAAATACTGTTCATTAGTTTGGTTGTATATTAGCTATGTACAATCATACAGTATTAATCTATTTATGCGGGGAGGTAACTGATGTTCTTGTGTTTAATGTGTTTGAGATTTGACACGCTGAGTTTCATTTAGGACGCTCCACGACATGCTCTAAGAAAGCTTCTCTTTCTCCTCTTGTTTCCTCTGTTTCCCATTCAGACCCTCTGATTGTAAACAGCAATCATGGCGGAGGCCCACCAAGCAGTGGCCTTCCAGTTCACAGTCACCCCAGAGGGTATCGATCTGCAGCTGTCCCACCAGGCCCTCACTGAGATCTACCTCTCTGGGGTGCGCTCCTGGAAGAAGCGAATCATCAGACTGAAGGTATCTGAGACTCTTCTGTCACACCTGGATGTTTGTTCATGCGTACACTTCATCTGCATCTTTAACCGTGTGTAATAACCACAGCCATGCTTACAGTCTTCTTCCTCTGCATCAGGAATTATATTTTCCATCTGTCCATTCTTATGTCCCACTCTAGTATCTGTGATATGTAAGTGAAGCCTTGAAGGATTTTTTTTTTCTTTTCAAATTTTGCACAGACACTCACTTGGACATCAGCATGACCTGATTACATTTCAGTCATCAAAGGTAAAGGTCATGTTGATGTCACAAAACATGGCTTTGACCTCTTGGATGTGACCTCTCAAGACCTACTTGAGGGAATTTCTTCAGAATTGCCACAGACTCTCCCTGAGGGGATTTCATTACATTCACTTGGAGTCAAGAATTAACTTGAATTTTGGGGGTCAGAGGTCAAGATCATTGCGATTTCACCAACATGTTTTTGTCCACAACTCAAACTGAAAAAAACAACAACATTAATTTATTAGATAAAATATTGATGTACTGTGATGACATTTTATAATGTTTACTTATTCACCTGTAACTCTGGAACAGAAGATGAGTGTGTGACCACATTTCCGACATCTTGGCTTGATGACAGACACATACAATCACGTGGTGGTAATTCTAGTTATTACTGCCTTGCTGTCCAACGGCATGTCAGCACTTGCCCGTGTATCAGAGCTAAATGTTGAGGAATCCTTCAAACACAGTGTTTTGTTGGCTTGTCCTTATTGTGGTTTTAACATTTTTGTTCATTATCTGCTCATTTTTCAGGTTTCTTGCGTTTTAGTCTGTAGGCGGTGAGTGCTAAAAGCAGAGATTGTAACTTTAACAAACTAACACAGAAAAATCTATTTATAGGTTCTTTGTCCCTTACAAATAACATACAAATCATAGGATAAATAAAATGAACCTGGGATATTCATGAGGTGCTTGAACATCACCGAAGTACTGACACTGACAGATTTTTAGTTATTTTCTTAAATTGTTAAATTGTAGTTTTTTAACGGTGAGCTTTCAGTTACTGTCATTTCTCTGTCCTGTCTGAGTCTTAATTTGAAATGTTGTGTTTTAGTCTTTTTGTTTTGTAAAACCCTCGTCAAAAAAGGCAGCTGAAGCTCTTTGTTGTCATAATATGTGGACTTCATTATTCAATCAATAATGGATGCCACATACAGTGACCCTGGGCATCATGCTTCATGTCTTTGTTTGATTCTCTCTGTCATCATCATTAATTTTTCAGAAGCAGTGTAAATAAGAATTAAAAAGCCTTAAGGTAACAGTTAATTACCAGTAAGTTGATATGTCAATCGGGTTAACGTCTGACAAACAGAATAAAGCTTTAGAATGACAGTTATTATCTTTGTTTAATCATAGCTGGATGATCCGTGTGTGTGTCAATGTGCTGATTCTAAATGGGAAGAAAGGGAATTTAAAGTTGGTCTCTCTCCTCTGACATCAACAGAACAGTGTGATAACGGGGGTATATCCTGCCAGCCCCTCCTCCTGGCTTTTTGTGGTCATAGCAATCCTGGCTACTATGTACACTCGCTCCGACCCCTCCATGGGCCTCATAGCCAAGATACAGGAGCACCTACCAGTCAGGTAACACATCTCCTGGCCCGCTGAAGTGCTAAAAGTTAATGATGAATCTTTTGGCTGCTCAGACTCTCTCTATCTCTCTCTCTCTCACTCAAACTATAATATATATAATACTGTACACATACTGTACAATACTGTACTGTATACACACATATAGTTTTAGTGTACCGTTAGAGTATGCTCTGGACAAATACATTAGAGATTTCCTTGCTTGATATACACAGTTGTGAAACAGCTGGCTCTTCTACTCATTAAAAAAAGTTGGTTTCCTTTCTTTCCCTTCATTTTGGTATTTATTCCTCTCACTGTTTTTTTTTCATTCTTCTCCTTTCTCCTCCATTCCCAGCCAGTCAATGAGTACCCAGTGCCAGGCAGTGGTATCGGCGGTGCTCTTTAGCACCATGCTATGGCTCTTGCTCATCTTCACCATGCGCCTGTGTCTCAAGCAGCTCCTCTCCTACCACCGCTGGATGTTTGAGCAGCACGGCAAGATGTCCAACACCACCAAAGTCTGGGTGGTCAGTGCATCAAATTAATTTTGTAGTTTGTTTTATCTTGTTTTTTTAAGAGTAGGAAAATAGATTTTATGCATACATATATATATGTGTGTATATGCTTTTGTGTCTGCCAGGCGCTGGTGCGGATCTTTTCTGGCAGAAAGCCTCTACTCTACAGCTACCAGGGCTCGCTGCCAAACCTTCCTGTGCCCACCATCAAGGACACAGTCAAGAGGGTGAGATGTCACATGAAGCTGATGAAATGGCACCACACTGATCGCTGACCATAAAAAAGGATGGATCACTTCCTCAAGTTCATCATTTTCTTATTTCTTACTTTCTTCTTCCTTGTCTTATCTGCCTGCAAG
The DNA here is from genome assembly GCA_021432705.1 of Caranx ignobilis. Taxonomy (NCBI): domain Eukaryota; kingdom Metazoa; phylum Chordata; class Actinopteri; order Carangiformes; family Carangidae; genus Caranx; species Caranx ignobilis. The sequence continues at coordinate 10,005,490 of MU269988.1, forward strand.
CTAGCTGGGAAATGTATAAAAATGCACGATGCAGTAGCTTCCCTTCTAAATTGAGATATATTTGACAGATGAGAGGAGATGGAACAGAGAAGAGATTTAATATTACATCAACAGAGTTGGAGCAGTTGTTATATTCTGTTGGTTATTTCGTGTCTAATGATGTTTATTGATATTGTATTCTGTATTGTGGTTCTTGTTTAGTACTTGGAATCTGTCCGTCCACTGATGGATGATGCGCAGTACGAACGTATGACCAAGCTGGCTGCAGAGTTTGAGAGCAGCCTCGGTAACCGCCTGCAGTGGTACCTCAAACTCAAAGCTCTCTGGGCATCCAACTATGTAAGTGGTCGACCTCTTAGCAGTGCTCTTGTTAACCCTGGCCCCCCTAAACGTCACTTAAATATCCAATGCAAAGCAGTCCGAAGGAAATTTAAAATTCCATTAACAATGCATGTCTTTGTGAGGTTCTGTGGTTTGAATTATTCATCCTATCCGAATATGTAAGTGACGTGACTGCCACTTGACTGCGATATTAGCTTTCTCTCAAAGATTTGTGTGCCTCCACCCTGGTGACGACTGGAGCTGCAGGCACGATGTTTTCAGGTTGTCCATCTCATGTAGCTTTATACAAATTGAACATGGCTACATGCGGACCAATCAGAAGGCAGTTACAAGTAGAGCAATTAGAGTAAGGCTGTATTTATTACCTTGAAGGAATTTATTCAAATTTCGTACAAATTTTCATTTGGACTCAAGGATGATGACTCAATGACCTTTTTTGTAGTCCTTGATTTATTTTAACTTTTCGTACATTAATGCACTCAGGAATTATGACAAAGCTTTACACAGATGGTTGTTATTTTTATATGACACTTTATTAACAGGTTACCAGTAATTACAGCGAGGGAATAACACAATTTTTCATGTGTTTTAGGTTAGTGACTGGTGGGAGGAATACGTCTACCTACGGGGACGAAGCCCAATCATGGTCAACAGTAACTACTATGGCATGGTATGAAAACCTCTCTGTATTTGTCCTCTTCAGAAGTTTCCTGTTGACATGGTGCAGTCCTCTCTTTGCACTGACTTACCATTTGGTGTGAGGAAAAAATAGCTGATCTGATTGTGTGTTTATGAAGTAAATATTTGAAAAGCATAATCTCTTGGTTTGATATCATTTGCACCCCCCCCCCCCCCCGGCCTCTTGTCTCTGTGTGTTTCTCTCCTCCAGGACTTCTTGTATGTGACACCCACACCCATCCAGGCAGCCAGAGCAGGAAACAGCATTCACGCATTCTTCATGTACCGTCGCAAACTCAACAAAGAAGAGATTAAACCTGTGAGTTCAGCCACCAGTCTTCCCCAGTTGCTCCATATACATGGAGACATTCATTATTCATGTCTCTTTGCCATGGCAACAGAAGACTTGTTAATCAAATCCTGAGACATTAGGATCTTTCTTTGTGGAGTGGCAGAATGTTTTGTTCATGGTTAATGTATATTACAACAGAAATATGAGACCATCAGGATGCATTTTGATTGTGTTTTGACTGTGTGAGTAACGTCCATCCATCACTGTTTGTGTGTCTCTGTTGTTTATAGTAGATAGCATGTGTGTCTTCATACATTTATTTAGTTTATGTGAAGACATATCCCTCATGTTCTCATACCATGCTCATCTCTCACCCCTTCCTTTTGTACCCTTTTCAACTCTCTTTGATTTCTCTATCTTTTCTTTTAAAAATGCCTCCCTCTTTTTGTTTGACTCTACATTTCCCACTGCTGTCCCCTGTCCCTCTCCCTGTGCCTTTGCTTTCGTCTTCTCCTCTATGTTTCCCAGAGTCGTATACCAGGCACTGTCATTCCTCTGTGTGCAGCTCAGTGTGAGAGGATATTCAACACCACACGCACTCCTGGAGAGGAGACCGGTAAACAGACTGACATGTGCACACACTGTGGCAACATGACGCGTGTTTCTCACAGTGCTGATATATGATACATGATATTGCCAGATCATGAGCAGCCAACTTCCATGAGGATGGCTGCACTGGATTTATAGTGAGTGATGCTAACACATCACTGCTTCAGAGATGATGAGGCATACTGAAGGTGTCTGAACCCTCTGGAGTTAAAGCGTGGGATATAAAATTGTGTGTATATGAGTAAGTGTGTGTGGTCTACTAAAGCAAGGTGTCTGCAATTCACTGAGTCAGAATATGTCTGCCGTACAGCCCATCCTGTCATCTCTCATCCGTCTCATCTTGCCTTCTGGTCTCATCTCAGGTCTGTCTGGGAAGGTTCTGTCTCTAACTAATGTCTATTTTCTTCTGCCCACACATTTTTGTTTTCTCTTTTCTTTCTTCTCCCTGGTTTCCTTTTATTTTATCCCAACTCCTTTTTTTTCTCCCTGTTATCCCTTTGTTTCCTCTCTTCCTTTCTTGTCCATACTTTGTTCTTGTATTGGTCTATCCTGCTTTATCCTGCTCAGTGGTTGTTGAGGTCTGCAGTCCCTTGCTGTTCCTATCAGTTTGAGCGGATGTTTGACACTTGTCGAATTCCTGGGACACTAACAGGTAGTATTTATATTTTTGCACAACTGGCCCAAACCCAGTTTTAGATTTCTGAATGTCCAAACAATGTAAATGTTTGACACATCGTTAGTGTGTGTAATTAACATTTAATAATTTGATATATCTCTGTCTCATATACAGTAAATGTTCTTTGTCCATTGTGTTAATTATCCACCATCTTAATGGTCACCCAACCAGTCATTTCAGATCAGAAAACACAATTAAAAGAGACCAGCTGCATTCTTGGTTTCAGTTCTGCTGCTCTGCATGCCTTCTATAGTTTGTTATTACTCCTCTATTTCCTAAACAGGCCTTAAGCTTTCACTTGTCCGGGTTGTACAGTGTAGACTAGGATACTGCTCATGTGGATTCAGTACAGTCAAATGTATGTCACTGTGTCAAGGGTGTAAATGTGGTTCACAGGTTTGTTGTCTTCTTAAGATGATTGATAGAGTGGAGTGAGACACAGGCAACATCCCTCCCCTCTCACTTCACATAACTCTCATCCACTTCCTTCTGGCAGCAGTGTGTCAGGATCTTAAAATATTTTGGGCTTCTACCTGTGTGGTTGGCATTGTGCTTGCTGTTACCCAGTGGAAAATGATGAAGGAGTGTTCCCATTTTATAGTAATTCTTATATTCACACATTTTATATGGGAGCTACCTATTGCAAACAAAAAAGTGTTCTGTTTGCATTGTTAATGCGAAACTTGTTTCTGTTACACCAGTTTATGTCTCAAGGACATTTTGCAGAGTCAGTTGCATTGTGCATCCCATCCAAAACTCAGTTAAGTGTAAGATTAGATATAGATAAATTAGCTGAACATGAGAAATTCCAGAAATCCAGTCCACTAGCACAGACAAAATGTTGAGGTTTTCAGTGAAACACAAACTACGTCTAAATCTCTAAATTTAATGTATCATCTTTGTCTTTGTCAGCATCTCACCTCTAACTTGCAGAAATTCACACTAAATTTGGGCTTATGACAATATAACAAAGTATTTACTTTGCTCTCTGCCTTTTTCTCTTGTTCTTTTATATCTAAAGACACTGTGCAACACTGGCAGGACAGTGACTACATAGTGGTATACCACAGGGGTCGCTACTTCCGTCTGAGGGTGTACCAGGCAGGCAGACTCCTGTCACCCAGGGAGATTGAATTCCAGATTCAGAGGATCCTCGATGACCCTTCACCTCCATCCAAAGGAGAGGCCAAACTTGGGGCCCTGACAGCTGGAGACAGGTCAGCATGACAAGCCTCCAGCGTCTAAATTACATTTATCACAGAGGATGCTACAACCTTAATGCAATGTTGAGACTTTTACTTTCACATGTTTCCCAGAATCCCATGGGCCAAAGCCAGGGCGAAGTATTTTAGCAGCGGGATCAATAAACGCTCTCTGGACTGCATTGAGAGAGCCGCCTTCTTTGTGACCCTTGATGACGACGAGCAGGGCATGATGGGAGATGATCCCGCAGCCAGTTTAGATCGCTATGCCAAGTCCTTGTTGCATGGGAAATGTTATGACAGGTAATTTCACTCTGATAACTGATAACTGCCTTGTGAACTGTTTCAGTAACTTGTTTTTCCTGTCGCAGTATGTAGTTGAAATGCTGGAATTTCCTGCTCAGTGTTCAGTCATTATGGTTGTCATGCAGGTGGTTTGACAAGTCCTTCTCAGTTGTTTACTACAAGAATGGAAAGAATGGCATTAATGCAGAGCACTCCTGGGCTGATGCGCCAGTGTTAGCACATCTGTGGGAGGTAAGGAAAATGAAAGAGAAGCAGGTCGCCCACTGTAGTTACAGAAGCCTTGATAAGATGATGTCACTGTAACTTGTGTGTTTTCAGTACACTTTGGCCACTGACAGTTTCCAGCTGGGTTACAATGCAGAGGGTCACTGCAAAGGAGATGTGGATTCATCACTACCACGGCCACAGAAACTGAACTGGGAAATCCCTCCCGAAGTTAGTCATCCATTCACACATCATCTTTTACATTTAACTTCTCTCCTCAAGCTATTCACTGTAATGATGTTTACACTAAACTGTAAATACTCTTTTTGTATCCTATTTATATTCAGCCTAAAAATTGAATTGAAATGGTCTCATTTAGATGATTCTTAAAAAATAAAACAAAGTAACAAGCAAACAATTTCATTTTGTTGATTTTGTTTCTTACTGCAGCACAACAAGCTGCTGATATCACTACAGATATAGCAGCAAGCAACATTATCATCATTAATATTATCTCCACTGAATGTGTGCAGCACAGTTTCAGTTTATTTAACTGACAGGCATTGTAGTTGGTTATGTCACTGACAGTTGTTCATTTTGGATGGCAGAGGCGTCCCAGTGTTGATACATAATATAATACCCTCAAATTCATGTGACAGGCAAGAATGCGTGGTAAAATCTGGCTCATATGAAAGTATGACTTTTATTGTTATTATTTTTAAGCCAGACCACAGTGTTAACTGTCTGGATATGTGTGTCTCAGTGTGAAGAGCAGATCTCGCAGTCGCTGGCAGTGGCCCAGGCTCTGGCCGATGACGTGGACTTCCACGTTTTCTCCTTCAGAGACTTTGGCAAAGGAAAGGTCAAGAAGTGTCGAGTCAGTCCAGATGCCTTCATTCAAATGGCTCTTCAGCTGGCCTACTACAGGGTGAGGCTATCTCTGAATTAGATTTGTAAATATTTGTAAATACTTGTAGACTGCACACATCACAACAGCAAGGACTATTTTTAATTTTTCATTTAGACATTAGTCCTCTCATTTGAGTTTTTCTGTTTTGTGTTTCAGGACCGGAGGACGTTCTGCCTGACGTACGAAGCCTCCATGACCCGATTGTTCAGGGAAGGCAGGACCGAGACTGTTCGCTCCTGCTCCAGTGAGAGCACCGCATTCGTCCGAGCGCTGGCGGGTGGCGAGGTGAAACCATGAAAACTGTCTCTTTATTTTCAGAATTTTTGGCTTATTGCATGATCTCTCTTATTCCTATTTCCCCTCCATAAACCATGCAAAGTGTGGCTACTCATGCCTACTCATGTCATTCTCCACCAGACAGCAGAAGTGTGCAGGCGTTTGTTCCGTGCGGCATTAGACAAGCACCAACAACTGTATCGCCTGGCTATGACTGGAGCTGGCATCGACAGACATCTCTTTTGCCTCTACGTGGTTTCCAAATACCTCGGAGTGGAGTCTCCTTTCTTAAAAGAGGTTTATTTCTTTACTTTGCCACTTCGATCAGATTAATCACAGCAGTCCAGCGTGTCTTTAGTGGAGCCGAAACAGCAGTGACATCAACAAACTGATGTGTTGCTTTGTTGTGGGTGTCTCAGGTGCTGTCTGAGCCCTGGCGGCTGTCCACAAGTCAGACTCCAGTCCAGCAGGTGGAGCTGTTTGACCTGGTCAACCACCCAGAGTACATCTCCTGTGGAGGGGGCTTTGGTCCGGTCAGTGAAATCAATGTGGTTTATATCATACAGCAGCTTTTACACTAGTAGATGTTAAGTATTTTTTGTAGTGGAGACCATCAGTAACCTCACTATCCCATGTTTTTTTACAATCTTTACACATGGGCTTCTCTCTATGGAGATAGTTTTGTGCTATGATTATCATAAAGCAGTCATGAGTGTAAATGTTGAACGTGTATATATTTCAGGTGGCTGATGATGGCTATGGAGTGTCCTACTGCATTGTGGGAGACAACCTGATAAACTTCCACATCTCTTGCAAGCACTCCTGTCCAGACACCGTGAGTCAAAATAGTTATTTAACACTTCATAACGAAATGGAAGTAGATATCCTCCTCAGCTTGGGGCAGGAACTGCTGTGTAAAAAAAAAAAAATATATTTTTGTAGGAATCGATACGTGTAACCTTTAAACTCAGATTTATTATTTCTGTAGTTTTTGATTCAGTGGTAATATGACTTAAAATGAACCCTATGAAAGAATTGCAGTCAGTCAGACCATACCAGATACTGGTGGCAGATTTCATTTTAACAGATTATTTTTTAACCCTGAGGTCATATGCAGTTATTTAGGCTCTTTATTATTCTGATGAGACATAAGCATAAAATCCTCTTCATTCATTCATTTGTGTCTCTCTCTCTCAGGATGCCCATAAGTTTGGTGCCCAGATCAGAAAAGCCCTGCACGACCTGATACAGGTCCTGAGCCCCAACCAAAAAGAGCCCAACAAAACGGAAGGGAGCCGGCTGGAGGTCAAGAAAGATCTGTAGACGATTACTCGGGTGGAAAAGGGGTGGGGGCGGGGTTGGCAGCATTGCTGAGGGAATGGTATGAAAGAAACAGTGTAACTTCATGGAGAGAAGGGAGGTGTGTATCTTTTCCTTGCGCATTAGTAGAATTTTATACCTGGTGAAATGATATGGATGATGTGGTGAGATGGAAGGGACGTTTTTACTGATATGCACCTGTAATTGTGTGTTTATATTAGCTGTGTGACGGGTGTGTGAGGAAACAAAGGCTCCAGAGTAGCAGATCAAGACATGTGATGAAAACGCAGTATGGTTATATGTTTTATTTGGTTTGAACAGTCAAACCATCAGTAAAAATATAATAACTATAAATCCCAAATGACAAAATAAGTATTGAACTATTGTGATGTCATTTGAGATATATATATATATATATATATATATATAAAAAGGAGGCCAGTGTGAATTACACCACTTAGAGTTAGGGTAGAAATCCTAACGTTACCTTATTACAGGGAGAGGTTTAATATGAATTCAAGTGCAGTATGTTTTGACACTTTTCCAAGTATGCTACACTTTTTGTGCCACTAATTGTTGTTCGATTTGAGAGTACAGTCAACGTGTGTAAAGAGTCCTGAGTCTTGGAGTGTTAGCATTGAGAGTAACGAGCAGGACTGTTGAGGTGACTTCAGTTTCCATCTCAACGCAACGTAGTGTTGTAACAGTGAGAAGAGGCATTTTAACATTTGAAAATCTTGGAAGTCTGTGACTTCTTAGTGTTTACTCATTATGTTTAAATCTGCTTTTTACATACATGATTGTAATGCTCTGCTGAGAGCACCAGGCTCTTTATACATGCAGTGATATGACATAGCTCCGTTTCATTTACTGGCTGGGATTACTTCTTTGATTAGTATTATATTCAGTCACAACTCACCAATGAAATAACTTTTACTGTTAGTTTTTAATGCAGATCCAAGCTGTATATACAGATAATGTTGGTCAGTTTCTCTTTCTGTGGTCAGTCTGCATTTCAAACTTGCCCAGTTAAAACATGTTCTGTAATGAACTTCACTTATTTCACTGGCATCTATGAATCCTTTCTTTATTTTTTGTTTGTTATTGAACAAGCACCATGACAATGCAAGCTATATTTATGAACACGGTGTGCAGTTTTCCAGTCTTGAGCAGCGCTGCAGGCCAGGTGGGAGTTACATGTTCAGTGACATTTTGCAGTCAAGTTGACTAATTCGCACAATGGTACCGTTACCAGTGATGCAGATTCCTGTTTGTCTCCATTGACTTACTGCATTGTTTTGTTTTCAGTCCAGGAAAGCTGTTGTAAGCCTTTTTTATTGCAATATTACAAGGGAACATAAAATCATTCTTAAAGAAAAAAAAGGTCTCAAATGGGTTGTTTTTTTTATTGTCTTCATCGATGTAACATTACACCTAAAACAATGGACCGTTCAAAAATATATCAGAATCAACAGATTACAGCAGGAACATCTCCTCATGTGACCCCCACCACCTCCTCCTCTTCTTCTTAACATCAAGACCCAGCACCATCACTGTGTTAACAACAGCAGAGCTACTGTTAATACACAACGACAACATAAAACATTAAAGACACAGCAGGCAGGAAAGTTAACCCCATCAAAACACTGATTACATGTGTATGTGCATGTGATTGTCAGATAAATGTCAGTGCTCACTATATCAATATATAATCAATATATATCAAGTAACACATTGATTTAAGTGAGTATTTTAACTTCACATAATTATTTTATCATTATATATACCTACCCAGAGTCACAAGCAAAGACCTGAGAACAGACATTTTGCCTAAGACATAAAAAGGATAAACATCAACACAAGATATTATAATCAGCTTTCCTATGCAGATATAACGCATATTAGTTTAAAGCTGGGCTCTTTATTTCTTTGTTCTTCTTACCTGATGCACTGATGTTTTCTCCTGAGGCCTGACGTGAACTCTTCAGCAGCTGTGTGTCCCCCTACTTATGTTTCTGATGATGGATGTATTTGCATTTGACTATTGTAGTGATAAGCATCTTACAAAAATTGCTATGACATTTGTGACGTAGTGCTGGTTAGCTGACACACCTGTATTGTTTTTATAGCTTATGATGAGAAAAATAAAGGGGCTACCTGGTGTGTGAAGAAGAACCTGGGCACCAGGGACGTTGACAGCCTTCTGCCCTGGGCCATAATCAAACTCTCCTTGCTTTACTTTTTTGTCCTTACAGAAATTGTCCTGTTTTTGCCCTGTTACTCTTTCTCTTCCATCCCTCTCTTCTGCCACCTGTCTTTTTGTCTCTTATTTCAGCTGTGAGGTCACCAACAAACCCTTCACTCATTATCCTGCCTGTCAGACTTCATCTTATGCTCCAAAAAGCCACCAATAATCCTCATACAGTCCCTGTCCCTCTCTTCTAAATCATGCCCCCACCCCTTCACACACACTATGCGCACACACACACACACACACACACACACACACACACAGTTTTATCCTACTCCCCTCTTTGTTACCCTACTTATATAAAGCTCGGGTCCTTCTCTCTAACTCTCACTCTAACTCTTCTTTTCATCATCAATGAGCATCTCTCTCTTTCCAGCACAGGTATGGTTTGACCTTTGTTCTATTTATGTTTCCTCATGCTACAGCCAACTAAACTAATAACATCAAAGTCCATCATAGTTAGATAAAGTCAAAGGATGTGAAACTCAAATGAGTTTGCTTAAAACTAGTGTTACTAATATAACAGATTATTTAAACCCACAGTGAAACGGTTCCCCTCAGGAGTGCTGAGCTTTACAGAAAGTCCATTTTTCAGCTTATTCTTTTGATTTTTTTTTCCTGTGTTGTAACTTTAATATTTGAATAGTGCTTCTGTTCTCTCAGAGGGCCGGTGGTTTTAGCGAAAACAAACAACCAATAATCAAACAATAAAAACCTCTGTAGCTAGCTACTCCACCTGCCCTACGATTGGCAAAAAATGTTAGCTAGTGTTAGCTAACATTTAACAACAGCGACTAGAGGCATGTTCAACAACGAGAAGCTAAAGAGCTAAAGGCAGAGAGGTGGAGACGATGACCGGTAAAAGAAGGATTTATTTTCATCTTGTGGCAGAAAAAAAAGGTGGAGACCACTGTTGCCTAGTGACCGCTTGATTGCTAAATAGCAGCAGCTTGCTAAAAAGTTAGCTGTATCACCAAAAGATGCTAATGGCCTGGTCATTGATGTCTGTTGCTTGTTTCAGCTGCTTAAGTTGGCCAGACTTATGATTTACTCACTTTACATTGAAATAACAGTTGAAGACATATCTGCTTGAATTTAAAGATGCATTAAAACAAATGTTTCAGTCACATCATGAATGTTGAAAACTTGGTCTGTCCAAATTCTGTGGACGTTTCTTGATCATAACACGCCAGGTGCCGTGAAAGGTGTATCACCAGTCAGTTGTGAGGAATGCAGCCTCAGGATGAGTTATTCTTGGTGACCTTGGCCTCCGTGTCCGTCCGTCCTGTGCAGTGAGACTCTCTCAGCCAGTTTGGCCAGAAACATTCGACAGTGAAGCAATGTGATGAATTCCTCTCTCAATCCCTCATCTGCCTTTTGTCCATGTGCCCATGTTTATTCAGATTCACATGCTCAGCCTCTGAGGTCCTGGCTAAAAATTAACAATGAGCGGGTGTGGGACACTGTGATTGCCACAGTACTTGCACCATCATAGACTGGAGGGGCTTCCAGTTTTCCCACTGAAAATAGGGTTTTCAGATTTGGTCTCCAGTGTATCTATTGGTTGAACCCCATTGGTTTTGACATTGCAGGTATTGTGCAAAAGTACAATACAATACTGCAACTCCTGTAGTTTTCACCCTGGAATACAAAGAGTGCTGATGAAATGGTTGGGAATACTAAAATATTTACGAGGCTCCACATGTGCTGGGATACCTCTTTAGCCCAGGGACACTGAGTAGATCAAATGATAATAGAGGACTTGGCTGGTGTTAATAGCAGCCAGCCGACTAGCTTAATCTCTCCATCCCACATTCTGTCTTGTAAATCAAATTAAACAAGAAGGATTGGCCAGCTGATACCTCGTTCTTATCCTGGTAACAGGACACGGCTCTGGCCAAAAGTCCCCCTGGCCTCTTCTATTCCTAGATCATTAGCTACAAAATGGCCTTTCTCTTAGTCCCATTCTTTGAACAAAAGCAGTGGCCGGCACTGATGTAGTTGTAGTTGTAGTCAATGGCCACTCCACACTCAAGTGATGAAAAACAAACCTAAGTTTCATAAATACATTTTATTCTGTCAGAATATCTGCTTTTGAAATTAAATGGAAGGATTGACTTTTTCAGGGATTCAGATTTTTGTCTTGTGTAACCAAAATGATTTTTAAGTGGTTATTGGTTACATTTGTGTTGAGGTGAAATGTAGTTAAGTTTTGTTAAGAACAGCGCCACCTAAGGTTAGCTGACATTAGTTACCAAAGGCCACAGGTCATACCAGACCAAAAAAGGCTGTAGCTGCAAAACTCCTCAGATTAACATTTCAATACATGAAATATCGGATATTTCATATATATATTTCATATATTGTGCCATTTGTTTCAAATCTGTAACTGTTTTTTTTAAATTCATGATTTTCTCTCTAGTGTCATCATGTCTGACTTTGAAGATCATGGGTGAGTCAATCCAGTCCTACCAGTTAGTGTTTTTCTCACTGACAAACATTTCTACAGTGCAGTTGTTTTATATCTGACGTATGTGTTCAATTCTTTTTAATTTAGAGCACATCAGGATGGTAAGGACAGTCATTTATTCATTTGATAAATCTAGCAGTGTCGCACTTTCCCTCAGCTCAATTACTCTGTCGCACTTTGTTTCTCCAGAGGATGATGAGGAGCAGGGAGAGGGAGGTGAGACTGAGACCGTGATGCTCTTATTGACCAATACTTGGAAAAATAACCCGCTCATACAAGCAACAATCACATCCTAACATGGAAATCCAAAATGTAAATGCTTTCCATTCCATGTTTACATGTAGCATTTGCGTATGTGTACACTGTCCAACAGTAGCATGGTAAAACACAAAAGAGCTTACTGTTTACCATGATAGCAAAGAACACAAACCATTGTTATAAGCAGTGGCCTCGAACTGTGGCTCTATAGTCAAATGTAATTCAAATTTGCTTACATGAACTGCTTGACTTTTTCATCTCTGTTCTGTCTGTCATGTTGAAGAAGAACGCCCCAGATACAAGTAAGAATACATGGAAATACAAACCAGAATATTGTCAAATATAAAATAGATATTAAAAAAATAAACTGTGCCTTTGTGTTATTTTACAGGTCCCTGGTCACACAGCTCGCTGCCCCTAAAATCCCAGAAGGAGAGAGGGTTGACTTTGATGTAGGTTCCCTCTGTTGTTGTTAATACAGCACAATGAACACAATGATGGAACTAAACACAGAACAGTATTAGATAATACTTATAATCTGTGTTGCTGTCAGGATATCCATAGGAAAAGGATGGAGAAAGATCTTCTAGAGCTGCAGACTCTGATTGATGTCCACTTTGAGCAGAGGAAGAAAGAAGAACAGGAGCTGATCGGACTCAAAGAAAGGATTGTAATGCATTCCCCTCTTTTTATCCAGTTGTCTGCCTGAAAGCTAGAATTTCCTGGATACAGGGACTGTTCAAAAATAATAGTGATTAATGAGCAGTGTGTGGGTGTCTGTCTTTTGCCACTGTAGGAGAGCCGACGGGCAGAAAGAGCCGAGCAGCAGCGAGTGAGGGCTGAAAAAGAGCGAGACAGACAGACACGGATTGCTGTAAGTAATGTTCACCATTGTAACTTGTGTTTTTTAATCCACACACTTTAATAATCAACTCAAATCCCAATGTTTTGACTCTACACACCATAAAAGAGTGGTTTTAGTACAGGAAACAGCGGTAATCAGCTGAGGATGTCTTCTTTAGGAGGAAAGACAGAGAAAAGAAGATGAAGAGGCCAAAAAGAGGGCAGACGATGAGGCCAAGAAGAAGAAGGTGCTCTCTAACATGGGCGCTCACTTTGGAGGGTTCCTGGCCAAGGTCAGAATAATATATCTGTAGTACTAGTGCACATACATTCTGGTGTCCTTTGAAAGGAGCACTCTGCACAACAGGCAAAGACAATGTGGATGTGATCACCCTGGAATGTGATTTGTTTCATTTCCTGCAGGCAGAGCAGAGGCGAGGGAAAAGGCAAACTGCGAGGGAAATCAAGAAGAAGACACTGGCAGAGAGACGCAAGCCACTGGCTATTGAGAATCTGAGAGAGGATGGTCTGAGGTCAGTTGAAGTTTCAAAGGAAGACTGATGGATTTTTTTGTTGCCATGTTATCCGAGGGCCAGCTGGGAAAGCCTGGCACACATCAGCCAAAGCTGCTGCAAAAAACTGTAGCTTGTCACATTTTAAGATTTTATATGTGTATGTTTTTGTCACCTCAAGTTGTTTATGATGTTGTGTTACAGAGAGAGAGCCAAGGAGATGTGGGAATGGATTTACCAGCTGGAGTCAGAGAAGTTCGACCTAACCGAGAAGATGAAGAGGCAGAAGTATGAGGTGAGCTACTTAACTGAGAAAATGCAAAACTGTGATTTAAGAAATGGCTTTTGACATGTGTGACATCGAAACTTGTGTTTGGTTAATATGTTTGTTTGTTTTTTCCAGATAAATGTTCTCCTGAACAGAATTCAGCATGCTCAAAAATTGTGAGTCATTGCTGTGCTCATCTCACTCTACCACAAAAAAGAAAAACCAGAGCATTGTGGAAAAGAACTTTGCGTACAATTATGTAAATAGACAACAGATGCATGGAGACAGTCACACATGAACGGGAAATGTGCACACAAAGCCACACAAACTGTTTTTTAAATTAGCTGCTGCATTCACTGTGCCGTGTCCAAGATATTTACATACAAAGAGGGCAGAAGGTAAAAGGAGAAGTAATACTTCTGTTTTTATCCCCAGTCAGCCAGTCAGTCAGTCAGTAGTCAGTCATCAATGTCTTAACTGTGAAAGACGGTTCATAATTTACACTTCTGTCTCATTTCGATGCAGCAAAAAAGGCCATGGTAAGGGGAAAGTTGGGGGACGCTGGAAGTGAACTCAGGAGGCAAAAAGAAACAAGAAGACAGTTCGACACGGACACTTATTTCATTCAAGAGATACGATGAACAGATGTTTGTGTGACATGTACTGAATGCAATTATGTCTGTAATTGTGGAAATGCATGTATGAATAAAATAGACATTTTGCATCTGTGTCAACCTGGAAATTAAATCGACTTTATTGCTATTCAAGTAGAGTGATTAAAAAACACTGTGCAGTTCAAATCAGTTCTGTCTGCTTTAGATCTTGCAAATTGTCTGTGCTGTGAGACGATGTCACCTTGGCTGTCAGTCTGTTGCATCATGCGAGTGGAAAGATGCTGAGAGCGGGAGCAGAGTAAACAGCTGTGATTAAATTAAGCACAGCAGCATTCACTTCTTCTGTGGTATGAAAACAGCATGGACGTCATCACTCTTCCCCTCACGCCATGGCTCAAGCCCGGCCTCTAGAGCCATCCTCGCCACTTTCTGTGCAAAGCCTGCTTCTTGCTCTTTGTTCAGATCCAAAATGTACCTGGAATATACAGTGATACACAAATGCAACTTGAACACAAAGATGATAATCACACCCATTATTAACTTTCTGGATTAGTCTTCATCCTGCAACATAAATTTGGGATATGTACACAAGATAAATACAAATTACACAGCAGAGTCACTGCACTTGGTGACTGTACTGTCACCATAGTAACAAGCCCTGTTACTATAAAAACCCTCACTTCGCCAACTCCATGACAACCACAGCGTCTGGTGCTGCAATCTGTCTCATCGTCGGGCCCAACTGGTGCACGCAGCTTTACAGCACAGACCGAGAGACAGGAACACAGAAATGAAACACGGTCAGTACTCATATCAGTAGTCTGCAGCCGAGGTGACTGAATGGTGCAGAGAAAGTCCAAACATGTACGAATTAAAGAAAATTGTTTGTAGTAATTAAAGAAAATAAAAGCTCTCACCTGGTGGAAAAGTAAATGATGTTGAAGAGGTTAGTATATTTCTGTTTCTCTGGCAGTTTGTGAAGTGAGTCCAGAGGCAGGAAGGTCACAGAGATCCCGTTTGGACGCATCAAGTCTGAGGAGAATTTGAGAAAATTCAGTACTAAAACCATCTTGTTTCATACCCAGGTACTGTTTTCTGTGTGCTGTGCAGCAAAACAGGCTTCACACAAATGGGACATGATCTACTGAAGAGCACAAAAACCCACTTTCTGTTTGCACTTGTACCTGCAAACATACTTTCTAAACCTCTCAGCCTGTCAGCTATGAAACCTAAACAATGACAGCGTCTCACCTCAAGTCTGAACCTTTCCACTCTGAGTTGAACTACTGTGCTGGTTTGGCGCTATGGTGCACTATGCTGATGATTATCTAAAGCTACGGGCCTGCTGGGTTTAATAGCCATTTACCATTAATGGTGATGACTTTTTGGTCAGCCTGTGATAATGGCTCCTCTCCCTCTGTGTCTGGCTCAGAAGTAGAGGGGCAGCCCCGTCTGCTGGACAGGGACTGGAACAATGCCTGCACATTTGCAAAGGATATATCCTGGGCTGTCTGTGGATACGCAGAAATGGAGGGAGGACAAAAAACAGACATATGATGTAACCAAACATATAATCCTTAGATTTTAATATATACGGTGTATATATATATATATATATATATATATATATATATATATACACATTATATTTTTTTTACCTTGACATGTTGCCCATTCTGTTTCTTCAGTAGGCTCTTGTCATCAGTTTCAATGCCAAATGAAAGATAAGGACTGGACACTATGTCTCCCCAGTAACCCCTCACAGCCACTTTGTTTCCTCTCTGTCAACACATATACAACATTCATGATATCGGCATATTGTTGCATTGTGTAGTATCTCTCAAACAGACCCACCCTCACCTGACTGAACACTCTTGATGACAGCAAACTCGGGTTGGTTATTTGGTAGGCACCTTCCCTCATTTCAAATGCCAAACCCCGTTCCCTCCACTGCACATATTGTTGTTTGTTGATGACACCACACTGCAGACAGAGAAATGATACAGGCTGAGTCACGATCTAAGTACAACCTACTCTATGATGCCCATGATTACTGTAAAATGACAATTTTGGCAGCATGGGGTGATAGACAAACAAAGCAAAGTACAAAAAAATGCTCAAATACCCCTTTCTCATGCAGTTTCATTGCAAGGTCCCAGTCAAAGCAGCCTTTCTTGGAGTCATAACGCGTTCCAAGGTGCTGCCTGACCCGATAATCCCAGGCTTTGGACATAAGAATAGGACCAGAACGCTCAGATGAAGATGATGAAAACTGAGGCCTGAACCACAATTTGAATATTCTGTCCAACTCGTCTCGCTCCTTGAACTACAGAAATCAGAAAACTTTAAATTTGTGGAGTGCCTCAGTTTGATATCAGACAATGATCAATCAAAGGCCACGCAGAAACACAGAGGGACACGTTTGTTCAAGAGACTGTCGCACCTTGAGAAGAGCTGTGTTCAGACAGGGGTGTGTTGCTGTCTCCATTGTTTCAGTAACACACAGAGAGAGCTGTGATGCTGCACGTCTCAGTATTTCCTCTGTCTGACTGCGGATCTCACTGTTCCCAAACACCTCGAGATAAACCTCTGTCTTCTCTGTGAAGACAACCTGCAGGATCAGGACACATCTTACATTTCGATTCAACAATTAAACATATTCCACTCACCATTAAGTCCCATGCATTCCTGGGGTATCAGTGCCAGGTAGAGGAGCAGCAATTGTCTGGCCATGACGTCCATGCTGTTTTCTATCACCCACACCTTTCATGGAGCAGAGAGGACAACTCAGGGTCTCACAGTGGGTAAACCAATATGAAGGATGAACAATTTGCAAGATTTGGGAGACAAGAATCTCACATGAAGGCTCTTTTCGTTCTGCAAACCAGCAATGGTCTTCAAAATATGACGGGGATCTCCACTGCCAACCAGCAAGACATTGACGTCCCCTTCATGTGTCACGGGGCCTAGACAGAGACAGAGCAGAGTAGATCCCACATACCCTACGTACTGAGCTGAGGTACTGATCTCAGTACTGTAGAAATTTGTCTGTAATGCTGAATGTGAAAAGTTAAATTTATCATCTTGTTAACTGTTGTGTTAAAAAGTTATATCGTTACTATAGCTATTACATTATTAAGTGGTAAATGTGAAGCTAATTTTAACTTCTTTATAGTTTCCTTTATCACATCCATTTATAATGCATTACGTTTTAACACATCTTTCTGTAATGGTTGAAGTGTAACATTTTCAACACGCAAAAGTATAATAAACACACACACACACACGCACTTTTCATTATCAGTATGTCTGACAATTATTTTTCTTGGGCCACTCTTTTTTTCGTTAAACGACTAATCGAGTAATTACGTAATCATTTCAGCTCCCCATGTTTCATGCAGGCTCTCACCCGTCCTCAACAGGTCCAGCGCAGGACTGAAGCCCCACCAGGTGATGCAGCCGGCTCCTTCAGACGCTCTTCCAGCACTCATCTTGTTTCTGACGGAAAGCTGGTCACCTGGCTGCAGGTAATTTATATCATAAGGTTATTGTTTCAACACGTTGTTTGCGTGCCAGCTCGGTGTTCATGGGGGACAGGTTAGCTTAGCACGCACGTTAACTACCATCCGGCTAATGCTACAGAACAGCGATAACTAGCTTATAAATGTCGCTGTTTACAAAACCCGCCTCTAGCGTCAAAAATGATAAAAACCAAAAAATAAGCGGTGACCAGATACTACCGACCTAAAAGAGAAAAACTCCCCTCCCAGGCTGTAAAATTTTGCAGCTAACTGTGTGAACAGAAAGTTTGGGTTCTGTTGCTAGGCAACAGCAGTTTCAAACAGGAAGACAGACGACGTCTGCTGGTGATACAGTTGGATTTAATAGCTGTAGCCTTTTTTAATCTATATATTTCTCTTTAGATAACAATATATTATTTCACTGTGGCCCCTGTGATAATATCTTACATTCTTAAATAGTGCCACAATAATTTGTATCTTTTTATCACTTACCACAGTAAAACAACAGGAAATCATCAATTACAGGTAAGATAGAGAAAGAAGAGTTAATATAATAATAATGACTGTGAAACTGTTCATTGTGGGTTTATTTACATTTGAAAGGATACATTACATTACATTACAATTACAACAAGCATATTACAGGAGTCTGGTGCACCACTGTGCTGCAGCAAAACGGTCCAACTTGCATAGCATGTAATGTGATCAGAAGAATACAGAGTAATTGTGAAATCCCACCTTTGTCCCTCTAAATATCTCTTGGCCTTGCAAGAGCATATGTAAAAGGTGCAGCTTTACATTTTTGTGTTTTCTATGTATACAAGTCATTTTGTTTACAAGTCTAATAGGTCGAACAGGGAGAGGTTCATAACAATCAATGCCATTAAAAAGCAAACAAAACAAACATATCAATACATCACACTTACGCATGTACGCAGATATTAAGTACATTGTACCTCAAAAGTAACAAAACTTATGTAAAACTGAACATGCATATTGAGGACACATCAGGGTTAACACAAAGAAACATATGATTAATATGTTTTCTAACCGAGACACGTGTGGCTCTAGCGAGGTTTTGCTTTGACGGCTGCATCAACTTCCTCTTCTGGCAGAAGAGTGTGCCACTGGGCTACTGGACGTCTGGGATTGGCCAGCATGTCTGACCAGTGACGCAATCCCACTCCTGTAGCTCCGTAACCCATGAAGGTCTTTCCAATGGGGTCATTGCTCCCAAGTTTATCATAGTCAAACACTGTGATGACAACCTGCACTTTCTGAAACAAGAAAGGAAAATGTGTCATCAGATGATTGAAATGACCCCTTACATCAACTCTTACCATATCTGTTACATTTTAAACAGCCTACCTGTATCTGCTCAAATGGGACATCAAAGCTAAAACTTTCATTAAAGTAGGGATTGAGTGTGTTCTTCTTCACTGTTGTCTTCTTCTTCTTGATGCGTTTTCCATTTTGCTGTAGAACGATCTTCACATATGGATCTTGCCGAAATGGAAAAGAAGGCGTTACAGTGGTGTTTTGTGATGCAGTTTAACGTCTTCATGTCAGTAATCTTTCCTTAAGGAATCAGTGAAGGATAATAGACTGCAGATTACCTGACAAGCCACCAACATCCATTTTCTTCAGGTTTTTTGCCTCCATGATGTTCACTGTAAGTTTTCCAGCAGTGGGTACATAACGTAGAGAAATGCAAATATCGCCCAGTTTTTCTTGCTGTAAGGAAATATTACAGATTACTAGTGTGTCTCATGAGTTTATATAATAGACATCTTTTAAAAACCGCTAACAACATCTGATTTAGCTCTAATAAATTTGCAAATTTGCTAATTTGATTGGAACAAGGTGAAATGAAAACACAATATATCATACCTCCTCCTTCTCACCACTCTCCAGGTCTCTCCACTGTTGCATTGGCTGACCCAAATCAACACTGTTCATGGGAATCTTAATCTCACCAATCATATCGTGCTTGGAGAAACGGTCAAAGTCAAAAACTTGCAGCACCAAAGTCTTTCCACCCAACTCTGCATACGGGATCTAGAAAAAGAGGTTTGTACATCATTGGAATATACAGCAGGCAAAGGTGGAGAGTAGACAATTGTGTGTACATGTAACAAAACGTACAAATAACAAAGAACATGTAGTGATGGGATACAATTAAAAACATACTGCAGGAGGAGGAGGGATACCTTGACAGACGCCATTCAGGGAATGAAAGACTAAAGACGAGGGGAAGTAGAGACATAGGCCAAACTTCTGCCTCATGAGGGGTAAAAAGTGACATGTCATCAACAACCTGGAACACCAACACAAGCTGTGACAGAGACATAAAGAGAAGAGAAAGAACAAACAAACAAACAACATAGACCACATCAAGTCGACGAAGGTACAGTGTAAAGCGTACCGTACCTTGAAGATGAAAGTCTCGTTGAAAACAGGACATAAATTCTTGCGTTGGACCTTGGTCTCATACTTCTTCTTTTTGTCTGGCAACAAAAAGACTTTGACATAGGGGTCGGAGGTTCCCCCCATGTCCATAGCTGCAAGGTCTTGAGCCTGAAGGATACCCACTATGAGCTTCAGAAAAGGAAAAGAGGTGTCAGAATGACGGGTGTATGGATAAGGCTTAAGCAGTCATGAAAATTACATAGTTGAAGGCAGTCTTCTAATCACTGATATGAATATTTGATTATTGTTGTTTTCACACAGGACCTACCTGGGAATCTGTGAAGTTGTAGTCCAAGGAGAACTCCAGCTTACCCAACTTTTCCTGCTCTTTCTCCTCTTCCTCGCCTTCCTTCTTCACCTCCCCCTCCTACAAAATGTAAAAAACATCAGTGGACGGGATGACCATCATGAAGATCTACATCAGGTGAGATCCGAAAAGAACGGATTATTAGAAATCATACCTTCTCTCCAGCTTCTCCTTCACCTTCCTTTGCCTTTCTGCGGCGCCCTGCCTTCCTCTCCCTCACTTTCTTTGGCTTTTTCTTCTTCCCAAAGCATTTTTTGAAAACACAGAAGATGAAGCATGCCACCAAAACCAGGACCACTACCACAATAGCTCCTACTGCCCACACGGGAACTGCAAAATAAAGATAGGTGTGTTCACTCAAGGCCTGATCAACTGATGCCATTTACATTCATAATAGTGACATCAAACATCAATTACAGCAAAAATCCCAACAAAGCAAACAAAAAGAAGGTAGTTGAATTTTTGTTTAGCCATGCTAAGTTTTAAACACTACCCTTCTATCAAGGGCTTTGTGAAAGCTTGATGGTCTTATACATCAGGATTTTCAAGGGGATTTAAATCTTTACATCTTGAGATTACATCATTGAAAAATCCACTTTGGTAAGTCTGTTAACCTCTATAATCTACATCAGTTCCAACAATATTGTTGATATTGCTGCTTCTACAAAGCTTGGAAGCAGAGTCAGGAGCAAAATGCATGATATCACTTCGGTAAAACATGACACATCTTCACTGCTTTATCTGGGGACGGTTTGCTGAGCCTGCATGAGTGTTGTCAGCAACACCCTCCTCCACAATCAGATAATAACAGACTCCCAGCTGGGAGTGGCTCTGTTCAGCCACAGCCACCAGCACGACTCGGTAGTTTGTTATTAAGTGCTTTACTCAAGGCATCTCGGCGGTAGAAATTAAAGTTTGAAGGGAAAACAATTGTTACTGCAATCTTATACTTAGATACATGAAAAACACTCTGTGGGTCAGTGCGGTGATTCTCGCCCATCAGTATAACAGCTTGTCTGAACTGATTAAAGAAAACATGAATATTAAGAATGTCCCAATATATTATATTTATATTTTATGTGTCAATATATCATATTACTGTACTGGATTTATTCCTATAAATAAAATAAGTAAATAAAATAACTGAAGATACACACTCCATTTACAGTAAACAATTAAAAGCTGTGTTTTTGTTGCTTACTTGGCAGATGATTGAGTTCATTCATGAACTTGTTCTTCATATGGTCGTAGTCATGGCCGGGGTGATGTTCTGTGTGGGGGTGCTCATGGTGTTCTGAGTGAGAGTGCTCATGATGAACTGGCTCCGTTGCTTCCTCTGGCTCTGGTTCAGATGGCTCTGCAGCCCTCCGGGCCCGGACCCCAGTGCTCACCAGTCTCATGTCAGCTGTCAAAACAGGAGAGTCACTTGTGTTGGTTTGTTATTACTCTCCGTCAAGTTGGCCACCACAGTGAGAGACAACATAACTTGGTATGTATCCTGTGTAATCCTCATCTCCATGCATTGCAGTACAGTACGAAAGCAAAGGACATCTCTAAGCCAGATGCTCAACATGGCTGACACTAATCCCTCTGTTACTCTCATTCTCTCTGTCATCTCCCCCTCCCCATAACCCATTCTTTCACTCCCAGGTCCATCCCATCCCAGTTTTCTCTTGTCACTGTCTATGTTTGTAACTGGATTAAACCCTGACGGCTACAATATTAATCCAAAATCCCAGATCCTCAAAGCTTGAATAAATAGGCGTTGGTCCCCTTTCCCACAGCCTTTATTAGAGACCCTATTAACCACCCTGGGAGTTTTCCACAATAACTACTCTTTATAAGGCGAAGGCATTTCAAAAGAAGCTCAGACTGGGGTCAACAGCCCATGAATCCTTACTTACCACAATCTTATTTGAATATATATTTTTGAAAATGCTGTTCATGAAGTAACATGTAAATGACAAGTAATGTTTTTGAATGGAATCAGCAATAAATTAGACACAGTTGTAATTATCTTGATGATGAACAAAACATATGCATTACCAGCATCTATTGATATATATAGGTAACTCTCATCAGCTGCTTCTTAAGAGGGGATTATTGTTCACGTTCACAGCGAACCGACGAGTGATGAGGTGTGGTGGTCCGAATGAAAATATGATTTTACCATTAAAACAGTTTAGTCTAGTTTTTCCGCATTGGCTCTCAATGTAATTCTTTTGTGCTTCAATCAAAACACAGATGTCTGCAATCTTGTGCATATTTATCTTACCTGTTGATATGTCCCTGAAATGTCTTCACTACCAAAAGAGCAATGTCTAGATGCAGAAGAAGGTGAATCTCCTGTTGCGTCTCTTTTGGCCTGTTGGAGCCTTCATGCACCCATCATCTCCTCAGTACGCTGTTAACTCTGACTGGCTCTCTGTAGCCCTTTCCATCAAATCTAAAGCACTGGCAAATCACTAGAGCAGTGTTGTGATTTAATCCCCCTTTACCCCCTCCTCCCAATATTAGAATGCTGACGACACATCTGTTGCTTTATGTCTCTGATTGAAGATGCTCGGAGAAGGTGCGTTTCTTACATTACTGCTCCACCGTACATGTACTGAACAATTTAAGGTTTTCTTTTGTTGAGGGAAAAGAACTGTTCATTAGTTTATGACTGATGAGTCGTTGGCAGTGGTGGTTGTGTTGATCCATTAGACTGAGGAGATTGTAGTGCATCCGGCTCTTCACTAATCCCCTCAGCGTAGCTGTCCCCGCTGTCAATCATCAATTTACCAACGACTTCCATTGCGAGTAGATAGTCCAGCCTCCCCACCCCTTGGCTTACCATTTTACTGTACAGAACACATACCCACATTTAGAGGGCTGTGAGGAGTAATCCCTAGGCACGCTGCCACGTGTTTGCACTGCTACATCTGGAGGTCTCAGAGGCTCCAATCCAACATACAACAGCTTTATCCTATAGTTACCTTACTTATGTGCAGAGGGACGCAAAATAGAAAACACCAGTACCACAACAGCAGAAAGTACGTATGGCTTGTCTTGTCAATACATGGATTTGTAGTCAGCTAAGCACAGCAGCATGCCTTTTTTGTCCTATATGTGCACACTTAAAGTACACACAACAATAGTGGATATGAATTAATTATACTCTAATGGGTTTTTGCAAACAGCACTCTATTTATGTAGGGTGTGCTGTAACAGTGTAACACTAAATTGCATTTGAAAACCGAATACAATAAGAAATACATGTGCCTGTGATGTAGCCTGTTGACACACTTGTTCAACTGACTCTTATCTTTGCTCAAACATATAATTTTACAGAGAAGCAGCATGAGCACTTTTAACCACAAGTTGCCTGGTAGTCTAATGTTAAACATTAAGCGCCCACCCAATAGTGAGTAAGCAAAGTCCCACTGTTATCTTCACAGTGTTCTGTAGGCGCAGACATGACATAAGGAAAAGCACAGAAAGTTTATGTTTAGACTGCATGACAAATCAGGTGACTGTCTGTTTGCACTGTTGGACAGTGACTTTAACCAATGAACTTTTAAAAAACAAAACAAATTCAAAGTATCAGCATAATTTGACTTTATTCAAACTTTTCATGATCTTCAAATTTTTAAATCTTTGACTTAAAATAACGTGAATATTGATTGACTTGTAATAGCTTGGATTTTTACAAAAGTTATGAAGGTTAAAACCTTTGACACAACGGAATGCATGACACATGATACATCTGAGCTTAATGAACAAGTGGCTCTTTAACAGCTTCAGAAAATGGTAGTTTTCAGCACCATATTAGTGAGAACATCATGTCTCTGGTCTGGTTTTCAGGAAAAATTGAGGTATTTTCTGTCATCTTGCTATAAACCTCTCTTGTGCTATGGACAAGAATGAAGTTTGGGGTGTAAAAAGGTGTAAAAATATTGTATAATTTTCTTAACGGAGTAACTATGCAGTTTGAGGGAGCGTTGCCCTCAAGTACTGTACTGCTGTGACCTTTACAGAGTGTGTTTATCGAAGAGGTATTCTCCCATAGGACCTTGTGTCTCGGACGCAGTGAGGCGGGTGAGACTTCCAATGTAATCGCCCAGCTTCTTGATGGTCTCGTGGCTGTCGTCGAGGAAGTGCTGCTCGAGGAAGTCACACAACTGTAAAAGAAGTAGAAACAGAAAAAAGCGGGGTGTGAAATATCTATAATATTGGGACATCCTTCACATTTAGTAAGCCGTTACACACTAGCCTAATCTGCCAGACTGGTCTTTCTTTCATATATGGAACTAACACAAAAAAGTGAGACCGGATAGCTTTTTTCTCTCTCAGTCACTATCTCACAGCCAAACCACAGCCTTAGAACAAGTGACAGTTATATCTAACAACACCAGACATACATGAGGGTCAGTGTGGCTGCCAGCTCTGCGGTGCACTTCAAGGATGCATGTGTTGAGGGACTTCTGGTAGTCAAGGGAAAAGGACATTGCATCCAGACCACCTCTCCAATCCTCTCTACTTGGTTTCTAGAACAGAAAGTTTGATATTTAATTAGATCAATATATAAATCTCAATTATAATGGCCTGAAGATACCATAACTTGACATTTTGGACTTACAGCAATAGTCTGAAGCACAATTCGGCCTCCTCTCATGTTTTGATATTCCAGCAGCTTCTCAGCTTGTTCCCTCTCCTTCACTGAGCGCTCCAGAAAGAAACTGGAGAAATTTGGCAAGGCAACATCATCCCTGTCAAAATACATCCCCTGAAAAGAAATGCATAAATCATATATTTAGGGATTACAGTACAGAGAAATAGAAACCCTAGCACATGAAGCGACAACTAGCTTTATACATAGCATAAAAAAATCTGCTAGTAATGTTGTCATTTTGAATCATACCAGAGCAAGGTAGGTGTAGGATGCATTGAGCTTCAGGTTGATGAGTTTGTTGATGTCCCCTTCGCTCTCCGTATGGAGGTTTTGTTTAACCACAGACTGCATGTCTACAAGACAGAAATACTGAAATTAATTCAAAAGACATTAGAGTAACCCAAATTCTGCTGAAAGCGAAGCCGCCACTGTGCCTAAATGAAGAGGGAAAAAACAAATGAACAAACAACAGCAACAAAAAAACCCAGATGGGGGAAAAAATTCCTACCTTTCCTGCCTCAGCCAGCAAAAAAGCTAAGATAACTACAATTCACTCGCCCTGTGAAGAGAACTGGCCTGCTCTCCTGTGTCTGGCAGCTTTTATGCAACCGCTGCTCCACGGCTTTGGTAAAACATCAGCCAGACCACTGTCATGTGCTATGAAGTGACCCCAAGTGGGATGTAACGTTTCCAGTCAGGTGGAGAGAAGGTAATGGTAATGCTCACGTAAACGCACTTTGAAGTGGACTACAGCTATGTTGACGCTGACTGATAAATACACGTAGCCATTTACGCCGTCTTATCTAGTAAACTGTGAGAGTTAGTATGTCTGTTGACTGTTAGCGTTAGCTACTCTTAGCACGCATCAAACATTTAGCTAATTAAAGGAACAGGACGGTAAAGCTAGCCTGTGTTAGCTGAGCCTGTCTGTAGCTAAGGGTTAATCAGTCAAATACAAGTCAATTTTACCGTTAACTGGTCACTCACTTGCTCTGTGAAGGTAACAAAACTCCACTTTGCCAGTACCGTGACTGGCTTTGCCCTCTTGTTTACACCCCACGAAACTGCGACCCTCCCCCGGCTAACGTTAGCTAATCCTGCTCACCCACGCCTGTTACTCGTTTGTACGTTCGTGCTCTCTGTGTACCTCTACTGCCACCCCTTGTGTTGGAGACACATAACATCTCTCAGACTGTATCCAGCCCAACCTTAAAGAAAATGATCAACAACTCAATATTATATCGCTCAATTGTTGAATAGTTTTGGGATACAATTCTTAGTATAACTACTGCTGAGCTGTAATGCATTTCATATATCATCACCTGACCATGACCTGAACTTTTGCGGTGTATAGGCAGACTATTTATAGTCACAAACAGATAAACACAGAAATTATATAGGCTGTAGTACCATATCATAAGCGCACTCAGGGTTTAAAATAAGTCCTCAGGTTGAATGGAGGCCACTGCATGTCCTTGAGTGGAGGGTGATTGATGTTTAGTGTAGTGGTGTGCTGTCAGCTTGAGTTCGAGTTTAATATATTGGCGAACAAACATTATGATTTTGGACTGCATTGAAGTTTTAGGCCTTCTCCAATGTAGAGTGACCAAACCCTAACATTGCACACTTCAGTTTGTAGCACTGCTGTGTTTGTCCTTTTAAGTTTCACTTAGTATACTAAAGTAATTCCAATAGTAAATTTTATACATTTTGTCCATTTGTAAAAACATATAAATTTGAATATGAGCAGTAGATTCGACAGGATTCATGTGTGGGTTCAACAAATCTAGGATGTGGCCACACATTCATTTGAAATTGTTGCTATTTTAGACAACTTAACATTTTAAACTGCTTTTGTAGAGACTTACTTGTATAACAAGGTTTGCATAAGAGTTACCTAGAAGGCATTGTTAGTTTTATGAGTTAGCACCTGAGTGCAGGTTTAAAAAAAAGCTGGCACGCAGGCAAAGGCCATCATAAAACACAACAAACTGACATTCATGTTGAAGTAATATGCTTTTGATATGAACACAAGTTATGCTCAGTATGTAA
Source organism: Caranx ignobilis (assembly GCA_021432705.1). Classification (NCBI taxonomy): domain Eukaryota; kingdom Metazoa; phylum Chordata; class Actinopteri; order Carangiformes; family Carangidae; genus Caranx; species Caranx ignobilis. The sequence goes on from MU269988.1 coordinate 10,032,524, forward strand.
CAAGGAAGCTCATTGTAGTTGTTTATGAGGCCAGTCATGCAATGTTGAGGAAAACTTATCATTTATGAACGTGAACTTCGCCCTTATGTTTCCCCAGTGGTCACTGGACAAAGTTTCTTCTTTGACATTTAGCATCTTTATTGGTTGCTAGATTATTATATATGACCATAAACAGTCCTGAACTGATGTCCGCCAAAACTGTAGTGGTGATATTTTCTGTTTGCAGTTCCTGGTACATCTCCACCACAAGGAAGCTATAAATATCACTGGCTAGTGAGTTTGTGCAAAGAAACCAAAAGCAAATCTACTGTTCTGTGAAACCAGCCCAACTGATGGCACTGGACAGTGATTTGAACCGAGAAATTATTAAAAATATTTATAGAATAATTAATAAATAAATAAATGAAAGCAACAACAGCAAAGGAAAAACAAAACACAAACAAAAGTTAAACTTAATTTGGATAGTATCTGAAAGCCTTGCCTGGCCTAACAGATAAACAAACAGGTGTTTTGTTGAGGTGATAAACATTAACAAAGATATGGGACATATAAAGTAAATTCCAATAATAAACATGTAAAACATGCAAATCCACTTGATTAACCTACCTTTAACAAGCTGCACACTATGACCGTTAATAAGGAAGTTAGAGGCGGGACAAAGGTCTCTGTGGGTATACAAGGCCAAAAAGGAGAAGCAGCTATTTACTTAGTCACTTGCTAATATGAGAAGGGACCAGAGGTTATGAGAGGAGGACATGGTTAGGAATTAAAAGTCAACACCACTGGGATACAGTTAACACTGGACTACGTCAGCTCAGGCTTGAAGAAATCCTTTGCCAAGCTTAAATGTTGTTTCTGTCAACACAACAGAGGCACTACTGAAAGTAAAACCCTGAAGTTCATCTTGGTACAACAAAGGATTTAAACAAGTTTATAGTATGTGTTTAGCTTAACAAACCGTAACAATGATGATGGCTTTATCTTTTAAAACAACCTCAAACCACTTGTTGCTGTGTGTCTTCCTGAGTCTCCTCTGGGTAAGTATTTTTTTTCACTTTCCACTTTGATAGTCATCGGCGGGTATAACTGTATTCAAAAGCAGGTTACCCTCAACAAAAGGAAACTATGCTGTCAAAACCACAGAGGTTTAAAGTATGATATGCATTATACAACAGTTTACATTGAAAGGTCAGGGTGAACAGTAAATTAAAAAAAAGACTTGCCCAACATGAGATTGGTGGACTTTTTCATATGGTGAAATATGAGTTTATTTTTTCTGAGCTGTAATCTGTTCTCACTCACTTCCTTTGTGAGACAAAAGCAGAAATGAGGAAATCAGTCAATGTACAACATGACAGGAGCTTTAAATTAAACATTAATTGTATTCTTTTTGAGACAAGCTGACATAGCTAAGTACAGTTTTCATATTCTGTTTAGTATTGTATATGCATTATGTAGTAGTACACGATACAGTATGGTGTATGTGACTTGTTTTCTAAGTCTAAATCAAGCTGGCACTTTTGTTTGCACTTTTCTTTTTATCGGTTCTTATAATTATTGTCAACAAGGAAGTAGAGTTTCAAAATGCAAGACAAGAATTTCACACTTTGATTTGCATTTGGTGCATTTGGTGTGTGTCAACACAGTTTCTACATATTGCTGTCATTTGTCCATTTCAGAAAGTTTGTAGCACTATTTCTGATGTACAGTTTTGTGGCTATTAAAGGTAGAGTACAGTGAATCACATTTAAACAGTAGAGTTGTGTTGTATGATGTATCTAGGTAGGCTAGCCTAATCTTTCTCTGTTTTTAGGATGTCAGTGATTCCACTACACCAACACCGGACACAATGCTGCCAACAAGCACAGGGGAACCAAGAGCAGAAAGCACACCCTTAAGCACTGAAAACACAACAACAATCCTGACAACAGCAAAAGCTTGTAAGTATCCACCTAGCTCTTTTATGATTGTGGTTGACATGTTTGTATTGTCACCTATCAGACTGCATTTTGTGTGAATTCCATTAATTATTAATGATGATTGTTGAACTCAGAGTACTATAGGTATACTATAGGTGTAATATCAGAGCAATGGTTTTATAGAGAAGGAAGATATCAATGAATCTGGTTAAGGGATATCTGTATGAGGTCTCTTCACTTACTGCTGAGACAATGTTTAGTTAGGGTTAGGGTTGAAGATCAAATTGAACACTTGTCTCTTTTATATGCAAACTCATACACAAATCCAGAATGTTGATTTTATTTTTCCATTTCTTCAGAAAAGAAAAGAAAAGAAAAGACACAAAACACATGTAATTTTTTAACATCAACATTTTGTCGAAGTTTCTTCTCTCTTCTTCTTTGATCATAGCTCCTCCTGATGCTGACACAACGCTGCCAACAAGCACAGGGGAACCAAGAGAAAGTATCCACCTAGCTCTTTTATGATTGTGGATTGTGAATTCCATTAATTATTAATGATGATTGTTGTGGTCTCTCAAAGTCTCACATTTTGAACACTAAATCTTTAATTGCTGACCGTTACTGGTGTGTACTGTGTAGGTGGAGCACACAGCACAGTGGCACCTCACTTAAAATTTTAGGAGCATAAGCAGAAAATTTTGGGGGCGCACACCACAAATTTACTTGCAAAGCAAATTTTCACATTTGCTTTTCATTCACGATCCTCACACATATTGGCCTGCTACTTGCAATGACAGCTTCCAAATGAGTCGCCCCTTCCACGTTTCATCAGTGTCCTCTCTTCCCTTTTGATCCTAGCTCCCCAGTGACCCCAAATGAGACAAATATAACTGTTAGTTGGACGTTATATACATAGGTTTGATGACAAAGAGGATGCATCAGTCATGCATCAGACAGGCAAAAAAGAAAAAAAAAAAAAGAAGAAAAAAAAAAAACAACTCTGGAAAACCCAATGATGATATTGTCCACTCTGTTTTTTTAGTTCCTGCCAGTGTTGATGATGTGATGGTGTTGAACCAAACTGAGAGTACTGTAGGTCTGATGTGAGACATATCTCTGGATATATGCTACAATATGGTTTTATAGAGAAGGAAGATATTAATGAATCTGATTAAGGGATGTCTGTATGTGGTCTCTTCACTTACTGCTGAGACAATGTTTAGTTAGGGTTAGGTTGAAGATCAAATTGAACACTTGTCTCTTTTATATGCAAACTCATACACAAATCCAGAATGTTGGATTTTATTTTTCCATTTCTTCAGAAAAGAAAAGAAAAGACACAAAACACATGTATTTTTTTAACATCAACATTTTGTTGAAGTTTCTTCTCTCTTCTTTTTTGATCATAGCTCCTCCTGATGCTGACACAACGCTGCCAACAAGCACAGGGGAACCAAGAGAAAGCACAGCCTTAAGCACTGAACCCACAACAACAAAAGCTCGTAAGTATCCACCTAGCTCTTTTATGATTGTGGCTGACATGTTTGTATTGTCACCTATCAGACTGCATTTTGTGTGAATTCCATTAATTATTAATGATGATTGTTGTGGTCTCTCAAAGTCTCACACTTTGAACACTAAATCTTTAATTGCTGACCGTTACTGGTGTGTTATGTGTAGGTATTTGAACAGTTTCTTTCTCGTGACATGCAAATCTAAACAGATTGCAGGGCTCCAGACTAACTTTTTTCACTAGGAGCACACAGCACAGTGGCACCTAACTTAAAATTTTTGGAGCACAAGCAGAAAATTTTGGGGGCGCACACCACAAATTTACTTGCAAAGCAAATTTTCACATTTGCTTTTCATTCACGATCCTCACACATATTGGCTTGCTACTTGCAATGACAGCTTCCAAATGAGTCGCCCCTTCCACGTTACATCAGTGTCCTCTCTTCCCTTTTGATCCTAGCTCCCCAGTGACCCCAAATAAGACAAATAAAACTCTTAGTTGGACCTTATATACATAGGTTCGATGACAAAGAGGATGCATCAGTCATGCATCAGACAGGCAAAAAAGAAAAAAAAGAAGAAGAAGAAAAAAAAAAAAAACAACTCTGGAAAACCCAATGATGATATTGTCCACTCTGTTTTTTTAGTTCCTGCCAGTGTTGATGATGTGATGGTGTTGAACCAACTGAGAGTACTGTAGGTCTGATGTGAGACATATCTCTGGATATATGCTACAATATGGTTTTATAGAGAAGGAAAATAATAATGAATCTGATCAAGGGCCATCAGTAGAGTATGAGGTCTCTTCACTTACTGCTGGGAAAGTGTTTAGTTTCACTGTCTTCACTGTGTTTGAGAGACTCAGCAGCACTATAGACATTTGAAGCTGTGAGTGGTAGGTGATGAAGTGTTTGAACCATGTTTTGCCAATTCTAGATTGACTGTCATGATTAGTAAACATATCATTTTCATACTGTTTTTTAACATTATGATAACATTGTTTCATCAAACTAGTTCTGTTCATTGGATGGAGATGAGATTTTGTTGTAATATCCATACAACAAAATCATCAACATTTTGTTAAGGCTGGCCTTCCTTTTTGATTCCAGCTCCTCCTGATGCTCAAGGGTTTAAAGCAGTGACCCAAAATAAGACCAGTATAACTCTGGAGTGGACAAAAGTGGACAACATCCTCAACTATACACTTAAGTTCAATGACAAAGAGGAAACATTCACTGCTTCAGACGGACAAAATCCTGTGAGACACACAATCTCAGGACTCACAAGTGCAACAACATACACCTTCACTCTCTTGACTGTTGATGGTGATATCAGCAGCACTGGAGTCAGCCTCAATGCATCAACTGGTAAGAGTACTTTCTTTTCATACAGCTGTAAAACAAGAGGCAGATCAGAGCTCATATCTCACCGAACTGAGAGTACTATAGGTGTACGATAGGTGTAATATCAGAGCAATGGTTTTATAGAGAAGGAAGATATCAATGAATCTGGTTAAGGGATATCTGTATGAGGTCTCTTCACTCACTGCTGAGACAATGTTTAGTTAGGGTTAGGGTTGAAGATCAAATTGAACACTTGTCTCTTTTATATGCAAACTCATACACAAATCCAGAATGTTAGATTTTATTTTTCCATTTCTTCAGAAAAGAAAAGAAAAGACACAAAACACATGTAATTTTTTAACATCAACATTTTGTTGAAGTTTCTTCTCTCTTCTTCTTTGATCATAGCTCCTCCTGATGCTGACACAACGCTGCCAACAAGCACAGGGGAACCAAGAGAAAGCACAGCCTTAAGCACTGAACCCACAACAACAATCCTGACAACAACAAAAGCTCGTAAGTATCCACCTAGCTCTTTTATGATTGTGGCTGACATGTTTGTATTGTCACCTATCAGACTGCATTTTGTGTGAATTCCATTAATTATTAATGATGATTGTTGTGGTCTCTCAAAGTCTCACACTTTGAATGCTAAATCTTTAATTGCTGACCGTTACTGGTGTGTTGTGTTGAGGTATTTGAACAGTTTCTTTCTTGTGACATGCAAATCTAAACAGATTGCAGGGCTCCAGACTAACTTTTTTCACTAGGAGCACACAGCACAGTGGCACCTAACTTAAAATTTTAGGAGCACAAGCAGAAAATTTTGAGGGCGCACACCACAAATTTACTTGCAAAGCAAATTTTCACATTTGCTTTTCATTCACGATCCTCACACATATTGGCCTGCTACTTGCAATGACAGCTTCCAAATGAGTCGCCCCTTCCATGTTTCATCAGTGTCCTCTCTTCCCTTTTGATCCTAGCCCCCCAGTGACCCCAAATGAGACAAATAAAACTCTTAGTTGGACCTTATATACATAGGTTCGATGACAAAGAGGATGCATCAGTCATGCATCAGACAGGCAAAAAAGAAAAAAAAAAGAAGAAGAAGAAAAAAAAAACAACTCTTGAAAACCCAATGATGATATTGTCCACTCCGTTTTTTTAGTTCCTGCCAGTGTTGATGATGTGATGGTGTTGAACCAAACTAAGAGTACTGTAGGTCTGATGTGAGACATATCTCTGGATATATGCTACAGTATGGTTGTATAGAGAAAGAAAATAATAATGAATCTTATCAAGGGCCATCAGTAGAGTATGAGGTCTCTTCACTTACTGCTGGGAAAGTGTTTAGTTTCACTGTCTTCACTGTGTTTGAGAGACTCAGCAGCACTATAGACATTTGAAGCTGTGAGTGGTAGGTGATGAAGTGTTTGAACCATGTTTTGCCAATTCTAGATTGACTGTCATGATTAGTAAACATATCATTTTCACACTGTTTTTAACATTATGATAACATTGTTTCATCAAACTAGTTCTGTTCATTGGATGGAGATGAGATTTTGTTGTAATATCCATACAACAAAATCATCAACATTTTGTTAAGGCTTGCCTTCCTTTTTGATTCCAGCTCCTTCTGATGTTCAAGGGTTTAAAGCAGTGACCCAAAATGAGACCAGTATAACTCTGGAGTGGACAAAAGTGGACAACATCCTCAACTATACACTTAAGTTCAATGACAAAGAGGAAACAGTCACTGCTTCAGACGGACAAAATCCTGTGAGACACACAATCTCAGGACTCACAAGTGCAACAACATACACCTTCACTCTCTTGACTGTTGATGGTGATATCAGCAGCACTGGAGTCAGCCTCAATGCATCAACTGGTAAGAGTACTTTCTTTTCATACAGCTGTAAAACAAGAGGCAGATCAGAGCTCTGTACCAACATCTAATATCAAGTTTCTCCGTGACAGAGGGATGTTACTCTGTGATATTTTTGGCTGATGCCGATGAAATAATGAGCTGAATTGAACCCTTTATTTGATTAAAAAAAAAAAAACTCCTGGAAACCCAATGATGATATTGTCCACTCAGTTTTTTTAGTTCATGTCAGTGTTAATGATGTGATGGTGTTGAACCAAACTGAGAGTACTGGAGGTCTGATGTGGGACAAAGTTAACAACATGTCAGATCTATGCTATAATATCAGAGCAATGGTTTTATAGAGAAGGAAGATATCAATGAATCTGATTAAGGGATATCTGTATGAGGTCTCTTCACTTACTGCTGAGACAATGTTTAGTTTCACTGTCTTCACTGTGTTTGAGAGACTCAGCAGCACTATAGACATTTGAAGCTGTGAGTGGTAGGTGATCAAGTATTTGAACCATGTTTTGCAGATTCAAGATCAGCTGTCACGATTAATTATTCTTCTGTTTTTCATATAGTTTTTTTGTTAACATTATATTATCATTTTGTTTCAAAAATAGGTCCTGTTCATTGGATGAAAAAGATGAGAATTTGTTGTAATTTCAGTATCAGTGTTGGAAATCAAATTGCCACTGTCTCTCCAAATTGAAACTTTTATAATCCTTTATAAAATAATCCAGCATTTTGGATTTTTTCTTCTCATTTTTTTCAAAAAAGATTTCAAAACACATGTATGTTTTTTTTTACATCAACATTTTGTTAAAGCTTCTGGTCTTCTTCTTTGATCATAGCTCCTCCTGATGCTGAAGAGTTTAAAGCAGTGACCCAAAATGAGACCAGTATAACTCTGGAGTGGACAAAAGTGGACAACATCTCCAACTATATACTTAAGTTCAATGACAAAGAGGAAACAGTCCCTGCTTCAGAGGGACAAAATCCTGTGAGACACACAATCTCAGGACTCACAAATGCAACAACATACACCTTCACTCTCTTGACTGTGTTTGATAATATCAGCAGCACTGGAGTCAGCCTCACTGCAGCAACTGGTAAGCGTACTTTCTTTTCATACAGCTGTAAAACAAGAGGCAGATCAGATCTCTGTACCAACATCTAATATCAAGTTTCTTAGCAACAGAGGGATTAAAAAAAAACAAAAAAACCCTGAAAATCCAATAATGATATTGTCCACTTTTTTTCTTTTTTTTCTTTTTTAACTTCCTAACAAAGCTAATGACGTGATGGTGTTGAACCAAACTGAGAGTCCTGAAGGTCTGATGTGGGACAAAGTTAACAACACCTCAGGATATATGCCACTATATGAGAGCACTGGTTGTATAGAGAAGGAAAATATTAATGAATCTGATCAAGGGCCATCAGTAGAGTATGAGGTCTCTTCACTTACTGATGGGGCAGTGTTTAGTTTCACTGTCTTTACTGTGTTTGAGAGACTCAGCAGCACTATAGACATTTGAAGCTGTGAGTGGTAGGTGATGAAGTGTTTGAACCATGTTTTGCCAATTCTAGATTGACTGTCATGATTATGTGTATTTGTGATTTCATATAATTGTAACATTATGTTACCATATTGTTTTTTTTTTCAATCAATCCTGTTCATTTGATAAAGAAGATGAGCATTTGTTGCAATATGAAATATGCCTTTTGAAAAACAAATTCCCACAGTTTGTGCAAATTGTCTATCTGTATCCAACTCCTCGCAATCCTTTGTTCAAGAAACTAAAAAAAAAAAAATCAACATTTTGTTGAAGTTTCTTCTCTCTTCTTTTTGATCATAGCTCCTCCTGATGCTGAAGGGTTTAAAGCAGTGACCCAAAATGAGACCAGTATAACTCTGGAGTGGACAAAAGCGGGCAACATCCTCAACTATATACTTAAGTACAGTGACAAAGAGGAAACAGTCACTGCTTCAGAGGGACAAAATCCTGTGAGACACACAATCTCCGGACTCACAAATGCAACAACATACACCTTCACTCTCTTGACTATGTTTAATAATATCAGCAGCACTGGAGTCAGCCTCAATGCATCAACTGGTAAGCGTACTTTCTTTTCATACAGCTGTAAAACAAGAGGCAGATCAGATCTCTGTACCAACATCTAATATCAAGTTTCTTGGCAACAGAGGGATTAAAAAAACAAAAAACCCCTGAAAATCCAATAATGATATTGTCCACTTTTTTTCTTTTTTTTCTTTTTTAACTTCCTAACAAAGCTAATGACGTGATGGTGTTGAACCAAACTGAGAGTCCTGTAGGTCTGATGTGGGACAAAGTTAACAACACCTCAGGATATATGCCACTATATGAGAGCACTGGTTGTATAGAGAAGGAAAATATTAATGAATCTGATCAAGGGCCATCAGTAGAGTATGAGGTCTCTTCACTTACTGATGGGACAGTGTTTAGTTTCACTGTCTTTACTGTGTTTGAGAGACTCAACAGCACTATAGACATTTGAAGCTGTGAGTGGTAGGTGATCAAGTATTTGAACCATGTTTTGCCAATTCTAGATTGACTGTCATGATTATGTGTATTTGTGATTTCATATAATTGTAACATTATGTTACCATATTGTTTTTTTTTCAATCAATCCTGTTCATTTGATAAAGAAGACGAGCATTTGTTGCAATATGAAATATGCCTTTTGAAAAACAAATTCCCACAGTTTGTGCAAATTGTCTATCTGTATCCAACTCCTCGCAATCCTTTGTTCAAGAAACTAAAAAAAAAAAAATCAACATTTTGTTGAAGTTTCTTCTCTCTTCTTTTTGATCATAGCTCCTTCTAATACTCAAGAGTTTAAAGCAGTGACCCAAAATGAGACCAGTATAACTCTGGAGTGGACAAAAGCGGGCAACATCCTCAACTATATACTTAAGTTCAATGACAAAGAGGAAACAGTCACTGCTTCAGAGGGACAAAATCCTGTGAGTCACACAGTCTCAGGACTCACAAATGCAACAACATACACCTTCACTCTCTTGACTGTGTTTGATAATATCAGCAGCACTGGAGTCAGCCTCACTGCATCAACTGGTAAGAGTACTTTCTTTTCATACAGCTGTAAGACAAGAGGCAGATCAGAGCTCTGTGCCATCATTTCGTGTCAAGTTTCTCAGTAACAGAGGGATAAAAAAAAACTCCTGAAAACCCAATGATGATTTTGTCCACTGTTTTTTCTTTTACTTTCTGACAAAGCTAATGATGTGATGGTGTTGGACCAAACTGAGAGTACTGTAGGTGTGATGTGGGACAAAATTAACAACATCTCAGGATATATGCTACAATATGAGAGCACTGGTTGTATAGAGATGGGAATTGTGGCTTCAACAAGTCATCTCCATGCCATGTGTTTGTTCTGTTCATTCACTGAACCAGCTGATTCCAATCAGCACAGCTCTACAGCCTGAAAGATGAGCTAATTAGTGAATGCACCTGGTTCAGTGACTGAGCAGAACGAATACATGGCATGGAGATGACTTGTTGAAGCCACAATTCCCAACTCTGCTGGCTGTATGAAGAAGGACAATATCAATGAATCTGATCAAGGGCCATCAATAGAGTATGAGGTCTCTTCAGTTACTGCTGAGACAATGTTTAGTTAGGGTTAGGGTTGAAGATCAAATTGAACACTTGTCTCTTTTATATGCAAACTCATACACAAATCCAGAATGTTAGATTTTTTTTTTCCATTTCTTCAGAAAAGAAAAGAAAAGACACAAAACACATGTAATTTTTTAACATCAACATTTTGTTGAAGTTTCTTCTCTCTTCTTCTTTGATCATAGCTCCTCCTGATGCTGAAGAGTTTAAAGCAGTGACCCAAAATGAGACCAGTATAACTCTGGAGTGGACAAAAGCGGGCAACATCCTCAACTATATACTTAAGTTCAATGACAAAGAGGAAACAGCCACTGCTTCAGAGGGACAAAATCCTGTGAGTCACACAGTCTCAGGACTCACAAATGCAACAACATACACCTTCACTCTCTTGACTGTGTTTGATAATATCAGCAGCACTGGAGTCAACCTCACTGCATCAACTGGTAAGTGTACTTTCTTTTCATACAGCTGTAAAATAAGAGGCAGATCAGAGCTCTGTACCAACATCTAATATCAAGTTTCTTAGCAACAGAGGGATGTTACTCAATTAATATATTTGGCCTTCGCTGATAAAATAATGAGCTGAATCAAACCCTTTATTTGATTTAAAAAAAAACAACAACAAAAAAAACTCCTGGAAACCCAGTGATGATCTTGTCCACTCAGTTTTTTATAAGTTCCTGACAATGTTAATGATGTGATGGTGTTGAACCAAACTGAGAGTACTGTATGTCTGATGTGGGACAAAGTTAACAACACCTCAGGATATATATATATGCTACAATATGAGAGTAATGGTTGTATAGAGAAGGAAGGTGTTAGTGAATCTGATCAAGGGCCATCAGTAGAGTATGAGGTCTCTTCACTTACTGATGGGACAGTGTTTAGTTTCCCTCTCCTCCAGCTTCACTGGATAGACATCTGAAGCTGTGAGTGGCAGATGACAAAGTGTTTGACCCGTGTTTTGCCAAGTCTATATCAGCTGTCATTATTAACTATAGATGTAATTTTCACATAGTCTTTTTTTTAAATATTCTACTACCATATTCTTTTAAGAAATCAGTCCTGTCCTGGATGAGGAAGGTGTGCATTTGTTGTAATAGCAATATCCCTTTTGAAAATCAAACTGCCATAGTTTCCACTAATCGTCTTTTATATGCAGACCCCTTTTAAATTAAGAATCCTGGATGTTGGAATCATTTTTTTTTTTAATTTCTTCAAAAAAACAAAACAAAACAAAACAAACACAAAACGTGTAATTTTTTAATACCAACATTTTGTTAAAGCTTCCTTTCTTCTTCTTCTTTGATCATAGCTCCTCATAATGCTGAAGTGTTTCAACGTGTTGCCCAAAATGAGACCAGTATAACTCTGGAGTGGACAAAAGTGGACAACATCCCCAACTATATACTTAAGTACAGTGACAAAGAGGAAACAGTCACTGCTTCAGAGGAACAAAATCCTGTGAGACACATAATCTCAGGACTCACAAATACAACAACATACACCTTCACTCTCTTGACTGTGTTTGATAAAGTCAACAGCAGTGGAGTCAGCCTCAATGCATCAACTGGTAAGAGTACTTTCTCTTTAGAAAACTGTAAAACATGAAGCAGACCAGAGCTCTACCACCAACATCTAATATCAAGTTTCTCAGTAACAGAAGGGCGTTAATGTGGACTGTGATATTTTTGGCTGTTGCTGATAAAATAATACTAAATAATACTAAATTGAACCCTTTATTTGATAAAGAAAAACTCCACTCAAGTTTCTGACAGTGTTAAGGATGTCAGTTTGAACCAAACTGAGAGTACAGTAGGTCTGATGTTGGACAAAGTTAACAACATTTCCAGACACACAGTACAATATGAGAGCACTGGCTGTATATAGCAGGAAGATATCCATGAATCTGATCAAGGGCCATCAGTAGAGTATGAGGTCTCTTCACTTACTGATGGGACAGTGTTTAGTTTCACTGTCTTCACTGTGTTTGAGAGACACAGCAGCACTATAGACATTTGAAACTATGAGTGGTAGGTGATGAAGTGTTTGAACCATGTTTTGCAAATTCTAGATCTACTCTCATGATTAAGCATATTTGTTATTTCCATAAAATTTTTGATGTTATATTTTCATATTGATTGACATATTGGTCCTGTTCATTAGCGAGGAAAGCAATATCACTTTTGAAAATCAATTTGCCATAGTTTCTGCAAATCGTCTCTTTAACTCCAACTTTTTTTTAACATCACCATCTTGTTGAAGCTTCTTCTCTTTTCCTTTTTGATCCCAGCTCCTCGTAATGCTGAAGTGTTTCAACGTGTTGCCCAAAATGAGACCAGTATAACTCTGGAGTGGACAAAAGTGGACGACGTCCCCAACTATATACTTAAGTTTGATAACAAAGAGGAAACAGCCACTGCTTCAGAGGGACAAAATGTGACACACATAATCTCGGCACTCAAAAATGGGACAAAATACACCTTCACTCTCTTGACTGTGTTTGATAATATCAGCAGCACTGGAATCAACCTCACTGCAGCAACTGGTAAGAGTATTTTCTTTTCATTCAGCTGTAAAAGAAGCTCCAGAACAGCATCTACTGTAAAGTTTCTCCATGGCAGAAGGATGTGGCTCAATTCATATTTTTGGCTGCTGCTGAATGAAACTTTTTATTTGCTGAATAAAACACACTCAAAATCCACCTTTGTGCTGGATGCTCGACTCTTTGTTTTTTGTTTTTTTTTTGTTCCTGACAACGTTAAGAAAGCAACAGCGTTGAGCCAAACTGAGACTACTAAAACACTCTTCTCATTATTATCACTTATCTCTTTTTGTTGTTATTATCATTAACATTGTTACTGTTGTATTTTCATATTCTTTTTTTTTTTACAACTTGGTCAGTAGTCATATGTCTTTTTAAGTCTACATCCACATCAATCAGATAAGGAACAGATGTTGTTATGGTGTTACAGTTGCAGTGCAAAGCTTCTCGTGTTGTGGTGTGTAAAAGCTGTCTTTCTTTTCATCAGTTCCTCCAGAGGTCTCCTCAGTTAGTGTGCTTGAACGCTCAACAACAAGCATTAACCTGACATGGGACAATGTGGATGGAAACTGGGGATACATGCTTCATATTGATGGGAAAACCATATCAGTTGACCCAGCTGCAAATCTTCAGCCACATTCAGTCAAGATCGATCTCAAGCCTGGGACAGAGTATTCATTCAGTCTCATTACAACATTCTTTGGACTCAATAGCACTGAATACAAAGACTTCACTGTAACAAGTATGTACAGTCTGTCTGTCTGATAAAATGACAAATTGTTTTGAATTTTTCAATATCAGTGATAACATTTCATTCCATACTTAGATTTACAAAAATCCTGCAAATCCTGGCTCTGTAAAACCCAGGTTATTGAAGCTTTGTCTGCAGTTATTCTCTCATTCATTTCAGAAATCGACTGTACCACTGTAGACTGGCATGTTACTAACTCGTCGATCCAGGGAATGGTTGAAGGAAACTTCACGACAGCAACTGCCTCTGTGATCCATGTCAGTCCTAATGGAACCAATGTGTCATTCACTGGCCTAACACCTGGTACAACCTATGAGGTGTTACTTGTGTATGAAAAAGATGATAGAGTTTTTAACCAATGTCAACACAACCTAACAATCAGTAAGTACAAACCTGTCTCACCGCATTGAAATAATGTTTATCATTGATATAATGTGAAGTACTGGGATGATAAAGCTTAATCTATACTAAAAGATTTCAAAGCATCTTTCTATGATTGTAGTGGGAAGAGCCCTGTGCATTCAGTTACATGTATTTCATTTTTTTAAAAGTAAGATTTATTGTTGTTGTAGTTAAGTACTTTACCACTCTTTTTATAAAATGTTAAAAAAAGTTAATTATATCACATCTATATGTCTCGAGAGATGTATCAATCTATGCTGCGCAGACAAGTCATATATTTGGAGTCTGTGAAATGTTGTTGTATGTGACTTTTTCCCCTGGTTTCATTCAGTTCCTGCAGATGTAGATGCTACCTGTAAGTACTCGAATGGTGGCTATGCCATCAATGTTGTCTGGGAAAAACTGGAAGGCGTTTGGACTGAAGTGGAGGTGAATGTGACCGGGAAAACTCACCAAGTATTTCCAGACGGGACAGAGCAGATCAAAATATCTGGATTCCAACCTGCTAAGACGTATAAAGTCTCTGTAGGTTCACTGAGACGAGGTTCTGGGACTGTAAGGCGCTCTCCACCATATGTTTTTGAGTGCTATACTGATCCAACGGGTAAGTCGAAATAAATATACTACTCTATTGGCATTGGTAATTTGACTTGCTTAATAATGGAGTTTTTGTTGTCGTGTCTCAAATTTTACTCACTGCAGGAGTCATTGCTGGGTCAGTACTTGCTGTGCTGCTATTTGTTGTTCTGGTCTGCCTGGCTGCCTTCATTTTGCTCAAAAAACCAGATTTCATCAGGTTGGTGCAGTCAACACAATGGTAATATCTCCCTGCAACTCATACTGTCAGGCTCAGCCAGTGAACCTCTCTTTGCTTCTTTTCCATGACAGAAAGAAGACATTCATTGGTGGATCCAAGCAATCTGATAAAACGAGCAAGTAAGTCAAGGTTTAAACCTTGTAAATGAATGACATGTGGGATAGAATCAGCAGTTTACCTCAAATAAAAAAATGACTGTATGATTACGGTCAGTCCTTATCTGGTAAAATGTCTGCATACCGCTTATTATACAAGGTGACATGTATTGTACTTTTGTTGTAGAGCAATTTCTGTTGCAAAGTTTCCAGACCACTTCCACCAGCTAAGTGTGGATGACAATAGAGGATTCATCCAAGAATATGAGGTAGCATAAAAAAAACCCATCTTCCTCTTCATTCTCTTCCTGTTTTTGTTGCGCATGACTGTAAAAGTGGGTCTGTTGAATTCACTGTTTTACTTATTTTCTATGAAGTGACTGTTAAATCTCATGCCGTGTCATCTTGTCAACTTCATGCAGAACCTTGCGTCTGTTGGCACTGAGCAGATGCGGAAAGCAGCGGTTCTACCTGAGAACAAAGCCAGGAACCGTTTCAACAATGTCCTGCCTTGTAAGCCAGTCATGGATATGCATTTAACGGTCCAGGTCCACTGAGTCATTCTGATGTGGCCATTTTAAGCAGCATCCGCTTTACTGTACATCTTCTGTTTTTTAATCCTAGACGACTGGTGTCGAGTGAAGCTAAGTACATCAAATCCCAATGAGACCTCTGACTACATTAATGCCAGTTACATGCCGGTAGGTATTATGTGATCACTGGCAATCATCTCATAAAGCTTGTTCTCTAATTACTATATAGCTTATGAAAATCTCTTTAAAGATAGTGCAGGTTTGATGGGATTGAACTATTCTTAGATTTGCACATATTAACATTAACAACTGCTTCTCAGGGCTACAACAGACAGAGAGAGTACATTGCTACTCAGGGTCCTTTGCCCTCCACTGTTTGTGATTTCTGGAGGATGATATGGGAACAGAGAGTGAAAGGCATCGTCATGGTAACCAACTGCGTTGAAGGCGGACGGGTAAGTATTCAGGATTTTTTTTTTTCTCATCTTAAGTGCTAACCTCAAATTTTATGAGCTGTTGTGAATCATTCACTTTCATGGCAACAACTTCCTCGTTGATGCAATTATTCCTGTTTCAGTGTGGTTCGAGAGGGTCACCACAGAGAAATTTCACAACGCTAAGACCGTTGTTCATTGCCGCTTTTTGTTCTATTGCTTCAATAATCTGAAACAGCTTCAAGACTTCTAATGTTGGTTGTCTCATGTTTTTGTCCCCAGACCAAGTGTGAAAGATACTGGCCTCCAGACAGCAACCCTTGCCCTCATGGAAAGTTACTGATCACCATGAAATCTGAGCAACAGGAGCCCAATTGGACATTGAGGGAGTTCAGTGTGAAAAATGTAATCAACATCTCTTCAAATTTTAACAGGAATAAATTGGTTAGATTAGTATTAACACATGTCTGAGTTGTGGATCCAAACCATTGCTATTATTATTTTCAGTGATGCATGCTTGACATCCTTACCAGCTGGTATACTGGCTCATGATATAGACCCACAGTTTTTGAATTTGTCCACATGAACTCTCTCAACAGACCAGTACGTCTGAAGAGCGCACGGTGAAACATTTCCACTTCACAGCCTGGCCTGACCACGGAGTCCCACAGGGCACTGACGTCCTGATCCAGTTCAGAGAACTGGTGAGGTGGCACATAGACAAAGAAGGGGATGGAGCACCAACTGTGGTTCACTGCAGGTACAGAATACATGCTTCTGTCTTTCTTTCAACTACATCATTTTTCAGACACTTTAATTTGACAACCACTAAAATGCCTATTTTTGTACAGTTTTCTGACTTAGTTGTTGTAAGATGTTCCTCAGTGGTTAAGCTGTTTCAGGGTCAGTGGTGGAAGATTGCTAGATTAAATTAATGACCTATTTGGAAATCATCAGCATGACATCGTGATGACCTTTTCTACCTGTGTTGCCTCTCTCTCTCTTAGTGCCGGAGTGGGGAGGACAGGCACTATCATTGCCCTGGATGTGCTGCTACAGCAGTTTGACAAAAAAAGAGCAGTGGGCATCAATGGTTTTGTGCACAAGATGAGACTGAGTCGGCCATACATGGTGCAAACAGAGGTAAAACATCTTCAGGTTGATCTTTAAAGTGATGATTGAATTCAACCATTAGTCTCTCTTCTTATAGATAGACATGTGTCTGTATGAAAGAGCCACACCTAATAAAACAACCTGTCATGCATTACTTACTTTCCCTCCATCCCCATTTGCATGGAGGGCAACGAGTAATTCGTGCAAATGCAGAAGCTTGCTGTTTATAACTGGGAAGATCTGAGGCTAGTAAACTTGCAAATTGTACAATCCTGTGGCAATTGTGTGTGAAAGGAAGTGTCAGCCAGATTACAGTATGTACATACAGTTAGTGCTCTGTACTCCAAAAATTGTTCTGCTTTTTATATGACCAGCAATTTCATATCTTTTCAGTCCCAGTACATTTTCCTGCACCAGTGTATCATGGACCACCTGAAGCCACAAGAGAAGTTAGAAGAGAACATATATGAAAATGCAGACATTATATATGCCAATGCCACTGCACTCCAGGAGTTTCGTCTGCAGAAGACAAATGCCTAAACTCAACATAATAGATTTGCTTACAAACTGTAAATATGGATATTCATGACATTCATTAACTAAATATACACAGCACACTTTGGGATTTATTTAACTATTCTTTTTATGAATGTATTTTCCTGTAATCTGTAAGGTGTGTTGTTGTTGTTGTTATATTATTATAATTGTTGTTATTATCATGTAAAGAAAATAACACTCCAGATGACCACAGAATGTTTACAAATGACATTTATTAAGAAGAAATATACATAGAAAAGAATGATTATGTTTATTTGTGTAAGAAATAAAATATTTTCTGTTAATAAAAATACCTGAATGTCTTTTTACCAGAAACTCATGAAAAAAAACAACAAAAAAAAAAGAGCCCCACTGTGCTGTCACATTTACATATTAGTGTCAAAATTGCACGGGAAATGAAAAGCAGCTGGCGTCAAACCATGAAACAATCCTGCGCTGTAGTCTGGGTTTTGGTTTCAGTGTTCTTAATGTGTCAGTATCTGAACGATCCTCTTTGCTTTCTAGAGCAGACCACACACCCACTCGGCTCACACGCTCTCTGCACTGTTGCTATCCTGTGGGTTCTGGCTGCCGGTGACTGAAGAGAAGTGAGCATCGATGAGTTTCTGTCTGGCTTTTAAGGCCTCTGGGTTGACCTCAACCGGCACTGCATGGTGCTTTCCTGGGTGCAGGGGCTCAATTTTGCCCGCAACAGGCGGGGGAGGGACGGAAAACTTCTTTGAGATGTTGTGCAAAACACTGCATGCCTTGATAATGTTCGACTTTTTGTTCAAAGCAGTTTCCTGCGCAAAACCCAGTTGCATAAGACACCTGAAACGCCTCTTCATAGAGCCGAGTGTTGTTCGCATGACATTGTGGATCTTTGTATGGGCCTCATTGAAGCGGATCTCCTTGTCATTTGCAGGTGTGAACACAGGAGTCAACACATGATTGCTTAAGCTGTAGCCTTTCCCTCCTATAAGACAGACACAAGACAATGCAGTTAATTCAACGCTGCAGAAACAGAACCATTAGAATAGTATGGAGCAGTATGGAGTGTGAAGGGTACGAACTGGCCATGCAGTGTAGTCTGACAGAAAGAGCTAATCCACTTTGACCATGCTGAAGTTGCACAGTGTCGGCCGAAATAGACAGTAAAAGGATGTGCATCATTTCCTGAGAACAACTACTGTTCTGTTGCTTCTGAAAATATTCAGTCCTTTACTTAGTCATCCTTCATTTAAAATTGTGATTCCATCTGAAATGAATTAAGACAGACACTTATGATCTTAAATCTACACTCAGAAAACTGTGATGACAAACTGGAAACATGTTTTTATGACTTTATTAAAGTCTCAACCTGATCTTTCTCATTTTAGCTGTTGCACCAATGCAAGTAAACATCGAGGGCTGATTGTGCCGTATTATTATGATTTGGACAAAGGGGGTACTGTCACTAAATGCTGTTGACTGAGTGGCATAACACAATGTGATGATCTTCAGAACATGTCAAAGTTTGTTCTTGGTTTTGGAAAAATGTAGTTTGATTTTATAATAATGATAACAATAATAACTACTATCAGTTACATACTAATACCAGTTTTGCATCTTACAACTTTATGCAATCTACGACAGCATTCATGTAGTCATACCAATTCCACTAACTAGCTTCTTTCTGGACCTTTCAGCCATATCTTAAAGTCCTGCTCAGCAGGCTGAGCTTGCTGAGAAAGATGTTGTTGATTTCACAGAAA
The DNA here is from genome assembly GCA_021432705.1 of Caranx ignobilis. Classification (NCBI taxonomy): domain Eukaryota; kingdom Metazoa; phylum Chordata; class Actinopteri; order Carangiformes; family Carangidae; genus Caranx; species Caranx ignobilis. The sequence continues at coordinate 10,051,841 of MU269988.1, forward strand.
AAGTAGTGTATATAGTTATTATTATTATTATTATTATTATTATTGCTGTATAATGAACAACATCTTTCTCAGCAAGTTCAGGACTCAGGACTTTGGGATATGGCTGAAAGGTCCAGAAAGAACATGACTACATGTATGCTGTTGTGGACTGCATAAAGTTGTAAGATGCAATAAAAAATTAATAACAGATGTGTGTTTAATGTGTGACAGATGTTTTGTAATGCATTTATTAGTTACTGGGGCATCTTGTGTGCGTGCGTGTGTGTGTGTAATGGGATGATCTTGCACTGAAATTCTGCAGAAACACAAGCGTCACAGATTTCGTGTCATTTTTGCATGCATATCGTGACCCCCCCCCCCCCCCCCCCCGTTCTTACCAATAACCCAATATGGCCCGTGCAAGTCATTCTCCATCTCCCTTCCTCTGCACGACGTCTCCCACATTTCCTGCACTTTGGTGCTGCCCACACAACAATGTTCAATACTAAGTATGTTTCCGTCGGAGTCGCATATGATCTGACTCACGGCCGACGTGTAACCCAGAGTGTTGACGAAAGACCTGAACGTGCTTTTCTCGTACGGAGAAGCCCTGATCCTGAAGTGGGCCGGGGCCAGGATGCCCAGCACCCGAGGGATCCCGCAGATTTCCTCCATCTTGGCGGCGACGTTGGCTCTGCAGTCTTGGGTCAAAGGGAATGAGATGAACTGATCGCACATCCCCGCGATGATCTCCGAGACCGTGCTTATAACAACGACGGCGTAGTCGGTCTCGCTCAGGGAGACTCTCTGCAGCACGGAGGTGGAGGCGACGCCGTGCGCGTAATAGTTGAGCGCCACCATGACCATGGCGTCTGTGGACAGCTCGGGTTTGTCCTTGACGACCGTCTTCATGCGGACGCGTACGGCATCCGTGATGAAGTCGATGCACGGTCTGGTGAGGTGGAACATCTGGAACAACGACTCATCGTCGAAGTCGTCGAAGCAGCTCCGGGGTGCAACATCTGACGCGTCGTGTCGGATCAGTTCCTCCTGGACCGCGAGCCACACCGGCAGAGCGAAGGCCATTGTGTTGAAACACGGCTGAAACTCTGGCACAAAGCCCAGCGGAGTTTACTGCAAGAATAACACACTATGACCACACATGAGAAAACATGGCGAGCGTCATGGACGCACGGTCTTCTTCTTCTTGTTGTGTTTTGGTGGCGCAGTCAGAAGATGTGCGGTATCGCCACCTAGTGGACAGCGATTAAAAAAACAAAACACACAAACACACACACACCACCACACCTATTAATCTGAAAGCAGCACCTGGTGAAACCACAATGCAAATACACCTAAATCCCTGCGGTGTTGATAGATTCAATTTCTGCATTGTGGTTGGATTGTCAAAAACCTCACTTACGGATATCTCTTGGACCTGGTAGACTCTGTGTTAACTCATGCATCACTGCCACAGCCCTCACAGCATTACTTCAGCTTCCCCTTTTTGGTTGATTGACTTTGGTTTACTTGTACTCCATCAGCCCCCTTTTGACTTTACAGCCAGGTCATCTGCTGGATTGTTGCTAACCCTAACCTAACATACCTAAACCAAACTATAATCTAAAAAACTATTCTACAAAGGGCCAGTGTGGCTGTGGGTTTTTGTTCCAACCAGTCAAGAGCGCACAGTTACACACAATCAGCTGTCTGAAGACTGAGATCAGTTGATTAAATGACTCAGGTTGGTGTGCTGCTGCTTGATTGGAAAGAAAACCTGCAGCCATGCAGCCCTTTGTGGCATAGCTTGGACATGCCTGCCCTAACCCAACACTTTCCCTTTTTGGACCTTGACGTTAGAGCCTTTCTCTTATGAAAGTGGGTAGAATGTATGAAAGATATTATTTGAAATAATAATAATATTGATATTAAATGTAAAGTTATTGCAAAACCAAACATATATATAAAAAGCGTAATTTATTGACAATGAAATCATACATTGCCTGACTATGACAACTGGGATATTGTGGTACATCACATTGAGCATGTCGTCAGTATTAACGCACACACACACAATAATTTAACTCAATACAGAAGTGTAAAGCATCAGTAAAACTAAATTAAGTACACCTTTACCCCATGTTGCATTTCCCTTCCCTTCCCGCACAACCCAACAGTGACACTACAATAAATCCACTGCTTCACTTCTGCTTCACCTCCAGCCAAAATCAGTTTGTGTTTTTTATCTTTCGGGCGACAAGTAGAACATTTTGTTGACCTCACTAATGGAGGCATCCTTCAGCCTGGGTATCCCCCCCTCGCGGTAGTCATCTGTCCTCTGGCCTTGAGCGTATACATCTGTGACACAAAGGAGACATTTAGTGGTAGAGGCATGCTGGTAGGAATTCGATGCATCATGTTTATCCCATTCAGAACTTTATTAGATATTGGTTACATGTTTTTTTGCATTTATTCTGTTAGACAAAGAGAGAGAGAGAAGATGACATGACACAAAGGCCGATGGTTTGGAGTTGAACTCAAGGTTGTCAGTATTAGTGGCTATTATGATGCAGATCTCACCAACTGTACATCTGTGATGTTGTCACACAGTTGCCTTGTCATCTAAATAGAGGGTCACAGTGAGCACAGGAAAACATCCTCACCTGTGATGTTGTCCACAGAGTCGAGTGGTGCTGTGTTGTTCATGTTCACTCCGAACAGCAACAGCGCAAAGATTGTTAAAGCGACCAGCAGATAGATTGGCACAGCAAGAGCCCAATATCTACACAAGACAAAATGTTTCAGTGAATGGATAATAAAACCTAGTGCAGTACACATGTCCCCTAAAGCATGTTTTCTGTAAACAATACAGAGAGGGGACTAATTACTGAATAACTCATTTCTGGTCAGGATGGTTTTTAATTTACTTTTGAGGCCAATAAGTGAGTCCTACTGAATGAAGCCACTCCTCTGGTATGAAAGCCCACAGACAATACAGAACTGTAAAGACAAGAAAACAGAGTAGGTCTAACACTGCAATAACCATTTACAAAATGTAATCATGGATTTAACCAAAGTAGATATAACAAATGATTATACCTTCAGCAGATAACGTGAGTATATTATATATTTGTGTGTGTGTGTATACATACTAGCTGAGTTATTCTATTTAATCTGCAATACTACATAATATACCACGTTAAAACATGAGAGTAACATTATTGTACTCACAGAAGCCAAACTGGGAGCCAAGATAAAGAACAAAGCCATAAATTGCTCTCTCAGGCACAGGAGAGGGAGAGTTTTCTACCATGATCTGAAGCCACAACAAAAACAGAGACATGAGGGAAACTAACGACTCGAACAAAACATATATATCTTCTGTTCCAGCTCTTCAACAATTCACATGTATAGATTTTTCTCACTAGTTAAAACGTTACCATATATTGTTAGTTAAACGAACTAAAACTGCGGATTAGGTATTTACTAAGATGTCCATGAAATATGCGAAACGACAGATTTACACAAACGTGTGCAAAGCTCGTGAATAAAGCCTAAAATAAAACACGTTTTACAATCGACATATTTACCAAAATCCAGGATTCTTTCTCTATACAAAACAATTTCTGACATCCACAGCATCGTTGACTAACATGATCGTCGATCAATTAGCTTGCCTACACGTTGTCCCACGTCATAGTCGGTACGATGTGAAACAGTTGCCATAGACGGTGTTCCGCATTTTGAATAAAAAAACAAAAATAAACGAATGCGTATTGCTTTTTAATGGTGCTGACATCCAATGAAAAATTTGAATGGAAATGAGCTTTAAGAAATCACCGCAGTTGTTGTATTGTTTAACTGTGTTGTTTGTAAATTGCCAGAGTCACTTGTGTTGCGATGTGTTTTACCGGCCACATTTAGATGTTGCACACCTCGGAAATACACAGTCCAGCATGGTTTTGGAGCATTTGGTGCATCTGAAGGCAACTACTGAGCAGATTTACCAGCAGTTTGTGAAAAAAATCGGACAAATTCCTGTTCGTCGGTGCTGCTACCCGGTAGATTTACTCTGGGGAAGCATTTCATGGTGAGACAGTGACGACCGTTACTTTTCAAAAGGTTGTCTGTCAAACTAGTGACGCAGCTCCGATGGTCCAGCGTGGCTGAGGACGGTAAACAGACTCAACATACTTCAAAGACAAAATACACAAAATATTAATAAAATATTTCACCAAAAGTGGCTATAATGTCAAAGGTGAACGCAAAGAAAAAAGGCGCTCCAGCGAAAACGCAGCAGCCCACGTCTGGTAAGAAAAACGCCGTGAAAAAGAAAAAGAAATTCTGGTTTGATACGACGGCGAAAAAGAAAAAGCCTCCTCATAACAAGCAAGGTAAAGCACATCCTCCAAAAGATGCCCAGCAGTATTCTGCCAACTGGAAAATATTACAAGAGGTAAGAGTTGTGTCTGTATGTGAGTAAGATTTGTGTGTCATTTTATCACTTTTAATATTTTCTGATGAATGTGGACCATTTTGTGTATCTTCCACAGATGTTAAAAGCCAGTCAGCCAGAGAAACCCAAGCTGCCAGAATATCAGAATGGTGTCCAGCCAAAAAAGGAGACCAAAGAAAATATCTCAAAAAATATTCCCAAGAACGATACAGATCTCAGGCAGAAAAACACTGGGAAAAAAGTGAAGACAACGATTGTGTCTAACAGTGCTGTCCCCAACGATGCTTGTGTGAAATTGAAAGTCCCAGCTGATTCACAGACAGGACAGTCTACAGCTCCGAAAAGGAAAAGGAACAGTGGGAAGTCAAACAGTGAGCAAGCAGCCAAGAAACAAAAGCCTGTGGCTGAGGAGACAAAACCCTCAGAGTGAGTATACGGCACTAATCTATGCTGTCATTGGGTGAAGAAAAATTTTTGGTTGGTTATTTTATCCTGTTCTTTGCTCTTGTAGAGAGGACCTCTGGTTTGATGACGTAGACCCTGACGACATCGAGGCGACGATAGGAGCCGAGGCAGCAGAGATCATGAGGAAGAAGCAGGGCATAAAGAAAAGCAACGACGCAGAGAGCGTCCTGGTCAAGGAGAAAGCCTTTGAGGGGTGAGTAATGGCCTCACAAATGTGCTTCGAAATATTAATGCAGCAAGGTAGGACATGTTGACACACTGTCACTAAACCTCTTGTAGGAATCAGAAACCTTTCATTCATACATATGTAAATCCACAAGACTCATTGCAGACATAAACAAACAGCATCTTTGCAGTGGGAATATAAAATCATAAACTGGTGCATCCAGTATGAGCCGAATACAACTTTGGTACCAGTTTGGCTGCAGTGTTTTCAAATGAGGATGTTGCTTTTAAAGAACCAAACCGAAATTTCTGTTTGCAGTTTTCACATTTATTACAGATATCACGTACTTAATATTTCCTCAGTGGTTACACGTGTTGTTTATGACTTTCTGGCAGCCATCAATATCAATTTATTGTTTAACCATATAAGAGTCACCTTACAAGATTTATGTCAGTGATATGATTACTACATTTGAGAGTGTGTGTTGTGCCACCCTGGGAATAAGCAATAAAATCTGTATTTGCAGTATTGTGATATCATTATATATTGTGACATTGTGGTGTGCTTGCTGGGAAGACAAATAAAAAACAGATTATGGATGAGATAACTAGACTGGAATGTCTGTTGTCGTCCGGTCCATAAAATAAAGTGATAATTAAACCAAGGAACTTCAGCACATGGATGCAAAAAACAAACAAACAACAAAGCAGCCTATATTTAATATTGCCAAAGGTGTTGGTACAATTGAAACCGAGGCTTTTACTCGCAAAAGTCAGCTTAATGGTGAGAGAAACAAGAAAACGCAAATAATCTTTTAAACACGTCTAACTAAAGCAAAGCAGAGAGAGGGTTTCTTTGCAGCTTTAACTCCTCAGATTGGTTCACATCATGATGACTCTCTTCTTTTATCACCTTTGTTGGCACTTGCCAACGTCAGTCTCACCCGAGCTGTGGCCATTGATTGTGAGATGGTGGGAGTGGGTCCGGATGGAGAAGACAGCATCTTGGCGCGCGTGTCTCTTGTGAACCAGTTTGGGAAATGCATCTATGACAAATATGTTAAACCTACAGAGAAGGTGACAGACTACAGGACAGCTGTCAGTGGCATCCGGCCAGAGGATATCAAAGATGGTGAGTCACAAAAGTCATTGTAATAAACAATAAGCACGTGTATGGCAAAACTTCTCTGTTTACTGTTGAAGAAAATTTATTGTCCATGTTTTCCTCATGCAGGAGAGGATATTAAGACTGTGCAGAGAGAGGTAGCTGAGATCCTGCAGGGCAGAATAGTGGTTGGACACGCCATACACAATGACTTAAAGGTAAGCTGGATGTAGTATGTGCAAGGGAACTGACATTATATTTTTCAAAGTCAACGTCAGAATTTCTAAGCAAGTCTTAAACCCCTGTTTCAGATTTTACTCTTGGATCATCCAAAAAAGAAAATCCGCGACACTCAGAAGTACAAACCCTTTAAGAAGGCTGTCAAGGTAATTATATGACACAGTGGTCACAGTGTGACTCCTTAATACCCTATGAATCCATCTTCAGGTCTTTGACCCATCATGAAATTTTAGTGATATTGAAATCACTTTTTTTTTCTTCCAGAGTGGTCGACCTGCTCTGAGAGTCCTCTGTAGAGAAATACTCAATGTGAAGGTGCAGCAGGGTGAACATTCATCCGTAAGTGCTCAACACATCAAACACAGTTCAATTCACCCTTCAATTAATAAATAGTAGCGGATCATGGCTCTTATGCTCTGTCTACCTTTGACCACTGCGTGTCAAATTAATCTCTTATCCTCTTCCTTCCTTCCTTCCTTCCTTCCTCCAGGTCCAAGATGCACAGGCCACCATGAGGCTGTACACATTGGTGAAAAAACAGTGGGAAGCAGAGATTAAATCCAGTAAGAAAAACAAAGACTCAGAAAAGAAGCAGAGAAAACCTAAACTGCCAAAGAACAAACATAAGAATCCCATGGGATTATAAATTCAAAATCAATCAGCAAGAGACAAATCATCTCTGGGTTGGAGCAGACCATCAGATATCTGGTTTTGTTTTTGGAAAACAAACAAAACCACAAACACATTTTTGAAAGTAACAGATGTGGAGCTTTTGTATTGGTATGAATGGTGTGATGCTCATGAAGATCCTGAGATCTATCCCACCCATTCCTGAAAGTGATGAAAACCAAACCATTAAGGAAACCAGTGAAGAGGAGGATATCTGTAGAAATCTCTCTTGCTTTTCCAAAACTGTTTTTCACAGTCTGAGAACCTCAGTTCCAGGAAAGATCTGACTGCTTTCTCAAGACCCAGGATTGATTTACCCAAGTATCTCAGTCTTGTGAGATGCCTGAGGTACTTTGGGAGTCAAACATCTGCAGGAGCTTGGGCCCTTTGTTCAGCTGGACCTTTCATCCATTTCTGCTGTTCGTATTTCCAAACATCATTTCCCGAAATGTCTCTCCCAGCTGGAGAGAAAGGGTCAACTGTGTGTGTCCTTTACAGAGTGCCACTGAAAAACAAAAAGGCACATGTCCGGTGTTACACAACTCAATGGTGTATTGTTTTCACATTATGGTTTTAAGATTTTTAAATGGTTTAGATCTTTGGTCTCTTGACTGTAATACTTTGGTTCCTGTTTGCCTTAAAAGTTTGAGTATAAGAATGAATAAAATGTCATGTCTTTAACTGTGTTGTATTTATCCTTGGTCATATTTTGTCAGTAACATCACTGTCTCTCACACTGACCTAAGAAGCAGGTGGTTGACTGTTAATACATGAAATCTGGTTCTTATACTTGTATCAGTTTTCTCCTGCTCTGATCCAACACAATGGCCAAGATCAAGAAATTTGGAAGCACAGTAACAACCCTCAGCGCTCTCATGTTATGACAGACATTGTCATGTTACCTCAGATGCACCTGTATAAATCAGACTTGACATTTTCACCTAATTGCGTCATGTGTTTGCATTTTTCCTGAATGTCTTTTTAACCTTCTCAACAGTGAATCAGACAGTTGAGGGATCATACTGAAGTGACTTGTTTTTGCTCTTTAGATCACGGCCTTGTGTGTGTGTGTGTGTGTATGACAGAGTGAAGGATTTAGGCTCTCTCTGTGCCCACAGTATGTCACTGTGATTTGCTGTCCACGTTTGATGGAAAGTCCCCTTCTCAGTGTGGAAATGAAACCTGCACCCTCGGTTTGAAGAGTCCAGGTCCTCAGTTCTACGTTCTAAGTTATGGGGTCGGATCAGATTGTGGAGGCCGCAGAGGGATGAAAACTTCATTCATCGTTCCAAGACAAACACAAAAAGAATGAACCGTCCTTCTTTCTGCTTTGAATACAAGCATATTTTAAGTGTGGCTTTGATTTCAGGGACAAACTGCTGAGTGTTTGGTTGTCCTTTCAATAATATTGCTCATGAAGCATCTTAAACCAAGTTGAACCTGAACCATGATTCAAGTACAGTGTTATCTCATCACAATCTCGGCCACGGCTCAAATTTTATGTAGCTTTATTTAGATTTTTTTTTTTTTTTTTTTGCCTTAGTCATGGTGATATTGTCGAGGATTTAGGCTCCTTGTTTGCCAACAGTATGTCGGTGTGATTTGCTGCCGAGAAGCTGATGCACATTGTGCCCCACATTGCTAAAATGAAGCCGACGCCCTTGGTCTGCAGCCTCCAGGCTCTAAATTAGGCTCTGGATGGAGCTCGGTCAGATGCTCTGAAGGCCTCTGGCAGATGAAAAGCAGAGCAGCAGACCCCAGTGTTTGAGTATGAATTTGAATACAGGGACTGACTCATATGCTGAGACAAGACGTTTCCTTGTCTCCTTTTGTTTGCTGGAAGATACTGGGAAACAGAATGCTATTTTGGTGGTAGTGCAGCAGAACAGCAGAGATCATTTTCCACCAGATTTTCCATGTGTTTATAGTCAAAGTATAATGGCTTTTTAGAAAAGACTGAAAAGATGTGATGTTTTTTTCGATCATTTACAGCTGTGTTTTTCTACCTTTTTTGAGGGACGGCACATTTTGTACATTGAAAACATCCTAAGGTACAACACTGACCAAGAATGTTACAAAATTACAACTAATAGCCTAATACGGTGTGTGTGTGTGTGTGTGTGTGTGTATATATATATATATATATATATATATATGTATGTATAATACAAATGTAGTCTCTCAATTTGTTTATAGTGTGAAACCTGGGCCTGTTTGGATGAGCACATAACTAATGTCCTGGCAGGTACTGACAAATGGCACACCCTGCTCAACAGCTGTCAGTCTCTCTTTTTTTTTATGAAATATATCGAGGTTGGCACTTTTCAGAAGCTGCCAGAGGTGAACCTTTGAACAGAAATCAAATGAGCGCCTTGCAGTTCAAAAAATGTTCTAAGTGCTAGACATAACAGTAACATCTGGGTGTCTCTCTTTCACACCAGTGGGCCGCAGCACAGTGGTTGAAAATCACTGGTTGGAAGTACAGAAGCTAAATATCAGAATATTAGCTGGATTATTCAAGTGTTATAATTTTGAATCTTTATGATCTTTTCAATTTGATATGGCCTGAAGCTCAAGATGAAGTTTATGCTGCACAGGAAACGGCTCACTGACCTCATTTAAATGTAAAATACATACTTTTGTGCAGCCTATTGCTCTCAGTTCAAATCATAACAGAAGATGAAGTTTGGTAATATCTTAAAGTAGCGTGTGATTATGAGAGTTGTTGTCTTCAGTCAGCTTACTCCTGATTAGGATTCAGTCAGTCAGATGTTTTTTCTGGAAGACAAATGATCCACAGAGGTCTCTTCCTCTCCAAAACAAATGGAACCAGTGATTAAATCCAAGAAAAACACCAAATAAAGGAGTCTCACGTTAAGAAACATCCCTGAGGGACTGTGAGTGCAGACGCTGCTTACAAGTCCTCATCTCTGATAACTGAAGGTCCATCTATTCAGGGTTATTATACTGACTGTCAAGGTAACTGGAAGGTCAGTGGTTTGATTCCCGGCTCCTTGGGCAAGACACTGAACCCACACTTGCCCTTGTGTCATCAGATGTGTGACTGATTAGCTTCCAAAGATTGTCTACGAACAGTGTGTGTTGTGGCGTGATGCCACAAAAGCAGTGGGTGTTGTGACCGAGTTTGCAGGAATCACACAAACCTTTGATTGTATTGGATACCAAAATGAATACAAATAATTGGACCTTTATTATATGTTTTTGTTGCGTTCACCAAAATGAACAAATGAATATTCAACGTTTCCTGCTTCTCTTACAATTCTTTTTACAGATACCGTTGTGTTGCTCTGTGACACCTCCTCTGTGTATCAGTGCCGTATCAGTCGGTGCTTTCACATGTGCGCCAGTATCCTGGTTATGATGGTTTTTAGTATCGCAGTTATGTTCTGGACAAACATTTTATCCTTGTTTCAGCATCCTGACGACCATGAAATTTGATCAAAAAAGCTTCTCAATTAGTCTAAACAAAATTATCAGACTTTTTTTGGGTCCAGTGAATCCTTACGATAAACTGTTATATGAACAATATCTAAGGGTAAAGAATAACAGAGTGAAGCCTCTTAGGCCTTCATAGTTCTTAACTTGCAGGAGAGAAACAGTAATCTCAGTCCCAGGCAGAGTAAAAAAAGAGTCATTTTTCAACTTTATTGAACAACATGATTGATTTTATTGGAAGGACATTTGATTTCTCAGTGAGAAACTAAATAGATTTTACAAAGCCACACAGTGTTTTGGTCGTTATTCACTGATTACTCCATCCATCCATCCATCCTTTCACTGCATGACTACGTTGTGACAACAAACAGAACCACACAGTTCATTTCATTTTTGTTTAAATGAGGCCAAAACATTATTTCATCTCAGCTGGCAATAGATTTACTTTTGTCTTTTGGGATGATTTTCTGGCATGTGTTATGACTGAATGCAATATTAGACTGTCTATATATAAAACTGTCATGTCAGTGAGGTCAAAAGGTCATCAAAAATTTTAGTACATTTCACAGCAGCATTACAGTCATGCACTACAATTTGTTAATGAATCACCTAATCAGAATATTATTGGTGAATCTGCAGAAAATAGAGACCAAATGAAGGTGTAACACAAGGCTATGGAGGGTGGTAGTCTCTTTACAGACTGATCTGCTGGAATACTCCTCTTAATACCTGCAGTTCTGGAAATAACATGGTAATAGTACTGTGTCCAAATCTCATAATGTGACTGGAGGAATGGCTACTGCTGCCTCCGTGGCACTTGGCTCATAATTCAATAAAAATGTTGCTCGTAGTCTTCCCGACTACTGCACATGGTTTCTGTCTCCAAAGGGATTCGGGTCAATATTGACATTTGCTGTGTGGTCTGTGGGTTTTCACACACACCGCTATTATACAGCACTTCAGCAAAGTTTGATTTGTGTGAGTTCTGTTTAGTTCACATACCAAAATGCAATCTCATATCCCGGAAACAACCACCGTCCACTGAACATAAAATATGTTACAGGCCTGAACATCACTCCGAGTTTCATTTCTGAAGTCACATTTTTCATTCCTGAACACGAGGACCGCGCGAGCCAGTAGACACTGTTCCTCAATTGATGATGGACAGCATCAATAAAGATTATTGAACCACCAGTTTCTCATTGTCAGGCAGCTGCTGCATCCTCAAGGCCAATGGTCCTTTCTGTTTACCTTATGATGCAGCCTCCATCTATGCTAATATACAGTAGCTATACAGGATAGCAGATATAATGCAGATAATGTACTTTTAAAGGCTGCTTGTGGTTTGTTGCAGTTCCTTTTTGTCTTTCGTCCACTCACCCAATAACGATCCTGACATTTTCTTGATATAACAGTAACCCAATGAAACGGAGGACACCATTATGAGCTGTCTCTATCTCTTTCAGTGCATGAATCTTCTCCTGACCTCTCAGTGTCTCCTAAGGTCTACTGCTCACTACTTCCTTATGCATGACCTGCACTATGCTGCTGCCAAGGGACTGACTGTGGATGTGCCTGTGTTGACTAATGCTCACTCTTAGTTGGAACAAAGTTGAACATTCAGTATTTATGCAGGTTGATGAAGAAACAGTGTCAGCTACTTTCTGTGGATGACTTCCTGCTCATCTGTGCTGGACCGATGGTGGATTCACTTTTAGATTAAAGTGGGGATTGGCTTTTATGCACAGGCCTTCATGAGCAGTGATGGAGTCTTAGCTGAACATGCAATTGATTTTGCTCTTAGGTCATACTAATAGAGCTCAGTCATAAAAATGACTGTGAGGTAGGAGCTGAGGTGGCGCTCTTAGTAGAAACTGTAGCTGGTAGCTTTGCTGTGTTGTGTGGTGCAGGTCTATGGACTGACGTGTCAGCAGTTTGTTCCCCTAAAATTCAAAATAATGGGTTGACATATTGGTGATTGGGTGCAATATGGGTGATTGCCATGAAATACTGCAAAGAAATTATTGATCCACAGAGGATGAATGAATGACTTAATGACTATTTGATGGAGTGCCATGACATTTGCTCCCGATAGACTCTTGTTTTCATTTTGTTACCTTGTTAGGTACTACCTGGAAAGGTTGTGGCTGCCCTATTAACAGCTTGAATTACCAAAATTTATCTGAGTGTTCACAGAGCTGCTGGGATCTGAGAGGGTTGTAAATGAACAGGGAGTCATCTAGTGCCAAATAGTTACTTCAAGCATGTTATGTCTTCCTCACAGACCTAGTCTTTACAGTGAGAAATTATGAAGAACACAAAAAGCGCTGTGTCTCATAGATGACACGAATGCCATATTTTTAGTGTGTGAATTCTTAAACAGCTCCAGTTTTGTGAATAATGCAGCCTTTTGGAGGAAGGCAGGAAGCGCAGTGTTTTGCGCTGTACCCTCAAAGTTCGAGGAAGCCTGACCTTTTCTTGGTACAGTCTGTTTGAATGGTCGACTGTCTGAACCCAATTTCAGACAGTGGGACAGTGTGCAGATCTGAATGCCAGCTGTAGTCCCATCCTGTTATTTTTTTTTTTTTTTTTTTACAAAAATGTCCTTTTTGGATTAAAACAGTTAACTAACAGTCACATAATGTCGTCTGTGCTGTTTCTCAATGCACTTTAAAAACCATCTCCCCTTTACTCATCAGTTTTCTGTCAGTCTAACCCCAACATTTTGTGGTCAAACGAAAGCGCTACATGTGCCTAGCAGTAGCCTTTGCCCTTTTACAACTGTTGTAATTTTCATGAGACGACGTTGCACTCACTTTGAGCTTCCTGTCCATAAGTGCATCAGCAACATTTTGCTGATCATGGCGCTTCAGCTTAAACACTGGCTCTGACCAGCGGGGCCTCCTGCAGGAGCAGTCTGCAGTCAGTGCTCAAAATAGAGCTTTTCTGGAAACGGCAACATGCATTCAAATAGGGAGTTACTTGTCTATTTCAGCTTTCATTCTTTTCTTTTTTTTTGACTGACACAAAAACATTGATTTCTTCTTTATATTGCTACAGATATTATTCACCATGTTACTCCAGACTCTCTCATATGACCCACCTGCTTCTCTGCTACCACCACATGACTGCTGATGTCAGCCAAGCCAGAGTCAAGGCTGGAAACCTGTAGACAAAATGGTGTTTGTGCGTCCCTCCAGCAGAGTGAGCATGTGTGGGCTATATGGGCTAGAGAGAGAGAGAGAGAGAGAGAGAGAGAGAGAGAGACAGAAACAAACAGGGAAAAAAGAGCCAATTAAACTGATGACACAATCCTCTGTATTGTAGCCGCCCGTGCGTGCGCGTGCGTGCGCCTATGTCTGTTGACAGCATATTTATGAAGTTCAGCAGCCATATGAGAATTAGCCTCTGTATTCACCGGGGTCCTCCCACCCCTCTGTCTTGTTCTCTAATCCGCCCACATGTATCGTCTGAGGAAAAAAAAATAGTGCAGAAGGTGACGCTCTTCCAACGGAACAGAGACAGTCACAGAGAGGGAAAGGCAAAGAGAGAGGGGTGTCTACAGGGCTGCATCTCCTACTGAAACATTTGGAGAAAGGGGGGGAGAGACAGAAGAAGAGCTTGAATGGTAGCTACACCCTGTGCCTGGAAGCGTGAGACACTGTAACAAAGGCTGGCAATTATTTTTTTGGCTGTAACAAAGAGGTGGGAGAGGGGGCTCTGAAACCGAGGGAAAGAGCAAACAAGCCAAAAAAAAAAGAAAAAAGAAAAAAAAAAAAAAAGATAAAGCCAGTTTTCATTTTCAGGGGGACCTTCTGCTTCATTTCATCCGAAAAGACTCATCCCTTTGCCATCATCAGCATGACCATAAGCTCTAAGTAACATTCGGCTATCACGGTGTCAAAACGAGATTTTCAGCAACAGACGCGCGCGCAATCCTATTTTGACTTATTATAATCGGGGAGACAAAAAAGATCAACTGAATGCCTGCGAGAAACTGGATACTCTCTGAAATCATAAGAAAGAGCGATCTAACAAAGAAAACTACATTTTGATTGATCTTTAAGCTTGATGTGCGTGTTTCTGCGCGCACTCGAAACGAACCTGAACCAAAAGCAAGTGAGTATTACCCGTGTCTGTGTATATGTCTGTATTTTGGTGGCTTTATTCTGCCTTTATCCGTCTGACAACGTAGCAGCAGCTCTGGAGGAAAGAGAGAGAGAATACAGCGTCTAACCCACATTCAACAAGTATCGTTTAATGCACTAGAACTGCGTTTTTGGTTTTGGTTTTTATTCCTTTAGCATGTGTGTGTATTGATCAGTATCGGGAGGAATCGAGATGATGTGTTCAAATTGGAATCATAAGCCTCCTCCTTAGTGTTTTTTGTATTTACTGCTGCTGTGATACAGAGACAACTGTACTTTAATAACACAGCCAGCTCTGAATTATCCACTGATGTGACGCCTGAAAATTTCATTTTGTAAAACCTCACATTCCTCATTGCACAAATGGTGGGTGTTTCCCCATCTCCACCACTAGATCAGAGCAGTTTCATGCCTCTGAGAGGAATGTGTGTGTGTGTGTGTAAGCGTGTGTGTAAGTGTGTGTGTCTGCTTGACTTTCCATGTGTGAGCTGCTTTGTGCTTTCTGTATGTATCCTATGCATGCATTTGTTTTATTTGCATGGTCCTTCAGTGTGTGTGTGTGTGTGTGTTTGCGTCTGTCTGTTTGTGTGTGTGTGTGTTTGCATGTGTGTGTTCCTGATTCGTGGCAGCACTGGGTAAGTGTCAAGGCCTGAAATGGAGGTTTGATAAAGGAACCACATGAGGAGGGTGAGGGTGACACACAAACACATACACATACACAGGAGAGAGGGAGGGGGGGAGGAGAGGAGAGGAGAGGAGAGAAAGGTGTGAGGAAGAGGGTGGAAGGGATGGGGGGGTTATGAGAGAGTGTGTGTTTGTGTGTGTGTGTTGGGGGGGGTACTGGAGTGGAACCACAAGGAAGGACATAGCGTCACAGAGATCTCATCCTGGAAGTCTATGGGGGCAGTTAAACGTCTAGACTCTGTCAATCTGCTCTATCTGCATTACACACTTAAGTCTCCAGTTTCATAACGCCTCTTCTTCCTTCACTTTCCAGCGCATGCCTCACTTTTCTCTTTTTTTTTTAAATTTTTCATTTTTTTTCCCTGCTAACTGGCTCCAGCGTTGCTCTTCCCCTATAATGGGAACTCTGCCTCTCTTCCTCCATTTGCTCTCTTCTCCCTGCCTTTCCCTCCTCCCTCTCAATCCTGCATTATAAAATCTACAGCTGGAGCTATTTTTAGATTGAGGGTAACCCAGAAAACACCCCTTCGATTTTAGCAGAAAAAAAAAAAGAAAAAGAATGAGGGGGTGAAAAAAAAAGAAACCTTCCCACCAGAGACAGTGGCATGTTGTCAGTGGATGTGATTGGTAGAGTAGTGATGGGGCTTGAAAAGGAGGGCACTGCTGTTTAAGCAATGAAGAGGGGTAGTGGTGTTGGTGGTGGTGGTGGTGGTGGGGGGGTAAATCTATTTTGAGGTTGTGATTGAATTACGCATCTGTCGTATCCTGGGTTGGTGTGTGTGTGTGTGTGTTCTTTGCCTCCGACCCTTCCTCTCTCCTTGGCTGTGATGATTTCTTCCTCATCTAACGTCACTCAGGAAAACTTTCCCTCTGCCCTTCAACTAAATTATAACCCGATCAAGCTTCTCGAAAAACCCCTGAAGCCTTGACCTTGAAGCTTCACCTCGAGCTTCACCTCTTATCTTCCCTCATCTCCTTTGTTCCCATTAAAAACTCCAACTTCTCTCCCTCCTTCTCGTCTGTTTGACTGACTCCCCCCACCCCCCCGTGTCCAATCACCGGCTAGTTCACAGGTCGGCTATCTATCAGTGCTCGTAATTCTTCTTCTCCGTCCCGTTTGTCTGTCTGGCCTACTGCACCGCTGGATCATAATGGTCCTAATTATGCGGGGAGGGCAGTGTCATTAATTAGGTGTAGACAGATTTAAATGACCTATGAGAGAGAGACAGAGAGGTGGGAGGTGTGGAGGTTAAATATATTTGCTCTTGATGCAAAGTCTCCTAAGAACCAGATTTTAAAGTTGAATACTGAGGGATGTTAGCTTGGACTTTTTTTCAGGTCCCAAAATAGAGTTCCTTCCCGACATGACACACTATCCCACCCTGTGTGTGTGTGTTTTTTTTCTCCCTCCCTGCACTCTGTGCTTTGGGATTTTCTGACCTCTCTTACACCAGCCATTGATCCCTGAAAGGAGCTTTACCACCTCTTCTCCCATCACTTCTTCCCCCCCTTACATCCCTCTGCCACCGGTGAGGTCTCACACAGTGGGAATATCTATCTGAAATATATCAGCATCTGTCCTCCTGTGGGCAGGAAGGACTTTAGTCATGGACACTGACTGAGCTCTGTTACAGGCTTCATTGCTGCTGCTCTATTCCTGAAAATGGCCTTATGTATTAATCATCTCCTGATAGCTGAAAGGAGGAAACAGGAGGAGGAGTGTATATGATTTTTTTTTTTTTTGCCCTCATAAAATAAGAAAAAAAAAGGCTGGAGGCAGCAGCATCTTATGGGGGGGGGGGCTTGACCAATATGCACCAGGCTCGAGTCGAGACCCCCGAGGGGGTGTTGGTGCTGCAGTATGTGTGGATTGGTCAGTCCCTGGAGATCTCTGCGCTGGTGTTGCTGAGTGGAGGAGCTGCCTCTGGTAGATTTCCTCTCTGCTTGCTTAATTGATTGGCTATTTAATTCATGTTCTGGGAATTGGCCACTGGTGAGCTTTATTATGATGAGAAATGCCTCGTTTTTGTTTTGTTTTTTTTTGCCCCTCCCTGTGTTTACACGAGCTGTCTCAGAGCTGCTGGGTCATTGTGTGGCCTTGCTCTCTGTTTATCTGCATACACACCCTGCCTGTTTTTGTCTCTCCACTCTGTCCATTCATGCATTTCCTGCTGTTTTCATTCTTATTTACTCGATTCATACGCCACCTACCTCCCACCAGTATCCTCGCATGTGCACGAGCACCTTATCTTGTATATTCTCTCCTCTCCTGGCAGAATCTGAGTTTCACCGTGAGGTGCAATGACAATCTGAGGGGGGAGAGGACAGTGTGTGGTGTGACACCGCACTAAAAGGGGAGGTGACCGCAGTGCTTTTCACCGCGCTGCAGTGCCTCGCTTTGTCCTGTTGGGGTCTCCTCAACACTGGGGAGAGCGTGAGAGCAAAGAGAGTGAGATAAGGTAGAGATGAGGGGGTGGGGTGGTGGGGGTGAAGGAATGAGGAGGAGAGGAGGAGGGAGGGAGGCGATATGGATGGAACAGCATGAAGCCTTGTGGTTACATCCTTTGATGAGGTAGCGGGTGGGAAAAAAAATGGCTGTGCACCAGAAACACATACGTAATTCGTCCTCCCTCTCTCTCTTTCTCACCCTCACACACGGACGCACATGCACACGCACGCACACACACGCACACGTACACACACACACACACTAGCTACACACTAGCCTGCAATGCCCTCCTTCTCCCCAGTGGTACATTTGCCATTCAGCTCAGCTGTACGTCTGTTTTACATCCCTGCACTTGTTTTCCTTTCTCTCCTCCCCTATCTTAATCACTTCACTCTTTTTATTCCTCCTATTAGTATTGCACACCATTTGTGCATCCCCATCCCTCCCCACCTACCACCCACAACCTACCCTCTCTCAGCCACTGCAAGGTCTTTTTCTGTCTGCCTCTCCTCCCCCACTTTTTCTCACCTCTTCCATTTCCCCAACATCCTCTCTCTCTCTCTCTCTCTATCTCTCTCACACTCACACACACACACACACACTCTTTTGATCCTTTCCTTTTCTGTTCTTCCTCTTCCCAACACTCCCCCTTCTCCATCTCATCTCACTCCCCCTATCTCTCCCCCCTGTGTGATTGGTAAAGGTTTTTGCTTTTTCTGCCAACTGCTGGATCTTTTCCGCGCAGTCAGCACTCCTCCAAATTTCTCCCTTGCCTTCTCTGTCTCTCTCTCCCTCTCTCTCTCTCTCTCTCTCTCTCTCTCTCTCTCTCTCTCTCTCTCTCCCCCCCTCTCTCTCTAGTGTGTGCTCTCCTCCCCTCCTTCCTCCCCCACCAGTTACTGCTGCTGGTACCTCACAGTCAATGCATCCCATAATCCTGTGCTCCCTCCCCCTCTTGCTGCAGTGTTTCTGCTAATATATATTAGCGTCAGTGCAGCTTTCGTGCATGAGCCATGTGCACGCTCTCTCCATCTCTTTCTCTCTCTCTATCAGCCCACTGCAGAAATGATCTCTTCTCTCTAATGCTTTATAATGATTAAGCCTCATTTTGCTTTTCTTAGCCCGTTTGCTCCACTCAGGTGTGTGTGTGTGTGTGTGTGTGGATGTGTCTCCCCCTCCCTCCCTTCCTCTCCTGCATACTTGTATGTGTGTGTGCAGCGGTGAGGTAGTGGTAGCAGGGTGGTGCAGGACATGGTGGCCAAGGCAGGAAATGCTGCAGGAGAGAGAGAGAAAGGGAGAGAGGTGGTGGTGGGGGGGGTTGTACCTCTTCTCTGCTCCCCCTTCCTCCGCCTCCTGCCTCTCGCTTAGTTTTTAGCTTCTTCCTCATGCACACCCTCCCTCTGCCTTCCTTCTCACCTCTGTGTCTTTTTTCATCTGCACTGGATCTCGCCTTCATTCCTCCATTTTACACCCAATGCTGACTTTCTCTACCCTCCATCCCCAAACTCCATACCTCTCCTCCTTGTGCCCCCCCATCCCCTCCACCCCCTGAAATTTTGTGGGGTTTTTTTTCCCCCAAGCCGGCATTGCACTGCTGTCAGTGATCAAAGTGCTGACGCTTAAAGAGATGTGCTTAGCTCCCCTGTATCAAACTGAAAACTGCAGCTATCCAGCTAGAACGCACTCAGCTCTCATGCCCTGAGCTCCTTAAGATCAGTCATCCGGCCTTGTTGACAGCTGCTTTCACTCAAACTTCAAATTTGAGAGGTAACAATGTAATCAATTGCGAGTAAATGTGAGAAGATCCCTGTTACATCCTGCCCCAATTAACCCCCAAATTACATGAAGGAACACTTAAGCAAATGTATGAAATCAATAAACTCACCACGCACGGTTCCCAGGGAACAAAAAGCCATTTAACCACAGTTACAAACTTGTGGCTGTCTGTGTATAAAATATTCAGCAGTTTGCCAAGAAGCTACAACTGGCTATGAAGCACAAGTCAGGGTGCTGAGTAACAAAGTGAAGCACAAAAAAAAAAAAAAAAAAAAAAAAAAGTCTAATGGATAAAAGTTTCACAGTGAGATCACAGGAGTCGCACTGAAAAAGTTTAGGATCCTGTTGGAGGGAGTTTGTCCTGGAGAGAGCGAGTGTGTCGCTGTCCATGGTGCTGAAATATAACCTACCTCACAACACAAGCGGTCCCTGCTGGACAGCCCCACAGGACACAGCAGAGACTGGATAGAGATCATTTTACACTCTCCCCGCCTGACCTCACTTTCAAACAGTCTGTTTGGTGCAGTGTTTCTGTTTTTTTCCCTCTCTCTCTCTCTTTTTAAAAAGTTTCTTATGAAATTAGTCTTGTTAAATGCTCGTAGTTGCAAAAATACAAACTTTGGCAGAATGATGCAGCTCAACACTAAAACTCATGAATGCAGGATTTTTCTTGTCAAGCAGAGATCCTGCAGCAAATACTTTAGAAAAAAAAAAAGTAAAGCATTATGCCTTAGTTACTGGATGTTTCTGCTGTGTGCACATAAAGCACATCCGTTTGTTTTTATTGTCTGTGCACAGTCTTAAATATAATGTTTTATTTTTTACCCATGCAGTAGCCTCAATCTTAGTGAACCTTACCTGAGAGTTGACAAGTCTTTTTCCCAGGATCTCCAAAATGTAAAAAAAAAAAGAAGTCAAAATAAGATTGTTTTTTTTTAAAAAAAAAAAACTTAATGTCAAAACAAAACCTGAAGAGAGACAGCAAACTTTTCCATGAACGAAAAAGAGACAAGAAAAGAGGAAACATGTGCAGAGGAAAGAGCAGAACAACAGAGTAAACACTAGTAACATGTAAGACAGAACATCTGCAGTGTCCCACATGAAAGCAAAAAGTCTGTTGGGGAGAGAGAGGAGGAGAGAGTTGCCCCAAAGTGAAGGAATCTTACTTTGGGAGGGGGAGGGGGGATGGGACAGGAGGATGAGTGAAGAAGAAAGAAAGAATGAGAGAAAATGGTGCGTTAGGGCAAAAATGAAAAGAGTAGAGTGGAAAAGGGGGGACAGGAGAGGCAGAGAGAATAAGAGTGATGGACAGAGGGAGAGAAGGGAGAGAGAAGAAGAGAGAGAGAGGGGGGAGGGGGGCCTAGAATGCAATAAGACCATGTTGTGAGGAAGGAGGAAGGAGAGGAAGAGGAAGGAGGAGAAGAAGTGAAGCCTTGATTCTGCTCCTTCAATGAAATGTGATTCCTTTATGCGGAATATGAGAGCGAGTGAGGAAGAGAAAGTGAGGGAGAGAGGAGAGAGAGGGAGAGCGGTGGGAGGGGAGGGGGGGAGGGCCGGTGGGAGAGCTCACAGGAGAGGAGGGGGAGGAGGAGGAGGGGCAGTGGTGCATTTCTTTGAATAGAGAAAAAGGTTAACAACATAGATACGGTGCATGTATAGGCTTTTTTTTCTTTACACGTGTCTCGTGTTTTCTGAAGCACCCCCCACACACACAGGCAGACACACAGCCCCCCTCCCACGGATGTCGATGCAGCTTGCGGGCAAATAATCTGACCGGGGGGGGGGGGCAGAGAGAGATAGAGAGAGCAAATAACTCTGGCTCTTTTACTGCAGCAGAATTCATTCACTTTTATAGTGCACTCTCCTTTTTTTCGATGCTCTTCCTCCTCCCTCCCCACTTCTACACTCCCCCTTTACCCCCCCCCCCCTTCCATTACTGTGGAAGAGACAATATTACACTAGCTGTTCACCAGAAGTGTGCTGCACTCTCTTCTCCCCCCACTTCTCTCTCTTTTCTCCCTTCGTCCCCCGTCCTCAGGTCTTTGTCTGAGCCTGCCTTGTTTTCCTGATTGTTCTGTCCTTTTCGATCCTTCCATTAAAAATCAGATTTATGGCCTCCTCCCCCCCCTTTCCTCCCTCTCTCCCTCCCTCCCTCCCTCCCTCCCTCCTCCTCATTTCTGTCTCCACATGTCTTTACGCACACATACATCGCACAATGCATGGGAGAAAAGTGGCAGAGAGAGAATTGACATAACTGTGCATGAATCTCACTGTGGTCGGTGTGTGTGTGTGTGTGTGTGTGTGTGTGTTGCAGGGTAGGGGGGGGGCTGCAGCAGCAGTGTGTGTAGCACGCACATAGGCTGATTGAGGAGATCTAACATTAGTACGGACACTGCACTCTCGGGAGGCAATTAACACACATCACACACACACACACACGGTGCTGCGCCACCTCAAGTCACAGAGGGATTCTGGAGGATGGGGAGGAAAAAGAAGCTGGAGGATGGAGGATGGAGGATAGAGGATAGATCCCCAGTTTTTCCTCTCTTTCTCCCATCTTTCTGTCACTCCCTCCCCCTCTTCTCCTCACACACTCTTTGGTTCCCAGGCAGAGAAAGGAGCAGGGTTGGTGCAGGTGGGGAGGGTATGAGTGTATATGTGTGTGTATATGTGGCGTGTGTGTGTGTGTGTGTGTATGATGGGGGTGTCTGTATGCTGAAGTCTCATAGTGGCCTAATTAGGAAGAGGATTTGAAAGAACACTGACTCCAGATCAATGTGGAGACTGTTGGCTGAACAATTGAACATACAGTGACAGGCTGGAGCGAGGGGGGGGGCGGAGAGAGAAAGAGGGGGGGTTGGATAAAAGGATAGTAGGACGGTGACCGTGCTGGGACCCCGGTCACATGACGGTAGCTTAAATCTTCCCATCACTGAGGTGTTAACAATCAGCAGTGAGGATGCTGACTCATGAATGTGCTCCAAGCCACCTGTTTTTTCATATGCTGCACTAATACGCTGAAGGCATGTCTGTGTGTGTGTGTGTGTCTGTGTGTGTGTGTGTGTGTGTGTGTGTGTGTGTGTGTGTGTGTGTTTATTTATTTCTTTGGATACTCCAGGATGCTGTGTTAAAAACAACTTAAAGGCACCCCCCCTTTTTCCTCCCAGCAGCCCCCCCACCCCCCTTTTGCCACTCACTGCACCTGCACAAGGTCATTTTGCACCCATCCCACCATTTGATTATCAAGTTTATAATTGCACATACAGCCCCCCCCCCCCCGGTGATTCTTAATTTGTATTGCAATGTTGATAATCCACATCTATTTCTCCCTTCTGCTAAAATTTCTGCCCTTTTTCTCTCCCCGCAGACTCCTCAGACTCCTCCCTCCTCCTCCTCCTCCTCCTCCTCCTCCCTTCGGTCTCTCTCATCCTCTCCCTCCCCCCCGGTCCTCTATGCTCAGTTCGGTGTGTGTATCCTCTTTCAAAGGGCGCAAGGGTGGGAACAAGTCGTCCAACAAAGCATGTTACAGCGCAGACATGACTTGTCCGTCGGAAAGCGAGAAAATCGTGATAAACTGCGGGGGGGTGCGGCATGAGACTTACCGGAGCACCCTAAAAACCTTGCCCGGTACCCGCCTGTCGTGGCTCACCGAACCCGACGCGTTCAGCAACTTCGACTACGACCCCAAATTAGACGAGTTCTTCTTCGACCGCCACCCGTCAGTGTTTTCCTTCATCCTCAACTATTACCGCACCGGGAAGTTGCACTGTCCCAACGATGTGTGCGGTCCCCTGTTCGAAGAGGAGCTGGCCTTCTGGGGCATCGATGAGACGGACGTGGAGGCGTGTTGCTGGATGAATTACCGGCAGCACCGGGATGCGGAGGAGGCGCTGGACAGCTTCGAGACTCCAGAACCGGACGCGCCGGACGACGACCCAGCGCTGGGCGGTGCGGATGGGGACTTGAAAAGACTGTGCATGCAGGAGGACGCGAGGAAAGCGGGCTGGTGGAAAACCTGGCAACCCAAAATATGGGCACTGTTTGAAGACCCGTATTC
Source organism: Caranx ignobilis (assembly GCA_021432705.1). Taxonomy (NCBI): domain Eukaryota; kingdom Metazoa; phylum Chordata; class Actinopteri; order Carangiformes; family Carangidae; genus Caranx; species Caranx ignobilis. The sequence goes on from MU269988.1 coordinate 10,075,487, forward strand.
CTCCAAATATGCCCGGGTGAGTTCCCCAACTTGTTTCTGTACTGTTGCATATTCAGTCTCATTATGTCTCAGGCCACTGCTTGACTCACGATAAGTTTGAAAAACTTTGTTTTTTTAAAGTGCTGTGTTCAGATGAGAACTGCAGAGAAACACAATGAACCGCAGGACCCTCACTGTGGGTCTGTGTGTGATCCCTGTCAGTGCAGCTTGTATTAATCGGCAGGATAGCTATAGACTTACTGATATTGAATAATTAATGCTGATAGCATAGGAAAAATGGAAAACGGTGTAGCAGGTACTAGTTGATGGAACAACCTCGGCTGTTCACCTCCACGTCTTTCACTTGATATATTTCATGTTGGAGACGAGCTGGATTCTCACTGAATGCCGTTTTTATTGCTGTCATAATTCCTCCCGCCGTATTCTGCTACTTGAGCAGCCTTAATACATATCTGCCTCCAAACGCGGCATCCGCTGCGCCTCTTGCATCCAAACGCCTTCATTAGATCACATTTGTCCGTTTATGATGCACATCAATGCGCCGTATTTCATCTTAGCCTTATTTATTGTAGCACCGCATTGAGGAGGCTCGTAGGGCGCCTAATCGCCAGGTTTCCAGTGACTGTCTTTCCCCACATTTTGCCCTCAGTAGTGCTGCACTCTGTGGGGCTGGTTTTTGCCTGTCCACCTTGGCCCACTGGAACGGTACATGCCTTTTACGCGCGGGCTTTATTGCTTTTACGCGCAGCCTGCACCCATGTCGGGATATCCAGTGTTGTTTTCATGTGAATAGTTAATGATTTGACTCTTAAAAGCAGATGTTTGATGACGTTTGATCATACAGGTGTAAGAGTAACAAGTACCCCCGATTGTGTTTTTGAGCCATGGCACATGAAAACAGTTTCAGTTGGCTTCTGGTTCCTTTTTTCTCAGACCCTCCAGTTACAGACAAATCCAGCTGCTTGATCACGACTGCTTTGATTTGTGTTGTTTGGTTTATCCTCTGATATAGTTTGATCACTCTTGTCTCCCACCTTGCCTGTGCCATTTTTTTTTTGTTAGGAATATTTCTCTGTTCTGAGGGTGTGTGAGGACCCAGAGGTGCTGTGAATGCATGCATACTGTAGGTGCACATGCAAAAACCAGACAGTCAGCAGACACCTGCAGTGGCCGGTTCATGCCATCACACTGAAAATAGCTGAATGTCTATTAAACCCCCCCCAACATAAATCACTGCACACTCAGCAATGCATACTCTATTTACTATCACAGATGAAGACAATAGCTGCACACACACACTCTTACCCTGGCTTCCCAAACACACACACGCGCACAGAGACACGCCTCCTTTGGCACCAGGTATAGATCTACATACCTAGTTTCAGTTGCCTCCACAGGAAGAGCAAAGTGTCTGCCTGTGATGGACAGATAGTCTGGTTTAGGCCACCTGATCTGCCTCTCTGGACCCAGGATCAGGCAGAAGGTGCTTCACAAACTGCCACTCTCATCCCAACTGGATTGATTTCTCATGATCCCACCCTTCACTGCCCCTACTCCACACAACAGCCCGTAGTGAAGTAGTCCTGTGCAGAAAATCCAAATGTTGCATGAGGGGGAGAGAATTTTTTTTTTTGGAGGGGGGATTTTCAAATGGTGCACTGTGGCCAGCACGAGGCACAAACAAAGGTACTTCACATGTGCGTGTAAACAGAAGTGGATCAGGTTGCTGAATTCTGTATTATCTCAGAGCAAGAGGGGGCAGCATTTGTAGCACTGCCATACCTCAGATGCAAGCTACTGTACCTGCTGCCTCGCTGCTAGAAGGCTGTGGATTATGTAATGTACAGTCTAACAGCACATCCACTGGTTTCGCAGGCTACGATCTCATAAATGATCCAAAAACTCACATCAATTAGGTGTAACGACTGCAGATGGAGGCGTTTGTGACACCACGTCAGGGTTATGCACCGCACAGAGCAGGTAGTAGGTGGGATTCATTTCAGTGGCTGCAGAGCACTAGCTCTATTTGTGGGTGAAAAGCAGCTCCATTTCTCCCCGTTGGTCTAATATACCAGCGATATACGTCAAACAGCGATGTGACCCAGATGGCTCTTTTTTCCCCCCTTCTTTCCACCCTCGCTCTTTCTAAAAGTGTCCTGTCCAACGTGGCAGAACCTCTTGGTCTCTCGGTCCTGAAAGATGCAAATTATACGTGAAGAGAAAAGACAGAGAGATGAAGAGAGACCAGGACAGGGGAAAAATGAGAGCTGATGTGGAAATACAATGAGACAGATGAGAGAGAGAGAGAGGGAAGAAGAGGGAGATGAGAGGAAATAAAGGGAGACAGGAGGAGAGACGCTACTCTAATGATTTAAGGGGATTTTGTTTCCATGGCTGTGATGTAATGCATCAGCAATCAATGTTTTGATCACAGTGTTCGACATCCACGCAAGCTCCTCTTTTTGTTTTGTTTTGGGCTTTTTTTTATTAAAAAAAAAAAAAAAGAAGGAAAAATTCAGCTCCTCCTTCGCTCATGATCGTGTGAGGCTCGCTCGTGGATCTACCGTAGTGGCACACATACACACGTACAAAAATGCACACATGCTGGTGTCTGTGCTGGCTTTTCTGCTGCAGTAGACACGGGAGAGAGGAGGAGGAGGAGGTGGTGGAGGAGGAGGAGAGAGAGAGAGAGAGAGAGAGGGGGGGCTCTGGTAGAAGGAAAAGAGGTGGAGGGGAGGAAGGGGGGTGATGGTGGTGGTGTTGGTTGAGAGGCATAGGCAGAGTGAGGGAAATGGAGAAGGGGTGAGATAGTGGGGGGAAAAATAGAGGGAAAAAGGGGGAGCCTGAGAAGGACATGGAGAGAGAGAGAGAGGAAGCCGAGGAGGAGGAAGAGGGGTATTGAGATAAACAGGGAGGAGGTGACAACCATCCACCATAGAGAGAGAGAGAGAGAGAGAGAGATGTAGCATGATGGGGGTGGGGACCCTTGTCTTAGCATCTTCGATTATATGTGAAGGCTCGAGCCATCCAATCTTCCTACCCCTAGCCCTCCTGTCTGCCTATTGATTGATATTTTATTGATTATCGTCTCTTTTTGTCGGTTTTTAAAGCCATTCTCTGTTTCTCTATTGCCCCTTCAAATCTGAGAATACTGACAGCGACTTGGGCTCATTCTCCTCTGCTCGATGGTAACGTGACCGTTAACCCACGGGCAGAATTTATGGATGTATATGTTTCTGTTTGATGAGGTGTTATACAATACAATTTGCATCTGATTTCTTTATTGATCTGTGCCTGGTTGACATAGATCTTGCAGTGCAGCTGTAAGACAACATGGGACTGTTGTATTATGCTGGAAAGACACAGGTTTTCTCCCCTTTTAATCCTTTGCATTGTTTTTTTTCCCCACTGTTTCAAACTCTAACAATGGTCCTAATTGAATATGTGAGGATCCACCAGTATCGATGAGCTGCTTCGCCTGTGTGTTTTTTATTGAACCAGAGCTAATCTCATTTGATGTAATCACTTGTCTCTCAGCTGGTTGAATATATGTTGTTAAACTAACATGATAACGTTACGCTAATATGATGTTAATGTTAATATCCCGAAAGAAATGATTTTCATTTTCAAAACTGAAATAGTACAATTATGACATGAGAATTTGAATATCTGTCATATTGTTGCTATTTGAAACAGTTTTGGACGTTAAACCTAAACAAATGAATTTGACATTCTGTGTAATAATATAGAGGAAATACTTACATAAGCAAAAGATGCAAAATTTTCTATTTTTTTCTTGAAGTAAAAGTTTAAAATATCTTCTATCAGTATTCATTCTGTTGATGCCTGTCCTCTCGTTGTCCTGTAATGTCGTCCCACTGTCCCCGCAGGTTTTTTCCACTGTGTTTTGGTCACTTCTACTTTCATACCAGAAGGGCACAGTTGTCTCTGTCAGCAATCTCCTGACAAAGCACCATTTTGTAGCTCAGCATGTAAAAGATGCCCCTTTGCCCCCTTCCAAATCTGACTTTCTTTTTTTTTTTTTTTTTTTTTTTTGGTGCCTGTGTTTGATTCGTTTCAGGGGAGCAGCTCTGTGTCCAGAACCAACCAACCAAACCCCCCCCACACACACACTCTACCACTTTACCCACCCACCCCTCCTCTCCCTGAAGGTCATGTCTTATGGTTCATTGTTTGCTGTTCTTTTCCACAGTGTTCAGTGCTGGGGCGCACAATGCTGTCATAAACACAAATGTGACCGGCCACTGCGTCAGACAACCTCAGAACAGGTCGTCTCTGGGTAGAAAATCACTGGGCTGGACAGAAAGTAGAAAAAGAGATGTATTGATAGGTGTTAGTATATATATAGATATGGTGTTGGGTGGAGGAGAAGATCTCCGGGGAAAGGGTTTAGGTGACATTTCCTTTTTTTTCTGGAGGACATTACATGACACTTTTAGGCCAGAGACTTTGAGTTCTGTAAGAAAATATACAGAAATGAGTTTTATCCAACTATCCACTCACAACAGCTGTCTGAAAGATATTACATTACATTTTCAATAAAGCTTGATGCCCTCGTTTGATATCAACCATACCAGCCGCTCATTTTTACTATATAGTAGGTCACTTCTAATTTTGACTAGTCTTGTGAGATTATTTTGCACCAGTTTTGTTTGCCACGTAGCTCCGCATACAGTCCCTCCCAGCCCGACCCGGAGATTAATGGGAATTGTGGGGAAGAGGATGGCTATGTTGTTTGCGCAGGTCCCAGCCAATCACAGGCCTTAACAGTGTGTTACCTTAACGTTAAAGTGAAAGGTCTGAAGTGTGTAGAATTAAACTTTTATACTTTCAGCAAAGGGGTTTTTGTATTTGTGCTTCCCAAGTTGTTTCCATTCAAGTGCCGACCCTGCTTAAAGGCCTATTTCCCACTTCCATTCTTGTTCCTCTCCCAGTGGGCTGTGTCTGAAAATAGCAAAGAGAGGGAAAAGGAGGCCTTAATTTCATTCTCTGGTGGCAAATCTATTCATCCATCGCTGGTGAGGGGATGAGACTCTGCACTGGTATGACCATTCAGCACAGAAGCAATATTTGGAAAACACAGGTCTGAAAATAGCTTAAACACCAAACCTGTCTTGACAGAGAGAAAATAGTGTGATGTATTCTTAGGGTGCTCACCAAGTTTATTAAGGTGGGTGAACTGTTTTCCTTGAGCTGCTGGCAGGGATGAGATAATTAGTCAGGCAGCCTTTCCTCTGCCTGCAATTGGCAAATGTATTGTGCTCTGTTTCAATTTTCCCTGACAAGGTTTTGTACCGCAGGCCGTCTTGTGTTGTGTTCGCATCCTCGGAAGTCACTGTCCCTCCGTTCGCTGCTTTGTAACTTGAGCGCTGCCTGTTGGCGATACTTTACAGGATAGATGGTTGATGTCTCATAACAAGGGCAGAGACATGATCTTTGTGTTGAATAAGCAAGAAGCACTTTTGAAGTGATGACAACAGAAAAAAGCTAGTGTTTGTTTTGGACCCCTTAGTGGTATACAATGACTTTTTGTGAATACATCGTTGAGTTCAGTTGATAGATGTTTTATATTTGGATGTAACCTTATTTTTAGGGAATACTTTCTGATGATTTTCTGTATGTGCAACACAGTTTGTCCAGGTGTGGAGGTGGCACCAGACAATGATTAAGCCAGGTGTCTACAGGCCCAGAAGTCAAACCTTTGCCCCAGATATTGGCCGATTTTATTTTTCTATCTTTGCAGCTATATGTTAGTCATCTAGATTGTTTCAGTCTGCTCTTGTGGTTCATTAGAGGTCTACAGTCGATATAGAAAAATATGAGCTGGATAAGCTCCTGATTCATCTGTCAGCAACATTGCTGATTGATAACATAATGGGGAATATGCTCATTCATTATTATTGATGGAACTGACGTAAGATGTAAATGTAATTTTTTTTTAATCTCGTTTTTGTCTATTTTGTTCATCAGAGGTGCAAAAGAAGAAAAATTTAGAGAGTAACCTCTGCAGAAAAGTTTTTGATCAGACAGAGATGAGCTGTTTTCTTCAGTTTCCAGTCTTTATGCTAAGCTAGGCTCAGCAGAAGCTACCTGTTTATATTTACCATCGGTTAACAACAAAACACACAAGTATTACCTCAACCATCAGATTTCAAACAGAAGTATGTGATGAAGTTACAAGATTTATTTCCCCATCAATCCGGCTACCTCTCTTATTCCTCTTTTCTGTTCAGTGCTCACTGCTCAGCCATCTTCATCCTCCTCTTCCTCTGCTTTGGTCCATTTAGCCATGCTGGTTAAGTGCTGAATCAGCGCCCCACACCACTACGCAGACAGTCAATTAGTATTAGGACCTTGTGGTAAACCCTGGACATTTCGCTCTTATGCTCTGGAATTGAAATGATTTAGGAAACTGGCATGGTGGAGAGCTCACGCGGTGCCAGAGCCGATTACAGTGGTGGGAGTCTGAATTCTCTAAATGGGGCAAATCTTGTAAAAAAAAACACACGAGAGGAACAGTGTATTGTGTACTGTAGTCACACAAACTGCCACATGCATAAGCAGCACATGTATATGTACAGTAAACAAACAGGGACACCGTGTGCAGATACAGAGGGAAATGTTTTAATTGTGTGCTGAATCAGAACAGCATCAAGAGTCAATTATTCATGAGCAACATCCAGGACATACTGTAACTAAAGAAAGACTCAACATGATATAGAAACACATTTACCCACTTTCATTATAGCTCACAACTTACATCTGACCCCCTCAAACACCTGACTGAACATAAATCACTCTCAGCACACTCACCTCTGCACATTGGCCCATACTCTGTAAGTGTAGCTGCACATAAACCATTCAGCTGAGCATTCACACTCACAGCACGCACATAAATCACTGCGCTTGACACGCCTCCACATGTAACCCTCCAGATCACTCTCACACGTGCAACCGTCCCAAATACGCACGTTAAACAAAAGTATAGACCAACAAACTGAATGTAAATTAGCTGGCAGTTGTGATTGTAGATATACTGTCCATTTAGTTTTTATTGTTAAGGCTGGAAACTAAATCTATTTTCACTATGTGGATTGTGATTCTTAAAATGAAATGTCAAAATTTGTGAGCATTTCCAACCTCATCCTTAGTAGTGATTGTTGTTTTTGTTATCAATTAATCATCAACTAATAGTTTGGAGTATACGTGAATGTCAGGAATAGTCACAGTCACAAAGATTTAAGCCACTTCATGAAAAATCTGTAGTTAAGGCCAAAAAACAAGAAGAGAAACTGTGTGAAAATACATAATATCTGTACTTTAATGTTAAAAAAGACACTCAAAAGGCTAATTGATCATCAGAGAAGACAAAGACGTCAGAGGATCCTCACACTGGAAAAGCTGAACCCAGTTAGTTTCTGTCACATTTGCTTAAAAGCCGAGTGGCAGCAGTAAATGATATGTTGCTTATTTATCACGCGCTGAGCAAATCGTATCAGTCGACTCTGACCTTGTGATGGTTGCCGTGGTGTTGTGAGCACATCTGTTTAACAGTTTGGTGAGCGTCTCTGCATGGTTGGCCACGTGTCGTTACGTGTGGCACTGAAACAGTCAAACATGGATCCCTGCTCACTCCCTTGGAAAATGACATTGGAGGGCGTCCCTGGGACAATTCCTGTGTGACCATCTGCTTCCTTGTGATTGTGCCTCATGTCCAAGTGGCAGTGGAGTGGAGGCCGAGTGCGCGTGCCACCGACTCACCACTTTAAATGGGGAAACGTGATCAAGGGGCGTGTGTCACACTTTTGGTGCGGAGGTGGATTTGGATGGAAATGTGTCAGTTGTCCTGCGGAGGTTTGTTGACATCAGGACACTGTCGTCCAATTTGACTTGACATAGAAAGGTTTACAGTTTGACACATGTAGTTACCCAGAAGTCATTTGTGCATGTTTTCTCTTGGAAAAGAGGAAGAGGAGGAGGGTTGAAGGCAGGTGGTCGTCACAGCTATTAGCTTAAGGTGTCTCAGACAATGCAAGCCGGACAGGAGAGGACGGATGAGGTGAGGAAGGGAGGGAAAGAGGGAGGATAGGCTGAGCGAGAGCGTGGCCTGCGTTGCAAGGACGAATGCATATAGCATGCTGCAGTAATCTGGAGCGAATACAAAGCAGATGAGAGGGAACGGACACGTGTACAGTTCACTCACCTCCACACAGTGTTTGTTTGTCTTCAAAAATATTTGACAGGACTGCAGAGGGAGCAAAATGGAGGGGACCTGAAAGCTGCAGAGCAGATACGACACGGTGACGTGCATGTGTGTGTGTGTGTGAGAGCTTACTGATTTAACTGTAGCATGTCAAGGAGTTGAGTCATTCAGGGAATCTCTGGAACAGAAGTCTGTGTTATGGTTGAAATTTCTAACCAGGATCACTTCCAAGAGCACCGACCTCAGAGAGTCAGTGTTTCTGACACCCAGAAAATAAAGTACATGTACGGATTACCCAGAGCAGGAGCTAATTATATCTCTCTAAGTTCAGTGCAGCCACCCTCCAACCTCCATCGCTCCTCCTCCTCCTCCTTCCTTCCTTCCTTCCTCTTCTCCTGCATTCAGGTGTTTGACAAGCCTCATGCATACGTATGAGACTCACATACCATGTGCTTCGTGTTTTGCACGCATGCAATCATGCAGCACATGCAGCACATGCAGCCCTTCCTGTAGCAGGGCCCTCACAATCTTTCTGTTTTTACCTGCCCGTCTCAGCTCCGACATCAGTATCGTCCACCTGCATTTCCCTTGAGGTCAGACACAGCTGCAGTTCCTCTGAGACTGAACCAGGGCTAGCGGGGGGGAATAAAGGGTCACAAGAATTCGATATCTACCTCTGATATTGTTTTCTGCTGATGGTTGGTCTGCTGTTATCAGCCGACATGGAGCTCCTCCTTGAAATGAGCTCAGGTGCCACAGCACATCTTGGAGCATCTAGACCATTCTGCAGCACTAGAGCCAACGCCAGCACAAAGAGGAGGTTAACTTGGGTAGGCTGAAGTGATCAACTGATAATCTGCTAATTTTGGTACTGAATGGTTTAAAAAGTAATAACACTAACCACTTGTTGACCACTCCCTTCTTAAAGGAGTGATATGTAAGAAATCTATGGCAAGTAATCATGAAATCACCCAATATGTCACCAGAGAGAAAGGAATCATGTTCATCTGATCACAAAATCAGTGGCATTTCGGCATCCAGGTTGCCAGTTAGCACTGAGCTGCAGCTACAAGCATTGTGGATTTCTGGGGTCGATGTTCAAGTGCGGCCTTTTGTTGTTTTTGACATCATTGAATTTCTGCATGAGACCATCAGGGGGTGAACAACATTTATCATCCAGCACTCGCTGATTAACTCATTATAAGTTTGTGTAAAATGAACCAAATGGCAGCTTCTGTTTTACAAGATGTTCCCTCCAGGTCCTGGTGTAGTCCTTGCTAAGCAGTTTCACATTCACCGTACAGACATGAGAGTGGTGTCAATGTCCTCCTTTAACTCGCAGCAATAAGACGTACCTCTTGAAATGTCAGCTGTTTTCCTGTAATGTAGAGATGCGAGGGAGGTAAAGAAAAGATGGACAAGCCGCACTTGATCCATGAATGTTGCAGTCGAGTATTTCCACACGTGACCGAATGATTAATCAGATTGGATGAAAGTTAATTGCCTCTCTTTGCAGAGTGGGGGGGGTTGTTTTCTGCACTGTGGTTAGCTGTATATTTAGCCGACTTAATGCTGAATGACAGTCTGGATGCTGTAACTTGCGGTTAAGATTCACATTTCGCGGAGCGTGGCTGCACACATCAAACTCAGACGAGGAAGCGCCGAGGTTGAGGGTCACAAACAGCTAAGAGCCACTGAAGTGAAGACGAGTGAAAGACGTCTCTGTTCTGTTCTCTCTGCCTCTCTCCTCGTCCCTCTCCCGGTCTTTCCACTCAGCTTTACTGCTTGTCCATTTCACACGCCATGTCCCCGAAGGGAACTCTCTCTCTCTTTTGACATTTTAGTTGTTCTCTTTGTCTTGTTCAGCAGTGTTTGACTGTTAGGTTTAGGCTTTTCTTTCTTTTCTTTTCTTGTCTTTCTTCTTTTTTTTCCATTAATCTCATCTTAAAGTAGCAAAACCTTCAACTTCAGTCCAGCTTTTCTCAGAATATGAACAGTGGTGATGATGATGGTGGTAAAAGTGACGGCTATTCCTGTAAGCCACCCAAGGTTACACTCCCACTGCACGCTAAGTGGCTACTTTGGGAGTCTGTGAGTGATGGGCACAGTCATTCACCGTAAGATAATAGATTAATCACCCGATGGCGGTCTAACCCGTCGCCCTTCAGGAAAACGTTCTGTTCTGTACTCCCTGTCTTTAAATGTTCATTTTTCCTGCCTTCGTTCATTCATGTGCAGATATCAAATCATCATTCAATGTCTTCTTATCACTGCTGACTCTGCAGCAGTGGTCGGCTATTTGCTTTGCCCTCTGGGAGAGCAAGAGACCCCACGTTACTCCTCCTCCTCCTCCTCCTCCCGTTTTTACCAGTCTGCCGTTCGTCGTAGCGATGCAGATCAAACATTCCCATCACATTCCCACCCCTCCTGGCAATAAGAGGCAAAATCCTTTATTTGTCTTTACATCTCCATCAAGGTCACTTTCCCCTCGACCTGATAATTGTTAATCTTTCACTGACCGGCCGCTGATCGGTTCCTGCTCCTCTACATTCAGCCCTTTTTTTTTTCATTTTTTTTTTTTACTCCAGCTGTAGGAGCAGTGTTTGGCTTAGTCCTGTCCTTGGTGCCTGAAAGCAGAGGCTAACGCAGTGGTTGTCATGGTGACAGAGAGCCAGGCAGGGCTGTGGTAATACTGTAATGATAAAGCTCTTCTGGATGGTGCCGCAGTAAACACAGCGCCACTAGGGTCCCGTTAAGGAAGAGCGCAGCACGCCGCCGTGCATGCAAAAAACGCCTGTAGGGCTAATATCAGCCCCGACGATTTCTCCTCGGTTATATCACTTACATTCATTGCTCCCAACACCTCCTCCTTTTCTTCCTCTCTATCTCTTTATGGCACCCCCCTCACCCCCCCACCCACACCCACACCGATTGGTGAGACCCACGCCATTGTCTTCTCTCCCCTGCTCATCTCTTTCCCTCTCCCTCCATTCCTTCACTCCCTCTTCCTCATTCATCCATCCAAACCCAATCAACACTTTCTATCACCTCTCTTTCTCTCTGTCTTTCAAAGGCTCTTTCTCTCTCTCACCCCCCCCCTCCCCGTCTCTGACTCCCGCTCTTTTAAATTTATGTTGATGATCTTTCCAAATCTAATTTCAGAGTCTGGAGAGCGAGGGAGACTCTATTGGGCCTTGAAGGTCATTGGGCTGCAGGTGTCACACACGGTGGCTTTACTGTAGGGAATCCAGCACATTAGGCTTCACTCCATTATTACAGTGTGCCTCTGAATCGTATATCGGGAGTATTAACATGGCTGTTCAGCCCAGAACACACACACACCTTCATGTTGCGGTGAGGAGAGGGTTGTGTATGTGGGGGGGGGTGGGTGGAGGGGGCACAGAGACAAAGTGCCCGAGGAGATAAATAAGTGTGAAGTGACAGATTGCTGCTCCTCCTTTTATCATCTTCCTCCACCTCTTTCTTTCCCTCCGTCTCTCCACTCATCCCTCTCCATCACCTCAATGCAGTGCTCATGTAGCTACCACCACTCACTATCAGTGATCAGCAGCACACCTCCTGTGCCCATAGGCTGTTTGTCTCTCTTACGTGGTGAGTCATGTCCACACACACATGCGCTCGTGCCAGGCACTTACGCCGACACATGTATACACTGGCTGGCGCATGCAGTAATACACACTGATTTGATGAGTAGCTTTAAGTACAGTTTATTACTGTTCAGGCAGTGGGAGTGCTTCTCCATCACACACGCTGCTGCATAAAGGACCGGCTGCTGTGATGGATTGATCAATATTGATTTGATCTACAATGTAATCCACTGTGCTCTGCCATCTTCAGATCCTGATTGATTTAATTACACAACACGGGAATCGTTGTTTTCCCAATATCATATTGTGGCTTTTAACTATAGCACATTTATGTTAATTGCAACCACATCCTATAGGTTAAAGCTGCACATAGTATAAAATGCAACCACATGTTAATTTTCACACTCCTCTTCAGACCCTAAAGCCTTTTTTTGTTTTTCTCTGGAGGAAAAGTTCAGCTGTCACCGTTTCTCCTTGCTGATGTTGAGGAACACGTTTTGTCTTTCACTCTCAGGGATTCATTACTTCCTGTGTGTGTGTGTGTGTGTGTGTAAGATTTCCCAACAGCAAGAGCACCCGACACCAAAGTTTAATTTAGAGAAAGAGGAAAAATCAGAAGAGGCTCTGTGGTTATATCACAAATCTCTGGTGCCCTTTGCTGCATGTAGACTGAGACAAGAAAGACAGAATACTGAGGAAATATTGATTTTGTGAGGATGTATATTAATCCAGTAATGTAGAACTAAATGAAGTTCAGGGCTCATTGTTAAATGGAAATATAATTATTATCTTGATAAAATCGTATTAACACTGTCGCTGAAACTTATTACGTTCCATATGTGACACTTACATTTTATCTGTTATATTTCTTAAAAGATGACTTCACGTTTCAAGTATTTTGCAGCAGCAGCAGTAAACAGAACATTTGGATGTCCACATGGGACCTTTTATTGATCAGAAAGTATTGTTTCCCGTTAACATTGAACATTAGTCAAACATTACACATCTGCTCGGACATGAAGGCTGAGGTGTACCTTACGTGTCAGCAGACTCTGTGTTTATCATTAGACTGGTGGTTTTTCCATCATCGCACATTTTGACCTGTCACTTTTAGTCTGATTCAAACTGCGGACAGTTTTTTGTGGACAGATTTTTATCGTGTAGTAAAAGTACACACAGATCTGCCTCTGTTCCTCTGCTTGACAGAACTCGCTTTTCTGGCCAAGGCCTGTCATTTTCTATTAGCCTTCAACATCCTGATAGCGTTCCTTCTCTTTCTTTGTCTTTGCGCTCCTCCTCTCACTATCACTTCTTTTTAGTAGTTCTCTTGTCATGACACAGTCACTTCATGTCCAGATCATCGGGACGATGAGCTACCTGAGCTTAGCTTAGCAAATCGTAGCTCGGATCGGTTGCTCTCGGTGTTTGGGTAAAACTCGCTGTCCTGGCTTCTCTCACATCACTAACGCTCCGTCCTTTTCTCTGGCCTGCTTCAACTCTTCCCTTTGTGCCTCTCTACGCATGGATCCACATCGTCTGGTTTGCCTCCCACCTCTCCACCCCCTCCTGTGTCTCCACCTGTGTAGCCTACATAAAAGATATGCTACTGCATTGTCGCTATTTTCAGTTTGCGCACTCTTTTGTGTGTGTGTGTGTTATTTGTACATGTGTAATGACACTCTTCTTCAGCTTTAGAAGCGCTGCAGCGTGATAAAAACTCAGATCTTCTTCCATTGCTCCTGGTTATTATATTACTCACATCATTAACGTCCTCACAAGGAATAATGGCAGTAGTAACATAAAAAAATAAGAGCATCACACCTCCAGGCAAATCTCTCCTCCATGCCCTGATTTGTACATGTGAAGGGATTCTGGTGCTCAGCCAATAAGGAGCATCCTGAGTGGGTCCTGCTGGTGCTACCCTGCCTCCTTGGGACAGGGAGAGTGGGGGTGGTGGTGGTTGTGGGGGGGTGGGGGGTAGAGAGGTAGGAGGTTGACTGAGAACCTCAGAGTGTATTTGAGTGTGTTTTCACGATACAGAGGGGGAGAGCACTGCAGCAATCTGAGAAAGTAGGTCAGACACCGACTAGCGAGAAACATAGCAGAGGAGAAAAAGAGGTAGGCAAAAGAGATGGAGATGGAAGGGGGAGAAGGAAAGAGTAGAGAGGGAGTAGAGGGGTAGGAGACGAGAAGAAAGGGGGGGGGCTTGTGGAGATAACAGAACATAGAGGAGGATAGAAAAGAAACACAGAACAAACCTGAAACCTGAGCGATACTCCCATAAAAAAAATATGTCTTCAGGATATATTTGCTTAAAATGGTGCAAAATTGACTTTTCCTCCACTGCTTCACAGGAACAGAGCAGAACCAACTCAAATAACCATTATGCTAATTGACCAACAGGCAGATCCCGATATAGCTCAATCTAAAACGCCACACACACTGGACATTGACTTTCCTGGAAGGTCACTTATGTGGCTGAATGCTTGTCAGCTAATCTCCTCCATAAATACAGCGGGTCAGAGTCTTAAGTCTTCTGCTCAGTCTGATTCTGTCATGGAGGCAAATATGTGAAGGCTTACGGGCTCTCCAGCTTTCAAAATCAAAGTGGGGCTGGGAGCTGAGAGGAGCGAGAGCTTTCAAGAAAAATAGCTGAAACTGGTTCCCTCCATTTGCTTCGTTATAAGGCTTCCTCATATAAGTACGTCGCTCTTGATATTACATAAGTGCATAATGTCGAAAATGCACGGTGACACGCACAATACACTGAGGGCACTCAGGCTTCTTATATATATGGACTCCACTCAAGTATGAATTACCTTTCTCTTTTGCTCTCCAGGCCATGTCTGTGTTTTATTATTTATTTGATAAAGCACAAAGTATACTGCATCTATAAATACACTGCAGGGCTTGTAGGAATGGACCACAACGGGGAGAGATCGTGCAGTAGCCACACACACACACCGGTGTTATCACGCCACTGCAATTGATTCGGCGACAATTGAATGGGCTACAGTAGAATAATAAGCTTGGATGCATATAGACACTAAGCCTGCACACACACACACACACACACACACACACGGCCAGTGTTGAGAAAATTGCCTTTGAGTGAAGGGAGGAAAATGAGCAAACCTGAAAAATAAACTCCGGAAAACAACAGAGATCTCTGAGGTGGGACACTGTGGTTATGACTTTGCTTATGTTTTTTTGTTGTCTGTCCAGGAAATTCACCCCGAGGACAAAGATTTTGGAAGTGAACCAGCAGACATGGAGCTGGAAGACTTTGTAGTATGAAAAGATGCTGCTTGTAGAAAGGGCACTAAAGGGAATTGTCCCAAGAGGTGGAAGGAGGCAGGGGGACAAATGACAGTAGATACTGAGACTTCTCTGGACGTCGTTCAGTTTAAATCAACCAGCTCGCTCACTTACAGCTAACACGGATGCATCTAATCTTGCAAAACACATTGTGTGTTTGTGGCAGATAAGTGCTCAGGTTTACGGCCTAAACCGTAACTTCGCTTCTAAGACTTGAAAACATGAATTATTTAACAGCAAACCAAAAATAACAGGGAGCAGGTCGAACCACAGCACAAAAAGAGAAGAAACTCTTATAATTTGATTGAAGTCTTATTTGGGTTTTCATCTTAAGTGGTGCAAATGGCGTTGTTCGTGTTACCTGAGGCTGCAAATTGAATCTACATGGAAGAGGCTGCATCAACGTGGCGTTAACGCCGGAGCTTCTCGGAAACAAATGTCTGTTAACTAGAGAACTGCAGTTCTGCTCTGACAGTTGCACCTTGGAACTCATGTTTTGACACTGAACACAGAACACACACACACAACGCTGCGGGATTTCTGGCTTGTTTGCTGGACTGTGACATGCAGATGATCAGTTATTAATCCATTTTATCCTTACAGCTCCTTGTCTTGCTCATCCCTCCATCCAGTATCACCAGTCAGTGGTGTTTTTCTGTTACTTTTCTACACATGATTTCATCTTCTATCTTGGATTCAGTGTTAGATTAGTGCAGTGTGATTCTGCTCTCTGTTTCTTCAGCACCTTTCTCCCGTGTTGATTAGATGAGTCATTTGAAAAGGTCTTTGCAGGACCCTCAGGTTTTTGGGTCCAAGTGGATCTGTTTTGATTCTAATTATTGTGTTTTCTGTGAATCTTCATGCATCTCATACTTTTAATTTAGATAAGAGTGAATGTCTTTTAACAGGGAGTTTGATAGTGAATTGACAGTGCAGTTAATGATTTGATTAAGTTATACTCACATTGAGTTATCATTTTCCTGACGACACATAATATGACATGATACTGACAGCACATCTATTTTTACACCTTCATTGTTCATCACAATCATTTATGACTGTCAGATGTGATTTGGTCAGGCCTAATGAGACTGACTGTCCTTGGACTTCGGTCACAATGGGTCAAATTGGGCCTGGGTCCTTTTGAGCTGAGGTCTAATTTTTTTATTTTGAAGTTTTTTTTCCCCTCATTTACAGGTTTTGTGTATAAAAAAAAAGAAAAAAACTAAGAGTCCATTTTGGAACGGGTCCAGTGTCTCAGATGTAAAGACCTTGTGATCAGATAGAGGTTGCACATAACACCACTTGTTTCTCTTTGCTGCGGCTTTAGGTTTCAAACTACAGTAAAGCTACAGTTTTTCTTTATGCTTTTTCAGTGTTTTTTTTTTTTTTTTGCCTTGCTGAATTTCCTTGATTTGCATCTGACTCTTCCTCTTCTCTCTTTCTTTTTCTCCTTTCTCTTCTCTCCTGTCTTTTGTTTTTCTGTTGGCTGGTTTCTTCCTTTCCTTGTAGTATGTGGCATTTGGCTCCCTATTCTTCATCCTCATCTCCATCTCCACTTTCTGCATGGAGACACATGAGGCCTTCAACACCATCTACAACAGGACGGAGAATGTCACAGTGGGCAACATAACGCGCGAGGAGATCGTGTACGAGGTGGTGACTGACAGCTGGTTGACATACGTGGAGGGCGTGTGTGTCATCTGGTTCACCATTGAGGTCCTGCTGCGAGTCACCTTCTGCCCCGATAAGTTGGAGTTCTTCAAAAGCACCCTCAACATCATCGACTTTGTCGCCATCCTGCCCTTCTATCTGGAGGTGGGCCTGAGTGGCCTGTCCTCCAAAGCTGCCAAGGATGTCCTGGGATTCCTCCGTGTCGTCCGATTCGTCCGTATCCTCCGAATCTTCAAGCTCACTCGCCACTTTGTGGGTCTCCGTGTCCTCGGCCACACCCTTCGCGCCAGCACCAATGAATTCCTCCTGCTCATCATCTTCTTGGCCCTCGGTGTCCTCATCTTCGCCACCATGATCTACTATGCCGAACGAATTGGCGCAGACCCGGACGACCCAACAGCCAGCGCCCACACCAACTTCAAGAACATCCCCATTGGGTTTTGGTGGGCCGTAGTGACCATGACCACGCTGGGCTACGGAGATATGTATCCGGAGACGTGGTCTGGGATGCTGGTGGGTGCGCTCTGTGCCTTGGCCGGTGTGCTGACCATTGCTATGCCTGTACCTGTCATTGTCAACAACTTCGGCATGTACTACTCTCTGGCCATGGCCAAACAAAAGCTGCCCAAAAAGAAGAACAAACATATCCCTCGAGCACCCCAGCCAGGGTCCCCCAACTACTGCAAGCCAGATGCCCTGGCGATGGCTACTGCCTCACCGCAAAGGATCTTGGGAAATGTCCTAGGTGGAGTGATGGGATCTGGAGGCATAGGGGGTGACTGTCCTCTTGCACAAGAAGAAATTATAGAGATTAACAGAGGTGAGAATTTTTTGTTGTTGTTGTTGTAATGAAAGTACATTGGGTAAAAATTGACCAGCAGCCTTCTGGGAGATTTGCCAGTATAGCGGTGGCAGCTGTAGATGTGCATGCTGATGTTTTCAGAGGTTCACTGGTTGCCAAAATGCCAAGAGGAGGAAGCGTGAGTACTATCAAGAAGTGATGCATAGTTGATTCTGGATCCACCCTGGAGAAATCACTGGCCCATCAGAACTCATGTGTAATTTATGATCAACTGGTAGGTCCACGGTCGCCTTAAGGCACCCATCTGTCAGTGAAGAACAAACACTATGGAAGTAGAATGAACTCAATTATCTATTAAAACAGCTTAATGCATCTCAATTTGGGCTGACTGCAGATTTTTCTCTCTGGCATTAGCAGTAAAATCAGGACGGGGGGGGGGGGGTCCTGCTCCTCGTTTGCTCTTTGCATGCTGCAACATCAGGCGTCGCTCACATGCAGCAATAATGCACCCTTGATGCATTACTCTACTGCCTGAGTCATCAGACAGAAAATATTGGTTTTATCAGTGCTTTTACTACATCCTGTCTGCTTGGCTGTCTTCCAGTCTGCAAAGGTTTCTCGTAGGTTGTGTTAGTAGACTTTTTTTTTTTTTTATCAGGAAGTTTTATTAGTCGAAATTGGCTAGAAGACTCTTTTGCAGAATTATTGCCACAACACAAACACTCCAACATGATAAACAACAGCGATCAAGCTGTTGTATTTTCACTGAATGTCTCAGTGAAAGCATTCGTATTGTCTGCGATAGTCAGAGCTGAACATTTGTGACCGCTGTCAGGGTGATCCTCTGTCATATACAAATATAATAATCACTTTTAATTGATTATCTGATCATTAAAATGTAAAAATGCAAAATGTTCTTCACAAGATGCAATTTGATGATTATTCTTGACTGATTAATGACAAAAATATCAATTTATAGTGTTAGGAAATGGATGATAAGACAAAACTGGTTTTAAATGAATAATTGTTTTTTGTGTTTTATATTAAGTTTATAATGATCTTATGGTACTGTGTTTAAATATTTTGCAGCACATGACCTCATAATGCCGTCCTGCAATAGAAAATGTGCTGCTTTATTTAGTTTTCCAGGCTTCATTAATGAAATACAGTATATTTGAATGCAAATCTTTGAGAGCATGTGTGTGAAACAGTATCCCTCCCCTCCATGTCGCCCCCTTCCGCCTCTTTCCTCCAGATTCCAAGCAGAACGGTGATGCAGCCTCGGCCGCTCTGGCTAATGAGGACTGCCCCACCATCGACCAGGTGCTGAGCCCAGACGAGAGGAGCCCTATAGGGCGCGGACCTACCCGGGAACGCTACCAGCAGGACCGAGCCTGCTTCCTGCTCAACACCAGGGAATTCCGTGCCACAGATGGGAATGTGCGGAAAGGTACGTTTCACACCAGGAGACAGATACACGGACATGCACATCTTATGTAAACAGAAACCACACAGCAAGATGCCAGGCACAACATACTGTAAGCATGTGTGCTGTATATGCCAAGTGTGCATCCGGTGCAGATACTGTAAGTCCACACAGCTTTACTGCACGTACATACGATCAGATTCAAACATTTAGGAAAGATGTGTTGGATGGGAGAGCACACGTGATACCTGACTTTCGAAGCCTCAGCTACTGATTGAAGGCTCCAGTTACAACAACCACAACAACACACACATGTACAGTCACACAGCGCACACACACACAGCTCTTCTGCTCTGCTCTGTTTGTTTCCACCTCTTCACACTCATGTTGTCTGTGTTTCCATCACCGCTTGGTATCATACTTGATTTCCTCTGTCAGACAGCAGTTTCTCTCCCTCTACTTCTCTACCTTTTCTTTCTTCTTCTCACTCCCTCAGTCATGTCTTTCATTTTATTGCTTTTTTTTTTCCTCCATGACGTCTGTGAGGTTTTGTCGCGTGTCCCATGATGTCACATTCATTCATGCTCATGAACAATCTCTTCTTTCTCTGTCTTCTGGACTCAGACAGTTGACCATGCATTAATTTACTTCTCGTCACTTCTGTTTCTCCCTCTCTGTTTCTCTCTCTCTCTCCTGCCTCACCTCGTTCCTTTTTATTTTTCGCTTGCTGCCCGCCCCCCTTCCTCCTCCCTCTCCCCTTCTCCGAATTCCCTCTAACCTACCCCACATTTTCCCTTCCCTCCTCCCCTCTCTCCTCTCCCTCATCTTTAAACCCATACCCACATTTCCTGCCTATTTTCCCTTATGTGCATCATCATATCCTCCCTCCCCCCCACTAAAAAAAAAAAATCCCATGTGCATAATCTTCGTGCTCATGAAAACCTGACACCTTGATTCATTTACTACTGCAATCTAACCACCACCACTGTCGCCAACCTGCACCGAAACACTCCCTCACACTCCCTCCAAACTTTCAACACCCCCCTTGTTGACAACAAACTAGAGGCAGCAGCCCTGGCACCCAGCCCAGACTCCCCTCTGACTGAGGATTGGTATAAGATGGAAGGGTCTCTGTTACAGCAGGACCTCAATGCAAACTCCACCTCCTCCTGGATCAAACCATAGACCAGAGGTAAAACTGACAAAAGTTAAAGATGAATAAACCAAAGAGCCCTTAGCTGAGTCAAACGTTTGACTGGAAACATCCAGAAATTCTGATCTGGCTCTCCATGACACGGCATGTTTTACAGATGCACAAATTTACACGACACCAGCACAGCACAGCACCCACTTTGACAGGCATACATACACACACACACACACACACACACACACACACACACTATGCATGACTTCAGATGATAGATACACACCACCATTTCCACAGTGTTGTGTCTACATGTTCAGTGGAGTTTGAAGTGTCACTTGTGAAGAGTCTTTTCTGTGCCTACACATGTGCTGTCAATTTAAAATATCACATTTAATGATTGACAGCTGAGCCTAGTAAAGGTAATGGTTAAATCTGAATACTAAGGTTTGGGTGGTAAATGGTATCTAAAGGCTCTGTGAGGTATTTTATCCAACATTACCAACTGATACCTCAGCCCAATAACAAAATTGCCTCATAAGTTTGTGAACTGAGCGAAAGTCTTAATAAACAATGTGAAAAAAAAATGTTTAAAAAAAAAATTGGAAAGAAAATGGGATTGCTCTGTGATATACATCGATGACAATGAACGGTGAGCACAAAAACATGTGTATACTTGTGTGTTTGTGTCTGTGTGAGAGATTAAAACTCACATAGTAGCGTGGGACGCCCACCTAACCCAAGATAACACCCAGCAGCTCAAGTGCAAAAAAATAACCCAGTTGTCGTGTCCTGTGTCAATAACTAATAAAACATACACTGAAGAAGTCTGAACGGGAAACAGTGGGTCACGTTGTTGTCTGATGTGCCTCTGTGTTGTTGTTGTCTCTCTCTTCAGGTTGTGTCATATCACGCGTGTGTATGTGGGCTTTTTCATTCTTACGTGTTATACACTGTGTCTCTGTCCTCTCAATGCCGTCTGAGTGTTGTGTTTGTGTTGTCGTGTGTGGCTTAATTTTCTTTCTTTTCCCTTCTACTGTGTTTATCCGTGTCACTCCCTCCCCCGCGGACCTCCACCTTGGTAAACCAAAACATACACTGCAACTCGAGAACTTTTTTCTTTACCTTGAAAAATATATCTATACTGTATTTATACTCTTATAATATGTACATGTACTCATGCACAGGTTAAAGTGACAAACCCAACACTTATCTATGCAGAATGTGCATACTTGCATGTACATATGCTTTATTTTCTAAAAATCATTTGTCCAGACTTGATAGTTTCACACAGTGTGGACACTAATTGCAGTGTTGTATGATAATCATATTTCCAAGGCCCAAGGTCATAGGGGTCAGGGGAGCCATTGAGGTCAAGGGATAGTACCTCTTGAGACATGCCACGCTGGAAACAAGCAAAAAAAAAAAAATTCAAACTACTATCACTCAACATCCTACCTCAGCTTTGTAAACAAAGCCACTTGACTTTTGAATCAGTTACTATGATGCTGATTTACCAGACTTTGCTGTGAGCGTGTAATGGATCTGAAATACTATTCCCTAGACCGTGTAGCTGTGCTTTCAGTGCCTAGTGTAGTCCAAAGTTCAGGACCTTTTTTTTTTTTTTAATTTCCTTGTATTTGCACTGTGGAGACCTGGATAGAAATCAAAAGCTGCACTCGGTGACTGAAACACTTACAGCACTTAACTGACCAGACAGACAGACAAACACTGTGACAGATTTGATTTGAAAAGTGGCTACATGCTGTCTAAGGTAAGCAAGCCTCGAGCTGTCCAAGCCCTTCACTTAGAGGTCGCTGACATGGCTTCAGTTTCGATGGTTCTTATGTATAAACTGCAATTTAAATGCTATGAAAAATCCCTCTTTAAAGTAAATCAGGAGGCCATTGACTAAAGTAAGCTTTAGGCACTTGTAAATTGTTTCATGGTTTGGTTTCCTACAGAAACATTTAAGTAGGGGATGTATAATGACACAGTTGAGCCTTGTGCACTTATACTGATACTGTACTTGGTGGCTACATTAAACAGCAGAATTATTTAATACGTCTTTTTGCTCCAGAACCTGACTCTCCAGTATTTTCTATTAACGTCATATGCATACAGCTCTGTGATGTGAATGTGAAATGACACCCAGTCTACATATAAAAAGTTGCATACGGTGTATGAACTTTGTAGTATTATGACGACAAAGTTGATTAATCATTAATTTACATTTATCAAATAAGCAAAAATGTAAAACAAACAAGAGGACATATATCTGATTCCTGTTAGTTAATGTCCCTGCTCTCTGCTGATGATAGACGTTCTCCTTCTTGCCTTTAAAGAGGGATCCTCACGCTGTCTAAAACTCATTCTTGTGTGCTTCAGTTGTGATTTATTTCCTAGATATACGCATACAATGTCGTTGGCAACTTCTTTTTCTTTTTTTTTTATTATTAGCTTTTCCGTTTCTTCTCTTTGATTGTTGGCCATTTGACTTCCTTATGCTCCCAATGCAAAATGCATGGCTCACTAAGGTCAAACGGTCAATCACCCCTTTGATTGCCCACTCCCAATCACTCCTCTAGACCTTTGTCAAGGATCTCAGTCTCGCTGGGCTCTGTCTCTCCTCCTCTCTCTCTCTCTCTCTCTCTCTCTCTCTCTCTCTCTCACTGTATAATTGTTTTTTTTTTTTGTATATCTCAGTAAACCTAATTTATGTCCTTTTGTTTCCAACATGGTGCGTACATCTTTCATTAAGTATTGTGTGGTGTATTATGTGCATAGGATTAAGTTATATTTATTTTTAATTCTTATGTTTTGCTGTTGCATCTGTTGATCTGTTTTTTTCCTCTTGATATCTTTGAGTTTTGTACTGTAACTGTGGTTTTGTGGTTTGGTGTTTTTGACTTCTCTGTGTTCTTCCTGTGTTCCTCTTTGAGTTCTACCATCACCTACTACCTGTCTAGTGTGAATTGGATTGATAAAGGAAATGACCAAAAATAAGAAGTGAAATTAATGAACATAAAAATGCCACAAATCTCACTGGGTCAGGACATTCTCAACCACTCTTTATTCATCGACAAAAAAAGAAAAAAATTGACATGTGACCAAAGACTAAAGATTATGATTTTTACGTGTCAACAACCCCCCCACCACTTTTAAACCAGCAGAGTTTCACTTATTGCCATTCAATACAAAGTTGAGGTTTAACAAATATTATACATTAAACAGAATGTGCATAAATCTATTCATAAACAAGCTGTTATATCCAGTGGGGCGCAGTCGCTCCTCATCCACATTTCATCTCACGCTTATTTACCCTATCGTTTATTATTTATAATGTTGATATTTACTAGGATAGGTTGTTGGTGGAATTTTTATAGTCTATTTCATCACATCTACAGGGCATTTGTTGTTTCTGCCTGTACTCAGGAAAATGATTCACTACTGCAGATCATTTTTACATGATAGTCACTGGATCTGTACAACAGGCTACAACCAAGTATAATTTTAACTCCTAACAACTTGTTTATGTGAAGATGTGTTTATTTTATATGGTAACACTTGTCCATGTCCTCTTGTGTGTCATTGTTCTATTTCAGTCTTCAGTCATCTGTAAAACTTGTTCCACATTGTCATGCATGTTGTAACATGTGTAGCAGAACCAATTTGAGTGTTTCTTCCAGTGTTTCTTCCAGTGTCTCCTCATCCCGACACTGCAGATATTCTTTTGTCTGAGCCAGATTTTTACCTAGCAACAGGAATAATGCATGATATGTATATACAGTATGTATGTATGTACCTATGCACATTTGATAAATATTTATGCAAATCTATGACAAATATCTCTCTATATAAATTATTAAATGGGATCCAGCTTTAATGATAACAGCTGACACATACAGGCCTGTTTGACCTACATGCAGGTAACAAGAGGAAGCAGGATACAGTTGCATGTCATTTAGTTTCCCCCAAAAGTATGTACTGTATGGGCATATTGTGGCTTTGGTAATGTTCACGAGGAGATCAATACATCTAATTATGGGTAATGTGAGATCAACCACATATCTTTAACAGGCAATTGATCCCATGTAAGAATGATACAGTATGTAACCGTGCTAAGAATAGCATGTGAAGTGTCAGCAATTCTTGTGTATCCATAGCGAGCGCACGCTGGTGAAGTCAAGAGGTCAAGTGGTGCTCTGCCTTCTGCACACATACAGTACATACAAGAATAAAGCAGTCTGTTAGTTTGGTTCGGTCTGTTGGACGTGAACATGGTTATTTCCTTTGGTAAAGAATCTGGTCAGAATATTTGCAGTTTTCCTTTCTCTGTTCCTCTGTGTGTTCCCTCTCCATAACCACCTCCTCCTCCTGTGATTAACACTCATTCTCCATCCCATCCCCAGGCCGCCACTGCAGTGCAAGTGTAACTAAAGTCTGATTGTAGGTAGGTATGCGGCTCCCTCCGTAGTGTAAATTAAGTGTGACTTTGGGCAGGAATTATGTCATCACTGAATACAATGACAGCCAGACTCCACATTTCCCCTGATGGACCATCCCAAAGCACAAAACCCCTGTTGATGTTGTTGTAAATACAGTAGTTAGCACAGAGAGGAGGCAGCTAGCAGACCGTGACAGACTGCAGTGGCTGAGACATGATTACTTTTACAGTATGAGTGTCTTCATTGTCCTCTCTGAAAACTTTTCCTTGTGTTGAATTTCACCGAGCGACACTTCCCTTTCGAAAAACATCAGGAAAAACTAATCTACCAATCAAGCTTTTTCGCTGTCGGTATCTAAAGCCTCCCCTCCCCATCAGAACCACGTTACTGCCTGGTCTGCATTGTTCTTCACCCGTTTCACCTTCATCTAATCAAAAGATGGGAACTCATTTTTTCTCCTTCATATCTGTCTCATGTCTCACTCGACAAGTGTTTCAAACCCTCTAGCTTCAGACTTGAAAAAGACAAATAAGGGACGTTTATTCACAGCAGCAGAGTCAATATTAAAGCCTTTTACTGGATTAGTCTTAGTATGGCTGAAGATCATAATATACGTAATAGTGTCTATTTTCTTTTATCACATGAGCAGCGTGTTTCTCTCTCTCTCTCTCTCTCTCTCTCTATCCGTACTCTGCATGCTGCGTGATGATTTCTGCTTAACACCAAGAATAGATCCAAAGGAGTTTCTCAGCAGAATCAAAAACCTCCACGTACAGGCTTCTCCACTTTATTTTTGTGAGCTCTCATACTGCGAACCTCCAGTCTTGATCAAAGACAGCGCATAAGCAAAGCCGTTTCCTGATATTAAACCTGTAGCATAAAATCAGCTGACAGGGACATTACTATAACAGCTGGATTATAAGACATTTAGATACAGGTATAGTAAATCATTGGCTCCTGTTTTATATATGTTATATATTCAGTTTCATTTGTTTTAAAGACAGAAACAACATAAAAGATCTCACTTCCAAAACTACTGAATTACTTATACAAGGTTTGCTTAATAACAGTTGCGCCTTTACTAAAAGTCAGTGTAGATGAGTTTGAGCTGTAAAGCTGTTGATTTGGTGACATCCAGGGTTACTGTGATGAGCAGTTAGGATGAATATGAATATGACAGTTGTTTTTTTTTAACTACCACCAAAACAAACACATTTTGTTTAACCAGTTGAAGGTATTTAATATAAAAACAGCAGCAGCGGGATCATCTGTTTGCATTAGCAGAAACTTAATGTAGGTAAAATTACACTGAATTACATTTATACATCATTTCCTGTCAGTACCTCATGTGTGTAAGTCTGAATCCGGCATGGGAATAACAGAGTCTCCCACCATCAATGTAAACTGGATGTAATAGCTATTTAGGAAAGATTTTATCTTATAGATATCATCAAATACAGGGTGTGATTTCATGCAAGTGTTAAAGATGATAACATATTCAGCATTAGGTCAGGCAAAGAGTTGAACTTCTTTTATGTGCAACAGAAAACAGGTTGGGTTGTTGTACTCATCCCTCCCGTTGTCGCTCGTCAGCTCTGATTCAGCAAACGTCACAAATTCGGCTGCAATTTGATGCAACCCGACAGTTTGTCTCGATACATTTGGGCCATCTGAACAAAACGCTTTTGGAATTGAACTTGAGAATGAAGCGGCGCCACAGATTGGCCCGACAGCTTCTCAGAAATCGCTGTGTGACACGCAGCCTGAGAAGAACCCCAGTGAAAATGCATCATCAATATTTTACCGAGTTGCCATCCGACTAATGTTCCAGCGCCGGTGAGAATAAAAAAAGGACTTTTATTTATGGTTGGCTCAAATGATGCGCAATCTAGAGTGGTGGGCTCGGCCACCGTGCACCACAGTATTGCTGTGTATGTCCATCTTAGCAGGAAGGCACAAAGGGTGTCATACTGCACCAGTGGGTGTTCTTTGTTGTCTGACTGTGGCCTTGTGATGGTTGGAGTTTTACACAGATATGCACCAGAGCTACAATTCAAACCCAGCATTACAGTTTTACTTTGAAATCACATTTTAGCTGAACTATAAACATGTTCCTGCTAAAAATGTTAAACTCCACCCATTAAAGGTCAGTTAGCCATTGTTAGGGCAGGTGACTGCCA
This sequence comes from Caranx ignobilis, assembly GCA_021432705.1. Classification (NCBI taxonomy): domain Eukaryota; kingdom Metazoa; phylum Chordata; class Actinopteri; order Carangiformes; family Carangidae; genus Caranx; species Caranx ignobilis. Next base: position 10,102,314 of record MU269988.1, read on the forward strand.
CCTACCAATGGTGTTTTTCACTTCACCTGATGCAACAACACTCCGTCAGCACAGCACTATACCTTCTCTGTGGCTGCTTCCAACAGTGCAGGGGGAATTCAATGTCTGCATGCTGTGTTACACACCTACAGTAAAACACAGTGGGAAAGGACACATAGGCTAATCTGTTCTCGCTTAGATAAATTGGTTGCTGCAGACCTGCAGTGGTGAATGCTGCTGCTTCAGAGTCCACTTGTCCAACTGGTCTTGGGTCAGTAAATTCTGCTTTTGTTGGTTTTTTATTTAGTTTATTTTTTTAACCATGTGTCATTTCCCACTGCAAACAAAATGTGAGCTGATCTCCACTACAGGATGCGATTACCGGGGGACAGGAAGTGTTTTTACCTGTTGCAGGGAGGGCGTTTTTGTGTGTTGGCCATTTGAAGTTTACAGGAACAAAAAGCAAATACTAAATTGGCTCTTTATGAAGTGAAATAGAATAAATGACTATATACACAGTGAATTTATACGTGGTGCATCTTTAAGCTTTTTCACCTAAAACGTCATGTGGCCAACTCTTAGACTGTATCAGTGATATCTGGGTATTTGCTACTGTGTGTTTGTGTTTAGTTGTATAGTTCTGGCCAAGCTGTTGTCTAAAACACCTGAACATTCTAAGTTTTATTTGATATATAATAAAATGTCAGGTGCTTTATTCAACAGGCCTACTATAGGTGTTATATTTCTTAATATCTTAAGAATCTTTTGCTTTTCTGTTTTGAAAAAAAAAAAAAGACATATCATAACTCGCATTTTCTTGTTTTGTCTTGTCTTGTCTGTCTTGTCTGTGTCTGTCCCCGTCTGTCCTTTAATGTCTTTATGATTTGATAACATTTTCAATTTCTTGTCCTTAATTTACACTCTGCTTTTGTGCTTCTTTTCTTTTTGATTTCTTCTTACGACACCTTAAACCTCATGCTCATGTTTCAATAATGTGTAACTTTCATAACAAATCACTTGAATATGTTCAATTTATCTTACCATGCCCGAACATTTCAACTTTGATTTCTTTTTTTAATTTGCCTATGATATCAAAACAATAATACTAATGTATTTATCAATGGTTAAAATTATTTTCTTAAAGCAACGGGCTACGAGAAATCTCGCAGTCTCAATAACATATCGGGAATGGCTGGGTCATCTCTGCGGCTTGCTCCTATCACTAGCCCACCCTTTGAAACCTATGAGGCCCCAGGGCCCCTGCGCCGCTGTCGTTCCCCCATCCCCTCTATTTTGTAGGGGCAAGGATGGTTATGATTGGATGATAAGAGTTGCATTGGATTAGCCATGGACTGATCGCATTGTAGCCTCCATTTGGACCGAATGCCGTGCAAAAGCAATAGCAATAACATAAAGTGAACTTGAATGTAGAAAGAATGACCTCTCGTCTCGTGAATCCAATGGTTTATGATGCATGCATCAGGTTAGCTGATGAGGTCAAATACAAATTTTAGTTTGAAAGCTACACTTATTTTAAGTTATTAGAAGAAATGTAAAAATATATATGCTATTATTGGTTAGGACATGAAATAGTGTCAGAGGTTAAAAAAAAAAAAAAAAACATGATGAAAATGTGCACTGTTACATTTTGAAACTAAGTGTGTAGATGGACATCCATTTTTGTGTGTTCTGGACCAAACAAAACTGAGCTCACGACACTGTCCAGAGAAATGACCATGAAACAAGAGGCTTCAGTTCATTTAGCCAAAGACAAAAATACATTTATAGATTAGATTGATGTTGAATAGGTTTCTACTTTTTGTCTTTTGTGAATATTAATGTATGTACAGTGTAGATATCATTTTCGTAATTATCTTAAAAAAAAAAAGCAAAAAAAAAAAACAGACTCAGTCTCTATAAGTCTCACTATTAACACCTCATTTTGAAAGTTATCATAACATCATTCAACACGATGTCAGAAGATAAGAAAAAGAGGAAAACCTTATATTAAAAAGAAGACAAATATTGAGCCATCTCAACTGTGCAGCCGAACTTTTGAAAGTTGTAGTTTGTTTAATTAAAGTGCTGTTAGGATCCCATTAAACTAACTGTTTCCTCACAGTGTATAGCTAAAGGTCTATTCAGGCATATTTGGCAGTTGCAAGCATGTTCTAATATATTTATGCATATTCATCATCATAATATTAAGTGCATTTATCGCAATCATACAAAAAATGAAAAGTATTTATCATCATTTGCCTTTATGTGATCGATGGACGTAGCCAAGCTAACACCAGCTGGCTACTAGCTCTGGCCTTCGCTGCCTCATTCCACCCAGAAACCTCAGCATTAACAATCTTCAAAACTGACCAATGAAAAACAAGCTCAGCTTTTGCTTGTTTACATACTTTAATTTCCCGACAAGATACCTTGCTAATATGCATTGCTTGTTGTTACTGACAACAAGCAATGCAAGCAATCTGACAAGCAATCTGATGTGATAATGATATAATCTGGAGCTTGGCAGTCGCACATACACCTCATCGATTCTGTATTCATGAAGGCAGAGGGCCTGTAATGTTTTAGCATTTGAAACTTGGGGAGATTATACCTACAGTTGGTAAGAGTATAAAGGCAGCTGAAGACCTTTCGTGTAGGACTTAGTTTCATTTCTCAGACAGGAGCACAACTTAGCGTTCTGATCCTCCGTTCACACTTTCTATTTGATGAAATGACTGAGTGGACCTTTGAAGAAATGGTAATAAGGACAGTCATGTAAAATGTGCAGGCCTGCAAGACTACTACTAAACAAAACTACTTAAACTAGTACAATCTATAAGCAGAATATTGAAGACTAGACAATAAATGATATACTTAAAATGAATACAAGCACTTTACTAACACAGTTAATTTACTAACTCTTAAGCTTGCATGTTGTCGAAAGACATAGACCATGTTAAAAGGAAAAAAAGAATAAGACTACGGCACTAAATACGTCCAAACAGTGTTCAGCTTCTCTAAATATGTGTTTTGCTTCTTTTTCACTTCAGACTTATGTTTGTTTGTTTTTTTTAATACATAATTTTTCATCATTTTCTTTGGTCTTTGGTTTAAGTGTTTATCTAAAACTTTATATAAATCAAAAAGACTAAATACAGGTTGTTGCATGATTTTTTTCCCTCAGTGATTTTTCATAGTGAATCTCTTTTAGTTCAGTTATAGCTTTTATTTTTGTAACTGAGGACCTTCCTCAGATCGCCATCCTCATGATACATCTTATGTCAAAAGTTGAGCAAAAAAAGATAAAAAAAAAATGACATTCACATATGCAATAAACATGCAATATTTCTTTAATGCTGGAAAACATGCTGTGCACATACATATGTAAATATGCAGATCTATTTTTAATCCTAAAAATGCACAGACAGGCAGTCGACTCATTACGTTTGATTTAGCTGTTGTTCCAGATCTGTGTCCACAGGTATTACAACGACATGAGCCATTTGTCTTGTTTTATTACAAATCAATGTGGTCTACCTGGTCCTTCAGAGTTTTTGATGTTGTGGCTGCCATTTTCTTGATTCTTTCAGTTTTGTAATTTTATATTTTTCTTCACGTGTTCTGGTAATGTGTATTTCATTGTAAGGAATGAATTTTCTGTACCACTGATTGTCTAAAATATCATTTGTCAAAGGCTCTTTGACAGAAATGTATTAAGACTGAAATCATGAGGAAAAACTGTAAGTGCTTTAGAACCAACCATTATTTGCAGGTGTAAAAGGGGAGAATATTTCCAGAAAGTCAGGTCCTGATATTGTTATTGTCATGATCTACGGTCCTGATTGCTATTTTGTCTAAAAAAAATCAATGTGCTTCCAGACCCCTAAACCTTCAGGACTTAGATATGCAGTGTTATTGCTTGAATTTGTTACAGGAGTTTAGAAAGGTTCGTAAATATCTTAGTGTTTGATTCAGGATAGATTCGACCATACAGTCACTGCAAGAACTAATGCTTGCCTGGCTTCATCTGATACGGGTTTACGAAGGCCATCGCACACGTTCTCAGACCGAACCTACTAGTAGTCGTGCTTATACGCAGTATTGTACATTTCACCTTTATGATGTCAGAAAATTACAATAATTTAGTGAAGCAGCATGCAAAACTTTGTTCCTGCAGTCACAGCAGCTCCTTGATGTGTAACGTCCACCTGAAATTGTACAGGTAGAAGATAGGATAACTCTGGGATAGTATGTTTTTAAATTGAACTTGCAGAAAAAAAAAAACCTTTTGTGAGCATGTAATGAGTCTGTGTTGATTGGCCTGAGTTTAATCCTCAAAGCTAATGTCAGCAAATTTGAATTTTGGTCTGTAATTTTTTGCTAGCATCACTTCTCACAGTTCACACACACACAAAAGCGCACATGCATACTGTGTAATCTTAGATCGCCTCCACAATGTGGATGTTAGAGTTTGCAGATACTCTAAATTATTCTAATATGCCACTTTATTGGGAGTGTACGTTTTCTGTTCTGGTCGAAGAAAATGTCCATCCATCACACATATCTGCACTAATGTTTTTTTCTTTAATGCTACAATTGACTGACACTGGGTGACAGGAATCACATCACTTTACACAACACCACTTGAATTTCAACATGTATGATCATACAAGTACTGTATTTCCTCATATTTGCTTTGTACTGTATGCAAATGGATCTGAGTAATGTCAACTGTGATTCTGTTGCGTTTCGAGAGTCATATCCCATCGCTGTGGCCAATGCAAATCACCTGAAGTAAACATCGCTTAAGTAAACAAAACAGGCAGATGTTGTAAGTGCCTCTATGAGGCCCCTTTAGGCTCTGATGTCAGTTTAGGAGTTCATGCAAACTAGCTAGATTTAACTAGCTAACCCTTCGAAGCAATGCTTAATAGATGAGTGGTTATTATTGAACATGTACATATCTGTATCTACACATGTGAATACATTAAAGTCATATGAAATTAATTGATCTATGTTTACTTAGTCCCATCCTACATGTTGACATGCGACAACACCTGGTGTTCTGGTTATATTCATATATTCATACATTTCTATCTGTACCAATCTGTGCCTATAAGTGTGTTTGTTTATTTTTGTACTATTATCACGTGTCATGGTTATTTTTAAGGCAAACCATTATTAATTCAGCCACAGCAGCAGCTTACAGGGTCGTTCTTGGTTGTTTGCTGGACGAGATGGGATAAATGCACTGTACCTGTACTGAATATAATATATAGAAATGTACAGTAAAGGAAAACATTTCAGGGGTTGTTGCTCGTGTCCTGAAAGGGAGCATATGGTTATATGAAGCAGAGTCACAAAAGAGCAGACATTGTTACACCATGGTGTTTTATTGATAAGCACAGGAATGTGAAATGTGTTGTGTTGTGTTTTTGTTTCTATGGGGAATTATAACTTGTACAGTAACATGCACCAAAGGAGTGGTACATAACCTAACTGTCTGAGGTAAAACAGCAAATTGTAATGATTCACATTTCTGTATGAAAATTACCAACAAACATACAGAAACCTCAGTATAACAAAGACAGCAAGCAAGCAAACCACAATCTCAGATACAACATTATATATAACATTTATGGATCTTGTTAACGTCCTTTTCACAAGACAGTAGAGTTTTACTCTGTTGTCACTACACATATTCTTAGCTCTATCATATGATAATTTGGGAATAAGAATAATGTGCCTAAGATAATTTGGCGGAAATAATGTAACTTGCATCAGTGAGTAAATAAGCTGTTGTGATTTCTAATACCAGTCCTGTGTGTAACAGCACAAAGGCTGCTTTGGCACTGGTTCAGGCTGCACTGGTGCCAGAATAAGACAAAGACAGAAAAGTCTGGTTTGCATCCAGAAAAACAGTGGAGTGTCTTTAGATTTGTACTTAACACAGACAAATGCATACACAGAAAAATCTGGCATTAAGAGTCCTTTAAATTATGTCTGATGTTGCGTAGACCTGTTTTAATACAATTTTAAAGTATTGGGTGGTTTAGATTAAGAGATACTGATTCTTCCTCATGATGGAAACCGCAGTTTCTTGTGGGATGTATCCAGGCCTTAACTTGTGCTGAAACCTGTACAGTTTTGTTCTTTTAAAAAAAAAAAACACGACCTTGGTCTTGTTTTCCTCTGGAGAAAACTACGACTGTTCAGTGGATATTGAGAGAAGAAGAGGCTGAAACGAAGAGCAGATGGGAAGAGCCAGTGTGGCTGCTCTAAGAGATGGTGTTTGTATTGTGGCTTGATGTGTGCTGGTGAGACCAGAACAGAAGTGTTTAATCTCCTGGTAAATAATGCATGATGCCAGCACATGTGATTCAAGAACTGTTTGCCATAATTGTGGGCAAAGACTTAACAAGGCTGCGCCGACTGCTGTTGACAAACACACTCTTGAATTTACACCTGTGTTTGCATGATGTATAGATTAAAATGGGGGGGTTAAGCTTCTTGAGATGGTGTCAGCCAACTTTGCTAATACACTACTTGCTTCACTAATTACAATAATCTATTCATGTAAAATGAATGAGTGAATATCTCTGAGTATGCATGTATGTGTCCATCTGTCAAGAATGTGTTTTTCCATGAAGTGTACATATATGGAAATGTTGGCATACACATACATATGCACAGACAAATACACATACACACACATATCAGTGAACAGTCATCTCCCTAACATCTTACTTTGTTCACTTTGAAATTCTCTGTACTCTCTCCTGAAAGGACGATGCTATATTTGTAGAGGGTTGGCAGAGTGGAGAGCACGGTGCTGGTCAGCTGGCTGGCAGCTTGTTTCATCCAGTCTGTTGTTTCTTTCTTCTGATATTGTCAGCCATGAGTTTTTTTTATTTTTTTCAATGTCATCATTTCTTATGTGCCAACGTTGTGTGTTGTGTATGTTGGAAGATAGAGTTGTCATCACAGTTAAAATTTGTGCACTTCATTCTGACATGCACAGTTAACCAGCAGTTTGACAGGTAATGGTAATCCCTGATTACTTCCCTATTGTACATAATGACAGTAACACTACGAAAACTGTGTGATGGAAATCCATGGAATTGGCAGAAAACAAATATGAAAACAAACAAACAAACAAAAAAAAAGTCAAGATTGTTTAATATTAGTGGAGCACTTCTATAAACCAATCACATGTGCTTACTCGTAATGTTACAAGTTAACTTAATTTTCAGTTTCACTGAATGTGATTTGTTTTTCTTATACAAATAATGCCTGTTCTGTCCTGGACTCAATATTAATGGCTTTCTGTTCTTGTCTTTACAGTGTTAAGTTTCTAGCATTCGCCTTCTCTCTAATGAGGAGTCAGTAACCGGTAAACACAATTTTTGCGGCGGGAGCCACGTAAAGCGACAGGTGTGACACGGATGGACAGTTTAAAGGAGATCTTTGCGGTGACAAGAGAGAGGCCAGAGGTTAATCATGAATTAAAAAATCATACGGTCTGCTCTTCACGTTGTTACCAAAGCAGCCTCTTGGAACTCCGACCATACTTTTGACAACATGTCTGACTGACCTTCTTCTTCTTCTTCTTTTTTTTTTCCTTTTTTTTTTTCCCCCCTTTTTTCGGCAAACTGACTGAGCATTGCACAGACACACTTTGGGAGAGAAACGGACTCCTGATTACACATTCCAGATGACATCTCTCTGACAACACGATACTCGCCATCTTGTATGATGACCAACTCAGTACCATCTTCAGTGCTGAACAACTGCGCAACTTCACGTTTCAGAGAAAACAAACAAAAAAACAACTAAATAAAACTTAAAAAAAAAACAACAACAACACTTGTCTTCACAAAGGACTGAATGAACAATGTAGCATCTCTGCTAACATATTGTAGCATTTGTTGGCCGGGAAATACCTTGACTTAATCCATCGACAGTTCGAAGAGAGAGGAATTTATGCATACAAGGGATCTTTTAGATGTCATTTTCCTCTTGGGTTCCTTTTCCAATGAAGGAAAAAAATAAATATAGAAAGTACATGAGAGACAAAGGATTGGTCTTACTCATTAACACTTGACATTCCAGAAACAAATAGAGTACTCTAAATACACAGATAACTCACATGAGGTCAATCACAAGCACAGCATCCAACGGCAGCCACACTACAGCCCCTTCATTCAAGTCCAGCACTTGTACAGCATGTTCGACACTGAACCTATGTCTTCCATTCACTTCTATCAGACTGAAACACTGCCCTCCTCACACGTACTGAGATAATCAAAAACAATGACACATGAAGCACATGTAGCATCAGCTCAAACAGATCATGTATGGCATCTACTCTACGTCCAGACTCACCTGAAACATTCACTGAAAGAAACCGGTGGAGAAAATAAAGACTCATCTTTATCTCTCATGTACTGATAACGGGCTAGCCCCGTCAAAACCCATGTGGGATACCAAAGGTCCTGTAGCATGCACTTGCTGAATGACCTTGTGTAATGAATTGTAGATTGGGAAAAATAGTCCATTCAGGATGAGGATGTCTGTACTCGCCCTCATGCTGACCATTGCCTCTGTCTGGTGCAGAATAATTCCTCGAAGAGAACTTAGTCCTTTAACTGCCACTAACATCACATTCCTATTATGCACATCTAAATGTTCCAAGTATTTTTCCCATGTCTGACTGACACGGCGCTCAGTCGTGAGGAGCAAAAAGACTGACTCAAGGAGAGGAAAAAGTCCTAGGGACAAGTGTCAGTCTGTCTTCAATATCTGAGGATATTGGCTGGCCTGAATTACACCGAAAAGGACACCACTACCACAAAGGCACTTTTTACGTCACACACAAGTGTTCATTAGCTGGAAATTATCAGCTATCACTTTGAAAGGGACCAATCAGATAAATGTTCCCCTGTAACACAAAGGCCGACACTGCCAATTAGGCACAAGAATTCCCAGACACATACTGCCCCATCTCTCTCTTGTCCCTCTTGCTGCCAACGACTGCTTCAGTGGCATGTCGATGTCAAAATAAGGATGGCCCGTCAGTGGAGCCCTTAGGCAAAAGGGGAAAATGAGAAGAAATGGACCAAGAAGTAGAGCAAGTGTGGAAGTGTACAAAGAAATCAAATCTATATTTTGATAAACAAATCAACTATCCATGGCTTTGGAGAAAGTTTCTGGGAGAAGAAAAAAAAAAAACAGGTCCGAAGGAGCAGAAGAAAGAAAAAAAAATAAAATCAGATGCAAATGTGAATAGAAAAATCTGGCATCATGAAGCGGAGACAAAGATCTGAAAAACAAAGGAAAGCAAATGTCTTGTCATGAGCGATGGGTGAAGGTGTTTTCCTCACATGCAGTGGGGAAATGTTTTTTTTTTAATGAAAGACAGTGAGCAACGAGAGACTCTTGCCTATAAAGACATGGGGATGACAAAGGATGGACGCTGAGATAAACAAATGAAAAAAAAAAGATAATGCATTTTTGTAACTTTGTTTACCAGCATGACTACTTTGCATGACTGTCTTTTCTGCAAGCCCTTAGTTGAAGACAAGGGTGCTAGAGATACAAAAAAAGTATATATAAAATGAATTAAAAAAATGTTATATGCAATTAATGTTTTAAAAAAGATTATAATGACAGAGAAGAGCTATATTTTGTTTTGAAAAGTAAAAAAAATGTGAATATTGAAACATGTATGTTTGCAAAGTTACACCCTGAACTTTGTTTTGTTCGATGAAATCTCTCTGCTACTACTGCCCTACATTCCTCATTCCAGTCCTTTCGATAGTTGACTTATATTTTCTACCCATTCTATCAGCAGCGATCATTCAACACTTTGCCAAACTATAGCATTTGTGCAAAAGAGCGGTAACAATTCACAAAGTCCTTTTTCCCCCCTTTCCCTTCCCTCCTTGAATCATTTGCACAACTTACCGTAGCAGCAGCAGCAGCAGCAGCAGCAGCAGTTCTAAAACAACAACAACAGCTCTCCATACCACTACTTTGACCGCTTGATTAGTACTCATAGTTTGCTATTTTTTTTTCCTTTGGCAATAATACAAGAGTTGTCACGTGATTGTAGCAGGGCAAACGGAGAACCTCAAGAGTATCTTCAACGCCTCAGTGTTTTAAGAGATTCGTAAAAAAAAAAAAAAAAAAGGCCTTGGATTGACCTGGGGCAGGATTTTGCTGGGATGGGCAGTTCTGTTTCACTAGTCCTTGGTAGAAAAATGAGAGAACAAGTGGCAGGTTTTTTTTTTCCAATAAAGACCAATAACAGACTATGAGAGATACTTTACTGTCCTGGTCAACAGTCGAGAGAGAGATTTCAGGTTTGCATGGAACCAACTGCCATTCCAAAGTTTGTGTGTGGTTTAAAGGACTCAGGTGTGTCGATGGTGTGTGTGGATGTAGGTGTTTTTGCTATTTTTTTTTTTCTAACATAATAAATTCTAGTATATAGACAACGATAATGTGAACACCTCACAGTGATGTGTAAAAAAACGCATGCATTATGACTTGATAATCTCTCGAGGGGGAACAGAGTCTTGACATATCCCCTTAGCCTCCTATCATTGTTCGTCATGAATCCAGTCCTGATAACTATGAACACTGTGCCGTGTCGTAGAGCAGAAACGTCTTCCTCCCAGAGGCAACTGAAAACTACTCACACTCACAGTGTCAGCATGAGTGTGTGAGGTAGCTCGTCTTCGTTTCTTTTTATTTTTCAAATTAGTTTTTTTTTTTTTTTTTTTTTTAGATGGTCAAGTCTCTTGCATCCGTCACTACCCATGGAGTTACCGTCACCCAGCTGGCTAGTTGGCAGCTCATTACAGCACACAACCCATTCACGTGAGCACCAATCAAAGAGACCCAGAGCTTCCAAAATGATGTCAGTAAAAGTACTTTAAGTGTTGCAAGAAAGAAAGAAAGAAAGAAAATATGAGATAGGCCAGTGTCCACAGAGGGGAGGGTGATTGATGTTTAAACAAAAAAAAAAAAATCTTGCTTAAAAAAACAAAACAAAAAAAAAAACATCTCATTGTTGAGTGCTCTCCAAGCACCTTGTCCTTGGTTTGGAGTTGAGTTTCAGGTCCTGCTGGTTCAGGGCACAGCTCAGGCAGCTGAATGGTCCTCCGTCCATTCTTGGTACATTGCAAGTTGGTGGCTCACCAATACACGAGACTCAATGGTGTGACATAGACCACAGAGACTATTGGAGAATTCTGTCGAGTCTGCGTTGGTTTTACAGGGTCTAGAACTTACTTTTTGTCTATTTGCAAAAATTTGTTCCGTGGGATTTTGTTTTGGTCCCTCATCTTTTTAACACTCCAGATTTCAGTTCCCGTTTTGGAAGGCATTAAGCAGCTACGGCTTCGATGGTCACAAAGATGCTTATGAATATTTCAGAGGTAAACTTCTAGCAGCGGTGTGCGCACTTGCAAAAACGTTGTGCTTCACCCAGCTGTTTGTGGGGTTTTACGGCCATGTTAAACTGCCCTTTTTTTTCTTTCTTTCTTTCTTTATCACGGTTAATTTAGCCATTTCTTCATTCTCTACATTGTGACTGCTCTGCCAATGCCAGGCTGAAAAAGATGTCTTTCCTTTTCTATTGCATAATACTGCCATTTGATTTAGTCATGTTGAACAGAATGAGTTACAATGTTGAGAGTGCTAAGTCTGTTTTACTTTCTAAACTTTGCAATCTGTTTCCTGTGTAACACTCACATAACCAAAAGAATAAAAATGCTTTACATGGTAAGTAGGAACCACTGTTAACCGAACAGCTACTATGTGTAGTGACAATACTATGACATGTGGTCAAGGTCTTATGTGGTCCTTGGATGACACGTCCTTGATGAGCAACAATGTATTTTCTTTATGTGCCTGTTTCTGTTCAATATCTTGTTTTTTTTGTTTGTTTAATTGAGGACACTGTATGCAATCTGCACCACGAATGCCACTGATCGACACTTACTGTATGCTCCCTGAGACACAGATGTTCTGTCATCAGTCCAGATGATTGCAACCACATGTGTAGTGGCTTTATGGCTTTCCATAGAGTGACTTAGCAATCACACTAATCTAAAAATATTTTATTTTACAAAGTGATAAGACCAGAGTTGTTTTAGAGGAAATGTAATCATACCAGAATAGATTTTACTAATATGTTTAATATCTTATTTTAATCAGAAACAATGTGATACACACCACTACAAGTCATATGGATATACATACATCTAATATTACTAACATCATGCATTTACGTGAGCATTCCAAAGATGAAAGATGTATGTTCATTTTACATGCCATCAAATTGTATAAAACAGACTTAGGTACTAGTGCATTGTACTGCGGTCTTAGTAGGAGAGTGAATGAGGAGGAGAGGTGGTCACTGGAGCATCTGGTTGTGACTTATGCCGGATTTTATTTTTGAAATGTTGGAACACAAAGAACAACTCATCAAGAACTGTATAAAGTATATTTCAATGGAATGTTCATGATCTATCTTTTTATATTTTGAAAAAAAAAAATAGAAACATATCAATAAAGTGTCATAATTGAACATATTTCTACTAATGAGACTTAAAATGTATGAATGTCAATGCGATCTAATGTGAACCAATCTCCATAGCAGCTTGAATGAATAACTGATTAACAGTCATGAGATGCTTTTTCAGAAACATTAAAATTGCTTAAAACCATTAAAATGAACTCAAAATAAATTAAAAAAAAGTGGCATCAATGGTGTGTCAGTTTGTTTAAGATTCATAACTGATGAGATGTGCGCTCCTGTGCATACTGACTGATACTATATCCTGTACTGACTGTCACAGTTAATGCGATTCATCAGCCTGTCAGGAACACAATACCACAATACGGTGATTGATATAATCTAATTTGAAGTGAGGACACAATGAAAATCAGAACTCTTCCAAGAAACTGAAGGATGACACATTAAATTTGTATCTGGAAGTTTAAGGACAGAGGGTATTTAGATGGCAGCATCTCTAAGACGGCCCACTTTCAAACTTTTCTTTTCACCCAGAGGGGGCTGCATTGAACCATTTGACTCGTCACATAATGGCAATCCATAATTTTGAGGTCGTATGTAACCCTGTAATGATATTTGAGAATGACGAAGCAGTACAGTGTGTTTTTCCTGCCGGATATCTAATAACTGTAACTGTAGCTGGTGATATGCGAGAAACCAGACACCAACATTCAGAATTATTCTGTTCGTGGATACAGGTTATATATACAGGTTTTGGAAAAAGGAGGAAAAACAAAGACAAAATCCTCATTCTAATGTTGAACTCACTAAATCTGATCTTTGGGTTAAAAATACACTTGTGCAGAAAAATCATCTTAGCGCTGCTTTGAAAAAACAAATGCTTATATCCACTATGTAGGCTGTGAACCATATGTTAGTGTAAGGACCACATGGGAAGAAATAGTAATTTGTTCTGATGAGTCACCAATTTTCTGCTTATGTATACACACTGTTCATTTCAAACATGGCCTCTGTGGTGTTACATCTGTGGCCACATAGCTGCGTGACAACTAAAGCCAATTTGGAGCTCTGCCATAGGAAATCTCCTCTAAACTGATGCAATCCTCAGGGTAAAACAGTCACAAAATTAACATTTGAATATGTTTTATTTTCACATATTTTTGAACACAGAAACCCAGAGGAATTCCTTAATGCATTCTTCATATCCACCCATTTTTACTTAATGTGTAAAGTAGCAGCCAGGTGAGCAGTGTATTTTTCTCTAAGTGAAGGCAGCTGTGAGCAGAGAGGAGGCCTCTCTCAGTTTTTACTGCTTTGTACCAACACGTCACCTCCCTCTGGTGGTGATACATGGTAGTGCTGGCTGTAGTAGGTTCAGACTAATAACAGGACATCTTACTGATTTGGTGATTTATAGCTTGATCATATCACAGCGTTTGAAAATATATTACTTGTTTCAAACATGAGCTCAAAATGAACCAATAATATGAAAGTGTTATTGAAAAAAAAAAATCAGCTTTCTTTCTCGGCCTTTTCATTTTGCTCATTTCACAGTATACGTCCCTTCAAGTACTCACATTACAAACTCACAGGTCAAACAGGTTAAATCAAAGACAGTTCTATCATCAATAATATAAATTATTTTATTTCGACAATATAACATTTCTGTTTGTCGGTAGGCCAAAGATATAATCTGCTGGCAAACAGAAATGTTATATTGTCGAAATAACAGAAAATATACCCACAAAAATAATAATATCTAGTTTATTTTGTCAGTTTTCAATAATTATTTTTACTTTGTCCCTTTGTATGGGAGCCGAAGCCATGATTTTACATCTATATCTCCATCATAGCTAATATTCAGCCCTCTGAGGTTCACGAGGAGGTTGTTTTTTTCCTGCTGAAGCATGTTGTGTGACACACAGGCGTCCTGTGGGGATGAGCAACAGATTGAGCGACTGGCAGGGGCTGATCATGATTTGGAAGCGATGGTGAAGAGGAGGAAAACAAGGGTCCAATTATCTTTGAATTGAAAGCATCATCATCATCATCCTTGAAATGACAGGGGAACTGAAAGCTAAAAAATAAATAAATTAATTAAACAAGACAAAATAAGCAAGCAAAGCAGAAAAAAAACAAAATGTGTGTTTAATAATTAATGGCTGCATTACACTTACGGTGTGTGCTGACTGACTGAATGGCTTGCTGGGACAGTTAATGGAAGTCAGCCATCTTCATTGTTATTAATTACAAGGGATGAGTGAAAGTGTCTGCTGTGTAAAAAGGGAAAAAAAACCTTATTTTTTTACGTCCTTACAACAGCCTCTGCTGTGCTACTTTAACATTTATTTGACTGTATTTTATTCACTGCTACATGTCATTAGCTAGCCAAACAGCTACGTCAATGCTAACACCACAGGTAGCTAGGCCTTAGGCCATGATAGTTATAGCTCAAACAGTGGATCACAACAAAACATACACATGTTGAGCACATCAAATTCTGTTTCCTTGAAATTAACAAATTACCTTTTAGTATGTACCTGGACACAAACTTACATGAGACCGGGTTCACAAAATTAGCAGTTTACCAGCATAGTCTACATGAGAAAAAGTGCTGCTTTTTTGGACGACATCAGGTTTTATGTTTGTTCTATTTTTCTACAACTACAGAGCATAATCCACTATATTATATTTTTAGGTAACACTTCTTCTAATCAAATAATCTTGCACTAATGAGCCTCATTATTTCACTCGTCACTCTCTCAAAATCTCTCACTGTACTTTGTTTAACGAGTTACAGTGAGAGACCTCTGTCAGTCCACGAGTACCATACTTGTTAGAGTCACACCATGCAGTGCCAGGCAAACGTGACATTTGATAGGGAGGTTGAAGGTTGACTTGCCCCATAGCTAAAATGGAGGGAAAGGACAGGGAGGGGTTGGAGGGATCTGGAGAGATTGAATTTCAACAGGACAGCATTCCCAAAAAATTTCAAGACAGACAACGTGAGTGAAGCAGCGAGGGACAGGACAGCATCGTGGATGTTCCCAGAGCGAACAACTGGAAGCACAGGGTGTGCACAAGCTAGCTAGGGAGTGAGTGTAGCCGGACTGTCAGTCGACCTGTGTGTGGGTATTGATTGAAGGCCAAACAAGGACTTTGAGTGTATGACAGACGGACGTGATGACAGAAAGAAAGATGGACAACCTGATGAGCCACGGGAGGCGAACAATGTGATTTTTCATCCTGCCATTTGCGTCTGTCAACAGCTGCTTCACATTTAGTGAGTAAATACTTTCATCTCATTTACTGGGAACTAATGTGGCTGGTAGCTTGTAGTTTATATAATCCACAGTTCAC
Organism: Caranx ignobilis; assembly: GCA_021432705.1. Taxonomy (NCBI): domain Eukaryota; kingdom Metazoa; phylum Chordata; class Actinopteri; order Carangiformes; family Carangidae; genus Caranx; species Caranx ignobilis. Next base: position 10,118,200 of record MU269988.1, read on the forward strand.
CTTTGAAATAAGATATACTGATTATTTCGAGGTGAATGAGAATCTCTACATGTGATTAAATCTTAAGAGCCAACCCTTCAGCCATTTGCTTTTAGTGCTGCCTATAATGTTTGAAAACTGAATCCACTGATGGAGCTGTCACTCTGGTTTCAGGCACAGTTTGCTTTTAAGTCCAGTTGTTGTCCAGATTCTCAGGAGAGTGCTTTGCCTCATTCCCCGGGCTGGGATACTTCAAGGGATGGACAGCAGTGACCCACAGGATGACGACAGAGGAGGCAGAAGGAAAGAGAGCGATGGAGATAAAGATAAACAACTGAAGAACCGGCTCAACAGCGAGGAAAAAGGAGAGAAGGAGATCAAAGGAAATGAGAAGGAGAAGAAGAAAGAGACCAGACGTTCCGGGTCTCTATGGAGGAGTGGATGGGCGTTGAGTGAAAGACTTGCCATCAACGTCTCAGGGATGCGTTATGAAACTCAGCTTCGCACCTTAGCCCAGTTCCCTGACTCCATGCTTGGTGACCCCAGGCGGAGGTCACGGTACTTTGACCCTCTTCGAAACGAGCTCTTCCTGGACCGCAATCGGGCCTGCTTTGACGCCATTCTGTACTTTTACCAGTCAGGAGGGAGGCTACGCAGGCCAGCAAACATACCCCTGGACATCTTCATGGATGAGCTGATGTTCTACGAACTTGGAGAGGACATCATGAACCGCTTCAAGGAGGACGAAGGCTTTCCAAAAGAGGAGGAGAGGCCGCTGCCGACCAATGAAATCCAGAAAAGACTGTGGATGTTGTTTGAGCACCCTGAGTCATCATCGGGGGCCCGTATCATAGCCATCATCAGCGTTATGGTCATTGTGGTGTCCATCCTCATCTTCTGCCTGGAGACGCTGCCTGACTTCAGGAATGAGAAAGAGTCACGAGAGGTGGGAAATGTGACTGATGTGTTGTTGTAGGTTTGGGAGGATGAACAGTGTGAAGAGTTTTTTTAGGGTTTTTAAGTGATTTTCAAATTCAGAAAAGTTAAATATCAGGACGAGGAGAGTCAATGGTAAGTAATGTATTTAAAACAAATGATTTAGTCACCTTTAGAGGATCCTAAAGGGAAAGAAGGTAAAGAATTGGACCACAGAGAAGATGTTGTTGTTTGAACTCTTTCTTGAAAAATCGACCATACTACTTAATGATTTTCTTATCTTTATGTCCAATATCAAACCAGATGATTAAATCCAACTTGTTAAAACAGATTCTTAAAAAGGCCTGAATCACACCACTGGGGTATTAGGACTTGAATGGGATGTGTGTGGCTGCTTGGGTCAGAGGGAAACCTGATCCCACTGGAAGCAGGTGTTTGGGTAAACACACACTTGGTGAGTACTACAGTGTGTTAAAAGGAAAAATACTGACATGGGGAAACTATTGGCCAATATGTCTGGAAGCAGACCAGAGGGACGGCGAGAGAAAGAGGGAGAGACTTAGGAGAAGCTTATGGTGTGATTATTTTAGTCGGCTGTTAAATCTGATACACTTGGATTCAGGAAGTGCTAAAGGGTACAGGGAGTAACGGGTGGGGCCTGGAGTACAAATAAAAGGAGAGGTAAGACATGGCGAAGAGACAGCTAGGTGTGTTAATAAAAGGTCACACAAGTGACCGAACGCATAGACAAAGGTGAGCCAGAGCTTTCTGGTGGCTTAGAACCGGAGACTAAAAGGTCTCAGAGGATGAGTAGCATGCACTGGGTCATGTTAACACATTCCTCCAGGACTGCTGTGCTAGGCCCGGCTGCCTTTGCACAAACGAGCTGCCAGGAAACTACTGTAACTTAGTCCTTTCCAAGTCAGCGGCAGACCCACTGAACTGCATTAGCAATGCTACTCTGCCGTAGTGGCCAGGGAGATGGGATAGCGACGAAGGTGGAGATGGATGAGGAGAGGTGCTGTGAGACGCTCATGTTTCTCCGCGAAGATCTCACAGGGTTATATATAGTCTTAGGAGAGCCCTTGGAGCAGATCAACACATAGATGTGCACCTTTAGCAATAAACACTGTCACTGACCTGCTACTGAAAAGCCACAGGAACACACCAGGATCGTTTAAACTGCCTTGAAACTTTATATATTACACACAGACCATTACAGCACGCTGAAACCTTTAACATGTCCATATGATCCGTTTCCATGCTTCTGACTCGACGTTGCGTGTAAGATGTTTTTAACGGCCACCATCTAAAGCCTGAATGTAATGCTAACTGATATGGAAGATGAAATGACAGGTGGGCTGAAAAAGAGATTGCTACAGCTATGATTGAAATGTAAAGCCGCAGATGTCAGGCGCTTTTATGATGCTGCCAAAAGTGTGAACCAATGAGATGGCAGACAACATACTGAAATTCAATGTAGTTTAATAGGACACCACGAAACAGTATCTCAGCAGCACTATGTAAACCACTTTTTATTCACTTTCTGTCGAGACGGATGAGAAGATTGATACCACTCATGGCCACATGCTGAATATGAAGCCGGAGCCACTGGCCCGGAAACTTGGGTCTGTCCAAAGTAACGAAAAAATCTAGGCAGCATACCAGCAGCTCTAAAACTCAGTCATATATCATATCATGTTTTCCTAACTTGTACAAAAACAGAGCCACAATAATGTCAGTTCAATATTTTATGAACACTAAGGTGCCACGCTATCTTTGGCAATAAAGTTTTTACACTTTTGGCTATTGTACAAATCAAACAAACAAGTTACTTTTGGAAACAGCCAGGCTCTGCTTTGATTACTTGGTCAAGTTAACTGGATGCTGTTTTTAGCCTCGTAATTACATACAAAGTTGAAAGTCATCATATCTTTGAATAAGTGAATAAGCATCGATCACTTGCTCGATCTAATACATTTGATATTTTCCCTGTCTCTCTGCCCTTTAGGAATATTTTTACAGGTACCACTCCCAGGCAAAGAATGTATCCGAGAACATGCCTCCTCCTCAGAGTGTTTTCCATGACCCCTTCTTCATGGTGGAGACCATGTGTATATGCTGGTTCTCCTTCGAGCTCATCATGCGCTTCGCCTGTGCTCCCAGTAAGACGCACTTCTTTAAGGACATCATGAACATCATCGATTTCAGTGCCATCCTGCCCTACTTCGTCACCCTGGGAACAGAGCTGGCCAAGGACAATGACGCCAGCCCAGCAACATCCTTGGCTATCATCAGAGTCATCAGGTTGGTGAGGGTGTTCAGGATCTTCAAGTTGTCCCGTCACTCCAAGGGCCTACAGATCCTTGGTCAGACATTGAGGGCCAGCATGCGTGAGCTGGGCCTGCTTATCTTCTTCCTCTTTATCGGCGTCATCCTCTTCTCCAGCGCCATCTACTTTGCCGAGGTTGACCACACCAACACAGCCTTTATCAGCATACCACACGCCTTCTGGTGGGCAGTCGTCACCATGACCACTGTGGGATATGGAGACATGCACCCAGAAACAGTGTGGGGTAAGCTGGTGGGCTCAATGTGTGCCATTGCTGGCGTGCTCACCATCTCACTGCCAGTGCCTGTCATAGTGTCTAATTTTAGCTACTTCTACCACCGGGAGACTGAATGTGAGGATCAAACTGAGTACACCCATGTCAAGACATCACTGTGGGAAGATGAGGAGCCAGAAGAGGAGGAAATAGATGAAGACGATAGGGATCCAGAGGAGGGTTATTATGCCATTGAAGGCATCTGCAACCCTCTGAATGGGACTTTGCTGGCCGGACTGTGTTCAGAGCAGAGCACGGAGTTCAGAGGCGGAAACATGTATCTGAGAGAGCCACTGGTTACTCAGGTTTAAGGCGGTGTGTTTTGTACACTTGTCAAAACACACTAGGAATTGAAAAATGAATATACAAGGAAAATGAAGCACATGTGAAGAAAGATGAGTTGAAGAGAGAAGCAAACAAAAAGAAAATGGTGTAAAGCCATTTTACCACTAATATACCCACTAATAACCTTTTTAATGCCTTTTGTTTATGGTCATTTACAGTTATTTATTGCAGCACCAGCCAGCTAAATGTCACTGAAATGCAACTTTTGTATTATACAACCCCAAAAAGCAAGAAAAAGACATAAAGTGAGCACATTTCACATTCTCAGGGTCATGATATGAATATAATATGAGCTGTTTTATTTATTAATGCTATCAGCTTGTGTTTGAGATGTAAATGACTTTCTGAATGTCTGTGCCTTGAAACTGTGATGTCTTAGTACTGTCACTTTGTGCCTCAATGTTTGCGATGGAAGCAGATAGATTATTGGCAATATAGATGTCATGTCTCATCAAAACTCAGCACCAGCAGAGCTGTCACTGCAAACAGACTGAGATAAACTCTCTTGTAAACCAACTCCACATTCTCAACATTCTTCTGTACAAAGTTCACACTTGTGTAGTTTTGGCTTATGTGACCTGAAGCGACTGACGTGACCTTTATCATGCTGTAATACAACACTATAGCAATACCTACTGTGCTCGTGTTGAAAAGGAACGTTTTGATTGCTATGGCAGAAGTTCGCTATTTATCTGCTTAATCATGCAGTTTTTAATAAAGATTATATTTTTCTTAAAGGAAGCCATGTTATTTATGGTCACCTGGAGTATTGCGTCATTATTTAGAGATTCTTCATTGGTGCCATTAAAAACATCTTATACTGTAGCTATGTTTTTATACGGTATAGAATATAACAAACTAGAGAAATGCAATTACACCTAATGTTCAACTGCTTAGGCAACAGCATCTCTAAACACAACATGCAGTCAGTGAAAGCTGTTTCACCTTTTTTGACAGTGGCTGCAGCTTCTAATAATATTGCTCTCGATTTCACTGGAGCACATAAGACTTTCCACGACATCATGGAAGGCACATGCACCAATGTAATATTGCTATTGCAAATGGCTTGAAAAATGTGTCTTAGTTCACTGTATAGTGTTACTGGTGTAAGTTTAACAGTAAAGAGAGGATGATGAAATAAATGTTTTGTGGCATAAAAACATGATCAGCCAGTGAGAAAAGAACAGTTTCCATAATAATCACCAACTCGCTTCATGTTTCTGTCTGTGAAGTGGAGAAAAAAAATAATGTGATAATGTATGCAATGATTTTGAACTGAACTAAACACAATATTTTTAGTTTCTTCAGAAAACTTTGTGTCATACAGTCAGGTTTGTGTTAATGGTGTTATGTTGTAACTAGAGCAGTTACAGGTTGTTTTTGCCAGTTTTCAGTGAAAACAATATTCATGACAGAAAGTACATCCCTCTTCAAATCCCCCTTTTTCTGCACTATGGTAAAAATATACAAGCGACTGGTTTGGATTTTATTTTGAAATGAGGTCACTTATTGTGACCTCACTTTAACGCTTTATATCACAGACGGTTTATGGCAGCTGCCCATTCTGTAGTTCACAGAAAGGATCATCATGTTGTTGTTATGGGAAAAACCAGAGGCCAACCAAATACACAACAAACTACATTCTGAATCTCATAACAAACAAGTCTGACCAACTTTAAGACATGCATCTCACATGTCCTCACATGCTCACCAGGGTTAGGACAGTTGGCCTGTTTTCCACCATTCTTTATTTATCCACTGGAGGGCGCACCTGCTCCTCATAATAGTCAGCTCACTTCCTCACTGCACTGTGCAGGCTGTGATCCCTGGTCAGAGTGGATTCCTCTCATCCTCCACCCTCTACTTTGTTAAACAGTTTCATTTTGTGTCATTTCTTGGCACAAAAACAATTTATATTGTATTTATTTTCATTCCAAAGTTCTCTCCAGCCTGATAAACACACTTGAGTAGTACAAACATTAACTGACTGGACTTTCCAGGTTTCCAATTCAGAGAAACTCCAAACATCATGTTGCAACATTGAACATTTCTTACATAGGCACAAACATGCTCTCAAACAACTACAATGACAAAACCTGTGGTCAAATGTCTTTTTACAATCAAGACACATATAAATACACAATAAATAAATAAGTTAAAATAACATTGCCCAAATAGAAACATGATGAGAACTGAAAAGACTGACCTGCCCCTCTAAACAAACAAACCAACCAGAAATTGCAGGTTCTAGCTCATAAATGAATAGCACATTTTCAGAAGTTGCAAATACTATCTCTTCACTATCTCTACTTCTCCAGTGAGAACTGAGGACTGACCACAGAGTTAATGTCCATTCCAAGAAGGTCATCAGAGTCCACGTTGAAATATCTCTCACTGTCCGGTGGCTGCTCTGACACGCTCTCCCTGCTCAGAGTATTCCTGAGCGGTAGGAATCGAGTGAAAGGGACTGCGTGTCGATCTGGGAAATGTTTGGATGCCAGGGACACAGGGAAACCGTGGTGTGAAGAAAGGAAACGGGTATATCCATCTGCCAGCAGCAGCTCTTGGAAGGAGCAGTCATCCTCTGTGTAGACTCTCTGAAAGTGGCGACAGAGGCAGCAGTGAGTCACTAGAAAGACAAAGAGACTAAAGGATGCTGGTGAAGATTTATTTGCTTATACTGTACCTGCCCCCTCAAATGGCCTCTACTGTCCAGACACAGAAACATGGATGATGACTGTCCCTTGATGACTGTATGACCTGGTTTCACTGATTTCAGCTGCAGCACACCTGGAAATACACAAACACATTCATATTCAGGTGTGTCTTCATAAAACTCATGCTGATCTCATGCTGATGCTGTGGATGTACTGTATTTGAAATGAGACATTTGGTAAATGTGGGCCAACACAGTGCATGTTATTAATAACACTTACTGTAAGGAGTCTGAACATCACTTCCTGACACTCTGCCATCTAGCGTTATCTGCAGGTACATGCCTCTTCTGTGGTTTTCTGCAACAGGAAGAAAGAGTGAACAGAAAAATCAATACAATGAAGATTGTAAGGAGTTTATGAGAAAAAATACATCATCAAGATTCACTGAAGGGAAAACTAAATTACAAAAATGAAACTGATCACAATTACCTGTATAGAGATGACCCTCTCTGACTTGGTTATTAAAGGATAAAAGTGGGTTGGAGTCAGGGAGATATAATGACAGAGAAAGTGGAATGATGAGGAGAAGAGAGGACAGGCAAGAGAAAGGTGTGTGTGGAAATAAAAACATTTGGAAAAAAGTTTAAGGGACTCTCAAAAGGAGATAGATAAGGAATAAATAGAAAAATAAATAACTTAAGGATGAAAAATAAATAATAAATAGCAAGTTGTCTTTGATCAAATTCTGAATGGGAAGCAGGTTTTGTGCCCTTTTAAAGCAGTTAGGAGAAGGAGGGTCCTATTTCATGAGGGTTAAGCGTGACTCAGACATTTCTACATGATGAAACTGTGATTTAATACTGAGAAGAGGACATCTGCTCTCACGCTATGTATGGGCTTCTTCCGCGCCATTTACTGTAAGAGCTGCTTGTAAAGTCGGACCTCTTTAAGTTCAGGTGTGTTTGAATTCCTCTAGCCAAATAAGGAACAAATGTCCTCTGATGTCAGGTTTCCCTCTTTGGTTCATTGTTCAAAGACATTTTTATGCTTTTTTTTTTTTATAATATTATATATCTATGATAGGATGTAGGCTATAGGTGCCATTTATGAAAATTGATTTCCTTGGGTTTTGTCAATGTCCCCACTGTTACTCAAGTACAACATTAATTTTCAATTCAATCTGGAGTATTCTGGTACAATAACAAATCTCATGTTCATTTGTTATGTGATCACACTGGATAAACACCAGTGGGTTTGTTTTGTCGTGTCAAGGCAGAATGGCTTACAGTAAACTGTGGTGCTTTTCCTTCCAGGCCTCCACTTATCAAATATACACATTTCGCAACAGCAAGAGGGTTTAACAGAAACTTAACCCTCTGCGTCATCAGCTGAATTAATTGTAACAACAATTACGAGCGGAAGTGACTAACTCGCTTTTCAGATTTGATGATGTTTATCTTTTTTTCGGTCGTGCGTGTGTGTGTTTGACAAGGAGAATAAGGGAAACTGTGGGTGAAACTGATTTATGAACAGAAGACAAATGTTTACAGGAGAGCAGCTGTGAGGAAACATGGAGCTTCACCACACTCCAAAAAGTTCTGTCTCGTTCCTGTTAATACATTAGGTCACTTTGACCCGGCTGTTTGTTCATTTATTTTATCATCGGGCCTTTGTCAAACAGCCCTCGGTCTAACCTCGGTCCAAAGACTCACTCAACACAGAACAGGATTTATGATAGGTTTAAATGAAGTGATGGGAACATTAGCTGCTAATTGAATATTGACTGTTTACTACAAGGTCAAGAAGCAGAAAATGACAATGTAATGATTCAAAAGTCAAAGTGATGTGACAAAATAGTGACCTTATCACTTACAAATTGGTTGATATCAAATGAGAATATAATATTGTCATTACTTGTTCAGTTTGGCAACCACAAAACTAATATTTAGAAATATAACATAGATATTGATTGATGTGAGGTGTTAACTATGTGATTAACATTAGCTGAGCTTCATTAAAAAAAAAAAAAATCAATCTTTCAACAGTAGATGGCAGAGTTCATTCATAATTTCCTGATGTTAAAAGTGAAATATAAGCAGAATTATGGTCATAAATCTATTTTTATCTTGTATCTATCGTATAATGAAAAAAAAAAATCATATGTAAATAATAAAAATGTAATCCAGTTTGGAGACAGATGGAGCTCAGCCAGGAGATGGCGCTCTGCTGTTTACTCCTTCAGATCCCCATGAGCACAGGAAGTTCCAGCACTGCCAGCACCACTGTGTGAACGTTGGTCATGTTGGTCAAAAACACTACAGGAAAATGCCATCGCACACTTAAATCAGGGCAGATTATTTAGAGTTGAAAGAGACGCTGTGCTTCCTGGTGACTCCAGAGAATAGGGAATTAAGGTTTTAAACTAAAAACAGAGCAAAATCCTGAATACATTTTAAAAATCCTTTCACCATTATTACCAATAACCCTATGATTGTATAAATATAATTCTATATAACTTAACTATGTATTGGTTGATGTTTCTCCCTTTGACCCCTGTGGTATATGTGCTGCCCACTTCTTTGTAAGGGCTAAAGAAAGACCTTGAGGTTGTGTCACCTTCTGTATATTACATAAAGCTGTAATTTCAGTTGTGAAACATTAAGACATATATTCTTTCCCAGGCTATATCAGCATTATACCTGATGTTGCCACTGAGTTGAAATTAAAGCTGCAAACAAGGCTACTCTATACCACCTGCCTAAGCCCCCCCCCACGCTGTGCATGTGTCGTCTTTCAGTACATTTGAGGTCTTTGTTATGCCTCTTGCTGCAAAGAACTGAAGCCACTGTAGAGCTGACACTTCAAAGATAAACGTGATGTATATGTTTTAACGGCTCATGTTTGAATAGACCATGGAGAGCTCTGTTACAGCCTCTTACCTGTGAGCAGTCAGTGTGAGGGGAAGCTGCAAAATAACTCCCTCAATAGCATTTTACAGGTATGTTTTTTTAATTACAGCTTTTACAATCATTATCATTATTGTTGTCATATTATATTCAATTATCATCACTACTCTCCAGTAATATGAATTTAAATCATAACACAATTTGTTTTTTTTTTCAAAATGTACACATACAAGTAGCATATCTTAAATGTCCATAATTTAAAACATATTTCCTTTTTTTCAACCTAAAATGAAATTACAGTCAGTCTTAAAACTAAGTATGAAATGAACGTACAGTTTAATACACACACATACATACTGTACATACATACATACATACATACAATAGCAGTTATCATAAAAAATGATAAAAATAAAATACACACATTTTACAAAGTCCTGACCCAAGCTTTCACATCATTAGATGATTGATATCATGACGTTCACTCTAAAATGGTTGATTTTGGCATGCATATTAACACAAATGCTTAACTCTCTTTTTCCCAGTTTGAACAGGATTTTGTCATAAAGCACTTTGCTAATTGTCTCATTGTCCGACCTATTCACCTTTGTGCATCTCTCATCTGTTATGGCTTAAGAACATACATTTCATTTACCCTTTATACACTTACATTCTCCCTTTGAACCTTCCTCCCCCCAGACTCTACTGTATTGTTATGTTACTAGGCAGAGTATGTTCTATTTTTAGTCTAAATCGTAGTAAGATCACCTGAAAGGACGTGTGTCGGGGAACCATTCTCTTGATCTGAACAGGAATGCATTTTTCAATTTTAAAAACTATAAATTCATTGTGTCAATATTGCCGTCTCACACTCAAAAACAGAAGATGAAAATCACGATAGGCGATGGTCACGTTCTACAGAATCAAACAGCATCATGCCACAACTATGGATCAAGATGGAGTGAGAGAGAAAGAGCAAGAGAGAGAGAGAGAAGAGAGAGAGAGAAACAGATGAATAAACAGACATTCACTCATTATTTTATCATCTTTTCAGAAATCATTCACTCAGTGTCTTTGATTCTTCGAGGCGTCCGGCTCGAGCGTTGTTTGTCGTCTCGTAGTGTCCATTTTTTTTGTTTTGATCCTCAGTTTTTTTTTCTTCAAAAATGTGTTTTTTCCTTGGTTTAGGATGGAGGTGGGGGTCTGCAAATGAGAATAAAACACACCTGATGAACAGGAATAGCTCCTGCTGAGATGTGACGTTTGATTTAGTGTTCACATGAGCTATTTTTAGCTACAGATACAGTCGTCTGTGAAGGTGCTTTTCTCACCTGGTGTGCTTATCTTTTAGCAGGAATATGTTCTCACAGACCCAGACTCTCCTCTTGGACCAGAGTTTACTGACAGAGAGAACAGTGTAATTAGTCAGTGTACTGTACATGTGCTTCTCTGAGACAAACAAAGCTAAATCAGTATAAACCTGAGTGGAGTTTTCAATTAAGATATTTTGCTGTAAATTCAAATAAATTTTAGTTAGTTGTATAAATTATAAGTGCTGGACCAGTTTACTTGTCTTCACCAGGGGGGCTGTCAAATATAATATCATGAGAAATATGCTTATTTGTTGTTGCCATGAGTTACATGTAGTGTAAATGAAGTTAAAGTCAGTAGCTAATTAGCTTTAGCACAAGGACTGGAAGTTGGTGGAAATAGCTCAAACATAACTAACACTTCGTCTCTAGCGTTCACTTGAAAAAACAAACAAACAAAAAAACATCTGATTTGATTAATCTGATCAAAAAGAAAAAGGAGAACAAAAGTAGCTTGTTAGCTTAGCTTATCTGGGCTTAGTTTAACAAAGACCAAACACAGGTGTCTGGTGCCTGTCTCTCGACATGTAGGCCTGCTAGCAACTCTAGAGAGCCAGTGGCTGTTTACCTGTTTCTTCTTCTAGCTTTGTGCTGTGCTAGCTGACCAGCTGCTGTGTAAGCTTTAACTATACAGACATGAAAATAAGCCTATAGGTCAAAGGTTATAACATTTCTTCGGACCTGAATTTTCTGAAGTGTTACACTGCAACATTGATGGATCATGTCGTTTGTTGTATGCTACCCTAGTCTCACTCCCCTTGTTTTCAGTCTCATCAGTTGTCCTTAACAAAGGCAACGACTGCCATTAAATGACCTTAAAAGAATAAATTTTCCACCCTTGCCCTCGGACTGCCATGTCATTGAAAGTTTTCCTCTGTTTAATTGGCTGTTTATATCTAACTGACTCACTGAATTTCTTTGTAATATAATCTGGTTTTACTGAAAACCTCACCCACCAAAGCCTGTTTTTTGGACTCAAGGAGACATGGGGAAATCTGACATTAACAAATGTTCCGTATTTCTTCATAACAAACAAACCAGAATCTTAACAGAAACTAATATTACACCAAACTCAGACTTTGCTTTTCTGTTTCTGTTTCTGTTCTGGATTTCTTCTGACAAAAACAACAATTACTCTCAGCTCTTACAAGATGATAACCCACCTACAAAACATCTGTTGATCAATGATCACAATCATCTTTTACATTTTTCTCTCTTCAAACTGGATACTAGATACTACAATAAATATTCACTAAATCCAGTGTGGTGGCCTGCAAGGTACAAAATGAAAAATGTCCTTTGTAAAATGGTCACCAGCAGTGTGAATTACACATCATTTAAAAGTAACTAAGCTAATAAGGTTGAAGTGATAGATTCACTTTAGAAACAATTTTGACTACATTAGCCACTACACTTCACTTGAGGTCTGAAATGGAAATAAGTACCCACCATAAGACTTAGGTTGCAAAAGTCTGCACAGTCTTATGTAATATATGTCACACTAAGTTTTTTTTGCACAAGTATAAGTGGTTTAACGTTTCATGATGCACATTGTGTTTTGTCTTTCTAACAAATGTTTCAACAGGACAAGAAAACAGTGTAACACCAGATCCTGCATGCTCACTGAGCAACTCCTCACCTTCACTCTGGACTTTTCTCAGGGTGACGGAGGGGGTCGAGATGGCGGAGGCACGGAAATTGGCAGGTAATGTTTCTGAGGAGTCGGAGGTCACGCCACGGAGGTCCTTCTCTCTGAACATCTTCCTCCAGGATGGTGACCGTGTAAATGTTTTCGTGCCGTCCTGTAGAGACAAATTAAATAACATCAGTGTTCACAGTTGAGGCTATCCATTTCAGGGTGTTATTCATTATGCATAAGTGGGGTTTAACAAAGTAGTATTTGACAAAGCAGGATTTGTTGTGACAATATACCACAGTTGCACAGTTTTTAGTCCTACATGCTGTAACTAAGCAATTAGCACTGGTGTAAACACAGCTGAACCACTCTGGCATGCCAACAATTTGCCAGCAGTGCATGCACTGATGCCATAAGGCTGTCTTTATAAGGAAAAGAGATACTCCAGTCTGCTTTAGTATTTTACCAGCGGAAAGGAAATGATCATGGCACACATTGAAGAGAAAGGATTGAAAAGTTTGGATCAAAGGCCCTATTGTTAAGCAAAATAGTCTTAGTCGGCGTGGTTACAATCGACACACACTCCCACCTCCTAGCAGTGAGTGATTATCTTGATTGATTTTCTACTGACAGTCTGCTGTGTCGTACCTCATCTGGCCTCCTCTCTGTTCCCATGGAGATGAGAGCGTTGTACTCCTTCTCCAGGAGCTGCCGCGCCTGCAATAGTGAGACACCACAGTTTTAAGATTATAATTAAGATAATTTAAGAGTGAGAGATTGGGATTATCTCTGCAACTGGCAAACAGAGGGTGTAGCAATGTGAATTATTGTCTACATTCAGCTTCAACAAGCTGACATTAAAGGTGGTGTACTGTGGAGTACCTGTGTGTTCTGATTGGGTATCTGGAGGAGCAGGGCCAAGTCAGTGTAGTCAAAGGTGTCATCTAGCGCCAGGAGGGCCCCGTGCACGCCGCTTTCTAATAGGTTGTCAGCGAACTCTTTCAAGCCGATTGACTGCACCCAACACATCACTCGCTCATTAGACCACACCATCACATCTATGGAGAGGGACACAGAGTAATGGTTATCTCCAGGACATTATAGTTGCAGAAATCACATCTGAAGAGAAGATCTGCCTGTTAACCACAGGGCTCACCTTGATTCTGATGCTGACTCTCATCCCTCTTCCTCTCCAGCTCCTTCCTGTCATAGTTCAAGCGCTTCAAGCACATGATACCATAGTGAAGACTCACCCTGTAAGTGAGAAAGACGCACTGCTTTAATTAAGCTGGTATATATTTACACGCATGGAAATGGTGCAAAGAAAACGTTGAGAGAATTAAACAGATCTGATAAGATCTGTCATAAATAACCCCACAAATCTCTCTTTCAGACCTGTGGAAACTGTCCACCATTTTCAGCTGACCCCTCAGCTCTTTCTTGGTGAGGTGATCAAGCATACGGGCATCCACCAGTGACTCCATGAAGTAGGAGCGGTACTGGGGTAGACCCAGGCTGGGCAGCCATTCGTTCCCCACCCACTCATGGTTCATGTCTCCATAGGCCAGGATCTGGAGGACGGAGGGAGGGATGGAAATGAATAGAGAAAGGACATAGAAAAGTCTATAGTAAACCTGAGTATTGGTATGTATAATATTTAGTTCACAAAGTTATTTTCCAATTTCTGTGATTGGTGACATTCAGGACTGTAGTGTGTAACTTTTACATGTATGCGTGTATGTGTGTGTGGACATGTACATTTTTTTTTTTTTTCCAGTATTTATTAGAATTTCATATAGACCCGTGCCATACCATTCCTGCGCTGCGCACAGGAAATGACGCGTTTTACCTTATGATAGCGAAACAAGGCTTCCTGTCAGGACAAACACCTGCAAAGTGTGCTGTGGTAGCTCGGTTATCTAACTCAGGCCTCATGCTAATCCGCGCAGGCTGGCAGTGCCTACACTCATGCTAGCAAATGTTCGCTGGAGAGAGAGCTTCTCAGCGTGGCGTGTTTGTGTTGTCACGGCAACGTGGCTGGACCAGAGCACCACGAACGCTGAGATCCAGCTGGAGGGGCTAATGCTACATTAGCCGACAGAGTAACTTCGTTAACCGGTAAGATATATTGGGTACCTGTGTGTGTGTGTGTGTGTGTGTGTCTGTGTGTGTGTGTGCGTGACCAAAGACGGTTAGTATCTTTGTTGTGACTGCAGGCTGTAGTGTCAGTCTGCCAGAAACGACGTGGTAGCGCCGGCACTGTTTTTGTAATTACATAGAGTTCCTGTAGGAGTCGACAGAAGTTACGCGCAACAGCTTGAAATAAGAAATAACAAAAAGGGATTTTCTTGTTAGTTGATTATAATGATAAAGAAAAACATAAAATATTTGGGCTTAAAGTACTTTGTCACTCATAATTTAATGAACTGATCCTTTGTTATAAGGAATGATATCATTGTTTTTATATATTGATTCATCTCAATGAGGAATCATGGGGAATGTAAAATAGCAAAAAAAAAAAAAATTCTATAGTGGTCCCTTCACGGTGATGTTAGACTGGGCTTTTCAATTCTGGTTAAAGCATATAGACTGAAATAATTTTAACATTTTCGACCCCACTCTCCGCTGTAGAAAAAGTCTTATACCTCAAACTCTAGTGATTTTCACTCTGTCGTCCTCTGTGTGGCCCCTTCTGGTTTTCATTATATCCATTTGATGAGGTTAAGATTAAGATTTACACACTTACACAACTGACAGCGAACAGACTCTAATAAAGAGTCCAACTATGCTCTTTATAAACAACCGACAGGAAAAACAATGGCATTTACAAGTTGGTGTCAGTCAGTTTGCGTTATTTTTTGATTACGCACATCTTGGAGGTATGTTTGGCATTTGGTATGTGCTTAAACCTCACTAAATTATGTTTGTGATCAAAAAACTGTCGTCATTTCCCAGAGCACCAATATGAGTAATGACTGTGTTTTCCTCTTGACCTAACACCAGACCGGTTCAGCCTTCCAGTAACAGGCGTCACATTATGCTGCAGCATGTGATGATCACAAGTATCCTGATAAAAACTCACCTGGTCCCAGCTGAACTCCTTCTGCTCCTTGTGGTTTGGGCAGAGAGGAAATGGAAGAGAAAAAGGCACAGAGAGTCGCAAAGAGAGGAGGGAAAGATCAGGGGGTGGGGGTGTGTGTTTGTGTTGGTGTTATGGTGAATCGGTGTCAGGGCAGAATGAGAGGAGGAGAGGGAAGGCAGAAGGAGGAAAAGTTTTGTTAGTGAGTGAGAATTAGTTGGAAAAAACACTACATCAAAAACAGATTTTGAGGAATAGTAAGGGAAAGGTGAAGCCAAACATGCCTAATTAGAGACAAGGAAAAAGAAAAAAGTTTATCAGTGTGTGGACTTAGGCCAAAACATAAACCAATAGTACAGGAAATACTGGAATAGGATTTGTATCAGAGCTGTCTTGGATTTATGCAAATTACAGGAGTGCAGAAGTCACAAGCTTAAAGTAAATAAATAATAAAAATAAAATGCTGAAAATATTTGACGTGTTATATAACACTCAGTCTTACTGGCTTGGTGGCAGCAGTGAGAGACTCCATCTCTGCATGTGTCATCCAGATATTACTGGTCGACTGTAATGACAGAGCACAAATACAACATCCTTGACATCAGTGTATGTTTGTCAATGTCCAACCTGTGTGCACATGTGGATGGCACACTGGTGTTAACAGTTTACATTGTGTTGTTGTTGTTTTTTTTAAGTGGTCCTTACAGAGCGCGTGCTTGCAGGTGCAGATGGACTAGTGAGGGAGACCATTTCCTGGATAGCCAGGCGGAGTTTGAGCCTGTGTAGTGGGTTACTGATGCCAATCTCCCTCTGGATCTCTGTGTCTGAGAGGTTGGCCATGATGGCGCCGCTCTTGACGTTGGCACGACAAGCTGCCACATACCACGCTGGCATCCCGACCCACAGCTGGGTAAACAGAAAGAAGACGCGCTGCACATTTGACCCCAGCAACTTGAATGATGAATGATGATACTTCAAATGATCAGGTGACAAAAAAAAAAAACAATATTTAAATGTCAGTGTCACAAACTCAGCAAATAACTCATAAATAACACATTTGAACTGGACTGATCCCTCCACTTAACAGGACACTGGGCCATGATGTACCTCCAGCCATGTAACAACAGTTGGGCCGTCCCATGAGGCGAAAGGCAGACCCTGACGACAGGCTTCCTCTAACAAGTCGTGCCTGGCAAGGAGAGTGGAAAACAGAAGTTTGACAGAGATTCATTTCTTCATATCTCACCTTACCACTGTATCCTTTTATAAATAGAAAATCACACTGAACTTGAGATACCATGACATTTGTGCCTTACAGCACCTCAAGGGCATATATATTTTAAATAAATGATACCAGGGGAATAAAAAGCTGTAGCCCTGGGCTGGTTAGTGTTAAGCTCTGCCAATGGCACCTGTCTGTGCCATTTAATAAAACACTAGAAGCTACAGGAGGGTTCAAAGATTTCTATATAGCATGAAACATGTGGAAAGATGACTAATCTCACTTCTTTTTGCTGCGGCGGTCTTTTTCCACTGTTCCAGTCCCAAGTTTAGCGAGACCTAAGGGGTCGGCTGAACCTAGGTCATCAGAGGGGGTGGAGGCTGGAAAAGGTCAGAGGTTAAATGTGACAATTACTTCATGAGTTCACCTCGCTGTAAACCTCTTATTGTCAACAGATAAAATGAGAGTGGAAATGGCTTTGTGATTGGATTGTTTCCAAACGGTTCAACCAACCCAGTGAGGCAGATTCGCGCCCAGGTGCACCCATCCTCCCCTTTTCCTTTTTGCCGAAGAGACGACCAATCGACGACTTAATGCTTTTCTTTTTGCTGGCTTTGTGGAGAGAATCCTGGCTAGCAGTGGTGGCCCCATCAGCAGAGAGACTAAACAGACATGGGGGGGGGGGGGGGGGGGGGCAGAATGCAGTAAATGTCAACATCGCTCAGTACAGGAAAAGTATTTTCAAGAGGAAAGGCTGGAGAGTACCTGCGAAATTCACGGTGGTCGTCAAGGCCTGCCCCGGGATGAGTGTGTGTCATCCGGTCCAAACGTAGGGCTCGAGGAACAGGGGGAGGGGTGGAGTCAATCAGGGCAAGTGCTCTGCATTCCTCACCATCTTTGCTATTCTGCAGTGTGGGGGGAAAAAATGAGTTAATTTACACTGTTTGAGTTAAAGGGGTCATCTGAAGCTTATATCGCTGCTTTGACGCCGCCGACATTGTACCTGTCTGTCAGTCTCCCTGGCTGGGGAGTGTGGCAGACGGGGGGTGGAATGTCCAGAACTGGGAGGTGAGGGAGACGCCAAGGTGGAGGAGGTGATGGAGGGAGTCATGTAGCCCCTACCGACACTGTCCCGTCCTCCCAGTGAGGAAGGTGGAAGAGGCGGGGCGTCGAGGGCAACGCTGCTGACCCGGCTCTCGATCTCCTCTGCCCTCAGCTCTGTGCTCTCCTTTTCCTCCTGGATCAGCCTGAGAGAGGTGGAGAAGAAGAAAAGTCTCTGATTTTGGGTCTTTGAAACATTTTGTCCAGGGTTTTACTTCTACATAAGCGACAAACATTTATGTAGGTGAGACAGGCACAAAAAATTCAAACAGAACTTACTTAATCTCCTTGTTAATGGCCTCCAGTTGCTCCTGTAGCATGATGGCCAAAGTCTGTACATCTGTCTGGCCGCTGGGAGAGAGAAGCTCCGATCCAAACAGAGTTTCCCTGTCGTCCTCGTCATCGGAGCAGCCTCCCTCCACGCCGCCTTCAAACCCAGGGCCCAGCATCGACCCGCTGTCCCACTCCCCATACTGGACACAAAAAAATGATGGTAAGTTCACAGGTGATGATTTGTCTCATTCTAATAATAAATTCGACATCATCATCGTAACCATCATTATCTCAGCTTCAGCTCAGCACCTTATTACTATCGTCTCTAGGAGGCCCCCACCGGCCGCGGTGTGCCCTCCTGACCACCACCCCACTGGAGGAGCTGCCGTAGCCAGCTGGGAGCGAGCCTCCACCCTGGGGGTACCGCAGCTCTGAGGCGCTCCCTGGAAGAGATCTTCGAAAAAGTGTGGAGGGAAGTGAGCTCACGCTGCCCGCCCTACGGTGAGATCCAGAATTCATTTGTTATGTCACAGTACGTGAAAATGACAATGTCCTCATTTTCTGGGTGTAAATTCACAACAAAGTGTCTCTGGGAAAAAAAATTATACGAAAAGAGTTGCATCCACATGAATTAAGTGTGTATATTATTTGCATATTTGGCAGCCACAACAACACCCTCTAGGTGCTGTATCAATAATGACTTTTTAAAACTGATTTTAGCAGGAGTACATTGAAACTAAACAGGGGAGTAAACAAAATTTGTCCTCAGATGGAACAGTGTAGATACAGCATCCCTTGGGAGATTCTGCTTTAACTTCAGAAACTGCAGCGCTTACTGTATATTTATTGTATAAATACTCCGCCCCCCCCCCCGCTCCTGCTCCCACCAAAAGTTCATTGAGACCAACCTGGAATAAGAAGAGCCAGGCCTGCCTCTCAGCTGATCCAGCTCCAGTTGGATTCGCTCCAGCTCAGCAAGCAGCTGCTCCTAAAGTACAGAGGAGAAAGGCTCTCATCTGACCTCTGATTGTTAAGGATTGTGTCTGTACCTTGTGGGGAAAATGTACTTTCACAATAAATACCTTATTAGCTAGAAGATCATCTTGGATTTTCTTCATATTGGACAGTTCCTCAGAAAGAGCGTTCTAACAGAGCAGAGGAATAAACATCATTTCTCTCATTCAATTCTCCACAAAGTGTACAGCACCAGTGACTGTCGTCCTCCTCACCTTCTCTTCTAACGCTGCCATTCTCTCTTTGAGGTGGAGCTGCAGCCTCTCGTTGGACTCGGACAGGAGCTTGTCCACTGTGTCTGAAAGACGTTTGTTGTGTTCGTCATTCATCTTCTCCCTCTGCCTAGCCTAAAAAGAGATGAGGCCACAAGAGAAGTGCTCAGGGTTAAAAAATAGAAGGGTTTCTTTTCACTGACAAAAGGAATTGTAACACAGTAGAGCAAAATAGGTGATGTTACCCTCTGTAGCTCCTGGTTCTTCTCCTCGAGCTGGGCCTCCATTTGCCGTAGTCGCTCCTCAAAGTTTCCATGGCGCTCCTCTGCCTACATTACGGGGAACATATGTTTCTGAATGTTAGTTAGTGTATAGATAACTAATAATAATATATCCAACTTCTGAATGTAATACATATTATAATACAGTTTTTATCACCCCTGACTTAAAGTACCTTGTTGAGAGCAGCAACTCTTTGGGCAGCTGGGCCTCGATTTCGGGCAGTGTCTCTGCCCTCTGTAGGGTCTGCTGGAGCTTCTGCTTGGCTTCATCCAGACGTTCCTGTAGCTGTCTGTTCTTCTCTTCACTCTGGACACAG
Organism: Caranx ignobilis; assembly: GCA_021432705.1. Lineage (NCBI taxonomy): Eukaryota > Metazoa > Chordata > Actinopteri > Carangiformes > Carangidae > Caranx > Caranx ignobilis. The sequence continues at coordinate 10,138,134 of MU269988.1, forward strand.
AAACATAAACACGCGCAAGAGCTTCAACCTGAACCCGCAGACACCAGATCCAGGACACCATCGTCAGCCATAACAAAGCGGGCAATATATCATTCGAGACATTCCCTACCTGTCTGTGCAGGGACTCCTTGCTGGCCAGCTCATTTTCCAGCTTGTCTTTGATATCATGGAGAGAAGTCGCCTCCCTCTGGGCGCTGAGGTACCTGCATGCAACACAAAGCCACCATCAAATGTAAGATTAATCTACAAACACTAAATTCTAGCACTTCAGCAATTTCAGTATCTTTTTTGGGGGCCAACGTGTTTTTTTCAGAAGCTTGTGGTGAGCCAACTTTAAACACTAATCATAACTGTTCATATTACACATTTGTTGATGTGATGTCCACAATCAGTTACCTTCATTAAACTGTGAGCCACAAAGTCTTTTTTTTTTTTTTTTGCGTTTATTGCACACAGCTGAATTCCTAATAAGAATATAATGCAAATGCCATTATGTAAAACAACCTTAGACTGTATAAAAATGTCTCTGGAGACCTTTGCAACACATTGCCGGCCAACAGGTGAAACATATGGTCCTTCTGCTATGTCCATTACAGCTGATGTATGAAAATTCAGGCTCCAGTGGGAAAAAAAGGAAGGCGCGCAACCTTATTAAATTAAAAACAAATTCCTTAAATACGGCAAAGATTACCTGCGTTCTAGTGTTGTAATTCGTTCCTCCATGTCCTCCCTTTGGCAAAGAGCCTGAAGGAGACAGTGATGTATCATGAGACACGATAATGAAGAGTCAAATCTTTCATAAAATACATGATAATAACAGTTTGTATCACAATAATATGATAATGGGCAGCTAAGAGAAAAATGATTATCTCTATGTGCTGCATAAGTAGTACATTTTATTGCTATGGGAGTCTGTTTACAATTAATTCAGCATTGATTTTAGACTATCAAATCTACAGTGATATCAGTAAGATGATCTCCACCTCATTACTATTTCATTTCTCTGAATTTCCTTCTCAGTACCAAATAATGTATATCAGTACTTCTACAGCATATGCCCATTGTGTTCAAATATACACTTGTAGCCCCGGGAGTCGGGGGAGCTCAGGGTCTTGGCCAGGAAGAGACAGATTGGCCCGACAGACCTCTTTCACTTCCCTTTGGAGCTTCTGATTGGCCTCCTCCGACTTCGTCACCTCCCTCCTGGCGGCCGCAAGCTGTTCCTCTATTTCCCCAACCTGACGTGACACCACGAAAGGGACACAAAATGACACAGAGTGAACCTACGTGAGTCGGTGTTAACTGCCACAGCACCAAGTGTAAATAGAGACGACAGTGATAGTTTACAAATGTGTGCCTGGTCAGTGTAAAAGACTCGTAAAGAGCAGCGCCGACATGAGAGGAGAGTAGAGACACAGATAACACGCAGAACGACTCTGTCTCTGTCTCTGCTTTCTGTTCAGTGACTTCATCTTCATCTAGATACATATCACCTATTATCCAGTATTTTATCACACAAGGCCAGATACAATATGTCTATGATCAAACTGAAATCGTTTCTTTATATGCGTTATACATAATAATAATTATGACTTTTCAAAGCAATTGTGATGGTCTAACTGGCCACAAGAGGGAAACCAGTGGAGCTACTGGACATCAACCTTAACAATCAGCACTAATCTCAGCTCTTACTTTTAACCTTACACCAGCCTTACAAATGGGGAACAGCATTAGTTAAGGCACACTGACTTATGACATTCAATAATATTTCAGGGTTGTACAGTGTGGCCAATATAATCGGAAACGTCCCTCTATTCCCCTGTTGATATGTTTATACCAGTGCCGTTTACTGTTGATGCTCCCTTCACCACCACAGTCAGTCACTGGTTTTAAATGTTAAGGCTTTGATATTTTTAATATAAGTGTCTCTCTGTCAGCAGTGAGGTTCTATATGGACACAGCCAGTGTTAAAACAGGTTTAATTTTTTCCCCATGACAGATTTGGACTTAGTAGAATCAGCTGAGAGGCCTTGTGTTTGCGCTGTGATGCTGTCAGTCATATTCAGCTCTGATTTCCACTTAAACCTGAAACTTTAAACGCGACATTAGTCTATAGATAGACAGAGCCACACACACTCACCTGCCGGCACATGAGGGCCAGTCTCTCCCTCAGCTGGGAGAGTTCGGCTCTCTGTCGCTCTATCTCTCCTTCTCTCTGTCGTTCCAGCTCACTGTCCTCCAGGCCAGAGGAGGGGCCGTTGGGTAGTCGCTGGGGTAATGGCAATGTATGACAAAAGAAATGACGGTGATGAGGAGAAAAAAAAACTAAGTTAGGATTAGAATTAATGAAGATTTCAGCTAAATATAAATGAGCTGTAGATGAGATGAAATCACATTGACACACCCATTGAACCCATACATCTAATCTCTACTGACTTTCTTGCTACGCTAACACATACACAAAACAACTGGAACCAACATGCAAAAGCCCTCCCTTACATCTTTCCCGCCGTCCACCCCTTGTTGACGTCTTTTAATTTGGTCTCTTAAAGAGATTACCTGGAAAGAGGGAGACAAAATGGGCAGACGGACGATATGAATTAATGTTTCCTTCGCTGGTTGGCGCTCTTCATGCCAAGCTAAAGTATCCTTGACACAAATCATTTTCCTGGGACTTTACCTCTTGAGAAGATGCTGCAAGTTGATCCTCTAACATGGACACCCTCTCAAGGGCCACACGGAGCCTCTCTCGCACCTGTGCCGTGAAGCAACAAGGAGGTCAGTCCACTGGCCATGGTGGTGTTCGTAAGATTAAGATTCAAGCTGAATTTTTGTCACTAAAATGGATTTGGTCTTTGGTCTCCTGATAAGGAGGCGATGGAGCAAATTAAAGAGCTCATGAGCGGCCAAACCACATAACAGAACATAAGAAAAATAACAAATCAGAAGCAAGGATTTACATGTGATCTGTCCCGTGTTCTTTTTTTTACACAGGTTCAACATCTGTTTGCTTATGAGAAAGAACATTCTGAGCTAAAACTAGCCTATTCTACTTTACTCCTATAATGACATCTCCACAACCAAAGATATATTCTAGAGTCAATCTACATTATATGCTCAACAGTGCATGTTCTGTTCTGTACTTCAGCCATCTTGGATCTTATCAGGCTACAAACATGGAGCTCTTAAATCTAAGAGTTGAAATGTTGCATTGATTCTTAAACCTCCAGTAACAGAGGTAACATTAATAACAGTAGGCTCTTGTTTTCTTTTTGGTCAACTGATAACTGTACATCTAATATTCAATCCTGAGGTTAAACATCTGGCTCTTCAGCTGATAAACGTTCCACAGCAGCATGTTCAGCAGCATCAGTCCAGAAAGCCAAAAAAACTGAGCTGGCTGTTGCTGAAATGTTTCATGTCATGTAATTATACTGTTTGTGTTTGTCAAAAATGTGAAACCCCTTTAAATAAGTGTAAAACCAAAGCATGTTTTTCACCATAATCAAATTTTCACATCTAGCAGTTTTGTAAATGCAGAGTCTGATAATAGCTCAAAGCTAAACAGTCTGACTTACCTTCTCATCTAGGGCCTTGTGGTGCTCAAACAGAGACTTGAGGGCTTGAGGACTTCTACCTCACTGGAGACCCCTGCAGGGGACTGGGCTTGTCTTTTCACCACCGTCATCCTCAGACTGCGCTCATGGCGAGACACCAGACACTCCAGGTGTTCCAGCAACAACTACGGGAGCGTGGGGGTTGAAGGCGAAGGAGACGTGGAGGTGACAGGAGGAATGAAAGAGGTAAGATGGGGAATGTGAAGGATGGAGACACAGCAGGTTGAGGGAAGATACAGAGACAGAGAAGAGCAGGGAAGGGGAAAGGAGAATAGAGGAGAGAAGGCTCGGAGAATATGCAAAGGAGTGAGGGGTTTTAAGATTGACAATGAGATGAAATTGGGTTGTGAGGAGAGTGCCGGGTAGCAGAAGGGACAAGGAGTGAGTGGGAGAGATAAGAAAAGCAGATATGGACAAAAAAGGAAGAGAAAGGGGGGGGGGGTAGCAAATGAAACAGTGTCACACCCACACAACCACAATGGGTGAGGAAGATAACATAGAGGCTGTTACAGTGCTAATAAGCAAAATGGCCGCTAAACATCTTACACGTGTGTTGTTTCTCTCTGCCTTGAGCTCAGCAATCTCCTCCTCCCTCTCCAGAAGCTGCTCCCGGCAAACGTTCAGCTCTTTAGTCAACACAGCAAACTCCTGTGGAATACACAAGCTGCGTTCAGGGGCAAAGAAAACAAACTGTTTAAATGAATGGTTTTAATAGTTTAAGTGGTCTCTGCACAGCCACTTGAGCTGCAATAAGAGTTTAAGGAACAAATAATAATTCAGGCCAGACATAGCCAAATATAGTGAGCCTTAAATTAAATAGAATGGGCTGCTCTCACCACACACACTAACACACACACACACACTTGCATAAATACTCAAATAATGCTAAAATATATGTAACTAAAGCCCTCCAGAAATGCACTTTATAAAACACCTGAGACCAGGGCCGTAGGAAGACGCACATGATGTAAACCTACATAATAATCATGTAAATCACTGACACAGTTTCCACCACCACTCTCTCTTGCTCATCCTCCACTGTGAACTCGCATTCATGGATGGATTACATCACACTGTTACACAATGGCTCTGCACTGGAATGCACAAGCGAGACCCTCTCTCTACTACCCCCCCCCCCCAAAAAAAAAAGACAGAGCATCGATATGTCATTTGCAACACCTCTGGGAATACATTTGCAACCTGCACGGTGCTCAAACAGAGTGCAAACAGGAGAGCACGTCTTCATTTGCTTCGAGGAAAAAAAAAGAGAGAGAGAGAGAGAGGAAGAAAAAACACTCAGAGAATCCACGGTCAGTGAATGATTTCTTTATGTCTCAATAAAACACATCCAGGCTTCAGCTCAGAGACAATCGTTGTTTGTCAGAGAGACAATGGCGTGCAGATGTTTACAGGCAGGATTACGTGCTTTATGATTCAAAAACAGTTGAAACTATTCAAATGAACTGGGTCTGTTTGTATGGAGGAGGGAAAGCGAGAAAGAGCCGGAGATAGATCTATACAGATGGCAACACAGTGGGTCCATTGGCTCTTGGCCTTATGGGATTGTTTCTTGTTTAGGTAAGGGTCAGCTACTCAGTTAGCTTCCCTTGTCCCCTTGTCATTTCTTTTCTATTTCATCTCACTCTATCTTTGAAGGCTGTGGCCTCCATTCATTTAAATTCATTTGCAGTACTATCTATGGCTTGCAAGGAAACTGAGGTTTACTAATGAGAAATGGATATTTGAGCGATGGTTTTGCATTGCAGCTCAAATATTTCCTATTTATTGGCACAGCACCTATGCATGTGTAGCTTTTAAATCCTAATATTGTGAGGCTTGTCATTGTACCTCTGTGATGTTTTGAGCTGCAAATAATGATCATTATCACTATCAATTGATCTGCTGATTGATATGTGAAATCGAAGTATTGTTTAGTCTGTAACATGCCAAAAAATCTGTGATATTTTGAAATACCTTGTTCCGTCAAACCAACACTCTCAAAAATAGAGGCTAGAACTAGTAGACATACTGTATTTTTACTTAAACAATGAATTGAATGATGAATCAGTTATCAAAATAGCTGACTTTGTGTATATTGCTGCAAGGACTGTAAAGTGTGACAGCAAACTATACTGTAAACACAATACACACGTTCAGAGCTGGGGATTTGCCCCAGTGGAAAGGGAAAGCTGTTCATATTACAACTAAAGGATAAAATCTTCCAATTCCAGTCAGTATTAATAAGCAATTTCACTGAGTCAACTGAAGAAAATTCCTATGAAATCAAGCATTCATTTAAGTTAAGCTGAAGCCATTAACAAATATTATCTTCCTGTGTCATTAATCATCTGCTAACAATATGGTCAACAAACATAATAAAGCTTGATTACACAATGAGGGGAACGCTGCGGATGCAACTTAGACTAAACAGCCAGAAGATGATAGGCACATAAAGCCACTGCATTAGTAAGAACAACATTAGTGAGGAAAACTCAACTGAAGATGCAGGAGGGGGGGTGAGTATTTAACATCCACTTTCTAGCTGCGTCACTCTGCATGAACTGTCACAGCAAAGGCTTACTGTCTCATGAGCTTGCTTCAAATGACACTCAGAAAAACACTCATACATAACTAGACTCTGATAGCAGAGAGGATAAACAATGTTAAATCACGGGGAGAAGTGTGCCTTAACACACTTGTGTTGCCAAAGCATATACTTTCACTTCCAAATGATAGGTGATTTGTATTGTGAACACACACAGACACACAGTTGTACCTGTGGCAGAGCGATAGATAGCTGCCTCTGAAGCGATTCCTTTTCGTGGCCGAGCTCTCGGAGGCGGAGCTGAGCCGTACCCAAACTCTCCTGTGTCTCCCTCAGGTTCTCCAGCAGCCTCTCCCTCTCTGTCAGCATGTTGACCATGAGGGACTCCAGGTTCCCTGTGCTGCCTCCTTCATCTCCCCCACCTCTGGGCTCCCTCCCGCTGAAGCCTCCTCCTCCCATCGCACCTACGGGGCCCCCGACCCCAGCCCCGGCAGGTGAGGAGGGGCCCCCGCCAGTCCCACTTCGCCCATCCTCAGAAATGGTGGGCATCACCTCGCACATCATCATGAGACCGTGGCGTGTGTGTTCAAGGTAACGAAGGAAACTAAATGTTGGATTGTGCGTGCAAAAATGTCTGTCTTGAGTTTTTATGAGCTCGTACTAAAAGTTTGATGTACAAAATATAATTTTTACATCTTCATTTTTCCAAAAATATCATTCCTTTGGTCAGGTCTACATATCTTCCTGTGATTATTGCCTGTATGTTTGTCTCCAGCACTTTCTTCTGTATGTCTTTGCTCACTTGTCTTCCTTTACAAAGTCCCAGCCTGCATGGTAAATGATCAGAATGCGTATGTGTTCCTATGTTATGCAAGAAGTATCTACGGGGGAAGCTGTTCTGTGGGTGGCTCGGATTGGAGGAGGGTGAGGAAGGGAAGGGGGTAATGGGGAAGGAAAGGATAAAGGAGGGTTGATGCTCCTAAATTGTGTCCACGAGGCAGAGCTCCTCACTGCACCATGGGTAAGAGCTGAAAAAGAAAACAGGCATTGCATTAGATCCCCCTCAATAAACTTCACTGCACATATCACAAATGAAAAAGGACACTGCAAGGAAGAGCTGTAGTTTGGAACAACAACACGCACTAATGCAACTCTATGGAAATGTGACACTAACACCAACTTGCAATCAGCACCTCCGACAAAATAAAAAGCACATTGACTCAGTGCATGGTAATGTGATGACAAGACCAATAAATATCATATCAATTCTGGATCTTTGCTTAAACATCCACTCTCAACCTCAAAATCTCAACTTACAGTGAATGAAATGAAAGATGTGTTAAAGTAGCACGCACACACACACACACTGGCCCTGCAACCTGAGAAACATCTTCAGGAGACAGGAATTAAAAGTGATCTAAAAAATAAATAAATCGATTAAATCCTATTAATTAATGAGCTTTCGAAAAGTGTGTGCAGAGAGTCATGTTAGCTGTTTCACTCTTTCCAGTTATGATGCTAAGCTAAGCTAACCAATTGAGAGTGGTATCTAACTTCTCAGGTGAAGAAAAATATATATCGCAATGTTATTTTTCCACTATAGAGCAGCCTTTAAGTATATTTCCCACGATGGTGATCAACTGCTGAGTGCTATCATTTGGCTTAAGACTCCTAAAACTGTTAAAATACTAATCTCAGTCATTTCAGAAAGTATAACTAAGATTTTGCTCCACTTATCAGTTTTGTTGTTGCAGATTCACTGAGACTGTGTTTTTATCGTTTGTATAGGGCCTCTGTCTCACCCTGCAAACTGTGGCTCGAAACAAATAGGAATTTAGGCAATCAACATTATTGTAGTGCCTCGAGTCCTGCGTTCAGTCCCCTCATATTCTTCACTGTCTAGTCTACAATACTCAAGGGCTTGCACTGGCCTTTATACTTTTAAGTGGTTTGGACTGATTTAGTGCCCCATGCAGGCATCTTTACGTCAGTGAGACTGGGCAGTGTGATAAAGATTTTTTTTGTCCAACCAAATTCATCCATTTTGTCATCAAACATATTCAGCACAAAGCGAGTGAGCATCAGCTCCAGTGAAAATAAGTCTTCACCAGTGGTTTTATTATTAATATAAGGACGCTCAAGACCAGAGATAGGGACTGTTAGCTCTTAATTGGAGGCCTGATACAGCCCTGCATTAGCTCCTCATGCTGGTGAGCTGGCTAGAGCACTTGGCATCCTCGCTATGTGTCCCAATAAAAAACAGCTTACTTCCTTTCCCGCTCCACTGATGGATAATCACTGATGCAAGACTGAACTGGCATTCACTGCATGTCCTTACTTCTAGAGTTTAAAACGAAATCAGATCAGAAATCTAGACACTCTGATGGCTGCATATCATACACGTTGTAAATCCAATCATCATGCACACTGAAAAAGTGAAACCCTCAAAAGTCCAAAGTGAACATAAAAGTCAGTGATGATGTGCCTCACTTAGTGACATACTTCCTGTCATGGCCTTGTTTAAAAGGTGATGATCACTTTTTGGATTGTCCAGAATCAGATTGATATACATTTTGTTTCCTTTCAAATGCCAATAGTTTGAAAGCACTCACTTGCTACAGGCTTTTATAATAAACAAAGCAAAGGTGCTGATCAGGATCTATAGCCTTTTATATGCCAGGGCATAAATATCGTTGTGGTGGGGGATATTTCCCTTCTGTCCACTGCTCTGAGGGGTTGACTTGAATGTGTCACTTTTATGCATCTTTAAAAAGAAAAATCTCTGATCAACAACGCCATTACCTCTGGTGTTGTACTATTCGCTTTACTTTTTCCTGAGGGTTCTTGATCGTGATTGTTACTCTGTGATCCAATCTCCCCAAATGATCCTCCTGAAATCAGCTGGGTTTTGTGCAGGGCCTTTAGGCACGCCTGTTTAAGAGTAGACTGGCCTGTAAGCAAAACTTTCTCCTGCTCAGTTTGGAATAATCTTGGAATTAGTCATTGTCATTACCAGCAGCTTTTCATTAGCACAGCAGGAGCAACAGAAAACACGGTAATGTAATTACTGCGGACTATTGTATATATTGTAGCAATCGCTGCACAGCTCTTGGTGTATTCCTCCTGTGTCATTATGATGAGTGTGCGCTTGAGAAAACTAAAAAAAACAACAAAGGATTCATGGCTGGAGTCCTGATTCAGTGCGGGAAAAACATAACTGTTCAGCCTGCAGTTTTGACTCAAGCGTCAGCTGTGAGGTCACTGTGCTTCAGGACCTGTGTGTTTATGAGTGTGTGGAAGAGAGAGAGAGAGAACTAGAAAACAAGAGCGAGCACTCCATGTCTGATGCACCGTCCACTTCTCATGCCATAACATTACAGCTGTGTTGAATAAATTGCTCTTCTTGAGAGCACTGGGCACTGGCGACTGAGGCCTCATGAAAACAATGAGCCGCTGATGCGATATTTCTATAAGGCAGTAGCTGTAGCACTGCTACATTATCAAGTAATGGTTGAGCTCATGCCACAGTATCACCACACTGAAATCAATCAGGTTTGTGCATTTGTGTGCACATGTGGGTGCGTGCCTATTATGATTGCCCACATCATCATCATCATCATCATCATCATATACACAGTCACAATGAATCCTGCTGGTACCCTGGAGTGGACAGACTGTCTGTACAGTATCTGCTTGCTAGATATGACCAATTAGGATGTGCCCCCACAATTAGGTGCTGTATCATGTTACTAAATATTCCCTGTGCCAAAAAAATGAGCAAAGGAAAAAATATAGCTATTTGAGTGTGTGTGTGTGTGTGTGTGTGTGTGAGTGTGAGAGAGAGAAGAGCAGCAAAAACAGCTCTCCTCTACCAGACACTGGGGCGGGGAGTGGGGTTTGCAGGCTCCCACAGCCGCCGACAATGAGAACTAAAGAAAGAGGGGTCTGTGCGATAGGTTTTACATCCAGTTAAGCGTTAAATCACCGCCTCAGCGAAAGACTGCATGCACGACGGCTGCATTCTTGGCATTTCAATAAAAGCAGAGCATATAGCGACTAATAATGAACCCCCCCCCCCCCCCCACTCTCTCTCCCACACCTCCTCCTCCTCCCCCTCCTAATACCATGAAACGGTACCCCCTGGGCAAGAAACGCATCATTGGAATCGATAAGTGATTGTCGGCAGCTGGGTAAAAGGGGATGGAGGCACCGGGATTCGGACTAAACACGCTGCTGATGTTTGCACTGGCATCCACACACACTGCATACCGGGCTAGAGCTGATGGGAAAATGACGAGGCTCTCCAGATGACAGGTCGACCAGTCTAGTGGCTATATACCTCCATTTGTGGACGTATGGGAGGAAAGACCAGTCCGTGGTAGACGCACGAGTGCGCACGAGCATGCACGCGCACATCTACATTCTTCCAGTTAAAAAAAAAGGCTTAGTAGCTGTGTGTTCTCCAGAATGGCCTTTCCAGTGTTAAAATGAGCACTAAAGCAAAGAGAGGAGGGGGGGGGGGGGGGGTATGAATCCATGTCTGTTCTCTTAGAGATTCTGCTCGACTGAGGCTGTGGAAAGCATCACGTCAGGAGGATGGCCCAAAAAAAAAAAAAAAAAAAAAAAAATGCACATCGCACATTTTCAGTAATGGGCCTGCCTCCTCCAGACATTATAGGGTTATAAGCAACTCCATACAGGCCCAGTAACAGTAAGCAGTGAGACGAACTGGGAGGTTTGGCTACAATGCTCCCAAAGGCAAAAGGCTTAGTTACAGCCATGATTAATTACAAGCAACACATAGTAGGCCAATATACAGTAGCATTTTATGATCTCTCTCTCTCTCTCTTTCTAGTGGCTATCACCTCACCTAGCCTAACTGTATGAGCGAGCAAGCGCGCCCTAAATAAATCGTGCCGTGTGCTGCCAACACACCTGTCAATGCCTGACACTGACATAGGCTCCGAGTTGCATAGACTATCTAATATAAGCCTATTTGCTTCTATTCAAATAGTACCCCCTCCCTCTCTCCTCTCAAACACACACAGGCGCACACACACACACACACACACACACACACACACACACACACAACACCACCCCCTCCCTCAATCCTTGACAACACAATGTTAGGTAGCCCACTTGTTATCACGCGCGCGTGCACGCACACGCATGCATTTATCGTTACATTTGTGCATGCATGTTTCCTCCTCCTGCGCCTTCCGACGAATATCGTTTTCTCTCCCGTTCAATGGAAAACTGGGTTGCGATGATGGGGCGGTGTGAAGTTGCATCCTTACCACAGTCATCGCGGGGAGCCTGTAGTGTCCATGTTAGATGTTAAATATCCCTTAGGTCCATCTCCGCGATGATCGCGCCTCGGTGTCCGTGCCCCTCATCCGAAACCAGAGCAAAGCTGACAGTGTGTGTTATTTCTTTCTGCCTCGGTTTTCCACATGTAAACGGCGAGCAGGGGGATTGGGGGGGTGGTGGTGGTGGTGGCGGGGGGACGCGGAGAGAGACGATACGCCACCTTACCACAGACTCCCCCTCTGTCGGATTGGAAGGTAATCGGTCTTAAAGAAACATTCTCTCAGCATTCTCCGCATCTCTGTGATTTACGCGCGCGCCACGCACTCACGCGCACTCACAGGCCAATCAAACACCTGATTAATTATACAGTGTGTATGTATATCACAGACAAGTGCAAACTAACTGCATAGAAATGTTCCTCCTAACAGCCCCATATTGCCCTTTCAGCTGCAGCCTGAGCCCAAATTCTTTCATTTGAAAAAGGGCTAATTAAGTCTGATAAACGACATGCATACGAATGAGTTTGTAAATAATAAACCAGAGTTATATCTGCAGTTCATTCTGGCGGAAGATGTGTGGGATGATGCTCTGCAGGCCCAACTTCAGACCAGTAAAAAAAACATGTGAGAACTGGATATTACATCCAATATTTTGGGTTAAAACTAATATATAGATATAAATATGCCAGTAATCCACCTTTAGATGCATTCATTTTAAGGAAGCAGCCCTCATAAATCACAGTTCACATATTTACAGGGTCACCTTGCCTCCATTCTGCTACTTACATGCAGAATGTTTAATGTGTTAATACTGTATTTAAAAACCCCGCCTCTTATTTACAGTCCATGCAGGAGTGCACTTATTGTGTGAAGTGGAACGGAGAAGTTGTCGCTGCTTTTCAACGATGGCACGAATATGTTTAACATGAGTGCTATCATGTTCAGTTGCCAACTTTTAACACATCTATGGAAACTTCCACATCTTTGGATGTAGCCCATAATGTAATTAGCGTCTATACAATATAAATTCATCGACCCATGCAAAAAAAAAATCTTGATTTCGTAAAGGCTGTTATTAATATGCATGTTGATATTGATATCACGCTTGTAAACAGATGAGCAGGTCTCTCTGCAAGTGTGTATGTGTGTGTAGCTCAGTAAACATAAGGTGGTGCTGTCTTTAAGAGAGAGAGCCTGGAAAGGGGTGATGTAATGTGTTCTCAGACAATGATGTCATCGACTGAGACACGGCAAGGATTTAAAGTGACAAAGGCATTTTCAGTGGCTCCGTGTAATTCTGCATCAGGTCTCCTCAGAGAGCAGCACCCAAGCACCCGGGGGACCTTCACTGAGGTGAAAAAAAAGGGATGCATGAAATGAGAGCAAAACAATACGTGTGTATTTTGCACATATTAAGCAGGAGTTGGCAACTCAGTGTAGCACACAGCAGGTTTATTAATCAGGATATTTGAGATACAAAACACATTGTTACAGTGATAAAAACAGGGTTATGTTGCCGTCCACAAGCAGCCACTATCTACAATATCTGTCATGTTAGGTGAACATGTGGAGAGGAATGAAAGAGTTAACCTGAAATTCTTGGCACATATTTGACTGAAACTATACACGAGATATTTGGTGTTTATACCAACAGCTAAACAACACTATATCTGCACACGTAGATTTTATTTTCTTGAAATTTTCGTAAGACTTTTTTGTTTTATTTGCGTTCATTTTTAACCACATATCAGGAGTAATTGTTCAAGTTTACCAAAAAGTTATATCCATGTTTGATATTGTATGTTCCCATTTAACCGTCTTCAAACTCAAAGTTCAGTCCAGTTTCCTTCAGCCACTTTAAGGCCTCTTCCTGAGGTATTTTCCTTCACTAGGAGTCACTTAACTTTGTTCTTGTCCTTCCCAAATTCATTCATTTAAGCCCCTTAAACTGTCACTGTTCTTGCTCTTAGAAACTTGTCCTTAACACTGTTACTCTTGCTTTCCCAAAAGAGGCGCTCCGAACCATTCGTCCGCCCTCATATACAGAGCTGGATGGAGCAATGTTGTCGCCTCGTTCCTTCACTGTCAGCAGCTCCTCTGATCTCTCTTGGCCCACCTTCGTATCTTGGGACTCCTTTGCCCAACTTTGTTCTTCGCTCGTCTTTGCACATTCGCCCAGGCCCTGGTCAGAACCAACATCCTCAACAGAAGCTTGATTATCAGCCTCTTGGACTTTCAACTGGCTCTCTTGCATTGAGGTGTCTTCACATTCCTTCTTCTGGATCTCTTCATAAACATGTGTTTCTTTTGCTGGATTGACTGAGGTATTTAACGCTGCTTGCTTCTCGGTCTCCACTGTTGAATTTTGGAGTTTATCGTCAGTTGAGAGCCTCTTCTCATCAACATCTGAATCCTTGCTATCCTCATCAGGAGATCCCCCAACACTGCTGGTTATGTCGACTGGTACAGATTCAGCCATCAGGGGTCCTTCTTCCTCTTCTGGCCTACATGACGGCTGGGCATTATTCCCATCGTTCTTTGTTATCTCTGTGTCTGAGATACTGATATCGCATGCAATTTTATAGAAGAGTGAATGGTTCTCTTTCATTTTCTCTAAGCTTTCGCACACTGTGGATGACATTTCACCAGAATCAATCACATCATCAGTGCATGCTGTTTGTTGCTCAGTGTCGGTCTGATGTCTCTCCTCATTGTCCAGTGAGTCCAGGCCAGGGATCTGCAAAGGTATGAACCCCTGCCACTGGTTGGTGGAGAGGAACCACTTGGCTCTCAGGTCCGAGGACGAAGAACTACTTTCGCTATCATCAAGAGAAGGTTCTTCAAGCCTTTTCTCCTCTGCAATCTTGCAACTTACAAATCCCTTGCCTCCATCTTTTTGGTAGACAGTCATCGATGTAACATGATATGGTGAGGCTGGACGTTTGATTTTAGGTTTGGCAACCCCTGCTCTTCCACTGTGATCTTTACGTTGTGTTTTGTCCCCAGAATTGACCTGACTTTTAAATTGTTTCACATTTGCGTCTCTTTCATCTTCATCTTGAGATGTTCCACTTGAAAGCTCATGTTCTGCTGGACTTCGGGCATGATCCCCATAGCCAACGTAAGATGGTTGAATTTCAAGTTCTGAAAGCAGAGGAAGAACTTACCAGTAAGTTAGTGCACAAGTAGTCGGCACCATGTACTTCTACTGAAACAGAAGTCCTTTGGTATTTCACTGTAAGAGCTAATGGCTTGTAAAAGCTACCTGGAAAAAATACACTGATTATGCAAATGCAACTGAAATCAATGAACCTGTACTCTCAGTTTAGCAACTTGATCTCAGTTCCAATCTTTAACTTATTGATTTTGTGTTGGGGAATACCATACGTACCTAATTTCCTCCTTTGTTTTCTAGCTCTGTCAGGGGGCTCCTGGTGAAGGTCCTGCCCCTCCCCCTGATTGGATGTGGATTGTGCATAGAGACACTCTCTCTGACTGCGCTGATAGATAGATAGATAGATAGATAGATAGATAGATAGATAGATAGATAGATAGATAGTAGGTAGGTAGATAGATAGATAGATAGATAGATAGATAGATAGATAGATAGATAGATAGATAGATAGATAGATAGATAGATAGATGGATGGGTGGATGGGTAGATAGATATATTTGTGAAATGCACCTAAAGCATGTAGACACACATTTAGATATAAATGACTACATCTCCCACCTTCGCATCACTCTCTCACGTATTCGTTCCACACGTCGGAGTTTGGCCTCTCTCTGTTCAGGGGTCAGACAGGGGTCGGGGTCCATGTCAGGGGTCAGGAGGGTAGTGGGTTGTTCCTCTGCCTGCTAAAGCAATCCCATATTAGAACGCATCCTACACCGCTATGAACCTGCCTTATGGGATAAATCATCGCAATAACTCATTTTTGTAGATCAACATCATGTGAGGGAATTAACATTATTACTGATGCAATAAGAATTAACCCTGATGTTCTGCTGAGGGCCGTGAACACAGTAATTTTAACATTAGTTTATGAGCTTGACATTTCATGTTTTTTATTTTATGAGAAATGTTTATATAATGATTTTGAACTTATTGTTATTTAATCTCACTTCATTTAGTCTTCCCCTGGCGTCTGAGCTCTCTCTTCCATTTCCTAAACCTGCATGGTCTCGAGCTTCATTCCTTGAAGTCTCTGGAGCCTCAGCTCTGCTCACATCTTGCCGTGGCTCTTTCTTGGAAGCCCTCAGTGCACCCAGATGCTGCTGTCTGCTTGTCCTTTTAACTGGCTGATCCTGCTGCATTTCTCCCAAAGACCGGTTTTGATCAGGGCTCTCCAGCAGCAGATGCCTGGGTGGCTTATTCAACATTTTTTTACTCTGCTCAGTCAGTCTTTGCTGCATCTCAGGTGGGATCTGCTCAGGCAGTGGAGTGTCAAGCTCAGCTGGGGGATCCTCGACAGAAACCCGCCGGGCCACAAGAGAGGATGGCAGTACAGCTGTAACCACACGTGTCACCCTTAAAGGAAAGGGCGCCTGAGGAAAGACCAAGATAGTAATTATGTAAGTAGAGCAAGTGTAGGTCTGTTGGTATATAATATATCATATGCTGATTTATTCAGTTATACTGATCAGTTATTTCTCTAACCTCTTCTCTTGTTTCTGAAGTC
This sequence comes from Caranx ignobilis, assembly GCA_021432705.1. Lineage (NCBI taxonomy): Eukaryota > Metazoa > Chordata > Actinopteri > Carangiformes > Carangidae > Caranx > Caranx ignobilis. The sequence continues at coordinate 10,154,290 of MU269988.1, forward strand.
TGGGTGCCTGGAGTGGGCATGGGAGGTTTCTTCCTGTTACTCAACCTCTCTTGATTTCTCTTCATCCTCTCAACCTGCTCTTCTTCACTCATCTTCGTCTTCTAGAAAACATATGAGTCATTTATGAGCTCTGGACCTCTGCAGAATGCACATAGCAAAGGTAAAGCAAGACACACAATGTATAATTTGCATTTCAAAAATGCCACTAAGAAAAACATACAGATTGTCATTATCAGCGCTGTGTGTTTGCTTCTGTCTGTGCAGAAATGTATGTGTATGCATGGCTACTTGTATGGCTGCTTGCATCTGTATGTTCACATGTATGTGAGCATGTGAGAAAGGGGGGTTGGGTGGCAGAAGTGAGAAGACTGAGCTTCCGTGAGGAGTCATGAACCTCTACCTCCCCCTCTTGCTTAGAACAGGCACTGCAACATGCCCTAATTGCAAGGAAAATGAGAGAATCAAAGAATTGGAATTTGGCTGTGATTGCAATGAGGAAGAAAAAAAAAATCAGCTTTGACTGCTTCTATATTTGGAGCATTTTGGATCACATTGCATGTATACCACATATGGTTAACCGGCAAACAGGAAATTAGGAAGAATCAAACCTTAGTTGATTGGTTGGTTGTGTCTGGTGGGATCCACTTTGAACCAGACTGAGATTCTAAAGGTGAAATGAAAATATAGGAAGGAGGATGAGGATGTAAGGAGGGCGAGAGGATGGGTGGGAGGAGATAGTGACAGGAAGAAAGAGAAACAGGAAATATGAGGGTGGAGGACGAACAAAGCCACTGGGGACCAACAAAACATTTTAGCCTTTTGCATAAAACACCTATTAAAGCTGTTTGATGTTAGATTAGTCAGAAAATATGAATCTACTGGCTATTGTGTTAAAATAACTCTTTTCATGTACTCTATTTATAATGAGTGTATCTGTGCCAACCAGATGCGTCTCTTGGTGCTTTCACATTAAGGAGGTCAGGCTGGCTGTTCTCTCGTCTGTGAGCAGGATCAACAGCATGGCTGTAGATTCCCTGAAATACAAAAACAGAAAACATGTTCAAAGCAGACCATATTTGACAAAAATAATGCCAAGGATCAATATTTCCTACCTCATATGGTGACTCTGTATAGCCGTGGCTCTGGTACCGGCTCTGTTGGCTTTCCAGTAGCTCCTGGGGTAACGCTGGGCGGGCTGGTGGCTCTTGTTCAACATCCTGTTGGGATCATAGTCACAAGGAATTGAATAGTACCTGTGATGAAATGATTGTAGATAAAATTGTATCTATACCATCTATGTATATTCATTACACATGACAGCAATATTCATGATCTACTGATCTCGAGGGTACTCCAAAGAACGTCTGTAGAAACCACAGATCTAGTCAGCAAATGCCAGCACACTGATGTAATCTTTGCCTTGAGTGAACGACAATTCCATGTTTGTTCGTACGAAGACAACAAATGTCAGGGGTCGCTGACAAAGAAATAACAGACAGGAGTTGTACCATTGGCAGTCCGCTCTGCAGCCTCTCTGTGGGAGAGCCAGGGGATCCAGGATGTGGGGCCGGGGGCTGGAACACTTTGGGGAACAGAAAAGGTCACAGTGTTGACACTGTTCATCTATTGTCAGGTTTCATATGCATAATCAGGATGAATCAGGCTGCCATGCACACTGGCGACCCCAAATGGCAGCAAGGAGTAATTGTTTGATTTTTTTTTTTTTCAAAGGTGTAAAAGACAAAAGAGAGATACACATACTGTTCAGTCCTTCGGTTTAAGTACAATATTGGCATAAGATTAGATTTTTGGATATTTATTTCACTCTGAAGTTTTGATTCATCCCTTCATTCGTCTCCTTTTTTAGATAAAAGGTAAAAAAAAAAAAAACTTGATAACTGAGAGGCTCTTTGGTAATGAAGCCTCAGCATTAGGCTGGCTGTATTCTTGCACAAGGTACTTGGTGTATCTTACATTAATTCACTTTACTGCATCTGTTTACCCATCCGGGAATTCTAGAGCAATCCACCCATATGCTATAGGTTGTATACATGAAATATTCATGGGCAATAGTTATAGTACAAGTGTTATGTTGTATAATGCTATATTGTGTAATAGAGGATACTCAATTCACTATGTGCTGTATATCTACAGCATTTTAAGTTATTGAACCATCTATAACTATTTCATCGGGGTTTAGAAATGTATCAAATGGATCTGGATCAGATCACTGGATCAGGATTAGTGTTTGCAAACTGGCATAACTCTAAGAGCATGTGCAATGTAGGCTAAATGTCTCCATGAGCCCCAGACTAAACATAACAGCAGGAGAAGCTGATTCTTACTGTGGTGTCTCTGTAGTCCCAGCAAGAAGCGGAAATGATCCCTGTTGACCTTCAGTCCAGCGAGTATGTCCTCCATCATCCACAGCTCTCTCTGAGCCTGAGACTGCTCCTGATAAGAAAGAAACAAATGATTTTACTCATGAAATGTTGAACCTCCGGGTGAATCCGGTCCAACGCTGTGAACGCAAACTCACACAAATGGAGATGCACTTAGTTAGACCACAAGGGCAAACATTCACAAACGCAAAGCAGCTTCAAGACTGATGCTGTCAACACTTGTATTGTTATAATGTATAGATGTGTATGGAGAGTATAGTTTGGGTTTGAAGTACCTGCGGTATTCCAAAGTTACAGATGTGCTGAAGGTGTGAGCGAATAACAGACAGTTCACTCTCCATTCTCTCATATTGACTCCACACCCTCTCCATTTCCTGAATAAAAATAAAGAGACAGATGTATAAACAATAAATAATCCATCATCAACTAGCCTGGATTATATTAGATCAGATTACGTTAGATTAGATTAGACTAGATTACATGTATGCTACTAAATTAGAAGGATTTATGCCGTGCCACTGTTTGTCTCGTTTGGGTTCACTGCCACCAGGGGTTTTTACACACCAATGATACGTCACACATTCTGGCTCGGATTGTGACCAGATCCTCCTGGAGCAAAGCCTTCTGGGTCAGTGCCTCTTCCTGGGCTCGGGGCCCCTGGCTCTGCCACTCCTCCAGCTGCAGTCTGGACACCTCCAACGCACACTGGACACTATCCTGTAAAAGGACACTAGTGTCTCAGATTGAAAAGTACAGTCACAATATTAACTAGAACGGACAGAACACTTAAAACTATGAATGAGATTTGGTTTCGTGGATTCGGCGCAACTGTAATATTTGAAAAATACTCAAGTACCTTATCCATTTGCAGCTGGGACAGCTCTACAGACAGTGACTGCAGCAACTTGTCACACCCACACAACCTTGTCAACACAGCCTGTAGAGAAAATATAACTTGTGTCTACTCAAAGAGAAACATCTAATATGATGATAAATAACTGAATCATAGTCTGGTGACTGTTATAAATAGCCACATGGAGAAATTGTGAATACTCACATCTGCATCACTTTCAAGAGGTCTGATTTGCGGGGTTTCCCTTGAGTCAGGCTTTGAGGCCTAGAAAGCATTAAGGTCACTTTTATTAAATAGCACTTGTATAATAGTATTTGGTGTTTCTTTTTCTTGTTCACGGGCTTTTGAATATAAAACTAGAAATCTGTGTTTTCATGAAATATTCTTTTTTAATCTCTTTGCGACCACCACAGTTATTTATGGTGTTGTGTGCAGGTTAATGCTCGAATGCTTGACTGTTAATGCTTGAATGTTACTGACTGGGCTTGTCTTTCAAAAGAGCACGGCACAAGCTTCAGCGCTCTCAGCCACGTGTTGAAAAAAATGATCAAAAGATTTACTTACATATGGATGCACTTGTTATTTAGAAAACATCGACTTCATGCATCGACTTCATGCAATAACATGTAACATGTAATCATTGTAATGCGACCAAACATACAGATAAATGGATTTAATATCTTCAGATATAACACCACAATTAATGCATAATATATGATTTGTTAGCAACAAATAAAAACTGACAGTACAAAGATTTGTGACATGGACATAAAACAAGTTATTGACATACACACAACAGCTAATAGTGTTAGAGTCCTTTTGTTAAAAGCCAACACAGACATTAAAAAACAGCATTTAAGGCGACACAACACAAATATAAAACGCCAGGACACCACTGACAGTTTTTTTTTTTGTCCCACACAGCACACCATAAGAGCACGCAGCACAGTAGAGCGGGCTGTACCATAGCTGGCGGTAGCACACAAACAGATAAATGGCTGCGGTGATGGTGGTGATGGTGGTGGTGGTGGTGTGGTGGGTGGGGAGCATGTGCAGCTCTCGATGAGGGGGGCAGAGGGGGCAGTAAGTCTGCATGAGCCCCTGTAGAGTAGCTCTAAAGGAAAAGAGCATGTAGATAACAATCAAGTGAGAAAAGCAGTTCAAGACTAAAAGACTAAAGTACTTTAACTTATTTTAGTAACTAACTGAATAAGAATTGAGATGTAATCAATAAATGTGATGTTCTGCACATTTGTCTGGTTTTGCTCTAAATTTACTGTTCATTACTACACCATACTGGAATAATCACCTTTCCTAAAGGTCTTCTTCCACCTGGGATATGATGAACTGAACCGTATGTAGGTGTGGGCTGCAAACAAAGAGATAAGGTTAGAATGACAGGAGAGGTGATTTAGTAATGCAACTAAAGTGACAGTGGCTGAAATTTCACATTTTATAAAGCTATAGTTCAAGAATTGTTTTCACAGGATGATGATTAGTTGTATAAATGCCCCTTTAAAGCAATTACAACAGAATAACACAAACCAAAGTAATATCTGATGCAGGTAGCGTTAATCAACAGGATTCAAAATGAAAGAACAAACTTATTATATGTGTGACAGACGTTTTAAATCAAAATTTAAATAATGCAATTTCTTCTGAAAAACATAAAAAATATTTTTTTTTTGATGTAAATGTTTCGTGTGTGAAAATGGCAAGAAAGTGGAGCTGTACTTCTTATTTTCCTGCACACAGCACATTATTACTCTCTGTATAGTATAAAAACTCTAATAGTTTTTGTCCTGACCTTGCTGAGGTTCTGCCACCTTTCTGACACTGGAGTATTTGGAGGGGATTTGAACTCCAGGCTAGGTGAGGCAGGTGCATAGTACAGGGTCTGTGGGATCATGATCGGGTCATCTTGAGGTCGAATGTCAACCCTTCCCACTGGTGTATGAGGTCTGGACCCCAGCTGACCTCTGGAGGTCAAAGACCCTGTTCCCAGTGTTTCTGTTTGGGTGGGTGGTGTGTGTTGGCCTGGAAAAGAATCCTCCTCTTGATTTGGACCAATTCTCCTCCTGCTGAATTCAGGGGGACTGGGTGCGCTGTGTGAAGGGCTGTGAAGACAAACAGAATGCTAAACCTGGGACCTTTACATGAACCACTGGGATTTAACTACTGTATGTGCCCTTCACTCAGTGAAACAACTTGACAACCTGCTGTTCCTCTGACGCACTCTCCGCCTCCCCCTCTGCTCTGAGTGCGACGTCCCCATCCTCCCACCGGTCAAATGACTCGGTTCGCTGAGAGTCCTGCTGACATGCCTGTGTTTTTGGGAAGGCCCCTCTCCATCAGAAGGAGACTTGGGGAAATCCACTGATTCAGTGCTGCCACCTATCTGTGTGAAATCCTGATAACTTGAGCAACGCCTGAAAAGATGTAACAAAAAAAAAAAGAAAAAATTGGCTCAGTCTCAGAGCACAGTGTAATCGTTTCATTGCATAACACCTCATATCCGCAGGAAACAGAGTTGTACCTGTTCATGGAGCTGTCTGGCTCCATCGCAGCAGACTGGCTGAGAGCTCGGACCCAACCCAACATATCCTCCTGAGTGTCAGCGCTGAAGAAGTAAGAGCGCATTCCCTGGTGCACCACCTAATTTTACACAAATCATTACTCTGTTACTTCTCTCATAATGAAGAATCAGTGGTACTTGATTTATTCGTAAACACACAATAGACAAACAGAAGAATCAGGTTTTAATGATATTTTTCAGTCTTGTTAAAAGTACTGAAGCCAAATTTAAATCCTTCCTGTTTTAAACCACATTTACATATGCTAATGTAATAAACTTACAACAGTTGGACTGTAAGGCCAAAATGCATTCATGAGACATCATTTGAAAAGCTAAGGTCTTCTAGTTTCTGGAATGTGCAACACTACCTAAACTACATCAACTCAAACATGGTAGTTTTTATATTTTTGATAACCACCTACAGCATATATATATATATATATATATATATATATATATATATTTATAAAACATTCCTCTATTCTTTAAGGCCAGTTTTAGAGGAAAACTGGAAGAAAAACCTCACATAGTCTCATTCCAGTGAGAAATAGTTATAGACATTTATAGGGAGGCCACTATTTTGTAGCCAGAAAGCTAATGAAAATAAACACACAGGAGGTAGAAAACTGAATGGGAAGTGTGGGAGAGGTGACCTATTGACTGTTTGGCTGCTGTGGATTCTCATGATGGTGCTAATTTGATTTTTGTGACCTGTGAACTCTTACAGACTAAAGGAGTACACATTATGGAGGAACAGACAGAGAATCTGACCTCTAGACTTCCTTAAAGGTAAGCATGTATTGAAAGATCACATATATATGTGCTTATCTTTATCACAAGAACTGTATGGGTTTAAGATTAAGTACCAAATTCATTTTGGTAAAGAATCAATATAGCGTATCAGTATAATTTGTAAAACAAATTCTCGGTTAACAATATATCTTCCATTTTGCACCCACAAGGCTGATATAAGCGTTAAACTAAATGGTGATACCTTGAAGGTGAACTTTCTGTTCTTGCATTCCCGTGGTGTGCAGAACAGGATTTTGTAGCTTGGGAGTGGGATGCTGCCGAGCACAGATTCTTCTCTGCTGTCTGATGGAAGGGTAGGAGAGAGGTGAACAAAATAAGAGATGCCTTGTTGTTCATCCAGGGCACATATGAAAGAGTTCATTCCACTGTGCTCCTTACCTTTGTAGTAAAACAGACAGTAGTTGGAGAGAACAAACCATCTTCTCTTCCATAGCTTCAAACCCGAGCTATCCTGCAGAGGGAGGATGAATTACAGGGCTCAGCTACAAACAACGATCAAGGTACAAAAATGAACAGATCAACAGATGTTTGGGAAATTACTTTTTTGTTAAGCCATCCTCTAATCACCACAGCACAGTTGGGGTCTCTCTTGGCAGCCTGACATCTTTTCCCAAAGTTTTGTACCTTCCCATCATTTTCCTGTTCACCAAAAGAAGGAATAACACATTTTTAAAGAAACCGTGTCACATAATAAAATGAAAATAAATCCTTCCACACATTCTTATAATGCCATGACTGCCATGAAAGCAGAAAAACAAACCTTTCTGACAGGAAAATAGGAGATAGTGGCCACACTGGAAGCTTGGCTTACTCTGTCCTGGTCATCCATTCTGCAGGGAAAAGGGAAACTCATTAAGAATACAGCTGAAGCACATTAGATAACATATAGGAGAAGATGAGTTGTTTTAATAATAACATTAGGATTAATGCAGATTTTGAGCCCAAACAAAAGCCTCCCCCTACTCTGAACTTCAACCAGTACTGTTTCTATGCAGGTGTCTTCATGATCAAGAAAATAAGTCGTAATTGTGGTATGAACACATAACAGTGCACAAAAAGTCCAAATACAGCTTATTCCTTTCAGATCAGATGATAAATATGAAAACACAAAATGTCAACACACACACACACACACACACACACACAATTACTCAGCACCAGCTCCCCGTATAGTTGGCCTACATATTTGAATGAACTAGCTGAGAGTGGTTGGTGAGGCCTTACCAATACAAACTGAACCAGATTCTCTCTCTGTAGAAACAGTCAGTCACTCCCATGAGCAGCACCCGGTCCCATCATTTTCGAGCTCACATATGCCACATTCTTGTATAGTTGAGATTTTTTCCTTGTCAACTGTTCATTCTCTCAGAGACTCGGCGTTGTGCTCTCCCATTCCCTGCGAAACTCTCCCACCGGTCTATTCTGAGCCATAACAGGCCGGTGTGCATCCCCACCATGAAACTGACAGGTGACAGCTGCGTCGCCGTGGTAGCAGGGAGGGGCCTGGGACAGTGTGAAAACCAATCTGGCAGCACTAGGACAGGCTGGTATGACAGACGAGATTTGGAATGTGTCCCAAACTGCAGAACTGCAGCGTAGACTGCTTATACAGAAACCGAAATAAAAGAGTGTGGTGGTGCCGGGAAGTAAAGTGGCACGTTGAGGACAAATGTCTGTGTGTGTGTGGGGGGGGGGCGCTCACTATGTCCCAGGCCTGTGTCTTTCCGTAGAGTCATGATATCCCTTAAGGATTCAACAGCATAATTGCTCCTGTGCCTCAGGTCACATGGCAGCATGTTTCTCACACCTGAACTTAACTTACGGCCCATGTTTTATATTATAAACTTTGGTGTTAATATTATTAACATTATCAAATTGGTTATATAATTACACCCCATGTGTATTTCTATTTGTTAAACTGACTTGATACTCATCTTTATTTGTGTTGAATTTGTTGCTGTACCATTTCCTATAGTTTGAAGAAATTTGATTTCATCCATCTTTTTAAATTCCTTATTTTTTTATTTATTTTAATTATCATTTAAATTCAAAATAACCACTTACAGAACTTTAACCTCTTTCTTATTGGATTTATGTCCATATTGATAAAAGAGAGCTGGTATTTCAATGTACAGCCATGTGGCCATTTGGCACTTCTACCACTTTCCACCACTCAGCAACAACTTGCTGTATTAGCACTTTATTTATCTGCTTATCTGTGTGTTATATGTGATATTTTTAAAACTGATCCTCAGCTTCTTTAATTTGCACCTGCTGCAGCTTCCTCAGCACGGCGTCGTTTCGCATCTTATCTAAACTGCAGCGCTGCTGTTGACCTTCATGAAACAACAATAGAGATGAACTTGACGATAAAAATTCATGAGAACCATCTCACATGGAGCCTCCACAAGCACTCGTGGGTGACCCAGTGGTTTGACGTGGCGTAGCTTCTGCAATCTATGTCAGTATCAACAACAGTTCACTACAAGCGAGACACGGAGTAAATCAAGGAAAACAATTAAGGCTTTGTCAGAGAGGATAGCAGGGACTAACAACCTCATAGCCGCTGGGGGTTATGTGGGTGTCGTGAAATATTTGGAAAATCTCCTTCTTAATCAGCGGGGGTCTTGGAGGAGAAGACTTGAAATGCTAAAGAGGGAAGGACTGGAGGACAAATAGTGGGTTTGTGTACCACACAGAGTGTGCTTTGTGGCACCCAAAGACTCTGGAGCATCATGTGAAGTTGGACACAGAGCATGTTGAATACATCGGCAGCAGAAATATCCTCCCTCTCCGTCAACAAAAACATTTGCATGTCTCTTACAGTCTCATGCGTTTTAATGTCAACAAAATCGGGTCAACACATTCAGCAAGCCACTGCCTCAACTACATGCATGCTTTCCTGAGGAGATTTCCCAATGAGGACATGGCATTGCTGTATGCGCAGTATATTTCAAACAGCTATGGACATTACATTTAGGTTTAAAAGACATTAAAGTTGCAGGTCAAATACAGCTGGGAGATGACAGCTTGGCAATGCTGAGAAAAAGTCTCCCAGTGGGCCTGTTATATCTCAGCCACAGATAATGCATCACATCAGCTGCACTCCTTCCCCATCCTGTTTACCATGAGCAACAGTAACAGTCTGTTCAGTGAATGGAAAATGACTGTAAAGTTGTTAAATGATTGAATATACAGAATTAATCAAGTTATCCTGAAACACACTCAAATATTCAACTGAAACAAGTGTTTACCGTTCAATTTATAATTGCTCAATCAATTTCACAAGACATAAATCATAATAAAGATGCCATATTGCTTTACCTGACTAATTGTATCCGCCTGCTGGCTGCTTCAAGCTCCATCACTTGGCACGTTTCCTCACAGCATCTCCTCAGGCTTGGCTGCCCTCTTCTAGGCTACCCAGCTCCTGTTGCCCAAATGGTCACAATGCTCTCCTGCTACACTCTGCCTCCCTGACCATACGTGTGAATCTCCCTCTCTGTTTCTCACTGTTTCACTCTCACGCTCGGACTTGCAGCAGCAGCAAGTGTGTCTGTGCAGTGATCTACCTACGCGGGCTGTTAACACTCAGCCCTCTTCACTGTCTTGTAACAGTGCACTCTCTGTGAGCCCCTTTCTATCTCTACCCCCACCATCTTCTTCTTCCTCGCCGTCCCTCCCTCCCTCTCACCCGGCTCTGCCCCTGACAGCCTCTCTGTCTTTAGCCGAGAGTGGGTTTGTGACTTAGGAATTCACAAAAAAAACAGCTGTTCTGTCATTCTCCTGCTCTGCCCTTTGCATTATTTGGATTTCATTTCTCGGCTCTATGCATTTAGCTTTACGACAATTAAAGATTTGGATGCCAGTCTTGAATCATCATCTCTGATAAAGGCCCAGCCATTCAGAGTATGAACAGCTGAGTGCAAAGGCCGGAAATATTTGTTTCACTTGTAACAGCTTGTAAAATGTAGCAAATAATCAATACAGGATACTAAAGCTGCAATAGATCATAAATGAACATGTCTGGACAATGAGAGTTTTTAATGAAAGCACAGCAACGCAAAAATAGTTAAAGAATTACAAACTAAACAAAAAGTTTTTTGTAAAATATACATAAAATATATTATCTAAGGTAGCATTTAGACGTCAGACATGATCCCACTGTCTTATGATTACAGTGTCTAGACTTTAAAAGGTTTCTGCAATTAGGCAAAAGCATTTTCCCAGATGGTAGGCTCATATTTAGGTTTTCTCCTGCACTGAGTCAGCGTCTTCTGGAGTTCCTCCTCAAACATTCTCAAGATAGAAACTGAAATATGCACTAATGCACTTGACTCGGAGGCAGCACGCGAGAAAGATGGTGCTCAACAAAATCCGCCAGTAAGGGGGAGGAAAAAAAAAAGACAGGTGTGCAGTGCTTTAAGGTGAGAGGAGTGAGAACATTTCTCGCCGTGAATAATACCAAAAATCTAGACAGAGAGAGAAGCAGCACTCAAAGGAAAAGTGAGAGCTGATGCTCAGCAGCAGGTCACCACACATGCCTCAGGAGAGCTGGCATTATTGTCGCACAAGAGGAAGATATCAAAGGAATGTTAAGTGCTACGAGAACAGGGAAGATAAGAGAAAAGTCAAGTCTAAAATTATTCCTGCGGGACAGCAACAAGGCCCGGCTGGTGATACTCACTACTGAAATGTATGACTATCAGCTCTTTTGTTGCTCAAAATGCCTGATGTTTAAAACACAGAGCACTGCAGGTGTGGCACTAAACACTCAAACCGATGCACAGTGCTCAAATAGTAATCATGCCATCTTATAATTAGTGTCTCACATGTCTAGACCATTTGGTTTCAACCAGGAAGGTCGTGAACTTAGATGCTCAGGATGTCCAGTTCTCACAGGGGGCACATCGGTCTGCCTCCAGATATTTACGACCCCCACCCATTTAGCATGCTTCACAATGAGCCCTGTTGACTGACAGCTGCGTGGCTACTCATTATCTCCTATTACACACTGAAGGACCTGTGGGGCGGTCCCACTCAGGAAGCAGGAACAGTGGTTTCAAGACTCATGGGGAATGTAGTTCATGACAAAAGACACATCATAACATAACTGTCATCATTAGCCTGTAACATATGGACCCACAGAGGTGTTCAGTCTTTAACAGATAAGATATTTTGTGATAGATAATCAAATAAATGAACCGAATACATAAATGAATGATACGTTTAAATGAATCAAAATAAATGTGAAATCCTTTAATAGATTATGAAAAACTGAACCAAACCCAGTGATGCTGTTTTGTTTTAAAATTTTAACGACAGTGGAAGTGTCACCGGTGCCTGCTGCCTTCATTTAGAGTCAGTCACATCTGCCCCCAAGGTAGTGGCTGCCAGTTTAAACTCTGCTGCAGTACCTGCAAATATGGAGGAAGACTGCTCTTCTCAGAATTGTGCCTCTTTCTCAGAGGAACATCTTTACAGTCACAAAACTGTCAGGGTGACTCAACAATGGATTAGTAGCTGTGAACACTGGCTCTTCATTTGTCCTGTAATTCCCCAGGCTTACAGCCAATCAGCTGGAATCATCATGAAATATAATGAAATTCATAATGTCATGTTTCATAGCTGGAGTGTATGAGTCATCACAGATAAACAACAACCTTCAGGTTATTCATTGTGATTATTTTAATACAGATTTAATATGATTCATTTGATTAACCTAGAAAACACATAGAGTTTGATATTCTAGAAAATCATAACATTTGTGCTATTGTTTAGATATTTAGGAAGTCAATCATTCATCATCACTGGATTGGAAATGTTTTTCTTCTCCCTGTTTAGTTTCAATGGAAATATATGTCAAAGGGAGAAAATGGTTCGTCCTCTGTGTTGTACAGACAGCAGGAATCCACCAGGTGGAGCTGTTCTATAATTTTGTTCATCACACAGATCTTATACCACAGACAGTCCTTTGAAAATAGAAACACAACAGATAAAACAGACACAGTTAAAACCAGAAACTGCCACATAGGCCAGAACACACACACTGACAAAATAACCTGCATGTCTGGCCTATGGTGCATCACCATCTGCACTGAGGAACATCTCTGACTAAATATGATTACTTACAGGTGAACTAACCCATAACAAAAAAAACTGTAGCAATTACAATATTTTTAATGTGGGTTAAACTGTCATTGAATTAATACTCAAAATTATAACTGAATACTGTGCTTAAATTTCTGTAAACATGAATGTGTTTCATTTAGCATGGTTTCACCATCACAAATAAGCCTTGGTTCATTTTTCCATGTGTCGTAACACCACATGTCCGTGATTGGCATTTGTGGTTGTAGATAGACAACCAAGACAATGAAGATGAATGAGAGTAGTGTGTATATATGTTTAGACATACACTGTGTGTGTGTGTGTGTGTGTTCTGTGCATACAAAGACAGAGAGAAAGTAATATGAAACCAATGCTCACACTGGTCCATGTCACACCATAGACAGTTTGAACGTGGGCCAGAACCCACGTGACAGTAAATCTGCCGGGACCAATAGTGTTAGAATAACACTTGTTGGTCCAGATGGGAATGATAACAACATGGGAGCACATGGATGTAATTTAGAAGCAGCTACTGAATGCTGGTCATCAAGCTGCTGCACAAGTGTTCACATGATAAGTTGGTAAATTCTTTTTGAGGACAGGACCCTGACATGAGACTGACATGTTATCCATATAATGCTGTTAAGAAATAACACACTTTCACTTTATTTATCAATTTCACATTCAAAAGTTGGTTTATAATAACTTGAACTTTTTGGAGCTTGTGGAGTTTGTGTTTGTATTTGGAGTCTGTCATGTCCAGAGCAGTGAAATATGGGACACTCCGTCCTGCATCCTATGGACCTGTGTAATGCTATATGTGTCACTTGCATAGCATATACCACTTTGCTCATGACACAAGCTTAGAGTTACCACTCTCTCACATGCCTGGCATAGACGCTCACACATCCTGACACAAACATATAGGGCGCCGGCGCTCTGGGTGTGATTATTCCTGGATCATGGTCTCCGGTTCTGTTTGTACTGGGCCACAATGGATGTTTGTATCTGTCATATAGGTTTTAACTGCTCCAGCGTACTCACCATAAATTCTCACTCATATTCATCACAATATAAATCACACTTATATGTCACAAGTTAAGTTCAGCAGTTATGTGTTATGTGTGTGCACATAAACATACATGCATATCATACTTACATGTCATTGCAAACATGTATGTTTATATTACTGTAAATGTTAATGATGCCATAGCAACCAATCTACAGCATCCCACCGGGAGGTTGCAGTCAAAAGAGCTGTGTACTGTATATGATCTTAAATCCTCACAGTGCATTAGCACCTTGTTATCAAAAAGTGAAAAATGAAAAAATTAACATGGCATCAACAAAACTGGACTAAATGACTTTTTTTAGACCCCCCCCCCCCCAACGTTTACTTTAATGTTCACTCTCCTTTTTTTAGCTCAGATTTTGGGCTCCAGCAGTTCCCAAGGGAATCATCTGAGTCTTTAGCTGCTAAAAGCTCTGCCATGTTCACAGTCTTGTCACTGTGTGGGACTGCTGCCTGGTGCTGAGCAGCTGGTATACAGTGGCTTTTTCGCTGAAAACAGATACCTGTGTGTATCATCACAGAGAGAGCAGTGACAGTTGTATCAACCCTTTCACATCGTTTTCCCTCTCTATTGGTAAATCCTGTAGCATTTTTATTTGTGACCCATTTGGAAGTCACTTTTTTCCAATGACCTATATGTTTAAGGGTTACATGACTTTATATACCTCTGTGAACCCTTTGCCAACTTGTCTCATGACCTTCATTGTACAGTATGTGAGAGAAATGACAGGAGAGTCTATAAAACACAGGCATGGCTCATGTGTGCCCTTGATCATTAGGGCTCTTTATGGAGCTTGTTAAATTAGGTTGTGTGATGCATTGCGTCTTCAGGAGTGTGAATGTTTTGTGTTTGTCCATGTGGCCCACTTTTAGTTCCTGTAAAGCTCCTGTGTTAGGTGTGAAGGCGGCAGAAGTTGAGGCCAACCTGTCAGTGTAGGAAAGTGATCTTCAAGCTGGAGGCTCTCACATATCAAAGTGAGCCCGTATCACCCAGAGGGAAGTGATTTTCTCTCCTTCTTCTTTACTCTAGAGCTAAATCCAGAGAGGATCGATTCTGTGAGCACTTCACACTGTGTGCAACCTTAGCAAACACAAAGGGGCTTTCACCCATTAGGGAGTCACCGCAGAGGTCAAGCACCAGTTGTTAAACTCCTCATGGTTAATTCTTTTATCTGCATGATACAGTCTTTCACACAGATACTTGTTAAACTTAAAATATCACAGAACTCTGTTGGTTTAAATACATACTTTATTTCAGATTGCATGAAGTTACATGACACTTGACTTTCATAGATATCATTATTAATTCAAAAGTATCCAATATGATGCAAAAGAACCAGGCATACACCATCAAATAAATGCATATTCAACAAAAAGCACACAAAATAGAAAAATAATTCTTTAGAAATTCTGACAATGAGTAAAATGAATGTTGTTCTTTTAACAACTCCAACAAACAAAAAAGAATGAAGACAGTTTGATTACTTAATTCAAGCTCATTAAGGTATTAAAATAAGACTTATAGGAGTATGTGAATAAAACATGAGCCAAAACCTGACTGCTACATCATCAACATAGATTTCTTCATTCTGGTTTCCTCAGTATTGTGCATGAGGACTGAATTCCCACCCAGAAACCTGGAAGAATCTTCTTCTCAATCGTTGTCTTGACTTTATGCAACAGTTTGACCTCCCTCTCTGCTCCCTCGCCACTCACAGTATAAAAGCTGATAATCCCTGCAGGCTGGTCGATGTAAACTCCAATTCTGGAGCAATAGGGGACGTCCCTTATGTCTTTGTTCATGCCATTGAACCAAATCTCGTAACACGTGCCTGACCAACACAGACCCCAGGACTCCTCATTTTCTCCAAGACCACTCGGCCCACTGTTTGCCCTCCGTCCTGCTCCTTCATAGGTGGCTCCAATTACCACCCACCCTGAGTATTCCACCTCCCAGTAGGCCCTCATGTTCCAAACCCCCTCTTTGCACACCACCTGGGGCGAAAATAAAAAAAGAACAGGAGGAGGAAACAAGATAAAACTTTTGTGTATTTACCAGATAGCCTGTAAATGTATCTTTATTCTTCTTTCTGCTATATTTTCTGACGTACCTGTGGAGAGTACTCGTATCTCTCTGGTCTATCCAGGACGGGGCAAATCTCCTCAGTTCTACGACACACCTTAGACCCACTGTCAGAAATCCACAGCATCTTGTTAGCAGTCTTATCATCCAAAGACAAATTGATCCAGTCTACAAGAGAAAATGAATCATCAGTAAACCCTGTAAAAATAAAACAAAACATTGAATTATCAATTATTTGAGAAACCAAACTTGCTCTTACACTTCATGAGCTCAGCTCTGCTTGTCGGTTCTGGGATACCCGGCACATAAATTGAGACTTTTTCTGCAAGGAAAGAAAACAGACTCCAATACAGAAAGAACTGATGTTTATACTGTACAAACGTGGGCATTAATTCCATTACCTGCATTTGTCTTCTCATTCTTGTTGGATTTCATTTTTTTCCCTGAAAATGGCAAAGGTCAAAGGTTAAACCACAAGAGGAAGACATGCTCTCACATTCACACAAACACATGGCACTAAACTTTAACAACCGTGAAGAAATCTTAGCATTTAAGGAGCATTTTTCACAGAATACTGTTCCCTTTTTTGTAAGTGAGCCCATTAATATGAAAAAGTCCCTCAGGTCAACAAATTGTCCTATGCCATGCATTTTCAATTAGGTGTTGAAAGTTTCACAAACATGATTATACACATTTTAACACATTGTTTTAAAGTTAGTAAGAATAGGGTTATAGGATTGACTCTTTCTAAAACATGTATTATCTAAAATGAAAAAGGGAACAGGTAAGATGTGTAAGGAGCCACTTTACATATGGATTTCTCAACAACAATAAGGGCAAAGGTCTAAAATGTCTTTGGCGGATGCCTTTAATGTCATTATTTCATATAGTGATCAGTCAACTGGCCTTCATGTAAACACTCACTCAAAACAAGAATGAGCCTGGCATAATACATAATACATCATCTCTCATGGAAGGTGAACATGCTGAGGAGATTGTTTGTTAACTGGCAATAACTGTCTTTGAGAAAACACCCTTTTGAAAAGATGCTGATAGATTATGTGTTTGTTGCAGAATGCAAAGAAGAATGACATGAAGACTTGTCGTACCTGGTTTGCTGGTCTCAGAGAGGATGACTGCAGAATTTGGTCTGGCGGGCATCGTGAGGTCGTATGCTAATAATCCACGTCCTAAAGTTCTTTGATTCACCCAAAGGTAAACGTGCAGGGCGTTGGTCTTGCACTTGACTTTTATACCTTCTGTGAAGATGACGCTTGGGGGGGGGGGTTAGACTGGAGTCTCAAGAAGGTGCTGGGGTCAGTGGAACAGCCTCTCAGCAAGGAAGCAAGGGGCTGTATGCACTTGACATATTTGACATGTGACATATGATTAGGTGTGAGGCTTTCACAGGCATCCGACACGCCTGAAACTTTAGGAGTGCGTTCAAAAGAGAAGGAAGACGGCTGGCAAACATGACTGAAAGTAAGATTCAGAAACTGGGCTTGTCAGTGTTGTCAGCACAAGTGAGGCGGGTGGAAGCAGGAACCCCCAAACAAAGGCAACACAGTCAAAAGGAGATGTTAAACTATGTTGACGGATAATGATATATGGCCCACATGGTGCATCTATTTTTAATTCTACACCTACCAACTCAAGAATGTGTGAAAAGTGGGTTACCACGTCTTGCATCAGGGGCATTAATATTGATTTAAAGAGCAAAACCATATTTTAATAAATAGGACTTCTTATTGCAACATCTCTTACATTTATGCTCAAGTTGAACACAAACACCACCATAAATCACCTGGAAACACCTGCTGGCACCAGCATGGAGACTTGCAGTAAAATAATGGGTGCTTGGTTAAAAGTTGACACCAACTCTAGTGGGGTGCAAGGAGAGTTTATATGAGCAAAACTGAGAGATTAATGCATTTGTTTTATAGATCCATAACATACATAATCTGTAATGATGCTGAGGAAATTAAAATGTGAGTTTATATAAAACGCTGACATTTATAAGATGACTAATCAAGGAAATTAGTGCAAAACTGCAATACATCACCTTATGTCAGTGTGTGTAATAACAAATCTGGACAAAATGTGACTTTCCAAGTATTTTATTATTTATTCAAACATACCAAACTAAGTGACCCTACACATTCTTAACAAACAATAGCAATTGAGAAATAAATATTTCTATATAAACAGATCAGTATAAGCCTTCAGTGGTCCTGTGGTTTCAGGAAAGTTCAAAGGAGTGGAAGGTCAAAGGTGAATCCCTACAGTACCTGATTGCACTTTGTTCCCTTTATTGAAATGCACTAAACATTTACTGTATGTCTAATATACACTAATGTTTAAACTGTGATACAGTGTGCACACGATTTATTCAAACCTATGCTGTGTTGGTAGATGTTGACATACTGGTATCTTATTTACATTAGGATCAGCTCATGATTACTGATTTGTAGTGATCAGCTCCTCCTTCTTCACCATCAAACAGCTAGACTGTGTCCCCATCCAGAAACCTGGTATCATTTTCTCCTTAAAGGAGCCCCTAACCTGGTGCAAAAGTTTCACCTCCTTTCCTCCTGCCCCCTCCTCTCCACCCTTCACCTCCTCCACAGCATAGAAATTAAGGATACCAGCAGGCTGGTCAAGGTAAACCCCAAGTGTAGAGCACACAGGGATCCCTGTGATCTCCACACTGTCGCCTTTGTGCCAGGCGTGGTAGCTGGAACCACTCCAACCGAGACCCCAGGACTCCTCGTTCTCTCCCAGGCCACAGGATCCATGACTGTTCCTCCTTCCCGCTCTTTCGTACGCAACCCCTGCTACAACCCATCCGGAAAAGTCCACCTCCCAGTAGCCTCGAAAGCCCAGGATGCCTTCGTTGCAAAGTACCTTGTGGAACGTGAATGAGAATAACAGTGTAATTTGGAGATAATCTCACATAACCTGTGATTTATTACAGCTGCCACTGTGGAGAATTTAGAGTAGCTTCAGTTTCTCTGGCTTGTAATGCCAAACCACTTGGCTCAGGATTTAAATAAACATAGTGGGCAGCCATGTGGTACATAAGATTGTTGGTTGGTTTTACACCATCCTTCTTAAACATAGTAAATCAAAGGAAAATGCATTTTATTTACTATAATTTAGGACCAAATAATGAAAATACAACTTTATACTGTACCTGTGGAGCATACTCATATCTCTCTGGTCTATCCAAGACAGGACAAGTGAGGTCATCAGTCATACGGGCCACTTTGGCACCGCCCTGAGTGATCCACAACACCTTATTGGCTGTTTTGTCATCCAGGGAAAGGTTGATCCAGTCTGAAAAAAGTTGAAGGAGATTATGATTAAAAAAAAAATCACATCAAATTATTAGATTGTAAAAACTGATAAACATCTCACACTTGATTAGATCAGCTCTGCATTTGGGTTCAGGTATATTTGGCTCATAGTCAGGGATCTTCTCTGAGGAATGAGAGGAGATGCATTAGTAAGTCAAGATGTGCAGAGCAAAAACAGTGTGTGTAAAAGTGGCTGTCCTACCTGCGAGTGAATTTCCAGCTTTAACTTTTTTTGACCCTGCAAGAGAGAGAGAAAAAAAGAGCAACCTGTATTAAGATCACAGTTATAAATACAACAGTGTGTATCAGGTGTGTCCCGACAGGTGATGATGTGAGACTCTGCAAAACGGTGTATACTTAGAAAACCATCTGCCTCTGTCAGATCATCACATCAGCAGCTGCATTCTTTCTGGAGCCAGTGGTTGATTCATGCTGAGCGGCTGAAATTACTGAGACACCTCACACCCTGCAGGGTTGGCCTCAGTTTCACATGTAGCATGAATCTCAGAGCAGTTTATCAGAAGAGAGGAAGGACATGATGTGCCTACACAAATCAGATAAGTTGGAGGATGACGCTCCATCACTTGTTTATGGAGGCAAAGATAATGATGTTGTTTAGGAAAGATAATAAGTGGTATCACATGCAACAAGTTGATAAAGTATTGACTTTTTTCATTCATTGAAAAAAGTTGCTTAGTTTGGTAGGATATTGCACTTATATACTATTTATATACAGTACTTTGGAATCATATGTAATGCGCTCCCCTGTTTTTGTTAAGGATGGACAAGAAGAAGAGACACTTAATCCTCACAGCATTAACATGTCATCATCGACATGAGTTATATGTTGTATTTATACCAACAGGAAACACCACCTCAGAAGTAAAGCTTTTCATTCCCACATCGAAATCAACCGAAAACATGAAATTTACTAGAACTGCGTGGATTTTCAGAAAATCCACTGAATCTCAGCTGTGCAAAAGCTTTTTGTGTGGTGTTGTGAGTTCAAAGCGAGGCTGCACTCTCCCATCGCATGTTCAGTAAATCCACTTGTCATCATTATCTACATTTTTCAAACTTAACAGTTATTTTTACGCCACGCAGCATGCGAGCCACGTCCAAATGAGCAGATATTTATCCCTCTGTTGACTGGAGGCTGTAAGAGGTCATACAAGATTGCGAAGCCACCTGTCTGGATATAGCAGAGGGCGATGAAAATAACTGCTTTGTCTGGGCTCATTACAACCTGACACCATACAAAACATTTAAGCGGCCTAAACTCCACTCTGGCAAATCTGTATGGGGGCTTGTTATTCAAGTTGTAATGGGATTTGACTGAGTTTATTTCATAATGGCTACACTGCAGCTATTTCAATCTGAAGAGAAACACATTGTTTAATTGTAACATTCTTTTGTTTTGTGTAGCCAATATTCAGAATATTAAAAAGCAACAATAACACGTCAAGTCTATTTTAAATAACTGCAATTACATGCTACTTGTAAGACTTACAGCTTCCTCAAGTAATGTTTCCACTCGGCCTTCCCTTCTTGCATTTTTCATGATAATTCTACATAATACTATTTGTACATTAGAGGCTGACACTTACAACTGTGCTTAATGATTCCCATTTTCACTCATGGCATTATCCTGCACATGCTGCATGTTAAATACATATAGTACAGCATGTGAAATCTGTTTTAATGCAGATGATGTTGACACTTGCAGACCCTTGCTCCCAGGCAATAAAACGATTATACGCTCCTCACAATGACAACCATGAAATCAGTCAGTGAATTATTGCCTTTTGCACACACACACACACGCTCTGATGACCCATTCACTCAGGATCTGAGTCACAGGCGAATAAAAAGTGCTGCAGACACAGAGTGAGCTTATTAAATCAGCACAATTAAAGACATAATGTTTTCTGTATTACATGCGCTAACTAATACATGCTGAAATATATTCTTTAAAAGTTTAATTTGACCCAAAAAATGAGATGACGGGGCATCAGAAAGGAAGATCAAAAACCAACTGTATGAAATGCAGAAAATAAAGTTCACCTTTGTCCGACCTCCGGGTGTTAGAAATGATTCTTGTTGTAGTAGGCATCTTGATTCCGGCTTGAGGTTGGCCTAACTGTTTAAGCTGCTGCAGAGAACCTGTCTCAGGCCTGATGTCACTGCTCTTCTTGAGTGTGATGACTCTTTGTTGGCTGCAGTGTGTGACAGCTTAATGCTGGTCTTATATACCTTTAATGCAGGACAAGGGTGAAAGGATCGGAGTTGGTGGGGTGAGATAAATCTTGCCAATATAGGAAGAGAGGAAGGGGGGGTGGGGGTCGTTTGTAACTGGAGACGTGTATGTATATTTTTCCTTTAAAAGGTTGGATGGATGCTTTGATGTCTATAGGACACAGTCTGTTCCCAAAGTAAGCCCCGCCCTCCTCGCCCTACATCAATACCACGGATCCCCTTGCATTGCACAGTGACAGTGTTGATGCATTGATGGTGGATGTGATGCAACACACACGTACACACACACACACACACACATTCAGAGTATGCAGCTGCAAAGATTTAAAACTGCGTGTGAGGATTCCTGGTGTTTAACAGCGAGCCATGTGAGATCCGACAGGTGCAAATGTACAATACATTAAAGAAATGGAATCATATAGTGTGACTTTAGTTTCAATAAAGTTGAACCAGTCAGTATATTATTTATATGAGAAATATAATCAATGTGCAGTTGTAAAGTATTAATATCTATCTTACTGCAACATTCATAAGCCCTGCAGTTACCTTCTGCTGCTGTTCACTGGAAGTAAGAAGTAAGAGAAAATACGACTTTATTTGCTTTTTAACAGTATATAAAAGTTTTTATAATATTGTATTCACTTCAGCTGTATGAATATCTTAATGTTTTAATTATGTGTCATGTTTACTTATGGGTTTGTGTCAGTAACTATTTTACCTTTTGCACCTTAAAAACTAAAAACTAATACAATTTCTTTTCAACCATAATTTGCTATTTTTAAAAATATTTTCAAAATAAATCTGTAACATACAGACATACATCTGTAAAATTGTTTGACATTTGTCCACGAACACACACACAATGCCATTCATGAGAATTTAATAATGAAAAATCATTGTACATGTAGGATGCTGAAATCATGTCAGTAGCCTATGAGTCAAATAAAAACATTATATTGAACAACATTTGACAAACAGACATAAATAGACACTGACATAGGAATATAGGTTAGATGCATTAAATATATACAAACACAGACCAGTGTAACCTAAATACCTATATGACCAAGTCACTTGACTGGAATTCCCTCAGTTCATGAAGCCAGGCTTAGCAGCACTCTTGACCTGCATTATCACATCAACCATTTACCATCACAAATGTCTTAATACACATGGCCAAGGGTTGAAAAAAAAGAATGTAGCTGGTCATAAACCCTTTCTTGTGATATGCTCACCGCTGCCGGCTGCGTATTTACCATTTGCGATACCCTGGCAAACCTCCAGCCAAGGCTGTCTCGTCCTTCTTGTGTTCCTGCCTACCCAAGCAGATGACTGGCCGGCGCACTGATTGCAGTGCAGCTGACATATTAAACAGTACATACCGGGAACTACAGCATTGGAACTGCCCTACATTGCCCAAGATGAAATAATTGAAGATAAAGTAGATGGATCATGGGTAACTGGTTTGCATGAGGACCTGTCTGTGATCCATGTGAGACACCAGAACTTTAACCCTCTGATGACAGATGAGCAGCCTCAGCCAAATGACTGAGCTGAGATCCTGTTCTGTGGTCGCTCTGGATGTTCAAGGTCATTGTAACCCTTCAGAGCGTCTGTAGGCCTGGATATCATGCGACGATGTGCCACCATCGCTGGATAGAAAAACACAAAATACTTGAATAAACTTCAGCTTCATTTGTACTTGGGCAGTAACATTGACATTTTGATTCAAACCACTTCTTTAGGACATTTCAATTTGGCTTTATTAATTTCCAAAAGGTCTCCGGGTGCACTTGAATTGAGTTCCTCTGGTCTTACATAATCCTTCTGTTTTGTACTGAATGTCCATACTCCTTGGCAGGTATCAGTTTCCAAGTGTGTATGATTACAAAGAGACGACAGGATAATTGTGAAAACAAATTCAGAACCTCTCAGATAAATATGGGTCAGCGGGTCAGATGTTGGCGCTGACGTGCATATCCTGGTTTGGCAGCCTCAATGGCACGCCCATTAGTGAGCACATTATCTCCACATACCTTACCAAAGTTTCTTTCAGGGAGCCCCAGAGGGCCCCAAAACCTTTAATACTCTCTTTCCTGGGAGTATATAAAGAAGCTGTTTGCATCATTGCAGCAGTACGCCGATGACAGACACCGACATTCACCAAACCTCAACAGAGAAAGAAGCGATAAAGATGCCAACCAGTGCTCCCAGTACAAGAATCATGCCTGCTGCTTGCAGACCTGGTGAGGGAACTCATTTGTTTAGTCCTCAGAGGATAATTCAAGATCTATAAAGTTTTTATTTCACTTTTTAATATTTCGTTTCCAGTGTGTGTCCTTTGACCATAAACCAATACGTGCAGAGCAAGAGGCAATCATAGTTTGTTTGTTTTTACATTTATAGGGAAAAAATCCAAAGTTGCTGCTCCAGCTACAGGTGAGTTTTTGAAGACAATCTTTTTTTCTATTGCTTGTAATCATGTTATCATCATTTTGTATTAACCACGGGCTTTTCTATTCTCATCATTCAGAAAACATCCCAGACTACGAACCAAACATCCCTGAGCCCACATGCAGAGCTGATCTTCTAAAATGTAAGATCTTTTCTTTTTCTGCAGTTATTTGTGTAGTTTCTATTCCTGACATCATGGCTGCATATTTTTCCACATCCTACAGATTGGATCAACCTTTCTCTGGATGACAAGACAGCCAATAAGATGTTGTGGATCACAGAGGGTGGATCCAAGGTGTCTCGCATGACTGATGATGTCACTTGCCCTGTCCTGGACAGACCAGAGAGATATGAGCATGTACCTCAGGTATGTTTTAAACAACAGTTGTAAATCCAAATGTTACACTTTATTTTTTTGTTCAACACATTTTTATTCTCTTTCTATTTGAGGTCCTTTGCAAAGAAGGCATTCTAGGCTTCAGAGCTTATTGGGAAGTTAAATACTCTGGATGGGTGGTCCTTGGAGTCACCTATGAGGGGGCGGGGAGGAGGGGAAGCGACGGACCCTGCGGGCTGGGGGAGACTGAACAGTCGTGGGGTCTCGGGTGGGGTGGATCCCACTACCAGTTGTGGTTCAATGGCATGAACACAGAAATCTGGGACATTCCCCAGTGCACCACCATCGGGGTGTACCTTGACCATCCAGCTGGTGTCATCAGTTTTTATGCAGTTGAAGAGGTGAAGGAGGGAGAGGAGGGTGAAGGCAGGAGGGAGGTCAGACTGCTGCAGCACATTAAGAGCTCCTTTAAAGGCAGAATGTTGCCAGGTTTCTGGGTAGGACAAAAGTCATCATGCGTGTTTGTTAAACAAGATGAGTAAAGTGTCTGTTTTTTCATTTCCATTTCTTACATTTCCATCCAAGCTTCATTTACAATATTAAAACTCATATCTGAAAACAAGGTTTGTAACTCTGTAGGATAACTGAGATTTAGAAATACACACATGTATAGAAAATCTGTGTATATTTATCAAGAAGCCGCTACTGTATATGTTATGTGTGGATAATGTGTTTTGGTGAAAGCTGAATGTAGAATATTGCCATATAGTAAATATATGTATATAGTATAGTATAGTATATATGTGTAGCATTGTGTACTTTCTATTCTAGCAACATCAGCGTAAAGAATAAAATATGTGTGATCTCATCTAAATGTAAATACATTGTGAAGTCTGAATGTCATTGTGAGTCGGAAAGGTTTGATGACCTTCAACATGAGTTAATGTCAACCACACTGCTTGGAGACAGGTATATAATTAATCAGTTTCCTATGGTTATATGGACTTAGAAACTGAGAATAATTAACAGAGTTAATCCATAGTTAAATAACTGCAGAGTAATAATAATAAAGAATACAGTTTGTTGCAACTCGGGTTACCTCGACATCCGCAAACTCCTGGATCTCCAGAGTTCAGAGAAAGATGTGACTGCAATATTGCACCATCCAAATATATCAAAACCAGATCAATCCAGCAAGAGTATCCTACACCATGACTGCCCTCTAGTAAAATAATGGTTTAAGAGGAGGTGAGCTTGCAGAAGAAACAGAACAAACCAAGGCACTTTTTTGCATTGCTTTGTGTTATCCCCAGCCCATAGGTCATGATTTATAAATACAAGCTTGTAGCATTGGAACATTAATCCATCAATGTCATGTAAGTATTCAAACCCTACCATACCTTCAGCTGCTGTGGATCTTTCATTCCTCACCTTCCACTGTTAACAGTGAGTGGGGGCCCAGAGGATTAGGCTGGTGACATGAAAGTAGATCCAGGGAGGCAATAAACAAGGTCGCATGTGAGCACACAAACAGGACTGAAGAGGGAGCATGGATGAAGGAGAGGAACTGATGAAATATAAAAAAGATAATGAAGGATACCGACTGGATCCATAAGAATGGTACTGAACCATTTTCTCATTGTAACAGAGCGAAGAGATCAGATGATGTGCAGTGAAGCTATGTTTTGCCAGCAGCAGGTCTTGATGTCTTCAATACATATGGTGGGGAAAAAAATGAAAGAATCAATAACAGCAAACACACACTACAGAGATTTGCAAACTATAAACAGAATTTCATTTCTAAACTACCAAACAAATGATTTAGATTTTATTTTTAATAACAGTCAGACACAGTTTCTGCCTGGTAACTACTGTATGGCCTTGTCAGGAGGGGTGCACGGTAAAAAAAAAAGGAGTGCAGTCAAAGTGTAACTTTAATCTTTAACCCTTTTCAACAGTTTCCAAAAAACAAACACTTACTTTTTTGTTGATGAGCAGTTGTTGACTTTGGCTCTTAAATCATTTCTCAAATAGTCTGACTGCTGCTGATTGACGTGGAAGCCATTCACAACTTTGTCTTTGCCTCCACCTGCTGAATATAATCAGTATCACAAGGTTTTAAAAAAAAAAAAAAAAAAAAAAAAAAAAAAAATCTCACAGTAACTTAAATAAGCCCTCATGATCCAAAATAGCACCTTCATTTTCATGCAAACACTTAAAATAACTCAACGTCAAATCAATACTTTTTCTATTTTACTGCTGTGGCAGTGTCTTCATTGGCAAATGAGGGAAACAGTGCCTCTGTGGGTTGTAATGTCTGTTGAATGACAAATAATGTGTGGTCAAAGGTGGTATTACATCCTTCCCAATGTTTATCAAAGGGTGTCCACATGAAGGATAAGAAGATAGATAAGAGGTCACGATTCAAATCACAAATGCAAAACACAACTTGGGGAGAGTCATCACAATAAAAATTACATCAACTCCTGCGTTTGTGATTACATTTGCCAACCGTGTCTCTGGCTGAGGGTGTGGTCTCGCGATACTTCAAGATAGGCAAAAGTTGATAGTAGCCAGCAGAGCAACTTTTGCCTATCCTGAAGTATCGCGAGACCACACCCTCTGCCAGAGACACGGTTGGCAAATGTCATCACAAACGCTGGAGTACAGATTCATTCAGCTGTGAACTGTCATTAGAGTGTTGCCACATTTCTGTCAAACAAAGACAATCCAGCCAGCCGTGTGTCGGGATATCCAGGAGGAGAGGAGCCTTGCTCGTCAGGGAGAGGATGTTGAATAGTCCGAAGGTGACGTTGTTGTGGCTGCGTTTGTCGCTGACGTTAGCCGACCTAGCTAAGCCGGCTAACACATAGTGCTCCACTTGCTGCCCGGTGTTCTTTGAGGGATGACGAGTTGAAGACCAGATGGACTGTACTGGTGTGGACTCATCGATGTTAAAGCTCCGCCGGGATCCACGGTGGATATATTTCTGCACATGTTGCCGCCGGTGAGAGACCGAGAGCTCCGAGGAGCCGCAGCCGCCAGGAGGAGGAGCCCAGCCCAGCATCAACAGGTAGGCTGAGCTGAAGTCAGGCTGAACACTCACAGCGAAGAGTATGATCGGTTGACAGTCTAGCCAGGGCAGAAGTTAGATGTTCGTAGTGAGGCAGAGATCAGGTGACAGAGGCACAGGAAGTCAGTTACAAACAGTAGCTACTGGAGAGCAGCACTCCACTGGAACCCGTAATAACCATAATAATAAATGTAATTCACTATCACTGGATGCCTTGAAGGCCCAGAGGGTTCCTCTCTGCTGTGTGGCCCCATGTTTTATGTACCATGACTGGATCGACTAAAGCTGCTGTGGTTTACAATAAATGGACTAGAGCTGCCACTGGAGGTACAGTGTACAGTGCTGTACACAGTTTATGATCATCTTTGTTTTTATGCCATTGTTTCATAAAGCTTGTGCAATATACATATATATTCACATGTAGAGCCATGAAAGGAGCAAATGTGTTTAAGTCTATTCCTTTTATATACTCCTCCTTCCACTTAACAAAATTACCTTAGCTGGGCAAACTGCAGAAGGTATTTTTGATGAATAATATTGACAGTGCAGCACCATGATTGCATAATTGATTATTATTATTATTTGTATTATAACTGGCTGCCTAGCCCTGCTGTGATATTGTGTTCTCTGGAATTGATTTGACGACTCAACACAATTAAAGACATACTGACACAAGAACTAACTTTGAAGAAACATGGAAACTGACAGAAAATTGTTGCCAAGTCAGTCAGTGCAATGTGTGACTGAGGTGTTATTCCTGTTGTAAAGTGTAAATAAAATCATTCTGTAGCTCAATCAATTGGTATTCATCGATGTGAATATCATCAGCTATAACTATATTCCACATATATATGTATGTATGTATGTATCTAGGGGCATGTTTTCAGCTTTGTAAAATACTCTGCTTTTGTTTAACGTGGTATCCCACACATTGAAAGAATCTCCTCTTCCCTTAGTTACAGAGTTGAAGCCAGAGGAGTTTTTACAAATCTCTGTCATGTCACAGTGAACTTGACCTTTGACCATCTGGATATAAAATGTTAACACTTGTTAAATGTTAAAGACTGTGTCATAAATAGTGTATGAATTTGTGAGTTATGGCCAAAGTAAGGTCACAATGACCTTTGACCTTTGAACACCAAATGCTGATCAATTCATCCTTGAGTCCAAGAGTGATTCTGATTCTGTGCCCTGTGGATTCAGTCTGACAAAAGACCACAAATGACTGAATGGCTGACGTCTATTTATAACAAGTATGTCCTGTTGATTTCAGGACCCCCTAATAGGAAAATTATTGTACTAACAAAAATGTTTAGTATGACAGCAAGATTTATATTGCTGACTTGTCTACCTGTAACAGATGCAGTCTGTGTATGTGATGTATGAAACAAAACCTGGATCACATTTTATGAAAGTGTAATGTTAGTGTTTGTAGTGTGTAGTGTTAAAAATGTTAAAAACGTTACTTTCATACAGTTCATACAGACAGTTCACTTCACATCTTTGATTAGAAACAGATATGTGCATGAACCTAAAAGAAAGGGTTGATGAATTTAATGGAACTTCTCAATATGTCCACAAGATGGAGCCATGGTGTCATGCATCAGTTTAGGATCATGGCCACAACTAGCAACAGTGCTTTTTTGTTCTACATTGGCTTTGGATTGCTTTAGCCTCTTGTATAAAGCACAGGGTTGACAATACACTTCATTATTGGATGCATTTGTAATTTGAAGTAATTGATGACAAACACTCTTCCATGAGCACTGCTAATTCACAACACCAAATGTGGCAAGACAGGATTACCTCGAGTACAAAACAGGAACAGCATTGTGTTATTTTATACTTAAACAATTAAACACAACCCCAATATAACTGATTGTCTGTCTGATCTTGTGCTATGGAAATATTGGTTTCAATTATAAAATGACTGCAACTAGAAAAAAATCCAATTAAAAATGCATTATATGTAGATGTGGTGGAATCTCCCTTTAGTCATGGCAGGGTGTACATTTAATGGATATTTGTAATTTAAGCATAACACCATCACAGCTCACTAATTCCAGCTAAACTGTTGCCATAAAGGAATTATGGGTTGCAGGAACCATTTACAAGAGAGAGCATGCAATGAACAAATAATACAAAAATAAATAAAGCCAGTCCTAGAGCATGTAGAAAAAATAAAATACTATAATACACAGATCAACTTGGTACATCTATATTGCCCACACCACACAGGGCAATAGCTGGTCAGTCTCTAGTGTAAATTACCAAGCTGTTGCAGCATCCTGGCGCTGCACTGTTATTGAATTTCATGTTTAAATTGAGCCATCTAATTGCAGAGGAAATTAATATGACTGTGGTCCCTCTGCTCTGAAGTTCATCCAATGTGAAGAAGCAGTCAGAGAGTATCAGCTCCTGTGTAAGTCAGAAAAGATATTCGTCTTTCTGCACATGACTCTCACAGTTTTGGTGTGTGTGAGTGTAGCCCAGAGCTGTAAGCGTACTGAGGTTACTCACAAAGCTGCCCTAAACAACTGGTTAGATGATGGACAGCTGATGTAATGACATGTGTAAAACAGAGTCACGATTTGAGGGGAATATAAAGGATCTAATTTTCTGTAAGGAAAATAAAATGTGCTACGGGGAATAATGCATTTGTTGCTGCCATCCAGTTCAATTTCGTTATCAGATTGTTGAGTGGATTTAGGAGCAGGCTGTTAACTCCCTCTCCTGGAAGAAACACCTGCAAAACTTGGTAAAACGTCTGTTTTAAGATTTGCTGTGGCGTGCATGAATATGAATGGTAGGATTAGAGAGGTGGGAAAATAAACACAACTCAGGGAAGAGGGAGTAGATGAAAAGAGGAAATCTGAGCACTAAAACCTGTCACTGAAATTGCCCACAATACATCCTGTCTAGCCTGTCGACATCAACCCTGTGAGTATGAAAGAGAGAATGTACCAAAAGAAACGGAGGAAGACTTAACAGCACTAATGAGAAGCAATGTAGGTGAGCATCCTCATGCTCCTAATGCAGCATGCAGTCTGTACCTGCGCCTCCCTCTCCTGGGGTTTTCTCATTTCAATCCTGCAGGCCTGAAATGGACATTTCAGCGTTTCTATTGAAAATACTACATCAGCTAGAAAACCCCTACCATGCAAAACAAATTCTCAGTTAAATTCAATTTGAATTTGTACGATGCAGACGCCCCATTAAACTGTATCTTCACAGATTCTGGACTAATCACTGACTAATCACATTAGATACACAGACAGGATGCTGACTGGAGAGGAGTTATTTTCATGTTTTCATGCCACAGATCTTCATCTCATCACTATTTCAAATATTTTTTTGAGGAGCTTAACTGTTCAAAATGCTCTGAGAGAAACTTGATCTATAGACTACACTTCCCTTCCCCATCTGTCTGTCTGTCTTTGCCCGAACACTCATTACCATCACCTAAACTTGTCTGTGATTCCATTTTCTGTATCAGGATTATTTTATACTCCCACTACTTCTTATGTATGTGTTTACTGTTCTGCTCCAGCTGCTTTATTGACACGGTGTAATATCAATCTTCTCATATACATCAGAACAAGAAGTGTATTTCCAAAAGACTCAATATTTCATATTACATTCTCACAGTGGTGGAGGGCGCGATCAGGTCCTTTTAAGGAACAATATCACACTATAAAAGTCCTGGATGCTAAATTATGATTGAATAGAAATATGGAAGTATCGTCTGCAAACTATGTCTCTGTCATAGTTCATATAGATCTATAACTTGCACAGTTTAATCACCACAATTTTTGTGTTTCTTCATATAAAACTTGAAGCTGTGAGGTAACCACTGGCTGTAGCAGTACATTGATGTAAAGGAATAAAACATGTCCCTCTGAAATGTAGTCAAGTGCAGCTTTAAAATGGAAATTCTCCAGCAAATTACAGAACCGTGCAGTACTTGAGGGTAAGTGTACTGACTTACGATCCACTACTTGTGTGCCATGTAGAATGGGAGGTTATATCCATAACTCTTCTGCCCTGTCAATCTTATTCTTTCCCTTTCCACCACTGTTTTGTTCGTGGAGATATTTCAACAACTCCAGCTACAGATACACTCAACTGGTGGTCCCTGTGGACGGGCATGCCTTGCCTCCTCTCTCAGATTCGCACTTTGACCCCAACATCGGGAGACTTGTCTCCACAGATGCTCGAGCTGTTGACGCAAGCACATTTTTGATAAATGAAGGAAGAGATGACAGATCATGAAGACATACCCAAGACTTGAATCCTGGCCATGAGATGCCATGGAACAGGAGGCTGTGGGACTCTGCTGCGTAGGGTAACTTTATAAAAGTACACCGTTACTGGCTGTGGCCAGCTGACCATGTACAGCAAGTTCGGCTCTCACCAGGCTTTGTGCTACAAATAGGACCTTGCTTAGGTTTTATGGCTCCATTTAGGAAAACAAACTGCAGTGGTGGAGGGTAACTGAGTGCTTTTACTCAAGTACTGAACACAAAATATTAAACTACTTTGCTTTAGTGCTAGTTACTTTTATATTATATGTATTGGACAGCCATAGTAACTTATTGCTGACATTATAGACATCAGCTCATAAAATATGATACCTTCTAATAGATTTCACTTCCCAACTTTATGTCTTGCACTTAAAATTATTTCCAACTCAACCAAATGTATAATCCTGCCTCAGAATGGCTGCATCAATAATCCATTAACAGAGTAATACAACAGGGGCCAATTATTCACTTATTAGATACATTTACTTTTATTTGATGATAGTATTTGACTTGAGGGATGTTTTGCATCGGTATTAGTGCAAAGACATACAGGGCAGAAATGGAGAGGCTGGTTCTGTCCAAACAGCTGCTAGGCAACCAGCAGAGAACCAGCGAAGCAGAAGTCACATGACAACACAAAATATTGAATTACGTTGTGTAAATTGTTGTTTCTATGGCTTCAGGCTGGTGACAAGAGGCACTACAGTATGTTGTCAGTATCTCAACAACACATTGAAGGAATATATTCAAAGCTGGCACAAACATTCAAGACTAGAGTTGGGTGTCCCAAGGTCAAAGGTCAAAGTCATGGTGACATCACATATTTTGAAATACGATATGTTACGAATGCCGGAAGAGAATTTCCTTACATCTGGCGTAAACATTCACTTGACTGTGATTGAACTGACCAGACTTTGGTGGCCAAGGGTCAAAAGTCAAGGCCACTGTCGCCTCACAAAATATGCTCTTGCCTTTGAGAATGTGATATCTCTCTCAGCAGGATTTTTTTTTCATATTTAACACAAACATTCACTTGGACTCAAAGATTAATTGATCACATTTTGGTGGTCAAAGGTCAAAGGTCACTGTGACCACACAAACAACATATTTGGCTGTAAGTCAAGTTTCACAATTGCATTAACTGCAACTGGACTCACTAGTGTAAGAATACGACCATAGATAGATAAGATTAGATTTTAGATTAGATTTGTCCCGTTGCCCTTGACTTTGGGGCGACTGGACTTGGTTGTAGACACTTGGTCCTCTCACAGAGGTTAAATACGTTTGCCTTCTCACCACTCTGGCATGATAATAAACTTAACATCAGTTTACAGTTTAACTTGCTCTCTAATTAAAGATTGAAATCAAACACTGTTCATTAAAAACTTCTCAAGTCCTGATCCGATAATGCAGTTGTATGTTGAATTGATATTCAAATACTTAGTTATCTGTGTCTTGGATTCACTCACCCCAGCATAGTCTTAAGTGATGTGGATTTCAAGGGACCACAAAAATGATTCGCAAATACTTGTTGATCCTGCTCCTAAAGTGGGTGTGAGTTGGGATGACTGAAAGATTAATTTGACACCACAAGGTGCTAGATAAAGTGTCGAAAATTGGGTCGGTCGTTGGTCATCTGTCTGTATATTCTGTGTTTCTCCAGTGAACATCAGAGCTCAACAGGTTTAGTCAGTCCATTAATCTCATCATAAATGAGTAAGACCTCTTTCAGCGCCACCTCATTCTCTTGTCTCTTCACCTTATCACACTCTCACTCTGAGTGCTTCTCTTCTTGAACTCCTCGAGGGTTTCATCAGACTCTTCTGCGCGCCTCGCTCACTGGAGGGTGTGGGTGACTTGAGTGCCAGGAGAGCTTTGAATAACAGAGAGAGAGGGGAGAAATAAAAGGAATAGGCACCACAAGCCCTCAGTCTTCTCGAAGCAAAGCGAAGACACAGGAATAACCATGCCTGAGCCAGTCCCTGCAGGTATGCAGATACTTTTTGTGAAAGCATAATTCATTGTAATTAGTCTGGAGACTTGGCTTTGAGTGCCAGAGCTGATGCTTGAATGTGGTTTGTTTGGAGGCTTTAGTTTGTTGCGGTATATTTTGCTTGAAAAGTGTATACTCACTTGAATGTTGCAGAAGTGATGCTCTGCAGAAAGTGTCATTTTTATTTTTCAAAAACATTTATTTTTCAAAAAATAACTGTATTTGGGTGTATGTTCGAGATCAGTTCATGATTTAATACATGCTAAAAAAAGATATGATCATCTGATGGAAAAAAAAAACATAAAACATTTTTGCGGCTTAATAAGTGCAGTGAAAATGACCAGATGCAAGCAGCTGAAACATCAAAACGTTTAAGCTAAAACAAATCAAATCCTTTAAAATATGATCAAAAAACCAATCAAAGTGTTAATTGATAATTTTGATATCGCTGCTCACTGATTCACTCCTAATGCCATTTAAGATGTTGTTAGACAAGTAAATACTGAAGCTCATAATGAGAGACATTTTCCCCTGTTTGCCTCCATGTTGTCTGTCTATGAAGAATGTTCAAAAGGCCATAAATAATCACATAGCCAGCTGCTATGATATCATCAGGGTCAGTATGTCCATGACATCAGCCCAGTGAGTTGCCGTCTTACTGAGTAAACGGGAAACTTCCCACTCGCAATTGTGGCAAAGCAACAAGAGCCGGTTCGTAAGGAAACACGATTGTTATACATGTGCACAGACTGTGCTGTACGGGCGACATGATTTGATATTTGTGATATCAAATGACTGTGACTATTCTTATTTAATGACACTTTTTTCAAGTTTTGGTAGGTTTTTTACAACAGTGAACCTGACACCTCTGTTGTCATAGAAATGTCCTGAAAAAGCACATTTTCTCCCATAAAACTTAACACTTGGCACCTTTGGGTGAATGCTGCTTTGTCATAAATAGTTGTCTTCTGTCCTTCACCCATGTGGTGACATTTATCCATGTTGACCCAGCGTGGATCTAAATCACTGAGCTGACAGACACCTGATCTAAGAAACAGTCATAGTGGACAAGACAGGCCAAGACTGCGGGAAGTGTGTTGAGCCTTGACTAATTTGTACAGCAACTGTGTGGTGACAGTGAATGTGTCGGGATTCAATTGGGCTGTTTGTGCATTGCTCTTAATTCTACTTTGCACTATTTTAATTTGTCTGGGCTCATTTTTATTTTAATCATCTAATCTGGGCTGCTTTTATTTTTATCCCAGTCACATAACTAGGCATTAGTTTTATTCACCATGTAGAGCAGCAGAGTTGATCCATGTAATATGGATATGACTCCTCTTTGCGTACCGTATGACTGCACCACCCACTGTGCAGTATTTCCAACATCTCAGTAGCAAAGATTTGATTACGAGGCTCAGATAACCAGCCACTATTCATTTTAGACTTTTAAAATCCCATCAAATTTTGGTAACGTTTTCACCCTTAGTACCAGAATAAGTAATGTTCGTTAACTATGTATTTACACACAAAATGAGTTGAAACATTTTTTTGTCCTGCTACATGTAGCAGCCAGAACCGGCCCTCTACTAACAGCTAAAAATACCCCTGACCTTTTCCACTTTGTTTTTTTTTCCTCATAAGTTCATAGGGTTTCACACACCCGTGTGTATCAGGTTTTGCTGTAAGCCTTTTATAGGTCCAGCTGAGATAAATCATTATGTAATCTGTCACTTTCATCCAGAAAGTTCCCTCATGGTCAGCAGGCCAGACGCGCCCTCCTCAGTGTGTGATGTAGCCCCAGTGCAGTCAATCAAGCACATGACAGTTTTCTACTCAGTGATTAGAAGCGATCATATGATTCATGGTCGTAATTCCTTTCATCATCGTGACCTGATGAAACACTATGAGGGCGAGTTGGATCAGAACTGTTCTGGGAAGTTTCACTAGTTCCCCGCTGCTGCTTATCTTTGGCAGTGATTTACAAAAACCACAACGTGAAATGATGAAGTGATTAATGCTCACAATGTCATGGACAATGTCGTTTTAAAAATCAGTCTGAAAGGTGCAATTTGTGATCCAAAATCTATACAAAGAAGTTCCATCATCAAAAATCAAACACTGCTGAAACTGCTGTCACTCACATTTTGATTGACAGATCTTTTAATCACACTTTTTTTTTTTTTTTTTTTTTTTTTAGCTTTTTAAAACTCTTACGTATCAACTGTGTGTGTAAAAGCTCAACTTTATAAGATTAAACTTTATTTTTTGTGCCTTTTGTGTTGTTCATCTTACAGGCTGATATAAATATAGGCCCGTCACCTCTGAGATATGAGAGATAGTACATCCAAATGGATTCGTTTATTGAAATTTCATCATCTTTTAGTGTATCAGCAAGTTGATTTCAAAGAATTGACTTTTGGATATCACAGAAAATTGTTGAATACTTTTAAAAAGACATTTTGTGTTGTTTAATTCTAGCAAACGTTAAATAGAGATAGTTAAGTGACATTTTATGTATTTGTTTGTTTATAGCATTAAATTATGTGTTGCTGAGTTATCTTCATAAACTTGTCCAGAGACACCAAGAGATCCTCTGCGGTTTCATAAGGTCAGGCCACCTAATACCTTTCTTTATGTCTGGGTCATTACACACACAGTAAATCATGTTGTCACTGGTCAACATGGAGAGGTAAACAAACAGTGAGGTGAGGAGCTGAAGTACCTGAACTAACCATGACAGAAAAAATATTCAAGTAGAAACACAAAGGCATGTTCACAACTTTTGTTTCCAGAAATAAAACTAAAGCGAGGCCAGAGATATAGAAATACAGTGTAATGCTGCAGGGAGCTTATTTACATGTGGAAAAAATAAGAGAGAAAGTGAATTTTAAAAATCTCCCCTAAGGGAACAGACCTTCTTTTTTTTTTTTTTTTTTTTTTGTAAACACTTACACCCAACAAGCACACCTTCCAAAACCATATTAATTATACATCCACCTCAGCTCTAACAGCTCTGCCAGTAAATGAAACCACAGACAGTCTCAGAGGGGAATATTTGAACTGTGAGGAACAGCTGGTCAGAGGTTCATTATCCAGCTTCATCACAAACTTGTTGAAGATGATCAAGATTCTTACCCCAAGTGGATTGACTTAGCAGATGCTGATGCAGATTTACACTCAGTGCAGGTGTTAAACCCCCTCACAGGGTGTATAAAGCATTAATGCCAAAGACTTTATGTGGTGAGCGGCATCCAGTTTGTCAGTTATGTCAGCAAATTTTCTCATTTTGCACAGAGGAAGTTATTCTTAGGGTTTCAGTGCTAACAATGCAGACACATACTGTGGTGGCTGTTATACAAGTAGCCACTGGGGTACACAAATGCCATTGTAGCTTTAAATACAATGCGAATAAGATATCACCTAAGGATCCCAGTCTGTCTTTAATATGTGAAAGGATTTTCTTTTTCTTTTCTTTTTTCCAAAGTCAAGTGAATACAATGTGATTTCATGACACCTATTTTAGCAAGAAATTTATGACAAGCCAGGAGTGAACACTTAAGGAGGGAAGGTCAAGCTGGTTTGGCTATTCAAGGAAACTAAAGAGAACGTGGCGTAGTTTCAGGGAGGTCATAAGACACCATCCGTGGCCTTTTCCAGCAACTGCACTGACCCCCACTGAGACTCTTGGGGAGCTGGCTATATCATACGCCTCTATTTCAGTTGAGAATTTCCTTTTACCAGATTTAGGCCTCAACAATGACACCCACAGGGCTCCACGCTCCAGACAAACCGAGCCTCTGTGTTCCAGGGAAACTCTACAGAAATGTGCCTTGCCATTCTGAAATGATGATGTGGCAAATTTATAGAATAAGTGGGTGGGAAAATAAACCTCGACTTGCAGCGATCTAGGTCAAGGTATTGGATCAAATGTTTCTCCCAGAAGTCTCAGAGCTTAACAGAAATTTTACACGTGGTCACTTTATAGAATGTATCTTCTTACCTGATGGGTAGTATTTTAGATTTATGAGCCAGGATTACTGGCTTCTGCATGAAAGTCGATATATGTAACATATGCATTCCTGAAATAACCATTTTATATAATGTAATCAGTTTCAGACAAACATCCAGTTGTATGTTGTCAAATTAAATGACTAAGTGCGATTCATCGTCACCTGAATTCATGGGATACGATAATAAATGACATAAACTACGTATAGTGTTGTTAATGTGACACAAACACTGTGTGTGTGGTAAGTTTCTAATCGCTTTCTTCTTCTGTTTCTGTTCCTCAGCGAAACCGGAGGGGGAGGGTAAGTCAGCTGCCGCACATCATTTGCCCACTGACCTTTTGTGCCTTCCATTATCACACAGTGACTTGATTATAGCTCTCACATTTTCACTTTTCACTCACATCTCCGGGCGACCGCCTGTGTCCAGCAAACGCAGGCTCTGACCTCTGACCTCTGTGTCATTAGCACGATGCATCTTCATTTAGCAACCTACTGTATATATTTACTCAGGATCTGTATTATGGTGCATTATCATATTACTGTCTTCTACTCATGTAATAACAGCACAGTGTGACAAATGAACAAGTGATATTTGAGTTTGGTCATGTGATACTGGTTTGGATGTAAATACGTTACACATTGAGCATTTTTTTTTTTTTTTTTTTTTTAATGTTTATTTTCCTAATACCCTTCTAGGTATTGCTTTTCTTGTACTGCTGTATCTCTAACAAAAAAAAAATCCACTAATTTTATCCCCAGAGGAGCCAGCTGGAGAGGGTGAGGGACGCAACTATGTTTTTGTTTTTGTTTTTGTTTTCTTGACTCTTACTATTTCTATTTTGTGTCTGAATCTAGTGCATTCACGTGGTGTTAATATGTGACATTGTTTGGATTGAACCGAGTGTTGAAAATGCATTTTGAAACTAATCAGCCAGGGTAATTATCTGAACAATACAAGAACAAGTGGTTTCGCCATAGATAATAAGTTGAGCAATTACCAAGTCAAGAAGATAGGCCCTCATGTCAATCAGATGATATGAGACAACATGAAGCTGCTGAAGGGGGTAATGTAATTATTATGCCACTTTGAATCAGTGTGTTTGCATTCCTCAGATAGCCTACAGCATGTGTTAGCTCAAACTCCATCCAGTGTGTGTGGTAAAAAGACGCCCTCATTGTATTCTCCGTGTACATCGTCCTGCACTCTGCACTCGTCTGAACTGCGTATCACAGCATCAGTTTTCCCCCTGTTTTGTTGTTGTGTTTTAATTACTCTGCGTCTCACAGTGATTAATGTTCTTGTTTTTCTTTTTGGTGATGAAAGTCAAAAATACCCTTGTGTTGACTTTGTGTTTTCTGGCATGTATACTAGAGAGAGGATCCATGTGTGTAAAGCAGATACACCATCTATGTGGATTTTCACACAGATTGGCTGCTACTGGGATTATTTTTCCCCCCCATCTGTGAACCTGTGTTTCCCCACAGTGACCTTTGGTTAACATTTCACCACAGGCATGCAAAGTGTGAGGAATCGTCTCCAGCACTTCTCTGCTCATGTGTTTTGAGTTTTTGTTTTGAGTTCACCCAGTGGTTTGGTTTCGTCTTTGGAAGAGTCCCCGTTTTATTATCCTCCATGTCCCGCCATATTCTGCTGCTTTCACTCATTTAACTATGGCTTTTATTTGCACAGCCGATCCGCTGCCAGAAGAAGATGGTAGGCACCTCCTTAGTGTCAGGGAATAGCACTCACCTTCTGCTGACTTTCTTCTCAGCTTCAACAATTATGACCAAATACAGTGATTAATTATAACATACGTTGGAGCTTGAGCTAATTTTCATTCATTTTCTTTAGATGCACCCCCCACAGATGCAGGTAAGGCAGAATCCTGGACGGTGAATGCACTTGGTTTACCATGTCTGTCTATAAAGTCTACTTAGTGTATTCCCGTATGAGTGTATATATATGTGCAACACTGTGTGGAACCTGCAACAGGACCTGCATGATCGTTCAGTTTTGTGTCAGGCGATCTGTGTAAAGTTTTGTGAAACCTTTAAAATACACAAGTCTGTATACTGAATCAAGGTGTTGTGATCAACTACAGTGTATATGTTAGTGGTCTGGTCAGTGGTTACTAATGCTGCCTTGACATAGGATCTAGATGCATTTTATGTTGTATGCCTAAATGTTTTCCATCATTGGACTGATATGTACATATACTATACTCGTATATGGTGCGGCTCAGGTTGGTTTGGTTTTACAGTCTTGTATGTGCAGCACATATGATTTACTGTTAATGCAATGTATTTCTATGTTCTGGTCTCTGTGTCTTTCTACTGTCAGCAATTCATATGAGTCACTGTGTTCTGTTTATCTGTGTATCTCTTTCTGCATGCAGTAACCCTGATCATGTCAAAACAAAAAAAACTTCAACTTGTGAATGCAAGGCGGATTCTTCTTCTTCTTCTTCTTCTTCTTTTTAAATCAGATGTGATGTTGCATGATATTCCCGTTTCATGTTTGTTTATCGTTCTCTGTTGCAACTGTCCACTTGTGGAACAACAAGCGTTTGCTTTCCGAGCTGCTTCTTTTTTCAGTTTTGTCTGCTTCCTTGTCTGCAACAGATTCAGACGGTGACGGGGATGGTAAGAAAAGAGCGGCATTCATATTGACATGTCTGTTTAGTTTTTGACCATCTTATATAATATGATTTGAGTGGGTATCGTGTGTATAATTTGTGTGTACATTTTACTATTATGTGCTGGTCAAGATGCCACATAATATATGACGTGTTAAGTGGAACTGGGTCTATTTTATTATTTGAAATACTTTTCATCACTTCAGTTTGGACTGATTTTGACAAAAAACAAACAAAAAACACTGATCACAAAGGATCTAATTGTGTCCCTCAGGTTTCTTATCAAATTAGCTTTCTCTGTTGCAAGATATGCATGACATATTATAGTGTTCAAATCTCCTCCTTAGAGCTTAGAACCTCCAACAGTTTCACGACTCTGACCAAGAGAAGACTGGATTGCTCCAGCTGGTAGTTTAAAGCATGATGATATCCTTGGCACATTCACCTGTTCTGTTCACCATAGCTGGTACGTGTTGACGCCAGCAGACAGCTCACTCACAAATAATGCTGTTTATGTTCTTTCAGCAAATCAGAATTTGTTTCTCCTCATGAGGAGTGCTGCCCGTTCCATCTGTGACCTATGATACCAGCTCTCTTTTGCTTCTGTCCCTCTGGCGATTTAAACAATGAGAACGACAACACAGCTGTGCTTCATGTGTAACAGTCATCGTGGAACAATGGCAGCTGTTGCTAACATCAGCTGATGCGATGACACTTTTATCGTCGCTTCTCAGCTTAACACGAAGCTGCGGGAGGGAAACTGCAAGGAGAGCTCGAGTTATTTGAGAAATCTTAGTCAGCAAACTGCGCAGGGTTTGTATTTGGGTTCGTGCCTCATCCTTTATCGGATGCCGAAACGCCTGTACGTGGTTTACTTACACCTTGGTTGTGTATCATAGCCATCAGTATGATGCATAAGTCAACACTCAAGTTTTCACAAGTGAAATTCAAGAGCTCTTCTTCATGTTTCAAAGATGCCGCTGTCTGCCGTGCTCTTTCATGGGCAGAGCTTCTTGAGTGATGAGTTGGACGTCCAGTCTATTTGGACCGGCCAGGAGGTGATTGGATGGAGAAGTGCTATGGTAGTGCCAGGGCTCCAGGGAGCTGAAAGCTGATATTTCCTTGTGCTGCCCTTCAAATATATTGGAAGTATCCTGGGGGTAACACTGGCATCTCCCACTTATTACACCCCCGGGATAAGGAAGGACACCTGGGTGAGCATATACAAAGGCTTTTGTGCCAGCTGGGTGGCCCTTAATCATCTGTGCAGGGCACATTATCACATGATGTGTGCTCTGTAGGCCTCTATTGCGACATGAACACATAACCTGTTTGTTTACTTCCTTTTTTGACTGTTTGGCCAGTGTGGTAAGATGTGGATGATGGACCAGGGGGTGTGCAGATGACAAGAGAATAGACACAGACTTCCCTAATTGAAGCACTGCTGTGTTGTGTCCTCACAACGAGACTGCTATCTTGGGGAAATTGGCTGCTGAGCTGAAATTTGCCCTGAAACATGGCCTGCTGAGCCAAGCGAGGGGTCAAAAAGCAAGGTGAGGTCATTAAATGTTAACTTTGGTTACTGCCATAAATTCCTCGGAGAGTGGGCCCTGTGCTGCCAGTTGTATCATCGCTGTTCATCTCCCCTTAGCATTTATGAGTGCACAGCTCATCATCCCTCCTGCCTGTCATGAATGTCCATCGCTGAATGTTGGACTCGGCGAGTTTGACCTGCTTTGGCATCAGTTAATGAAAGAGGGATCAGTAAGGGCAGGGCACAGGCTGGACAGGAGAGACACCTGGAGGTCATTACCATCGGCCCTGTGGGTGCCACTGAGGGAAGTTTTTCTTGAACGTCCACCGTCCTGTCCAGACGCAAGCTATGTTAAGCACAATGCTACTTTTACACAGTGAAGTCATTTGCTTCTTATGTGGTAGCAAGCTAGGCTGAACACACAGGCAGCAGCTGGGGGACATTAAGAAGGAAACCTGAGGAGATGGACTTTTTCTTTTGGTCAAAACCCAGCCTACAGTTGCTCTGATGTCAAGATGTCCAATTTTAGCCCATATAGGAATCATACTCTGCCATCTTTCCCACCTCAGTTAAGTGAAATTGTGTTTTTTTTCCATTTACACTTGCCGGCTGAGGAAAGAACTGAGGCGCCAAGAAGAGATTGAGTGCAAAACACAGTGCATAATAGATTTATCAGCTCCATGACTTGCTCCCATCAGACAAAAGAACTCTTTCAGCAACTTAAATAAGTAGCTGTATCTACAAAAAGAGACAAAGCCCCTGGTGGAGTTTGTGAATAAAACTTTGGTGTGCAGGAGTTACTGTTGGGATATAATTTAAACAGTCATATGTACACTGTGTCTTCATAGTCACTGTTGGTTTTGGATTGTATCTTTGTTTTTTTGGGGTTTTTTTTTTTTTTTTTACATCTGCCATTTGCTTGACCCCTCAGTCCCAGCTCCAGATTTGGTATTGCACCGCACTGAGTTTGATATCAGTGTCTGTGAGAGTGGAACTTCTGTGTGGGAAGTTGTTTATCATACCAAGGCTGTTTAAAGCAATACCCATGGGGGTATAGCGTGTGGAGGATTATCATCACTTGGCCAACTGTAGACTGTTTGGGGGCACTTGCACCAGTACTGCTTATGATCGTTAGCAGGGAGCTGCTGCCAACTTTTATTTTCCTGCCATGGAAACCTTTTGAATGTTATAAGACAAAATGTGCTGAATGCCAAGAGTTGCATTAGTCTCAGGATATCTTGGGAGAGAAGTTCGACAAACTTAGATTATACAAATTAGAATATTCATGACACCAATGCTCTAAACAAATA
Organism: Caranx ignobilis; assembly: GCA_021432705.1. Lineage (NCBI taxonomy): Eukaryota > Metazoa > Chordata > Actinopteri > Carangiformes > Carangidae > Caranx > Caranx ignobilis. The sequence continues at coordinate 10,197,465 of MU269988.1, forward strand.
CACAAATAAAAAAAACAAGAAGTAACACTTGAATGGTTTATTTATTTATTTATTTAGATGGCCTGAGGTGCACATGCTCTGTATGGGCTACAGTAATTGCCTCCTTTGTAGATGCAGTCTTGCAAGATCAGTCCAAAAGAAGTAATCAAGGTAATTTCAAACAATAATTTTTCCTCAAGTTTGGTGATTAAAAGTGAAGTAATCAACACATTTGCTCACTTTAAGTTTTGGGTGATAACTGTCATGATCTTACCTTCACGAGCAAAGTTTCAGTTTTGATTGCATTTCACTGTGTGGTGTATTAATGTAATAATTCTACAGAATAATCATAATCATTCTGTAATTGCTGTTCATTTGCCTTGTTTTACCTCATGGATTTGCACTGACCTATGGTACAGTATAACATCTGATTGTTATACTTCCATATGTTAAACTGGGGTATTTGTTTTTCCCAGCTCAGACAAACCATGCAGAGGAGGGTAAGGGCGAGCAGAAGGCAACAGAGTGGGACTGTGGCAATCCACTGCATGCAAATATGACGTTATGAAATGTAGCTGAATGCATCCTTAGTGTTGTTATATGTTAGTCAGATGTGAAGATGTCATATTTCTGTGAGCAGTTCTGGTGGTATATGGTCAGTGTGTGATTTCATGAATATATAAAACTAAGCAGGAACTTGTGTTGTATATTATGACCCGATTAAGACTTAATGCAAATGTAAAATCTTTATTGGTTAAAGATTTGTACCCTCAGTCGTCAACCTTTGATATGCGTGGAAAGCACTGACATACGAAAGTCAGCAGATGCTCTCGCTAAAAGTTTTATACTTAGCACAGTGAGCATTCATTAACACATTCTGATCCCCCTAATTGGTAATGATGATACTTTGCTGTAGAAATTAAATATCACTGGAACTTCTGCTTGCATGAATACACGAAACACACCCAGCCTGCCCCCTTGTCCTTTAATGTGTTTTGAACTGAGAATATAGTTCAAATGAGTCTTTTTTCCCTCATTCATGTGAACAACTCACAAAGTAAAATATATATATACATATGCTCTAAACAAACGTATGTGTATATATATGTATATATATATATATATATATATATATATACTTAGACTTTTATCTGCTATGGCTGGGGGAAGAGAAATCCTGTTGCTGCTCCGGCAGTGAATAAGAGATAAAAGCAGTTCTGGCCAATAAATGTCAATAAAGCACAGCACAGTAAGTGTCCTGTTGTCCATAGCAGTGGCAGTGCTGAGAAATCATAATGACATCATTTGTCCTCTTCTTTTATTGCCATTATAAGCACAAAACAGTAGAAGATATTAGTATTACTTGTCACTGGTGACAATTTGATAAACTACTACATTAGACCGATGTCAGAGGAAGTTTGTACGGGGTCAGACTTAACACATTTCTAATTAGACGAGCGAAATTAATTGCGCTTAAAATCAAATGCGAAATTGCAGGAAGAAATTACATTCATGATAAGCAAGATTAATACATTCATTAAGAGGAGAAGCAAGTATTGCAATTATACAACTGCTTCTGATATATAGTTGTGATACAGCTTTATGCTAATTTGTAATTGAGTTGAAGGTTTGTTAATTATGACTTACAGCTAAAGCAAACCAAGTAACTGTGACATGGATTTTATGTCAGTATGTTGTGAATGTTTGCAGGATCTGTCTGTTAGGTCTCTTAGCTACAGCCTTGCTCTATATTATTTTGTGGTTGTATGTTTCACATGTACTGTACGTGCACAGCCTGTGTGTGCAGGTGTGATCCAGAATATTCTATGGTTGTCCTCAAAAACAACCAAGTATTGCACCCTGTCTCTTGCACTTCAGTTTGCTGCACACTGTGGATGTTGTCAGTCAGTGTCACGTAAAGGGCCGTGTCCATCAAGACTAATCTCACGATTATCACGTCAAGCCAACTAATTTATATCTCCTTCTGCAGAGCAAGCGGCGACTGAGCTCACCGGGCTTTTCCTCGAGAAGCCCCCAGAGAATGTGACCGCTGTTGCAGGTTGGAAAAGTCAATGGATGGATGTAGACTTGTCAAGATGGACTGGAAATATTATGGCAGTCCACAACATGTAACCTTATTAAGTCATATGAGTTCATTGTTGTTTGTCAATTGCAGGAACGGATGTCACTTTCATTGCCAAGGTTGACTCATCCACCCTGACAAGAAAACCCACCATGAAGTGGCTGAAGGGCAAGTGGCTGGACCTTGGCAGCAAGGCTGGGAAACATATGCAGTTCAAAGAAACATATGACAGAAACACTAAGGTGCGTGTCTGATTTGATCCGATTCTTTCAGAAATAATTATGCAACTAAGAAGTAACGCAGTAATGTTTTCCCTTACAGGTCTATACTTATGAAATGAAGATCATCAAGGTTGTCCCGGGAGACGCTGGCGGCTACAGGTGCGAGGTGACAGCAAAAGACAAGTGTGACAGCTCCACCTTTGAGATCTCTGTTGAGGGTGAGTGAAAGCGGACTCTGGCCCCACGGAGGCTCACACACATTCCACACATGCTGATGTTTTGACCTGATCCAGCCCTAATTTGCGCTGTCTGCGACTTCTCTTGTTACAGCTGCACATCAGGAGGAGCATACGGATATTTTGTCTGCCTTCAAGAGAGCGTAAGTGCATTGGGATTTGTGTTTCAGCCTGTCTCGGTCTGTGTGCGCATGTGTGAATACACAAGAGGGGAAATGCATACATAGGCTATTTATAGTAACGTGTGTGTGTGTGTGTGTGTGTGTGTGTGTGTGTGTGTGTGAAATGTGCTATATAAGAGCAGAGTAAATTAATATAGGGCTATTTTTAAGAAGATGACCTTGCCTGACCTTGGTTACAGTGCATGTGTTTCTGTTTCCACACATACAGGGATGCTGGGGAGGATGAGGGAGATCTGGATTTCAGTGCCCTTCTTAAAGCCACTAAGAGGTGAGAAGCTACATGATATTTGGTTTAATTATCAAGCACATAGTGTGATTGCAACTGTATCCAAAATTGCTTCTGCAGCTCTATTTGCAAACAAACCAGTTTCCAATGACTGACAGGAAGAAGAAACCCGAAAAAGTGGAACCAGACATAGATGTGTGGGAATTGCTTAAGAATGCCGATCCAAGCCAGTATGAGAAAATCGCCTTTGAATATGGCATCACTGACCTGAGGGGCATGCTGAAACGTCTGAAAAAGATGAAAACAGTGGAGACCAAGCATACCGAGGGTGAGTCGAGTCAGGCGAAGGTTAGAGGGAGGGGAAGAGCATTTGAAATATGGAGGAAATGAACTGCGAAGTGAGATTTTACCTTGGGGAGGAGAGGCAGAGGAGGCAAAAGGCCTCACAAAACTGGACAGAGTAAATTAGAGGAAGGTTTTCATGAGCCATTCGTTGCTAATTCCTAATTCTCTCCTTTTTGTCTGCTACACCAGCTTTCCTGAAGAAGCTTGAATCTTGCTACTCTGTGGAAAAGGGCAAGAAGATCGTGTTGAGATGTGAGGTGGTCGATCCCAGCGTCCAGGTGAAATGGTTGAAGAATGGCCAGGAGATCAAACCCTCAGCCAAGTACATGTCTAAAAGCACAACCCCCCCCCCCACACACACACATTTAGCCCCATGTGGGACATTTTCTCAATTAGCCAGCAGTGTGAGGTTGTATCATATTAGTCATCTCAGTTGGACTTTATGGGCAATGCTTTAAAATATCGAGTTAAAATTATCTCTGCCACAAAGCCATACACTGAAACGACACTGCCATCAACACGTTTTATTTTTAGGTGCGGTCACAAGAAGCCTCACAGTGGCTTAAGCAATTTGCACTGGGCCGACATCATAGGCCCCATCTAGACTAATGCTGTAACAGCCCCAGGACAAAGACCATTCCAATTCTACATTAACGGGTCTTAATGTAAAGAAGAGTCATAGATTAGACAAAAATGTTTACAAAATATTTAATTGTTAGTTTTAAATTTTATGTCAGAGATTATTTTTGAAAGGCATTTGTTACTGAAATTTGTCTTGATAAAGCGACTGTGTTTCACCCAGAGACTGTGTGGTTTCAATCTGTCACTTTTCAAGGTATGTCATGGAGGCAAGCGGCAATGCCAGAACACTTACCATCAATAAGACGACCCTGGCTGATGATGCTGCGTACGAGTGCGTGGTTGGCGAGGACAAGTGTTTCACAGAGGTGTTCGTCAAAGGTCCTCCATCTCTTTACAGTTGACACTTTATCAGCAGGATTATGGCAACATGTAGCACTGACTGTGGATTTGCATTCATCTTCTGCTGGATTCATGAATCTTACTGTCTCCATCCAGAGCCCCCCGTGACCATCACCAAGCTGATGGATGACTATCACGTGGTCGTGGGAGAGAGAGTGGAGTTTGAGATCGAGGTGTCGGAGGAGGGTGCCCACGTCATGTGGTCAGTAAACATCCTAGTACTTTAGCATAATAGGATCAACCCAGCTTGACTCATCTTCAGGATGTTGCTCTAATCCCTGCCAGAACACAATTAAACTATTTCCTGTTCTCCAAAAAGGAGAAGGCTTGATGTATGTAGTTTCCGAGCAGCTACATATCAGATCATATTAGATAAGAATGCGATCTGGAGCTGTCAGTTGATATTAATATTCAATAACAATTAATCACACAAGGGACCACAGTTAATCATGATTACCTGAAAATTAATATTGATTTTTTTCTGTTCCAAATGCAAGTCAAAGGGATATTTTTCATTTTAAAAAATGCTCAAATAATAAAACGATATCACCATCCGTCTGGTGTTAGCTGAGACAGTGTATCTTGTGAGTGAGCTGATTGATTCCAGGCAACTTAATTGCATGTTAGAAAAAAATAAAATAGATAAAAATAAAAACAACTGTGGTATTGTGATGGTAAACGAAATTTGCATTCACAGGTTTTTATCACATTAACTTCGACAGCCCTGCAATACATGCTTGGGGCCCTTGGTTTGTTATCTGATGTGCTGATCTACTGTGTGCATCACATTTTTGAATTCTCTAATACACCATCGCTTGACTCCTAAGGCATCATCTACATACATAATTGCATGCACTGATCTGCTCTGACAAACCGACCACTGTTATAAGAGCCATAACTGATTTGTGCCTTGATGCTATACATCAGCTGCAGCAGACAGACTTATGTTCCTTGTAAATCGAATCAAACTTTAAATGTATTATCTCCTAAGGAGATCTGGAACATGTTAAATTGAATCTGAAGACTTGCCCTGAATGCCGAGCAGCTTGAAAAGTCTGAATTTGAAGAGTTATTTCTTCATTTCTGTGTAGTTGTCAATATTTTTAATTGCTGAGAACAAAAAAAATAGTGTCAGTTAACCAATGAAAGCAGCAATCAATCCAAAGACAAATATAGGATGAATATGCTTGAAAGTGATGATGTAAGACCTCACAGTCTGTGTAGGATTTTCTTTCATGGACACGTAGTATCCTTCCCTTGGTACAGAATTTATTTTTATCATCTCTCATTGATGAATGCAAAACCCATTCATATTTCCCAGAGCAATTTTTAGCAGCAAGTGAGTGGTTGAAATGTGAATGTGGCTGGTAAAATTCACATCAGACACAGGTTTACTGTTCTGATTTGGTATGAAATATTTAGCAGCGACATCTTTCAAAGAGAGACACTCATTTTATATTCATTCCCAGGTTCTTTGAGGATGTGGAGCTTCACAGGGACAAAGATACCAAGTATCGCTTCAAGAAGGATGGAAAGAAGCACACACTCATCATCCAGGAGGCTACGCTGGATGACATCGGAATGTACCATGCCTGGACAAACGGAGGGCACACCAAGGGAGAGCTGGAGGTGGAAGGTACCACTGGAAAAATACATTAATCTCATTCAGTTTTTACTTCCTTTTTGGCTGATTGTGCAGCTTTCCTGAATTCAAATGATAATTATAATAAAGATCACAATGAGTTTATTTTGTATACATTTGGAAACTACTAATGAAATTGTGAAGGTTGTGTTTTAGATTAACTATATTTAGTCAGGCTTTTCTGACATCCAAGTGTGTGCTGCTCAGTGAGGATGCAGCTGAATTAACTGCTGGCCCAAGGGCTTAACGCCTCTTTTTGTAAACAAACTAACAACTCATGGCAGTGGGTGGCAGGATGTTACCATGAAGGACCTTATCCCCCCCCTCTCCCTACCGCCCCCCCAAGTACATTCACTCACTCCGTGTCCTGTCTGAATGCTTCTCATGTGGTTTCCAATGTCTCATTCAGAGAAGGAACTGGAAGTGCTGCAGGACATTGCTGATCTCACGGTGAAGGCAGCGGAACAGGCCATGTTCAAGTGCGAGGTGTCTGATGACAAGGTCACAGGAAAGTGGTTCAAAGATGGAGTGGAGGTTTTGCCAAGCGACCGCATCAAAATGAGTCACATTGGAAGGTATGAAGATGATGGCAGACACACGCAGATGACAGAACAAATATTAGGGCACTTTATATCATGAGGCACATGTTTCCCCTCGTCGCCTCATCTCTGTTGTTTCAGGTTTCACCGACTGACTATTGATGATGTGAAGCCAGAGGATGCTGGAGACTACACATTTATTCCCGACGGATACGCTCTGTCACTTTCTGCCAAACTCAACTTCCTGGGTGAGAAAGACAGAATTATTACAAAGGAGTTACTGTGGACGCATTAATCATCAGCCTGAATAATGTTGTCAACCTCTTTTCTTTTCTCCAAAACAGAAATTAAGATCGACTATGTGCCCAGACAAGGTCAGTGGCCTTAAATTACTTAAGTTTACAAATAATTTAAAGCTATTTCATCTTGTGTAAGAAACCCACTTCCACATATTCTTCTCTGTATCAATCTTTGTATGTTTTACATAAACCAGATCCTCCAAAGATCCACTTGGACACCACTGGAAACATGGTCTCCCAGAACACTATCATTGTGGTGGCCGGCAACAAGCTCCGACTGGATGTGGAGATCACAGGAGAACCAGCGCCCACTGTGGTCTGGTCAAAGGGAGATAAAGTGGGTCATCATGCAATATTGGTTTCCATAACTTGTCATAGACATTCACAAACACAATGAGTCTGAGGTCAGCCAAAATGAATGTGGAAGAGGGAAACCATGTCAAAAAAATGTCAACAGAAATGTCAGCTTTGTCATTTATTTACAACTGCAGGATGTCCAGTCAACATATCACTGCAGTATGTTTGCCCTCGTCTCCCTGTCCCCTCTCCCAGTCACCATCTCTGGGTCCCAGTTAAATGTTACCTCACATGAAAAAACAAAAACAATGTTCAGTTGAGATTTGATCACCCATTGGGATTTACTGTGCCCACAGGCAGAGAGGTACATGAAAATACACTGCTCCGGATGTTTTCGGTCCAAGAAGCAAAGTGCTTTTTTGATTGGGAGCAAGATATGACTGTTCCCCAGTGAGCCTGCTTCTTATTGTACTCCAGTATTACACCTATGTGTCACTTTAGCAGCCATGTGCTGCCAAAGACACCATCATCACCTCAGTTGGCCCTTAAGTATCCCTCTGGTGGCCCAGTCGCCCCTGTAGCTGGCCTCAATGTTAACAGCCACTCTGGAATAACAGAATAATGTAACCCTAATTCTCCTGTTTCCCATAAAGCTATTCTTATGTCAGTTCACATTACAAAGCCACTGCAATTTCCTGTTTATTAGCAAATCACAGAGTCTGAAGGGCGCGTGAGGGTGGAGTCCAGGAAAGACCTCAGCTGCTTCGTCATAGAGGGTGCAGAGAGGGAGGATGAGGGCAACTACACCATTTGTGTGACCAACCCTGCTGGAGAGGACAAGGCTGTGCTCTTTGTGAAGATTGTGGGTAAGTACAGTTAACATCGAAGTAACTGATGTGCTGCGATGGGGTTTATATATCCTGATGTATCTTGAATCTCATTTTGATTATTATTATCATTATTTTAGATGTGCCTGACCCCCCTGAGCATGTCAAATGCACTGGCGTTGGAGAGGACACCGCCACCATCACTTGGGAGGCTCCTAAATTTGATGGTGGTGCAAAAATTAAAGGTAAAGAATTCATTGTTCTCTCTCACCACATGTTCAGGAAGTAAGATATTTGTCTTGAATTCATGTTCTAGCCATTTTTATGCTCACTTTGTTTTTACATCATCAGGTTATCTCATGGAGAGGAAGAAGAAAGGTTCTTCCAGATGGACAAAGCTCAACTTTGATGTATACGAGTCGACTACGTATGAGGCCAAGAGGATGATTGAGGGCGTCCTCTATGAGATGAGGGTTTTCGCTGTCAACAGCATTGGAATGTCTCAGCCCAGTCTCAGCTCCAAACCCTTCATGCCTATCGGTATGTCTCACAGCCATCTTTGCTTGCTCTTTCTCTGCCTCTTCCTTGTCTCTGCCTTTGTGCATCAGCCATTCTCTGTCAGCGGGTCTCTTGAGTCTCTCTCTCTGTCACCCTCAGCCCCAACTAGCGAGCCAACGCGCCTGACAGTGCATGACGTGACAGACAGCACATGCAGCCTGAAGTGGCTCGCCCCAGAGAAAATTGGAGCTGGAGGCCTGGATGGCTACGTTATTGAATACTGCAAGGAAGGAGGTGATAAAAATGCAAATTATGCTTATTGTATAATAATATAAACATTCATGGACAATTTAAACCCATTTAAAACCACTTTACACACACAGAACAACAATATATAATGGCAGAACAAAAACGCAACATGCACTAAGACTCAAGCCCCACTGTGATTTACTGTTTCACTGTAGACACTGAGTGGGTGGTTGCAAACAAGGACCTTTGTGAGAGACAGGGATACGTGGTGCGTGGCCTCCCCGTGGGAGAAAAGATCAACTTCAGGGTGGTGGCAGTAAACATCGCTGGACGCAGTCCTCCCGCTACGCTGGCCCAGCCCGTCACCATCCGTGAGATCGTTGGTGAGTAGGTCGATTTATTTGATTAAAGTGCTCGATGAGGGCTATAATACAGAACCACACTGTGCTTTAATGAGATGTCTCTGGTTTAATGGGGCGTCTGTTTCCGCTTTAGAACATCCAAAGATCCGCCTCCCTCGTGACCTCAGAACAAAGTACATCAGGAGAGTGGGAGAGAAGGTCAACCTAACCATCCCCTTCCAGGTGAGAGACAAACAGCAAAAATAAGGACAAGAAGAAGGAAAATGCCTAGAACCAGAGTTGGCCATAACCTATCTATCAATAGGCTAACATTTTTTGTGCCACTGGCCATTATGAAAGAATAAGTGTCACATCTTGAGGGGAATCAACTGTTTTCTCATGCATTTGTCTCACAGGGTAAGCCACGCCCTGTCGCGACCTGGTACAAAGACGGCAAACCCCTGGATCCCAAGATGGTCAACGTCCGTAACTCAAACGTGGACTCCATCCTCTTCATCCGCTCAGCAGAGAGAGAGCACTCAGGAACATATGAGCTGGTTCTCCAGATTGAGAACCTGGAGGACAGAGCCACCATCAACATCAGGATTGTTGGTATGGGCTGTCGTGATGAATCTTGTCGGCTTTTTTCATATAGGGGTGAAAAATTAGAAATTCACCCAGACTATACTAAAATATGACACTGATGTTTAATCCACACAGATAAGCCCGGACCTCCTGTTAATGTAAAGGTGACAGATGTCTGGGGCTTCAACGCTGCGCTGGAGTGGGAACCCCCGAAAGATGATGGCAACTGTGACATTTCAGGATACACTATCCAGAAGGCGGACATGAAGACCAAGGTGAGGAAACTTGGCTTCGAATAAAACAAACAAAATAGCTTTTATTGCCAAGTAGTTATTACATCAACAAAGAATGTGACATGGTGGAGGGGTAGTTAAATAAGTAAAAGTACTAAAAATAAGATGTTAACTTTAAATAAAGATGAAATAGAGAAGAAACTATAAAACTATGTACACAATTTGTAGAGTGAACTAGGTTTAGGGTTATGTGGTGTTTATGGTTTTAACATAATCATTTCACTCTTTCCTTTCTCTGCTCAGGAATGGTTCACCGTTTATGAACACAACAGACGGACAAACTGCACAGTTTCAGATCTGATCATGGGCAATGAATACCAGTTCCGTGTCTACAGTGAAAACATCTGTGGCATGAGTGAGGACCCACGCTTGAGCAAGAACACAGCCGTCATTGCTAAGACAGGTGTGTGACACTGTGTGCACATGTCTACATACACTACTGTATATATATGTGTGTGTGTGTGTGTGTGTGTGTTGTGAGAGAGAGAGTGTGTGAGAGCCACCTTTCTCCTCTGATTTATCAGGGCTGACTACGTTTACTCCTCTCAACAGGCCTGGAAATGAAAGCAAACCCCTACAAGGAGAAGGACATGAACTGTATCCCCAAGTTTACTCAGCCCCTGGTTGACAGATCTGTAGTGGCCGGGTACAGCACTGCCATCAGTTGCTCTGTCAAAGGCTTCCCCAAGGTAAATGTGCTTGTTAAAATAGCCTGTGGTGCCTGATTCACAGGAGGAGGCTAACAGTGCCACTTGTTATAAGCAAATCAAGATGTGATGTCTGCTGTTAGATGCACAGGGCTCCTTACTGTAGTCCTGCTCATCAAGAGGCCTGACACAAAGCAAAAAAAGAATAATAAAATCCACTTCATAATATCTAAGACATTGTACTGGACCTACTTTTTTCTAATTTGCCTTTTCTGTATCTGTAGCCTAAGATTACCTGGATGAAGAACAAAATGATCATCGGTGACGATCCCAAGTACTTGATGCAAAACAACCAAGGAGTGCTGACCCTCAACATTCGTAAGCCAAGCACCTTCGACGGAGGCAAATACTCCTGCATGGCCGTCAATGAGCTGGGCAAGGATGAGGTGGAGTGCAAGCTGGATGTCCGAGGTGAGGACAGGTGCACAGACAGGGCTGCAAAGGGTGGGAGGGATGAAGGAGGAAGAGGACTTTCTGCAATTTGAACACTCTCAGTTCCCTGTCTATATGCTTGTTATTGATTTAAAAAAAGAAGAAAGAAAGTTTTATGATGAAAAACACACCTTTATTCTTGGCAAAAATATATTTAAACACGCAAAGTATTTAAACAAAAACCTAACACTCAGCTTCTGTCTCTTTATTCCAGTCGCCACCGATCCGGACAAGAAGTGAGAAACCGAACAGCAACAAATGTGAAACAATATGAACCAAACAGTGAGTGAACAGTGAATGTTACTATGTAGTTGAGTTCACACTGTCAAGAGTGAGTCAAATAAAATCAAGTGCTGCCAGCTGTAGAGAACAGTTTGTCGCCTCTACATTTTATTTCTCTGTTAAATTCTTTCCACATCCATACTTCATGGTAGCTGGAGGAAAAGAGCTCACAAACCTCCCACACACTCACACAGTCAGGATCTGAATTATCAAAATGCATGGCACATTATTATTAGAGCTGTGTCCACAGCTGAGAAGCACCTTTTAGTATTTTTGGCACCAGTCCTTCTGCATCACACCTCCCTGGAGTAACGCCCTCTCCTCCTGTGGATCACCAATCCTATGCTGAACAACAGCGCCACTGCCAGGAGACCCACAGCCACTGCAAGAGCTGTTATAACACCTGTGGGAGATGACAAACCCTGTTTAGGTACATGTGAATATGGAACTTTTGGAAGATTTCCCAAAAAGCCATGATATTTTTAAATCAGACAGCCTGTGTTGAAAATCCCCCACACCGCTCCCCGAAGTGAAAACTGGAATAAAACATATTACAGTGAGGCGCTGGCAGTAGCATGTGTTCAAACAGTAGCACTGAGACTGAGAGTATAGAAAAAAACACCTTCACCTGTTCCCGACCATTTTGTCCTGAACCCACACTCAGCCTCCCAGTCCTCCGCCACCACGTCCCGCACCAGCTCTTTGAATATGGACAAAGGGCAGGGGTTTAGCCCGTTGCATCCTGGCACAGGGTTGGGATAGGGCTCATGCCAGGAGTCATTGCGGTAATACAGCTCCACAGAATAGGACCTAGGGAATTATTAGGACGAATACAATGAGATGACACACAATTACGGTAAGTGTTATGTAAATTTGGTTTGTATCATGTGCTAATTTGGCTGTTGCGGCCCTGGATCTCTGCCAGCTTTTCATCGAAATTGAAAAGGAAAAAAAAAATGCTTTAGTGCGGCTAAATGGCGGAATGCAGTTCTTCAACATGTGGTGGGGATTTTGCTAACTGACCTAGATTGTGCACTTGAATATGCAGGGGAGAGAAGCAAGGAGAAGGAAGTCATTACCCATCATACTCCTGGTAGAACTCAAAGAGCTGACAAGCAGCGTAAGGAGGGAGGAGGCCGTTGTACACGTCCAGAGCCGCCTGGAGGGTGATGAGTGTGGAGTCATGCTGGAATGAGAAACAAACATCACAGCAGTAAAGAGATGAGCAGATACACTATGCAAGACAGATTAGAAATGTGTTTCCTCTATGTGGCCAAACACTTTCACTTACAGCTGAGTACATAATGAATTTAAGAGAGCTGCCTTGCTCCACAGCCTTGGAGAAATTCTTCAGGATGGCGTTCAGCAGGACCCCTGGTAAATTAACACAGTGTCAACAGTGCAAATGTAATTTCCCCAGATATCAGCACAATCCTTTTGACCTTGTTGAGCATCTTGTCTTAGCACATAATCATCTATGTCATTAGCTCATATGTGCTAATGTGTTTTTTGAGGAACCTGACCCCACACTTTACACTGTCTGAGGCGTCAACAAAGCCTCAGCCAGCAGTCACAACATCAGATTTATGGAGAAATATATTTTTTTTTGCTCTAATCACATTATTTTTGTCACAACACCGCCTCTGAATAAATTGCCTCTAGTCTAAATGCCCACCTCCCGAGAGCCGGGCCTTCTCTTTTCGCTTGTGGCTGAGGATGCTGTACATGACCTCAAAGGATGCGATCCTCTTCAGGGTGTCCAGGACATCCTGGGTGGCCCAGCGTGGGAGAGTCAAGTTATGGATCCTCTGCGCAAAAGACAATAACATTCATTACACCGCATCACGCTAATAATCACATTACACAACATATGAATCACAACAGCCGGTTTAAATGGCTGTATTTCATCGTTTCTATTATCCCAGCTATTTTTAGCAGCGGCCTGAAGATAACAGATGCTCATTTTGCAAGTGTGAATGAGCGTATTCAACCTGGCCTAGAATCCACCCATCCCATAATGCTTTAATTATCATTTCAATATGTTGTCCTATTCATGTCTTACTGTATGTATAAAAATTATTTCCCCACACGCCCACCGCCTCCCCATCCCTTTGCAGATGTGGTGGAGGAAGCTTTTCTCCCTCTTTCTCTGTGGCTCTCTCTGCTCTGCAGCTGCTATTAGGATCAGAGATTCAAGCATAATGTAAAGTACAGGATACAGTGGCGTTATTGTGTTTTAATGCATACGTGCTTGCTGTGAGATATTAAGTGTAGGCTACCTGACAGTTAAGAGTGTCGTAGACCCTCCATATTTTTTTGCCAACCAGTTTGGACACAGGGTAGCCGGTGTGGTTCGAGAGTCCCTCCACAAAGTACTGCACAGTGGAGACAAGGAGGAGAACAAAGGATGAAGCTCCAGGGAAAAGAACACTTTAATTTACATTTTTATTTATATATATTTTGGGGGGGGGGTGGTTTTTGCAGGTGCACTAACAAAGTACATGTTTTTTGAAGTAGCTGCTTAATTTAACAAATGACTGTAGCTGTAGAGATGTAGTGACTTTAACCTTCTATCAGACAACACAATAAAAAAAAAAAAAAAAAAAAGGAAGGTGGCACCATTTTGGATCTTGCATATAACTTGAAGGTACTGTGCCTCCAGCAGAGGGTGTTAAAATTCATTCCAAATTCAGTCCTGATCTCCAACACCACCTTAATAGGCAGCACATGGGACTCGGTTTAATTAAAACCTTTTCATTGTAATTTTTGATCTAATTCAATCCAACCGTTAATTAGAGTCTCAGAGAATGTGAGAGAAATTGCACTGTGCAGCTTTATGGAGTCACCGTCCCTGAGAAAAATCACTGAGAGGGCACGATGTCTACAGCATAAGTAACACGTCCACTGGAGGTGCTGATAACATTGGCACCAGGAACTGTGAAGTGTATGTTTCACTGTATCCTCAGATATGTGCATTTCAGGGCGTCTGCTGATCTACCAATGGAGGATGAAGAGGCAGAAAAGATGCTGCTGAGGTGAGGAAGAGTATTATTCACTGCAACTTTTGGATTATATAATTGTGATGATATAAAACAGAGTTACAGCAGGTTTTCAGTGGTGAACAGCCCCATGACTCATGGGAAAGTGATGTTAAACGCAAACTGTTCTGTGAGCAGAACACGCACGTCATTGAACAGATGCTGAGGATGAGCTTCTGTATGAGTGAGTGTATGTGCTTTGTTGTTTTACCTGGTGAGTCCTCAGGAACCTCTGGTAAGGCTGACTCTCAAAAGTCTCCGTCATCAGCGCTCTGAACCTTGGACAGTCTTTGCCTGGAGACTTCAACAGCTTGAGAAATCAGAAACAACATGCAGCGCAACATCAGTGGAAATGATGCACATTTACTGCAGGTACTGCAATTCCTCTGGGCACAATTCTGTGTTCATTTCACACTTTAAAAGCTGCGAAGAGAGACTCAAATTAACTTGTACAAGTTTCTATTCAGCTGTGTATGGCTGCTGTGTGAAAGGAAATATTTATATGGCTTAGCAGCCCACCTTATCCTGAGCCCTGGGGATGGTGTGCACTGGAATAGGCCGCCACAGTAACTGGGGCATGATGGGAGGCGGGCGTCTGGATGGGGGAAACATCCCAGCAAGGCAGGCCTGGGCACTCATCAGAGTGCGGTCGTAGTCAGTGCTCCGAACATATAACTGTTAGAAACATGGAGGGAATGTGGTGTTTAAATGCAGATAGCACACTATCACTGACTCCACTGGGGGGGACACTGGATTGCATTTGTGGATTGCAAAGTGGATATGAATAGAAGTTAGTTTCTATTTTTATTCGGCAAAGATGCAAAATGGATGCAGCCAACCAGTCTGAAGCATATCATCAGTTCTGTTTATCCCAAGTTACTGAGGTATTCCCTTAACATGAGGAGGAGGGAAGTCAGAAAAGATCCAAATGGATGAGGGAGGGAGGGGGGAAAGATCCATCTTGCTGTGATCTTTTCTGACATCAGCCTTCGCTCGTCTATATCTCTCTGTCACCCTGTGTCAGGTTTTTGCACACAGTAAATCACGCTGATAAGGTTGGATGTTCCTGTGATGCCGAGATGCTTATTTTTTTTCTCCCCCCCTCCTTTTGTCAAATTAAAACAGACATGGCAGCGCAGGGAAAAGCACGCTGCAAGTTGACTGAGACTTGGGCGACAAATCGCCAATGACAGACACTGAGAAGTTATTTTTGTGGTAATTGCGAGTTATTTAAGAGAGGGGAGAAAAGGACTGGATGTGAGGTTGGGAAGGGGGGGGGCGCATGGGGAAAAAAGAGCAAGAGAAAAAAGGAAGAGAGTGATTGTGAAGGAAAATAACAGGCAGGAAAAGGATGAAAAAAAGCGGAAATGCTGTCTTGGTTATGACAGTATGCTGAGCATGCAGCCCAGGGGCATACTGTACCAACATGCTGCCATCTGCACTGTACATGGAACAAGATTACCCAACATGTTACAGCAAATTACAAGGCCACGCCAGTGATATCACCATTATGAGTCATGCTCATTAACTTAGTGTGTTTACAGCAGTTACAGACTGTTACTGGCCACACATGAACTTGATTTCACATGTTGTGCTGGGGGCACACATGACAACAGGATTAGGTGACACAGAAGCACACGGGCAGACTCACAAGGGAGTTCAGCTAATATGTGAGGGAAAACAAATCATCACGGCCATGAAGTTCACTTTACCTCTTTGTTGTCGTAGTCTTCATTGAGAAAATTTCCATAGCGTCTCTTTAGAAACCTGCCCAGCTCAAACTGTTGTCTCATGCCCAGCTGGAAGGAAAATGATCACTCTTATTCTCATTCATCTGTTTTATTTTATAAAATCTGATTTAAGATTTGGCAGTTTTAAGGTCACATTCAACTTATTTACAAATAACAAATTTCATCCCATCTGCAGAGCTGCATTATAAGTCTGGTCACTGTAAGATGGTTAATTACCTGACAGCTGAACATTATCAAACTCAAAGATTTTCTTCCTTTAAGATTTAATAAAAACGTATTTTATAACATGGAATATAGTGCGGCTTATGACCACACAAAAGAGCTCAACATAAAAGGACCTCATGTCTTGACTGTACAGTCTATAAAAATCTATAAAGTTTTATCTTTATTTAACATTTCTCATGGATTAGTGTGTCACCACAGTTTATGTTGGGACGGGCCTCACTTTTGCAGCTCCAATGAGCCTCAACAGGATATATGGGTATATAGGAAAATGAATAATAATATATACATATATATATAGAGAGAGAGTATTTGGTTAATTTGTTAAATGTTGCTTGTCAAAAATGATAATCACACACAGAGAATAAAACCCAGTACCTCAGTCAACTGTCCAAAGCCCTGAGCCCACACTTCCTCCCCATGAGGATCCCTGGGATATGACTCAATGGGCGATCGATCCCCATGTCGGAACACCTTGGAAGTCATAACAGATTATGTCACTTGGATGCAGATGCTAAGACTTCCGTGCTGTCCAAGCCATTACACGGTGTACTTAAGGGAAAAAATACACCCCAGGAGTCAGAAATAGAAACCTAGCATCTCGGACAGTTCACAGAAGAGTCATTTTGATGATGTCACAAAGAATCAAATGCTGGAGTGGCTCTGTTGGCGGGATTAACCCGAGGCATCACTTTCTGAGCAGTGACGTGAAACGCAGGTTGATTAAACCCATTCACTCTTTTTAGCACCACAGCGCTAACAGGAGCGAAACTGTCAGTGAAAAAAGCAGCCTCAGTGTCCAGTCAAGATAGTCAAGGTTTGCTCCTGGAGATAATCATTATGTTGATGACAAACACTTGTTCCTAGATTTAACACTGAACTGAACTTGACCTGCACACTTAATATGGGATTAAGCAGAAGAATCCCTACATAATTTAACAGCTAACTAGCATTGAATATTAAGTTATATCTTATTAAAATTAAATCAAATTAAATTATTTGTACTGAAGTATTAAACATGCTTCTGGGAAGTTCTAATGTACAGTTCATTCTTGGTTATTATACATTCATTGATGTGCAGCGGCCTAATGTTAAAGAAGGTCAAGTTTGAATTCATTTGAAGCACAGTCTTCAGCATGATATGCAGGGAAGTAAGATTATGAAAGGGCAAATTAACACAGATAAAAACAAACACAATCATTAGATGAGACAATTCAAGTTCCACAAATATGTCAAGAAGAGATCTCAACCTTGAATGTATGTAAATTTCTAAATGTCAGGCTGCAAACTGCTAACGTGACATAACAGACATTTTATCCTCCAGTGCAAATCAGGAGTAGTAAAGTGACAAACACACATGAGGTAAAAATAATGTGCCTAAATGAAAAGAGGAAAAATAACTTTTGTCACATTATATGAGACACATTTGTGATTTTCGCTTAAATCCTTCAGTCATCTTTCCCATTCTATCGTTGAACAACAGTGTGAAAGAAAAATATGCAAAGAGGTTTATGAACAAAGCTGTGGTGGCTGAGATATGCGTGACGCTGTTGGAGTTTCGACTCAAAGTAATCCTTTGTCACATAAATGTGTAAATATTATAATACTCGGCGAGCAGAAAAATGCAGTGTAATCAGCAGCAACAGAGTAGTAGCACTCTCATGTGATCAGAAGTATCCTCCAGATTACATTAAAATTCTACCCAGCAACAAATAGAGCTTGTCAGTGATATTATGTAAACATCCTGCATGTGATTACACACTGCTCCAACAATACAATTCAAATGGCAGCGATCATTATCAGTTGAACACAAAAGAAGAGAGGGGGAGAGAAAGAAATGCGGGGTAAACTTACAGCGACGACAAACTTCAGCACCCGACATTCAGTCAAGCAGCAGCAACAGAGAAGGAATAAACAGCTCAGACCTTCCAGGAACTTCCGCATCTTTTTGACTTGTCAATCTCTACCTCAGCAGCTCCTCTGCTGATGTGAAAGAAACTATGTCAAGAAATTTGAATTCGCAAAAGCCATCAAAATCAGAGTTTATTCTGTTCCATTCAAGCAAAGCTGATGCAAAACTTGTCTCTAATATGAATTATATAACATAAAATAAGTATGTTTGATTATGATTTTTTTAAACACTCCATTGCCCTGAATTTACATCATCTTGATTCAAACATTTATTGCATGGATTCATTTGTCATCTGCAGCCGAGCACATGCACAACAAAACCTGACTGTAGAAACCAACACGTGCACTTACCTCAGCATACTTGTTCACACACTGTGCTGCTCTAGTCACAGGATTCACACAGGAGCGGGCTGCTGTGCATCCCAAATCTTCACTCATACCCAGATTGACATTAAGTGCATGTTCCAGTAAAGGAGCCGGTGCTTTTATAGCCCTCCTACCTGACCTCCTCTCGCTCTCTCTCTCCCTGGGGATTTCTGGTCCCAATCTACTCTATCGTCAACTAGAGTCCAAATCACTGTCTGTGCCAATCCCACCCACCCCCCCCTGCTGTGCAGCGACATGACAGCCCACCCTCGCTGATATGTTTGAGTCAGCTTTTAAACTTAAGGACACATGTTTGGCCCCTTGTAATGTAGATAAATCCACTTTAAAGCCATAGTCATTCATCCATAAGGACTTTCTGGCTTTAGAGGTACAATATGACAAAGACACACCCACCTGGCCTCTCAAATTGCAACTCCTACATGCATAAACACACTCATGACACACTTACACACTGGCCAAGGGCAACAAACACTCATTATAACTTGCTATGTCATCTGCTGTGGGTTTAGCCCGAAAATTACAGGGCCTGGAGTGTTTTCCCTGACTTGGCACACATGTAAGTATCTGTTAGTATCAAAGCAGCTTTCTGGGATACAGTGGGATTAGTGAGTGTGAAGGTTTAGAGCTATACAGAGCTGACATCATGTTTGATAAGTGTAAGATAAGATCTCTTGTACGAAGTAATACACAGTTCAGTATTCACAGAGGGGGCTCGTCAGTGCGACACGTGGACTACATTATACACATGAAATGGAAAACTTCATAGACGTTCATCTGCAACAAAGCAGCTGACACCACTGGCAGCTCGTAGCCACGCTGAACCAGTGGTGGATGCGCTCACTCCAACTTGAGGTGGAATCACGGTAACACAGTGTTGAGGCAGTGCATTACAGATGAAGCGATGATCCGAAAATTACATAAAGGGTAACTCAGGTGATTTTTCTTGCTGTCAACAAATCCCATGTTTTGCTTGCACAGCCGAAATTGGACACAGCTGGTTCCTCTGTGCCTCCGCTGTCGCCCAAAAACTATTAAAAACACATAAGCCACACTTGCACTGCCTGACATGCTCTTTTATAGCAATGAACATGAGCACTGCAGTTTATTCCATATTCATCATCTAACTGTCGCAAGTACTCACTGCTCCCGAACAAATATATTATTGTCTCTGTCTGAAACAATAGTTTATTTAGCTTTTTTATTAGTGATTTTCTCTTTTTTTAAAGACTGACTGAGGCCTAGCACACCACATGTGCAGGGAAGGCTACAAAGTATTAGGAAATCATAAGTATAAGAGGTACTAATTATGCAAACTATAATGCACATTTAATCGCATCTCCATTCATGTGCAGCGTAAGTGTGATAGGAAGGTGGAGGTGATGAACAGTGAAGGAAAAAGTATGTAAATGGTCTTGTACTGTGAAGTAGGGCTAAACGAGTAAATGCATTTAATTACTTTCCACCACCATGTACATCTCCCTCTGTCCATCTGTTTTACTTTGTTTTTCTATCTCACACAAGGTATAAAGTAATCCTCTCACAGTCTAACACACACATAC
Organism: Caranx ignobilis; assembly: GCA_021432705.1. NCBI lineage: Eukaryota > Metazoa > Chordata > Actinopteri > Carangiformes > Carangidae > Caranx > Caranx ignobilis. The sequence goes on from MU269988.1 coordinate 10,217,577, forward strand.
ACAAACACACATGTGGTACTGTGGCTGGTACAGGTTGGCTTTGATATTCCTGTGGAAATGGATGAGTGAGTCCACCTGTGCAGCTCTGCGGAAAAAGATTGTATACATACTGAGTGTGAGTGGAAGGAAAAAAGAGTTGTTTCACCATATGAGGCTTTGAGACTCACATGCAAAGTCGCACACGCGCACTAACATGCACATTTGTGGCGGAGTCCGCTACAGCTGATACACAACAGTTCAGTGAGGAGTTGCTAAAACATGCACAGACTCACAACTCTGCAGCTCCCTGTGCTCACACACAAAACACACACACACACACACTCACAATGGCATGCACAGCACACCTACACTCCATCCCTTTCCCTGCCTCTCCCCCAAGTGGCTGTAGTGTTTTTGTCTTTGTTGAAATAATTGCAGTGATTTTCAAGACCGTTGCCATGGCAACGCAGAGGTTGATGCATGTTGACAGAATCTGTTGCAGGGCGACCAAGAGACTGAAAATGGAAGATAAGAGGTGGGAGGAGAAGTGGTGTGCGTGCATGTGTGCGCGTGTGCATGTGTGTGAGTGTGTGTGTGTGTGTGTGAAGGTGATGATGGTGGAGGGAAGGGAGGGAAGGGGGGGTGTTACATGTGCTTCAATCCATATGATAAATGGGGATGAGCAGTATGGGACATCTCAGCCCGATAGAACGAGGCCCAAGATCAGGAGTGAACAGTTATGAGTGTATTGTGAACAGAAGAGAGAGAGAGAGAGAGAAAGAGAGAGAGGAGAGAGAGAGGGAGAGAGAGAGAGAGAGTGAGGGAGGAAAGCGGGGTGCTATTTTAGTCTGGGCGTTGTCATGGAAACTGCAGCCTCACTACAAATGGAGACATCCAGAACACATGGATCGTCAAACAAATGGCGTGCGTAGGGCCCAGCGTGAAGCTACGCCATGGCTGTGCGACACTGTGCCATCTCGGTCGAACCCACCCCCACCCACACTGGCACCCACCCCTCCAGCCAGATAACAGTGGTGTCTTCTTCATCACAGAGAGTGAATATCAATGGGAGGGTTGCTTTTAAAGCAGGGGGTGGGGTGGGGGTGTGTGTGTGTGTGGGGGGGGGTGTTGGTGGAGAAGGAAGGGTACAACTGCATGGAGTCAGGGGCTGAAGTGACAGGCAATAGTGTCCATTCAGGCAGTGAGTCACAGCCACTTGCTCTCTGTCTTTTAATTAACAGTCTTTTCCACACTTCCTCCTCTCCTCTCCTCTCCTCTCCTCTCCGCTCCTCTCCTCTCCTCTCCTCCCTTGTCCTCACTCCTCTCCTCTTGTCTCATCTGCTGTCTACCCTTTCTCTGTCTGTCTGTCTCCCATTCTTTCCCTCTTCCTCTCTACCCCCCCCCCCCCAACCCCACCGCACCCACTGCCCCTCACCCCCTGAAACCCCCCTCTCCCGCGCTCTGAAGGACGGAGGTATTCCCACATTTCTCCGTTGCTATAGCAACACCGCAGCGAGAACAGGAAAGAGAGGACGCAGGCAGGGAGGAGGAGGAGGAGGGGAGGAGGATGGAGACATGTTGGTGGAGGGAGAATAGAGAGGGAGAGAGAGAGAGAGAGAGAGGGAGAGAGAGAGAAAGGAGTCGGGGGTGGAAGCGGCCTAAGATGAGGGGATGTGTGAACAATGCTAATGCTAATGGTAGCAGCAGCAGCAGCAGCAGCAGCAGATCAGCCAAGTGTTGGTGAATTCACCGCTCATTGCTTCATGCTTGGCCCAGACTCACATGTCACATCCACATTTGCATAACTGCCAGTGGAGATCAGTCTGCTGTGTATGTTGCCATGGTCATTCATATCCCCCACAAAATAATACATGAGAACTGCCCCCGCTCAACCATTTGACTCTTGTCTTTTCCCTCTGTGACACTGACCAGCTCTGCAGAACCTGCATCCAATTTCAGTCATTTCTTGGGCATCATTTACAAACCCTTGTATATCTCTGTGTGGCTGGCAGTGTGGGGCTGAACTGCTGTGTGCTTATCTTCTAGTGATTCAATCAGCGCAAACCAATGCAGGTCAAATGACCCACTAGACGAGAAGATGTATCTATGTGGAATACACACTGAAGCCATGGGAAGACCAGAGCTATTTCATATCGATGTCATCATCCCATTCAATCAGGACAGAATGCAATCTCATTATCTCCTCATATATATCGTAGGGCGTTAGAACAAAGCGCTGTTGCATCAATTTCCCAACATGTAAAGATGTGGAACAAGCAGCAAAGCTCATGTGGCCTGTGGAAGAGACGAGCGCCCACATCCTCCTCTTTGCTCAGTACACGTGTTTGTCCAGTTGACATGTGGTGTAAAACTCAATAGATAAATATCACCCTGAAATAAATGTATTCCTTCTTACATGCCACTGTCATGTATGAATGCTAATGCTGCTTGGTACCTGGCCTCATCTCCTGCATGTCAGCTGTCTCGCTGTCCTCTCCTCTCAATCAATAACTCATCTCTTGACGTCAATATTTTTATCCCCCATGGGACAAAAATGTCCTTCTTTAGGACAAAAGGAGAATAAGCAAGGGAGAAGGAATGTGGAGAAATAGAGCGATCACTTTGTTTTGTCCATGTGAGGAATCTCCATGACTTTCCGTCCTGATGTGCTGATCTGCTTCTGTGCAGAGCAGAACCAAAATAACATTATCAAGCAGCCAAGCAGCATCTTTTCAATAATCTGAAATATTATGACATAGATGATGGAGAATAAGAGCTCCAACTTGTTTTTTTGTTTGTTTTTGGTTATCAGCAGTCTCATACTTTTATCTGTTATCATGATCCATTGTAATAGTTTCACTTTTTTCTAAGTAATGTGCGCTTATTTTAGATAAGAACACCAACACCACTCTGATATCTGTATGGTAAATATGAAGCTACACCCAGGAGTTGGTTAGCTTAGCTTAGCACAAAGACTAAAAACAGGGGGGAACAGTTACCCTCTGTCTGAAGGTAACAAAATAAATTTCACAGCACCTTTAAATACATTTGTTATGTACTGCAACAATTCTTGGTGCATTGGGGTTTAGTCGTCACTGTGCTGAGATCTGAGACTCCACAACGTGTTATTTTTACACTTTGTTTTTCTTTTTTTTTCGGTATGGATTAAACAAAAGAGATAAAACGTGTTGGAGATGCTGCAGATTTTGATCCCTGTGGACCAAACCAGATTATCTTAGTTTCCCCCTTGTCAATCTTCTTATCTACCCCTCACCATGAGTTATTAAAAAAATAAACAACAGCAACAACAAAAAACCAACATACTACTACTAAACCATCAGTGGGTTAAGTAAAAGTTGCCACATAATTCATAGCAGCATTAAAAGGAAACATTAACCAAGCAAAGAAAAAGATCTCGGCCCTATCTGCACTTATGGTAAATCAATACTCAAGTAAGTGTAATAATCTAACAACAACATCAGCACAGTGCCTGGAAAAATGTGTTTGTGTGTGGGAGGGCCAACACTGGGGAACAATTTGCTACATACCTTCCTCCAGTAATTACATGGGAAATGTGTGTTTATAATGTATGCAGGAAACAAAATATTCACTGGAAAGTAATTACTTAAATCTCAGCCTCCATCACAGGCTTAAAGTGTAACAAGTGAGATGTTTGGGAATTGGCTTCTTGCTCTTCTCTGTATTTTTTTTTTTTTTTTCTGGCACTTGTCTAATGATTAGAAAGCACTGAAAGCACCTCGTTATATGTGGAATACAGTATATGACATAAGGTGAATACGTAACAGTGGAATAACAAATGCAGCTGCATCCAAAAATGGAACCTGCATCATCAGTCGCAGCCCGTGCAGATGTACACAACAGCATCTCTACACACACTTCAGCAGCATTTAGTGGAGAGAAGAGAAACAAATGCAGCTTTTTTCACTTTTTTTCCGGGTGACATGTCTTGCTGGTCAGGTTGAGTGGTTTATCCCCAGAAGAGGCAAAGAGCTGTCTGGGGTTATGAGGGCTTCTGAGTGCTTGTCTGCAGTGTGCGCCAGATACATGTCCACAGCTATAGCTCTCCTATGGTATGTTTGTGTTTCCTCTATCTCTGTATTATTAATTTAGACCTTTGGGTGAGGGAGGAAAACAATATTCCCAAGTCAAAAGATTTGCTGCATGGTTGTTAATGATATTGGGAGCAGAGGGGAAATCTAAATATAGATAGGAACGAAAGCAAAAGTATATGCAGTACAGTATGAGAAAGCCCTGTGAGAACAGCAGTAGTAAGCTTGTAATTCATCAACATAGTTTCATGTAATAAGAGTCAAAAACTGAATCTTTAAACAAAGAGCAGACTTTAAATCGAGCATCTTCTGCTTTTCCTTTTATGCATCTTACACAAATTAGGTCCAACTGGGTCACTGTCATCTTTTTCTCATACTTTCCATAATACTTTGGATTCTCAGTTCGAGCTAAGCCTGCTAACTGTTCTGTGTAGTCCATCCTCATATAAACAATGCCTAAATAGGCCACAGGATCTATACTTAGTTTTTTTTTTTCTTTTTTCTTATTGCTATGACTGCAGCCCACACAGCACACACTACGCTCGTGTTAAACACATGTGTCTTTTGCTGCAGCCTTTAAAGTGTGAAGAAATAAAAGGCTTTCACATTTTCATGGTTCCTCGATCAGCGGAGATGCAGCCCACAGACTCTGACACTTCTGCTTCACAGTGGAGTTTATGTTGTGTCAGGTTCCCCACAGACTCTGCAGTCTGTCTGTGGGCCAGGGGAGCTGAGGGAATCCCTGGAGAAACAAACAGCTGGGAGGTTATTGAATTTGAAGGAAAAAGACAGCATTGGGAAAAGGAGAGGATAGTGCAGGCACAGTGGATTTCTAGAAAATGACTGCACCATAACTGTGCAAGGGGGGACGTTGATGCACTGGATGGGGAGTGTATTAGGCTACATTTTCCAAACAGCAGGTTTTTCCTCTTTTCTTTTTAACGTAGTGTGTAGTTTAGAATTGCAAGTGGGAATTTATGTGGATATATATGCCTCCTGTGGATTATTGTTGCTTCTTGCTGCAAGGCCTGAAACTAGCATTTTTAAATTCCACCTTTTTCTAATTGAAAAATCACCCTACTCCATCAGATTATATTCATGCCAACATCACAGAATGCTCGAGCTGCGTTTGAGCATTTCTCTTTCATCTTTAGTGCATATTAATGTATTCTTTTCTGCTGCATGCACACTCCTTGCTCACTTACACACACACACACACACACCACACTTCACATGAGCATTACCCTTTTCAAACATAGCAAGAAAAGGACAAATTCAAGGCTTTCCCCACACCATATGTTCGCTCACTAACACAAGCTGAGAAACAGTGAAAAGCTGGTATTACAGAACATTTGGTTTGATTATGATATTTGTCTTTGGGATACAGTTCTAATAAAATACTACAGCGTTACCATGCAGGCAACATTTTCTATCGCTATTTCAGTGTGCAGGCCCTTTAACAGTGTGTCCAAGAAATCTCAAGGGGTCTGAGGTCTCTGGAGACCAGAGTACAAGCCAAGTACAATTACATTCAAGGAAATGACTTTACATAGTGCCCCCTAAGACATTTCAAAGATAAACTCCAGGCTGTAAGGCCCTAATATTTTATCTAAACATATTATTCAAATTCACCGTGGTTCATGGCTGATGCGTTTGTATCATGAATCCCTTGAGGTAGTTGTTTCATAATGTGGGTTGGACTTGTACCGTGCAGTGGACATCTGTGGTAGTCCATACAACTTCACCTCAGCCTGGGGTTCAAAGCAAGTATAAAAATATCAAATCTGGAACAGGCCAATGAACAGAATAACAGTGAAGCAAAACAATCCGGCTCTATTTTGTCGACCGTTTCAATATAAGGACTGATAATGTTGCAGGTGCTGAACAAATCCTGCACATTTATATCCAGCATAAAAATAATAGTAGAGATTATCAGCAACACAAGCCAAGTCCACTGAGCTCCATTTTATGCTTGTCTCGCATGGAAAAATGTTTAACTGTGCAGTAACACAAACTGAATTTCTTTTCCCTACTTGTCACATTTGTAACATCACAGCATACAGAAAAAATAAGAAATGCCATTGCAGGTTAATGCACAATTACGCTAATGTAACATGACGGAGTATTTGATTTATTAAGGCGGTTGCCATGCTGTAGTGATTACAGGATGTACTGGTGTTGTGTTGAATTTGTTAGATTAATATGACTGTACTTCTACAGCCGCCCCCTTAACCAATTAGTCTACTAATTTGTTATCAGGATTTCAGTCTGCAAAGACTGGCAGATCAGATTAAGATTCTTTTTTATTCTGGAAACTCATGAGCCTACCTCTAGCATTATAATTCACTATTAGAAGTTTGTGTTGTTTAATAAAGTCAGTGAGTAAGTGTTCATGTTTATAGATATTTACAACAATCAGTTTCATCTTTTTGCATCTGAATTTGAACTGACTTTTTTTTTTTTTTTTGACATTTAGCAGCTGCTGAAACAATTGAACATTTCTTGAACAGCAACAATTGCTACTGCAAATGTAATTTTGAACATAACAGAATTTCAAGGTACCCGCAACACAAAATTATTTTCAATTTGAGTTTTGTCTCCTGGTTAAAGCATTAGAAAAAGAATGAAGTAAAAAAAAAGAAAGAAAGAAAGAAAGAAAAGAAGTAACAAAATACAGTGTAAACACAGTTATTTTCACACTTTTTTCATTTTGTTTTTATAAAATTTCACGCAATAACTTATTTGAAACATCATCATGGTGAACTTGTTAACTCATTTCTCAGTTAGTTAGTTGTGGTGCTCAGCAGGATGAAGTCACAATGAAGGATGGAGGTGGTATATGTCTCTAATAGCAGAATAACTCCTTACAGCGGGCGGAAAATTGCATCACAGAAGTAGCAAACAGTGAAATAATATACCTCTCAGTCATTGTATGACAGTCATTGAAGTGCAAGTGTAGCACATGTTGAATTTGCTATAATTGAAGAAATACACTTTGCTGCCACACTGTGTACCTGGATGGATGCATGGAAAAAATGACATTTAATGACAATACATAAAGACCCAAATTGATAATATCACATACTGAAATACAACCAACAACTGGAAAAGAAAAAAAGGGGGAAAAAAAGAAAAACACAAAATGACATTTTTTTTTTTTCATTTTTTGTGTTAAATAAATCTAAATCTTTCTAGAGTTTAACACTGTTCACTCTTTCTTTTTAAAAAGCTCTCACAACAGACCCAGGTTTTATATATTTATATATATATTGTTTTATCAAACAGAACAGCTTACCTTTTAAGGACCAAAAGGTCAGTCAATTTTCTTGTCTTGCAATTTTGGTGTCTCAGGTACGATAATCCATTTCATTAAGAAGTTTTGCTTCCGACAAACCAAGAAATGTCATCTGGGCTGAAGCATCCAGTGCAAGCGACGGTTGGTGCAGAGGATAGACATATGCCAGTACTCCATGTGTAGCCAGGCTGCATCAAATCTCCACCATTAATATACAGTGAGGTACAGTTGCCCAATCTGCAGTTATTCAGATTCCAGTCTCAAGCTTGTGATCCTCCTTTAAAAGGTGTCACGTGTTTGTCAGCATTCCTTAGATTGAGCCTCCTTTAAAACTGCATCAAGTATATGTACAATGGCAGCCACTATACTAAGATGCAACAAAGCCCTTCAACATTTCCCCCAAAATGTTAATAACAATGATGATAACAGTGCATGGTGTTTGTAATAGATGTCCAGAGGTATGAAAGGAACATTTCTGTGGTGTAACTAGGTGAGTCACCATCATAATTAAACATAGCTACAGTAGTGTTACAGAAGATTTGTGCCATGGTTAAGATGCAGAAAAGTACCCTCACACAGCACACAAGAAGGTATCTAATATGCTCTTTGAAATCTGACAACAGAGCCACCAAATGTAGAACATCAAGGGAGCGGCCATATGTTGTGTCTTTAGCCTTCATTTATATTCTATTTGTGTCTCAGTGGGGCTACAGTTGAATCCTGCCCACTAGATCCGTTCGTTGGGTTGCAACACATTTACATTTACTATGGCTTTGAATGACATTCTCAACCGAAAACACTGACACCAAGTTAAGAGAATACATGGCTGCAATTTAGACAACCTGAGTTATTTGATCAATCCGTTTAGATGTGGCATTGTAGGTATTAACAGACATATTTTCAAAAGATGGCTTAGATGTTTAGCATTAAACAGGACGATCGTGCTGTGCATTGATGTAACAGATGTTCCTTTCATGGATTAACCTCTATGACTGCTCAGTCTGGGTGGGTTTCCTCTGATATCATAGCTCATATCATCATCATCATCATCATCATCATCATTACTATTCTTCAGTTCCTTTTCTTACTATAAGTCTGGTCTCATTCCTGACAAGTAAAACCATCCTCACTCACATAAAACAGCTCATATACACACACACTCACACACATACAGAGATACATATACATATATATGTATATATGTATATGGAAAAGTAAAAGAACAAAAAACAGCAAAATTACATACAGAGCTGCATTTACAGTCAAAGGCTCACTGATACTTTGTCGATCATACTATCTCAGGTACATTTATCTCTGATTTATCAGTAACTGGTCCCATGTCCAGTTTGTGCTCAATTGCAACAAACATTTTAGGTTCCTGCTTGAAAAATACAGTCTGTCATCCAAAAAAAGGCCATTTATTCAATGTATTTCTTAATCTTAATCATCTTCCCATTTCAAAAACAGTGTTTGAGAATCGCCATGGGAGAAGCATATCGAGAGCTACTTTTAGACAAAAGTGCCTTCATTAAGAATAAGATCATCTAGTTCCATCAAAAACACTAATTTTGCAAAACCAGTAGTGTCCGTTAACATCTGTAGAAGAGTGACTAAAAGCCTGTCTGAGCACGTTAATAGAGAAGATGGCACCTATCATTACCAGAATGACTAATGGCTAAACCACAAACCATACATTCAGTCCCGGTTTAGCACAGAGGCCTGCATAATGTCTCACACTTTACTTATGTGGTTGCCATATTGACCCGCCACAACCCAATATATGATTGATTTATTTCACACGTAATGATACATGGCTAGACAACTGTACACATTATATCAAACTAACAAAAATAAAGAAATACATAGTTGAAACGCAAGAAGCGTAAATGGCATTTAACATATGAAAGTTACACTATAAAAATGTGGATCTTACAATTGTCATACAACCAGACATTATTATTATTAATATACTGTACATTTCCATTCATTCCAATCATCCTAAGATGGATGTTTAATCCCTTCTTGAATGCTGCTGCAGATAGATGTCTAATCATCCTTATGACAGCATTTTATGGCATGACTATGGTAACCATGAGCAAGGAGGTCATATCAAATTCCTGTCTAAAAGCAAATATCTGGCTACTGATCTGATTTAAATAACACATTGTCAACACTTTATTTTACCCATACAGATCTTTGCATTGAATCACCTTTCCGTGTTTGTGGAACATAGTTTTACCATTATTTGATGCTGGCATTTAAGTATCAGAATTGTCGATTCAAATACCAAGTAGCTGGCTTTTACAAAATACATAATACACTCTCAGAACACAAAAGTTTGTAATGATTATTACTGAAGCAACAGACAAAAGTTTGTCAAACAGAGATCTGCGTTTACTGTTCTACAACCTAAATGGACTTTATGTCACGAAGCCAATTCAAAGATTCACAATGAGTGTTGCAATTGAGCCCTTATGTTTCTGAGAAGTAGCCAAACTTAAAACATGTATCATAACCAACCTCCACTATTTGCCGCCCCTGATTATTCACAAAGAAACAAACTATACCAGCTTATGCATCCACCCCAAAATATCTCTGCATCGGAGTCTGCAATGATACATATTTAAATGAAAATATATTTATATAATTTGTGGATTTTTCACAGTAGTTTGTACTGCACTGTACCTTTTTGTCCATCTATTTATGCCTACATAATTTTCACCTTGAGGGAGTCTATTGAGTCATTGAGAGAGAGTGTGGCTTTTGTTTTGTGTGGAAGAAAAATGTCTCTTGAATTTTGTTCTGTAATGTCGCCGATCTTCAGTGTGGTAAGTGCTGTGTCTTTCATCTCTGCTGGCCAACAACAATTTGGGGACTAATTACTCTGAAAGGCTAGTTTTTCCATATAGGAACACAGCTTGTAGAAACTGCAAAAAACATTTGCTTTGGCACAGATTTTACATTGTAGCAATGTCCATTCCTTGATCTCCATGGCCATGATCGTTACTACAAACACAAGTGGCCCATTGTGGTAATCCTTGGCTCAGTACACTGTCACGGATAAGTCTATGTGTTTGTGTATTGCCGTGTCAGTCTATCCTCTCTCCTGGTGTAACGTCAATGCACTCTAGTGTCTAATCATTCCGCGCATATAAACCCAACATCAATCCCCTCTCTGTCTCCGACTCTTGCGCACTCTCTCTCTATACTCTCACTTTTGTTTTTAGATTTGAGTCTCTTGAACGTTTTCCTTTGAGCTCCCCTTGAAGAGAAGAGGCTCCATTTGGGGATTCTGGTTTTGGCCCATGAAACCCTTGATCGATCCATGTAAGCCCATAGTCGGCATGGGGAGAGACATTGGCATCGGTGGGGACATGGAATTGGGGTTGGTGTTGGTGCCATTGCCTGATGAGGTGAGCAAATTAGATGTAGAGATTGGAACTGAGGTGCAGGAGATGGGGATATCCTGGCCTTGTGTGTTCTTGAGGATCCCTCCTGGTCCCATCCCTTCGGTGCCAATACTAAGACCCATCACATTGTTGTTGAAATGGGTCTTGTAGTAATGGTTAAGAGTATCTGTACGGCCAATGTTGGGAAGGTTGACTATTTCTGGATGATGTATCCTTAGGGTTCCTTCTCCACCTGCACCAGAATTCATGGTTGAACCACCTGAGATGCCACTTCCAGCCCCGGCTCCAATCTCATCTTCTACATTTACTATTTCGATGGCTCTGGCTGGACCGTGGTGCTTGTGTAGCTGGTGCTGCTTCCGAAGTTTATAGAAGACCACCAACATTACAGCCGCCATAAAAGTAATGGCTACGAAGCAACCGATGATGATCTTAGTTGTTTTCATAACATCATCCAGGCCTGGAATGTTAGTTACATCCATTATGGACACAGTCACTGTGTTTTCAGTAGCTCTGTTGGCTCGTGGGGACAGAGAGGAAAGAGAGGAGAGGGAAGGTGATATAGTGATGCCAGGTCGGCCCTCTATCACCCCTCTTTGAGCAGTAGGATTAGGGAAATCTATGAAGGTCTCATTAACATACTGTCTTGCTGAGTTCTCCTCCTCTCCTCTTACTGTCTCAACTGTTTCCACAGTGACAGTGGTGAAATAACTGTAGCTGTTGCTGGGGTCTGATGCAGACACATTGAGGACGGCAGTTGCAGTTGTGTTTCCAGCGGAGTTGGTTACCATGCAAGTGTACTGCCCAGTGTCTTGCACGGTCACATTTGTGAAGTTCAGTGTTCCGTCATGAAGCACTGAGATCCTAACTCGGTACGATCCGTGGGTCATCAGCGTGCCATTTGGAGTGAACCAATTCACAGAGGTCATCGAGGTTCCAGTGCGACATTTCAGCTCAGCAGCCATGCCCTCAGTGACATTGAGGTCAGTAGGTGGCTCAACAATCACTGGGGCAAAGCAGGTAAAGTGGGTCTGGTCTAGCTCCCCTATGTACTTGCCCTTTAAACCTGGGGGCGCATGGCAGCGAGCACAACATGTGGTGTTGCTGGGAACTGTTTCTTTCAGCCACCAGCTGAGCCACAAAACATCACAGTTGCACACCCAAGGGTTGTGGTTGAGGTGTACCCTCTCCAACTGGTGCAAAGGGGTGAAGAGGTCATGGGGCAGGGAATGCAGAGAGTTGTGGGAGAGGTTGAGCTCCTCCAGGTTTTTGAGATCATCAAAAGCATTGCGTTCAATGACTGACACTCTTGAGTGCATTAGCCACAGCTTGCGAAGTGACACTAGGCCCTGGAAGGATCCAGGCCGAACTATACCCAGCTGGTTCCCTGACAGCTCCAACTCCTCTAGTCGTACAAGTGGGGTGAGATTAGGGATGTCCTTCAAGCCGCACATGCCAAGATTCAAGAAGCGCAAGTTTACCAGCCCTTCAAAGGCGGCCTCTGAGATGAAATCCAGCTTCCTGAGTTCCCCTAGGTCGAGACGTCGTAAAGAGGGAACACGGTGAAAGGCAAATGCCGGTAGCGTCTCAATGGGGTTGTTTCGTAGCCATAGTTCCCTTAGCTTGCTGAGGTACTCAAAGGCTTGCGACGGTACCACTGTGAGACGGTTGTCAAAAAGCTCCAGCGTGTTGAGGTTGGGAAGGCCATTGAAAGCTCCCACCTCAATTTGTCGGATGTGGTTCTTAGAGAGCTGGAGGATTTCCAAATGCCGCAGGTGCTTAAATGTGTCAGACTTGATCACCTAGTGTAGAAAACAAACAAACAAACAAACAAAACAGGAAGGCGCATTGTAGCAACGCCAGAATTACTGCCATCAACATAGATAAAATGAGTCACAATGTAAGAAGAATTCAGGGTCTGCGTGTAGTAGTGTAGAGTGATATTTACCTGAATTGTGTTCTCTTGTAGATTGAGGTATCTTGTGTTCTCTGAAATACTCTCTGGGACTTGATCTAAGCTCTTCCTTGTACAGATGACACGGCTCGCCTGATTGGAGCAGGTACAGGGGGTGGGGCAGGGGGGTGCTGCCTCTGTGAGCTGAGGTCCATGGTTGTGAAACCACAACAAAAGCTGGACCAACCAGAGGAGGGGGGAAGGGGTGCAGGGGCTGGTCACCATGACAACACGCATGGCAATTGAGTCATGACCCACCCCTATTGCTATGATATTGATAAGTCACCTCCAAACAAGGGAATTTAAGTGCTTATCTTGATGTTCATATTTGATTCTCTTATTCTTTTGTTTCTCCTTCAAGCAGTCAGTTTTGTAAATTGAGAGGGAAAGTGCAATGTTATATTAAAGACTATTTATCATTAATAGATTCTTATTTTACTTTGCTCATGCCTCACACACCATATTCTCTTCAGTATGTCATTTTAGGGAACCCTGGATTTTTTTTGTTCCCATGGCAATCATTAGCGTATAAATCAAATTTTGGGGAGGATTTGCTCTTGAAAGTGTTGTCCCTGTGGAGGCTGTTGCTTCTCACTGTAGGGGGAAGAGAGAAAAGCAGAGAGAGGAAGGAGGTCAAGCAAGTGCACAGTGCTTTAGCTTCAAGATATCAGCCTATCACAAACATGGAAGTATTCCCAGGAATTAATTTTATATCTCAAAATGCTACACTCTCTTGTGACAGGACTGTCTTATATCTTCTGTAAAGACACAGGCCTGTAGTTGAACTGGTGAGTCAGCTGCCATTTTCCTCATAGGTTGAACTTAACATCTGGGTTATGGTGTGAAATGGCCACAAAATTCTAAAAAACCTCAAGCTGGATCACAAGTGCTGCAGCATAGCCATTAGGATGAGAGTCTCATCATCTGCTGGTATGCGTCTAGTCAGCTGCACAGAAGTACAATCTCACATTTTAAAGAATGCAAAGTTGTTGAATGCAATTACAACTGCCGCTGGGACTCATCTAGACCTAAGGTTAATGCAGAGATTCATGCAATCCATCATGAGGCAGCAGCACAGCATTACAAATGAGATAACAAATGATGTCTGCATGCAGTAATTTAGCAATTAAGATATGAAGGAATGATTATTTACTCCTGATTTTTTTTTTTTTTACTGCAATGCACATGCTGCATACAATGAGTGACACACAATCAGAAATGATCCCCAACCAGTGAAGCTGATAAAGCCACACATGAATATCGACAGCTAGCTCATGAAGGACGATGTTGCAAAACCCTTTCATGTCTTTTGTGACACATATTGTGTGTGTCTTTGGTTAAGAGAGTGTCACACACACTTCTTGAAGAAACAGAAATGGCTGCGAGCATCAGCAGACTCACTAAATTTAGAAATGCTCGGGCTTGTTCCCTTATACTGATTAGACCACAGAGAAAGTGTTCATTGTTTTCTCAGGCTCGACACGATGACTCTAGCAGTCACAAGCCTGTGTTGCCCACTGAAAACAAACAAGAGGATCTTTGTTACCTGTTAAATTATGTGACTAATGTGTCACACTTATTGATACCCTATTTATGGTAAGTCTCAGATACATTTTCTGAACGGTTTGGTGTCTAATAAACAGGTTATTTTTTAAAAGCTTCCATGGCAGTCCTTAGCATCTCCACCTAGAAACACGGTTGCTGTGGCAACCTGCTCACTCACCATCTTGTGTTTTTACTGTCCAGTGCCCTATTCCACATTACTGTGTTTAGTTGAGCTTGATGAACATTTGCTGCTCAAAAATGATCACAGACATCTTTTAGGTCTGAAAGAACATGTCTTTGACTTTAAACTGAAGGTGTTTTACCAGATATACCAACAATGCTTTAGCCTCTCTCAGTGAGATAACTCGACCTGCTAGCATCGTATATGGAAATATATATTTACATAAGTGCAGGGAAACCTGACGGACCACACAGTTGAACCTTGGCCTTCCTTATCACAACAGAGGGAACAAATCTGCCATGAATCTTAATATCTACAAGGTCTGAGGATTAGGTCAACATCAGTCTTTATTAAAAACATAGCTCTGAGAACTCTTAAAGCAGCTATTAAGAAAGCTCATAAGGGAGTGAATGCTAAAAATAGACTTTTTCAGATGCTCTGCACATCCCACAGACTCTCTCTCTCTCTTTATGTGTGTGCATGTGTGTGCATGTGTGTGTGTGTGTGTGTGTGTGTGATCCACAACCTCCCTGAGTATAACTGCACCAACGCAGTGAAATAACAACACATTATCCATCTCTGCTTAGAGAACAGATGTACATTTTTGAACACAACTTCTGAACCCCATCCAGCAGATAATTATGCATTTCAGAAAGAGTTGATAAAAAAAAGAGAGAAAATGCTCCAGTGTCTGTCCCAGACGTCACAACTGTATCTGATCCAGAATGGTGGTTAGTTGGTTTGAATGGCTATTAGCTCATCAGAAAAATGATTCATGGCAGCATCAAAACACAACATCATTGATATTCAGTTGGTAAATGAATGCATATCACTGCCCCGTTTTTAATGCAGTTTCTCATATACCAGCACCTCAATGAAAATGATGTTTGTGTTCTAGTCCTTTTTCCTGTATCTTGAACATATCTGTGGTTTAACATGATTCAAAAAAGTGCCACCATTCTTTAAAATGTCCCAAAGCACAGATTGGTTACGTTTCCTTTACACAGTAAGAGGGGCACAGCTGTACTCAGCACGAATGTATTGTGACGATGGAATAAAGATTAACGCAAAAAATGCACAATTGCTTTTTGTTTGAAGCTTTAACATGTTTCCATCATTGCATCATTAGAGGAGAGAAGCATTTGGCAGCAGTCAACAGTAGGCTAAGCTGTTTGATGCAGCCCCCTTTTTTTCCCCTTAAAACTGAATGAATCGAGCCTTTTCTCTGCTTTAAGTAGCAGCAAAAGTCACTGGGGTGAGGCAGCTAAACGATCCATGTAAAACACCACACAGGGTAAAATTGTATTATAAGGAGAGACCTTGAATGTGCAAGCAGGACGCCTGTTGCCTTGACCTCCCATCTTCAAGTTCTCCAGCACACAAGAGCACAAGAACAACAGCACACTGCGATGATGGCCCTTTATTTTTAGAATATTACACCTTGACTCATCTGAGGGCCAGCTCTGTCGCCAGTGGCCTTCATCCTCATCCTTGTGCAAAAAAAAAAAAAAAAAAAAAAAAAAAAGTGTTTTCTTTGGGATTATGCCACCGTTCAGACGTCGTCTGAGTTGTATTTTCACTAAGCAGTCCCACTCACAGGTATTTCTCTGTCTTGATCTCAGCCGTCTTTTCATGTCAAGAGCAGATTGCAACCATGTAGATATCGATTATTTGATCAGGCCTGAGAGAGCGCTCAGTCGTGAAAAGACAAATTAGCTGCGAGCTGCTGACCAATTGCTACAAACCAATCACATCATCGCAAGCGCCTGATTGTATCAATGCCTTGCTCCCCACAAACAGAGTCATTAAGGTTTATGAAGAGGCAGAAAATGCGTCTTGTTGTTTTCATTAAACATCGAGGTTGTGCGATGCTTCCTGTGTGCCCACACAAGGCCCAATTAGACATCATGTATTTACAGATGGTCTGGATGAACACAAAGCGACACAGGTGCAGCAGGGCCAACATCATCTACTGTAACTATGACAACACTAGATTGATTCAGGACGTGGGAATCGGGGGTAGGATGGGACGCATTTCAACAGTATAGTAACAAGCATTGCTTTTTTTTTTAAGAGACGGGAAAAATTGCAGGTTGATGGCAAATATTTTCTCCACTTTGAGCTGATGACGAGTATATTTCCCCATTTCTCTCAAATCAACTCGTGGTTTAAAAAAAAAGAGAGAAAAGGGAGAAGGAGAGCGAGAGAGGGAGAGAGAGAGAGGGGGGAGAGAGAGAGAGACATAACCTGTCCATTTTCTCCTGCAGTCGCAACCTCTAATCTGCAATCTCTCCTCATCATATAGCCTCTAGCATAATATCTCCTACAATTCAACAGAATGGCCTTATTCATCTATGCAGCTGCGCTCACTACGGCGCACCTTCTCGGGAACGCAATTGAAATTCTGAATAGGCCTAATTCTGCACATGCTGCATTACAAAATGGCTTGCATCCATTCTCTCTTCAGGGTAATGACAACATGACTGCACCCAAAAATAATCCATAGACTCTCCTGTTTTTTGGTTTTTCTTTTGGGGAGGGGGGGGGGGGGGGGGGGGGGGGGGGGGGGGGGGGTGTCATTTATGGACATATGAAACACACAGGCTTACATAAGGAGCCATGTCATTTTAATAATGAGCAGCACAGCTTTATTCCGCCGGCAACACTATGTCTTTTGCCGAGATTAATTATTCACTTCAGTTATCATCATGCATCCGTGCAGCATTTGCACATTTCACTGCTCAATCCCTATCATCTCGTGTCTGATTTCAGCATCCATGCATGTTCGGTGACAAATGCAATCATTACGCCGGCCATTTCAGTCCCTTCTACCTGGACATCTCCACGTACCTTAATGTTTCGGCGGCTGCGGCGCGAGGTCGATGTTTTCCTCTCTCCTCTCGTCCCTTCTCCCGATCGTCCGTTTTCCAACCTCGGCTATCTACGTCTCCTTTTCTCTTCCCCTAAATTGATTCGCTTGTTTCCACGGCTGTGAGCTGCCTCTTGTTCTTGTAGGCTAGATCCGCAGCGCCAACGCAACGCGGGGGGCTACAGTGATGGCAGGTTAAAGATGAACCGAATCCACACACACACACTCACACACACACACACTCGTACACACACACACGTTCACATTCACAGGCACAGGCGCGCGCGCGGGTTAAGGGGGAAAAAAAGGAGGAAGAAAAAAAAACAGTGATCAGATTTAGGGGTCGTTGGAGAAAATGATTTTAGTATGATCACATTTAGGAAGGAGGTCTGGGACGAGTGCATCCATGCGCCTTATCATCACTGGAGAGGAACGCAGGCAGCAAACGCGACGGCGCCCGCTGGGCAGAGCATTTTGCGTCCAGCATAAGCGCCTCTTTACGCACATTCCGTATGTTTGAGCCTGAATCCCACTAAGGCGGCATCAGAAGAATAGATGAAGGACCAAGGACTCGTGGATGTACCTGGCTTCTTTAGATGCTTCCATGGATTAAACCCAACATCCAGATCAAGATGTTACTAAAACAACAAAGGGATCTCTCTCTCTCTCTCTCTTTCTCTCTCTCTCTTTGTTGGTTTTCAAGTCTGCAGCTTTTGTCACATCACATAAGCTCAAGACATGTGATGATGAGAATGGAGAATGGTCACAAATTTATTAACATGACTCAGCAGCACTCCACGTTCGGCAGAATTAAATGAGTCAGTGTGTTACGTCTAATGAAGTGGGATTTGAAGCTTTCTCGGTGTTGATCATGGGCACCTGTTTGACCAGACGTCACCAAACATCTGCAGTGAGAAACGTCTCTGCTCCACTGAGTCTTAAAGAGTTTTGGAGGCCTACTAATGTCCACGTTCAAAATGAATGCTCAGTGCTAGCACATGCATTTTGGTAATGGCCGGCTAAGATTAAATCTAGCAAACTAATGAGGTCTGTTTTTCTGCAGAGTTTGCATATGAGTATTTATTTATTTTTTCCCAAAGCAAACCTCAGGGGTGAAATTAAAGCTGCACACAAGGAAGCCACCGCTGTAACTTGCTGTCAGCATCCAGACAGCGGGCACTGGCGAGGCTGGCACATTATAAAAACCTAAACCTTTGAATACTTCTGAACCCTGCAAATGTGCATGAGGAGTATTTTTGCGAGCAGGTTACAGAGTTTAGTAGGCTGCTGCATGTTTTTAATTAGAGGATTGAAAGGAACGTCAGCAAGTTATTAGCCAATAAAGAAAAGCTTTAGTCAGTAAAGAGATGCCAGTCTCGCTCTCTCTCTCTCTCTCTCTGCGTGGCCTGTCCTTATCGATCTATAACATGAGTGTGTCCACACACGTGTCAAGTGATTCATCTGCTCAGAAGGTCGGTGAGAAAGGTTTTAATGTAAAGTTAGCGCAGAGGAAGAGAATCTCCCCCTTGAAGCTTCCTATCCACTGGCAGGACTAGTTTTTGTGGGTAAAAATAAATCTCAGTACATCTTTGCTCTGTCTCAGCTCTAAAGGTCAAAGGACAGAGAAGGCCAGTTATGCTTCAGAAAGACCCCAAGATATATACTCTCTCTCCTCCTCTCCATCTCTCTCCTCCCTTCCCTTCCTCACCCTCTCCCGTGCTCCTCCCCTCCCTCCCCGTGAATGCCGTAGTGAGTATTGTTCACGACCACTAGCTTTTGCTGAAAGCCGCACAGCAATGAGGTCTCTGTGCCTTTTGCCTCTCTCTTCCTCTCCCCTCCCCCTCCTCTCTGCCTCTCTCCCTCTCTCTCCCTCCCACCCATCTACCTCTCTCTCCTTCCCTCTCTTTCTCCCTCTATCTCTCTCCCTCTATTAAATTTCCAGTCACACAGTGGTGCAGAGGATATTCCTCCTTTCCCTCTTTCTCCCTCTTCCCTCATTCCCTCTCACTCATGCTGAAATCTTAGCCCACATCCAGTCTCTCGCTCGACCCTGGCTGCCTTTCAGTGCTTTTCTGCCACTCTCGTCTCTCCTCTCTGTACATCTTTTTGCCTTCCAACCCCCGCGCCATTTAAAATGATTCCACGCCACCCATGCCAAACACACCCTGTGCCTCTACTCTTCTTCCTTCCCCCCTCTCTCCACTCTATGTCCTCACTGTCATTGCACATTGAATCTGATATTCCCCTTATGCATGTATGGTACGCTTGTGTATGTGTGTGCACGCGCACGTGTTTGTGTGTGTGTGTGTGTGCAGGCACCCTACAGCATGTGTGTGTGAGCGACAGAGAGGAGGGAGGGAGAGGGACATGCATTTGTGCACAGTAAATGAACAAACACTCATCGCTGTATTGCTTGTGTCATCAGTACAGGAAGGCTCTTGGAGTAGAAATACAGCGGAGAGAGCTAATCCCACTATCCAGAGGACGAGTGCATGGCATTTCCAATACAACCCAAACCCCATAAACTCTTAATGCTGTGTTAGGAGCCACAGGGGAGGAGAAGGGGA
Source organism: Caranx ignobilis (assembly GCA_021432705.1). Taxonomy (NCBI): domain Eukaryota; kingdom Metazoa; phylum Chordata; class Actinopteri; order Carangiformes; family Carangidae; genus Caranx; species Caranx ignobilis. The sequence continues at coordinate 10,237,447 of MU269988.1, forward strand.
GGGCGATGAGGATTTGGCAGCAACATGCTAGTGCCAAGACATATGTGGCATGCTGATAGCAGTAGAGAGGTGCTGCTCACATTTTGAAGAAGCTTAGGAGGGTGCTGATACACATCCATCACTTTGATGATTTCGAGAATCTAGCTATGGAATCCACCACTATGGAAGCAGGATAATACCACGCAGTTCATCGCAAAGATAAAGAACGTGAATTATTTTCATAGCAGTGGCCCTGATGTTAGATTTGGGTGAAGAGATGTCAGTGATCTCCTCAATGTCCCTGAGTGTCCAATTGGGATCGTGAACAAAGTGATATTTTTGAGGTTATTTTTAGGAATTGTTACTGAAAAAGTTGGATTGGTGCTCATTGCCATCTGTGCAAGAGAATAAGAGAGATACAAGAGAGAGTTTCAAGTTATTCATGGTGACACCCCTGTGTGTGTGTATGTGCGTGCGCGTGTTAGGGAGACAGAGAGGGAGAGAAAATAGAGAGAAAAATCCTAGTGTCACAGTATCTTAGCAACTGCCTCCATCTCCTTGGAGACAAGAACTGACATCATTTCCTGTCTGTGAGAACTCACTTTTGGTTTGTACACAGTGTGTTTGTGCGTACAACTGCGAGGGCATGTACGTCTGTGTGCGTGTGTGTCTGTTTGTTTGTGTGTTGGCGTGTGTCCATGTTCATATGCAGATGTGGGCCTGCAGTATGTGCACCGATGCAGATAGGATGTACTCCAGTGATGCACGCCAGTGTTTCAGTCAGGGTACATTCAAGAGTGTCGCTCAATAGCCATTTTCTGTGATCACAATTATATATATATTATATATACTGGCACTGATTTCTGCTCAACACAGCTTATTTTTTTGTACTCCAACTATCATTTTATTAATAAGGACTTCAAATGGATCCCTTTAGATGAAAACCAAAACAAAGATTTTCTGATCCAAATGCTTTTTTCCACCTCTAAAGAATTTCAAAGCTATTTTCTTGCAGCTGAAGTCCATAAATCTAGTCTGTACCCTAAAACAACCCGTTTTTTCTGTTTGTACCAATGTGAAAGTTTGTTTGCTTTTACCTTCTGTCCATCTGTGGTACGTTCACAGCGAAGACTCTGTGTCTGTATCATGAAGTTTGCCTGTATCTTGACTCTTCTGTTCATGTAGGCCTACGTCAAACAGCTTGTGACTTCATGTAGAGAAAACCCCATCTTCAACTACCATCTTGTGGGCAAAAGAGCGAAGTGCAGTCAGAAATAAAGTATCACAGCTTAATTCACTGTTTATACACAAACAACTACAACACAAAAAGCTTAAACCCTAAATATTAATACATAATTCTGCGTCATACAAATGTGGATAATTCAACAATGACTTTCCTTTATTTTGTCTGTATCTGAGTAAACTTGGGATGTCCTTTCCTCAGATGTGCTATAACACAACAGCTTCATAGAACTTGCCTCCAAAGATTTTGTTTCACAGATGCATTGAGCAGGAACTCCCAAATCAAAAAGATTGCTCTAAACGAAAGTCTGCACCCCGAAGAAAAAAAAGGAGTCACTATAAAATGGCTTTAAGAGCTGCGCAACAGGAGAAGTCCACACAGTCAGAGGTTTGATGTTGCAGAAAGCCGAGGTACATGAATTTCATCTAAATCTCATGAGCTATGTTCGGACAACTTGGTGTTGTGACTGTGAGATGCTGAAGAGGCAAATGTCATGAAATGAAGTTGCCACAAAAGCTTCTGATGAACCAGTCCAGCCTTTGGAGAAAATATGTGTCACAACAGGAAAGCGCACAGAGCATTTTACCTTCGCCAGATGATTATTATTCCAGGCTCATACGAATCAACACAGTCAGCAACACAAAGAGATCAGACCATCATACAGATCAGCATACGATTTACAAGACGTCACAGGGGATTCGGTGTCCAGCTTTGTGCCAAGATGATGCTTCAGCAGAAAGTGCACACTTCAGCAAAGCATTCTTATTCAAGCTCACAACTTCATCATTAAAAGTTCCCTCAATCAAAAGGAAGAGCAGAGGGAAAGCTAAAGCAGCAAAGTCACGGCTGTAAAAACCAAAGGCAGACATCTACAACACACACAATGGCCTGCACTGCCTGTTTGTGGCCAAAACTGTGATCCCCTGCATAGATGCTGCCGGCATATAACATATAGGCTACAAAGCACATGAGGGACACAGATGACGTGACGTGTTGTCTCCACATATTACTCTTAGTTAGTACATTTTCATAGTTGTCTGTATACATGATGATATAATATTCTCCGTGCATGCCATGTGCATATAAATAAGACATTTTATCCATGGTAGTGATGGTCTGTCAGTTTGCCGTTTAATATCTCAATAATTATGCAACACAGAAATGTGTAGTTCCTACAGGGTGAAACTGACCTTGTTGAGCAGTTCAGGTTCACGTTTGTCTATTGATTAAAATGTCACACTTGTTGGCTCAGTTGCCATGAAATTGACAGGTACCCATAAAAAAATACTTTTTTGCTCCTGAAGTTAGATGCTGACTACATTTCATGTGCTCTAATCTAATATTCACATCGAATGAAGATTTGTACATTGTTTTATCTGATTAAAATTTGAATTTGTTCTGTATTTTTGTTTTATTAGCAGTCACCTGAAAAAAACGACATTCCTGTGATATTCATAATGTTAGCATGCTCATTAAGATGTTGACCATAATATCTGTTAAAGGTCAGCATGTTGGCATGGTAGCATTGAGGTATAAGCATTTAGCTTCAGTCTATAGTTTCACAGAGCTGTTGCTGTCACTATAACACAGCACACAGTTCGAGCATCTCCAGCACCCCCCCCCACCACAGTGAGTGCACTGGTGTAGGTTCAATTTTAACCTACCTTGTGCTGCAGCTTTGTTCAGCAACCCTGGTGCAGGTACGCCAGCCTCCCTCTCAGGGATCCAAAATCAGTCACGTCGGGGTCACCAATTATGTTGTGGCAGAAAGAGGTGGATTAAGAGAGGAATCAGTTGGCTGAGACACAGGTGTGGAATGGGGAGACTCCTTTATTCACAGCAGCCCTGCTAACAATGTCGTCAGTGATATCTCAAAGCATTACAGAACTTGACATTTTTATACTGAAGTGTGTGTGTGTGTGTGCGCTGAGTGGACTCATCCTGTTGAGTGGACTCATCCTGTTTACCAGACCCTTGACTATCTCAATTCCTAAAAAGGGGGGGAAACATTTCTCAGTTTCACTTATCTTGAACTTCAACCAAGATGCGAGTGGGTGTCTCAACACTGTGTATGTTTACTTCCTAAGTCAATATTTCCAGATGTTTCCTGCTGTTTAGTGGACTGATCTGTTCAGTGTTAGTACAGGTGCATGTGAACTGTTCTATCATGGTGACCTACCCACAGTACGTCATAATAAGCTTATATATTAATCTAAAGTTTAGAATCTGGTGATTTAACATATTTTCTTACAACAGAACACAAAGGATTGACCAACCCCTGGGAAATCAAAGAAAGAGTAAATAGTGATCACATTCATATACATGCATCAAACCATAGCTTAAACTAAAGGCAGCTGAGTGGTTAGGTGAGTCTCATGTTAAAGTCCCCTTGCACTGTCTCTGTTCTCTTAATAATCCAAGAGAGGGCACTGTCATTCTTCAGATCTGTTTCTGGACTTTAAATGTTTGTATCGTTTTTCCTTTTTATTCCGGGCATCTCGACACTTGGTAGTTTAGATTTAAGACCCAACTGCAAAAGAAAGAAAAATAATAGGTGTCAAACACTATATGAAAAATCAGCTGTGTACACACAAAGATAGTAAACAAACATTGGAAGGTGACAATGTTGGATAAACGATTTCCAAACAAAATGATCAGGAAAATATAAGGTTAGTAAATGTATCATATATCGTATGTAACATATACTACTATATAACTGTTCATTTTAACATGATCAAATCATGATCTAAACACAGCTGACAGTGGTCCAAGTGAAGCGTACAACATTACACTGCTTATATGGAGGTTTGTATACCTCTGGATCCTTACTAATGGATCCAAGTGATTAAATTTCATGGATTACACTCTATACCATACACTAACATAACACAACATCATATAAAAATATTAAAGTTCATGTGATTACCTCTTTTCGTACCTCTTGTATGCCGCTTTATTGCAGGGACAACGGAAAAGTCCTTTGTCCCTGTAAAACAGACAGTGCACCAGACGTCTGAACGAAGACTTCATTTTTCTGTTGTCTGGTAAAGTGTAGTCTGGGTCAAATGTGTGATGCATCGCTACCAGAATGACATCTTCTTTTTTCAAACCTTTGCACAGACAGACAAGAGGGATTGTAAATTACAGCGAAAAAACAAAACTTAATGTGACATTTTATCTTTCGATTGGGTTTCTGCATGTTTACCTTGGATTTTGGACAGAGCTGCATCAATGGCTGCGTTGACGTCAATCTCAAAACGACTGACAATGGGACAGAAGACGATGATCACCTCTCCGTTACCGTATGTCTCCACCTGCTCTGCACCTTTGCTGGTGAGTTTTTTGAGAAATTTCTCATGAGAGCCCAAAGTCTTTCCAGCTTCAAACGAGTAGATTTTTACCATTTTTCCTGAAAAAGAAAAAGAAAGTCTCTCTCCAGTTTGGGTCTGTGTAGATCCTGTTTACTGTACACAACTAATTATTCCATCAGATTCATACCTTGGGTTAGGGTTAGGCTGATTTTTCCTAACTTCTCTTTATAGAAACAGTGCTATCATGTTGGTGACACCTGCTATTATGGGATGGATTCTTACATACTCATTTTTATGTGACTGAAGGAGATAGTAATTTCAGGAAGTGGTATCCATCCAATCCACAAACTGTAGTTTCTGTTAATGCTGTTATGCAAAAGCTGTTCATAACAGGTCAAAGGTTTTATAGGCTACCTCTCCAGACTCTAATCTCCCTAAATACATTTAAATCACTATGCAACATATGATAAGCTACTGTGCATTTCTTTGACTGTGTGTAACCTTTTGGAAAAGAGAAGGGTGATATATTTGCTCAAACTGGAATCACACAACCTGAAACACTTCCTGTTCGGTGTTTGTTGTGGTCATTTTCACCCTATGGTCCAAGTGTTTCCACGACAGACACTTGCTTGAATCAGTCAGGCCTACTTCAGGGAATTACTGGCTGTTCCCCTGGTAAACTATGGTATACACAGCACCATCATCGATTTGCAAGAGATATGACATTTCATGATTGAACTGAATTCAGAGTCCACTCACTGTTTGAGTCGATGTCCAGTCGAATTGCTCTGTGAGAGACCAACACCTCAAAGTAACACGAATCCCAGTGTTTGTGTTGTGAATACTTTCACTTTTCATTTTCACTTCGCAAGGCAGTGAAACACCAGAATTACGCAACCATGGGTGCGCTGCTGCAATGTGACCAGCAGAGGTCAGTGTTAGAAAAAGTTTGGGCCTGCACGGCAGCCCCCCCGTTAATTTTCACAGCTGAAGAATAACACCAATGGGAATTACTTCCAAAACACATGTACTATTCACAAATTAAATTTTTTATGATAAATCACATTTTAGGTCTCTGAGGCCTAAAAGAAGAGAAGCTAAAGCAGCCAAAGAAGCGAAAAAAGCTCAAGTGTCCAACTGAAATCTGCTCAGGATTTTACTGGATGTTGGAGGTTTTGGTTTGTTTGTTTGTTTGGATAGAAACAAGATCTAGAAGACAATCTGCTTTACTCTATTAATGCAGCTGGTACTAAATGCACAGATCCAGTTTCCTGCGCCAGCACATCAATTCACACTGTTAGCATCAAAACTACTAGTCTACTGAATAGTCTGAGGCACCGAGGCTGCATTTGTATCTTAACACTATGTCAACTGACAAGCTGACTATGGAGGATCACTGCAGCTGCATGTTTGACACCAGACGAGACAGTTCAGTGTGTGTACTGTTTCTTGAAAGAGAGGTGTGAAGTGAATCAGTGGGAGTGTTTCCTCATCCTGGATCATCTGTATCATCTGTATCTGATTCTGCACCCAGTGTCAGATCAGAGGCGAGACAAGCTGACACCCCCCACCCCACCCTCGAGGTGTCACTTACCTCTGACAAATGAGCAGTGCTGCTGATGGAGTGGTCAGTGGGCGAAGCATGGCCTTTATTCTCTGATCTCTAAAAGACAACCAGAAGATTAAAGAAACACAGTGTGTATTTCCAGACACATTATTTATTTTTGATTTGTTGGTTTCCCCTAAAAGTTACACTAGGATAAATGAAAAATCTCTGTCTGATCCAACTTTTACATTCTCTTTGATGGTTCTGCATTGCCGTGGTGGATATACTTGGTCTGGCATCGGTTACAAACCATTAAAGAAGTTCATAATCGGACATGAAGTTAGTTACTTAGTTAGTCGAGTTATGAACCGAAAACAGACACTTTCGTACTCTTTGCACCATCAAACTATCAGACAGATACGTATTTAATTGCTTGATCCACATATAGGAAAACTTGTAGCAAAGTGACATCAAAAGAACGAATGTATAAATCCACATTTATTTACTGTTGGCTTTGGGAAATGTTTACTATGTTGATGATCAGTGTTTCTGCCACATTATACAAGTAACATCTAGTTGGTCTTTTGAGGATTTTTGACAGTTACAGAGTCACATGGCAAATGGCAGTCTCCTCTAAAGTGGCCTGGCAAAAACTATGTGCATCAGAGTTTTATCTCGCATCAAACCAACAAGACAGAAAGTCTGCTGGTTGACTTCACCGAAGAGCAAATCGTATGAGAGACACCAGCAGTGCCCAGTCCCCTTTGGTATCACATGCACAACGCCTGCAGGAGGTTCAACCCAGGTCCACAGTTGGGGCATAGCAACCACAACTTTAGCTACTTGGGATCCATCCGAGGATCTCAGTGTCCAGCTACAGGCCAAGATTTAACATTCTGCACGGTCCTGCACCAATCACCGTCAACCTGCTCATCCTTAAACTTTGCATTTAACCTGCAGTCAGTAGGCCTGTTATTGTCAGTAAGTCTCTGTATTTAAACTCAGTCCTGTTGTGTTCCCTTTGAAGACGAGACTGGAGGTCCACTGAATTGAGAAATCACAGCTTCTGATGCTGGACTGAGAAATGATTTCCTCCTTAGAGGCTGTTTTCCCTCAGTGAGTGCTAATTCACACTACACTGCTCCTCTGTCACAGTTTATGTCTAAAAAATGTAACCGTCCCTTAACTCTATAATAAATAAAAACCAAGGCACACACTCTGTGAATTAGACTAAGAGTAAGCTGATTTTAGGTAGCAGTATCCCTGATAGCGGTGCTGCAAAAACAAGCCGCACACTCAGCACAGACGATTATAACATTTAATCACTGAGCACTATCGCAGAGCTTTGCCGGCTTCTCGCCCCGAGGTTTGATTTACCCGCCCTCTTCCTGAGGAAAAATCTCATTCACTAGACGAATTGCTGAGCGGGCCCCTCCGACCAGCCCCTATAAATCATTCTTTAATCAGAGGCCTCTGAGATTGGGCGCAGACACCCGCGGGAGCAACACTGTGACACCTCAACTCCTCCCCATGTGTATATCTGCAGTCCTGGGAGTTTTTATCCTCTTCTGTTTCCACCTTGGGTTTGTCTGCATTTGTATCAGTCATCGGGAAACTAAGAGGGATGACCCACCCTGCACACTCCAACACCCCCCTCTGCTAGGAGGAGAGAGATGCCAGGCACAAGATTACTGGTTTCAAACTGCAAGAGGTTACACCCTCTCAGGGCTGGCAAGCAAAGTGGGCAACTGCTCCAGGACCTCAGGACTGCTGGGCCTCTGAAAGCTCCATCTTTCTAAACCACTCATGTTATGGTTTCCAAAATGGGAAATGGGGAAAATACTCACTAATCAAGGCAGATAGCAGACAGCTCTGGTCAGTTTTCAAGCTTCAGACGCTCAACAAAGTATGTAATATAACAGGAGAGACCTGCTCCTGAAACAAAAGAGAAAAGTCAGTTATCTGTTTCTGGATCAGTGACGTGAACACATGTGGAGAAACTTGTCATAGTTGTTTGTTAATGTCATCAGCCAATCAAGATCAGTTACTCTGTCAAGTCAGAAGCAGTAAACCAGAGGGAAACAGTAGTTAGTTATATGAGGACAGGACATGTTGATAACAGATATTAATCTAATAATCATTACCTCATTAGTCATCATCACACATTCTGAGAGCTCAAGCTGACATGTTATATCCCACCATTTGCCAACACTCACATTTGAGAAGGTGGTGGAGGATTTTTTTTTTTTTTTTTTTTTTTTTTTTTTTGGCATTTTTACTTTAAAATATTTCAAACGAATCATTTTTGAAACTAGTTACAGATTAAATGTTCTGCCTGATAGTGGAGAATCATTATTTGAGCGAACTGAATATCCTGTGGTTTGAAGTCTAGCCTTGAGCCTCGAGGAAACAGCAGTCGACAAACCAAACTGTTTTGGAGCTTTCATTCATATCACATGATCTTCATCAGCATGAGGAGGTTTTTATGGTGCTATTGGGTTTTTTTTCTGACTAATTTTAGGCACTGAGTGATATTGATTTTTCAGCAGTGATTCCAGTCAGACTGGACTGGCAGCTGGGTTGTGTAAACCTACACAATCCTCAAATAAAGACACATTTTCAGGTCACTTTGAAAGAAAGAGAGAATCTGGGAGGGATTTGTGCAACAGGATGAAAATATCTCACAGAGTGAAAAACCTGCAGCTTCCTCTGAATGGAGGGCTGCAGTGCTGCCTGCAAGGGTCATGGAAGTATTAGATCATGGATCTGTCTCATCCTGAGGTTCTTATCCGTCTCGTGCTGTTGGTGTAAACTGCTGCTGTTGCTCCATCCTTCACGTATTCAAAGTCTATGCTGCATCTCATCTGGCTGGAGGAAATTTCACATGAAGGGATCTATGATCCATGTTTACAATGCAGCAGCTAAGGTGTGCCAGAGAGGGGATGCAAAGAGGTGAGTGCGGTCAGATGAGCGCGAGGAGGGAGCTGGACCCTTTTTAAAAAAAAAAAAAAAAAATGCAAGGATGCTCTGACGTCACCATGTAGAAGTGTTTTTTTCTTCTTCTTCTCTCTCTCAGCCGGTTTGGAGCTGACAGTCCGCTCAAGTTGCCGGAGAGCGCGCTCACCCTCTGCCTCGTCCCCCTCGTGCGTGATGACCATGGAGGCGTCCAGGAGTTCTTCTAAAGCAGGACGACGTTGCCAAAAGTCAGTGCGCAGCAAAGGGATGCGTTTTCAATTCATGAGCTGAGGGGATGGGGCACGGATGGATTGTGTTAATATGCTGCGTGACCAAGTGATGGAATAAGTGCTGACTGCCAGCTGAACTGACTCAAGTTTTTTTTTCCCTGCTTTGGAGTCAGTGAGCAGTTCACAGCCACTTAACGACTGAAACAACCAGAGAGGACGGATCGCAGAAGCAATTAGAAAACCATGCACTGTTCATACCCATGGAGAGATGGCATGCGTGCTCCTCTTCAGTCGACTTCTCCCCTTCTCACACAGGCTCACCAGAACATCCATTTGCTTGGTATCTCTTCTCCTTTCGTATTTGTGCTACTGTGCGCTCTTCCCTGCCGAGACCATCATGCAAAAGTCAGGTGATCCGAGCTGTCAACGCGTCCTGGCCGATGGAGCCAAAAGGCGCCTCCAGAAATCCCTCTCCTGCGTTTTTCCGCCGCCGCTGGATGCGAGAGCGAGCGGTGCCGAGGCATCCGGCCAGAAAAGCGACCCTCAAAGACCCCCCCAAGTCGTCAGGAACGACACGCCCAGCCCCCCGATGGGTAGTTTAAAGTTTGGGAATAAAAAGTTACCAAACGCCATCATAGTTGGTGTGAAGAAGGGAGGGACGAGAGCGGTGCTGGAGTTCATCAGGATCCATCCTGATGTGCGAGCAGCTGGAACAGAGACTCACTTCTTCGACAGGAACTATGACAGGGGTCTGGAGTGGTACAGGTAAGAGCACATGTCGCCTGCGCAGGTGCGCGTCCATCTGTGCCTGTGATGTTGTCTGTAAACAGAATCTGCAAATGATTCTCGTTTTATGGCAAGAAATCAAAGACTGAGACTGTGTGTGTTTCTACACCGTGGACACTTAAAATAGAACATGGTCTGTTTGTTCAACCTGTTAGTTGGGACAGTAATTTGTTGCCTTGATGGGTTCAAGTGCAGCTTTTTCACCCCCCTCCCAAGAGGACTCATGAGTCTGTAGACCTGTGGTCAGCCGTGCCTGCATGAGCCTAACATATATCTGCTGAATAGTGAAGATATATTATGAAACATAACAGTGACTGTTTTGCTTTGTGATTCAAATGTATTTTTTTCTACCATTGGAAATTCAAGGATATTCAGGTAAGATGTTGCTGTGGCTGTTCATCCTGCAGCTTTTCTGTCTGTCTGAAGAAGCCCATCTATTCATGAGGGAGTTACCTAAGCAATACTTTAACACCTATAAAACGATGTCATCTGTCAGTCTGTGTGAGCTCCCCTGAGAATTAAAATCACCCCTCATGTAAAATCAGTTTCCTGCCGTTACAAATGTGGCCTTGCACTGTCCTTGCCCCCCCCCCAGCACACGCACACACACACACACACACCCCACCCCCCACCCCCTCTCCAGGGTGGCTCTCTGTGTACAGTACACTGTGTTTTGGAGTTGGGTAAACATGCTCGATGTGTTTTCCATGGTCTCTTGACTCATTTCATGTTCTTATTGCAAAGAAACTTTGGAGGCCTGATTTCTGTTTACACCAGCAGAACAGTGACTCTTTTTTTCTCAAGATGTACCGTGGAGCAATTCATCAGATTTCTCATAAAATCAAACCTCTGGAGGCGAACAGTGTAAACGGAGGTGTACAGGCCCGCTGCAGCTGCAAGGCCTCTCAGCTATTGTCTTGTTTTCGTTTGTAATAGTTACACTAATATCCATAAATGAGATTTACACTGGATGATTTATTGATTTTAAAATGCTAAATGACGCACTGTTAACAAAGAGCTTCCCCACTGAATTTCTTTTGTTTGACAGATGATCAAGCACCTACCTAAGTATTCCACATAAACAGCAGCCACATCACTATTTAAACTCCTTAATTACAGATGTAAAGCAGATGTGTGTTATGGTTTAGTCATGAAGCATTGTGCACGCATGCACACACACAGACGACTACGCACAGCACATTCACACATGCAGACTGACTTCCAAATACATTTCATGTTAATGATTGGCTGTCACGTACCCTGCAGGTGGTATATGTATCAGTGGTATTATAAAATAATTATAGACTGAAAGTATCTCCACTAATTGGCACTCTTCAGGACAGTTGGAGGCTGAAGCCCTTTTATCTCAGAGATGTGTCTTGGAGGTGTGATCCTTCTACCATCACTGCAGTTTGATTGGCAGCTGTCAAAGCTGTCAAGGAAAGGTCAAATGGCAACTCTCTGTCTTCGGAGGATTGCTTCCGAGACAAAGAGTTGTTTCTTTGAAACTAGTTAATGACAGCTAAGTTATTGTTTCAGCTTTAGTCTGGTGATGCTTTGTCTTGTGCAAACAAAAGAATAAAGAAAACAGAGAAGTGATAAGGATACCTGAGGATGGCTCTCTGGGTGTGGATGCATCAGATGGTGACTGGACAGGCGAGACCAAATGAGAGGAAATGCAATAAAATGGCACAACAAGTCTGTGCAGCGCTAAAGGCTGCGGTGTGGAGCCAGGCCGGTCAGGGATGGGCGCTACTGTGGAAAAACAAATAAACATTTCATATTATTTCATGGGCCACTTTCAGCACAACAAAACTTTTCTCCAGTGTAAGCAGCGAACATTCATCCTACCCTCATTTCCCAGCTATTGTCTTTCCTCTTTGGTCCCATATGTTCCCATGATGCCCCTTAATGGTAGTTTCAATACACCCTCTTTTTTGGGGGGTAAATCCAATTACCTTGATTGCCAAGTAATTTGAGAGATGCTTTAAAATATTAAAATACACAAACTGCATTCATTTGTAGATTAAGCTGAAACCAGCCAAAACCTGAAACTAGTGAATTATTCAATTAATCCACTAATTGATTATTAAAACGGTTGCAAACATCAATTTAGAAACATGTTCAATAATCAAGTAACCACTGAAGTCATTTTAAGAATAAGATCCAGATCCACTGAGGTTCTTAATGTCTTCTACATCTTGACATCAGGTGACATGATATAACCATTAGACAGTTCTCTGGTGTTGTATTGGCAAACGATTGAGTGATCAAGACAATAATGGACTGAGTATTCTTGAAAATCATCTTTGACTAAAGCAACATTTAAAGTAACAATCTGTCCTTGGTCTTTGATGGTCTCTAATCAGACTTCCAACCCTAACCCTAACCCCAAAGCAAACCTGTTCACATCGTTTCTTTCAAAGACCACGGTGGCCTAGTTAGAAGACCCAGAAGTCACTCTGCTATATGTGTTCTGTTTGCATTCATGGTGATTTATTGCTCTTGAACCATGCAGGGCTGATGCACAGGAGAGCTGTCTGCAAGACAGGTCTCCAGTGACAACAGACTACTATGACTTTGCTTCTGTGCTCCTATTATCATTTACATGGAGAAACTGGGTTCACACTCAAGTCAGTTAGTGAGGTTTTACATCTTGGCGAGTCACTTGTGTAATCTTGCCCTAAATAGACATCTAATACACATTTTCTTCCTTTTGACTGACTGAACACAAGGACATTATGTCCTCTGAATCTTAAGCTTCAACTGATTCAGAACAGCTAGAAAATATGAAAAAAAAAAAACAACAACTCTTGAAATAATGTCAGTGTAAATGAGAGATTTTACCTCACTGGAACTTTTACTTTGTGTTTTCATCTTTCATTCAGAGGTTTAATGCCAAGGACTCTTGAAAGCCAAATCACAATGGAGAAGACACCAAGCTACTTTGTGACAAAAGAAACACCACGCCGGATCTCTTCCATGTCCCCGAACACCAAACTCATTGTGGTGGTGAGAGACCCCGTCACTCGTGCAATATCAGATTACACTCAGACTTTATCCAAAACCCCAGACCTGCCGAGCTTCCAGGATCTGGCCTTCAGAAACCAGTGCCTGGGCATTGTGGACATGTCCTGGAACGCCATCCGGATCGGCCTGTACGCTGTGCACCTGGAAAACTGGCTGCGGTACTTCCCCCTGGCTCAGATCCACTTTGTGAGCGGAGAGCGCCTCATCACTGACCCAGCGGGGGAGTTGGCTCGAGTGCAAGACTTCCTCGGGTTAAAGCGCATTGTCACAGACAAACATTTCTATTTCAACCGCACCAAAGGCTTCCCTTGCCTTAAGAAGCCGGAGAGCAGCGGCTCGCCTCGCTGCCTGGGCAAGTCCAAGGGCAGAACTCATGTGCAGATAGACAGAGACGCTATAGATCAACTACGAGACTTCTACAGACCTTACAATGTCAAGTTTTATGAAATGGTGGGACATGATTTTAAGTGGGAGTAGAGATTTGGAGACATATTTTTGAGGTTCTTATGTATTCCACAAATCTTCTGTCAGAACTGGTTTGCTACGGTGAAGTCATGGTGAAGAGGAGCAGCGAAATCTCAGCAGTCAATTTGTGTGAAACAGTAAAAACAGTACTATTCTTTCGGAGTCAAATCTATAGTATGGCATTGCTTTTGCACTCGTGATGATCAGTTACCAGCCAGCATCAGCATCCTGTTTGTTGTTAGATATTTTAGCTGTCATTTCAGCTTCAGGATCTCACCATTTCCACCTCCTGTGTCCGTATGTTATTGCTGACTGGATTCCACATTTGCTGACTGGTTTATAGAAAAAGAGGAAATTCCAGGGAATGGGATTAGTTCCTCTTAAAACCTGCTTCACTAATCAAGGCAGGGTTTGAAAGTGAGACCTTGGAAAATGTCAGTGAAGTCTTCAGGGAGAGCAGAATTAAGCTGCAGCACTGTGGTGGTAAATCCGAAATGTAAAGCCATAGCACAAGTGTGAACCACCTAATGTTACGAACTGTTGGTGTCATCAGTTTCTATACACAGTGAGGTTTTTTTCTATCCAGCATGAATCAGATAAGTTCATCCATGCTGTAACATTCAGCACTTTCACTTTGCAGTCTGTGTTTTATTTGCCAAAAAAAAAAAAAAAATCCATGTTCATATTTTTGTTAAAAAAAAGTATTTAATCACTGCCTTACCCTTAATGCTTGTCCATGTACATCATTAAATGAAACACATGCACAAATACATCTATGAAATTATTGATTCTGTCTCTTCTGAAACTTTGACCTTGATGAGTTGCCTCTTAGAAAAACGTGGGCTCAGTCACTTTGTAAATCCCCTCCCACTCACAGCTTTTGCTGGATTTATATAAAAGCACACACCAAATGAAACAGTGGTCCTTTAAACTGAGGGCTGACACCGTGATTAAAATTCAAACAAATTAGAAAATGGCTGAATCTGTGCTTTATGCATCTAGTTAGCGAAATTGTGGGTTCCAACAGATTAGGCAATCTAGGCAGCGTTTGTGTTTGTCACCCATGTTGCCGGTGGAAAACATTTCCCTTTAGCTTTATTGCATTCTGTGAGACTTTCCCACCGCCTCTGTTAGTAGTAGGTGGGTGAGTGGGTGTTGCTGTTAGGAATTTCAATCACTTTTCAAAGACAAAGCAGGGAACACCTAGTCGTGGCAGGTTATCAAATAGATTCTGGGACTGCATGTCACATGATTGCAGTGAAAAGTTTAGGATTTAGCTACACGGTGTGAATACTAAAGCCTGAATGACCGAGCTTCCACACTAGAGCAAAAACAAAGGAGAAACACACATGAGAGGGGATATTACAGTTTACCTTATGAACTGAAACACTGAGTTATTATGTTCTCAAATTCTGTGTCACACAATATGATATAATGGGCAAGACCTCTGATTACAATTTGGGTGAAAACATGGGAAGACTAAGAGAGGGGAAATAATGGCTTTGTGTTTGACTTAGATAAATTACAAGTATTTACCAGGTTAATGGGAAACACTTTCATAAATATGGATTTAAAGAGGAACTATATAGGATTTTTAGCTCAACTATGCTACATTTTTACCTTAATAAACAGCGTCAGAGTGGTTGTGATGGTTAAATAAACCTTAAACAGACTTGTAACTTGTTACAGGGAGAATGGAGGCTCTCTGTCTTCCACCTAGTGTCTCTTGGCCGTAAACCAACCGTGCATGATCAGAGCCTCCGCCCCAGTGTCCCAGCTCTCGTCTCGGTGGCACCGCAACACAAACACACCCTGTAACCCATAATCTCTTGTTTATGATGGACAAGACTACACAAATATACACTGTGTAACATCGTACATGATAAATAACATTATCCACCACTCTATTGATTGCTTTCTCACAGGCTTCATTGAAAACAAATTAACATGGCCAGGAGGAGGGTTAGCAGAACAGAGGAAAAGTGACGGGACTTGCATAGCTCCCCTTCAATATTATTAATGTGTAACAAGTCAAAAACTGTGGGGAATGATTACAATGTGAAACTCTGATCTAAAATTATGATGTG